>OZ012662.1:108279250-109642240 GCA_963942545.1 Oxycera nigricornis
ATACTACGGTATGGGTACTTGGCAAGTACGTTTATGGGGGGTCTTGGTGCGAACATATCGTAACTCGTAGCTTAAGAAGCTCGTGGTGTTAAGACACACTTGTCAGGAAACCACGTAAATCTTAGAGTCTACTGTCACTTTAACCGATTTACTTAAATTTAAATTAAAAATGTACGAGTACTGCACAAATCCATAATTGTTTGATTGGAACACTGTTGAAGATTTAACATTTTTCTAGGGTCTAAATTTTCAGCATCAAGGTATGTTGTGGTTTTGTGCCATTCATGATTTTGTATATACACTCAAACAGAAATGATCTAGTCAAAATGTGACCATTTTTTGGGCAGAAATTTAGAAGCGTTGAAAATTTCTAGTGTTCCTTGCCGGCACACTTCTGCCACGAACCTTCGATTGCATGTGGGGTCAATATGACCCCAGACGTTTATTCACATTGTTCTGTATATGTATGTATGTACATACATATGTAATTATCAATTTTGTTTTAATTTTGTAGACATGTTTTTACAGTAAACGATTCTTGTTTTATGGCTCAAAATTTATTTTAGAAAAAAATAAAAGCCGAACAGGTTCTTTTGTTTTGCGATAGAATGAATTGAAAGAAAATATGGGGTCAAAATGACCCCATGTGCAGTCGAAGGGTTCAAATGAACCAAATAATTGTGGAGAGTACCAACGAGTGCAAAATAATGTATTTTGTAGAAAGCGATTTGTATCTACAAAACTTAGTATTTTTTATCTGTTAATGCAATGTGACTGTCAAAATAACACACACTTGAGAAAGCATGCGAACGATGACGCACTTTTCACGTGGGTAATACAAAAAAACATTTTTAATAATAAAAATAATTATGGTGGTCGTAGTAGTAGCAGTAATAATAATAATGAAAATAAATAGATAAAAATGGTTAAGCTTCATAGTTGCGTTAAAAACTTGTCTTTTAAGTCTGACCTATTAAATTCGATAAAAAAGTACCGTTACATCCAGGGAAAATTCTGAAAACCCTGTCTAGAACATTTATTCACGCTCAGAGTGCACTCTGAGTGTGACATGTTCGACCTACTTCTTAATAGTCCAGTCAAATGGGAGTTTGACCGTCATTTTGGTCTGGCAGGCAGATTTTTATTGCAATGTATGGCTAATTCTGTAATTAGCTTAAGTTTAAGTTTCTGGGGTCGCAGCTCCAATCCTCTTGAATTCATCTTAAAAACACCCCCACAATGGCAAACTTACATTAAATTAATTTTGTAGCAAGTCCTGTACACATCACTTTTACGTGGTGCCCATAATTAAAAAAGTTACAAGCCAAAAACGACATCCAAAAAGAGGAGAACATCTTCGGGCGCCACAACTTTATTGCTTTCACTTTAACGGCAAAACACATTGAAAATAACTTTAAGGCAATTTTATGACAAGTCGTTTGCGGTATTCATTGTTTTGATCATTGTACACTGGCGGGAGTTATTGCATCCCAAAGGGGGAAAGTCTTTTTAAGCCAAATAATCGGCTTCTTAACTCTCCATTGCAAAACTCACGGAGCATTTTAGTGAGCAGGAAAATTTTAAATTGGAATGTGTAGTGTTTCTATGTGAGCTTAAATTGAAGTTTCTAGGTGCCATCTTGAAAACAAAATAAAGTGGGACGACCCCATATCTCGGAAAGCATTGCCCCCACAAAAAAATTTAATATGGCAAACTCGTGTAGAATTTTATTTGCAACAAGTTGTGCAAGCGTATTTCAATGAGGTGACTTGACTCGCAGTTCAGTTTTGGTACTGGCGGGTTTGTTCCCGCGAACCGTTCATCTGGTCTTATATGACTTTCCCCCCTTCGAGACGCAATAACTTCCGCCAGTGTACAGCGATTGAAACAATCAGTACCGCAAACGACTTGTGACAAAATTGTCTTGAAAAAAATTTCGAATGTGTTTCGCGTTGAACGTGAAAATAAAGAAGTTGTGGTGCTCGAAAGGTAATTCCCTTTTTTTTGGGTGTCGTTTTCGCTTGAAACTTTTTTATTATTGACACCACAAAAAACTGTGAAAAATGTGCAGCTCACATATCTCAGATCCAACCCTAACAATTTAAAATATCCATCGAAGCTGCAAAATCTAACAATTCTTAGAGCTCTATCTATAGATCCCTTACACAATTTATGAAATTGGATACTCTTGGATCCTTGAATTGTGCGGTTACAAATCGCTTGTTAAGTTCAGTGATAACTTTCCACACTTGGCAAACAATGATATCCAAGTTTTTTCCCCCTATCTAATTCGTCGTCGTCAGCTTTAGATACACACATAGTAGAACTACGTATCTTTTACAAATGTTTGCAAACCATTAAAAAATACAAATCGTCGTTGCCGTTTGAGCCGACGATGACGACGGTTTTATTTGAGCTAATATTGAAAGTGCAACTAAAGTGTAATGCAATAATAGTGCGTTTTTAATGAGCAGCAGGTTTCGGAAAAGATAGATAAATCTGAAAGGCTAATAAGCAATTAACTAATAGGAAGGTGAGAAAAACTGCATCCGGAATGATGGTTGTAATTAGTGTTTGTTTGTTTAAAAATGTTGTTTGGCCAATGTAACGCATAGGAAGGTTGTTTGTTTCGATGAATTATTACCGAGTTTATCTCGGGTGTGTTGATCAAGACGTGGATATGTAGTATTGAGAATTGTAAACAGATACGTTGAATTTGATACCAAAATAGATTGGATTCTGTAGCGAAAGGATGTAGATACATCTCATAAGCGGACGTTGTATTTTTTAAATAAGCAGATAAGCCCAATAAGACGACGTGAAATCCAGCCGCAAATGCAAACTTACTCATGCATTTATTAATTCATATTTTACTCGAATTCAACTCTATCTTATATAAGTAATGGTTGAAACGCTACAAAGCCAGAATTATTTCAAAAAAAAAATGAATTTCAAGTACAATTTTCTCTATAAAAAGAATAAGTTCGTCATAGTTCTGACGTGTTTCATGTAGAATTTTATCCTTTCGAATCGCTACGCATTTGTTGAGATGTTCTAAGCGACTGGCATGCAAAATACTGAAAAGAAATTACAAAACATTCTATAACATTAAAATATGAAAAGGAAATCTGAAAAATGTCTGGCAATGACAAGCATTCAGGTTATATAAGATGGAATGGAATGAACAACACGTTATGTTGAGCGTTTAGTGTTTGTCGTTCATTAAAGGACAACAATGTTCTGTTGAAGTTTAGGTTTCAATTTTTATATAATTTAAGTGTATTTATTCTCAGCTCTTGTTGAGATGAGATGGGTTTGGTTATCGAGAATGCAAAAACTTGCTTGTTACCCAATTTTCAAGAATTCACTTTAATTCAAAATGAAATTTAAATGGACATAGAGATGGTATTGTTTTACCTTCAAAGAAAAGCGGACGAAAATAACCGTTGCGATCAAATGAAAAAAGTTCGCGAAACTCTTCTGTAAAGTATTATAACTTGGGAAAAAGTTTTGGATATAAATAACTGAAGATTCCATCTCTGAATACCTTCTTAAAAACCAAGTATTTTTTTACACGAGATATTTGTTGGATTATCAATTCGAATAAGTCCACCTTTGAGCCATCTATGTTTATATATACATAAAATCAAGTTTACAACAACAAAAAGTTGCGTAATTTCAAAGAAATTTTGTTTTCGAGTAAGAAAGAGAAGAAGTGTCTAGCAAATTTTGTTGTACAATAGTTTGTGTGATTCTTCCAAACAAGCAAAGTTACGTCTGAAGGAAGCAGGGTTCCGCGAAAAAATAATAATTTTTCACTTTGAAAAGGTTATTAATAGCTAAACAATTACCTCCAGAATAATACAATCATGATTTGCATAGATAAAAATATAGACCAGGGTGGATCTGTAAAAAACAACTACATTTGGCTTTACTGATTTTTGCAGAAAAAGTTGTGAAAAAACTCGTATAACAATAATTGACTTATTCCGCCTTTCAAAATAAAATCGGGAACATTAATAAAAATTAAAATGATCAAAAATTATAAAAAATCGATTTTTTCCTACATTTCTCTCTCCTAACTTTAAAACGGTTCATTTTAGAGCAAAAATGTATCAATATAAAAGGTGCGTTATTAAATTTTCTATAAGATATGATTGGTTAAAAAAATTTAAAAAATTTACGCTTGCCGCAAAATAGCAATAAAAATAAAAAAGAAGGAAAAAAACATTTTTTCAGTTTTTTTACCATTAAAATTGCACCGAGAACCTTTACAGTTCGCTTAAAAAATCTTTATAATAGAATAAAACAGCATACAAGTTTTCATCTATTCAGTAGATTTCGCATAATAATTTTGCAATCTAAATTTATTTAAAAAAATTCTAAAATTTTAAAATCTTGCAAGTCAGAAACTAAAGCATACACACACACACACACATAAAAAGCATTTCATCTATCAAATGCATTTTACAACATTAAAATTTGATTACTAGTGCGGCCTCAGGAAGTTTTACTAAACTTGGTAATAAACTCTAAAACAGTGTTGGGTGGCTACGGACTCAGTCGATTGAAGCATGGCTCCAACGACTGACACTTATTGAACAAACTCTGATGTAAACATGACTTTCTCAACACCGACTCGCCGTCTTACCACTTACTAGGGCAAAACTTCGCACCCAATAAACAATAAAAAAACATTGTGCCCTTTGTCGTGAGTATCCATGGTCAAATATGGCTAAGGATTTTGCATCCTGCGATCGTGAAATATTCTTAAACTTGAAAATTGGAATGATTGGTTCTTATTGTGTTTTATTTTGCTTTTACATGATCTTTTGGGTCATACATTGTTCGAAATATTAATAAATTTGTCCAGAAGGTGATCGAGTATATAAATATAATATATAAATTTCTCCAGAGTTTCCATATTTCTTTTACAGCTCCCAGAATGTAGAGGATAACCTAACTACACTAGTAAATAAAGGGCCTAACAGCGCTTATGAGGCGGATTCGCACATTGCATGCCATGTATAATTAGGCTCAGCATTTGAGACTTGTAAGTCTTGATGACTACAAAATATCAAAGCCTCCGTTAATTTGCTCCTAGAACCCATGTCCAATGCAACAACATAAATCCTCCTTTTTCAATTCGACTGAAACATTTATCCTTTTCGAAGGTTCGTATTCATAAATGAACAACGCATAAACTGTTAGTCAAAGCCACTAAGTTGACTCCACTACATACCAAAGTGTAGGTTTAGAGCGCTTTAACACTGAAATTTTTCTCTTTATGGGTCATGATTTCAACGTAATTTTCCTTTTTAATACGCTGGAATGTGCATTTCAACGAATTATACTTTTCAGTGGAAAATTATTTAAGCGAAGTGGAAAAGTGATTAAAGACACGGCTGGAAAGTGAGTTGTGAGTAAGCAGAACTTTAGCATGGAATGGCAAATAGTTTTACAAGAAAGATTAGTTGTGAATGAAAGCGGGACAAGTGTAAAAGTGGATAAGGATTTCTGCATGTAGGTTTTTATGATGCTTACAGGTAGGGTGGTGGTGAAGTAAATTTTTGATTATACGTACGAAATTTGACGCCTGAAATACACCAATATGGTTGTGGAGTGGGAGTCGTGCGTAGTGACTGTTACCACCAACCTGTCCAAATTGAAATCTAAAAACAACACTAAAATTGAGACATGTTACCACATATGGAGTTCAATTTCACACCATCATGGCCTGGTTAATAATTAATTTTCTTCAGAAACTACTTTTAGATTGTCCACCGTCTCGAATCCATGCACGATCCATATGGTGGTTATCTAATACACCAGCAATTCATCGGTCCGTCCGTCTTTGTCGGCGTATCCAATCAGTCACCATAATTACAACACCTTTCAATCAGTGTCGATATCAACAAGTTCATCTGAAAATTATGTTTCACCTGTTTTCATGCCCTTTGAGGTCACATCAGTTGGACATTTGCCAAGCTGAGCGGCTGGCAGCTGATAAACGACAATGGAAATAAAGCTAGCACGTCTAGGACACGTGCTAGCTTTATTTCCAGGAAAATGATATTTGCATACAGGATTTTGTAGGGAAAAGAAAATGATCAAACTGTAGGTTTTGAATGTTGTTGGTCGAGTCAATAATGCAGTAATCACGTGCACTAGTCACAACTGAATACTTATTCGTTTTAATAAGCAGTACAGCAACCTGTGACTAGTTATGAGGGAAATGTGCAATTTTCATGGGGACTCATTAATGAAGCTCAAATTTTTTTGGAAAAAATCTCCTAAAATTTATGAGCTGTTTTCCAGATAGATTGTCTAATGCAAAATAAATAACGACATCCAAATTTTTCAATTCAGAAATCCCGTAACGTTAGCGGGTTTATCACGGTTTTCATTATTCACGGTTAAAAAAATTTAACATTTGCAGGACCCCGGTTTTGGTTACTCGCAGTAGAAAAGAAACACTTTCGTAAACAATTTTAATTGAAAACCATTTTCGCGTGCTTTGTACAGAAAACAAAAGAGCTTCTTTTGCTGTAAGAGCTCTTCTTACAGCGAAAACTAAGGAATCTGAAGACGCTGGTAAGACTTGTCGCAAGTTTTGATTTTTCTATTCGTTTTTGCTTACCTATGTAACATTTTTTTCCTATACATGAATTTTTTTCTTCAAAGCAGCTTATGGAATTTTAACCCTGAAGAACAAACTTGTCCAAAAAGCTTTGCATTTGGACCGGTCTCTTAACCTAACAAGGAGAAGGCACGGCATCGTCCTCTCAGATCTGGATGAAATTTGGCACATAAGTAGAAGACGTCAAGGATATTCGATTCTTAAAATATTAGACCGCAACACACACTCGCGACAATGAGGTCGTGTGTTCGATCCCCGATCTCTCGGTATTGTTTTTTTAAAAGAATTGTGGATGTAATTAGTTTAAGGTAAATCAGTAATGTTCAACTACAAAAACAAACATTTTTAGAATATAGCAAATTATTTCATCATTTAGATATGTAAATTATACTAAAAACTCACTGTTGAACGGATTTTTTTAACGCTTTTTAATAAAAAACTATTGAAATCGAAGTAAAATCATAGCTAATGATAGGATCATCTTTTGTTCCTAGAATTAATCCTGCGTCCTCTTTTAATCTCATAGCCAACTCGACAAAAAGCAATAAACCAGGGTGGCGCCCAATGTGGCTAGCCATGAATGGTATGGTGTTGAGTAATTGTGGCATAAAGTAGATACTAGGGACGTAATTGTTTAACAGTTCCATAATTTCGGATAATGCAAATAAACAGGTTTTTTTATTATGTCATCTTCGTTTAATTCTCTTATTGCTACCTAATTTGGCACTGAAGCAAGGAGACAACAAAGACCGGATTCTAGGATCGAAGGACTATATGACCAAGAACTTCGCTTCTAGCACAGCAATCCGAAATTATGGAACTTTGCGGTTATGAAACATAACCGTAACCCATCTTAACACAGTAAAACGGGCTTAATATTTGCGAGTTTAACATTCACGAAAGTTTTCTGGTCCCTAACCGCCGCGAATATTAAGGGATTACTGTATATAAAATATATGATGGCTTACAACCGTCAAGGAATAGGAACAAGATTTGAAATGTTCACCGAATATCAATAAGATAAAATCAAAATTTTGCTTGTCATAAAACTAGGACACAATAATAATTCAACAATATCTTTAAATCAATAAACAACAAAGGACATATTCTTCACCCAACTAAGCAAATTTTCTGGCATCGAAAATAATCCACAGGCAACTAAAAATAAATGCATTCAAGCTTATTGATTTGCAGTTTCCCGAAAACATTATAATTACTGATAGAAATGGAAAGCAAGAGGAAAAAATATACTATGCCAAACAGCAACCTTTATCCTCGTGGCTTATTAAAATTAACACCGATGTCGAGTTTCCCACCATTTCAGTCACGTGTAATGAGACAACAAAATACTACACCACGTGTCTGCATCAATCGTTTCGTCCAACTCAGCCAACGCTGCCATCACTCAACAATGGTCCATGGTCCTTGAATGTACTTCCTCGAATGCGATTTATTCAAATTTATTTCTGATTATTCGTTGGAAACCGTTACCACCGTATGTGATACTCTACATATCTACCATACACTTGTCGTCTCACACTTGACTAGTGTGGAAATTGTATTCGAGTTTTCCATACATTTCAGAGCATCTTATTCATCGTAATGATGTCCTTATTGACGATTGTCAAGCATACGAAAAAAGTAACAATATCAAATAATGATGGCCGTCAACCAAAAAAAAGAGGACAAACAAATTGTTGAAAATTACTTGAAAATGACCATTATCCATTTTCCCGAGGAAAATTCATGCATAGAAGCAAATGAGCCATCACTTACGCAACGCCCGGAGTATACCCAGAACAACCCGATATTGTGGCTAAAGGACGATAAAATAAGAATTCAAGACGTTGATTTCATAAGAGAGGTGTCCTTTTCAAGTGAAAAAATTTGGATATTGTTGCGTGCTATTTGCATCAAGTTGAATTTTCTGAAGCATCATGATCCTTCGAATCTCAATAATTACAGAGTAAGGACAACAATACAAACACCGGCAATACCATGATGATGGTTTCATTTCAGTTGTTATCGGATGACATAATCGTCCAATTTACCATTGTTTGCGGTGCGACAAAGAGTCAGTTGGGTAGAGGGATGAAATGAGCATGGAAATTGCTAATGGGGAATTATTCAAGAGCTCGATATAAAATATCATTTTAAGGATAGCAGTGACTACATAGGATGTATTAAAGTAATTACAGATGGAAATTGCTCCGTTTGTACAAATTTGTTCATGCGAAATTAATTGGGAACGTATTTCTGACAATTGTTTTTGTCTCCATTTTTTTTTAACATTTTCTTGGTAAAACGGAATGGCATTGATCGAAAATTGCTAATGAGATATTTAATGGCGAGTGGGATATCGACAGTGTACGAAAAATTGTGGAGAATAATGATCGTAATGTTAATTAAAACGAACATTTGTACCTAAAAGGGACTGCAACATAACTGTTTGAATCAAACGACAAACCGCAAATTAGTATTGCCATAAGAAACAATATCAAATTCGGACAGCGTATGACAAGTATGCCATAAAAACTATCTCAACGGCATGTCAAATGTCTATTCTTTTATCGTTCTTTTTGTTCGTTCTGACCTCGACTTGCAAGTGGACGAAAAGCCATGGAGAACAACGGATTGAAGGTGGAACGTCGTCATTTTGAACTGTAGAAATTCTCTAAAATATTTTGAGAATAATCTCAAATTAATTAGAAATTTGAATCAAACGGTACTTTTCGATCTGTAAACCCAATTATTCATGGCATGCAATGTGCGAATCCGCATCATAAGCGCTGTTAGGCCCTTTATTTACTTATGTGGTTAGGTTTTCCTCTATATTCTGGGAGCTTTTAAAAGAAATATGGAAACTCTGGAGAAATTTATCTTATTCTCGATCATCTTCTGGATAAATATATTAATATTTAGAACAATTTATGACCCAAAAGATCATGTAAAAGCAAAAAAAAAACACAATAAGAAGAGTCCTCCAGTTTAAGAATATTTCACGATCGCGGGATGCAAAATCCTAAGCCATATTCGACCATGGATACTAACGACAAAAGAGAGAGAAAGTTATGTTTACATTAGAGTTTATTCAATAAGCATCAGTCGTTGGAGTCATGCTTCAATCGACCAAGTCCGCAGCCGCCCAGTACTGTTTTAGAGTTTATTACCAAGTTCAGCAAAAATTCGGGAAGCCGCTCTAATAATCCGATTTTAGTTTTGTTAAATGCATCTGATAGATGAAATGCTTTTTTATATGTGAAAAAAATCCAACTTCTATATGTTTTAGTTTCTGACTTGCAAGACTTTAAATAATTTGAATTTTTTTAAATAAATTTAGATTGCAAAATTATAATGCGAGATCTGCTGAATCGATTCTGATGAAAACTTGTGTTTTATTAGGTTTTTTAGGCGAATTATGAAGGTCCTAAGTGGTAGAAAAATTAAGTAAAAAAGTTTTTTCTCTCGATTTTTCATATTTATTGCTATTTGTGGCAAGCATAAAATGTTTTATAATTTTAAACTAACCAAATTTTATAGAAAATTTGATCACCCAACTTTTATTTGAACACAAATTTGCTCTAGACTTGAACCGTTTTAATGTTAGGAGTAAAAAAAGTAAAAAAAAAATTATTATTTTTATAGTTTTTAAAAATTTTGATTTTTTTTATCAATGTCTCCGACTTTTTTGAGAGGAGAGATAGATCAATTATTGTTATACTAGTTATTGTATAACTTTTTTTTGTTTAGAAAAATCCGTGTGCTCCCCTCCCCCTCAGCAGCCAACTGAAAACAGATCCGCCCTGGTCTATTTGGAAAACAACTTTTCCGGCGGCAGGAACCTGCCTCTATTGCTCCAGGTGTTGACACGGAAGCAACAGGGACGCCTAAATTCAAGGCTTTTTTCACCTATCTTGTTTGGTCGAACCCAGTGGCAATTGTAACAAATTCTAAAAGTAATTTGGTATCTACGTTCCATAAAGTTTTCATGAAATTGATATTATGAAATTGGAAGGAAAAATTATCGATTTTTTAGAATTTGATGTTGAAAATTTCATTCCATTTTACTTTTAATTCCTATCGGAAAATGATCGTTAATGTTTTCCCGATATTAATGGCCTTATTTTTTAACAAGAAATTTACAGCCACGGCTCACTTTTCATCCTTTAAAAAAATCACTTATGCAATAATTTGAGGTGGCATTAGAGATATTCGGGAGAAATAATTGCTGGATGATTATCAATAATTTGTGCTACGTTTGAAGACTATAATAGACTTTGAAAATAAATTTGGGGTGGAAAAATTATCTATGATTGGAAATAAAACTAAATTTCGTTACCCTGGACAAACTTCGCTTCGGTGGCCATTAAAAAAATATTATTCTGGCTTCCAATGTAGCCTTTAAAATAAGATTGTTTCAATAAATATTAGACATATTTCCAAACAACAAAAGCCTGACATAAATCTTCCTTCTATTACATGATAATTGATTAAGCACATTTCCACCACTTCGAACCCACAAGTCCATAACAATTCTTCAAAGAAATTTAATTTCAAGATTTATAGTTGTCACCCGTGGTAGGATTCGTCAATTGAAATTGTTGGAATATATGACGACATTGTCATGACTTTCAACCCCCATCTGAAGATAAGATACACGGAACCTTCTTCTAATCTTTGAACAATTTTCTTACTTTTTCCCCATATGCTTGAACTGTTACACAAAATAAAAAACCAACTCTCGTCTAAATACAAATTATTTAATGGATTTTTTTCAGGAAGAGCAAAAATTAAATCTTGTTGGAGTAATAAAAAAAATTCTGTTTTGAATTTGTTTATATAATTGTCCTAAAATTCAGATACTTTCGAACGTATGCCAAAGAATTCATGGCAAATAATAAGAAAGACAAACCGGAGGGAGAATGTATATTTCAAGTCCATTTTCTTGGATTCATCGAGCCAAGTCACGGAGAGATAGCACACGACAATTTAGTAGATGCTGATAAGACTGATAATAATTAAAAAACTTCTGTTAAACTTCCTTTAATGGGTTGAGGTCATTTCAATTTGATAATGCTATTTAATTTGAGACAGTCTCTATTTTTTTGTGGTGGAATTTTGAATAGTGCGTGTGTATTTGTGATAATTTTAATAAATTCTGCAATAAAAGATTTTTATTTTCGGCAAAGCAAATAACAAATTATTTATTATTTTAATGTAGACTTTGGTATTTGTTGGAAGAGAAAATCAAGAGACTGAATAATCGGTATTGGAGTGTAATGAACTTTCTTTTCAAACTGTTTTTCGTGCACCACGAAAAAAAATGTTTGCATTTTTGCGATGTTAAAGTCAATGAAACGCTTTACTATTTGTTCGGGTGAACTGCGGAATAAGACGAATATCTTTTGAATGAAAATTTCGGAGAAAATCAAATCCGTTTCAAAAAATTGCGACACCCACTGTTTCAAACTTGAAAATGTATCTGATATCTTAATCGGGCTGAACTTCTGTGGAAAAGCTTCGTTCTTGGGACTAAGAAGCTTTTCAGATACATCTCAGAAGCGAACCAATTACTCTGTAGATATTTTTTTGTGGATACAATTTGTGGCGGGAAAATCAAGGAGCTTTTCACGGCGAGAAGCCTCCACATGTGATAGCGAGTTTAATTAACCTTTAGCCCGCTTTCCGGCAAAATAGCATTGATTTTGTCTGTCCACAAGAGATTGTTTTGATGGAAAATCTGGTGTGGAAATGAATGTTAGTAGGTTAATAGAAAATTTAATGGAAATATTACGAGACAGATCGACTGATTGAAGGACGACACATTGTATTTAAAATAAATTGGTGAGGTATTAATTTGGTTTGAGGTTTCTGTGGTCGGGATTAGCACACTAGGATGATTAAAATAGAACGAATGGTGACCACCGTCCAATTAGAACTATAAAAAAATTAAAATACTAACATAAAATCATATTTTTTGATGGGCAAACTTGATGTGCAAGCAAAGCCACTCTTTTAAAATAGTTTTATTTTAAAAAATATCAAAAGTTTTATGCAGTTTTGTGGAAATATGTTTAAATTGAAATGTGTATTTGTTGGTACAGCAAAAAAATCATTAAATTGATTGGTTTAGCAGTCAAGATTAAATGACTAATGGTATGCATGAACTCTAGAAGCAAAAGAAATGCATTGAATCCTAGTGGAATGTATTACACGCGCTAGAATGTAAGATAGCAGTTTAGCTGAGCGATCGCCATTTTCCATTTGGACGAGCAACAAATCAGAAAAATAGGTCTGGTTTGATAATGATTTTTATTTTTCTTCAATTTATATTATTAATTTATTTTATACTTATCAATTTATTTTATTAATTTACAAAAGATTTTTATGTGATTCTATTTTTTTTATTTTTTTTCTCATTCTGTAAATATTCGTTTAAAGAATATTTACATCAGATTTGATTTCATTCTGATCTGGAGGATATTTACATTGGTTAACCTATATTCATAGGATACTTTAGTTTGTATGAGATTTTTGTTTAGTAAAATTCAATTTAATTTTTGTTTAGTATAATTCATGGGTTACAACGGCTAAGTTTGTAGCCTATCTCAGTGTTTTGGGTTCGGCAGTTTTTTCAAAACTAATTTCAATAAACATTTCGGAAACATTTATTTCGCGTTTGTTGAATATTTATTAATTTTGTGATTTTTAATTGACTCACATTTAAGAAATGATTATTTTAGCTTTTTTTAAATTTTTGTTTGTAAATATTTATATATTTTTTCAATCTTTCAAGGAAGTCTTCAAAAGACACCGATCAGCTCTTGCCTTTCGGCATGCTAGATTTCTACAAAATAAAATCACCTCTGTCTTCTTCAATCATTCTCTTCATCAATTTTCAGTAATTCTCCGTATTTAAATTTCAGTATATAGTATTCCTCAGACAATAAGAATCGGTAGGATCTAGGATGCATATAATATGACAAAATATGAACAATTCATATTGCTTTTATTCTCACAAACTAACTTAAAGTATAAAAAACAGAGGGAGCGGGGATTTGAACCTTTCTACCTCGAGAACAAGAGTCGGGCGCTCTGCTCACTGAACCAGCCGCTCTACTCTTATATTTTCACATCATTGCTATGTATTGTGCTCACTTTGAATTTTAAGACAAACTTCCGTTCGCTTTTTCGTTCGGTACGCTTTTTCTGGGCTCACTCCTCTCGCTCACTTTTCGTTAGAACTTCCGTAAAGGAAGCTTAACTTCCAAAAACACTTAAGCTCATAACCCTTCTTGTTAAATTCCGTTTGAGGTTCGATAGTTAAAACGTCAAATATGTCATGAGTAAAAGTGGAAACCTCTGAAGGATTTAACAATTGGAGATAGTCCATTACAAGAACTACTTAAACTACTTTAATTTCCCTCCACTCATGTACGAAGAATATTACTTTGTTCTTCTCAGATACTCAATCGACGGTTGCAGACGAAACCTGTTCAACCTGCTAGACTTATTTTTCTTTTATTCTACATCTGAGTGAAAGATGCCAATCGCACAGCTAAGCCGCTAATTTACATTGTAGCGCGTAGGATCACTTCTCTTTGGATTTATTACAATTTCCTCAGAGTTACCTTTAATAACAATAAGCCGTAGAAAACACTAACGGGACTTTCATTAATTTGAAATCGCAAATATTTTATTTTCTTTAACAAAAAACCACCAGAAATAAATAAAGCTAATTTTAATCTAACATTTTATTCGATTAAAAATTCATACTTCTTTCTGTTATAAACGAGAATCCTCTGCAAAAATATCAACAAAACATCACGTGTTAAACACGTAACACCCTACTCGTTCTCCTCGTTTTTCCTGTCCGGACATAAAACACAACATCCTTATCACAAGCAAATAGAAAAAGTGTTTTGCGGAAATTGCAGGACATGCGCGTATTGACCGTTAACGAACTTACTGTTGTCGCTTCTTGAAAATTTGGGGCGGAGCTTTGCAGAAAAGCACAACGTACATATGTATGAAATCAATCTTTAGATATTGTGTCCTGAAGTGTTTAGCTAAATCGTCTTAAGATTAAGGCTGTTTCGGGTTTTATTGTTTGCGATGTGAACCGATAGGATATGCTGCTATTGGTTGAAAGTGTTTGAAAGGGATGAATGGAAGGAAGTGGATTTGGTAGCTGATACATTTCGACGAATATAATATGGAGGATTTTGAGTGTTTATATAATTGGGAATAACGATTCTTGATTGAGTTTTATTTTATTGATAACTCAACAAACCACTAGTTATAGGCAAATTAACTTTCATTGCAGTATTCTTTGAAAATTGAATGGGCGAAATCAGGTCAAATAAAAATTGATTATCTTTTGTTCACCGACCATCAACTGAAAGCACTTACATCTATTTGTTTAACAATTATGTGTTGCATATTTCCGGAATTGACTAAAGCGTCCATTAGCCGAGGAGTAATCTTCTTTTCGAGAAGGCAACGTTTAAACGGCTCTTTTCCGCACTGGAAAATGTACAAATGATGTCTAGCCCCATTTGTTGGCTCGTGCATTTTCGAATGCTCCTAGTGCTGCAAAGATATCTATTTTGAGTTTTTGCTTGGATCTTTTTTTGAGCTGTCTACCACCAAACTCACCTGTTCACACTCACTCTGCTATCACTAAGGCCAATTGGTCTCACCTCTTCGTCTTTGGCAAAGTCAACACTAGGCACAGTGATAAGAAATCGTAAACGTAATCTTAGGTTCATTATCAGTAACACTATCATTAGAGGACGTTGCCACTTGGATATGAGGAAGAGACCTAATTTTTTCTATTTTTCTTTTCCATCTGTTTTTTCTTCTGTTTTTCGTTTGCCAAAGCGCCGAGCGCCACATACTGAAAGTAAAGAAGAAAGAGTTCAGTACCTGTTGCTTACCTGCTGCAGAAAAAGACCACTTGTTTATATTAGTAGTAGAAGTATTTATTTTATATGTCTGAGAAGAAATGCACTTCTAACTGTATGTGGAGTAAAAGTATGCAGGGAAGTTGTAGTGATGGAGTACGGTACCCGGTCTTAGCTGGATAAATGTTGACTATGTGTAATAGGCAATAAAATTTGTGGTTATTGTGGGGAAAGGGCATATTTATGTAAGCATCAGTTAGTTGGGATCTACTACAGTAAAATTTGAATGAAACTGAATGAAGTGTTGCAGTTACTGGGTTTTCGAAGTTTCCAAGCATATTTGAGCTTACAAATAGGAATGCTCCAGGATTTGGAACGAGTTGTTCTTTGATTCATGTGATATACATTTATCATAGGTATTTGAAGCTTCAATTAAGAAAATTCAATATTTTAGAGAGAGCTATCAGTAGTAAGACATACACTTTCAGCCAGTTTTGCGCTGCGTCCGATAGGAACGTTGATTTAAAACTAAAAAAAAATTTTGAACTTGTAACAAACGGCCTTGCGCCATTGTCAACTGAGCTTGGCAGTAGCACACAACGCAGGACAAAAATGCGAGAGTCCACACAAGGCAAACGGTTTGGAACGGATCCCTATTACTTCCTGCAAACCATTTCTGTATACATCTGTATACATTCATTAATAAATTCAGAAATATAATTTCATTCACCTCTGTGCTCTACGAGCCTCGATGAAGTGGTTTCATACTTCCTTATATCGAAAACAATGGTGGTTGACTATTTGACCAAGGAGTAGTTTACCTTGGCCTACTTTCAATCTCAGGTGAAAATTATTTAAGGCTTCTTTTTTTAAACGGTCAGAATGAGTGGTAAACGTAATATAATGCCTTGATTTCAATTATTACATGAATTTTGTTAAATTTTGCAAACTTTTAATTTTGTGAACAAAAACAAATGTAGAATACCACTTAAAAACCGCACCGCCGCACTTCACCGCGGAGGTAGTGTGGAAAACAAATGCGCATTTCATAAGACTAGGAAAGGTTACTACGCTGTAAATTAAAATATTTTAAAAACGGTTACTTCTTTAAAAAAAAAAGGTTTCGAATCATTTTTGTAGAAAACTTTCTAAGAAATATTTTTTTTAAAAGCAGTGAGGCACTCTGGGAGTATCTGATGGGAAGTGTAGCTTCATTTTGCAAATGATTATGTAAAGGTTAAAAAGTTGAGTAAAAAGTAGATAAATGCAGAACAAATTCAGGAATTAATGTGACATATTCAAAAATCTAGAATGCATATTATATGTCAAAATATGAAATTTTTATTGCTTTTATTCACACAAAGTAACTTAAAGTAAAAACAACAGAAAGAGCGGAGATTTGAACCCTCTGCTTCGAGAGCAAGCGTCGGGCGCTCTGCTCACTGAACCAGCCGCTCTACTCTTATATTTGTACATCATTACTATGTATTATGCTCACTTTGAATATCAAGACAAACTTACGTTCGCTTTTTCGTTCGGTATGCTTTTTCTGGGCTTACTTCTCTCGCTTACTTTTCGTTAGAACCTCCGTAAAAGAAGCTAAACTTCCAAAAATCTGTAAAAGTAACCGGCAGTGAAATTTTCACGAAAAAGTAGTTTTCATGATCTTTGAACCCGCGTAAACTTTTTAGCGGAACACGAATCGACGATTTATTGGAAGCACCCAGTTGGAAGAAGTTGGATACCAAAATTCAGCTTGTCGGAAATTTTCCCGGAGTTCAATATCTTCAATAGCTGGACTAAAAAAAACTACTTCAGTCCTACATAGTGTAACATTGCATACGTTATTTCCAGTCACCGGTCTCACTAGAACATCATGCCGTCCTCATCGTTCATTAGTGTGTCCCATCTAACAATGAATAATTCTCTACAGCCACTTAGCTAAACACTACATGTATCTTTTCTTGAACCTAATGTTTCTTACGACAAATGAGGTGTTTGTCGCGCCTCCGTTCGCCATGAAAAGTACACACACTATAAAATTTGGTTCATTGGTCCCGACCAACTAGAAATGCACCACCTTCGCTTTACTTACAAGGCAAGCACCATCGACGTGACGAACTCAAGTCTGGAAAGTGTAGCAAATAATTAGATACTAATATCTAGGTGCAATCTCCTTTAAATCCTTGTCTCACGGCTTCGCTGTATAACTAATATTCATGCCTTCACATGTGAAGCGGTGTGTGTGCTTGTAGCCAACAATTTAATTTTTCGCACTTGCACTTTTGCGGTTTGCATCGCATCAACAGTTGTGCATCTTTGTATCTTTTATCTATCGTATCTTTCTTCGTGGACGAGCCATCTCGCAGAACTGTCTCTTTTGGAAACTTCCTTCTCTTGGTGTGGGAAGCAGACAATGTGTTTGGTGTGGTGGAAAAGCCACGAAATTTTCTTCAGCCGGCCACGAATCTGTGACGAAAAAGCTCCACCGGCTCGCGCATATGTGTTTCATGCTTCTTGCATCTTGGATGACGCTGGCTGGCTAGCAGGTTGGGTGGCTGGATGCATGATCTTCCTACACCACATATATGGGGTACTCTTCTGCGTTCAGCCCGAAGGTGAGGCCGAAGAAAATTGTTTGATTGAGAAGAACACAATGTTGTGGCTGTTTGTTTCAGTGGAGCCCAAGTAGCTCCATTCAGTTGTGCGCCATCGACTGGTACGGGCGCGACAAAATCCGCGTTTTCTCTGGACCCAATACGAGCGTTGTATATAACCCGAGCGTCGTATTCGCGCGGTGATTTCAACATATCCTTGTGTAAATCATAACGTATTTATTACATATCTCGTTAATGCATACATTTAAAGTGCCTAAAAAGAGAACGAAGAGCATTGTAGTTGAGCAGAGCACTAGGCCGACTTGAATCTCTACACGCGATAAGATACTTTAGTACCTCTATATAATAGAGCATACTAAACGCACTCGGCAATCTAGAGAGGCTCGGGTGGTACCCAAAAAAAAATTCAGTCTTGCTTGTTCGCGGTTCAGTTCAGTTCAGATTTAGTTCAGTTCTTGGACTTATTCCTTCTCAGACAGTTACCGCTTGCGGACCGGTCCGCAATTTTGCATTGGTCTTGAGTGACTTTGAGAAGGAAGCTGCCAAGTCTAAGCCAGTATCTGCGAGGTAGTATCTTGAGTTCTTTTTGTTTTTTGGTTCCATCCATCTAGCTGTGCTGGTGCGACTATAGTCCATCTGACTTCTAGCTCACCACCCACACAATACCGGTTAGTTGTAGCTTCCTTAATCCTGAACTCGCTTCGCAGATGCCGAAGCGAAACACGATATTTGCACATCTTCGCTAATTAATCACAGTCGAGTGCATCTGAAACCGCGGTCGTAGTCGAAAAGAATCGTCTGGATTTGATCGCGATTATCCTTGAAAGATTCTTAGTGTCGTTTGCAGTGTTTTCAGTGTGCTTACAGTTGGTTTTTAATTTTTTCCAGCGGAATTACCTTGGTTGTACCTTTAGAAGTCCGAATTCAGATTTTAGTAGATTTTTTTCCTAAAAAAAATGGGGCCAAGACCCCATTCAATGGTGTCGCGGAGGACAAGCGGTTGTGGCAGTGGTTACAATATGTTGCATGTCCTTTTTGTGTGTTTAGCTGTAGCAGTCGTATCCGTACAAACATCTACTCTTAAGGTAAGTGGCGAACTGATGACCGATCCTTAGATTTTCTATAAAACTCAGTTTGCTCGGATTTGTGTATATTGGACATGTATCTAAATGATATATTGCGCTCGTGCAGGTAAACGAGAGTAATGCATCTTGGTTGTCAGGTGTATCTTTCGACTTGATTGTTGGGATTTGTTTGTGCTAGCCTATCTGCATGCGACGGCTAGAAAGCCTAGACCAAGTGCAGTACACTTTCCGATGCACATGCCATCCAGATATATTTTAATTGAATAATATGGTGGACATCCGTTTTCAAGTTCATATCTGCATATGAGATGGACAAATAATGGTTTGCAGTTATGGTTCGAATTTGATAAATATATATCAAGGTGATCTTTGAATGATGTGTGCCGGAAGTAGGGCTGAAAGTGAGGAATATTCGATATGAAAGATGCTTAAAATCAAGGTGTGTTGTTACAGAATTGAGTATTGACTGATGTCTCTGTAATACTGTTCATAGGAAATATAGATTTGGTCTGTTTGGACTAATAAAACGCCTCTTATTTGCAGCATGAGCAATATGTTCAATATTTTTGGCGAAATTTGACTCAAATTCGACACAAATTTGACTGCAATTCTTTCAAAATGTGTGAAAGAAATCAAGTAAAGAGATGTTAAGATACCATAATAGTGAAGCTTATCGCAAACTTGGTTACTTGTTGCAAATATATTAAGAGGGTGAACACTGAAATCCATCTGATTCAATTTTTCCCAAAAAAGGTTTGGTATTTCCTCAAGAAAGATTTTATTTTTCGCCAAAACAGGAACCTTCCTTGTGCCATCTATATTTCTTTTTTGAAACTGATACAACGAAAACAACAACAAACAGCAACAACAAATTTGAATGGTAGACGTAAATAACTATACTATTTTTGAAAAATTTAAGAGACAAAATTCAGGACCTAGTTCCTGGAGCTGATTTCACTAAACTGGAAGAAGGTTTCATGAGTGAGTGCTTTCAGTAAGAAGTATAAATTCGAAGTGTGAAAATTGTTTCCTTATGTTAGTCACAGTTTCAAGAGCAATCAAATGGAACACTTTGTTTTCCTGAAAAAATCCTAAATATATAATTTTAGACATACATAGTTGAATATTAAATACAGTAGTTTTTTCCACATAAAATGTGCCAAAAAATTGACCGTAAATTCAAAGGTTCTTTATTTTTTTGATATAAATATTCAGTTAACTTTTGAATTAGAGGCGGGGGTTTGTTGTTGAAATAGTTTAAGGGAAAACCAAAGAAAAACGTTATCCTCTATTTGAACTGAACTGAATTATTAAGAAATGATTGTCAAATAGACTAATAGAAATTACCCTCTCAAAAATTTCTTCCCGCACGACTTCGGTATGTTCAGAAGGACACAACAAGCATAAATTCTTATCTTCAAAAAAATTGAAAATTCGCAAAATCCGCTTATCAACAAAATAACTTGATCGCATTTTCATTCTCCATTTCATTTGAAATCGTTGGTAGAAAGGCCCTTCCAGTTTCCAGTTACAATTTACTCACATGCTCGTCTTTTACATTTAATTGTAAGAAAAATTTCGTCAAATCGCAAAGCATCAGATTAAAAATAAGAAATTCAACTTACGGTCTGCTCATAATTTTTTTTTTGGAAATAGACAACGCGTTTTAATCTTCCACACACACGTTATGTAACATTAAACCGGAAACCGTTGAAATTTTCGATTGATAAGCAGAAATATTTTTTAATTCGCGAAGATAGTTTTTTCCTTCTTTTTCTAGGACTGTACTACAAACATATTATGAAGACATATTATCTGTTTTATGATTGCCCTCATGCATTATAAAAGTGATTGAACCGAAACGGTGTTGTTTTTTTGTTGGTTGAAATATTTTCATATTTTTTTGAGAAATTTGAAAGCGTTTCGAGGCAAGAGTTTGGGGTTTAGTTTTAATGATAGAAGCATTGAAAAAGTTATTTAAAATAATTACAATGTCACTTTTGATAAGAAGATCATCCAGTCGAGTTTTTATTTGATTGCCTTACATATGAGAAATTATGAATTTAATTAATTATTTTAAGTGTATATATGGAAATGTTACTGGATTTTTGATGATTGAGTATCTTTTAAAATCGATTCTAAAGATGTGGCAATTCATATTAGTTAAGTTGGCTATGAGGTGCGAAGTGGCGCTTTATTTTTAATTTCGGAGGACAGGTGGAAATGTGTATTTTTTGTTGAGAAAACAGGAAAATTTTCTTCGGAAATTAAAAAAAATTCTTTTGGATCTAAGATTTTTTTTTGAAAAATAGGAAGAATTGTATATTTTTCTTGGGAAATTATAAGGCGATAGAATTTTGTTTTGAATTTAACTGATGTGAATTTGAGCGTTCCTACAACAAACAATTTGTGCGGTTTGAATTGTATGTAAATGAGTAAACTTATCATCCCTTACTGAAATTCAAAATATTTTTTTTTGTGGTAAAGGTCAAGAATATGGCCTATGGAGTAGAGAAGATCGAAAGATAGGGGGCTCCCATATTACTATGGCATAAAAAGTTCGTGACGGTCACGGCTCCATAATTAGTTAGGGGGGTTCCTCCACTAAAAAATGGTTACTTTGTCTATTTCCAGAGATCATATGAAACCGTAAAATTGATCTGGGATCTGTGGCGTTCGAGGTGCTTTTCAGACATGCAAAATCACCTTTCGACATCTCTTGGCTTCAGTTCGTGTGGCACCCAATTTCCTACCTTTTGAAGGACCCCTTACCCTTTCAAACGCGTATATTTTTGCATGAAAAACGATTAAATTAAGAAGATATTTTGTCTGAACATGCAAACTGAGAGCTTTATTTGAACCAAACATACCCAGCTGCTAAATTTCGCAGGATATTTACTTTGACGATCATTTCTAGTTCATTCATATTGTTTTACCCAACTGGTTCTATTATTTTTGTTACTGTTCAGGTTTCATTAATGTTGCTTCCTTTAGGGCAATATCATAAAAGGAGGTTCCTATGATAAATTAGAATTCATTCTTTTATCGTAAACTTATTGCAAATATCTTCTAGAACAGTCCAAACAATGGTTCGGTGTACCTAATCAGACTCGTAGTCTATCTTAAAATTAGCTTTCATATCTAGATCAGGCCCAAACTTACCGGAAAATGGAGCGCGCGCATGCTCAAATTCACACACAGGACCATCATGAGTAACGCATCCTAGACCATATGTATCTTTTCTTTCATCCACCATTGTTGTAAGCACAATGCGCCATGCATTGACTGCGTTTGAAGATCCATATGCAGATACTCTAAAAATATGCTTGAATCATTCCACGCGGTTTGTGTGCATTGTGCAAATTTGCAAATGCAAAATGTGAAATATCTCACCGTTCTGTTCAGTGTCCTCTTCTCTAAATGCACATGGCAATCTATATAGACATATGAAGCATATATGCATTGCTGTTCCTGTACTCATATACCGGGCAACAAACATGGGAATTCGCGGAAGATGAATTTGCCGCCCGGCAAACGAATACCAGACAACTAAACAACATTAATGAAACCACACGTAACATACGTAGGAATGGTTCGAGCCCAAGGCGATCAATAAAACGATGCTCATTAAGATGCAGGCGCACGATCGGAAGATGTTTTATGGTCATCGATCGAGAAAACTGCTAGTGGGTGACGGTTTGGAAAATAGACTTGACTAAGGGTAGCTACGGTTGAACAATTTCAAAAATTATTCAACGGTAGCAATAATCCCTAGCATTTGAGGGAAAGAACTTGCAGAAGAGATTTTTTGACTCCCAAAATCTACGGAATTTCAATCGATCATTTTACAAGGATATATGTCCTATTATTCCCAGATAATCAGTCTGGAAGCCACCCTGAATTGCAGCACCGTTGTGAGTGATTACCTCAATCCGGGCAACACCGCCTACCCCATAGCATTGATTTGCAATATCGTATATTGATCTCACCATTTATCAGCCATCGATGACGCGATCGTGTTATGTTACCATCGAAAAGAACTCGCCGACAATAGCGGTCACATATTTGGTTTGTTTCATAATATCCGGCGAGGCGATGGCGGCGCTAGCAAATATCAGGATTATCGTTTTTGGCTCACACAACTGGACGGGGTTTTTTTCGTCTCGGTTTGGAAGTGCATGTATCCCACCCAACTTTGAAATGTTGCAGAGCATGTTCGCATTTGTAAGTGGAGCAAGATGCCATCAAAGCAAGATTTGCTATATGTCAACCACATATTCAAAATAGTCATGATGTCATGCGTATGACTGCAAGAATCCACAACTGATAGTACATACTTTATTGCAGTCCAGATGTACGAATATTAGATTAGTCGAAGCATGACTCCTTGAAGTACTTACATATATGCCAAGGGAGCGAATGTAGGCCAGAGGTGGCCTAGGGATCACATCATGAAACAAAACGTTAATGGCAACGAACGACCGACCAACTACTCATCATCAGACCAAACCCTATAGTAAGTAAATGATGAAGTGTTTTGTAACATCAAACAAACATTTGTCGCGAATGACACAGAACATACAACAAGTCAGTGACAGTTTATAGCTTAGTCCCCATAAAAATCCAAATGAATAAATTATGAGTAATTGCATTTTCATTGAAGAGCAACCACCCTTATCAGTGAGAGTCATTGAAATCAGGACAGTAATAAAAGATGACTTGTTTGGCTTCCGTCTTGAAGATGGTGATCGAATCGGCGTGAAATATGTAGTCATACTATCGTCAGAAATTTCGATTGCGCCCTTGAACTGGTATTTGTTTTTTTTTGGATTCAGACATGATTTGGAAATAAATTTGATCATTGTTGATTTGAGATTTTTTTCAAAATTGTTCAACGATAAGAATCGTTTCTACCTTGACTTATGCATCTAACTTTCAGTTTGTCGAGTATTTATTGAAAACAAAAAACGAGTACTATATTTAAGTTGACTAATCATTTGCAATATTAGATGCTAGCTCATTGTATTGTAGTTTGATCTGGTCGGACTCCTTCATTTTCAGCTCTGATTTCTTAAGTTTGTTCATTGTCTTTGGGTGTGGTAAAGACTATGCTATGAAATCCATTAGTGGCTATGACCATCATTGATTAAGAGTACGAGCTATTGCCTATTTACTGTGATGCTGCGCTTGAACGACTTCCTTACACATTGTATGAACTTTTTCTTCACTTCTATCCTGTTTCCTTCTTCTAAACGTTTTCCGCAAGCCAATATGATTTTCTGCTAAAATTTATCACTTTCCACATCTAAAAGAATCCAACATCGATTTTTTTATAAAGATAATGGTACTCGGGATGGTCTGAATTAATTCAAAGGACATTGATTAAACTAGAAATAAGTAAGCCTCAGCTTTCTTTCTATGAAAATATAGAACACTTTCATACTGACATATAATTTGAAATTACTTTGATCATGAGTCTTCCTCTGACCTGACCCCGACAGTAATATGAATTCGTTATTTCTTAGAAGGATGAAACAGTACGACTCACTTCAACTTTGCCCCGTGTTTTGATACATTTTTTTCTGTTAAGGGATCATTCTAGTGTGAACGCGTGAAAAGGATATTTTTATGATTTTTTTAAGATCCTTATTATTGAAACAGGGTGCGCCATATTTCGTGTCGGTACGTAAACACTTACTAACTTTAAAAAAAAAACGATTTCTATGAATGAGGTATTTTTATTCAATTTGGTCCTTTGAAATTTATTTTCACTACTTTTTGAATACAACATCAATTAAGTGGCCGCCTTTATTGGCCAAAACAAAATGTGCCCTTTTTGCTGCATTTTCCAATACCTTTTCGAGAATCTCGGGCATTATAGCGATGATTTCGCCACGAATGTTTGCCTTGAGCTCGGTCGTACTCTGAGGCTTGCTGGCGTATACTTTGCTTTTCAAATAGCCCCACAAAAAGAAGTCCGACGGGGTTAAATCTGGAGATCTGTGTGGCCACTTAACGTCGCCTCTTTTTGACATCAGGCGTCCAAGGAATTTTCGATGCAAAAACTGAATTGTTTGATTTGCAATGTGGCATGGCGCACCGTCTTGTTGAAACCAGCAACCGTCTAGTCCTTTTTCACGCATTCGCGGGCAGAAAAAAAATATGGCCCAAAAATGGTTTTGGCGCAAACGTCGGCCCAAACAGTCACTTTTTGGTCATGCAATGGCGTTCCATGGATTTCGTGTGGATTCACCGTTCCCCAATTGCGGCAATTCTGCTTATTAACGCTCGGTTTGACAAATGTCAAAGTTAGTAAGTGTTTACATACCGACACGAAAGATGGCGCATCGTTTATAAGTTTGAATCTTTTTGGGTTTAATAGATACACATTTGAATTGTACAAAAAAAATATATTGTTTATTGGTTTTATACCATATATCCAAATTGGATAGATATCTTAAAATTCCCTATTTCAACGATGTGCCCGGTTTAGAGATAAAGCATCATCTGAAACACAAAATTCAAAAAGGTATAGTTTTTTTATGTCACTGGTAATCGTACAAATCTTCCAAATAATTATTTTTGTAAAACAAAAATGGTCACGTTTCAAACATAAGCGTCCCAAAGTCAGTTATTTTTCCGGTAATTTTTTCTTTGTAAAAACTATAAAAATGAAAAATATTGATATATTAAACGATAACGGTAACGATAACTTTGCATGTAATAAACCTATGGTTAAAATTTGAAGAAGATCGGTTGAATAGTTTTTGAAAAAGTTGCGCAACGTGTATTAAAAAAAAGTGGCTTTGAAATAAACGCGTTTAAATTTTTTTTATGTAAAATCATCAAAGCAAGTCTAACGTTAGAATAATTGTCAAGAAACATTTCAGGGCCAAATATCTCCCTTTCGAATTACAAAACATATATCCATATAAATATTCTATGAGCTGTGTATCGTATACATACCAATGAATCAGCAAAAAGGGGGAATATATATATATAAGTATAGGACCTAGTCGCCCACACCGTAGACGCGTTCAAATAATATTGAAATTAATATAGTGAGAATGCTCCGATCGTTATGAAATTTGGACACGTTATATTTGAAGGTATTTTCTTTCAAAAGCCGTCAAAAAACAAGATTGATTTTTTGAATGTTGCACACTAGAACGATCCCTTAAAACAATGGGTTTAAAAATAATTTTTGGCAGCTCTAGTTTCAATTCTAGAAGTGCCCAAAATCGAGTTACCTATGTTCAAACGCTTGTCAAACTGCGAAAATTTAATACGTATGCCCAATTTCAGGCTATTGCAGTAGGTTTTCATTAAAACCAACGTTTTTTTTTTGGTAAATTGTTAACAGATCACTTGGAGGAAGCAAGTGGTGGTTGGCGGAAAAAAATGCTGCATTATCGGGCCAGCATGGCCGCCATTTTGTTTTCTAATTTTTTATATCATCAAAAAAGTCAAGTGTTTACATTAATAAATAAGCATCTTCATTAAAACATCGATTACTTTTCTCGTTCTTTCTTGACAACCATTTAAAGTTGACCTTCGGTTTTAGCCGCTCAAAGGTAGAATAACCTCGTAACATAAATAAAAATTTGTCTTTAAAACAATTTAAAATAACCCAAAAAAATTCAGGACAGATAAGCCACCAAGTAGGACCTACCTAATTCTTGTCGATGACGGAATTTTTTTCTGCCAGACATCGTCTGAGAAATTAAACATTGTTTTTATATGATGAGGAATACTTAGTTATAGTTAGATTTTTTGATTGGATTCTGCATTCTTATTTTATAAATTTTCAAAAATCAAAGTTTTGAAAAAAATTCAAGTTCCATTTCACAAGAAAAAAAAATTTAAATTTTTTACGCATGTTCAGTAAAAATCTTTTTATTAAATTAAACTGTATTTGTGTTTTTCGCATAATTTTATTGATGCAACTCGTAAATACAAACATGCGTCTGCTTTGAAATTCAGTCAGTCGTTTAAATATACATAAATATGTATCGGTTTCGGGGTCACAACAGGAATAACGACTAACCCTCCCCAAAACAAAAATCAACATTATTAGTGGAACGTGACTCGAAGACGAAAATCCACCACACATTTTCCATTTCATCTCGCGTTTCGTTCTCATACGACTCGGCCAACATGTATCATTTTCCTAGTCGGAGCACAGCATACTATTAATACAGAATTACGTGTAGAATATCCTGATTCGATCACAAATTAAACTTGCTGAATACTGAGTAAGGATTGACAAAGTTTCAGATCCTTGTAAGTATTATTCGTGATCCTATGCCACATTAGCAGGATCATTATTCGGGCTTTCTCAGCACGAAGAATTGTGGAGCTAGTTGCTCATGTCGATTCAAACATAGCGCCTTCGATGATATGCCAGGACATGAGATAAGTGGGCCGCTAATATCACAATTGCCACTATATCTGATAAGAAGTAATCCAATATATTATCGACAACAAAGTTCAATAGACTGCACGTCTATCAGGCAGGCATACACGTATGCTCAATGGAATTTCATGCTTGGCGACTGCAAACACCTTCTTGATTTACCACCCAGCCAACTGAAGCTGATATCTTTGATACTGTACGGTAAATATTTGCAAAAAAGATAATAGACTTCAAGATACTACATACAATATGCATGGCGATAGATGTTTCGCATAAAAGCTTTCCGGGAATTTGTTTGGTGGCTGACTGAAGAGATTTGTGGTGATATATGTACTGAAGTAGCGTTATAAAGTTTTAGGACTAAATGAGAAGAGAAACTTGCTGAGATTCCCAATTAAATCGATGACTAAATGAGCAATATCAAGTTGTCCTTCACAATGTTTGAATCTGCCTATCAGATCTCCCATCAAAACTCTAAACTCATAATCGATCGAAATGCAGATTAGCAAATATCCTTCGTCATACTCACAAGGAAGATGACATCATTGGATGACTGTTGCTGGTTCTTTAATTTCGCCGATCGTATCCATCTTAAATGGCATCTGCAAGATCCCAAAATCTACTGCAGACTGCTGGGGTATGACTCAGTGTGTTGAACGAGCCAAGGCATCACCAGCAAGACATGACCGGCCGACGATTAAAATTTGTTTGCTTGTTCTAAATGCGTTACATATTATGACTCTTGCTGGTGTGCCAAATAAATTCGTTTCCCATTGCAAAACATTCGAAAATGTCTTGTTTAACTTTCAACTGAACTGCTTCCAGCCACAATGGATGCAAATGGGAAAATATCATCATCATTGGCTTCCCGATACCATCGGCAACATCTCTCATGCGGTCGGAATTTGCCCTTTGCCAACTCAAGTGAAATGAAGTGAAATACTCCCCACAGCAAGAAGTCGCCAATTAACATGGGGCGCTGAAAATCTCCTTTGCTTTTTTATTGCCATCGCAGCCAGAAAGCCAGAAAAATTGAATCAAATCGCAAAGTGGGTGCCAGCCAGCAGCGTCAATGTCTCTCCTTGGGATTCATGGAAATTTGTTTGCCCAACGCATCAATTAAGATAGGATCCTCTTCATTTCGGCACTGTCTTCGGATTTTACACATTCGAACGATTAATTGGATTCAATTGAAGTGAACATAGAAAAATTCCTCCTGAAAAGAATTTGGTAAAGCTCCAAATAGGTCGCCGCCGAAAAAAATGATGATTTTTGTGGGGCCAATTATTAGTTGACCTAATCAAAATCCTATTTGTATGGACAGTGGATCTAAATTCAATATCATAAATATCCATTAATCAGGGGGGGCTTAAATGAACTCCGAATATTAGTCGGGCTGGGTCCTGTCGGGGCGGGGAGAATTGCTTCAACAGAAATCAATGATAAAAGTCTACATGCCAAACAATTGGATGATTTGTGCAACCTTGTGACTTGTATTTAAAAATCTAGCGTTTATCAAAAATGTTTAAATTCAGCAGTCAAAATTGTTTTTTTAACTCTCAGACCCCAAAATGTCTTTGAACCGCGTCTCAGTTCCGAGAACGCATTTTGGCGGTCATACAAAACTCTGATGATTGGGGGCTTTCTTCGAGACAAGATGAATGCTTGCAAAGGATTAAAGTGATATGACGAAATCTAGATCCTAAATGAAAGAAGCAGTTGTTTTTTTCTTATGGTAGGATAAATGCAAATTGCTGGACTCAACAGATAAATTGAAAAAGTTAAGCTGACATTTTAGAGAAGGTAGGATCTCTTCGGCCCAAGAGCCAGGCAGGTACTTAGATTTGACTGAGATTGTCTGGCATCGACTGAAAGGAAACATTTTATAAATGAAGTCATCATGCAACCAATTACCATCACCAAATCATTAAGCAATTTTGTGGAAACATATTAAAAACATTTCACAATTAATTTTGTCCAAAATTCTATATGATTCTGCTTGGCGGGAAAGTATCAAATATCCTGTAAAATTCAATTTAAAGGATGTTTTCTAGTTTGTGTTTTTTTTCTTCAAAAAAACAACAATTCATCACTTCTTATTCAAAGTACTGTTCATCGTTTTGAACAATTTTTTCTGTCGTTCTGTCATGCCATTCGAGGGCGGTCCGATAAGTACTTAGTCTAACCGCCCGATGGTGCCACTATCGCAAGAGAAATTTACTATCGTGTAGTACATTGTCGTAGACGGCTACTGTCAAAATGTCAGCCGAATCGGACTCGTAGTTTTTTTTACCGCGTGTGGAAGCGGGTGTGTCCGCAGATTTTAGAAAAATAGAAAAAGCGCAATATCGCTCGGTGATTCGATTCTTGTTTTTGGAAGGGAAATCGCGCAGCGAAGTCAAAAACCGCTTGGATGCTGTGTATGGTGACTCTTCTCTTTCGATGTCATGGATGCTTATTTTGCAGACCTTGAGAAAACATATTTTCAGACGGGTTAAAGAAGTTGGCGCATCGCTGGGTCAATAGTATCGAACTAAAAGTAGACTATATTGAAAAATAAATCGTCACTTTTCCAAAATTTTCGTTTTTTCTTTTGTAGGCTAAGTATTTACTTATCAGACCATCCTCGTATAAACGATTTGAAATGCGCAAATCATTACCAAAGGGTTTCTTGACATTGAGAATGCCGTACAAAGCGATCCTTACCAACAAGTTTATAATAAGACCCTTACAATCGGGTGCTTTTTTATTCTATTCCAAAAGAACTAGACATGGATATCTTTATGCATTTAATATTGTGAAGTACTGAAAATATTTATGAATAAAACAAAGTCTGTATTTTAGGTAGCTTAAAAATCATCCAATCTCTAATTTCAAAAATAAGCCCAATAAATTCTAAAAAAATCAATCCGATTGGCGGAAAATATTCAAATCTGGCTTTGATTGTGATCAATTTTTTCCTGAAATTCCTTTGTATATTTCTTTCTGTAAGGATTTCTAAATAAAACAATTGTTATTCAACATTTCGTTGAGATGATTTTGGAAAATTGTCGCCTAAACTTTTCTGCAATCATTCCATCATGAATTTTTTCCCAAAAATTTCCAATTTAGTTTTGGTAAAAATTTCACAACTGTTTCATAAAAAGATTGACTTAAAAATTCATGGAAATTGCCTATGAATTTTCTTCAATTTTTTGGCAACAGTCTCTGTCAAACTTTAATTACATAATTTTTGGCAAAAGTCTCTGTCAAACCTTAATTCCATAATTTTTAGAAGCTTTGAAAGTTTGATTAGTTCTAGTGTTTATTGGGTAGATAAATTAAAAAAACTTTATAACAACATTTTCTATCAAAAAAGTCTAAAGAAATATATTTAAATGTTTTTTCTACCAGAAAAATGTTGATAACTTTTGTAGAAATATTTAAAATAATTTTTCTACCAAAATTTATATTGCGGAATTTTTTTAAAAAATTTCTTTCAACTGTTTCATAAAAAATCGACTTCAAAATTCATGGAAATTACCTTTGAATTTTCGTCACTTTTTCGGCGACAGCCTTTGTCAAACTTTAACTCCATAATTTTTGGAAGCAAAAGTTTCATCAGATTTGTTCCAATTTTTATTTATTAGAAAAATCTAAAAAACTTCAAATCATCAACTTTTTCTATCAACAGAGTCGAAAGAAAAGAAATGATTTTTCTACCAGAAAAATGGTGGGAACTTTTGTAGAATTTTTTAAAATAATTTTTTTTAAAAAAATGTTTTGAAGTTTTCTAAATTTTTCCTACCAAATAAAAATTTCTGCAATATAAATTTTGATCGAAAAATTATTTTAAAAATAAAATAATATAAAATTTCTCAATAAATTTGAACATATTATTAAAGATTTGTTGCTTCGGACCTTTTGGCCACGAAAATGTCGCGAGGAAATTTTTATGAACGATATTCCATTAATAGTGAAATTTTTGCTGATATTTATTTTAGAAGATGTTCAAATTTAAAATGTGAATTTACTTCAATATATACCACTTAACGACTTTTACACATCTCCCCATCGAAATAGCATATCACAAATATCTGGTCCCACTTGAATTCTTCAAGTGAAGAAAAAATACCAATGATATTGTTGTCCAGCACTTCGTTATCCAAATACAGTTATTTGCACTAAACTGTCAAGTGAATCTAAATAAATTAGATTAATTTCCCACGCTGAAAATCACGAGTGAATGATGTCACAGATACATACGCATACGAGTTTAGATACTTCATAGTTTCGCACCACCAATTTCACTTGGCATCTTTTTTTTAGTAGCGATTGAATCGATTCAATTGACGATCGGTACTTGAATGATATATTCTGGAATGATTTCGAATGGGGGTTGATATGAAAGTGAATTGATTGGCAATAGAAAAGCGATAATTTAAAAATTTTCTTTTGCCGTGAAGGGGTTTGTTCTTGAATTTATTTGGTGCGCCTTGAAATTCCTAAAATTATATTCGCACAATGAATTGAGGGAATATCTTGATTAATTATTTTGCTATTAACCCATCGGATATTTGAATCTATCTTAACAGAGTTGGTCCTCATCATTCATCTTGAATTGACCCATCCACACAGCATATCTAAACATCAATGAATAATTTACTACTCGTCGCAAAGTATCTAAGCGCGTAGCGTTGATATCTTTCGCCTGAAATACCAAGTTCGTAGGCGATTTTAACTATTATTCTAATTGGATATCAGATTTCAGATAAACACGCATAGATCTGCTTCTAGTTTTCATTTGTTTTATCTATTTCACGACAGATTTTCAGACGTCGATGATCTTGTTTGACGCCATCAAAAGGTAGGCAAGAAGAGCTTAAGGAAAAATGCTAATGCACATTGAAATTTAGTCAACACACAAATTTATTATTGGATCAGATACAATTGTATCCAGCAAGATTGAATTCGAGCCTGATTTTGTTATTGGTTTTTGGTCGATAGGTAGAGTTAGCGGAAATGTGGATGAATTTTGTAGGTGGTGGTGATTTATCAATGGAACTGTGGGACTTATGAATGATGATGATGATGGTAGATACGAGTTAAAGGAAGCAAATAGTATACACTATGATTATGCAATTGGGTTGAAGATCGGAGGATTTGTTTGAATCTATTTGTTTTAACCAATTAACGCTAGACTCCCTGGTTATGTTAGGAATTCCAGAAGGAACACGTACACCAATATTCACCTCAGCATAAGCAATTTAAATTCCACATGAACTCAATGCAACTTGTACGGCTTTTAGTATCTTAAATCATCTTTCTTATCAAAAAAATAAATTAACTTATATCTAGAATGTTATCCATGCTCATATAAAAAAAAGTTCGTTGAAATGGAATGTAAAATTATGTCATGGCTTAACTTTGCAGACTGTATTTATAACACTTTCATAGTCAAGAGCAGGCGCAATAAAATTATCTCAGCTTTCACACAGACTAAATTATCTAAAAAAGATAAGAATTTTTTTTTTGAATTTAATAACGCAAAGTATTTTATGATAGAACAGTAATATTTCGCTAACTGTGAGCTTCTGATAGGATTTTAATGAATATCAGGCACTAGGCTATCTTTGCTAATAAAATATATCAAATGAAATTGTCTGCACCAAAATAAGACATGTCTGAGCCCAATTATTTGTATGTTAAGTGGACCTGGCGTTCACATAGTTTCGTAGATTCGATATGCTGGAATCTATTACCTAATAGGGACCAATTTCTCTTGGATGTTTTGTGGAGTTGATTTTGCCACTTTATTTGATGGTGGATAGCTTCGATCTCTTCGTTGGTGACTTTTATATTTTTGAGATGGTCTCATTGGTAATGTTCCGTTAAAAGACTTATTATGAGTTGTATATCATCAATTGCAGAGTTGGTTTTTATTTCTGTGCTTAGATTTTCGAAGACAGTTAAGACCTTTGGTTATCTAGCAGTTGCAAGAGATGCCCAGTTGTTTTTTACTCGTTTTTAATCCAGTTTTCAGATAGGCGAAGATAAAGGACACTGGTTTCGTCACGGGATGATGAGTTCGTTAAATCCCATTTTTCAAAAGACTGGACTAACACTGTTTTCTGTGATTTCACCCAGGATTCGTATTTTGAGGCAAACAAAAATGGTTTTGGGTTTCAAGGTCTCCAGCGTTGAAAGTCGTCACATAAATATCATTCCAAAAAAATTACAAAAATACTCTGAATATTTTTTTTGGCCAACTAAAGTTTTCGGTAAAAATATTCAAATTAGGAGTAGAAAGTTGTTCTCCAAAGAGAAAAATTATTGAAGCTCCACCTCATTTTTGGCGCTTTTATCAAATAATCGACAGAAAAAATCACTCGGACTCTTCCCAAAAAATTACAATTGAATTTCAATTTTAAATCTTATTTTTTTGGTGAATTTTAAGTGACGCACTTTTCACTACAATGAAAAATATATAGAGTCCAATTTGATTATTTATTGCATAGAAATGTAGTACTAAAAAGGCGGATTCATTTTTTCCACCTTCATCAAGCATCTGTAAAAATGTTTATTATTCGGTCAAATATGATTCGATTTGCATGAAACTTCGGAAATTATTGAACGAAAAGTTGCAATTGATTTTATACGAAATGTTTTATGATTGTTTGAATTCTAATCAGACTTTTAAGTAGTTAATGAATGTACAATTCTTTTGGGGAGTCTAGTCTGAAAACTCATAAAAACTGAATGCGTAATCATTTCCGTAATTTTGCTTAAGTCTATCTTAAATGTGACGACATCTGCAGTATTTGTTTAAACATTGAAAATCATCACCAATTAATATGATCCTTGCGATCAGCGACGACTGAGAAACAGCCTTTTTACACAGCCAGGATGACATACGTTTTTGACACCATTATTTGTTCGTACCATTTTCGAATATAAAACCTTTTTTTCATACGGTTCAAAAGTATCTTGGGCACGTGATTTGGACAAAATCATATCAAAAACATGTTTGAAATCGATGCTACCATCGACAAAAGATGTCACCACTTGATATTTTCGCGTTTGACACACAACAGAATCTATCATAAGAACCGTTGTGCTCCCAAAAATAATTTGTTCAATCTGAGTCTGAAAAATTAGAGTAGGAATCACGGACGAGCGTATTGCTGACCACATCACCTCCTAGTGTCAGTTGTCAAGTAAATGAGGTAGCTCTAACATTACCCAATGGCCTTGGCCCAATTTGGATTGTTGCACCATCGATTATTATTAGTGGGTGTTAATATATATAATCGTTTTGCTGCTTGATTTGCATCAATTTTGGATAACTTTACTTTGAAACTTGGTGGAGATCATTAGTAATAATTTTTCCAATGGGTAATTGCGAATGCTCAGCCACGAATAAACTTTGATCCCTCCAAAAGTTGAAATCTTTTCCAGAAAATGCTGTTTATTTACTCATCAATTCTGATAATTATAAGTTGAATTTCTGCTATTCTCTGCTGGATAAGAATCAATTCTTTTAAATATATATATTTCTTTACTTTTCTTGAATAATAATCTTTTGTTTATTTTCTAGGTAAGGCCACATTAATTTGGAATATCTTTGAAATGCACCACATGCTACGCAGTAAGCTACTTAATTTTTTTTTCATTTTGAAATCCTAAATTAATTTTAATGTCCACCATTTCTTTTTTCTAAATAAACAGACCGTAAACAAATTGAAATGAAGTGTAAAAGAATGTTGAGAAGGTCATGTGACGGGTAAAACATCAATTTCTCACCACTTATTCAAATCTGGGACATTATTTTTGAACTTTTCTACAAACATGCATCCCTTGAATCTCGAATAGATTCACTTTCACGTTTCGTTTTGTTTTTCCACCTAAATACCAACCGATTAAGAATTTTCCATTTGCCTTTTGTTAATTACACGTTTATCACATAAACAAATTCGTTGGTTGCGGCTCATCTGGGCATAATCGTTAACCTGAATATTTCGTAGATGTTTGTACTTCCTTGAAATTGAACATCTTGAAGATTTTTGTTGGAAAAGAAAGCTCGCGCCTTTAATTGAAGAAATATATGTTTAAATAAATAATCCAGGAGGAAAATTGGATCATTAACCCAGCCACTGCGAAAAAAATTAGAATTATTCCTGCCGAAGTGAGAATGTTTGTAGAAACTCAAACTTTTTTAGATAAACGGTTTTTTTCTGATCTACCAGTCGAAGAAAAACGAATCGTGGGAGGATGGTTGGGGTTGATTTTCTTGTCGATGAAAATTTTCGCTTCAATTCGATGCTTTTGATTTGCTTTTCGAATGAAATGCCCATGCAATTGGATAGCCAGGAGTGGGTGTCCAATGTGGAAGACGTGGCAAGTGTTAATAAATAGCTCACATGAGAATGATGCATATGTGAACATGTGTAGAAGATATGGGAGTATGTAGAATCTGCATAATTCTTCTTCAGTCCAATAAATTTATTTTCAGAAACGGACATTGCAAGTTGTTGCGTTCACCCGCAAAGAATGCAAAAACATAATTAATAATGGGGTAGTTAGTCTATTTGTGCTCATAAATATGTGCGCTTGTTGAGCTGGAAATTATATTTGCAGGGATGATGTGAGGCGTTGAGTCAATTGGATTGGATAATGTAAACGAGACGATTCAAGAAATGCAGACAAATATGTTTTCTTTGGCGTGAGAATAAGATACTGTGTGAATCACATACTGAACATATTCAATGGGATATTTATGTTATTATCCTGACAGAACCGACGAATAAAGAGTGTCTGCATGGTTCAGGATGAGAATGCTTATCAATCTAGTGAAGGTATTAATCATCGCTGAAATGATGATGTGTTCAATATGGCACGAAGTTGTTCTGTGCATTGACTCAGTGGTATTTTGGAGATAATATGAAAATTATATTTAACTGCTTCATTAAATATGACACCATCAATCATTTTATGGAGAATTGAGTCTAGAAAAACAACAGTCAATCTCATAATTCAATTACTTACTTAGATTGAAAGCCATGAACACTCTCGGTTTTGAAAACCAATTGTTATAGTATTAACGAAAGGAGCTGGTCGCCGTAGGGGTTTTAGAAAAAAAGACGAACGTTTCTCACTGGAAGCGAGAATTATTCAAGGCAAGATTTTGAGATGTTCTTCCTTGAATATACTGTCCAGGTAAGAACGTCGTAAAAAAATATTTGGCTTATTGTTGGCGTAGAAGCAAGTCGTGTTTTTTCTTCTACCTTTTACCACGCTCGTTTTTGTGGATACACGCTGGAAAGGACTGCTTACCAATCGCAGGTGGATATTGCTTAGAAGCAAAAACGTAGGAAGTAGACTTGTTCGGTTTTTATCATTCTCAGGTGAAAAGTCTCGTGTTTTCTCAAGAATTTTGAAAATACATCGAGTTGTTTTTAAAAAAATGTACAATCAATTTTTACATAGATAATAAATGTTGATAGATGATTTTTAAAAAATTCTCTGCAATGTTTGTTAACTTCTTGAAAAATAAATAGAATTTAAAAATACTTACATTTTAATACCAAATTCAAATTCCATATTTCTCTTGGGTTTCAAGAAAAATAGTGGTTTTGCTATAATCATCTTTATTTTTTCATATGGTAACTTTTTTTTACATCGTCTTCTTTCTAGATAGCACTGTTAAAAAACATGTGTCTCCTTGAATAAATAAATTTGAAACGAAATTCTAATACTTGATGTATTTATCATAAATAATCATCTGACAAATGAAATCACGTCCATGCAATGTAAACGCTTCGAGATGCTTTCAAATGACTGAATCATAAACACGTGTTTTCGTGGCTGGATTAAATTGAATTCTCCATCGCTTAATGACATAGTTTTTTGGACTACTTTACAGAACTATTTCTTGCAGTAGAAACAAATAATAGCCAAAAAAAATCCAGTTCGTTTAACTTGCGTACACATTTCATCACGATTTAACCATTTTCAATAATTAAATAGTCTGTTTATTATCTTCAACAACAAATATTCACTTTATAAACAATCGTTTTCAATTTTTCCTCTCATTTCTTCTTAAATCTTAAAACTTAACATGAAGCCTTTAATTTCGCATAAACAAGCTCTCAACAAAAAGCAAAATTTTCTTCACGAGAAAATGTACGGAAATGCTCAACGGAGGAGCTGAAAATGATTTTGTTTGATGGAAGGATCGATGTTAAGTAAATTGCATGGTATATTTCGAAAATTGTTCGTTCATCGTGCATGCACAAAATGCGAAACATTGTTTGTGCTAAAATGTTAACGAGAATCGCTCTGCGAGTGCAAAATGATGTCATCATGGATTTGGTTAGACAACAAGAATGGCATGAGATGCGTGCCTGAAATCGGTCAGTATATGTATATATTTTAATGATAAGCCAGAAAATCCATAAATTTTAGATTGAATGTTCAAGTTAACGGGGAGCTAAATAAACATTTGAAATTCGTTCCTGTTGAAAGCGAACAGCCGTCAGGATGGTGTTTTGTATATTCAACTGGATTGAGTTATGAAATTGAATTTGTGAGTCCTGTTAAACCTAAACATGTACTCATTTCAATTTCATACTGGCTAGAGTACATAAACTTTCAATTTTATTCATTCACAATTTACTTCAAGTGCTCCAATAAAAGTTCTAACATCATCACTCTTTGTACTCTCATCGAAATGATCTTTTGAAATTGGCTATCAAATTCATCAAGTTCTGTGCTTCTTCATCTTATTCAACACTTAACTGTTCATCATACACTTGAGTTGCTCGAAAATAAATTAAGAGTCATTGGATATAATCATTCGTAGGTCATTTAGCCTGTCCATCAGACTCCTCATCGTGTTTGATCACCAACAATCAATAAATACAATGTATGTTTCTTCTGGTGATCAGCAAGTGCTCAAACGAAAATTGAGTTGAAGCTCATCCATGAAAAAATTAGCCGTACTAGAGATTGGCATTTGATCCAATAGCTTTACCGCACCATCTTCAATGAATCCGTAGCTTCGTGTTGAATTAATCCGATGCTTCATGCTAAGCTCTTTCTTTTGGCGCCATAAATCATCAAAAACAAATTCAAACCAATTAAGCAAGCATGACTTGTGCTCTCGTGTGTTGTATGTCTTCATGTAACCAAAGGGCTTGAATCTTAATGAGAAAAATAAAGATAAATATAGGACATGGTCCCTGAAAACGTACAAATGCCGTTGCGCATACATAGCTTTCTGTCGATTTGCTTGTGCAATACTTTGACTGGAAAAAAATGGACCCTAGATCGGTCCCTTGTAGAACTCCATTGATTTATCGTTTTCCATGTCGAATGATGAAGGGAATCTTTTTGATTAACTATCTGTACTTGTGCTTTAAGTGTAAGCGTTCCTGTATTGTCTAGTTTAAATGGCAGAATGCGTTGGATCATCGACGATTTCGTCATCGTCATTCATGAGGAAAAAAAACGTGATTGGTATTGTGGTTTTTGGCGAAGAGGACTCACCAGAGGGACTGCTGGTACCTGGTTTCAGATGGCTCGTATATGTCTGCATGCAAGACAGCACATCTAGATGACCTTAAAACCGGTTGGAAGTCAACGCAAGATATGTGTCGTAAGTTTAGACTGAATTTCCATTATAATATCCAGACGGGTTGAATGATTTTCGGTGGTTCTTTGTATCTTTTTTGGAATACAAAGGTCTTCGGTAACAACATCGTTCATTGTGTATTTCATTTGGATACAAGCATTGGTTAGTCTGTTGCATTAACTGAACCAACTTTTGAGGTTTGATTTGTGGCACCACGAACGTGTGATGTAGGAAGGACAAATTTTAGGGTTCCGAAAAGAGTAAAAAAGAAGGAAATAATAATTTGGATTTCGAATTTCATCATCAGTATAAGCAAAATTTCCCCTTTAAGCTGTTATCTTTCATGTTATGGTTTTCATATCAGTGCTGACCTTAATTCGAGTCTAACATTGTTTGGTTCAGGTTCTCATTGGGTCAGTCGTCTAACCAATACACCATATGATGCAGAGTCTTGCGATAGTAATCAATCGTCGAGCTGCTAGTCAATAATAATCGATTATTTATAGTTTTGATGGAAATAGTGTTTTGTTCATAAACGCTTTTATAGTTTTCCATATTTGTTTATAGGCAAGTGTGTTTATGGGACTTATTCTACTATTGTTATCAAGGAGAAAGTTGACAATTTAAATAACAATTTGCTTGGACTATTCAAGTTTAACTAGATAGGGTGATTTTCGCAAATTTTTCGTTATTCTTTGAATAAAATATTATTGTAGTTCTCACCCATTTAGGGAGAAGATTCATTCACAACTTTCCAAAACTTTGTTTTTTTTTGCATAAATCGTAAGTTAAATATGTATGATTTTTTTATTTTCTTTGAAAATCGTCACAAAACTTCTTTTTTTTACCAAAAATATATGAAAAATCCAACATTTTCTTTCAAACACGTCGCACTTTTCTAAGTTTTTCTTTACTTTGAATTTTTTAATTCACATAAAACAAGTAGGCCTAAGAAGCCTATAAAACCCAGCAACTTAACAACTCGCAGTTGTAAGAAAAATTTCAACATGATAATCTATCGCGACACGAATTTAGGTCAAGCATTTTCAAATAATTTTACTTTGATTTCAGTTTTTTCTCCAGTTTTTCTCAGTATGCTAGTATCGGTAAGATTATGGATTTTTGTTTTGAAGAAGACTTAGCCTCTTAAATTTGCTGACCTCACGAAATTAGCAAGACATGATCACGTTTCCACACCAAATAGTACAGTTCCGATCATTTTTCAAAAGATTTTCATATATTTTATTCCCTTTTTAAAATTTTATGGATGGCCTCCGTTGTTGCTTCTGCTTGAGCCAAATTGAAAGGTTTCTCTATGCTCCTTTTTAGTCTGTAGGAGAATACACTTCAAATTAGCTGGGCACCTAGTGATTGAATGAATTCGTCTGTACGACATTCGATGATTCGTCCCTGGCCTAGATGTCCCTCATATATTTGAGGCTTGTTTATAAATTGTAAAATTCCAGAATTTTTTGGAAGCTATCAGTATTAAGTTCAATTCATGTTGGTTTACCACCTTCCCAATTTCGATCTAATCAAGTGACACCGTTTAAAAATTAAGAAGGCAACCAAACCCAATTTTTCGACACTATTCAGCCACATGTAATCCATAAATATTTTATTTATTTCTTGCATATTGCATTTTTATTTCATTCTTCACATTCTCACCATCATTATCCTTCAGAGCGGCGATGGAAAAAACATCGCCTCCTACCATTTACGTTAAAAACACATCCATGTCGTAAATTATACAATACGCATAAAATATTAGCAGAAGATTATGCATTTTGTGACCATTCGGTTTGGTTCAACTTCAATGCAAATGCAAAAAAAAGTTCAAACTGATTTACGATCATGTATGGGTGCATTCACCATAAATTTTGCAGATTGGTCTTGTATTTCCGCGAATGCGCGACTATAAATTAAGCCAAAGGCGTTAAGACATGCTGCCATGTTGGTAAGACTGTTCTAATCCCTAATGTAAGATATGACTGGGGTGCGACAAAACGTGATTTAATTTATGCTTCTCGATCGTAAATGGTTTGACTATTTCTTTAAGACGTTTTTTTGTGTTAGCTGTTCTTTGTGTTAAGATGATTTTTTTTATACATGTTTGTTTTACCAATGTGAGTCATTGCAAGTAAATCTACTCAGGATGACCATTTTTCGATGAACCATTGGATGTCACATATTTACAGAAAATATTTGATAGATTTATGTGTTCTAATGTTCATCCGATTCAAACCAAGCAAAATTCTACGCTTGAAACACAAATATAAATATTTAATTTACTTAAAATATTTCTCATGTATCGGACGAAAACGATAATTGATGGATTTTCACAAGGATCCGATATTGGACCAACATTTTTCCTGTGAATATCGGAAAAACAGTAAATGTATGCTTAGTTTTGCGTCAATCGCACGCTCTTTTCCATGATAAATGGGGTGGAAAATATATCACATTGGTTCTAGATAGTTTAGTGAAGGTTTTGTACCAAATAAAAACCACTGATATCGCCAATTGTCTTGTAAGCTGTTTGGCTGTCGAAAATGGTTGATTGTTACGAATAAACAAATCTAAATTCTCTCAAAGAAGTCCCACATAACAAGCAATTCCATCCAACTCATGAAACTGACTGCAGCCAAAACTTCTAAGACTTCTTCGCCCTTCAGCTGATTTGGATATCGTTGGGTAATAACCAGGTGAAAATACACCTGCATTAAACAAGACCAAAAACATCATTTGGGAATTATCTTAAAGCCCTATAGTAGCTGTTTGTATCCGAAATATCTTTCCCAACTTGTAAACTCTACATACATATGCAACCTTAGCAATTACATATGCTATGGAATTTTATCTGAACATGTTTACCGGGAGATCATACAGATTTGTTTACAATTTGTTAGAGAATATGATGCTGCATTTAGTTTTCACCTAGACCTAAACTGTTAAAGTGCGTTTACCTTTTTATATGGTATCTATTTGATAGTTGGGTTAGATACTCGAGAACATGCTGAAATGAGTTCAGCAAGAAGCACTTGAAATGTACATATTTCATTATGGAGAGGAGGGAAAATGAAATGATAGTTCCAAGCAGCCTCACTAAATACTGACAACAAACTTTCCCTTCTATAGCATCCAAATTTGGCAGTAAATAATTAAATGTTGAGAATAATCTTTGAGAAAATGCATAAGTTGGATCCTTCTTTATTCAACAGAACAGTCACATGAGTATATTTTCTAGAAATTTTACCAAATGCGTACAATTCAAACTCATATGCTATTCGGCGACAATCCTACGGTCGTCGTAAAAGTGTAATATTTTCAATTTACGTTTTTCAAATTTAGGCGAGTCAATTTTTTTTTATAATTCTGTGGAAATGATTAAAAACCAGCTAGAAATTGCTACTAAAGATTTTAGGACATGTCTTAATGTTGCTTTTAAAAAATACACTGTTAAAAAAATCATGACATTGTCTGGCCCACTTTAATTCGAGCACAGATGGTATAGTAGTTTCTAAGATGATAATATCAACATTTTTTGGCTACGTTACACATTGTAGATTTATTTCAACTGTGTGTATTACTGTTAACTACACTGTAATAGTTCTGTAACCCAATTAAGATCAAACAAACATAAAACATCATCAACTTTACACTTTGCTACCCTCGGAATAATCTGACTATTTTTAGACGACTCATCGACAGAAGCCAATTTTGTTTATTCCATTTCCATTTTTAAATTAACGACCGACTAGGCGCCAAATACTGCCAAACAATCCAACATTTAAATAATTATTTTTGCCACTTTTCTTGGCTCTCCGCAATGAGAGGTCGGCAACATACATAAGCTCGCCATAATAGATTTTCTGACTCATATGCATAATACATATTCATCATTTCAATTGATCAATCGATCAATTGATTTGAAAACGTGATTGTAATTGAGACGAGAGTTAGTGATCAGCAAAATCCAATCAATGTCTAGGTTAGCCTGCCAAGTGAACCTCTTGTCGTGCGTGAATTGATGATAAATTGGTCCGCCTCGCAGCCATCATCAACGTTCTTAAATAATTCGCTAATTAAGATGCGTGCAAAGAATCTGAAAAAAAACTTTTGAGATTTTAAAACGATTAGCCGTGTCTGGCCGTTTAATTTGATCACAACCATCAAACTTTTTTTAATTGTTCTATGGTTTGTAGGCACGGGACAAAATTACGGAGACATATTTTTTATATCTTTTTTAACACTCCAGGCTTAAAGAAAATAGTTTCGCAGCAGCATGAATTTGAAATTAATTTTTCTGAATGATATCATCTCTCAGCTTAATGTTGAATATAGACTTGGTCAATCGAGAAATAGCTCGATTAATATTTTAGTATATGAATACCACTTTGTCGAGGAATATAGTTTGATCTGAAGCTTAAGGATTAAACGATTACAGACTTTATTTAATCGGATTAGAGTAGCAATGAGATCATCTGAAAGCTATTAATCGAAATTCTTGACACAATAGGTAGTCGATGCGAGTTCGCATTACGTGCGCGGTTAGGCTTATCTTGAAATCACCTAGTCCAATGGTTTTTATTTCGTGTAAGTTGGAAAAAATTATGAAATGATTTCATATTGGTTTCATTTTTAGTAAAGTTAATGGTATTTTACTACGAACGAAGAAATGAGCATTGAAATGTAGACGAGACTAGGTATGAAAAAATTCAAAGCTTATTGCCTACTAGATGACACTGCGGTGCAGTCAATATCGTTGAGCATTCGTAATTGAGTACCTTTTCTCTTCTATCTCAACAATACTTAAACCGCAATTCATCAATCATTAAAAAATTAGCAGACAGTTTTTGAACAAAATAATCCATATTACAAATTGGACAATCTTCGTGTGACGAGTTTGAAAATTGGTGATTTTCTTCAAGGAATAAAATTCGGTAATGAGACCGATCTTTTATTCGTTTATACAAATGTTTCATGTTGTATGTTAAAAGTTTGTAAGTAAGTATGTTGTCTACTTTTATCTTTAAGATATTGTTTTCGGAGAATCTGAATTGATGCTAAAAAATATTGCCTGACAATGGGAGGTCGTACTCCTTCAAACATTGTCTGGAACAAAAAAATATGAAAAGGTTTTAGGAATTAGGGGGGCAAAATTGGGTATAAAAGCGTTTAGAAAATTTCCTTTTATCTATAAAATTATCAAAATGGCGACCAAAAATCCAAATACATAATTTATCTGACATTAAAAAATATGAAATTTTCAAATAAACAGAAAACCTTCCATACAACGTTTCCAGCCTTTTGAGTTAGATCAATATTTTTTGAGCAATTTAGAATAACATTTTCAACTTTCGGCACCGTCTTTTTCGTTTTTTTAAATATAAATATTTATTTAAATGGTATAAATCTTTTGTACATCAACAAGCAACTATTGAATTTTAAGAATTTTTTTTCACTTTTATTTACAAAATGACGGTTATCACGGAGGCACCCAAAAACTGGTTGACATGATATCTCCTCACTGGAGCATCTGAAACAAAAAATCCGAATGGCATGTTAAAATATAATTGATTGGCTATATCCCGTAGCAGAATTGAACATTTTGGACGAAAAAATAACAAAATGGCGGATTTTCATGTTATTAGAGTCAATTTTTTATGCTAATTTCAGCATACAGGAAATTCCCTAAAATCCATACTTAAATTCTCACTGAATTGCATTTTAAGTTGGCATTCTCAACTTGAACTCTGCTCAAATGACACGCAGAAAATTTGGGTGTGCCTGAACTTATACCCAAATTGCATAGATAAAATCTGGAAATTGGACATGATCCAAAATGTGAGGTGGTAATTTACTGGGGCTGGTTTGTCTCTTCTATTACATAGTTCCGCACGTTGATAAAATCATTCTAGCAAGAGTTGAATAATGACATCATTGAACCGAAAACAAGCGTATATGTGAGATAATTAAGAGTTAGCACATGTTAATACTCAATTTGACGATACTTTAGCTTGATTAATCTTCTTAGCGCCATTGAATTGAATTGAATAGCGGGTTTTGAACCCTTTCGTCATTGAAATTCACACGAGCAGCCAATGAAGTCATCATTTTTCTTGTTACTTCTATTATGGTAACCATCAGTATTTGACCGATACACGTTAATTTGCAACCAGTACACGATTAACGGGCGGCAAAAGGTATCTCCTAACATCATTCCGTAAATACATATGTGAATATGGTGTCCTCATATTCAGCTTCTGAAATTATTCAAGAAAAATGTTGATTTTTGCAACGCAGAATAAGATGAAAATCAGTTTGGTGAATAATAATTGGTTGCGGTTGTTGATGGAAGTAGGCATGATTTCGCTCTACCATTTTCGTAAGAATCAATATTATAAGCTTTATCGTCCTTACCGAATAATTCTGAGTCAATAATGATGTGTTTGTTCGTGGGATTATGTCACTTCAAATAGATTGCATCATGGGTGGATGATGGACATGAGTGTTTGCACGATTTCTGGTTTTAAAGAGAGTGTGTTAATGATTAATAGACAAATATAGATTTATTTGTGGTATTGCTGATAATCCGATTGTTGACAATGAGAATAGTCATGACTGGAACATGGCAATTTGATTGGATTAGTCATTTAGTAAATTGAATATACGTATTTGTTTATTATTTAACAGCATATCTTCCTGCTGAAAGACAATTTGGATGTTCATGGCTCTTAAGTATGTGATGATTTAGAAGATAGTGTTAAAAGTCAGGCAAAAATTCTGTTTATGCGTTATTTGGAAAAAAACTGGGTCTCTCATACAATCAAAGAATTTACCATCCACCACGGCTGCAATTTATGAGAAACAATGATGGCAATCAAGTCCAACTAAACAAGCGTTTTACATCTAGATTTAAGCAATCTATTTCAAATATAAAAGCTACTATAATAGTCCTTGATTTTCTTGGCTTCACTGTATCCTTCTCTCCATTTTTCTCTCTCTCTTCAACAATTGATTTCATCAACAAAAGTCTTGACAAATCCTTTCCTGATGACAAGACAAATGTTCATTACACCATCACTTCCAACGTGAAACAACGGCCGAAATTTGGTTGGAACTTTTAAGGACCATCTTAAGACATCGCAATTTGTCACTATTAAATACCACGAGGACTAACTACACTATATATCGTAGCTCCTATTAGCGGATGGAGAGACACCACAAGAAGATTAACATGTTATGAACATAATACCTTCTATGGCATGTTAACGTTCCGATATTATGATATATCGGCAGGACGATGATGGTGTATTGTGCGTGTGTCTGAAAACTGAAGTCGGATAGAACGAATACGTGTTCTGATGGCCATCATGAAACCTTACCATTCTTCTTACCTTGGCCACGTAAATGGACGTACAGAAAATGCTAGACGACTAACTCACTCTCTTTCAACCGAGACCAGACTTTGTGTTGAAATGGGGCAATCAGGTATGCAGCATAACACTAGAAAGATGAAAGACAGGACGAAGAAGGAAGTGTAGTTGGGAAGAAAAAAATTACAGCTAGTGTTCAATACGTGGGTATATTATGTCTGCTCGCTGTCATCGACCAATTATCGTTCTCCTTAACTTTTAAGACGGCATAATAGTTGTGGAAAGAATCAAAGCCTGGTCTACATAAAGTTAGACATCCTTTGCAGCACTGATTCCTTCTCTTTCGCTTGAAACTTTCACACGTGTACATGTACATTTTGGTATATCGTGTGGCACTCCATATGAAGTTCATGTATTCAAACTTCCCGGGAACGGTTGAAGAGTGTTACAATGAGTCCAAAGAATATTTTTTCGAAGACGTGGTCAGAATAATAAACATGAGAAAGCCATCCTGGAAGATCGATGGAATGTTCAGAGTGAGGTGGAGGATATTGGCTGTTTTGCCTGCTGACTGACTTTTGGTTTATGTGATTTTGACGATGGTGAGAAAATTCCAATAATAGGGCATATAATAGCATGAAATGTATCTCATAATGATGCAGATGGCAACATGTCGTGTATGAGACGAGATTTGATTTAATGAGTGTGGTGCGAGGTAGTGAATAGGTGGGGTTGGAGGAGTGTGATCAATCATTTCCTGATGCAGAAGTGAGTCAAAATCATCGGGAGCTATTCGATGGGAGCTACCCGGCTGAGGAACTTATTTGGAAACCCATTTAAAAATTTAGATAAACTCACAAATCTGTCTACCAACCTAATCAATATTTCTCGATTAATACGTTGAGTTGAATTTCAACAGGTTTTATGCCTCTACAATAGCACCAGATAACAAACCATTGAAAGGGTGGTATTTTTCATCGTCCATCCAAAGAACCACAACAGGTCATCCGAAGGAAGGGGATGTTTTCTCTAAAGTGCCTTTGGTGAGTGCGTCTCGTGGCGAAGCTGTTCAATGCTTCTTGGTATCATGGTCGTGGCCAATAGCCGTGTAATGAAATTTTGCCGCCCGGTCTGCTATTATCCTTCTTCATCAGTATAGTCGTCTATGCTCGATAGCATCTGCATATCTATCCACAACTAAATATACATATGTAGGTCTATGACTTTTCGCCTGTTGGCTGACTAACCTTCTCGGCAAAATTGATGCACTTTAAAGACGATAGCAGCATTGAAAGAGTCAACCTCTTATAACCTCTTGTTTGTGGGCATTGCTGGTAATAAATGTGTAAAACGTCGTGGAAAAATTAATGGATCTTGACGACATCATTTTCACGCTGTTCGTGTGTCGTACTATAGAATTTATTTTCAATGAATAGTTATTTTAGTTATTATTCATCGAACAAGTCATAAAAGTAACTTGAATGATGGTTGATGTTAAGTAATGTTGGGTGATGACTTAAGCCGTATGGTAATTTCGTCATAAAATGATCTAATTTGAGAAGACAACAGAGTGTAGGGTGAACATATAAATGAAATATGCCGGTCTTAATTTTATAGGTTTAATCAACTAATCGTCTAAGTTGCTCATCCATACTTTCAAACCAGCATCAAGGATTCACATCTATCCATTTTCTGTGCTTTTTATTCGTCAATTTCATCTCATACCTAATTTATGCATCGTATGAATCTTATATTCAAATTATTATTTACAAAAACATATTAAAAAAGTTTGTCCGACAACGAATGCCTCATTTTATTTTATCTGTTTTGGATCAAAAATAGTTAATACTGAATGCCGCCCTTAAGCTGACTCGTAGATCTTTTATATTCTCCATGATCTTTCTTATCAAATGCATTTCCGAACTCATTCATCCATATCTGCAAATCCATCATTTCGTCACATATTTATGCATAAAAATATGTGTTGTGTTGTTTTTGAACAGACACGACCATGAAATTGGATAATTTAATGCTGTGGACCTGCAACAAAATACTTTTATACCATCAACATAACATATGAGTCTTCGAAACAAGATCTCAGACAAAACTTTGCAAGACTACGTCTAAAATGAAAATAATAAACAAAAATTAAATGCTTCAACAGAAGAACAGCAGCGCAAACATTGTGGAAAATACGGCTAAAGTAAATTTATCATTGGTATGGGGATGCTTTTTGTATATGTGAATAACGATACTAAAAACTTAATTCATAAGCATCATATGGTAACAACACACAATTCGTTTATTTCTGTAATTATGTTATAAAAATTTTATTTGCTATTTCGTATAATATTTTTCGCCGAAAAAGCTATCAATTTTCGGTAAAATTTCAATTGGAATATTTTTCTCTTACTGAAAGTATTTTGCGTAGGAAAAGCCCAATTTCTTCACACCAATTTTTGGACTAAACATAAATAACTTCCATCGTTTATCAATATTTTATATGTGCTGCATCAAATGCATTTTGTGTATTTTTTTAACATAATTAATCTGAGCCGCCTTTCTCTAAATCATTTATGATTTTCTCGTAAATGATTCATTTAAACCACTTAAGCAATCCAAGACAACAGATTCAATAAATCTACAAGTAAATCACATAAAACTATCTCAAGAGCATCAACAATTTTCCACATTCACACTACAATTGAAACTACACGTAAGTTTATGAGGTCCACCTGGAAAATCTATTTGCGGGCCATTTTCATGAAATGTTTCGAATGTGTTTAAAATTTTCTGCTCAAAAGGTGAAGGACCTCAACGATCTTTAAATTAGTCGGACGAGTGAACATATGGTTTGTAGGTGAACTAATTGATTTTTAGTATGATTGCGATTGTTTTTGAATTAGATGTACGCTGGACCATTTTAATTTTAATGTTTATTATTTTGCTTGCGGAACTTCAAGTGTGATTAAAAGCAAAATCTTCAGACTATAGGACATTGACTCTTATTTATAGCATCCTTGTTTTAAAGAGTCTTATCAGTGGAACTGCAATCTATTTGAAGAGTGCCATGCATCGATGCACGTTCAATTGATACGTGCTCCTTCAATTTAAGCTGTTGAAAGCTATGCTTTCCTTTCTGCTTTTCAAAATGACATTTTCCAGGCTACAAATGAAGTCCTGAACATGCAAACCACACGAAGTGCACAAAACAAAAGAATTTAGATCCGACTTCGCTTGATTCAAATCAAAGAAACATTTTCCACTAATAGTTGCAGCCACGCCGGTTTCCACCGAAACACTTTGATTTGCAACACCTTTCTGGTTACGTTTGAAATAGATCTCCTTCTCTGTTTCACACTCATCCCTTCCCGTTTCAGAGTCAACCATACGTAGTCTTGTTCAAAACTAATCAGAAATACTATTGTTCATTGAAAATGCGCGCCCAACGTGGGCGAGATTGTTTGTCAGTCTGTTATAAGAAATAGTAAAATTTTTGATGTTGAAATTTTCTACAGTGAGAATGAAAATCGAGCAGTAATTTAGGTCAGATTGCCATGTGCAGACGTGTATAGATGTAGTTAGTATGTGAGCTAGAATTCAGGGATTGTACACAATTTTCAAAGTCTTTAAGCAACACTTGACATCCGTTTTGTCTCATTGCTTGCGAGGGTTGCTCGCTCGTCTGCTGTTCAAGTGCAACAGATTATGTTGTTTGGAATGGGAAGGGGGTTGAAAAGATACAAAGAGAATAGTGATAAAGGGTAAAAAGGTTACTTTCAAGGATATGAGTAGGAAAATAGAATATATATTGGGCTGTATATTTCTATTATTAAAATATTTAAAAGCGTTTTGAATTGTTGATGTATGAATTTTGGAGTTGAAAAACAATAAGACTTACGTCTCAAAAACCTTATAGATGTTTAGTTTCGTGACAAGACAAAAATCGCAAAGTATTCTGAAGACGAATTTCATCGGCTTCGCGAAGACTAGAAGGTTGATTCGTGATTGCGGGTTAGTCTGCTCAGTTTTTTTTAGCTTTCACCTTGTGCTCACTCTGTAAAATTCAATCACCCAGAAAGCAGGAAATTATCAAATTCTAAAAATCAATCGATATCTGACTTATATCTTCTACTTTACTCTAATATTCTTAGAATGCATACCGAATTGATCATCGTAAGACAAGCCTATCCCGAGAGCGAAATTCGGCCTACTTGGTCCGAATTATGCCACTACAAAAAATCTCTAATTCTGAAGAATGTAATGCACATATCTTAAATTTCAAATAGAGACTAACCATCGGAATCGATACAAAAGTGAAAACTGCACTGCATTTCGGATGGTCAACGAAAAAAAGAAGCCTTAAATAGTTTTCACCCGAGGCTAAGGCAAACTATTCCAAGGAACGATATGCACAAATTTTTAGTGATTATATTCGTGACTATATATGTTTGAATGAGAAACCTAAGTTTTCCTTTCGGGTATTGATTTTTCCATGAATTTATGCGATCTCTTCGGAGCTCTTATATTTCAGAGATACAATTCACGGTCAGAACCTTCTGTTACTTTAGGTTTGGCGCCAGGGTAGTCTCGGCGTATAAAGCGAGTGACGCCCAGAGTAATGACCAACTAATAATCAAAATGTGATCCTACAAATTGTAAGAAATTAAATTAAAATGAATGAATGATGTATGAAATTAAATTTCTCACCCAACACAAAATAGAGACAAATTAGTGAATATCATAACGCGAATCGTGTAAAATACGATGTTTGTTGAAATTTCTAATTATATCATTTATTTTATGAAAACGAATGTTGACCGCTTCTTGAGGGCGATTAAAGCAAGAAAGGGTGTCTTCAATATCACAAATGATTTTGCATCATGTCGAGCTAATCACACATGAACATTTGCCTAGGTTTACTGACACGAGGTAAGAGATATAAGGTGAAAGTCACGATGAAAATATCTTCATTTTTCTAATGAGAAACGATTCATTTTATCTTTCGTAAGAATAAAATTGTCTCAAATTACTATTTATATCCCTACATAATTTCAGTCGGTAAAAATGCACCGAATCTTTCTTGTGAACGCGCCAAAACATTCTAAGAATTCACCCAACAATTATCAACTGAAGAATCCCTTCGCAACAGAATGTCACACAAATATGCAAATAATGAGGTCATTCAGCATTTATATGTTGAACTTGTACACATAGAGGGCGACTAGCAAACCGACAATTTGTGTCCTCACAAATCGGTCATTATCGCGCCGTGCACACAAAAAGTGATAGTCTTGTAAAGGATTTCAAGCGAACATCGGAACCAAGTAACACACAATTGTTACCGACAAGAAAACGAAGAAGAAGGGAAAACATTAAAAAGTATTTAAGAAATCCTCTTTAAAGATACTGTAATGGTAGAAGTTGATGTAAGCTCCAGGATCAAACTATGCTATAGTGAAGTTTTGTTTAAGTCGAACTATCTTGCAAGTGGCTGAGTTCAGTTGTTGAGATCCTCGGGATTTTATGTTGCAAAATGAGCTCATCCTTGCATCGGTTGAGCTTTGTAAATGTGAAACTATAGGCCATGTGACCAATCCACTACATTGTACTTGAAGATTGTGGGGAATAGATGTGCAGCTAGACTTTTTTTAAGGATAGCAATTTTGTTCGGGATATGCCTGAGAAATTGATGTTTCGTGCACGAAATGCAAATAGCGAGAATATCAGAAGTGAACAGTGGAGATTTAGGTACAAACGGCTAGAAATAAGGAACAGTTAAATGGTCAAGATGGAGATGGTGTTTGAAAATATTATACATAGTTCTCATTGGTGTGACTTTATATGAAAGGCCGTTGTTTTTTCGTCGTTAGTGTATTACCAGAAATATAATTGTAAAAGAGACAAAATTCAACACAAATATAAGTGAAGGTCGAGATCTATTTGAGTCAGAGATCTTTAATACTTTTGTTCCAAACCTTGTTGTTCATCAAACAATAAGTGACTGGAAGTGTAGCACAATTGAGGCCTCAACATTCTTATCACTCTATGTCCACTGAAACCGTTTAACCGAAACAACAACTTCCCTAGCACTTCCATGTGGGCGGTCCAAGACAAATTGCACCGGCTCAATTAGATTTCATACATGACATCATACAACACTTTTAAAGTATATGTGTATATATGTATGCCACGAAGGCGCAACATATCTGCTGCTCACCACATCCTCTGCCACCACTGCCGGTTTGTTGTCGCTCAATCAAATTTGATGAGAATTTCTCGGTCATGTCTAAATGCAATTAGTATCGTCAGATTTCTCAAAGTAAAATACACGCAGGAGTGATAGGAAGAAACGTGCAGCTATAATGGATAGACTATTGCACTTGGACTAGATTTTTGCAGATGTAGCTTGAAATAGAAGATTAAGACGATTAAGGAATGCAAGGGGAGTGAAGGGAACTAGAAGTGCCTGTGGAAGCAACAAGTAAATACCGCTGATCAATCCAGTTAAGTGGATACTCCTGACGAGTTAAAGTCATCATCAATTTCATCGTTTCTTCCACAAATCCAAATCGAATCAAATTGAATTTTCCTGACTTATAGTACATTTCCTGTTTCACGTGTTGGCTAAAAATGCTTCTTGTGGCATGAATAATCTGTAAATCTGTAAACCATCTGTAAAATTAGTTGTGAAGGGTGTGAGCAGTGAATTTCACCCTCGAGGGGAGCTAATCCTTAGAGTTTGAACTTGCGCCCAACGTGGGCTAAACTCCATACATTTTCTCAAAATTTTGGATGGATTCTTAATAAATCTCGCGAACTGTTCTTTTTCCGAGCGTTATTTGTGTTATGATATTGACTTTTGCCTCAAGTCACCTTATATTGTCTGTAATCGCAACAATTTGCCATCCATTCTCATTGCAACTCAGCCCAGCCCCCCAAAGAAGTTGACTGCACTTCTGCATATTCGTCCCGGGCATGAAATGCGTGCGCGAGATGATTAGCTACGCGTCCGCAAAGTTATCTTTCATTTCTTTAGGTCAATTGAAAAATTACGCGGTTGTCTTTAATGGTAGATTGGCGATAAGATACCGCTGGCTGCCCATATGAGCTTGATTGTTGCAATATATGTATATATCTCTGAGCTCTGAGTTAGAAGCGTGCCAGTTAGTGTGTATCTTTCTTGACTTGGCTTGGCTAGGCTTGGAATCTAGCCTTGAAATCATGTTGTGTTGCCTATATGTGTTACAAATTCTTTGCATCCGCTAATTTTCATGAAATTCAGTGGGTCAGATAATATTTTTATGTAATTCTGCGTTAATTTGCGTTGTTTTGAAGTAGATCAGATTTGCTTGCATTTGCTAGTGTTGATGTGTGATGGAGACAATTTTAGGGTGGGGTCATCTTTTAATTATTCTGTTAGAAAGGCTTGTTAGGTTCGTCATATCTTGTGGCTGGACAATATAAAAGAAGCCTTGAATAATTTTTACCTCAAGCGAAAATTGTTTGAAGCTAAGGAAAATTACCCTGCGAGTGGTGTTTGTAAATATGAAACAGAGAAATAAATGTAAAGCAGAAGAAATTAATAGTATTATATGTTTGAATTGATTCAAGTGAACAGTAAGAAATTTTTCATAAAGAGATGTTTAAAAATGCCCTTGATATCACCTGGAGCAGCAGGGATCCCGAAATCAAGAAGTAGTCAATAATTTGGTCATGACATCTCAAATGGCGAGGGGAAGAAGAAACATTCTTGGTCGAAAATTTAGTCCCTCACGTTTAGTTTGTTTTTTCGATGGTCAATTCACGGCCCTTAAGCTTTTGTCATTTCAGACTCAATGCTCGGAATAGTTTCGTCGCACAAAATGAGTGGTCCCTAGAACAAAATCAACCCAGTCCTAGATCCTATTAGATCGCCAAATTAGACTTCCTATTTCGTGGGCAGGGTGGCCGCGGAGCTTGGATTTTTTGGCTTCTCTGCGACTACATTTGGATTTTTGTAAACCGAATAATAACTTCCAACACGACAATGAGCTTTGTTCGAAAAAATCATTTTGCAACCGAAATTGACGAAAGAATTTATCAATATTCCTCAGGAAAAGATTATTCTTTTTTGACATGAAAAGCTTGCAACAACATCCTTGTAAATGTGTGGTGTGCTGAATATTTTAAAATAACACGCACTTAAAAAGCTAATAAATTGCTCAGTTATTTATAAGTTATCAATATTAGAATCATATTTTGACTCATTTTGTTTGCTTTTGCCGATATTCGCACTGTGTTTTGCAGGATTGTTGAATATCTCTCAATTTTGTGTATTTATTTACTAAGAAAAAAAAATGTTTAAAATAACTACAAGCGCAATTTTTCACGTCCTGTGAATCATTTTAAATGCCCTTGAGAGAATTTACATAGTTTTTTCAACAATGAACTACCACCACTGCGTCAGTTACTTCCATGAGCACTTCAACTATATCCCTTGAGCATTCTTCAAGCCAAACAAAGTAAAATTTTCATTGTCCTCACATTAGCGCCAGGCAGTCTTCATCTCAGTCAAACTTATTCAGTCAGTCAACCAAAGTCCCGAGAAATGATAGAAAAAATCCTCAAAATTATTCTTGGTCCATCACCAACCACACAACACAATGCATTATTTCTTATGCATCATGCTCTCGCATGACAAGAAGCAGCAAGATTCACACACTCATCACATGATGTCACATATTTCATGTATCCTTCCAACAACTGTATTTGTCTTGACAACATCAAGGACTCTTTGGTTCACCTCCTTAGAATGCCGCGTGCAACGTGCCGTTTTTATTAAATGGGTCCAAACCATACACAGGACATCATTCCCGGTGTGGTTTGTGCCTTAAGTGGCACATCCAAGCCGGTTGAGCTGCTACAGAACGAAGAGGTGCAAGAAGCTACTCTCCCCCTTCTTATGACGCTTTCTTTGATTCTTCTCCTCAAGACTACATATCTAGTTATCGTGATGATACCTAAACACATTTTTAAGGGCTTACTAAAAGGATTTGTGCGATGTCAAGCGAATCATGTAGAGTATTGGAGTCTGGCGAAAGAATAGGAGCACGAGGATTGAAAAGTAAGGGTTGGTTGTATAGTTTGTTAGCAAACATCACAAAGTGGAAATGAATTGAACTTGAAATGTTTTATTTATATGTGAAGTAAATGCCGGAAAAATGGAGCAATGATATTGAGTTGATGGGATTTTTCTTGTGATCTGGGAGACGTGATCATATTGCATGAATACAGTTTGGAATTTTTAGCCATGCATGGAGCTGGGATCACAAATGTATAAGGGAGTCATTTGATTCTAACGTATTTTGTGAAATAATCGATTAAGCGAAAACCTTCCTAGACAGTTGTATCATCTACAATAGAAAGGGAACATTAATGCCTTTCTGAGAGAGAACATTGGTTCAACTTTGTGTCTTAGTATGTCCTTCAATGGTGTTTAGGTTAAGGTGGAGTTTTTATCTTAAACCTAAACTTATGGTTGAGTCTTATTTTTAATATGATCATTATCAGTGGTAAGGCAGCTTAAACTAGTTGTTGTCCTCTTGTCGTTTATGTCTCCGATTCTATCGATCCAAGAAGCAATACAACTTGGTCTTCTAGCTATCTGTGTCACCACTTTCTTCGGCTAGAAACTCCATATTTAAAAATTACACTCCTTCACTCTCACCTGCAAATCATCGCCTTATCTATATATAACATATCTAGTTATTTATTTAAAACATTATTGGTAAGAAACTGTTCTCGCTCAAATCGATAACGGATGACTCTATTGAAAAGTATCTAATCTATAAACGACACAAATGTATAATTGGGTCATTTAACTATTTCAGATATGTCCCATTTGGAGCGACGACTATCTTCAGCTGGAATTTCAGATTGTAGACTTTTTTCAAACAATTAATTGAGCATGTTGTAATTTTTTCTGGTCTTCACTGTCCACTGTGAAATCGGCTTCTTTTTCGACAGTCGAAAAGTTATGCCTAATTTTTGTTGGGGTTACTAGTTATTATCTTGATGTGACGTTATACGAGTGTATCTGATAGATAAATAGAACTAATATAAACACTATAACAGATAAGAACATGATATGTGCATGGTGTTAAATCAAATGGTATTTTTATTAGAGCAGATCATGGAGAGAGTGCAAAAGCAGTCTTTTGTAAACGGACGATTTTTTTTAGTTGAAGATTGTTGAGTTAAACATTGTTGCGATCATGTTACATACACAAAAAAATGTGCTATCCTAGAAGCTAAAAAAACAGAGTTGATAGGATGTTTGTCCTAAGAATTATCGTCAGTTTTCAACAATCATTGACTTTATTATTAAATCGTAAGCTTATTTCTTCCCTCCCTGATGGAGTGACTACCATCACTAACTTGTCCACACAAACGAAACAAAAACTATCTAAACGACACCGAACAGATATGTTTGCGCATATCAAATGAATAGCACAATCACAACCACACACACACACACACACACACCATATTTTCCTGATAAGAATAAAATAATTGAAATGCGTTAGTGCTGATCATGCGAATTTCATACTGCATGAACGTTTCACACCTGCCCAAGACTTTTTCACACCTTCCGATTTATTCTAGAAATCATATTATAATTAGATACACTTTCACAGCAAGTACCCATTCTTCGCGAACAAGCCGTTGGCTTTGTACTTTGTTTGACCAAATTTCCGAGTTGAAAATGTTCAAGGCAATCTGGATTGAAGATCGCACTATGTCAATTTGGTGGTGTCTTTGCTTGCGAGAAGAACTTTACTGTTTTTTTGTATTTGCGAGTGAAAAATTCAATCTTAAGTCGACAATGACGACGACGACGATGGTTATGTAATGACGAAAAAAGTGTTGTTATTTCATGGTAAATATTTGTACTAATTTTGGTGAAGATTTGTGGTTTTTGTTGTCTACGGGATGTGTGGGGTACCGAGGTTAAGTCTGCAATGTAGTGGGTATGTGTTTCTGAAGCCGGGACTACAGTTAAACAGACGATAAAAAACAATCAAGCTTGAAAAGGACTTTCGATTTAAACTGAACTATGATGCAAGTATCATGTTTTAGTAACTGTGCTCGTGACTTCATTCGCGATGGCTTTAGGCTATGCATAATTTAATTTTCATCATTATTTCATTTCTTCAGCCTCGAAAAAGGTTTTTACTCTTCTCAAATCATCAAATCGACACCTCAACTTCAAAAAAGTCTGTATAACTTATAAAATGAACACTTTCCAAAAAAAAAAAATTGCCACAAAATATTAATCGCCAGATACATCTACCACTGCTTTCACTGTTCTGCATGAAATAAAAACCATCCACTCAATCAATTGCTTTTCTTTGTTTAGAACACTTAGTTGCTGTCAAAAACATATACTGATCTTGCATTACTACCCATCTGATCTAGTTTATCCGACCACCCTAGTCTAGGAAAATCAATTGAATGTCACTGGAGGATATACAGGGTCTATCCGAAAAGTAATGTCACCGATTTGATTAAAAAAATTATTGACCAATTTTCAAAATATTCTTCTTCCGCATTGATACAGCGCTAGCGACATTTCCAGGCATCGAAGGAGTCACAGAATGCCTCTTTTGGAGTCTCCTTTAGAGCCTTGTTGCATGCCTCTTTGACCTTCTCAACTGTCCCGAAACGGTGACCTTTCAAAGGATTTTTCAAGCGAAGGAACAGAAAAAAGTCTGGGGAGCCAGGTCAGGACTGTAGGGTGGTTGGGAAATCGTTGGTACCTTTGAATCGGCCAAGAAGCTGGTCACGAGGAAAGCGGTGTGAGCTGGCGCGTTGTCATGGTGGAGTTTTCAATTGGTTGCGATGTCAGCCCGGACGCGATGAACCTGTCGTTTGAGTCTTTTGAGCACTTTCACGTAGAATTTGGCATTAACCATGTGGTACAAACTCTTGATGGACGATTCCCCTAATATCAAAGAGCACAATGAGTGTCGTCTTGATCGTTGACTTGCTCATTGTGGCGAGGGGATGACAAGGCTTTGTGCCACCGAAAAACTTGTCGTTTTGACAAAGAATCATTGCCAAAGGCTTTCTCTATCATTGGAAAAGATTCAACTGCTGAATTTCCGAGATTTATGCAAAACTTGATAGCAATCCTTTGCTCCAGCGAGCGGTGCATTTTGACTTGCATGATATACAAAAACGAGTTCCACGTAAAACCGCGTCCTTACTCTCCGGATGGTCGGAAAATATTGAGAGACCGCTTGTCGAAAAGCTGTTTTTCCGCTCTATTGAAAAAAACTGGTTCTATCACGTTAAGGCGTAAAGTCGCTTTACAATCAAATCAGTGACATTACTTTCCGGACAGAGCTTGTATGTGGTACCACTGTTCAAATTTGGAGACATGGGTTTTGACTGCTAAATGTTGACCTAGGATTTCAACTATTACTATGTCGAGTTTTATGATAAACAGCCAGTCAAACAGACAGACAAATGGACAAACAGACAGACAGACAAACGAATCATCTGCCATCTAACAAATTTCGCGCAAATTATCATCAATATCTTGACAAAATGCAACGGTGTGAAGTTGGTGGCGCTTGATGTAACGAACTTTGTAACCGTTTATAACGGCTAACTGTGTAAACAGTCGAATGCATTGAATTTTCACTATAATGCTTTAAAGGAAGAAGAAAATGAATATTCGTGTTAGAAAAAAAATGTTTTGTATTTGTTAGACTGAGCATTAAAACATATTGTTGGACAATTGAAACTAAAGACCACAAAAATATGTTGGTCAGCATCCTCACCTCATATTTTCTAGATGTTAAGATCGTTGAAAATTCTTTGGAAATATTTCTTCTAAATTTTTTTCGGTGTGCTCCATTTTCATCCCTTCATCTCGTCAAAGTCAAACCATCTTTCATCTTGGCCTCACTATTGCATCGTGTCGAAGTAATACCATCTGTTGTTGCTTGTACTCTGTGATCTCCATGCCAATAATAATTATTATTAACAAGTGCTCGCGCAAAATGTTGAATCTCTGGAAGGTGTGTGGTAATAGACATCTTAAAATAGAATAGACACCCCTAGGGAAAAATCCTGCCAACGAATGAAATGGCTTTCCTAGTTATTTTTTCTATTCGATTTTTCTCCCCGTTTGAAAAGATTTTCAATAGAAATTTTCAATTTTTCCATCGCAGCACGCATTGGAAGCTTAAAATAAGCAGATTGTTCAATTGCTGGACAAGCTATACCATGCGTGATACTATGTGTTCTTCGTTTTTTACGCGCCACGTCTGTGATAAATAAACAATATAGGAGCGTGGAGGGGTATTTAATGCATTGGTGCAAAGGTATTTCTTGGAGGATTGTATTAATGGCGGTCTAAATATAGCGGAGAGTTAAAGTGCGAGGAGTTTTTTCAGTTAAGAATGTGAATTAATTGGAAATACACAGGGAATTAAATCTATGTTTTTATTGCAGTGAAAAGTGATGGGGTTAAATTAGAACATCATTTCTCATACTGATTTTATATTGCTTGGAAAATACGTATTTATGATTGACGCACTTCGAAATGTCTCGAACCGCTTAAATTGCATTGAGATGCTTTTGTTTGTGAGATGCACATGTTTCACAGTTGCATTGTCAAAGTATGGACGCCTAATTATTGATAAAAGCTCTTCTGAATGAGGATAATCTCAAGAATGTCATTTTTCCCCTGGAAAACCAAACCAAATGTGGATGATAGTATATTTAAAGCAGTTCATTGCAGTCATACGTGATTGAAGTTGATTCATTTTACTTGGGGTGGAAAAACTCTTTTTAGGAGCACTACATTTTCTTGACATATGGTGTCAAACAGAGTGGTGAATTCGAAAATATCAACTAGCGACATCCATTGCATTTTTTAGCATTAGTTACTAGTTTGGCCCATATTTTTTCAAATATTGTGTTAGCAACACTGTTATTGGGAGTGGTGAGCGTTACAGAACGATGTTAAACGACTTTTTGCTGCCAAAATTTGACGAATTGGGTTTGAAAAACGTGTGGTGTTAGCAGGAGGGTGCAATCAAACACACAGTAAGACATTTCCCAGCTGAGAAATCTCTCGTTTTGGTGATTTACACTGACTCAGGATCTTCCGATACAACTGTTTCAAACTGCTTTCTTTGAGGTTTTTGGAAGGCTCGGATCTTCAAGAATAAACCACAGACATTGGTGACCCTAAAAGAATAAATGCGACAAGAAGTGGTGAATTTATCGCCAGAAGTGTTGAGAAAAGTGACGGAAAATACGATAAAACGAGCCTGAATGTTCATCAATTCTGGCAGCGGTCACTTGATCGATATTATCTTCGTGACTAAATAGGAAAAAATCAAACATCTAAACAAACATAATCAATCAATTCTATTTATTTATATTAAAAGTTAATGCATTTAAAAATCGAGTGGGAACCTTTGTGTCATCTTCTTTATAGGAAAAAATACGTGTTTTTGAACCCGATTATGTTCGAAATCACAAATGGTGCCAAAACTATGTAGTTTTGTGACAGCGTAAATATGCTATAAATATTATGTCCGAGGCATTTTGAAGTGTATCAATCATAAATACGTATTTTCAAAGCAATGTAAATGGGGGTTTCTTGATTTTTTTGAAATCCCAATAAAAACGAGGAGTATTACTAGGACAATTAGGACATAAAGAAGGAAAACATGCATGCTTCACATCAAACAAGATCATAAAATTTAATTTGATCAATGGATTGATGCACATTTCACCGAACAAACAATGTAAATGTCCGATCTGCACGAATTTCCTCTTCCTTCCACCAAAAGATTTGCTGTGGCTCCCAAAGCATCCAAAATTCGTCAGCGTTTCAATGAGTCAGCCACAAAGTCGTCCAAACAGTGGTTGTCCTTTCTTGCGATGCATTTAAAATTAGATGCAACAATTGTGGTTAGCCGAAATGTATTCACACCCCGCACATGCAGTCGCGCACGAAGGTGAAGCAATTCCCTTGCATCACAGTAAGGGCATCTATCTGTAGGCGACTCTAGTATTTTTAGATAAACTCTTCGCACTGTCCCTTCCGCCGTTTGGGTGAACCGCACACTCACCTTCGCGGACATAATTCCCTGATGTTTACAACCACGCCAGGATCAATTGCATCAGCAAAAGAACATCGATTCGAACTAGACGGAGCCATCGCAGCCATTTAGGGGTCATGTAGTGCATGAGGGGTAGGGCCCAACAAACTAGCATATAGGTCGCCAATTTTTTTCCTCCTGGAGCTATGAATAGCGTGACGGACGACTAGGAAGGCACGCTAAGGACCAGCTAGAGATATTTACGCAATAGCGATGCAATGGTGGGAAGCGGAACGATAGTGTTTTTGTAACATAAATGGAGATGTTCAACGTGTGCCACTTTAATTGCTCTAATTGGTTCTAATGGTGTTCGCTTGCTCCGACACAAGTTGGCCCCGCTGACTAATTCGGGAATTAGCCCTGAACGTGCGCTGTATGTGGCGCGCGATCTTGGGAAGATGCTTTAATGTGTTTTTTTTCGGTGTTTGTTGTTATCCGTTGAACTGTTTATGGAGGTTTTATTTGAAATTTGGATCGTTAAATGTATGGAGTCAGAGGCGTGCTTGATTTTTTTTTTAAATTAATATCCTTTCATGCTAAATGTTTTATGCGCTTATTGATAAGAGCTGATATATAAAACACTGACTATGACACAGCATTCAAAACAATCAACTGTTGATACTAACGGTTGCGGGGACTCTCCATGTTTTTCAAAATGGCACTTGTAACCATCTTTGCCGAAATCGGCCATAACTTTTCCACACCAAAATGAATGTGAGACATCCTGAAACCATTGCTTCAAAAGAAACCTCCACCCAATCCTGAAGCATTAACACTTTAAGCACTTAAGCATTAAGCACTTCCTCACTGTCATCTCACCGCCCTACACATCATCATTTCTTGTTGAATCTCTGATAGAAAATCTTGACCAAAATGTAGGAGCTGGTTCTGATGGCCTTCCTACCCTTTTTTTAAAGCGAACGAAAGATGTTATAAGCCTTCCGCTGAGCATAATATTTAATAAAAGCATCACTGCCGGAACATTCCCAAACTATTGGAAAGATGCTCTTCTTGTCCCAATACACAAAGATGGTCCCGATAATTTAGCGTCAAACTACCGACCAATTTCCCTACTTTCGGTCTGCTCCAAGCTACTGGAAAAACATATTCATAACTTTATTCTCCATCACTTTGGTCATCTGATTGCAAATGAGCAACATGGTTTTCGTTCCCTTCACTCCACGTCCTCTAATCTTGTTGGCTTTACAAACTTTGTTGCAAATTCTTTCGAGTCCAGACTGGACGTCCATGTTATTTATACAGATTTTGCAAAGGCATTTGATACAGTGCCTCATGATATTCTCTTGAATAAATTAGTCACCCTTGGCTTCCCAGACTTTCTTTTGGGTTGGCTATCTTCTTATCTTACCGACCGAAGCTGCCGTGTAGTTTTCAATGGCTGCACTTCGTGTCCGTTTTCTCCAAATTCAGGTGTCCCTCAGGGCTCAATTCTAGGACCGCTTCTCTTTCTACTTTACATAAATGACCTGCCACATCGCTTCTCTTGCGAATGTCTTTTATACGCCGACGATCTTAAGCTTTTCGCTCGCATAAAAAACTACAGTGACTGCCTCAACCTGCAAGCTAACATCAACATCCTGTCTAGCTGGTGTTTAGAAAATGGCCTAACGCTTAACGTAGACAAATGCTTTATGATGTGTTATTCTTTGAAAAAAACACCATTTGACGCCATCTACCATATTAGCAACAGTGAATTGAAAAGAGTTAACACTATCAAAGACCTTGGAGTTATTTTCGATGAGAGACTTCGCTTTAATTTTCAATATTCCGACTTAGTAAATCGTGCATCACGTATGGCTGGATTCGTACTTCGAACTTCCCAGCAGTTCTCCTCTATCGAAAGCTCCCTCACACTTTATCGAACCCTGGTGCGAAACATTCTCGAGTACGCTTCGGTTGTTTGGTCGCCTTATCATGCTTGTGATCGTACACTGCTTGAGTCTGTTCAACGTAAGTTTACACGATCTTTGTTTTATAAATTCGGCCTACCGTATACGGAGTATCCTGATCGGTTAAGAATTTTGAAACTTCCCTCACTTCTTGATCGTAGAGTACTTCTCGATCAATGTTTTTTGTATAAGTTATATACCGGCCTCATCATGTGCCCTGCATCCGAAAGCATAGCACTTCGCGTTCCTTCCCATAACACCAGGAGTTACAACTTTTTTAATCCCACCATTGCTGAATTAGCTGTATACTTTAACTCTCCTTTGCACAGAATAATGAGACAGCATGATGCACTTCAACTTGGTCCTATGTCCTCATCTTTTTATTCTTTCAAACGTACTTTAATTTCAAAACTTGAAACCCTATTATTTTAATGTGTAATTGGATCTAATCTGTACATTGAATTTTTCCTAAATAAATAAACACCTTGTTCATCGAAATATCATTTCTTCAAGAATTATTGACGTTTTTTCCCACACCGAAAACAATTAAAAAACAGAGCGCCTTGCAGTCGTATGCGTGCATGTCAACAATTCTTAAAATTATGAAATGCCGCACGCATTGGGACAAATGAGGTAACAAATTGCATCTACTCTTGATTTCCATTCGATTCCTATCATTAGCAGCACACGAAATGTAATATATTAATCAAGAAATTTGCACGGATCCATTTTTGACATTTGTCAAAGTTTGAAAATGACTAATCGAAAGCTGATATTTCCACAATGAAATGGTTTTCAGGAAAAAAATCTAGAAAATCAGGAAATTTCATATTTATTTAATTGAATTTGCTTTAGGAATCACCTTGTTTTTTTGTTTTCTACCTGAATGAGAGTAGATATTCTAATATTAGAGCTAACAGGATATGATTCGAAACTGAAGAATTGCAAATGGGCTAATAGATCATCGTTTGTCGCGATAGCTTACATCCCCAAAAGACTTTTTAAAGGATTTATCATACTTGGAACGACGACCCATTTTTAGGGATGCATTCGCATGAAAAACAGATATCTCATGGAACATGAAAATATCAGCTTTTGTGTGAACCACTCCTCATACAGTAAAAGTAATGATTTAAGTGCACAAATTCAAATAAATTTGTCTAAAAATGCGACAGGCTTTTGAAAAACAAGAAAAGTTCAGTTTTATTCGTAAGCTGTTTGAAATAGTAACAAATATTTTCTGATTAAACGTAATTTTATTATTTCGATCCAAAAAACTTCGTCTCACCACAATTTAGATTTAAATGATTTAATGATTTAAAATTCCCGCTTTGCGATGCCAACATAGCATAGCTTACAACCCGGGATATACGCGGCTTGCGTCACTGCTTGCAGCGCTGGCACAAATTGCTTTCACGAAAATCAGTGCTAAGGGCTCGAATCAGCTTGTCTAAGGGCATAAGCCACCATTTTGTGCCAGCTAGAAATTCTCGGGTTGGAAGATAGGCTGCGCAAGCACATTTCCCGCATCGCTATTTCCCTATTATGTCCAAACTAAGTAAATAAACTTCTGTGGGACATTTTATTCAATACAAGCACCCAACGCTTGATTTGAACCACAATTTTATGCTCTACAATTCATTTTGGAACATGTCACACATATCTTAGTCGAGACAATCACGGCGAATCTACACAACAGTTTCCTCCCTAAACCACAATTTATCTAATGTTCACTTTTTCGCTCATTTCAGCATCTTAGCGAAGACAGTGACATTGTTTTCGATGAAATCCAGTCACTAAATCGAACCAATACATCAGCCCAACCGCATCTCATCTCCGAACCATCCAAAGCTCTTTTCGATGACATTTCATCGGAGAAACGTGGTATCGATGACAACACGTTGGTGAACGCACCGCGTGTGGAACTCATTGAGCTCGTCGACGGCATTCGCTCAGATGCCGCCGATTCATTCGCGGACGATGTCGACGAGGATGACGATGTGAACGACGCCGGAAGCGAACTGGACGGCGGAAATTCACAAGTGCCAAACGAAAATGGCGGCAATTGGCTGACGAACGGCGTGAAAAGATTGAAACGCGAAGTGAATCGTTTGCTTGGACGCAGCGCGGAAGCGAAGCCGACGAAAACCAAGAAAGCGCGCAAAGGGAAGAAGCATGGCAAGGGTAAGAAAGCGGCCAAGAAAGACGCAAACGTGGAAAAGTCGCAGAGATTGGTGAAAAAGTCGCTAGAACGCGTGGCGCCTGATGTGAGGGCGAAACGGCAATTTCCAAGCGACGATGAGGATGATTTCGGGTCAGGAGACGGGGCTTCGACGACGGAGCGACTATGTAAGTTGTTTTGACATCACGTTCGGAAGTGAACAGTGAATATTATTTGACTTTCAGTGCGACTGACGTTCACAATTGAGGAGAGCTACGACCCGAACTTTGCTGACCGCGCAAGCACCAAATTCATCGGAGTGTCGTCGTCCCTGGCGCGCGGAATCGAAGAGTTGTACACCCGCGAGAATCCCAGTTTGCCAAAGATCGATGCGCAAGTTATTGAGATTACGTAAGTATTCTTATAGTCCTTATATACAAGCTTTCACCGAAGGTATTTACAAATCAACGACTAGGGACTGTTTGAGACAACGTCTGGCGTCCACACTACGGAAAAATTGACTATTTTCATTGAATTATTTGTCGTTTTCGTCGCCACAATGGCAAGCGAGAAACAGCAACCGATGTCGTCATTTGAAAATGTTTGCTGCGCCTAGTGTCGACTAATCCCTACGTTGACTTCAGGAAGGCAACACTGTTCAACCATAATGTTCTACTTTAGGCCTGACTACAGTTTGATCTGATTGGTTCAGTACTCTCCTGGCTTCAATCCTACATCAGTTTTCGGTCATGTCGTGTTATTTCTAAGTAGAACACCCTTCCTTCTGTTCCATCCTAGCATCGGCGTTCTCAGAGGTCTATCCGTGGCCCTGTTCTCTTTCTCTTTAAGATAAATGGCCTTTGCTTCTGTCGTAGCGTCCTCTGTTTGCTGACTTAAACATTTTATCCGCTCAAATGTGGATTGTAGTGCTCTACAAATCGGTCTGGACGCTATTGATTCTTAGGGCCAAACTAATTTTCTCTCTCTTAATGTCCAGAAATGTCACAAACTATTCTTCTCCTTGAAGCTCTTCAACAAAAGCGTGGATCAAATAGGTTCGAAAGATTAATATTAATATGATCTTCCTTGCAGCGAGTTGGCACCATTTATGCTGCTGGTTACGGCCGATGTGCGTACGTTGTCTGATGTCTACCCGGACTCTCTGAAAAGATTGATTTTAGATCAGATTAATAATTACCACACTATTGGAGAATACACGGTGCCATCTGACGAGCACTTTAGCATACGCCCACTAGAAGGTAAGAGTTATCAATTGATACCCTCAACTCCTTTTAATGAAAAAGAATAATCGAAATATAAAACAGTCGGTTTGGAGTGTGTGCAAGAACCGACACACTATGTCACAAATTTTCAGCCGACCACAAATTGTGTTAGAACTTTAGTTAAACTTTTTTTTAAAATGTTCATTTCAAATGTTTTTATTTCAAATTTTTTCCGAAACAATCCTTGAATTGGTAGAAGATGGTGCCAATGGTGGTACGGACAATGGTTACCCTTACGAGAACGGAAATCAGTTTTATCCACCGCAAGGAGGTGATAGTCATTACAATGGTGACCAAGAACCACATGGTGAATCTACTCCTCATGGCCAAGGAGTTGAACCCGAACGGGCTGGCCACGGAGGAGAGCCAAGTCATGGTGGCGATGCGCAACAGCAGCCTGATCAAGAATCCGATCGTAGAGGCAATGAGCCAGACTCGGGACGTGAAGGATATCAGCCGGATTCGGACAGAGAAAGTTATCCACCGGACTCAGGTCGAGAATCAGACAGAGACGAGAATCGACCGGATCCAGGAATAAATGGTCATCCACGAGATTCTGATCGCGATGGTCATCAACCAGATTCCGATCCACGAACCTACGATCCCGAGACCGAACGCAGGGAGCATGAACAGGAACGCGACCGAGATCGCTACCAACCAGATTCGGACCGTAGAGGTTATGATTCAGAGCCCGATCGTGGCGACTATGAACCAAAGCCCGATCAAGGAGGCCACGAGGCGCCAACCGATCGCGATCCCTACGAATCGGAGCCAGATGATGACCAGCAAACCAACGAGAATGGCTACGATAGCTTCGATCAACGTCCTGACGAGGAACTGAATTGTCGCGAGTACGAGTTTGCTTGTAGTGATGGATCCATATGTATTCCATCCATGCGCCATTGCGACGGCATTAAAGATTGTGCTGATAACTCGGACGAAGAGAATTGTCCACCAACGGACGATCGTCGAGATGAACAAGGACGAGAAGACGATCGTGGAACTGGCCGTGAGCCAGATGTTGCAGGTAAACGAGCAGCGATGACGAAGAGAGCCACATCAATGAGATTTCGATGCATGCAATTGACCATTATAACAATGACGAGGAACCTACCTAAAATCTAATTCTTAATGGATATGGTTTGAAGCATGTTTGCATCCTTTCAATTAACCTATACTTATTCATTTCGCCGCGCAATTAGTTACACAAAACAGCCCTCGATCACCAATAAAATAAAAGAATCAAGATCGTGCTTAGTGAACAGCTCTAGCTATAATTTGACGAAATAATTGCTGCTCCTTCGGCGCTTACTGACGCATATAACAAGGACAAATGCTGAACTAAAAATACATCATCATAAATTTTGTTGAACCCGAACTTGTTTGCCATTCGAGTCGGGTCAGCTTAGTTATTGCTTTTTGGAGGAAGGTCTAGATTTTCTGCTGCTTTTTGGGATAACTTCGCTTTTGCTTAGCCAACAGATTCTGCACTCAAAGAGCATGAGGCGATAGGGAGCTGTTCACCATTATCAACTGAATTTTTGACTTGGTATTATGGAAAAGGAGGTTGACATTTTGTTTTGATTTTTGACCATCCGAAATGAGCGGCAGATTATTGGTGACATCCAAGTGGTGAAGCCAAGACTCGATGAGCTTGAACCTTATTATTTGCTTGCAATGAAATTAAATGTTTTCGACACATTGGTATCCTTATTCAATGGAGGAACATCAACAGCAATTGCATCCTTCTTAATAAAACCTGAATAATTTAGTAATCTCGTATCTTGCGATCTAGGCCACTTTTATCCTCATTTGGATGCGCGAACCCCAGGCTATCCTCCTATCTTACTTCACTTCTATGATGGCGACACGAAAACTGAAGGACCACTTGATGCATCTAAACTTTTTGTTCATTTCGACAACACAACGGAAGAAGTGGAAACATTTCACCGATTCCCTGATGTAGTAGTGGTCACAGTTAGGCAGGATCTCGCCTGTCCGAGCGGTGAGGTGTCTTGTGAGAATCCATATCAGTGTGTCCCAATCAGTGTCCTTTGTGACGGCAAAAACGATTGTCTTGACGGGGCCGATGAGAGAAATTGTGCAATTGCTCAACAGGCAGCTTATCCTGGATTGATCCTTAAGCAGATGTTAGTGACGACAGGTAAACTATTATATTATTCAATCAGCATAGTACGCTAGATGTTGTGTCGCACTCTTAACTGGCCTGAATAATTTACTAGGCAGCCTACGGAATTCGAAAGAATATTAACAGCAATGCTTCTTGATCACAATGTTAAAAGGATGTGCCTGATTTTAGCTTCGTGACTGAAGTTTACATCGTAGCTGGATTGGTGTTGTTTTCAAAAATTATTCCGTTTAATGAGTCTTAACCTTAACCGGAGTATTAGTCGAACAAATATTTTTTTAAAACATTGTGCAGTTCGTTTGATTTTTTTTGATGAAAAGTTTTATTAATTTCATGATAAATTGATTAAATATATTCAAGGATTGTTCAACTTCTGGTACAAGTTTGTTTTGAACATAGAATACTTATTCGGTTGATTTTTTGTGAACTTTTTGATTTCAGTGGATAGTTGGATGTTTGCTTCCATTCAAATGACCCTTTTGATGCCATCTCGCCGCACACAATTCAATTACATGTATTTTTTATGACTACTTGTAAATTTCATGCTCGGAAACGTTGTCATTAAGCGCGTATGGAGTTTGTAGATTGTTGGCCGAAGACCAGCTGCACTGCTGAACGCATTCCAATCTGCACTCGCATCGTTATTGATCGCTTCTAGATACAACGTTGGCTCATGCTCGAAAACATTGTCCTTACGCGGGTATGGAGTTTGCAAATTCTTGGCCGAAGACCAGCTGCACTGCTGAACGTATTACAATCTGCGCTCGCATCGTTATTGGTCGCTCCTAGATACAACGTTGGCTCTAGAGAATGAATCACGGATCTAACTCATGGCTCCACGTTGCTTGCTGGAAATACCAGCAGTTTCTTCAAACTGATTAATCACCATTCGAATACAATATTCCAATTTACTACCTTAATTTTGCTACCAGAGATTCGCCACCTCGGTAGTAAAGCTGATTTGAAATTGAAGCCATGAATATCTGATTCCATCTACATATCAAATCGGATGTCCTGCTTTGGGTAAGCTTTGTGAGGGACTACCTGAAGAAGATGCCAGCCCTTACACCAAAACCGCATGTTTCATCATTGATCTACTTCAATGCTTATCATAAAGGGTGAGGAGTCACGTTTCTGATGAGTTGGTAATTTCTTCTCCTTTTGGCCCTAAAAAAACCGGTCCAATATTTTGTAAGAAGCATTTATTTGAAGGATATTATTTGATAATTTCATCACCGCAAAGGTCCTTGGCAATATCGATAGACCGCTGTAAATGTATGAATTTCACATACCTTCATGGAGACTTCGGACAAATCATCGCATGCCACCGATTCAGTTGAAAGGGTTCATCACTTAAAGCTGAAAATTTTGATCACGAAATTCGGAAAACAGCTTGAAGGATTGTTCTAAGAGAATTTCGGCTGTGTGTTTGGAAATCATTGCCGCAAAAAAATATAGTTGCATGCCATCTCACCATTCATCATTCCATCATGGTTGGTTCTGGGACGTGCATGTTGCATTTGTTTCTCTGCCATAACTTGCATATTTCTTATCGTGCTCAAGATTTTTATTAAACTTAACATAATCTAACAAATAATTCAAGTTAATCATAATGAATCTCCTAACTATGATATTCTTCACCATAAAATCAATCATCGATCCACCAAAAAGCTGCACCAAATGAAAAACCTAGTCCGGACGCACGAGAAGACGAGCATCGTCAACCACCCTCGTCAGAACCCTACGAACCTCCATTCCAGGCACCGCCCTATGATTCTCGCACAGAAAGACCCCAGTGGACGCCAGTGTCGTCAACTGCAAGTCCTTTCGAAGAGGACGATGACTACGCAACGACACCGATTGATGACTATGGAATGGGCTACGGCGTTGACGAGGACCCCTTCCGCAAGGTGTACATGACTCCGCTGGAGGAGGGTGCACAAGGATCCAAGTGCCGGGGCGATGATGTCGTCACGTGCCATAAGAGTGGTGTAGAGATTTGTGCAGTCCAACATTGCGATGGACATCCCGATTGTCCGGATGGTGAAGATGAAGAGGACTGTCCTCGCGGTAGTTACAAATGATTTTATATTGTTTTCTGTTTTCATAAATCTGTCTGTAGCTTCACTCTATATATCAGCATCCGTATGGAGATCTAAACGCTCTCTAACCCTATGTGTTTGTGTGCCTTTTTTTGACTAATTTCGGTAGGTGCGCACACCACGACAGGACGCACCGAAACCACACATCTCACCGCTGCTGTCGTATTAACTCACTTTTTCCATAAGCGTTTGTGTCTTTGTCTGCTGACTTCAAAATTGATCAAATCAAAAATTTCGTTGACTTGAAAACGAAAAAAAAATCTAATTATTTCGGCAATGCTCATACTAACTATCACTATGCGTGTATGCACCATTCAAATCAAACAAACATATTTAATTTAACCAGTCATTTTTTTCCATTATGATTTCGCTTCAATTTTGTTTTGTTGCACATGTGACGCGAACAGGAAGGGTGGTTTTGATGTTGTTGGATATAATGCCACGTTTGTATTTGCAGAATGTGAAACGGATGAGTTTTCGTGCGATACTGATCGGTGTATACCGAAATCGCAAGTTTGTGATAGACGTCCGGATTGTAGCGATGGCAAGGACGAAAGGGATTGTCCGGAACCGGAATCACAAGGTAAGTCGATGATTTGTTGATAATCTTTTATACTGGATACTATACTGTACGGTTATACTGCTGCTAGGATATGAAGGTGAAAAATTTACAAGACTTAAGATACAAAATGTGCCAAAAAACGTAGCCAAAAAATTCACACTGCAGCTATTTTTATGATACAATACGAGGGGGAACCCAAAAGTAAAGGCAATAAGAAAGTGGGGGAATCGCAGAGTGGGGAATTGATTTGTATAGTGAAAGGTTCCAAGCGGTGACTCTCTATAAGTCAGTGTGGAAGGTCTGGTCGCTGTGAGTGCATGTATCCGTTCGTCCGTGAGAATTTTTTCCGTGAATCAACCTTTTTCTGTTTCGGCGAAAACGTGAAATGACTGACTGCCGGGGGAGCAAGCACGGCTGTGAAATTTTGTTTTCTGTTGAGGAAAACGCCCGCAAAAACTCTTGTAATACTTAAAACTGCTTATAAAATTGATTCGCAACACGTGTCTACGACTGGTTTTCGCGTTTCAAGAATGAAAAGATGTCGATTGAAGACCAACCTCGCCCCTCAACTTCAAGAACGGACGACAACGTTGACAAAATCAATGCTCTTGTTCGTGAAGACCGTCGCCGAACCATTCATCAGATTTGTGAGATATCTGGATTCTCATGGAGTTCGATTCAGAGAATTTTATCTGAAGATTTGCACATGAGAAGAGTTGCAGCTAAATTTGTCCCTCGCCTTTTCACTGACGACCAAAAAGAGCATCGACTTTCGGGCTCTTTTGAACTACGAAATCAGTTAAATGAGGGCCCAGATTTTTTTTCTAAGGTCATAACTGGTGACGAATCATGGTGTTATAGATACGACCCTGAAACAAAGCAGCAATCAAGTCAATGGCAGACAACTCTCCTCGTCCAAAAAAGCACGCCAAGTGAAGTCAAACATCAAGACAATGCTCGTTTGTTTGTTTTTTGATTGCAGAGATGTTGCGCACGTGGAATTCGTTCCTCCAGGCTAAACGGTCAATCAACGATTTTAGTTGGAAGTTTTGAAGAGGTTGAGGGATATTAAAAGTAGAAAATTTTACAAGTATTCACAATTGGAAAAAAAGAGGATAATAAACATGGAATACTAAACCTAATCAGCGAGAGTTTTCATAAAGGTCCTCCCTCCTTCTGGTTTTAAGGAACAGGGTTCACCCCGGCTGAGGTAAGTATTGGTGGACCTAGTGCGCACAATACATGCTGACACGCAAGCGCTAGGCCATGGTAGGACGAGCGCAGGCAGCGACATCTGCGCCTGGCGAGCTCCGCTGAAGCTCGTCTTTCTAATCGAGAGTAGCACGGCCAATCGAGAGATTGTTCTTGTACGCGTTAGCCTTTCGTTTTTTTTCTTGCCTTTTTTTTTGAGTAGTTTCGGAATTTCACCAATAGATCAAAGTAACGTAAAGATTTTTTCTTCTTTCGGGTAGGTCTTGAACGCGGTATTATCTTGGTATGCGCGCGAGAATTCTTTGGTAAAATAACGAAGGAGGTATAGCCTCACAATATGAATAGTTTGTTTTGTTTTGTTTGGTCAAGTTTTTTTGTCGGTATGTAATCCGGCAAATTGATGGCTGACTCTCTGGAAATGAGGTTCGGGAGTGATGCTAGAGAACGCACCCACGATATTACGCGCCAAGCTGAGCTGGCCTGCCAGCAGCCATCACTCCTCTAGCTAGATAGAGGCCGAAACCGAATTCGTCTGAACGACATATGGGTTCGTTGCCTCGTCCCGGGGACTTAACGTCCATTGAGGCCAACAAGACAAAAGTCTTGTTGCCTTGAAATTTCGAAGCGATATCGTTCGCCAAGATTCATTTCATTACAAAACATCGAAAAGAAAAGGGCAGATCCTTGACGCACAGGTGATTGGTTCTTCCACTACGACAACGCACCTGCCCACACCTCGCTATTTGTGAAGCAGTTTTTGACCAGAGACGATATGACACCAATTGTTCACCCTCCCTATCCGCCGCACCTTGCCTCTTGCTACTTTTTTATTCCCTACACTCAAAAGGGGCTTGAAAGGAAAACATATTGGGACTGTAGAATATGTCAAACAAAAATCGCTGGAAGAGCTGAAGAAGATAAAAAAAAAGATTGAAAAACTGTTTTAAACAATGGAAAAAACGATTAGACAAATGTTTTGAAAGCAATGGGAATTACTTTAAAAGCGATTGAAATTTTATGTAAAAATAATGAATATTAAAAAAATATAACGAAATTCCCGTTACTTTTGGGTCCCCCCTCGTATTATCACTTTTTATCGATTAGTGTCGTTTTTGAGTAACTGCAAAAAAGTTTATAGCTAAAATATTCTCAAAGCTCAGACTTTTCTTTACTGTTCAGTTTCAAAAAAAATCTCATATTCTACTTCAAGTCGAGAACACGTTACACAAGCGACAAGTGTAAACCTATTTAACCAATAAGTGTGATAATGTCCAAGGGACGAATTAGCAACAACAAAAAATTAACTAGATGAAAACTACGTATGCTTGCTTGACACATAATTTTTTACGTGGTCTATTTTGTGTGCTCATTCTACTCGTCCAGTATGTGTATGTATATTTGCACGAATCTTTGAAGAATTTTTAAATTGCCCATAAGGGAACTCATGACTTATAGGAGTGGTGAAGGCGGAAGCTGTGCATGTAGGCAGAAGGACTCATTTTGTGGCACAGGAAAAGTTGGTGTGCGTATGTGTGAATTTGATTAACTTTTTTTTGCTGGCTAGTAATATGGTTGGATATCATTGAATTGTTAAGCAGATTTAATTTTTTTGTTGATGAAAATAGGGTGGGTGTGTTAATATGTTAAAATTCTGAAGCGTTTGATGAACTATCACTGCATTTTTTGCATCTACCGACTAATATGATTATAAGCATTCAAGAAGGAGTGACGGGCGACCAAACAAGCATTGATGGTTTCTTGTGATCTAGAATTCGGCCTCAATCAACTACAGTCGTCTCTCCTTTTAAAGTAGTCCACATTATAATGACGAAAATCTTTCACAAGTATCAAATTCCACCAATCGGAAGAAGTTTTTTTTTAAACCACCAACAACATTAATCATTCGCTATGAAGCATTCACCATCCCATCAGAATGCCATCCATCAGTGGTTCATCTTCGGTGCGAGGACAAAATCGAAAGTCAATCGCACCGCGACGACGGTTAATCAGCAACAAGTCGCGGCAACATCAAACACCACCAGCAATCCATGCTCGAGTATCTTGTTGCAATTAAGATAAAGATTGTTAATGCGATGCAATGCGCCCAATGTACTCGCATGTGAGTATGGTGGACAACATAATTACGAGCGCAAGATGTCCCTTCAATATGATATAATCGTGTACCATACTGTGTATGCAATCGTCATACCGCGAGTATCATGGAATAGCTCCACTTCTTCGCTGGATGACCCATTCTTGGTCAGATAGGCCAACACTACGAAGCCTCCAGAATCCATGGCTCGGCGTGGTGTGGTCCTCTGGCGGTTTCCTTTTTCTCAATCTTGAATGCATGCAGCACATGCTCAACATATATTGCCCCGTGCTCAATCGCCACGCATGGTGCAGATGCAGTTTCAGTGTGGGCTAAATGTGGTCAATTGTGGTGTTAAAGCCATTGGTCATTGCTGATTGAAAGATTCTGCAGCAAAAGGAAACTTGTTGATGAAGCGCCACCATGATGGCGATTCAGTGATGCCTCTAACACCACTTGCACTCTATTTCAACCCCATTTCACTTGGCTTGGTGTCCATCCATTCCTCATTTCTTGGCTGCGATTGTGAACTAAATTGATAACGACCAGCAAAACACTTTGCCGGGCAACTAGGCCAAGTGGAATTGATGATTTGTTGTCATACTCTCTGATCGAATAGTCAATTTTATTTGAATTCCTAGAATGCATCACACTTCCTCCTCTTCATCTCCGAGATTTCATCAATATTTCTTTGAAAGTGCTCATAAAACGCACGATGTATGCGTTGGCTACAGTCAAAGTCATTTAAATATTGCTTTCATCAAAGCTGATTATTTTTATTACATGCGTTGAATTGTCGTCAAATTTCAATTGGGATGTTAAATTGTGAAGAAATATTTAGATATTTAATTGAAAGTAATTATGATGTTGCATACATTCTTTGAATGGAAAGCCTTCGGCTATCATTGTTTAGGCGCCAAGAACATCTAAAGCTTTTCAAATGGCTAATTGTGGTGCAAATAAATCAATTCTGAACAGCCACATTTCAGTTTGACTGGATTCAATTTGTCTTGCAGTGGTTCATCCTGAAATTTAAATCCTTCTGTCTCTCTTTGACTAATGCGAAACATTTTTCCATTGAATTCAAAGAATCAGATCGAATTTATTGGATGGGACCATTGTCAAAACAATTGTATTTTGGAGTTGTTACGATGCAATCAAATGATAAATTCAAATACGAAAATTCAGCAATTAACGGGAAGGGAAGGATATACAGTGTATGTTCACTCAGAAGAAATTTTTGGAGCATGGTTGAGATATGCTTCACCATATGGGGCATCAAGGAGATTTACGCTCAAGGTGGCTCCTACCCGCATAGAACATGCGATATCGCACTCGGTAGGCCATTTTAGGGTGAATTCGGGTAAAAAAAACTTGCCTTGATTCGCACGTTGACTTTTTCATTGAGTTTTAAGTAGCTTTATTTTTCGTGCCCATCCTTATTCTTCGTCTCTTTTTTCATTCAGAAAATCCACAATTCCTTAGTAACATATCAAATTTTTTAACATATTTAAAAACTATCGTTCGAAATCATACTTCACGCCCAATAAATCCATATTCTCTTCAATTTTATTACGAATCCTGCCATATTCTGATTGATAAACACCATTCAACATTGGTCATTCTGATTTGCATGCATCCATCCATGAACAAACCAACAGACAATCAACGCATGGAGCCAGACTTCTTTGTGCCAGTTGACGTGCAGTCTAACATTGAACTGCACTTAACATTCGATCATTCCTTCAAGTGAATAGGATAGCCTGTCGAATCAAAAGCATGATTCCAGGCCGAGTGCGATTTTTTATGCTAATTCCTTATATCTTCGTCAGCGTGTCCGTTCCTCATGCATGCATACAAGTCTAGATGGGTCAAACATTTCGATCCTAAATGACGATAGAAATAATGTTCCAAAATAAACTTGAAAGTCGCTGCGAAACGATTCAACTTGACTGCAGAAAGTTCTTGGAACGAAGCTAATCACGAAATACTATCATTGAGTCAAAGGTTCCTCAACAGCGTCATTTTTTATCATATTCAATTTTGCATGCAAAATAATTTAGCGCTAGATGCTAGATTCTGCAAGCAACGAGGTGTGGAGTTCGAGACGAATATGTTGAAATCATGGCGAAGAGATTAGATCATCGTTCTTCAGTTGCAATCATAGAATGGCAAAATTGGCTCTTGAACGGAGCTATCTTTCAGGAAGACTTTCGAGCATGATGAGTTTAGCATGCGCATAGAAGATTGTAGTCATCATGATTTTGATTTACATTCTTAATTGTATGCATTTAGTGATGCAGAATGTAATGATGATTGGTTTTGCAAAATAATTGGCTCAATCGTGACAATGCGATCAAGACTTTTCGAGGCGATGACTTTTTAGAAGGCCTAGGATTTTAGGACATTTTTTCTGCTCAATCATTTATCATGTTATTGTACAAATCCAACACAGATGAACCTTCCTTACACCATTCACTATCGTAAACTAATGATTTATTGAAGGACAAACTGACTTAATGATTTATTAAAATAATTTTGAAGAAATTATCTTGAATTTACAAGGCAATTAGCCCACGTTGGGCGCCAATCACGATCTGCAAAATCAACAGGTAATTCTTTGAATCTTGTAAAATAGAATGATTACTCGTATAATAAAGAAACTATTGATTGTTTTTTAGCATTCGCAATGATAACTGTTCGAACATATACTCTCCGTAAGAGAAAAACACAACATATATCACGACCAAGTTGCGCACAATTCATCAAATTTCATTCTTTATTTTTTTAACGCTCCTAACTCATCGTTTCTATAGAAAAATAACTAATCTGACAAAATTTTGTCACCACTCATACGCCAGATTACCACAAAGTCCACCCTTATCTCTGATCCTTGCAATATCAACTCAATTCAACTCATGCCTATGAAATCTATCCAAGCTTAGCAAAAGCATTTGAACCGACCAACCTGTTGAACACCATTTCCTTTGAAGTCATCACAAACCAAAAACCATATCCTTTTCAAGTCATCACCTTTCTTGAGGACATTGCTTTGTGTACACACCGGAACACATACTCACTTCACAGATCCTTTCTACCCATTTTCCACACACTTCACTCTACGAGTGCAGGGCACTATGCAAATCACCATCACAATCTCCTGAATTCTGAATCCTTCATTCAAACCGTTATCGTTGATATACTCGCAAGCACTAGCTACACATTGCAACAAGCAACAAGGACACTCCACTGCGCAACAGTATATGTTTGTTGCTACTTGCTTCAAACTCCAAAAGACCATCTTACATATTTGTTCGTTCAATTGTTCCGAGTAGTAGTCGTGAATCCCTGTTTTTATTTTTTGATTTCTTCATTTGCTCCTCTTCCAATTTGTTTTTTGATGATTCTATTTTGAAAAATTAATGCAAGATATGTTTTGTGTATATATATACCGCCGAAAAAGTGTGTTCTACCCGAAACAGAGGAGAGCAGAGTCAGACAGGATATTTCAATTATTGAAACAACCAATTACATAATACACTTGAACGCGATAAACTTTTCTCTCTATGCAAATGCTGATGATGCATTCAATTTATTCAGATTTGTTCAACATTCAGTCGAAATATAGAGAATGGTAGGACGAAATGGCACAGTAGGACTGTTTTGGTAGTTTTTCTTTCAATGGAAAACAATTCAAATTGTATGAATTTTCATGCTTTCAGGATGGTACGATTTGAATGAAATTTAATTTTCATGCTGGGTAGTGTTTGCAATTTTTTTTCGGCAGAATATACCTAGGTGGGATGAAATGGGCATAACCCTCTACTTTGAAGGAAGGTTTCGAAAAGAATGAAAGTCATAGATTATTGAGACAATAATAGAAGTAGGCAGTTTCTGTTCCAACAATTGGTCGTTAGGAGCAGCGTGATTTTGCCCGGAATTTTTTCCGACTCAAAATTATATTATGTTTCGGATGGAATGCGTCAGCAAATACCTGGGAACATGAAGTCACATGTCCGTATTGTTATCTCTTGGACGCTCTTTGGGCACACATGCGGTGGTCCTTGGCGATTCCAATCGTATTTTTTGTTGAATTCTTCATGCTGAACTCTATTTTTATCCTTACAAGATGTTTTTTATTCAATAACTTCATCAACATGACGGGAATAGCTACGTAAAGAGACCCTATTAATGCTGAAAAGTTGTTGTATTCAATTTCGATAGATAAAACCTTCCTCAATTTCTTCTTCTTCTATTTTCTATGCATGCAGGCTTACATAATTATCATGATGTAAGGTAATCCCGTGAGCAAAAATAAGAGTTTACTCACCCCAGACTCCATACCGAAAAGAAAATCACCAAAGTTTCTCACGTTGCTGAGCATCATTTCTTCTGGACAATAAACCTGAGCTGCGCTCATCAGTCACAAATTTCATTCCTTGGATTCACCTTTTTATGGTATATCATATGCGATTCCGCATGATTTGAGCGACTAGGCTCTCCATTACTTTTCATTAACAGCTTGTGATACCTCGCGAAAAATGAGTAGTGTTTTGCCCGGAAATAATATAAATGTTTGCAAAAACCAAAATTATGTGTGTGTTTTGTAGGGGAGGTTGATGTCGATTTTTTATCTTAAACAGAATATCCGATTCGCTTCAAACTTTCAAATGAAATGACTGGCTTTTGTGAATTTTTTTATGATATAATAATATTAAATCTTGCCTTCAATAGCCATGAAAATCTTTTTAACATCTTATTATTTAAAATTGAGACCAAAGGGCTAGTAGATATACTAACCTTCATCGTTTTTTGGGGCTTTTGCGCAAATAAATAATGACTTCAAAGTGTACGTTCTACGCTTAAAATCAAAAAACTTCTTTTGGCCCGAAAATGAAATACGTGGGCAATTATTATCCTTGTAACTTAGTAGATTATAAAACTTTAAAATCCATTAGAAGTAAGAAAAAAGACTGCGAATTTATTCTTCTTCAGTCACAAATAAGTATGTATGTATCAAAAAGTTATTTCAATCTGAGAAAATATTTTCAGTCTTTGCAAAAATAATTTAAATAATTATTCATTATTGGAAACATGAACCGCAAATTTCATTTGTATGTTCTAATAAATGATTTCAATTCAAATTACCTTTCATCTGAGTATGTTTAAAAAAAAGTATCGGTAAAAAGACATAAACAGTCAAACAAAATCGACAAAAAAGAACACATTATCCTTTGCAATCCAACTGACGACTGGCAAACCTTCTTCTCAAGCAGCACCAGCAATATTCATTCGACAAATCTTACGAGGATCTAATCCACACCCTTTTCGCTTTTCGCCCAATCTGCAAAGTCACACACGAAGTGCTCTCCGCCCTCATCCATACATCCTTGTTTCACGAGTCTGCACACACGATGGTATCGCGTAAAGGTCCTCGACGCTGCAAAAAATATTGTCATCTGCTCGAAATGTTGCTGGCCACTACTGTATTCTGGATTAAGAGCTTCTTGTGCTTTTCCCATCGGCAACACAGCAAGGTCGACAGATTGTTGCTAGCAACAGATTTTCCACGCAACTTACCACCCACAAGCAGCCAAGCCGAACAAGAAGAACTGAGCGGATTTGAGCGAGGGAAAACTTTAAGTTGGAAAATAATCTCGAAGAAGTGGATCTGCTAGTTGTTGTTGGACTTGGCGAACTTAAGAAAGTTTTGCCGGCCGGACAAACGGACGGACGGACAGACAGACTCCAACACTGCTTTCGTCACAGACAACATTGCAGCCGTGGTGTGATGGTTTTCACTGGGGGAGACTTCTTGCAAGACAACAAATAATCTCCTCACAGTCGATCGCGAACCGCGACTGCGTTCAAACATAAATAATAATAATCTCATACGGGGGGCCAAGTTGTGCAATGTGTTGTTGCGGTGGTGAAAATATTGAAAATTCGAATTTTCGATAAAACAAGTATCTTTGCAGCCGCACTGTACTCTTTCGTACGGATATCATCAACATAAGTTCGGGCTCACCACTAGCAAAGAATCATCCAACATTTCAATCCATCTATCCATCCATCCATCGGTTCGTCCATCATCCCCCGAATGTGTTTTATTGTGGGTGAAATGAGGAATACACGCACGATTTTCAGCGATTTTTGTCGGGCTTAGGAAAACTCATGGGGACAAAATAGCAGTTCATCGTGGACTTTTCCAACGGTTATAACGGTCGAATGGTTTCGTGTTAAAAATTTCAGAAAGAAACGGAAAAGTGACGGTATTTCTTTAAGAAAATATTCAAATGAGAGTTTCTAATCGTTACCATTAATCGGTAATTTAATTCGTTCGTAAAAATAGAGAAATAGAATAAAAGATATATAATTTTAAAAGTGTGGAAAGTGAAGTGCAGATTATTCGTTATTGATTTGAAAATCTCATTGGAAAGTTCAAAAAGAAAATTTGGCTTAGGTAAACACACCTAGTTGGGGTATTATTTTATTCAAAAAAGGCGATGCGATAGTAATTCGATAATTTGTACATAACTCTATTCCAATTCAAATAATTAGAAATGGTGTATTTGAATGACAAAATAAGTTAATTTTCGAAAAAATTCAGACAAAAATGTCTGAATTTATGAAATTGAAGATGACAATATTTTTTGACAAAAAACCTAAAGCAAAAGTTGTTTATTATTATTTAAAAAGGATCTTTTAATTTTTCGATGCAAAAAGAATCTTTGTCAGAATTTATTTTTGGGTTCGAATATATTCAATGCGTTTTCCATATTTTCAGTGTTTGAAAAAGCACTCATTTTTCGTCTGCCAAAAATTGTCGTTTTGTTTGAAGCCTGAATGTGGTTTTTCAAATTTAGGAGGGCCATAACAAAATGCAATAAATCCATTTCGAGTATTTTTTCATAGTTTAGATAAATCGTTTAAATTCACGGAGAGGTTTTAAACAATCTACGGCCATAATTAAGGAATCCAACCAAGATATAATAAAATAAAAGTAACTTAAAAAAATGTGTTGTTTTTTGTTATTTTCCACCGCCATTTTATCAAAAATCCTTGTTTCAAAAAACAGCTTACGAAATTCGATAGCTGCAAAAATACGCATTCGTAAAATACTAGATTTTTTTTTGTCAAATGATCCACACCGAAAATGTTCAAGGCTCCATTCGGAGACGATTTTTCCATGAGTCCTAATATTTTCATTATATGTGAGCGTTTTTTCGCGATAAATTTTTGTCCAAATGTTTATAAAAATTTACATAAAGAAAACATATATAAACTGGCCAGACTTTGTAGAAAGCGATTCCAAAGACTTTTAAAAAAACAGAATAAAATATTGAAATTTTCAGAGTAATTGTGCAGACTTCGTGTTGAGAAAATTCGTTTTGAATCAGAAGTCAAAATTTTCGGGACACAGTCAGGTTAAATCGGTGTAACTTTGTCACCACGTTAATTTTTTAAATGAATTTTCTCCAAAAAATTTCAAGGCTATGTAGAATAATCAGTGGAAAAAAACAAAAAAAAAACTCTTTGAATATTCGGGAAGTATGTGATTCTTTAATGATGGATATAACAAATTTCATGGATAAATTTGACAGACAACAACTATTTTTTAAACTAAGTGAATAAGATATTTTGTCCATATTGGATTTGGATTCTCTACTGTACTTTTTCGGGAAAATAGAAAAACTAGTCCACTTTGTATAAAAGCATTACAATGGGATTGCCCGAATTTCCCACTTGAAATGTGCCCAAAGTCGCATGAACTCTGCAAATAATCGTTCGTCAAAGCCATAACAATGTGTCAAAAAAACAAAATAAATAAATTTTAATTGCGATTGTATCTCATACGTTTCTCTGAGAAAAAATATGCTGACCTTAAATGGAAAAGATTGTGTTGTTGGCAATGTTCTTTTTTCCTGTTTCAAAAATTTCACCGTCACTGATATTTATTGCATTTAATTAGATTAAATGCATTATGTGTTATTGTTATGTTATCTGATGTAATGTTCGTGTGGGTAGTGCAGGGATTTAATAGGAAATTGTGATGGTTTAAGGTTTTGATATTGAACCAAAAAAAATCATGAATAATACAGGTTATCAAATTTCTGGGAAAGATTCCGATTATCTTCCGTTCAAATAAACAAGGCAATAAGTTGGGACGAACAGAATATTGACTTTAGTTTTAAATGTCCGATTGCTTCCAATGAGCCTAAGAAAATGTGTGGAAAATGACGACGCAAGAGATTCTATGGGACCTTTTCGTAGTATAATCGTATGCAATGATGAGCAACAACCCAAGTTTCGATCAAATTAAAAATATATCTGAAAATAAAACGCCTACAATAAACCCAACTTATATTTAGTAGTAACACTTCCTACAACAAAACCATTTTCGACTCACCACAAACTACAGAGAAGCATCTTTAACGACAAGATACTTTCCAAGATGCAATAGATACGTATGTATCTCATTTGATTCATATCTCTTGCATTAAGCCAATTATAGTATGGAAAAACGAAGATTTTTTTTCAACTGCCTTACAAGGAGTGCGCCACTATTGTCTCATCTCATTGTGTGTAGTTTCTGTACAAAAGACAGATAATTCTGTGTACATTTTCTGTTTGTCTGTCCGTCTGTCTGTTTGCATGACTGCCATTCTTACGTTTACCTTGCCAGATCCTCTTCAGAGCTGTTTGCAATGGTGTTAAAAGTAAGAAGGGTCGTCGGAGAGATTGCGAAACAACATACTTTCATAGTTTTATAATGCGAAAGGTAAATAGATTTATTAAAAATATCGTTTGAGATGGAGACAGATTTAAATGAAAGATATTTCAGGAGCTGCCACTGGAAAAATACTATTTTTAAATTGATAACAATAATAAAATTGTTTTACTGAACTGATCTTACTCCTAAATTTGAAGCTAAACCAACGGATTCTGTTGAACTATTTGAAAAGGATACACATTTGAGTATGTATGCTATCCTAACATCATAAATCGTGACAAATTTTTCAACTACTATCCCGAAATTTTCTCTCATTAGCCAAAACTAACTACAATCAATTCTTCAGAAAACATATGCATTCCATGGGAAATAGTTTTGTGGCAATAAAACAGATTTTCTATTACTTAACAATAATTGGTTGTGTTGTAGTGGTTTGCCAAAAATATTTTTAGTTTACTGCTAATAAAAATATTCAAATGTTTGTTCAATGTACCTATATAAACTTGAATTTTATATGACAATATATATAAATACATATAAACTGCCTTGTATGTTTCATCTTGGTTGCGATTCTTTGAAACATTCTTTTCATTCTCCTCCGATTATAAATGATTTATTTTCTGTGAATCAACTGATGAATTTTATTTCAAATTTTATTGGATTGATTTGGCATCGATTCAAAAATAAAATACCAGAAGAAAAATAGTATAACGTGGAGTAGGAATAATATACATGAAATTCTTGACTATTTTTCGGCTGCATTTGATGGAAGTTATTTATGGATCATGAGGTGATAAATTTGAGACTAGGGGTGATAAATTTGACGCTCAACTCACATAATCGTTTGTACATTTGGAGGGCGGACATCAAAATATTTTTTAAATTTTTTTTTATTTATCGAAATCGGCCCTTAACCTTCATAACTGATCATAAATTCACCACTTTGAAAATTCTCCATGATGAATGGAATTGTTTTTTAAAGGTTTTTCATGAACAATAATTAACTCGTTTAGACCCAATGCACACTAGGATGGACACCATTTTCTCTAATTTTTGAAGAAATTGCAAAAACATCAATTGTTTTTTTCTGTGGCCCATTTCAGGAGCTACTTTTCGTTCGGAAGATCGTTTTGCATGTGTTCATCTTATTTTCCCGGTGTTATGTATCGAATTTAAATATTGAGATAACTGAAGAGCACTTTTTGTCCTTTTCATCAGCTATTCTTAAATTGTGATACAAACAAAATATAAATCAATTTAATGAAATCCTTTTCATAAACTGCTATGGAAATTTTAGTCAATCTTCCAGTACTTCATCTTCAAATAAAAATAAGCAGCCAAACTGGCTATCCAATTGCAAAAGGCAGCAAAATAAAAATCTGAGACAACTATAAACCGGACGCGATCCTCAAATAGAAAAGCTTTCAATTGAGACGAAATGTGGAAATCTTTCAACTTCACTACTTTCATAGGAGGCATAGCATTTGTAATGAATTCATTAGAATCACTAAAATGTGACCTTCTCCGTCCATCAGGATGTCAGTGTGATCGCCACTAGTCACAGTTGGCGGTATCGGGAATCGCCGTAATGAGCCACGGCCGTTAAGAAGGTGTAGAAAGTTGATCAAATAGGGACAGAATTTGGACAGTGAATCTAGGGGTCAATTGTGTAACGACATATTGCTTTGCTAAAAGGACATGGATTGCAAGAAATTAAGATGCATTCTTAAATTCCTAACGATCGTTTTGTACGGGAAAAATTAGGTGAACATTAGTCGATCGATTTCTTGAGATCGTACCACAGTTTAAGAGTCCCTAATGTGAGTTTTTTCGAGTCCGTTTCTTCGTTGCTGGGATAGTTTTTAGTGAGCAGCAATATTTCAAAAATAAGAAATGGGTGGAAATATCACTGCGAAAGCTTAAATCAGAGCTAACAATATTCGATACACTCATATCATTGCTATCAATCAGATTGCTATAATATCCTGAACACCGTCTCAAGAGAGAATCATTTTTTTTCGAAATACACATGTCAGCATCAACTATAACACCTCTGCACCGAAAAGAGCGCTTCCTTACACCCGGTCAGGTAAATAGTCCCTTGATTGCCATTTATTGTCTATTCACTACTAAATCATGGTAAATATATCATATTGCTGTCTAGCATTGATAAATCTGTTGACAAACAACTCAGATCTTTTCTTCTCTTACAAATGTTTTCCACACCCAAAAAAACAATCAAGCAAAACTTAAAGTCAATCCGAACTTGACAAACAAATTAAAAATAAAAATAACATTTCACGCATCTCGAATGATTTTGTCGCCACAAAAGATACAAGTGTAAATTCGGTGTAAAAAAAAGATACACAAAATCACTTGTATCTTTTCTAATCTTAACTTGATTTCCGCTGTGAATGCAATTTCTTGAGATTTATTGCATTTTTAATTTTTTTGGTGTCAGATTTTCCAAACCATTTGTTCCATGAAAATTGAAATTTCTTAAGAAATTTTCCATCGCATGGTTTTTTCAAGTGATAATAGAATTAAACTAAATTTAGAATATATCAACAGACGTTGATATCTGTTTCATGTTCGCAAATATGTTGGCCTTCAGTTTGAAGTTCAGGAAATTGAAAATTTTATTTTTGTTCGTCAAATTTTTTTTGCGGTGGCTTTATCCTCGCGGGAAGCAGGGGGTGTCTCTTCCAAACAGATATACAGATATGCAGACATACCTAATATAATGTAGTATGATGTTATCTAAAGATTCGACAAAATGCTGTTTGTCTGAACAGAGTTTTGTTGCAATATGTTGAACATGTGTGATGTGAGAGTTGTGTGAAAAAGATTTCCGATTAATTTTTGTTTTTATTTTATTTTCTGAGATAAATATGGAAATTAACTTGAAAAGTTTGACGTGAAATGCTGAATAAATTGGATTTAAAAACAATGAATCTTATCAGATACATGTTCATAAGATCTAGGCATCCATTAATTTTGAGATACGCACAGATACAGTTCAGAAAAATGAAATAATCTAATAAGGATTTGGTATCAAAATTATATTTTCGAATATTCTTCAAAGCCTTTAAGTACCACCATACAAACTATCTAGTTATAAATTGTGTTTAAAATTTGCTTTACCTTCGTGCTTCCAAAAACTACTATGCTCACTTGTATCTCATTTATAACACTTTCATCAAAATCCTTATTCATCCTTAACAACCGACACAATGTTTAATTCACTTCAATCATTAAAAACGCATATAGGATGTGAAAGCATTGAATGTTGTTCCTATTTGCCTGGCTCGCCGACATCATCCTTGACAGAAGATCTGTTGAGACCATGAAAATATAAAATGATGCACTCTAAACCGCGCATTTCTACCCCATTCTTCTATAGGTTCTTACCTTATATTGAAAACGGTGCAGCATCCTCTTTTCTGCTTCTCATTGAGCTCGTTAAGTGACTAACAGAATAGGAGGATAATGCTCGAGTCAGCAATGATGGTTACGAGTAGAAGTAATAGCAACAAGGATCTTCACAATAAATACGGGATGCAATGTGGTGTTCCACTCGATGTTTTAAAGTTACACTAATGAGGTGCTATCTTTCTGTTAAAGATTCTTTTTTTGAGGCATGACAACAGTAGACAAAGTAGTATTAAGGCCAAACATTTGGACATTTTAAATTACATGTTAACGTCAGCAATGATAAGCTATGCTAATCCAAATTATAGGTTCATTTCTGGAATCCCTTAAATAAACTGCAAAATTTGGTATCTTATATTTTGAAGGAGGCATAATCAATAATAAATGAACATAAAAAAAGGATATATGTTTCGTGTTGACATCAAATGTTCAAGTTCAAAATACAATTTCAAAAACAATCATCACAATAACCAGAAAAACGTTTAACCCACATTCTAGTCAACATTCTCAGCACCAAACCATCAAAATTGTATAATCATTAGTATCAGATATTCATCTGTACTTTATCCTTATCCCGCAATGAATGGACGGTAAAAGGTTTAGGCTAAAGAAATTTTATATCTCAATTAAGGAGAGCATCATGTTTTAATGATAAATGGAAAGTGAATAGATGGATGGAAGATGTTAAAGAGATTCTTGTTACCAAGGATCTTTTGGTTGATTTGTTGGTCCTCCTTTCTGAGTTCTCTTCTGTCAGCCAGGTCACCGACATGAACTCCAAATTATCTAAATAGTAATATGAGATACGGAATACTAATAGGATATTGAATTCTTCAATTTTTGAGAATAAGTCAAGGTACGGGATTGTTGGATATATGAGTAGAGTTATGGTTTTTAATTGGGCACAATAATTATCTGATTATTTGGTGGTAGAGTAAATGAAGGTGGAAATTTTTGGTAACTGTTGTTCGGGTGAACTTTTAAGAGTTTCAGTGGAACCTTAATTGAGACGGTTTTGTATTTCTAGTAATTTTACTAACAATGATCTTTGACTGGCGTAAATATTGCTAAAGAAGATAACGTAAAAAATGTTTTAAATAACGAGAAAATATTGTGTATGCGCCGATTTTTAAATATGGACTTCTTTGTATGCTTTTGACCCTTATGCATCCAGTTGACATGATAGCCCTAAAATTTCTAGTAAAATTGCGGAAAAATACTTTGTTCATCTTTCCACCATACAAAGGCAAATACATTAACATCGGTCGAAATATATTCATGCAGATCCTATGGATCATTTTGGGTTTCAATTTCCATGCCTCCAGTAGATTCTGACTGGTTTCCTTCCTTGAATATGAGACCAGAAAAAACTTTCCATGAATTTCATAAAACGTGTCAAGTTATTGGATGAAAAACGCAAATATACGGTGATGTTATTTAAGCATTAATTAAGAACGGTTTATTTAAATTTGGTGGGTAAAAATTTATAAACTGAAAATTTGTTGCTTGCTATGCAATATTGAAAGAATAAAATAACCCAAAGTTGCTATCCATAGAACAAGGTACGCCTTCAATATCCACTATCAACTTGACAGACTCCTTTTTGTCTACATGCATTTTAAATCAAAATGCAGCGTATACTATCTCAGATATAATTCCGAAAATGTATCTATTTTCGTAGTCTAGATTGAAGTGGATATTTTTTCTACACGGAACATGGATCAAATCACCGAACAAATCCGTTTCTATCTACGTCAAGTCCCTACAGCTGCATTTGTTTAAACATACCACGAAAAAAGTCTTTGAATTCATCCAATTCGGACGTTGATTTGGTGGTTTTTGTCAGCTTTTGATGACACGGGAATATTTTAAGGGTGAACAGACAGGCTAGTACTAATTTTCTTAGACTGTTGAAGTGAAAACAATATTCGTTATTACAAAATAATTTAAATTAAATCTTTTGAAATTTTTTATATTTTCTCATTTAAAGCCCCAGTCGCTGAATGAATAATATTTTTTTTTACTTGGATAAAAAAAAATATTCAAGCTTTGGTTACTCCTCCCTTAAACATATATCTGAATAGATCTTACGACAGAAGACGTTCCACGTAGTATCTTTAGATTCTCCAAAAATACAAATATTCCACCTTCACTTTTAAACTATTTTTAGATCGAATTATTGGGATCTACGCCACTGCCCACTACGGTACGTTCTGTATGTCGACATTGTGATTTAATGACGACAATTTATTAGTGGTCCCGCTTACAAAGTGATGAGTATCAGAATATTTAGGACATCATCATAAATTCAAACAAAGTAACTACGGACAGAAGTTAGATAATTTTATATGACTACGAAAAATGTGGTGGTTGATATAATGAAACGGGTTAATAAGACACATTTAAAATTTATTTGCTAGGAAAAAGAAGACCTGTAGAATATAGAGATTTGATTTCAAATAAACATATCGATCGGTCGGAAAATCTATGCAACCATTGCACACAGCTTGCCCAATTCCTCAAAAAGCAATCTGCATACAATGTTCTGCCCTTTTTGTCTAGGTTAACAAGGAAAATCACATCGTTATCAGGACTAATGACCAGCCATTCACTTTTTAATCTAAACCTCCCAAAACAGTTCGCAGTTTACCACTTGAAAATCTCCGCAGAACGCAATAATGTCCTTTCTTCCAATGCTCTCTTCCCCCTGGAAAACTTAACAGTCTTGCATACTCCTCGTTAATGGTCTCTCGTCCTCTTAACCATCGTAGGTACCACTAAATAAAATGCAGAGAGAATTTGGTTGTAAAAAAACACAACAACAGTAAATTGTATGCTACACCGCAGGGGTCACACTAAAGTCCTTTCCGCTTGTCCCATACTAAATATATTAATCGGAACAGCAATAACGAACCAAGCATACCAAATATAAAGTTCAAGAAGCAACAAAAAAGACATTTGCAAGGATATCCGGGAGGATCCTTGAACATATTTCACCACGAAGTGGAGAACATTGCATTTTTTTACTCGTACGCGAGAAAGTAAATGTTCACAATTTATATTTTGTGTTGTATCCATCCACTTTGTCCTCTAACCCCGGTATTGTCATCAGAGATTCAAGGATATTTTTTCTGTGTGGCGGTAGCAGCGAACAATATATCCTCGAATCGGTTATAGCACAATATTATTTCTATGCAACATCTTAAATATGGGAAGCAGAGGTCAATCCGCGAACGATCGAAAGAATACGAAGACAGATTTCATGTCACAAGGATTTGCTGGCATTTTACGGTGTAGCACAGTTTCTTAGCTGCTTGAAAAATCGTCATCATCAGGATGCGATTTGCATCACAATAGAACCGAGTCGGCATACGAAACGAGGAGGGTGAAATGTTTCAACTTTTTCGCGGTGTGTCGTTGAAAATGACGACAGTATATTTGTCGATTGACATGAAAATGTTGTTTGAATTGAAACGATGCCCTCCATGAAGCGTGGATTTAAGGATAATGCCTTGAAGACGGCTGAAACTCCTTTTCTTATGGCATTCACCATCATCAACCTCTGACTTTCGCCACCATCACCATTACCACAATATAATAGAAAAATATTTTTAAGGACAATTTCGCTCTGCCTCTTTTGAAGAAGTTCAATTATCTGTCGGTTTTTTTCGAAGGGTGAAGAGACACCAAAACATTTAGTCCTTATTTTCAAATGTTGCGTGAACCTTGCGTGTTTCAGATAAATTTGCATTTCAATAATCGCTCATTCAGTGGTTTATTGAGTCACTCACAATTTTCGAGCCGTTTGTGATTTTTTTTATTGAAGTAAAACCACTTTTGTTGTTCCCTCGCTTAGCCTGGTATTCAAAACTTTTAAATTTCCCAGTGAAAATTCAAAAAATTCAACTATAAATCATTTAAATTCGTTGAATTTTGCTCTTACAATGAAACTATTTCAAATTTTATACATAAAATTTATTTGAAAACAAAAATTAAATTTGTTCGCATCGCCTTTTTTGATACGCGCAAAGTTTACAAATCGAAAAGAAAATATGCTATTCGTACTGAAGGATTAGTTTATCTCCTTCAACAAATTAAAGGAAAGGCGTGTCAACAGAAGAATTCAAGGTACTCACACAATCGAAAATGGGGTGGCATCACCCCATAGTGTTATTGTTTGTTAGTTTCTGTCTAGCAACACTTTTGCAAGGAACATATTCACAGCGATACGGTAAGTCATTCAAAATATTCAAAAGAATCTATAGTCAACTTTTTGGCTACGTTTAAATGAAATGTATTAATAAAAATTTGCAAAATTTTATGAGAAAAAAATCCTTTTCCGATAATCGTGCAGATTTGCATACGAAAATTCTGTCAAAAGTTTTGGAAGTTGATTGAATATAGCTTCAAATTTTTTGAAACACATTTAAAAAAGCAGTGAGGCACTCTGGGAGTGTTCGGTGGAAAGTATAGCTACGTTTTGCAAACGATTATGTAAAGGCTAAAAAGTTGTATATAGATAAATACAGGTAAAGTTCAGGTTCATTTGACAAATTCAAAAATCTAGGATGTATATAATATGACAAAATATGAAAAATAATTATTACTTTTATTCACACAAAGTAACTTAAGTAAAAAAAAACAGAAGGAGCGAGGATTTGAACCCTCTACCTCGAGAGCCGCTCTACCCTTATATATGCACATCATTGCTATGTATTGTGCTCACTTTGAATTTTAAGACAAACCGTTCCGTTCGGTTTTTCGTTCGGTATGCTTTTTCTGGGCTAACTCCTCTCGCTCACTTTTCGTTAGAACTTCCGTAAATTAAGCTTAACTTCCAAAAAACTTTCCCAAATATCTTGCAGATTTACATCCGAAAATTCTGTCAAAATGTTTGGAAGTAAAAATTGACACAAAATAACTTAAAAAATTTTGAAACACATTAAAAAATATTTGGAAAAAATGTGAAAAGTATTTTTGAAACCATATTCCAAATTTTGCTGCAAAGCTCAACTGAAATACAGAGGGAATGTTCATTTTCGAGATTTTCAAGCCTTCCCTTCTCTTTTAAGACCCCCCAATATTTCTGCGAGTTCTCCTTTAATTGCTATCATATCATATTATATTTTTCTAACTGATAAAACGTGGATTGTTTTTATTATATATTGGATGTGATTACACATCAGTTAGAGCCAGATTGGAGGATGGAAAGGTTGCTGAAGATATATTCATGTATTTACATTCCTCCGACAGTGTGAAGCTGTGACTTCTGTGATTACTCATTGAAGCTGGTATTTTATTTTATATCTCGAGTATGCATTAGGAAAGTACTATGCACCGTAATCAATTAAAACATCCCGCCCACGTTATCTTCTCTAATAAATCCATCCAACAATCTATGCAATTCGCACTTGCATCTGCATCTTAGATATTTTAAGTATCTTTCCAACATGTTCGCATGCTTCATTTTCTATTAGTAGAATAGTAGAATCCTTCTCGTTCTGTTTTGAGACGTTCACTATTCATAATCTCTTACACATTATGCCATTAATGTTCTTGTTGTGTGTGAATTTTAAAACATACAAATTAGATGAGATCATCACGCTTTGAAATCTATTCTGACCGCGTGATAAATTTATTGCAGCCACGCTGCATCGTCCCAATCTTGGCTAGCCTTGACTTAGATTGCAATCAAATAAATATGAATGTACAAAAGAATCAAAAAAACCAAATCAATCTTTAAACGCGTGTCTTCTGTGGTTCTATTTTTGACGCAATGGCGTATCTTAAAAGCCGTTTTTTATCAATTTGAAATGAAGCCAAAAGGCAATAAAAACGTCTAAATTTTTTATTGAATACAATTAAACAGGACCATTTTCTCGGTTGATTACTAGACGCACGAAATTTCTATTTGAAATGAGCGACGCATGCTTGCTGGCATTTTCGAGCTTTTATTCTATCAAAAGATACTTTTTTCCTGGTGCGCCGAATGAGCTTCTTTCTCCGAAACGAGTTTGTGCTGAGCTTAAAACATTTATTCTAATCCGGGGGTGGTTGGCGTTAACTGAAGATGATAATTGTTTTGGTTAGAATGCAACCAGTTTTTTTAAATGGATTTCAAAAGTAGACCACAAGTGATAACTGCACACCACAACGTATGTACTATGTACCAAAGATGCGATGCGAGTGCAACGTTTAGATGATTAGATACTTTGCGCTATTAACATGTCGTCCGAAGCAGTCAAGAAAATTGCTATTGTATGACACGATGATGATCATGTGTGTCTTTTCAAATGTTTTCTTTTTCTTTTGTTCATAGCCGACATCTTGGCAACTTTATGAATTACGAGTGTTATTGTTGCCGTCCGAAGAATTGATGGACAATGATGTCTTGTGAAAGATTTATTGGCGTTGAGTTAATCACGCAATATGGTCATCAAGGGACGCATTTACGCAAGATTAATTTTAATAATTGCGCTAGAATCGAGTGCTCGGAGGGGTTAAGATTAGGTCCAATGCATGTTTGATGGAATTAATGGTGGCAGACCTTGTGCAATCAGGTCAAATATGATGGCAGTTTTTGAGCTTCGGTGTGTGAATGGATGGGTAAAGAGCCAATCTTTTTGTTTGTACCTATTCTAAATACTGTAGGCCTGGCTTCTTTTGATCGCAGTTGGTACTACCAATTGTTAATTGGCGTCAAAATTTGAAGATGATACCACCCCTACGACAATGCACTATAAATTTATCGTTTTCTGGTTCCCGTATTGAACGCCAATTTTAACACAGAAAGACTGCCGCACATTAGGTAAACTTTTGAAATTTATACTTCTTATAAAAGAGCTCTTTCCCGATTTAAAAACGGTTTTCACTCAACGAAAGTTAAGACGGCAATGAAAGACTGCTACAATACGATTTATTCTGATAAGGTTCTGTAATTGAAGCGAAAAATATGTTGATGAAGTAAGGATGACGAAGAGTTGAAAGCTGATATACGTTGCTGATGACCCAGACAGTGATATACCCAATGATCAGGATGAGCTGTACAATCTGTAGAAATAAGGAAGGAAACCAACCGTCTTAGTTAGATCTTTGATAGACCACCACAGAACCTTTCTTCACAATCGTATTGATTGTTCACTTTGTGGTCTCAATGAAGATGTGAAGTATACATAGAAAGTGATAATTCTGTGGACGTCATGCAACATTCTAATGTATCGTCAAAATGATACCTGATGACGCTCACAGAGTTTTTCAGCATGATGTCCTTCAGTGGTTAAAGGTCAGCAGAGAAGGAACAACCTGGTTGAATGAAGATCTAAATTGATATGATGCCAACGATGTGATGATAACTAGTATGACATTAAATTCACTTGAAGAAAATCCACGGAGCACAAGAAGCACAGGACACCAATCACTAGGACTTCAAAAGAAGGACTCACTCAAAGCAAACTGTATGCAGCTGAGATATTTAGAAGAAAAGATCCTCTATTTATATATTTGTTTACGGAAAGTAAGAAAATCAAGACGAAAAAGATTTCAGGTTGATGAGGACTGAGAGCCATAAGATTGCTGAGCATACTTAACAGCCAGATGTGTGAAGTTGTTAAGAAGGTGCGCAGTTTGGCACTTGAAAAAGATGCAGCAATAAAAACTTTGTGCTGTGCACATGCGAAGATTAAGGAAGAGTTTGAGGTCTATGGATTGAATTGTTGAAAGTATTTTATGTATTTTTGGCAGTTTATTTAACAAGGACTGAAGGTAAGATTTAGTGCTCGAGCCCTTAAGTTTCCGATTTACGAAAGCTAATTTTCCCCGTCGTTTCACGGTGAAACTCAGAAATCAATTTGAAAATGTATGTCTCGTGCACCGAGCGGTTACATTTGGTGTGCTGTAAATCGGTAACTTACAACGCAGCCATGTCTTTATGCATTTTGGTTGTTTCGATCACTATTCAGATTTTTGTAAATATAATGTGAAAAATCGAATCCTAAATTCCTAATAACTTCATAATTTAATACTCGTTGTGCTTTATACAATTTTATTTGTTATCCGATAAATAAGATTGTAAAAGAAAACAATAACTAGAGAAATAAGAATCCATTGAAAATATGGTGTCAAAAGCAAGTGGAAGATGTATGAAATAATGACCGAACTACTGTGCCAACCCAAAGAAGCTAGCCTATGGTTTTCTCATTGAATCCATTTATGATGAACCACCTTAAACATAATACATTGTCTCCAGAAGCCTTTTAGCACAACATCAACTGAAAGAGAAACCTACCAATAACAAATTGTATCTAGATGCAGTGTTTTTATATAAAAATATGTATAAATGTGCGTGCATAGTGCAGAATCAAAACCACAATCGTGCTACGCTACCGCCATTCGATCGCGATCGCGAGTTCAGTGAACGCTAAAGTGAATCTGAAGATGATGATACAATAAATAAATCGAAACTTTAATCATGCAACCTATCGATATCTATCTTTCATATTCTGGATATCTTTATAAATAATTTGCTTAATCATACATGCACCAGACACATACTCATCCTTCCCTCCGTTCGGATTCACTTCGCATCCGTTCCAATCCAGTGGCATGGACTCTTTCAGAAAGTGTTTCTTTTCTGGCCGTTTTGACACCGGCGCATGAGCTCCTCTTGAGCCCATCACTCCAAGCTTAAAAGATTAACAGATACTTTACAAGAATAGACCCTCGAATGCTTCCGCTCCGATACAATAGATTTGTACTGATTCCTATCAACAAAATTAAAATGCCATTGTGATGGGTACGTACATACTTGTGTAACCCTCTTCGGTAATGTGCTTTTTTCACCCCCGATGCATTTATAGCTGCGATATTAAATAGCTCATTTCAATTAGCTTCGATTGATTGGTTCGCCCATTATGATTTGTTTCAGTATGGTTTTGATTCGATTGCGGATCAAATTTTGCAGGATATCGAATGACACGCTGCCACAAACAGTACATACGAATCAAGAGTCCTCGATAGACAATTATATGTTATCGTACTTTTATCGTAGCATGGTTTGAAGGTGGTGCGGTTTAGTATGCGGTCACCACCATCAGTTGCCCCGTGAATAGTGAATAGACAAGTGATTATTTAAGCATAAACAGAAAGGGAACTATGTAATTTTGTTAGGAGTCAATTGAAATTGTGAGGCTAGGAGAGTTTGATGCTCATCTACCTGTTTATATCTAGTCTCATTACTGTCTCTACTTATGCCCTGAATATATTTTAAATATTAACATTTTTGTCTTTCTTTTTCAGGTAAGTCTACGTCTTCTATTCGATTTTTAACTACTGCATAAAATGTAACAAAGCATGGTAAGTTTTAAAACATTTTCTTTCAATCATTTGCCGAGTCTGTTGGTTAGCTTCATAAGCCTAACTTAACTACGGAAACATAACAATTTATTTGCTTGCCAATCCATAAGTAAACAAATGAACACGCAAAAATCTCACTAGTCTAACTTAATTATATGGACTACGGAACAAGGACACCGTTTCCAGTAGACATTGTTTATTTGAATTTTGATGCTATCGTCGTCTGATGGTCTGATGCCTCACCATTTTCGCTTCTTGTAGCGTCAACTTTTAACTTCAACACTACATCGATATCCACTTCACATGCGTGTAAGTCAAGTCTATCGTGACTTAAGTTGGCTTGATGATGGGCACAAATGTCCAAGATAAACCAAACATTTCATTTAATTACCCTTGCCGAAGTAATTTGACTAGGGGTTAGGATTCAGTGGTATTTATTGATGAAGGTAGAGAGAAAGGAAGGCAGAGATGAATGCTCACAAAATCATTGGCATAACATCAATTATTTTAATTATATCGATAGTTAATAGCAAGCAATTATTTTTGAAAGCAAGTCATTTTTAGATTAACACCAAATGTTGAAGTAGATTCGATTATGATTTGTTGGAATACTCAATACTTCATTTATTGAGAGTATTTGTGGATTGCAATGTTAATAAAATGTTTTGTACATTATCTGATGTAGTCAAAGTAATCATTAATCATTATTTGGAGCACATCTTTAAGCGATGTTGGGAGAAACTACCCTATTCAACGAATATTCAAACTTGGAAACCGATTTTACTATGGGCATCTAACCTACACCTGCGTCAAACATGTAACGTGAACGGTAATGTTGATTTTAATGCGATTCAGGCGATCCGTTTGCTTCAAAATTATTTGGAGGGCTCACTTTCTACTTGCTCTTTTATGCCTAGTAACAGTCATGATTCCTCTTTTTTCTTTCCTTCATTAGGTGCTCCGCAAAGCTCTATACATGGTCCCCGTTTTTTACTTTTTACAAACGACTTGCCTCAATTTATTATAGATTGTTTTGCGAATTACCTTTTGACTCAAAAGTACCCGGAATTTTTCATTTAAATTGCCCGCGTAAAGCATTTTCTGAAGTAGTTTCTGTATGTTGGTATGACTGTCCTTAATTACTATGCCAAAAATAAGCGCGATCTGTCAATCAGTTTGTTTACAGCAGCTGGTTGAATCAGTTCACCTAAGTAGTGCTCGACGAATTTTACAATGGAAAAAAATTTAAACAAAGAGTTTGTTTCAAATTTTGTGTTTTGAACGAAATTTCGTGTGCCAAATCGATGAGAATGCTGGAGAAAGCTTGAGATGAGTTTGTTTTATCGAAAACTCAATGTTATGAGTGATACAAACCCTTTAAAGACGGTCAGGAGATCGTCGAAGACTTGCCTCGTTCCGAATGGCCATCGACCTCTTCAACTGACGATAACGTCGAAAAAATGAGCCGAAATCGAGAAAAAACTCGAAAATTTGTTCGATAATCAAGGTGATACTGATGGTGTTCTTCGATATTCGTGGTGTGGTTCACCATGAGTTCGTTCCGGAAGGCCAGACGGTCAATAAGGATTTCTATTTGATCGTTTTGAGGCGTATGCGTGAAAAAAATCCGTCGTAAACGTTCGGAATTGTGGTGCAACAATTCGTTGACTTTGTATAATGGTAACGCGCCATTTCATCGGGCCACGATTATCAACGATTATAAGACCAAAAACTCGATAAATATCATCGACCAGTCGCCTTATTCACCTGATTTGGCTCCGTGTGACTTTTTCCTGTTTCCGAAAGTCAACTTGCTGCTTTGGGAGAGGGAGGGGGGCGTGTTTAAATTTTTCAACCAATCCTATCGTGTAGAAATTTTTTTTACGCATCTTATATTTCCATGCAACTTTGCTCTAAAACGAACCGTTTTAAAGTGAGGAGTGAAAAAAGCATAAAAACGATTTTTTTCAAATTTTTGAACTTTTTCATTTTTTTATGTTCCCGACTTTTTTGAGAAGGAGGATAAGTCAAGTCAAGGATAAGTCAATTGTTTTTATACGAGTTATTCCACAACTTTTCCTGCAAAAATCAGTGTGCCCGCACCTCAACAGCCAACTGAAAACAAATCCACCCTGGTCTATAAGGTTTATTTTGCTTTTGCATATCTAACCATAGATTAAACAAAACATCCAACGGTGGCAATTGACATTTTCAACGAAAATAAAAAAACATGTTTTTTTACAATAAATGATTCAATTTATTTGAAGGGTCGAATCTTTTCTTCATGATGTCCCGGATTTTTTTCATCAAGTTATAAATTTTTATTTCGATACATGATTTGATTTCAATAGCATGCAAATAATCATAAATAAAAATTTTAAAAAAATCTACAAATAATGACGATAAAAAATCAATTCATGTTTACTTTTGAAAAAAAATCTTTTCTTGCTGATACATCTGAATTTTTAATCTAGGTATGTGTATCCGCTGGAACAATCGAATCTGAATGGATATTCATCATAATGATTCAATGGCGATCAATCTCGATCATATCTGCATTGGATATTAAAAACCCACACGTTGACATTCCCAAACTAGATACGTTCCAAAAATGGAAATGATCTCCAAAACTTGTTAACGTTTTTGAACTTTTGAACAGGTGTCTTTTGGAAATTTCGATTTGCGAGTTGTGCTTCAATGATCTTTTGCAATTTTAATACAATTTATGTGCATTGCTTCATGGCTTCAATAAAATTTTGCACTTTTTGAATACAAGATTTATTCTCTAATTGATAAAACATAAATCGCAATAACTTTGTGCTTGTATGTAACCTTTGAGTAAGGTTTTTTTAGCTTGTGAATGCCCGAACCATGATTCCAGATGTGCGCCCAGTGTTTTTAATATTTTAGGTAATGCAAAATGATCCTGTGTTTAAAGTGTTCAAGTGGTTTGACTCACCGTCATCGTACCAGGATTTAATTAGGCATGTGCAGTGCATTTATATTGTCGCGTTACCTATAACCTTACCTAAATGATTCATCCTTTTAGTAATCTTGTGGTCCTCTCTCCATTTGCTGCCACCACTTACAATTATAATGGCGCACAGTTGCTTCATTACAGTTCTTGTAGTTCCTTAGCGGAGCCGAATCAAGATTTATTCTAAACCAATCTTTTATTCACATATTTTCCGTTAGCAGACATGTTTAGAACCACCCTGTATACATGTGTAGAAGAGTTTCAACTCATGGCATTATAAATTACACTAATTATTTTACCATAAATGCTAAAAAAATAAATTTTAACCCTAAGCAAAGCAAAAGAAGATTATTATCACACACCAGGTTGACTTCTTCCTCACGTACATCTCGCTCTTGTGTAATGAAGACGATTACCGCTTGCGTATCTTTCGATTTACGATCAATCAACAGTAATTTAAACATGTTTCAATGCAGCCGGGTTCCATTTTATGTGGGTGGCACTCAAACTTGATCTTCACTCGTTGTATGGTCGAGTATCTTGTATCTTTTGCATTGCCATAAGCCTCTTAGTGTACCATACGCTGTTAAGCTGAGTTTCAAGGCTACATTTCTAGTTGAGGAATGCTCGTCTTGATTGATTGATTGGTATTGGTCAGCAATTTATGAGTCGCGATTAGCATGGATTTACTAGGATGCGATCTGATGAAGCTAAGAGGATAATTATAGGTTTATTGAACGGCAAATTGGATTATTTATGAAAGCAAGTGTGTTAATAGACAAGTTACCACGGAACCAGTTGAGAATATCTTGTCCGTCCAGATTTGAAAATACTTGGATGACACTTTTTGCAAGAGATACGATGCATCCATTAACTACTTATACGGTAAAAACTGTATCCGTCCTCTATAGTGAACTGCAGCATATTTTATCTTCTTGTTTGTCCTGAAACCATTTCTGCTGGCATAACATCAAAATGCAGACACTTCACTTACCATTTAAGCACCGCATTCAACACGGTCCAAACATGACCGCAATCACACCCTTATTGAACATTGACTCATGCTATTTTCCTCTTGTTTACACTTTAACCACCCTCTCAATGCAGTGCTTGCTCGGTCAATTAAATTCTAAAAGGGTGGCTAGCGATCGTATTACTATTCATTCGATTGAGTGCATCAGCTCAATGGATTGTTTCAATACTGGTCAGGTGCAATTTTTATTCATGAATTATATTTACGGTGAACGGCAATTCATGCCTTTGAAGTACACGCTCAATATTAAAAGGGAAACAAGAGTCGTTGGGCAAAAACCACCCTCAATTGCGACACTTAAACGATTCGACTCTTGATTTACCCAAATCCACATGAATTTATTAATGTTTCATATCAAAAATAATTTAACTTTCGACCAACAGACAAACAACATCGACTGCGAAAAAAACAACCCGAAAACATCCCCATCCTAGTGGAAACTCCCGAAGCAAAGCTATTCGTTTTTTGATTTTTGTTCAAAAAAAAATTGAAATGCAGTTATTTCGATTTGCATTTAAATGCATTTAAAAACTGAAAGAAAAAAATGTTTCATATCACATTCGGTGGCGGTTCAATATGGGAAAAATTTAACAACAAAAATCAACCCAAAAAAATGATACTGCTGTTCATATGATATGTGTGATGAGACTGAATCAATGTGTATTCATCATATACAAATTGAGTTGAAATTGTTGCTGGGGATGGATGTTACGGAGTCGTACCCAGAGTAAAGGCTAAAAGCCATCATAACAAAGTTCTTTTTTTTGTTTCTGCTTGAATATTTTAGTGAAAAAATTGATGGTGTGATTTATTGGTAAATTTATTATTGTTTACGGTGAATAAAAAGAGAATTAATGAATAAAATATTTATGACAAATAAGTCATATGTGTGGTGGAATTAAAACCGTTATGATGGATTTGGCGGCCAATTGTTGCTGATAATTTATTTTCGATTTTGAGTGAAAACATGTTTTGATGGATGTTGATGATTATTTTAAACTATTCATCAATTGATTTTCGTTCATTAAACTGCTGTCCATTTAAAGGTATTTTAATTTTGTCAACCCCTCAATTGTGAACCTCTTTCTGTTCAATATTAAGTTTCTACGTTATTCTCTTCCATGGGCTGTAACATCAAACATTTTTTGGAGCGTCTCACGTTCAAGAAAGGATATCAAAACAATATCGGCATATGTACGTTCCTATTTGTCTAAAGCTACGAATCTTTCTTTCAATTTGCCTAATCAATCATTATCCGTTAATTCGATTTTCATCCCTTTTCCACACTCGTCTAACAGCTCAAACAATTGCCCATAAAGTTTCACGACAATCAGCCCACATCAACTTAATAGTCAAGTGTCCGCCACTTGACTGCATACAACTTCATCCCCAACTCCGTGGCCATAATTCCACGCCATTCTACCACCCCTAGTCCCTAGACATTTCTCACGCTTGCCAGCCAAGCATTTTAAATTCAATCTGTTGCTTTTAATGATGTTGTTCACAGCCACGCTGGCATCCGTTCAACAAACAACTGATAAAACACCACCACTGGGATTAATATGTCAAAGATGTCCTTTACCGCTTTCGCTCATTACGCTTGTTGGAGGCAGTGCGGACTATAGCAACGTTGAAGATATGATTGTTCATTCTCATCCTCAAAAAAAATGAGCCGCCCACTCTTCATCTACGGCTCCATTATCACATCCACGTTCTGGATTATCCTAAAGCTCGCTTACCCTTCGGTGGCCTCCCGTTTATAACTCATAGGCCATCCTTGAAATTCAATTTCAATTCTATGCTTCGTGTACAGTGCTGCCATCGGTGAAGGTTGGCTTCTCTTCTTTCGATTCTTATATGCCTGCTCCCATTTTTCCAATCCTGTTTACCAATGTACTTGACATCGACATGGCACACGTTGCAGGGGATGCTAACCCTAAACCTTAAAACAGAAGCAGCTTAGCACTGCAGAAAATTGTCGAGAACATAAGTGAGTATGTTAGCATGCAGGCACTTACCGTGTAGGGTATAAATTATAATTAAATGAGCTGTGCCATCGCGCTGATCCTTGGAAGCAAGGAAGAAAATCTCTCGTGTCATCCACCATATGCCTATATGGAGCCTAGCCTAGCCTAGCTATAAAACGAGCTTAAGCAGCAGAAAGTGATTTCACTTTTGTTTGCTGCCGCTTAACAGTTGCATATTAATGTTCACCTCAGACATTGAACCGATTATAGCCTCTTGAAAAACAGGATCGATGAGGTGAACTGCTAATCGACTTGCGGAGGCATTCTAGCGTTCCTTCCGCCCCTAAGTAATTCCCATAACTGAAATCCGCAGTTATTACAACCATAAACACAGATTCAAATTGTTAACACCGCCCGAACCCCAACATGTTTTATGACCGCAACATTTCGGGGACGGAAAACTTTAAGGGATCCATTCAGCGCCTGGTACGGAACGCTTTTTACTAAGAACCATTCCCCCTATGTCTCTTTTTCTCTCGGAGGAATGGGTTAATTAATTTCTTTTGTCTTCGAGGCAAGTTGTCTTTGCTCGGTAGCCGTATTTATTGTTATGATTAATTTCAACAAAAAGGATATCAAGTTTGAATGCATGACGCATCCTATTAAAACTCTTTTTTTCGGTGTTGCTTGGCCTAAAAATAACATTGAGAATTGGCAGGAAGAATGTTGCAGTGAATTGTTTTGGAATAGGCAACAAATTTTGTTCGTCCTGATTTTATATACATTCCAATTAAGACTTGGTCTTAAATAAATCAACTTTTAAAGGACATTCCACCTACTTACCGGATAATCTGAAGTGTAAACTACTTGCGAACAGCAAAAAAAAAAACAAATTTCCAAAGGGCAAAATGGATGACTAAACGTAATTGTGCTATAATCCCTTTTTCTGGCGACAACAAACACGATACGATTACCATCACCATCGTTGCCTAATTAGGGAGCATCTTAATCTGTAAACTTGTGTTTCTTTCCACCCTTTTTTTCTTGGGAGATTTGTATAAGCGCAATATTTTCAGGCAGTCAAAAATTCAAATTCAATTAGATACGATGAAAAGTGAAACTTTCACCTGGAGGGTAAAATGTTTGCCATAGTAATGAACGTATTTTGTGAAATTAATTATATGTCAATGCCAGGGGCTGAGGTTTTTTTCTTTAGAAAAATGTGAAAAAGAGCAGAGGAGAGATGTTTGGCCTAGTTGCTCGTTTAGGGATGAATAATGAATGGTGTGAAATGTTGATGTCCAACAAGGATTATTGGGAGAGATCTTGCTTAGTTATCTTTACGATTGCAGTATCGTATGAATGCTTGCGAGTTCTGACTAGACCAGGGTGGATCTGTTTTCAGTTGACCGTTGATGGGGGAAGGGCACACTGATTTTTGCAGAAAAAGTTGTAGAATAACTCGTATAACAATAACTGGCTCACCCTCCCTCTCAAAAAAGTGGCGAACATTAAAAAAAATCGAAATGTTTAAAAAATTTAAAAAAAAATTTGTTTTTTTGTATTTATTCCAAAAAAAATCGATCACTTGCTATTCAAAGTACTATTGATCGTTGGCAGCAACTTTTTCCATCTCTCTGGCAAAAGATGAATTCCCAGCCGGAATAATCTCTTGTCGTTTGATAGCGTCTATGAATCCACCCTTTTTTTGATATCTTCAGAAGAATGGAAGAAGAAGAAGAAGTCATCCCTCAATGCAATTAATAATTAGCTGGGACAATGTCTGGCAAGTAAACTGAATGTCGTAGAACGTCTTATTTGTGTTTTCAAATAATTGTTGGTTGCTGTAAATGATGTGACCGAACGTTTTCGTCCTGGAGAATCAACTTTGTCGAGTCTTCCGACGTATTTCGGTCGTACTTCTTTCAAAGCATGGTTTGATTTTATCAATTGCGTTCCGGAGAATAGAAGCATCTGCTGGTTCCACTGAGGATTATTTTTCGAAAAATGGAGGTGCCGCTTTGGTAGTGGAATGGTAGTGATTGGCCACTGAAACATCTGAGGTTTGTTTCGATTGAGACTCATCTAGAAATTATTTGCCATTATTTCAGATCAACCCAATTTTTTTACTTACAAATAAAGAATGCTTGAGGAAATTTTAGCCAGAATGCATTAAACATATTTAAACCCTAATATTTTTCTATGGAAGTTCCTAGACAAAACCTTGAAACTCTTGGACTCCTCAACCTATACTCTAAAGTGCCGTAAGGAATTTCTAATTCTAGGGTGCAAAACCCTGATCTGGCGTCACTAGTCGCAACATTTCAACGAATTTTAATTTGATCCATTCTATAGAATACTATCTTCAACCACTTTTGTTGCTATCCAAAAGAATGCCACCCAAACATAATTTATCTATCAGCGAAATTGTCTTTAGTGCCATTTTGTCTTTTGATGAGCAATCCACCCTGAATCACTCAGCAATTATGCAACTTAATACCACCATATTGCCGTGGAGACAGAAATAAAAGGAAATCGAAATTGGCATTAATTTACCATTCTTAGACTATGCGAGACAACAATATGCTGAAGATACAGAACGTAACATGATACGATGAATAATCAAGATTTCATCAAGGAGGTGAGATCATATGTGGCATAAACTTGTGTATTAGATTCACGCAAAGGTAGTGCAGCCATGTACACATGTACCTACGTGGAAGCCATCAAATGCATGCTTTCCGCAGCTACGAATTTGAATTTGTGTTTTATCTTAAAGACATTTGCTTACTCAAAGGTGATCTTGGATAAGTTTAAAGCCTAATCGCAATGGAAAACTACAACAGGCCTCCTCTCTCTTCCTATACAGAAGGAATGAAATAAATTTCACGTGTGGCCTCGCGTCTTAGAACAGAACACAGCATGACTTTTTTTAATGCACATTATAAATCTACACATAGAGATACACCTTTGCCCATTACCCGATTCTCTCTTATAGCACTTATTTATGCATGTACGTTGATATGATTGTTGTACGAAGCAGTTGGATACAATCTGAAGATATGTGATCTGATGATGACGTCGTAAACTCAAACAGCGTGGCATAATTGTGTCTATTTGCAGAAATATGGTCCTCAAGATCATTTGTTGCATACAAAACATTGTTTGGATTCAGCAGAACGAGATCATCTTCAAGAGTTACATATGCTATACAATGCAATCATTATGTTTATTGTTGGTGAACAGGAAACAAATGTGCTTACGAAAAGCACCTTGGCGTCTCGAGTGCTGCTTTTCTATTGCTCGACTGGTTCTTATTAACCATCGGATCTAAGATATCACCACAAACCAGGAGACATTTTCAATGATGAATTCTTGAAAAATTCTATCCTCCACAATTAGCCTTGGTCAGCACGACATCCTCAGGAACCGCCGTTCTCCTGAATAACGATGCATCTAGGCCAGAATATGCATATGAATGCTATCTTAGATGGTGTACACAATTAACGATAACCATCACGAATATGCAGATACAAATTACTGTTGGACGTTCATAAAATTGCATACCTTGCTGATCTCGTAATCAACGATGATGCAATGGCTGACTAATGGTAAATTGCTGTTGCAGCTCCAATAACTTAAAAGTGCTATGCATCAGCGATTGGGAGGACATAAATTTATGGTTGATTAATCGCTAGTGAACTTGAGTGCTTTTCAATAATGGTGTCTTATTTAAATGATCAACTGTTGAGTCATTTTGAAGCCGCCTAGAAGAAAATGGCTTAAATTCATTTGATTCTCTTGACTCACTTTAGAAACTTACCAAAAAATGTTACCGAAATTCAGTAAAACACCGAAAATTTCAATTATTTTTCGAAAAAACAAGTGATCCAATTCAAGTTTCATTGAATCTTAACAATAGTATGTAATAAAACGCTTGAAAATGGCTAGACATCTCTTAATTTCAATTATTTCAAATGGTATGGTGTCTGTCTACGTCAAAACCAACTAAAAATTAAATAAGTTGGATGACCCTTAAGACATGTTTTCAAACAACACAGTTTTATTTGAAAAACAAAACAATTTTGTGTCGTTGCCCTTCTTTCAACTTTCATGCTTAACATTTGTTAATACACTTTTAAAACAATAAATACCACAATTCTGATTTAGCTCGTCCCCATAACTTTGAATGGCAAATACATGAAATGATCCAACCATTTCATCGGTCATCAAGTACTTACATCTGAGATTAAACAATTAATGTGGCTTTACTGTTTGTTTTTGCATTGACTTGTTGGCCATTCACGGCATTGAAAAGGACACGACATACACGTGTTTGAATGATCCTACTACTGGAATATAATGCTGTATTAGTTTGTTCAACATAAGTTCAACTAAGCACTTTTTTCAGCAGTGATTTAAAAGGATTATGATGAATTCCATTTATTGGACTAAGCATCAAAATATCATAAAATTTGGCGCCTTTTTGACAAACAAGTGTTTTTCAAAGAAGATAGTGAACCATCGTTACAACAGATTCAAAGCTAGTCTTAAATCATGCAATCTTGCTCCGTTATCACGCTGGTATCTGCGAGTAGAACGAAAGTTTCATGACCAAGTTTCAATAGAATCTTTTCTGATTCGTTCAAAAATCTTTGGAATTTCTTGCCCATTCCAAAATCGAGGAAATAGTCTTAGAAAAATACGACTCCAAATTGACCCAAATAAATGAAACACATTCTTATTAAGCATTCTGTACGAATGTGACCTTCTTTTTCTATCATCAAAATGTCAGCATAAATAATAAAACAATTTATTTGACTAAATTTAACATTTGTTGGTTTCACTCTAACTCTAATTTAACCTACCGGAACATTAGCCCCATGTCCTCTTTATTAAATCGGACGCCCGTTCCGCTATCATAATTGTTGGCGCGTTTATATTCCCGCTCACAATGTTTGGCATGACGCTTGCGTCAACCACTCGTAATCCTTTCATCCCTCTGACTTTTAGCTCGGAATCCACAACGGCCATAATATCAAATTTACTACCCATTTTTGTGGTGCCCACTGGATCATAGACGGAGCTGGTCATGTGTTTGGCATAGCATTCCCAGTATTTTGTACTTTTATAGCGGAGAAGATCGCACACGGGTAATTCCACACGCAGGATGGCCCCATTATGCGTTTTGAATATTTCCGTTTCGAGGAACTCGAACTGTTTGCGGATCCCGTAAACAATGGTCTCCATATCCGTGTCCTTTTGGAAGCTGTTCGGTATGATCACGGGTTTGTCTTTATAGTCGATACTCGCCAGTCGGACAAATCCTGTTGATTTTGGTCGCAGGACTATAACTTGCACCGCTAGGAGATAGTCGCCCGGGTTGATTTGGCTCTCCAGACTTTTCACGATTGATTCCTTATAGTTGCCGCCGAATTCAGTCACGTTCGTGGTAGGGATGTATATGTACTGTATGTCGGGAAACTCGCCTGTTATCTTCGAGCTAATGAACGCGCCTACGTCTAAAGTCCCGATACCATATTTGCCAGCACGATGGACCCACTGCTTGTAGATGGTGTCAAGACTGCGATAGTCCGCGCCCAGCTTGTATTTGTACTCGAACTTGAGGAACAGCGTTGTGGTGGTGTGGTCTTGAAGGTTCTCGCCAACGTGCAGTTCATTGAGAACGGGTATCTGCAAGGCTTCCAGGTGAGTCTTCGGCCCGATTCCAGATAACATCATCAGCTTGGGTGTCTCAATAGCTCCCGCCGACAGGATGATCTCCCGACTAGCTTTCACATTTATTTCATGCTTTCCGTTGTACACGAAACTAACCGAGTTGGCTCTCTTCAACGGGTCGAAGTGTATCTTCTTCGCAACAGCCCGCTTGATGATATGCAGGTTGGGTTGTTCATTTTTCAAAAAAGCCTTGGCTGTACTAACGCGCCTCCCTTCCGAAACCATTCCGTACAAATATCCAAAACCCACATAGTTACCGTCAACGAAATCCTCAACCCGCTTCAATCCAAGCTCACGAGCACCTTGCAGGATTAACATTTGATCATACCTAGACGATTGGAATGACTCCACCGTCAAAGGACCATCGATCCCGTGCATGTCTCGTTTATTATCGCCCTGGAAATTTTCCGATTTCATAAAGTACGGAAGTACTGTATCCCAACCCCAATCGGGATTGCCTGCATCCACCCAATCTTTATAGTCGTTAGGGTTGCCACGTGTATACAGCATATTGTTGATAGTCGATGATCCACCAAGGACTTTGCCCTTGCGCCAAATACATGATTCAACGTTCATCGCCAAACAGGAGATGCTGTTCGATTGAGTTGGATATCGCCAATCGTATTGGGTGTCCTGTATAGCGTTTGCCATTCCGGGAATCTGGAGCGGATGAAAAAAAGATGAAATGCTTAATGTGTTTTTTTTATTAATAACTATCTGATTTTAAGGACTTTCCATCAAAATAACTTTGTATAAAAATTGTGGCACTATGTTCAACAAAATGCAAGCATTCCAATGTGTTTTACACAAAAAACCAAGCCTGGTTGGGCGTAATCCTGATCAAAAATGGGTAAAAATAAACAAACCAGGAGGGTGGTTTGAAAAGCGTGAAATGTGTGATCGGATAAGATTAATGGATCGGTTTTATATATACCACTACTGTCAAAGAAAGCTTCAGGTGGTATTCATTGGAATCAAAATTTTGTCTTTAATTCAAATACAAAAAACTCGCGGTTACCTCTGATTCAGTTGGTGGATTATCACCTGCCTCGATAAGTAGCGTCTTTAAATGCGTCATTTCTGCCAAACGACTCGCAACCACTGCTCCTGCCGTACCAGCTCCAACCACAATAAAATCGTATGTCTCTAGTCCTGTAAAAATTAAGGGAGAAGTTCAGAGCTAGAACTATCAATGGTTTCATGTAATGATAGTTTAGTTGACGGGTTGCAGTGATTTCAGCTTGTGAAAGATCAAACATCTTCATTTAACCAATGCCAATTTTTTGTCTAATTTGGTGAACTGCAGTCTAGGGAATAGGAGCTAATCTTCGCTATTTTTCTAATACTTTCGATAGTGTGCTTCCAAATGCAACATTTCTGCCCTGCGATGTATCTTTTATGCGTTTCGCAGCATTCTTCCACTGCAACCGCACACTTTTAACTTCTGAAACATCTGAATAAATTCTTTTAGCGGACAAACACTGAATCAAATGCAATTTCACATTTTTTCACGACTTAACCATCACAAAAACCTTATTCACCATTAGCCAATGCAGCGGAGCCAAAATCCTGGGGCCACATGTCTGCCTGACTGATATTGCAATGAACGGATAGAAGGGTTGAAATCAAAGTGGTAATCAATTGATTGGCCAATCCCAAACTGTTGGCGGCACATTGCGGCTCAATCAAGCTGGAAGGATCCATTTTTGCGGTGGCGATTTTCCTAAATATTTCCACCGAACGTTTGTGGGGCACTACACGGAATTTTCAATTGCTCCCAATTCGGGCGCCGCGACGATGGCAAATGTAGTGAAAAGTGAATATGTCGTGATCGTACTAAAAATACAATAGCTTAAAAATTATATACCGAATGATTTTTATAGTCGACATCGTATTGTTTTATTTATTCTGGAAAAAATTCGCGAATCTTTTTTAATGGGACTCATAATGTTAGTTCGACTTAAATTGGTCTTACACAAATGTGTACACTTGCTCGACAAGAGTGTCAACTACTGCAGTATTAAAACATATATATTATATCACGATCTTGTCTTATTTATTTTTTAGGTATGCTATGCATGTGTTTGGGGAATTTATATCAGGTATCGTTTCGCGGTGAAAGTCGCGATTTTAGAGACGGGTCTTATGTCCATAAGACAAAGGATTAAGTGTTGATTTGCAGTCGGAAAGTAGTCGTATACGTGAGGAGAATGTCTGAAATGGAAAACCTCTATTTAATGAAGCTTTTGGGTGTTCTCAGTGTGTTGTATGTATAATTGACTTCTTTTTCCTAGCAGTCAGGATTGCTAGCCTATCGGTATTTAGTAATACTCTTGTGTGTGCAGGACTCACTTTCAAATAAAATGGATTGAATCGTAATATTTCTCAAACATATAGTAGATGCTGCCGATTACTTTTGAGTAGTTATCGGTAACGAAACGAGACTTGTCTGCTACTTTATAAAAATAAAAAAATTGATAGACTAGACATACAACCAGAGCGGAAAAAAATCACTTACCAATCTCTCATCATCTACAGAAAATTCAATTGAACAACTTCACTATTTAATGATCAAAATTTGGAAGAAATATATATCTAAAATCATTGTAATTCTGCCAATAGATACATAAAAAGATCATAAATATAAAATTTCACTTCGCCCATTTTTTCTTAATAAAATCAGCTCCTTTTTCTGCTATCATTATGGTCGCAGCGTTCGTATTTGCACTCACTATTTTCGGCATAACACTAGCATCGATCACACGCAATCTATCAATACCGTGCACTTCCAGCTCAGGACTCACAACAGCAGTTTTATCTTCGATCGGTCCCATTTTCGCACTCCCAACCTGATTATATGCAGAATTCGTCATGTACCTTGAATAACATGTCCAATATTCTGAACTCCTATATTCAAGTGCATCACATTCGGGCAAAACCACTCTTAAAAACTGTCCATTCATTTCGTCCACTGCTTTAGTTCCTTCGATTTCAATAAGCTTCTCGATACCCAGCACCAACGTCCTAACATCGACATCCTTTTCCAAATAATTTGCATAGATAATCGGTTTCTCCCGATAGTCCACGCTTTGAAGTCGAATGAATCCTTTTGATTTGGGTTTCAGTAAAACCACTGATGCCAAAAGAACACGATCTGTTACAGGATTAATTTTTTGTAGCAGACTTTGTGATATTGGAGCCTTGTAGCTAGCAGTTAATTCAGTCAGGTTCAGTATTGGTACGAACATGTACTGGATATCAGGATACTGACTGGTAGGATCAGTTGAAATGAAACCACCAACATCCAAAATAAAAACACCAAGTGGTCCGTTTCGGTTGATCCATTGACTGTATACTAGATCTAAGAGCTGTGCCTCGATTCCCAGCTTTCCTTTATAATCAAGTTTGATAAACAGGTCGACTCTCGGGTGGTCCTGTAGATTGTTACCGACTGGAAGCTCCTTAATGATGGATATCTTCAAAGCGTCCAAATGTTTCTTGGGACCTATTCCCGAAAGCATCAATAGCTTTGGAGTTTCCACGGCACCTGCAGATATAATAACTTCCTTGCTGGCAGTTATATCGATCTCCTCGCGTCCCTCATACACAAAGCTTACTCCGTAAGCTGTAGACTCCCTGACTAGAATCTTGGAGGCAACCGCATTTTTCACGACATGTAGATTTGGTTTTTCTACACGTAGAAAAGCCTTGGCTGTACTCATTCGCCTTCCATTTTCTAAGGTACCATAAAATCTGCCGAATCCCAGATAATTGTCTGCTGTAAAATCATCGATTTCATTGTATCCTAGTTCCTTGACTGCATCCTTGATCACGAGCTGATCTAATTGCAATGCTTGAAAGGATCCAACTTTCAACGGGCCACTCAATCCGTGCTGCCCAGAATGGTTGTCTCCTGTAAAAGTTTCGGTTTTCTGAAAGTAGGGGAGAACATCCCTCCATGCCCACGACGGGCTCCCTTTCGCCTCCCAGTCATCATAGTCACGCGAGATACCACGCAGATAAATGTTGGCATTTATAGCGTGCGAACCTCCAATCACTTTGCCCTTATTCCATATGCAGGACTCGTTGGCCAGTGCGAGACAGGACATGCCGCTAGATTGTACTGGGTACTGCCAATCGATACGAGAGTAGAAGGTTGCAAATGCCATACCAGAAATCTAAGAAAATATGTTTTATAGAAATTTCGATTGATGGATTAAAAGCCCCAGCTTATTTACCTCCGATTCCATTGGTGGATCGCCACCAGCTTCAAGAAGCAGCACTTTATGTTGTTCGTTTTCTGCTAAACGGGCAGCTACTACTGATCCTGCTGATCCAGCTCCGATTACAATAAAATCGTATTCTTCGAAACCTGCAGGAATGATTTTTGGAAAAATTCGCATTAATCAAAAAGGAAGATACAATAAATAGAATTTAATTGTTTAAATTATGGGAGAAGTAGAACTAAAGGACACACTGTTCACGATCATCCACTTGCTGATTCACAATAAACAACCACATCAATAAACCTCACTGAAAATTGTGTACTGATTACAACACACCCTTAACTTATTCCCACCTTCCGCAAGTCCTATAGGACCATAATCCTTGGGCCACATCTCCGGTTTGGATACATTACAATGCACGGCAACCATTGTAGAAATTAGTGTTGTCAACAAACTGCTGGCGGAACCAGCACTTTGAGCTAAACATTTTGAAGTCACATATTCCATTCTGAATGTTTTCTTCAAACGCAAACTTTTATCTGAATCGATGATGCACAACTATAATTCAGATGCATTTTTCATCGAAGCATACAACATAGTATCCCCTCTACCAAACCGAAATTCTTAGTTGCATTCAACTTTTGTCACGAAAAACATTTCTCAACTTTTGTTGAAAACTTGTTGCTAGTTTTCTACAAAAAAAATTGAAAATCCTCACAGTTTCATCAGAAAAGTTGCTTCGCCCTAAAAAAGATTTATTCTACTATTTCTGGCATTTTGCTACACCCATCTTCTGAAAAAGATACATGTTAACTACAGCTATGAAGTCAGACCTCTTTGCTGTATCTGTGTTAGCTAGAGACTATCTTTGGTTGACTTAATTTGCATAAAACCAAGCAAAAAATAATCCATCTACATTTATATTCATTTCACTTTTCATTGAAGACAGAATTCAAATGGAAACTGAAATAAACTGTTATAATTGATGGGTTTATTGTACCCACCGCTTGATCTGCATATGTAGATTTGGTAATGTGATAATATATATAATGTGATAATATTTTTTGGATATGATAATATTTGATTCTGTATGAATAATGCCCTCCTTAGACGAGTCAAACGTTTGCACGGAAATAATTATCTTGGGGTTGCATATGATCAAATGGACTATGAGCCCTCAGAAGAAGGTTTTTTTTTCAACGGAAACCAGGTGCAAGCAATTAATAACGATGCGAGTGCAGCTGTAAGTGCAGTTGGCAATGTGGCTGTCTGTTCAGCTCGTATAAGGCAAAGATTGATGATTGATACTTTAGAAAATCTAATATGATAAAAGACAAACTCTAAAATCCCTTTCTAAAATTGAGCCCAATTGTTAGTCAACGATTGAAACAATTGCGATTAAAATCAACTTTATTTCAAAAATCAATCAAACATATTCTGTCCAATCGCTTTTAATAAAATCAGCAGCTTTCTCGGCAATCATCATCGTTGTCGCGCCAGTACCAACACTTACAATGCTCGGCATAACACTGGCATCCACCACTCGCAATCCCTTAACACCGATCACTTCCAACCTAGAATTGACTACTGCTGTCACGTCCTGGCTAGCACCCATTTTAGCCGTGCCAACTGCATGGTGTGCACTTCCTGCCTTCATCCTCACAAAGCATTCCCAATAATCAAGGCTTTGGTACTCCAAATCATCACAATCTGGAATATCCATTCTCAGGAACTGACCATCGAGACGTTTAAATGTTTCCGTGTTCTCGAACTCAAACAATTTCCTTATGCCGCGAACAAGAGTTTTCAGATCGGCAAGCTTGTGCAGATAGTTGGGGAAAATATATGGATGGTCCTGATAGTAGGCGCTGCGCAGTCGGACGAATCCTTTCGATTTGGGTCTTTGCAGAAGCACCCAAACAACGATGAGTCGATCGGAAGTTTTGATTTGATTTAAAACTGATTTCATTACACGATCCTTGTTCACTGCTTTGTACTCACTCACGTTGAAAACTGGTGCAAAGAGGATCTGAACATCGGATTGGTGGTCAATGGTTTGAGTTGTTATGAATCCTGTGACATCGATGATGGGAGCTGCAAGCCTTCCTTTGCGATGTACCCACTGACTGTAGATGGCATCCATCAATTGGGTGTCCAATCCCAACTCTTTTTGATAGTTCAACTTCAGGATTAACTCAACCCGAACATGGTCCTGCAAATTATTACCGACAGGAAGATCTTGCAGCAATGGTATCCCCACCTTACTCAAATGGGCCTTCGGTCCGATTCCCGACAGCATCAGAAGCTTTGGAGTTTCTATTGATCCTGCCGTTAAGACAATCTCCTTCTTGGCTTTTACCAGCAAATCATGATCGCCTTTGTAAACCAAACTTACGCTCTCCGCTCGCAAATCCAAGTCAAAATTGATTTTGTTTGCAGTTGCATGCTTGATGATATGAAGGTTGGCCTGCTTCTTAGTCAACAATGCCTTTGCCGTTGTCATCCGCCTACCATTCTTTAAAGTACCAAAGTATCTTCCGAATCCTGTATACTTCCCGGCAACAAAGTCATCAACTTTCTGATAACCCAGCTGTTTGGCTGCCTCCAGGATCATGAACTGATCAATTTTCGGTGAGTTGAAAGGTTCTACATTCAAGATCCCATGAACGCCGTGCTCCTCGTAGGTATTGTTACCGCCACGGAAATTTTCGGTTTTCATGAAATGGTAGAGAACATCACTCCACCCCCACGTCGGGTTGCCTGCCAACTCCCAGTCATCATAGTCCTGCGGATCACCGCGCAGATAAATTAGACGATCCAGTGACTGTGAACCACCTATAAGTTTGCCTTTGTTCCACACGCACAAGGAGCTTTCCTTTTGTTCCAGCCTACATCTTTCATCTGTGTCGATGGGGTATTGCCAATCGAACTCTGTGTTGAGAAGTGACCGATGCAAACCAGGAATCTGAAACAAACAAAAGATGTCAGATAAGATGCGTTTGGGGTGGATGAAACTCTTTGGTGTACCTCAGTCTCAATCGGAGGATCACCACCTGCCTCGATTAGAAGAATTTTATCATATCCACTTTCTGCTAGACGTCCTGCAACCAATGATCCAGCAGTTCCTGCTCCGATGATCACGTAATCATATTCTTCGAGACCTACAACGACAAAATATTTTCTGCACCTACTTGGGCTACTAAACCTTGATTTATTCTTACCAATCTCAAGCGCTTCCGGACCATAATCCTGCGGCCACATATCAGATGCAGTTAGATTGCAATGCAACGCCACCATTGTCGATAAAAGGGTGGTGATTAATTTGTTAGCAGGACCAAAACTGCTCGCGGAACACTCTGGAGTTAGGAAATTCATTTCACACAATATGTAATATCCTTTTGGCGATCAAATACAGCCTTGCCACTTTTATAAAAACTCAACAAAGTAATCCGTGCAACCCGAAATGCACTTTGTCCAGCATGAAGTCGACTGAAAACTGTTGCTTTGCTGCCTAGAGAATTTATAGATAACTCCATTTTGGAGTGCATCTGTGAAAAATATTAATGTTTTCTCTGGAAAGGGCTCTCTATGCTTTTAACAGAAGCCATCAACTTTTCTTTGGTAAAGAAAGGTTTAGCCATACAACAAAAGATCTAAACTGCATGAAATTACTTGGATATCTTCCTATCAAAAACGGCTTGACGATCAGCATATCTATTTGCATAATATAGATAAAATAGTTCCAGATTGAATCCGATTACCATCGATTGCAACGACTGTCGAGATTTCAATTTAGACCCAAACACACGTCGTGTTTGTAGTTTGTGAAGACATATTAACATATTTCTTACGGTGGCATAAGAGTTGTGGTCTTCAAGCTCATCTAGTTGAAAGCCTAGTAATTCTAAATTAGAATGACTTGTTTGTTATCAATCCGAGTTTTTGTTGGAAAATGGGTCGCGATGAATGAAATAGAGAATCGTTGGGAAGATAGCTATGTCAACTTGAATTACTATTCATTATCTGTTGTAAAACATTAATTCTTCAATCTTTTCAGTTATACCGATTTTCGAATTCCTTATTCACATATGCGAATAACAGTGCATTCTTTTTTCGATCCCAATATAAAGTATCATCAAAACGTTGCCATTTTGTCGGCTAGTCTCACATATCTGAAATATTATGTGCGTCAATAATATATTTATACAAAAATGCGGCTGTAATTCGCATGCATATGTTATAAATATTTTAATGATGCAAACCGTTATGCAGATATCAGTTAACATGAAAATATTCCAATGTATTTTCGGCATCAAATGTCTTTGAACTTTGTGTTTTAGCGAAAGATGGCAATTAGTAAAGTTTGACATTCGATTGTTTTATAAATTATTAGGTCTCCTACACAATGGCTAAGGAAAATAGAAACCGTAAATAATCTTCTTGCCTAGGCGATATACGCATCTATCAGCTTCCACGCGAAGCCACAAATAAAAATACAATGTTGGTAACGGCACACGACTCTTGTTTCTCCCAGCCCTCCAAAATATTAGCGATTTTTTTAAAGTTTAAATGTAATAAATAGGGTTGGTTGATGCCGTTCTATTTTTTTTTTGGGCGTCTGTCAACAGTATATAGGTGAGCGTTTCAAAAAGTGTGATCAAACTATCCAAATCACAATTATTTTCCTTGCGTTCCTCCTTTGAATGGCAGACGACGAAGCATGAATTTTTCGGAAGATACGATCATTGTGAAGAAAAGTTAGATACCAACAAAGCAAGTAAAACAGAAATTCAGATAATAAACGAAAAGAATTAAATCAGCCGACCAACCACGCTGTCCAGAACCTGTGGAAGTGACTTTAATTCAACTTCCAGGATCGGTCGGAAAGTTGAGCCTGTCATTGTGGTCGTTTCGAAATTCGTTTCCAATGCAATCCCAGCACAGAAACGAAGAACGTCCCATTTCTTTAACGTCCGGCTAAACTGTGCAAACATTGACCAAATTCGTCTACGAATACGAAAATGAATGTAAAGAAATGCTCATTATGAATGCTGAGACACAGAAGCTCATAAGGTTCCACCTTCTAAGCACGAAAACAAAAAAATCTACGAAAGTTACTGTTGAAAAAAACAATACATTCATCATCAAAAAATAAAAAATAAAGTGATTTGTATTTCCGTCCATAAAACTACTAACTATTTCCAAGTGCAAATTAAGACCTAACTTAAACTAAAATAAACTGTACATAAACGCAAATATTGTGTTCTCAACAGCTTGTTCAATAAAACCTAAACATCGTAACCTCATAATTGCCTAAATCTTCGTCAATTCGGCTATCTAATCCCTCCACTCTCTTTTTATCATACTAGCGCCTTTCTCCCCTATCATCACCGTTGGTGCATTTGACAGCGCACTAACTGTGTTCGGAATAATACTCGAATCGATCACTCTTAATCCTTTCACTCCGCGCACTTTCAGCTCGGAATTCACCACAGAGTCTTTGTCACTACTTGGACCCATTTTTGCAGTGCCAACCGGTCGATGGCCCACGTTCGTCATATATCTAGCATAGCATCGCCAGTACTTGGTACTTCTAAACTCATAGCGATCACATTCGGGAAGAGTTACCCGCAAGATCTCTGCACCGAAACTCCTGAATGTGTCGGTATCACCCAATTCAAACAGCCTCTTGATACCCTCGACTATTGTGTCCAAATCGTTGTCGCTGTGCAAGTAGTTGGGCCAAACCAAAGGACGATCACAATATGAATGACTTTGTAACCGAACCTTGCCCCGGGACTCGGGTCTCAACAGATAAAGGAACGCCGCACCGATCTGATCCGTAGGTTTCACTTGATTCCTGACATTCTCATAGATGTGATTGTTGTAGTGTTCAGCAAATGCAGAAATATTGGGCGTCAAGGCGAAGAGAACTTGAATCTCGGGATAGTATCCGTCGCCGTCAATGTCGAAAAAAGCTGTGACATCAAGGATGCCAGATCCGTATAGACCTTTCCTATGAACCCACTGCTCGAAAATTGCATCTATTAGTGCAGTTCTTCCACTCTTGATGAACTTCATGAAAAAGTCTATTCTAATGTGGTCATGGAAATTATTTCCCACAGGAAGGTCGTTCACCAATGGAATGTCAAAAGCTTTCAAATGTGATTTTGGTCCTATTCCAGACAGCATCAACAACTTTGGAGTTTCTACAGCGCCTGCCGAAATAATGATCTCCTTCTTGGCTCGAACTCTCATATCATACGAACCTTGATATGTGAACTCAACACCTTCTGCCCGGCGTTTTTTATCAAACAGAATTCTGCTGGCAATCGCATTCTTAATAATATGTAGATTGTGACGTGGTTTCGTCAAAAACGCCTTTGCCGTGGTCATCCGTCTACCATCTTTCAGTGTGCCGTAAACTTTTCCGAATCCCAAGTAGTTACTGGCCACAAAATCGTCGACGTTTTTGTATCCCAGCTCCCTGGCAGCCTGTAGCAGCAATATCTGATCGGCGTTGGGTATGTTGAATGACTCCACATTCAAAGGACCTCGTGTTCCTCGTTCGCCATATGTGTTATTGCCAGAAAAGTTCTCGGTTTTCTTCAAGTAGTACTGAACATCTTCCCACCCCCAAGAAGGGTTCCCTTGATCTTTCCAGTTATCATAATCGTGGGAAGTTCCGTGCAGGTATATCATGGAATTTATTGCATGCGTACCACCTAAGACTTTACCTTTGATCAAAAGACACTCTCCATTCAGGTGACCTAGACAAGATTTTTTGTTGGACATGGCCGTGTACTTCCAATCAATGCTGGTTTGATCAGTCTCCCAGAAGAGTCCTGGAAGCTAAAGATAAAAATAATATCACAATAAGTTTGCTATTCATAGCTCTAATGGACGCTTACCTCCGATTCGATCGGTGGATCTCCACCAGCTTCGATTAAAAGAACCTTATTGTGAGGATTCTCAGCTAGTCGTCCAGCCACTACGGATCCTGCTGACCCAGCACCAATCACAACAAAATCATAGTCTCTGAGACCTGAAAACGGATAGTATTCAATTTGTAGCCATTAATTGCTATGTTTGAAAATCAGTGTAAGGATCATTTGATGCTGCCTTCACTAGCATCTAAAGTAGTCCTTCTCAGCGCAAAGCACAAACATATGCACTCACCATAATGCAAAGCCTTCTGTCCATAATCCTTGGGCCACATTGCCGGCGTTGACATGTTACAATGCATCGCCACCAAAGCAGACACAAAGGTCATCAGCAACTGATTCGCCGGACCAAGACTGCTCGCCGCACATTGTGGGTCCAACAGTTGATCCATCGTGTTGCACTGAAACTCCTTTCAATAAAATCTTGGAAACCGTTCTTCCTTGTAACACTTCTCCTTGTTCAGAGTATCTTGGCCGAAATCAAACTAAATCTGCTACAACCAATTCGGATGCTTATATGCCCAAGCATTGGTGACCGCAAGCATAATGTCCAGCATCTATCTTGTTCTTCGCCAGAACGGTTAACAGTCGTTTGTATTTTGGTTTAGCATATACATACATAGTTGGATGCTGGTCCCATTTTCGTAGAATGCGCATTTGCATAGCTTTAGATATTTACCTTTCGAATCTGGCCTGGTGTGAGAACTGATCTAAATTTAGCTAATGTGAGTTTTGATCGGGTTTTGAATGAATTTTGCCGCGGAAGATCGATAAGTCGAAGATAGCAGTAATATTTGCACGTTTGATTGATTTATAGTCATATAAATCAAAATCATGTAATAATGGCGAATCGTAAAAGTTGTAAATTTTCACTACATATGTCCAATTAACATCAAATTGTCCGGTGTATGGAGATTCTCAAAAAAACCGCATTAAAGAAAGAAACCAACCACCACCCAATTTAAGATTATTCTTCCTACCTTACCTTACCTTACCTTCTTTTTGGACTATCTTGCATATTATATACAAAAAATGATAACAGCAAATATTAGGGGAGGTGGCAATTGGGCCCGCCAAGAAGACAGGGGGGCCAGCCTCTGGTAAGTGCAGATATTTCAGGTTACAGGCGAACGAAGCAGTTGCAAATATATTCGTCGAAATGTTTGTCTCGGGGGGTACAAATAAAATGCACTGTATTTTCTTGGCTTCCATGAAAACAATTGATCGAACTAATGAAGCCTTATTAGATCTTTTAAAAGTCCACCTTCTTTCTGTCGGTAAGCACTCTTAGCTTTTTACTATCAATTGATTCCTATTAAATTTTTAACCCTAAGCCAATAAAATGTATTCTCTTTTTTGATTGCAGGTAAGTCAACAGTAGATCCTTTTTGTCGCAACATTTTCGTAAGTACACCACATCGACAATAATTAAACTGTTTGCTTTGAATATTTGACCGCATCAAATGTATAATAATTGCATATAACAGTGAATTGGGACGATACATCTTAAAAATCAATCAGTTTCAACCTAACTTCTAAATCATAAGGAGAAATGCCCAGCAAATATTTCAAAATTTCTTTATTGACATTGGAATGCATTTATTTTTTCATTTTCAAAACATAACGATACCATCGAAACATCGTTCTGTAAGCAGTATTATCTGACTCGGGACGTTTTAATAATAAATATAAATTTATTTAACTACAATTTTTCAAGTCACACTATTTCTAAAGCCCCCATTCACGCTTCACCATCTCCACTCCCTTCTCACCAATCATAATAGTGGCAGCATTTGTTCCGGAACTAACAATATTCGGCATAATACTAGCATCAATTACTCGTAACGCCTTGACTCCATGCACCTTCAACTCTGAATCGACCACCGTATCATTATCCTTTCTCGGACCCATTTTCGCAGTACCAACCAAATGAAATAAGGAATCCGTCATGATGCCGTTATAGCATTCATAGTATTTGCTACTTCTGAACTGGAGCTCGTCACATTTGGGCAGATCAACTCGAAGAAAGCTACCGTCGAATTTCCGGAAGATTTCAGTATCTTCTAGCTCCAAAACTTTTCTCACACCCTCAACGAGTGTCCTTTCGTCTTCGTTCTTATCAAAATAGTTGGGTGCAATGATTGGTTTGTATCGATAGTCTTTGCTCTGCAGGCGAATCACTCCGCGCGACTTTGGTTTCAGGGGCGCAACAATAGCGGCTATAATACGATCGGAACGACGAACTTGTTTCTTGATACTCTTAAAAATGGGACTTTTCAAGTTGCCACCGACTTCGCTGATATTCAATACCGAACGGAAGTATAGCTGCACGTTTGGGTACATGGTGTCGTGCGTGGTGCTAACGAATCCAGCAAAGTCTGAGAACAATTTCCCATAAAATCCCTTGCGATGAACCCACTGATCATAGAACGCGTCCAGCAGTTCACGTTTGATGTCACGATCCTTGCTTGTTCTCAATCGTATGTACAACGTAGAATAGGGATGGTCTTGAAGATTGTTGCCCACTGGCAGATCTTTGACGACTGGTATGTCCAATGCCTTCAAATGCGTCTTTGGCCCGATGCCGGATAGCATCAGCAGCTTTGGGGTCTCAACCGCTCCTGCCGATATAATGATTTCTTTTTTCGCCCTCACCTCCAACTCGTATTTGTCCCTGTACACAAAGCTTACGCGTTCGGCCTTCAGGTTCTTATCAAAGATGATCTTCTTGGCCACTGCGCGCTTTATCACATGCAGATTTGATCTGCTTCTGGTCAAAAATGCTTCTGCTGTGGTTTCCCTTCGCCCTTCCTCGAGCGTTCCATGAAGTCGACCAAACCCAAAATAGTTACCCGCGACGAAGTCATCAACCGTAGGATAACCCGCTTCTTTGACTGCTCTCACCAACAGCCGTTCATCAAGTTTTAATCCTTTGAATCGTTCGATGTTCAACGGCCCACGTGTACCGTACTCACCATAACGATCTTTTCCTCGAAAATTTTCGGTTTTCCTGAAATAATGCTTGACATCTTCCCAGCCCCAGCCAGGGTTTCCCTGTGCCTTCCAATCATTGTAGTCGCGAGGATTACCCCGAAGGTAAATTGCCCTGTCCACCGCATGCGATCCTCCCAAAGCTTTTCCCATGTGAAGTGTACACGAGTCGGATTTTTGACCCGTACAAAATCGTCTATTAGCCTGAATAGGATAGTTCCAGTCGATATCAGTGCCAAAATATGAATCGGATAATCCTATAATCTGAAAGCAGAAGCTTATGTCAGGAACACTTGTGACGATAGGATAGATCTCATGAGAGAGATAGCAGAACAAATTGGCCTTATGAAGTGAGTACCTCAGATTCGATCGGTGGATTCTTTCCAGCTTCTATTAAAAGCACTTTTGCCTGAGGGTCTTCTGCCAAGCGTCCGGCCACCACAGATCCTGCTGATCCTGCACCAATAACAATGAAATCGTAGTCTTCAATTCCTGAAATGTGAATAACTTTTGTAGCGCACTAGAACTACTCAATAATCTCTTGGGACAGAGCAGCGTCAAATTTAGAAAAATAAAAGACACATGCCACAAAATTCTTTCACGACAACCGTACAAGTAAACACTAAAAGAGGCTTATTCCTTTTTCTCCATTCACTTGAGAGAAAGCATGTTTTGAGGAAACCCGATTCTTTCTCTGGACAATTCACGATCACAATTCCTGCTATTCTTCTCACCGTCTCGTAATGCCCGTCCACCATAATCCTTGAGCCACGCTTTCCGGTTTGTTATATTACAATGCAACGCAATGATTGTCGTAATAAATGTCCCCAGCAAATCGTTGGCCGGACCAACACTTCTGGTGGCACACTCTGAAGCCAGGAAATCCATCTTGTTGAACGTGTCCTAGTCTTTTGTTCCGCAATCATAAATCCAATCGAATCCAACACAGAAGCTTTCGAAACGCCAATCAACACCCGCTTCACATCGTACTAAAACCGAATTGATCTCCCATCGTAGTCTTTTATACCACATATAAGACACATATTGATATTCTAACCGTTAGACATAAAAGACGAATTCTTGACTTCAGCAAAAACTTGTTTTCCATTTTGCAAATGAGCAGCCAAACATATTTTTTGTGGTCTGTTTTTCAGATTTGAGGAGTTTTTTCCGATTTGTCACAAGTTGTAGATTTTTCGACACACAGCTAGCGAGCACGATACGAAAATGATTTTTCTAAGAGGTCAAGAACCCGAGTCTTCTGATTCCACCAGATATATTTCCAGTTTTACTTCATCTTATAGTGTAAGTTCCTTGGGATGGCTGGAAGAAATTATCCCTACTGCATGTAACTCATATCTACGTGTATCGTGATAAGTAGCTTCAATATAAAACATGATTTTTTGTAATGTATGCAAAGCCACTTTGAAAATTGACCTATTTTATCATTTTTCAGTATTCAGCATGAATTAATTTTTGCATTTGCGATGCGATCAGTTGCTGAAAAGCTTCGTAAACAAAATTTACATTTACATCGGTGACCGTTCTTAGGAACGAGAGAGTATGATTGGTATCGTTAAACTTGAATCTTAGTAAGTTAGCCGTTAAATCGAAGAAACTATCAAATTTCATGCAACAAAACACAAAATGAAACGACAGTTTTTGAAGAATATGCACCCATATCGACTATAAGCTAAAAAAATTGATCCTTGCATAGTTTACTTCGTTTGAAACGAATCTTAAATCTTTTCAAAATAAAACCGAATGTGTATTGCAAGCTACTTTTTAGATTTTTGTCACAATTTGTTTCATTAATAATTGTACTATCTAAACACCCCATTTCCTTCGTATCAAGTCTGCACCCTTTTCTCCAATCATTATCGCTGCTGCATTCGTGTTTGTACTAACAATATTCGGCATAATGCTGGCATCAATCACTCGTAACCGATCCACACCATGAACTCTCAGCTCAGAGTCAACAACAGTGTCCTTATTCTCTCTTGGTCCCATCTTTACACTACTCGAAAGGTGGCTAAGGGAATCAGACATATAACGAATATAGCAATGCCAATATTTCGAACTGTGAAACTCATAGGTGTCGCATTCAGGAAGTTCGGCTCGTAGGAACTGCCCATCGAAGCGTTTCAATGTCTCAGTGTTTGCAAACTCATAAAGTTTCAGGAAGCCATCGGTGAGTACCCGGACGTCGCCTTTGTGCTGGAAATAATTGGCCATGATTACTGGCTTGTCTTGATAGTCCTTGCTTTGTAGTCTAATAACGGCCCTTGACTTGGGTCTGGTTGGATAAACGAGAACAACAATCATACGATCAGAGTGACGAATTTGCTTCTCAAGACTCGGCAAAATGGGATCCTTATAGGTTTTGAAGAAATCACTAATATTCAGCACCGAGTGGAAGCGATATTGAATATCAGGATAGTTTGAATCATCTTTTGTGGTGATGAAACCAGTCAAATCCGAAACAAGTTTTCCGTAAGAACCTTTTTGGTGAACCCATTGGTCATAGAACGCATCCAACATCTCGACTTTGATATCACGATTGGTTTTTGTTCGCAGTCGTAAGAATATCGGTACAAACGGATGGTCCTCCAAGTTGTTGCCTACCGGGAGGTCTTTGAGAACGTGTATGCCTAGTGATTTGAGATGCGTTCTTGGTCCTATTCCGGACAGCATAAGTAGTTTTGGAGACTCAACGGCTCCAGCTGATAGAATGATTTCCTTCTTCGCCTTCACCTCCAGTTCGTATTTATCCTTGTAAACAAAACTCACACGCACTGCTCTCCGACTCTTATCAAAGATGATTCGTTTCGCCACGGCATTCTTAATAATCTGCAAATTTGGTCGATTATTGGTCAAAAACGCTTGGGCTGTAGTGACTCGCCTACCATCTCTCAAAGTTCCCAATATCCTTCCGAAACCAAGATATTTTCCTACGAAAAAATCATCAACCATAGGATAGCCCAATTCATCGGCAGCCCTTATTAATACTCGATCATCAATGTTGGATCCGCTAAATGATTCAATATTCAACGGGCCACGCGTTCCAAGCTCCCCGTACATGTTGTTTCCCTGGAAGTTTTCTGTCTTCTTGAAATATTGCTCCACATCTTCCCAACCCCATTCAGGATTTCCTTGAGCTTTCCAGTCATCAAAGTCTCGACCGTTTCCACGAGTATAAACAGCGCCACTAGCTGCATGTGAGCCTCCTAGAGCTTTGCCCATATTCCAAAAACATATTCCTGTTTTTTGACCCAAACAGGATCCATTGTCCGACTTCAGTGGATAGTTCCAGTCGAAATTGGTATTGTAGTGAGCCGTGGACAGGGCAATTATCTGTAAATGGAAAAAAGGTTTATGTTTTATTGTGCTTGAAAATAGTCTAGTCATCTGAACTATCAAAAGCATTATTAAATTATTAGTAAAACACCTGCGTGTCAGCCAAAGGATCTCCGCCAGCTTCAATCAAAAGCACTTGATTGTCAGGATTTTCCGCCAAACGCCCTGCAACTACAGATCCTGCCGATCCGGCTCCAATCACCACAAAATCATAATCTTCGAGACCTTTAAAACAAACAAATTTTATTGCTATCTTATAGTGTAATACAATAAAATATTCACAAAAGCAATTCATTAATTAATAATTTAATTATGGTAGTATACAGTTCTTACGATATCTCTCACTTTCGAAATCACTTTTAAGATAACAACCTCACCATCACGCAGTGCCTTGCGTCCATAATCTGGTGGCCATATTGTCGAATCAGATATGTTGCAATGCAAAGCAATCATTGTGGCGATGAATGTTCCAAGCAAATCATTGGCAGGACCAACACTCCCCGCAGCACACTCTGAAGTTAAATACTCCATTACCAAAAAATCCTTTCTTAATTTTGATAATCAATTGAAATTTTCTATCGGTCAGAACTCAGAATACTTAAGAGAGCTCCACTCTGGATCACACTGAAACCTGAATAGTTACATTTGTGCGTCTTATATATTACACATGTGTAGTCTTACCGTTACATTCTAGTTTGCTAGTTTTTAAACTTGAGTGAAACAAGTTTTGGTTTTGTATAAGAAAAAAATGTTACGCAAACTTGGCTATTTAGATTAGAATTCCGCTTTGACGCATTTAAATTCGAATTTCTTAACTTAATTACATAAAAGATGATAGCCAAAGATACTCTACAAGCTAAGAATCTCTAGAGGATACAAATAATGATTGAAGAACTGCCGAATATCTTTTATGATCGCTGGTTTCTTCTTTGATTCCATCCCGGCTTGAAAAAACCTACCTTATGTGGCAAATTTGAGGAAATTTTGGCAATCGACTCAACCGGAATGCATAATTTTATTCCATCGTTAAACATGGTGAAAAATTCCTTAAAAAACAAAGCTCGATAGTTCTACTGGCAGTCTTCAGTTTGTTGGTAAAATTTTAGTAAATTGCGGAGCATGTGGGTCTGAAATTTTATTCATTTCACAGTAGAACCAACAAATCGCAGGCAAACTATATCAAAGACTAGATGCGAATTGCAAACTAGCTATATCTCAACCATTTGATAAAAATCAGAATGAGTTTTGCACATTAAGAACCAGTTATGTGCTTCCAGATGGTGTGTTCATTTCTGCATAATTTTGCATAGCAATGCTGCGGAATGTACAAAAATCAGCAATCGTACTATCGCAGTTTAGGATTCCAAAATTTATGAAAATAGATTTTTTATCTAAATTTAGATGGTATCAACTTAGAACACGATTCCAGTTATTATTGTAACAATCTTATTTTTGTTTCGTATCATTCGGTTAGGGTCACAAATGGATAGTTGATTCTAAAGTTATATTACGTATGTACGTTCATGGAAAGTGATTCAGGCATATGTTAGAAAAACCTCAGATAAATCTATGCGAAAACAGAAAATCTACTTTGACTAAAATTGATAAAAGAAAGTTGCGTTTTTTTTGCTTCCGAACAAATTCAAATGGTTCCAAATGTTTGGACATGGTCAGGCAGATTGTAATGTGCCAGTAAAATGAACCAACCGTGGACTAAGCCATGCTACTTTATTATAGAGAAAAACCAAGCTCAAGTGATCCTGCGGAGAGAAGCATCCTTTGTTCGACATGATACTTCGTAATTTATGCAAAGAAACAATTAAAATCTTCCCTAATTTTTCATTACCTATATTCAGTTTAATATTAAATAGTTTTCGCATTTGAGATACGATATGTCCGGAGAGTTTTGGATATTAAATCGTAAACCAGATGATCATATGAATTTAAAATCGTTATTTGACACGAGAGTATACAAATGGGTTAGCTAGGTGTGGATCATTGGATCATAGTAACCGCTATTGAAATGAGTATACCTCCTTTGAAAAAAATCATTATTCTTTTCACACTCAATCTTTTCAAAATAAAACCAAATATTCAGTTCAAACTTCTTTTCGTAATTATACCTCTATTAATTTCATCAAGTGTATAACTATCTAAACACCCCACGTCCTTCGTACCAGCTCTGCACCCTTTTCTCCAATCATTATTGCAGCTGCATTCGTATTGACACTAACAATGTTCGGCATAATGCTGGCATCAATCACTCGTAACCGATCCACACCATGAACTCTCAGCTCGGAGTCAACAACAGTGTCCCTATTCTTTCTTGGTCCCATTTTTACACTACTCGAAAGATGAAAAAGAGAATTCGACATATAACGAATAAAGCAATTCCAATATTTCGAACTGTGAAACTCATAGGTGTCGCATTCGGGAAGTTCGGCTCGAAGGAACTTTCCATCGAAACGTTGCAATGTCTCAGTGTTTGCAAACTCATAGAGTTTCAGAATGCCATCGGTAAGTACCCGGACGTCGTCTTTGTCCTGGAAATAATTGGCCATGATCATTGGCTGGTCGCGATAGTCCTTGCTCTGCAGTCTAATAACGCCCCTTGATTTTGGCTTGGCTGGATAAACGAGGACAGCAACAATTCGATCAGAGCGACGAACTTGCTTCTCAATACTTCGTAATATGGGGTCCTTATAGGTTTTGAAGAAATCGCTGATATTCAGCACCGAGTGGAAGCGATATTGAATATCAGGATAGTTTGAATCATCTTTTGTGCTGACGAAACCAGTCAAATCTGAAACAAGTGTTCCATAGGCGCCTTTTTGGTGAACCCATTGGTCATAGAACGCATCAAGCATCTCGACTTTTATATCACGATTGGTTTTTGTTCGCAGTCGTAAGAATATCGGTACAAACGGATGGTCCTCCAAGTTGTTGCCTACCGGGAGGTCTTTGAGAACGGGTATGTCAAGTGATTTGAGATGCGTCTTCGGTCCAATTCCGGACAACATGAGTAATTTCGGAGACTCAACGGCTCCAGCTGATAGAATGATTTCCTTCTTCGCCTTCACCTCCAGTTCGTATTTATCCTTGTAAACAAAACTCACACGCACTGCTCTCCGACTCTTATCAAAGATGATTCGTTTTGCGACAGCATTTTTGATAATATGCAGATTTGGTCGATTGTTGGTCAAAAATATTTCTGCTGTCGTAATTCGCCTACCATCTCTTAAAGTACCCAACATGCTTCCGAATCCAATATAATTTACCGCGAAAAAATCATCTACCAAAGGATAGCCCAATTCATCAGCAGCCCTTATAAATATTTGTTCATCAGTTGTGGCACCCCTAAATGGTTCAATGTTCATCGGGCCACGCGTTCCAAACTCCCCGTACATGTTGTTTCCCTCGAAGTTTTCTGTTTTCTTAAAATAGTAATTCACATCATCCCAACCCCATCCAGGATTCCCTCGAGCTTTCCAGTCATCGTAGTCGCGGTCATTTCCACGAAGATAGACAGCGGCATTAGTTGCATGTGAGCCACCTATAGTTTTGCCCATATTCCAAAAACATATTCCTGTTTTTTGACCCAAACAGGATCGATTGTCCGGCTTCAGTGGATAGTTCCAGTCGAAATTGGTATTGAAGTGAGCCGTGGACAGGGCAATTATCTGTAAACGGAAAAAAGGTTTGTGGTTTATTGTGCTTGAAAATGGCCTAGTCATCTGAACTTTTAAAAGCATTATTAAATTATTAGTAAAACACCTGCGTGTCAGCTAAAGGGTTCCCGCCAGCTTCAATCAAAAGCACTTGATTGTCAGGATTTTCCGCCAAACGTCCTGCAACCACAGATCCTGCCGATCCGGCTCCAATCACCACAAAATCATAATCTTCGAGACCTTTAAAACAAACAAATTTGCTGGCTATCTTCAATCTCTATATAAAAAGATATTCACAAAAGTAATTCATTAACTACTAATCTAATAATGGCACTAAACAGTTCTTACAACACTTGTCACTTCCTAAATCACTTCTAAGATAACAACCTCACCATCACGCAGTGCCTTCCGACCAAAATCCCGCGGCCATCTTTTCGGATCAGATATGTTGCAATGCAAAGCGATCATTGTGGTGATGAATGTTCCAAGCAAATCATTGGCAGGACCAACACTCCTGGCAGCACAACCAGGGGTTAAATACTCCATTTCTGCAGCCCGTCCTTAATTTTGATAATCAATTGAAATTTTCTATCGGTCAGAACTCAGAATAGTTAATATAGTTCCATTCTAGATCATACTAAAACCAAAGTAGTCACGTTTGAGTGTTTTATATGTTGCGAATGCTGAAATCCTACCGTTACACCCTAGTTTGCTAATTTTTAAGTATGCGTAAAACAAGTTTTTGCGTAGTAAACATCATTAAACATGCGTGAGAGAAATGGGAGTACTTTCTCTTTTAATGTGCTACTTTTCTTTTATTCAAATGTTTTTTGCCACCTCGTTTTTACGTTAACTGGATGATCTTAAGGCCAACTGTGTTTCATATTGTTCTTCAAATAACACCCGGGAACTATAGAATCATTGCAACAACAGAAACGTTCTGGAAATATACATATTCCGAATTGGTTGTTGGATTGAACAAATTTTTTTTTCGTACTTATGCTATTCTAACTTTCACAGTATACAACTTTTTGGTTGAGGATTCTTACGAAAAGACTGCCCGAAATATCGCTTCAAGCAATTCTGCTAATCTGAGAATTGGCCTCTTCAAAAGAAAAACAACCGATTGTCTTCACGCAAATCCCGGGTACAATTATTTGTGTCTTATTGTATGATCTCATAAGCAGTATCCCCTCAACACCAAATTGACCACTTTCAAATAAAACTTAATCAATCGTAGTCCAAACCATAACCTTCGAATCAAAATGGTTTTATTCAACGAATCCTACATATTTCAAATCATTTCTGTCTCCATTTCTCTTTGACAAAATCTGCCCCCCTTTCAGCCACCATAATAGTTGCTGCATTTGTATTAGCACTCACTACATTTGGCATCACACCGGCATCAACCACACGTAGTGCTTCAACTCCATGAACTTCAAGCTTCGAGTTGACCACCGCATGCGGATCGGTCTTTGGACCCATTTTCGTAGTGCCAATTGTATGGTAAAACGTATTCGACATGTACTTCATATAGCAGCGCCAGTATTTCCTGCTTCGATAATCATGCACATCACATTCCGGAAGACCCAACTTCAGGAATTCTCCGTCCAAGCTTCTGAATGTATCTGCACCTTCAAGCTCAAAAATTTTCTCAATGCCTTGAACGAGCGTCTCCACGTCTTCGTCTTCTTCAAAATAGTTCAACTCTATTTGCGGTTTGTCCTTGTAGTCAGCACTGCGAAGATAAACACTTCCTTTGGATTTAGGTCTTAGCAATATAACATACACAATGACCAGCCGCTCACGATCGCTTAATTGACTCTCTATGCTTTTCTTCACATCGTCCTTGTATGCACCACTAGCTTCCGTAAAGTTACTTACAACAAGAAAATAATATTGGATGTCTGGAAAAGCACCATTTCCATCTGCATCAGTGTATCCAGTTATGTCCAATGCTGCACTACCATAAGGTCCAATTCGATGAACCCATTGGCTATAGAGAGCGTCCATGGACTCAAAATTCAAGCCAAGCTTCTGTTCATAGTTCATTTTGAAGAGTAGTTCTATTCTCACATGGTCCTCTAGGCTTTTGCCGACGGGAAGATCCTTGAGAACAGGTATGCCTAGTTCTTGAAGATGACTTTTTGGACCTATACCTGACAACATTAGTAACTTGGGCGACTCAATCGATCCTGCCGACAGAATTATCTCTTTCTTGGCTTTTGCTTCCAGCACGTGATCTCCTTTATACATGAAACTCACTCCGTTTGCTCTTAAACTCTTGTCAAACAACACTTTTTTTGCAATTGCTTTCTTCACCACATGCAGGTTTGGTCGTTTCTGGGTCAAAAATGCTTTTGCTGTTGTCATTCTTCTTCCGTCCTTGAGAGTTCCGTGCAAGAATCCAAATCCCAGATACTGACCCGCTGTAAAATCATCAACCTTGGGAAAACCAGCTTCTTCGGTCATTTTTAAAATCATAAACTGATCGAGTTTCGGTATTTTGAATAATTCCACGTTCATGGGCCCTTCGGTTCCATGTGCTCCAAAGGAGTTGACGCCGGAAAAGTTTTCGGTCTTTTTAAAATACGGCAGAACACTACGCCAATCCCACCCGGCATTCCCAGATTTCACCCAATCATTGAAGTCATGTGGATTTCCTCGAAGATAGTACATAGCGTTGATGGCATGCGATCCACCCAACACTTTTCCTTTGTGCCACACACACTGGTTGTAACCGAAACAGGATGTATTTAAGTTAGGACGATATTGCCAATCGACTTCAGTTAAAAAGTTGGAGAAGGCTAGGCCTGGTATCTGAAAATGAATTTCGATTGATTCGATCACTAGGTTTTGTTTTGATGATAGTTTTAGGATATGATGTCACACCTCCGATTCCACGTAAGGATCTCCACCAGCTTCAAGCAAAAGTACTTTGTGGTCAGGATTCTCTGCCAAACGACCGGCTACTACCGACCCAGCTGATCCAGCTCCAATCACAATAAAGTCATAGACATCAAAACCTGCAATTGGAGCAAGGATATTTTTCACTTTGCCATCGAGAGGGAAATATGCTGACAAACCCTTCTCTAGTGCAACTTCTCCATAATCAGATGGCCACATTTCCTTGCTAGTTATGTTGCAGTGCAGCGCAACCATCGTTGATAGAAATGCAGTAAACAATTTATTGGCAGGACCCAAACTACGGGCTGCACACTGTTGGTCAAGAATCTCCATTTCGACGCAGCTATCCTTTCTGGATTCTTTTCAGCTACTACACACACTAGATGCTAGATTTAATGCGTTGGACTCACAGTTTGAAATGAAACTGAGAAACTGACCATGGTCCAAAATCGATACCAGCATTTGATATGCACCAATGTACCACAACATACCAACTTTTAATGTGTGGTAAAAAACCGGTAAACGACGTTCAGTAGAAACTTGTTTGATTCAGAAAAAAGGTGGCCATGCATTTTAAACAGTATTTGATTGTATTTAATGGACTAATGAATGGCTTCAATTAAACTTGCACAGCTGGTTTTGTCCTATGCATGAATTATCTAACATTGATCCACAATTCAAGATATGCGTCGATCCATTGAGTTTGGAATCTTACAATAGTATGGTTTGTGCGGAGGCAATGGGGTGTGTTTTTTTTTCAATCTCACTGGAAGCGACAACTGTGCTAATCCGTCCTTGAAGACCATCAAACGCCATCTGCATATGTGCAGATAGATAAAAGCTTAAATTTGGCAGACTTATCTCATTTCACTGAAAATCATTAAGATAGTAAACTGAATGACTTGAAGTTGGATTTTAATTGAAAGAAATTGGGTGAGAAGATGTTAGGAGGCAGCAATATGGCCCCTATTATCCACATTGCTACGCCCCTCTTCGCGGGTGATTGCTGGGTGGAACAAGCCGATTAAAGATACAAATGGGAACAAATCAATGTCCGGCAAAATCTGTTCTCTCCGTGACACATCCTTAAATCGTTCTTCCAAATGTAAAACGCAACCTTCAATAGAATCATCCTTATTTCGTAAAACTAAGTTCAACTATTCTAATTCCAATTCATGATCATCAATTATTCCCATTGACTTCTCAAAAATTGTGCACCCTTTTCTCCAATCATGATTGTAGCCGCATTACTAATCACACTAACCGAGTTCGGCATTACACTCGCATCGACCACTCGCAATCCTTTTACACCATAAACTTCCAAACGGGAATTCACCACACTAGCCGTATCTTTTCGTGGTCCCATTCTCGCACTGCCTGATGGTTGATTCAAACTAAAGGACATGTACTGAATGTAGCATTCCCAGTACTTCGTGCTCCTGTACTCATATGCATCGCACTCTGGAAGATCGATCTTAATGAAGCTTGCCTCCCGGCCCGCAAAAGTATAAGTATTCTCCAGCTGGATCAACCTTTGTATACCACGAACCATTGTTTTCACATCGTTCCGATCCCCATAATAGTTTGGGTGGATAGTCGGTTTATCTCGAAAATCTGAGCTGCGAAGTCTAATGTATCCTTGTGATTGCGGTCGAGTGAGAGAAACATACGCAGCAATTACTCGTTCCGATGGTTCCACTTGATCCAGAATATTGCGTTGTATATTTTGCTTATACACGGATGTGGACTGAGTGACATTATTGAATGCAGCAAACAGATATTGAATATCAGGGAAAAAACTATCACCAACTGTACTGATGAAGCCGGTAATATCCAATCCCGGTACACCAGCTGGATCCTTACGATGAACCAATTCATTGTAGAAATCATCCAAAAGTTGAGTACTTCGTTTCATTTTCTTTTTGGGTTTGAGCCTGAGAAACAGTTCCACTTTTACATGATCCTCCAAAAAGTTTCCTACCTCTAGATTCTGAACAACCGGTATGTTCAAAGCGTTTAGATGTACTCTCGGTCCGATGCCTGATAGCATGAGTAGCTTTGGTGACTCCACCGCTCCTGCAGACACTATTATCTCCTTTTTGGCTCTGACATCGAATTCGTACACACCTTTGTATATAAACTGCACCCGATTTGCTTTTAGGTCCTGATCGAATAGAATTTTCTTCACGAGCGCATGCTTCACCACATGCAAATTCGAAGTGTGTTTTGTGAGAAAAGCTTTGGCTGTGGTCATCCTTCTTCCATCCTCCAAAGTTCCGTACATTCTTCCGAATCCCAGATTATATCCGCTAACAAAATCCTTTAGCGTTGGATACCCCATCTCCGTAAAAGCTTTCATGATTATCTTCTCATCAGTTCTGTCCGACCTAAACTGTTCAATGCTCAATGGCCCATTAACTCCATGCTCCTTGAACGGATCATTTTGCTTAAAATGCTCAGACTTTCGAAAGGCGTACTGCACATCTTTCCATCCCCATCCTTGGTTGCCAACTGCTTCCCAATCGTCAAAATCACGTGATGTTCCTCTAAGATGGGCCATCGAATTGATGGAATGCGATCCACCGAGTCCTTTCCCTCGATGCCATATGCACCTTCCGTTTCTTCGGGCTTGGCAAGGAACTCTGGCTTCGGTTGGATACTGCCAATCGATTTCTGTGTGGAGACTAGTCAACCCAAGGCCTGGAATCTAAACGCTATTGTTAAGCTTTTCAGTGTGTCGGGAAATAATATGTTTCATTCAATGTCGCACCTCAGTCTCTATGGGAGGATCTCCACCTGCCTCGAGCAAAAGTACCTTATTGCTGGGATTCTCGGCAAGACGACCTGCCACCACTGATCCTGCTGATCCAGCTCCAACTACTATGAAATCGTACACACCAAAACCTAAGAAGTTAGATTGATTTTCAACTGCTCGAAAATTGTAACTATTGGTAAGCTGAACTAAACGGCAGACTTACCATAGTACAGTGCGTCCTGACCATGATCCGGTGGCCAAACCGTAGACGCGGATGTGTTACAATGCAATGTAATTATTGTTGACAAAAATGATCCAAGCAAAGCGTTGGCGGGTCCAATACTCTTTGCGGGACATCCATCCGCTAAAAAATCCATATTTTGTGTTATAGGTCTTCCTAAATCCAACCTTCTGCTTCTGATCTCCGCCAAATGTAAACTAAACTGAAATTCAAACGGAACTCAACGTTTCCTTCGAACCATGTGACGATATAAAGAATTTGCAAATATTATGCTATTCATTCATTTTCAATAATGGTTAAAAGAATATATTAATCGCACTGTTTTTCAAACAAATTCACAGCTATTCATGGTCAAAATTGTGGTAATCTTTATCCCAACTTTCGGAACATTTCATTCAAAAGCAACACACCACTATAATTTTTAATATTCTTGTCGCAGTATCTTTTCAAACCGAGATCCAAAAATGTTATCAGCCTGTTCATTTCAGATACATGATACATATCTTTTGCACATTATGCAAATCAAAGAAACATCATTTGAATAAATTGATTCTAGCGTGGAATGGGAAAATCTGCACGGTTAAAATAAATTATGTTCCATTGAGAACTCATGAAAAATGAGGCTGCTCGAAAGAAGAGTGGTTAAAAGAATCTATGATTTAAATAATCTCGATTAAAATTTAAGATTTTAATTTGAATCCATAAGATCTTCGAATTCGATGACTTCATGAAAAACAAATCAAACAGGCCTCTATATATAATCTACACTACTCTATAATTTTCAGCAGCTTCACGCGCAAGATCACCAATCAATAATAAGACTTTTCTTTTTGAAAGTCTTAAATTTTTCCTTCAAAAGAACTCCTTTCTTTCACGCCTGATAAATTGACAAAATCTACATTGATTATTTTTACAGCAGGTATATTTCAAATACTCCAAAAAGGTAATGAAATCAATTCCCTTTCAATGTTTTTATTCTATTTTAATTTCAGTTCATTTTTTGACTACCCATTAACCAAATATACAATATAATGATGAAGATCAAAAACAATGTTAATTATAATTAGAAGAACAAAACAAAGTTGTGCGTCTCTTAAACTACGGCCAACTGTTTTTCACATAATCCACTCCTTTCTCTGCTACCATGATAACGGCCGGATTAATATTGGCACTCACGACACTTGGCATCACACTTGCATCTATCACGCGCAGCCCTTTCACCCCTCGAACCTTTAATTCGGCATCTACAACAGCGCGGGTATCGTTGTTGGGGCCCATTTTTGCTGTTCCCACAGGATGATATATCGTGCTCGACATATGTTTCACGTAGCATTCCCAGTATCTTTCACTACTGTACCCAAAGTCATCACATGATGGTATATCCACCCTCAGGAACTCTCCGTTCATATCCTCAATACTCGGAGCGTGTTCTAAATGAAGAATTTTTCTGATTCCTCGAATAAGGGTTTTAATATCATCCTGGTTGTGCAAGTAGTTTGGACGTATGATTGGCTTGTCCTTGTAATTAGTGCTTTTAAGCCGAACCGAACCTTTTGATTTTGGCTTGAGCAGCACGAGGGAAACAGCAATGATTCGCTCAGAAGGACCGATTTGGCTTTCAAGACTATCTACTATGGCGTCATCGTATGAAGCTAAGAATTGAGTGATGTTTGGCACCGAAACAAACAGGCATTGAACATCCGGATATTGTCCATTACTGTCCGTGTCTAAAAAGCCAGTTATATCCAAACTGGCCGCTCCTAGCGATCCCTTGGCGTGCACCCATTGATTAAAGAACGTGTCCAGAAATTCAAAATCGGAACTATGCGTCTCCATCTGATCCAATTTCATGAATAAGAACACTCTAATGTGATCCTGCAGGTTATCGCCAACGTGAAGGTCTTTCAGCACTGGAATACCCAACTCAGTAAGATGCGCCTCTGGTCCTATTCCAGACAGCATCAACAGTTTTGGTGTTTCTATTGATCCTGCCGAAAGAATGATTTCTTTATTCGCTCGTACCTCCATTTCGGAACCATCCTTGTAGATAAAATGCACACTAACTGCACGTAAATCTTCATCGAAAATGATCTTTTTGGCAATAGCATGTTTCATCACATAAAGATTGTCCTTATCTTCGGCCAAAAAAGCCTTGGCCGTGGTCATCCTTCGTCCGTCTCTCAACGTGCCGAAAAACTTGCCAAATCCCAAATATTTCCCGGCTGAAAAATCATCGACATGTTTATAGCCAAGCTCCCGAGCAGCTCTGGAAATCAATGCCTGGTCACTCCTTGGTATGTTGAATGCTTCAACATTCAACAAACCTTGCTTGCCGTGAACCCCATAAATATCCTTTCCGTTGAACTTTTCGGTTTTCTTGAAGTACGAAAGATTGTCCTTCCAACCCCATCCGCTGTTACCCCACTGTTCCCATGTGTCGTAGTCATGAGAGTTGCCCCGAAGATACACCATGCCGTTGATGGAATGCGACCCGCCAAGAACTTTCCCAGCATTCAGGATGCAAGATTGGCTTTTGAAGCCCAGACAGGACAGTTGGTTCGGCTCCGTGGGGTATGACCAGTCAATTTCTGAATTGAGCATCGATCGTGCCAGACCGGGTATCTGTGAATTGAATTTGAATTTAAATCTGTGGAAATGAAATGAAAATACTGATGACTCACTTCAGAGTCTAAAGGTGGACTCCCACCAGCTTCGATCAAAATAACCTTATCATTACTATTTTCTGCCAGTCGTCCAGCAACGACCGAACCAGCCGATCCTGCTCCTATCACAATATAGTCGTGTTCCGGCAAGGCTGAAAAGGGTTGTAGTTTCTTAGGATTTCGAATTAACAAAACCAGATATTAGTTAAAAATGATTTCCTTACTTTGGAGAAAGGTTCTGGTACCAAAACCAATCGGCCACTTATCCGGCGCCGACATATTGCAGTGCAGAGCTATAACTGTTGATATGAAAGTAGCCAGCATCTGATTGGCGGGACCAAGACTCCGCGCAGCACATTCCGGATCTAAGAAATCCATTTCCTCTTCGACTTTCCTTCCCCCCTCACGGAAAATCTTATTTAATCGCCTAAATAAAACACCAAAAAGAAATTACAACCCCCAAACGGTCAATGTATGCGATTGCACAAAATTCAATTGATTTGAGCCTCTTATATGTACAATGCGGTAAAATGTGACCGAATCTTCGTGTTGTTTGTACCCCTGTTAATGCCTGAGTAAATACATGTGGCCTAGTAAATGCAGTAGCAAAACTTGGCGTGTGTGTTTCGGGAGGAGCAGTAATTGTTTGTGTTTTACTTTAGATTGTTCCCAAATACGAGAAAGTTAAGACTTTACTTATTATTTTCCGTAGAAATTTTATGCCATGCTCAGCATTCCGGCAGAATATTGCTAGGGGTGGCTCAAGATCACGACTTCCTGTGGGGCACTCTCCATTTCAAATATCTATATCTAAAGAGGTCATATGTTAACCATTACTGATAGTGGAGTCAACTTTATTTCTGGGTTCTACTTCTGGTCCGACCCATATTGTAACGAAAGCACTTGTATCCTGATACAATTATAGTGTTGTGTACAAAGCATTTAAGCATACCAAGGCAAAAATAGGACTTAAAAAATGGAAGACATGGATTAAAAAAATTCTAATACAATTGTTTTTCGTATAGAATAATTTGTCACTTTCGAAGACGAAATATGTGGGCACTGATGTGATGAACTAAGAAAGACGATAGGAGTACATCTTGCTTTCGCTATTGATCTACTTTTTCCGAGCAAAACGGATAAATATTTCAATTTTGAATACATACACAACAACATTCTGAGTCAAATCTAACGTTGCCGATAATATATCAAACGATACAATTCAACATAGATAAGATTTTACTTATGAATTGCATCCACGAAACCAATATTTAATCATCAAAAAATATTGGTAGCTTTGAAAACGTTTATTCATTCACTGACCGTAACTGCTTTTAACAAAATCAGCTCCTTTCTCTGCAATCATTATCGTTGCAGCATTTGTATTTGCACTCACAATCTTCGGCATAATACTTGCATCGATAACTCGCAACGCCTTGATTCCGTGAACTTTCAATTCAGAGTTCACCACAGCACTGTTGTCCTTCTTTGGCCCCATTTTCGCCGTCCCCACAGGATGGTAAAGAGTATTCGACATATACTTCATGTAACACCTCCAGTACTTATCGCTGCCATAGTCAATGGTATCACACTCTGGCAATTTGATTCGTAGATATTTCCCGTTTAATTGCTTAAATGTATCCGTATTTTCCAGCTCCAGAGCCCTCCTTATACCTTCAATAGTTGTTCTTATGTCTACATCCTTTGTCAAGTAATTGTGCTCGATATACGGATCGTCTTGATAATCTTTGCTGCGTAACCGCACAACCCCTTTCGATTCGGGTCGTAGCAAAATCACCAAAATGGACAACACTCTGTCCGAACTGTTGATTTGTTCTTCCAGGCCTCGAATGATCTCATCCTTGAACGGAGCTGCGAATGCAGTGATATTCGAAACCAAGGTGAATAGAATCTGCACATCCGGAACGTAACCATCGCCATCTGTATCAATAAAACCGGCAATGTCCAAGGTCGATGCGCCCAACGGTCCTCTTCGATAGACCCATTGGTTATAGAACGCGTCCAAAAATTCCAATTCCAATTCCATGTCCAGCTTGTTTTCAGGGTTGTACTTCATGAAAAACCCAACACGAACATGATCCTGTAAATTGTTGCCCACTTTCAGATCCTTCAGAACTGGAATGCCCATTGCAGTTAAGTGGGTGGCTGGTCCAATGCCAGACAACACCAGTAACTTCGGAGTCTCTATCGATCAAGCTGACACAATGATCTCCTTCTTGGCTCTTACTTCCAATCTATGTCTGTTCTTATAAACAAAGCTGACATGAGTTGCCCTCAACTGACGATTAAGTCGAATCTTTCTAGCGACCGCGTTCTTGATAACGTGAAGATTAGGCTTGATTTCACTTAAAAATGCTTTGGCCGTGCTCATGCGTCGTCCATCCTGCACAGTTGCATATGTCTTACCAAACCCTAAATCGTATCCTCCAACAAAATCTGGAACTTCATCGTGACCCAGCTCAATTGCCGCCTTCAGCAAAAGATATTGATCAAACCTAGATTACTTAAACAGCTCGACATTCATAGGCCCAGAAGTACCATGTTCTCCCAAAATATTGTCGCCTCCAAACTGTTCCGTTTTTCTAAAATAACGCAACACACTATTCCACCCCCAGCTGGGGTTTCCCATGCTTTCCCAATTGTCATAGTCCCAAAAATTTCCACGCAAATATACCATATAATTGATGGCATGGGAGCCGCCAAGTGCTTTGCCCTTATTCCACACACACATCTCCGTCTTCAACCCCAAACAAGACGATTTTTCCTTTTGCGTGGGATATTGCCAATCGAATCTGCTGAGTAAGTGAAATCTGAAATAACTAGGTATCTGTGGGATTCAAGTATGAAACATTTCAGCAGGATCACATGTAGTTCTATCAAAATTACCTCCGATTCTATTAAAGGATCATCTCCTGCTTCGATTAGAAGCACCTTATTTCGAGGATCCTCTGCTAGCCGTCCTGCTACTACAGATCCAGCCGAACCAGCTCCAATCACTACAAAGTCATAGTCATCCAAACCTGCATCGAAATAAATTGCTTGAAAAGAAGCGATTCAACACTAGTGGATCTTACCGTCCTGTAAGGCACTGGGTCCAAAATCTGGTGGCCACATATCAGGCGAGGATATGTTACAATGCAACGCGATGATTGATGAGAAGAAGGTGTTGAGAAAATTGTTCGCAGGACCGAAACTTCTTGCAGCACATTGGCTATCCAGAAATTCCATTTTTGGTGTATGCGCTACAATGAAAACTAAAACGTTCCAAACATCCAAAGCTCCCCACGCCAAACTGTCTGAAATCTGGTTAGGGCTGGTATATTTATTATAATAGTCATATACATGTACATGTGGTACACAGCTTTTTCTTAATTCTGCAATTTATCATCTGTCTTTATTGCTTTATGCCTTTAATGCATAAAAGTGCAGTTAATTTTACGTGTGGTTGTCTTTAAAATGCTACTTGCAACAAAAGTGACCCACATTTGTGAACAGCAACCATATAAAGGATCAAAAGATTGTACCATTCAGTAGACTTATGCTCTAAAACGCAATGTATAACTCGCCACCGAAATGAAATGAGGTAAGTGTTAACAATTTTACTTTTATTACTGAACAATAAGAAACCAGAGCATTCGTTCAGTGTAGAACACAACAATGTCACCTGGCTTACTGAACAGAGTCCACCAGTAACCTTCGAAAAGTGTAGACTGTCACTGTAACGAATCTTTGAAAGAAAACGTTATAAGCACAAAAATAAAATATCTGCATAAATGCGTTCTCATTTGTTTTGCAAGCTATGCAGGATTTATCAAAAGTCAAATCCTGTTCACATGGATCTTTCCAGCTTCACTAACCAATTCAAACGGTTTCTCATTTTCATAATAAGTGCAATAACAGACGCGTGTCTCTTCCAGCGACGAGACACAGAGGCGCCAGTACGTGAACTTAACATAACGTGGCATCATGCACACACGTAATCGATTAATTAATATATGGGTACCATAGTTGCGCTGTCCCATGAATTATTTTATAGAAATTTATTGACGATTAAGATTAATTTAGGTGAAATCAAATTATTGAAATAAACTGGAGTAGAAACTGTATAAATAAAATAAGTAGAAAATGACTGCGTGCAAATAACGCGTCATGCATTCATTAGTCCGAGATATTCCAAAAAAACTGGTGTTTCTTTCGGTGGTTTTTCGAAACTTTTGGAAACATTAGCTAAGCTGCTTGATCTGTGAAAGTTGCCATCATCTCTGCGACTAAGCCGCTTTCATAACTTCTCCCCATCTCTTTATTTCGTGTTTCAACTAAGAATGATTTCAAATTCAAGTAGCACTAATGAACTGCATGGCGAAATTGCGTATACAACTATATTGCAGCGTTTGATTTGGGTGTAAACTACACAACTGATAGATTCAGGACTTGGCCAGAAAGGCTCATATAGTAGGTAGTGATTGTCAATATTTGTGGCTCAATATTATGAACTAACAAAGAAAGGCGATTTTTTGGGGTTTTTTTCTCTATAGATGGTATTTATTTGTCGACTATCCAAGCTTTTTCTCAAGAAAATCGAACGAATATGTAAATTTTAGGCAAAGTTTCCACTTTCTCAGGATCACATCAATCTGAGCGAATTTCACAAAGCTTTAACTAATCGGCAAAGAATCTTCATCCATCATAACTACTCCTAATAAAATCAGCTCCTTTCTCTGCAATCATTATCGTTGCGGCATTTGTATTTGCACTCACTATCTTCGGCATGACACTTGCATCGATAACTCGCAACGCCTTGATTCCGTGCACTTCCAATTCCGCGTTCACCACAGCATTTTCATCCCTCTTGGGACCCATTTTGGCCGTCCCCACAGGATGATAAATAGTATCCGACATATATTTTACATAGCACCGCCAGTACTTATCGCTGCCATATTCAAGAACATCACACTCTGGCAATTTCACACGCAGAAATTTCCCATTTAAATTCCTAAAAGTAGCTGTATTTTAAAGCTCTAGAATCCTTCTGATACCAACGATAGTTGTTCTTATATCTGCATCTATGGTCAAGTAATTGTGATGGATGTATGGGACCTCTTGATATTCTTTGCTACGTAATCGAACAACCCCTTTCGATTCGGGTCGTAGAAGAACAACCGAAATGGAGAAAACTCTGTCCGAAATGTTGATTTGCTGCTCGAGGCTTCGAACGATCTCGCCCTTGAACGGACTTGCAAATTGGGTTATATTTGAAATTGCGATGAATAGAACTTGCACGTCCGGAATGTAACCATCGCCATCTGTATCGATGAAACCAGTAATGTCTAAGCCTGACATGCCCAACGGTCCTCTACGATAGATCCATTGATTATAGAACGCATCCAAAAATTCTGTTTCCATGTCCAGTTTGTTTTTTGGGCTGTACTTCATGAAAATGGTAACACGAACATGATCCTGTAAATTGTTACCCACTTTCAGATCCTTCAGAACTGGAATGCCCATTGCAGTTAAGTGGGTGGATGGTCCAATGCCAGACAACATCAGTAGCTTCGGAGTCTCTATCGATCCAGCTGACACGATGATCTCCTTCTTCGCTGTAGCTTCCAATGCATACTTGTTCTTATAAACAAAGCTCACATGAGTGGCACTCAACCGACGATCAAGCCAAATTTTCCTAGCGACCGCATTCTTGATCACGTGAAGGTTAGGCTTGAAGTCACTTAAAAATGCTTTGGCCGTGCTCATTCGTCGTCCATCCTGCAAGGTTCCATACATCCTGCCAAATCCTAAATCATACCCACCCACAAAATCTGAAATTTGATTGTAGCCCAGCTCATTTGATGCGTTCAGCAGAAGCTGTTGCTCTAACCTAGGGATCCTAAACTGCTCGACATTCATAGGCCCGAAAGTTCCATGTTCTCTTAGACTGTTGTCTCCTCGAAACCTTTCCGTTTTTCGAAAATAGCGCAAAACATTTTTCCACCCCCAGTTAGGGTTTCCCAAACTTTCCCAATGGTTATAGTCCCATGCATTTCCGCGCAAATGTACCATAAGGTTGATTGCATGTGACCCGCCAAGAGCTTTGCCCTTGTTCCACACACACATCTCCGCCTTCAACCCCCAACAAGATGATTTCTCCTTTTGCGTGGGATATTGCCAGTCAAATCTGGTCATTAGTTGGGATAGCGCCAAACCAGGTATCTGCGGAATTTAAGTATGAATCGTTTCGGCAGGATCACATTTTAAAATTACCTCCGATTCTATTAATGGATCATCTCCTGCTTCGATTAGAAGCACCATATTTCGAGGATTCTCTGCTAGCCGTCCTGCTACTACTGATCCAGCCGATCCAGCTCCAATGATCACAAAGTCGTAATCGATCAAACCTGCAACGAAATAAAATACATGAAAGGAAGTGGTTTGCCAACGCCTCTTATTACCGTCTTTTAAAGCCCTGGGTCCAAAATCTGGTGGCCACACATCTGGCCTAGATATGTTACAATGCAATGCGATGATCGATGAAAAGAAAGTGTTGAGAAAATCGTTTGCAGGACCCAAACTTCGCGCAGCACATCGACTATCAAGAAAATCCATATTTTTCTGCGTTCCAAATATCCAAAGCTCCACACGAAAACTGTCTGAAACCTGGTTAGGATAGGTATATTTATTTTTGTACTAATATAGACGTTGCACACGGCTTTCCCTTAATCCTGCAACCAGACTTTTATCTTTATTGTCTTATATGTCTTCAATGTATAGAAAATCGGTTCAGCGTACATCCGGTTGTTTCGTACAATACAAATGGCCCACATTGATAAGCACGGACCATATAAAAGATCAAACGATTCCACCATACAGTAAGAGAATTGCACTGAATGCTCGAAAGTACCTATTAGCATCTAATTCAAGTTAAATGAGTGTTCATAGCTTGTACTTTCATTACTCACTCATTCAGTATAGAGCAGATCAATTTCACCAAGGCTACAGACCAGTAACGCCCTTCGAAAAGTTTAGATTATTTCTGCGGTGGATCTTTGTAAGCAAATAATGTTAAAATTCACTATCAAGTATCTGCATATATGTGCACCTACTTTGCAAGCTAAACAAGATTTATCAAAAAATGTTAACCAGTTCATACTGATCTTTCCAACTCAATTGGATTTTATCTTGTAGTCGTACTGTACTGTCGTACTGTATATACACTAATTAACGCAAAAGGGCGCCCTCTAATTTATACGGTTCATCATTTTCATAATGAGTGGCATACCAGTCGTATGCCTCTTCGAGCGGCGAAACCTAAAGGCGCCAATACGTCTCCTATGATACCTTGTCACAGTACGACACGATGCACAAGCATAATCGACTAAGCTAGACTATTCTATCCTTCCATTTTATGGTTTAGCCAATGATAATAACAAATCTCAGTACCGCTGATAAACTACCAGGTGATGCTGTGTATGCTACTTGATTGCAGCGTGTCTAAATGCAACTTTTTGTTAATATTCTTAGCTATTGATGCATTCTATCGTTTCAACCTAAAAAATATTTCTGTCATCCAAAAAAAACTCCAAGATAGAACATAATCTAACATAATACAGGATCTTTATTACATATTTTTATTCCCATCACCATTGGTTAAATCTAACATAATCAATGTCCCCAATCGCCTTTCAATAAATCCGCACCTTTCTCTGCAACCATTATAACAGCTGGATTTGTATTTGCACTCACCAACTTCGGCATTATACTGGCATCAATCACGCGCAATCCTTCTGTACCTCGCACTTTCAGATCCGTATTAACAACAGCAAACTTGTCTTCCTTCGGTCCCATTTTGGCAGTCCCGATAGGATCATACATTGTGTTCGACATGTATTTTATATAACACTGCAAATAAGTTGCACTTTGATACTCGTGAGCATCGCATTCGGGAAGATCGATCCTTAAGAACTTCCCGTCCAGGCTCATAATTGTCGGAGACTTTTCAAACTCATACAACTTCTTAAGACCCTCAACTAGAATCCTGACATCAATGTCTTTATGTAAATAATTTGGAAGAATGATCGGAGGATCGCTGTAGTCGGCACTTCTTAATCGAATGAACCCTTTTGATTTGGGTTTGAGCAGCACAACTGATACTTTCATGACTCGATCGGAAGAACTGATTTGGTTGGTGATGTTTGCCAATATTTCTGGTTTCAAATGAACGCCCAACTCAGCCACACTATTGATAGGAGTAAATATGATTTGTATGTCAGGATAATATCCATTGCTATCAGTATCAATGAACCCAGCCACGTCGATCACTGCACCACCAAACGTGCCATTTCGGTTCACCCACTGATTGTAGAATCCATCCAAGAAGCGAAAGTCCAGCCCTAGATTGTCCTGGTAATTCAACTTCAAAAGGACGTCAACACGCACATGATCTCGCAGATTATTACCGACAGGAAGACTCGAAAGGACTGTTATATTCAGCGAGCCTAAATGCTTCCTCGGACCTATACCAGAAAGCATTAAGAGCTTCGGTGTTTCGACCGAACCAGCCGACAATATCACTTCCTTCCTAACTCTAACCTCCATTTCATTTTGTCCTTGATAAACGAAGATAACTCGGTCCGTCTTCATATCAGTTGTGAAGCTGATTTTCTTGGCCAACGCATGCTTGATCACATGAAGATTTGGCCTGTCTTCGCTCAGGAACGCCTTGGCCGTGCTCATTCTCAACCCATTCTTCACTGTTCCGTAGATCTTTCCAAACCCTAAATAGTGTCCTGCCACAAAATCGTTGACTTTCTTGTACCCTAACTCTTCAGCCGCCTTCAAAATCATAAATTGATCAATCTTCGGCGATTGAAACGGTTCAACATTCATCGGGCCATGCGTTCCATGCGCTCCAAACCGATTTTCTCCGGTGAAATTTTCCGTTTTCCTGAAATAATGAATTGCATCGTCCCAGCCCCACGCGTCGTTGCCATGATCCTCCCAACTATCGTAGTCTCGCGAGTTTCCACGCATGTAAATCATTGAGTTCATGGAATGCGATCCACCAAGAACTTTGCCCTTGTTCCAAACGCAGGACTCGCTTTGCATGGCAAAGCACGATTTTTGATTTGCTACTGTCGCATATTGCCAATCGAAGTCCGTGTTGAAATGCGACCACGCAAGACCAGGAATCTGGAATTGATTATCTGCAGATTATATTTCGAGTGGAATAAAATTTAGGTAGATACCTCAGACTCTAACGGAGGATCTCCGCCAGCCTCCAAAAGAAGGACTTTGTGATGTATGTTCTCTGCTAGGCGTCCTGCTACAACTGATCCTGCCGTCCCAGCACCAACTATCACGAAATCATATTCACCGAGAGCTAGACGGCGTTGTGGTAAGAATCATAAGGAAATTAGTCAACCCAAAATTAAAGGTAAAATCAATGTGAAATTCAGTTGGTTCTGGTAAAGATCCTTACCACCGCTCACTGCTCTTGGACCATAATCCGGGGGCCACATATCAGGCGTCGAAAAGTTACAATGCAAAGCAAACAACGTGGAAACAAAAGTCGACAGCAAATGATTGGCTGGGCCAATACTTCGCGCCGCACACTGAGGATCTAGATACTCCATTTTCGTAGATCCTTTATATCTATCTCCTTTTTTGACTATACAAAAATTACATCACATCCCTATAAAGTGTTACTTTAAGTGATACCCGAATGAAATCAATCGAAACTGAAAGTGTTACGTGCTAAAATCCGACATATTTATAGGAAAGTATCTTTTATGGTAGCATCTTAAATTGCAAGTGTGAGATAGGTCTTTGTGTGCCACATTAGACAAAATTACCTTTGAGTAAGTATTAAAGTGTATTAAGAGCGATCGTAATATTCTCGAATGAAGCATTGGGAAGTTGTTACACATGGCACCTATACAAAGTTCTTTGAACTTCAACTATCTTGCAAATGAATAGATACATTTGATTGCGCTCTGTTCTGTAGAAGAATTTGTGCAGATAATTTATTACTCTAAAGCATGATATGTGGATTATATCATCTCTGATGATATTATTTTTGCTGTTTAGGCAGCAATGTCTCGTATTAAGCAGGAACAACTTTCTTGAAATTTGTTACCAATCTTTGGGTGGTAAATTCTGCGAAAAATATAATTTGTTATTTCACTAACCGCAAGTAAGTTCATACATTATATTGGGTGGGAGCAATTATTTTACTTGAAGACTTACACAATATCGCACTTCATATTGAAACAAGGTCTAGAACCATCTTTTACTGAAAACGAGGATTGATAATTTTGGTTGCTCTCCCTTGAAGATTCCTGAACACCATTTATTCAGGTAAACCTTGTAGATGATAATTTGAAAGGCTTATCACACTCCACTCAAAGTCAACAGGGAATTACGTTGAATAAATTATGTTTCAATAACAAGCTGGAACTGTTTTCTTGGAGTATATACATAATTAGAAATTAGGTTATGGCAAGAAACTACCCACATAGCATACAACACTTAATCCTAAGATCAGCAACTGATCTTAAATTTCGTGAATTCACATTGTCCACGACCAAACTGTCAACCACAAACTGTCAGTTGAACCGAGAAAACATGGAAAATGTCGGATGACAGTCGTTAGTTTCAAAGTTAACAACTGAGGATGACGAAACGGAACCCTAGAAAGGAGTTGTATAGGAGTGGAACTGGTGGAACGGCATCTCGTTTGAAATTGGTAAAAACTTCTTCTGAACTCCTCTTTTTTGAATTTCGGGTTAAGATCGGTGCACGCTAAAATTTTGAAGATCCTGAGAAACGAAGTTTTGTGTTTCTACTGAGCCTACATATATTTCTAGAGATCGTAAGATACTGGCGGACATTTCAACGAGATATAAGGAAAATTCATTAGTGCGGGGATGCGACAGACGATAAAGATTTTTAGCACTAAAGTATTCTCTTCCTTTCACTTGGTATCCTTTTTATTTTCGGTTACAAATGGTTTGGGGTCCGGCACGAATCGATTTTTCATTTCGAGGATCGTTGCCAGAGTAGTCTCGTCGCAGAAGTAAGTGTTGCGCTTCATATTTTATATTTCAACATCCCTCATTGTGGGTGAACGCTCTGTGGCTTTGCCCGAACAGTGGCCAAATTCAACTGCCAGTACAAAATGGAGCATAACAATTACTTCGTTAATCTTGAAGATGAATCATCATAATAATTCTAGGTACAAGAAAGCTTGAAAATTCCTAAAGGAATTCATTAGTCATTTATTTTTGGGTTTTGAACCTCCGTGTCTAGTCAAAAACACCGCCCACTAGTGTGCTTTTGGTTCGCAACTTTGCTAACACTATTTTTGCACATTAATATACATATACATATAGAATTGCTACGTATGCATAATATACGCTAACGTAAAATTGACAGTCGTTATACTGCGCGGATACAAATAATTTATAAAAATAGTTGAAGTATAATGAGCTTAATCCATCAATAAGCCTAACCGTGGTCGTGCTGTCTGGTGGCGGATGGTAAACTACAGCACCTGAAGAGGATGCCGTCCGTCACCCGAAACCACGCTTCTCGATTGAATTCATTAGTTTGCCTACTCATTCGGCACCAAGATTGCACTTTGAAACCTAACTTTTCAACAAGGACTCTTGAATCACAATCAACTAAAATAAAACTACATTGTTCATTTGTCTCATCATTTTATTATTATCAACAATTATAGTAGAACAACAATTTATTAACACTAAATAAGTCAAATCGAAGATGGCCGTCCACCATATCCCTATGCTACCGTAGTTTTCTTATGTGCCTCCTTAATAAAATCAGCTGCCTTCTCCGCTATCATTATCGTGGGTGCACTAAGACCGCCACTCACCAATTTCGGAACAATACTAGCATCCGCCACCCGCAATCGGCGTACACCTTTCACCCTCAATTCAGGATCAACGACAGCACCATGATCCGCATCAGGACCCATTTTCGCCGTGCCCGCAGCATTATACATTGAACTTGTCATGTATTTGATATAGCACTCCCAATATTCCGTGGTTTTATATCGGAAAGGATTACAAGCGGGCAATTCGATGCGCATGAATCTTCCGTGAACTCTTTCGAGAGTTTGTGTCCTCTCGAAATCGAACAGCTCCTTAACGCCGCGCACCATTGTCTTAATGTCCGAGTCCTTTTGGAAGCTGTTTGGGATAATTAGCGGTGGATCTTTGTACGAATCACTTTCCAGACGAATGTGTCCTCTTGAGCGAGGCGAGAGGACAGTCACTTCAACTTTCAGAACTTGATCTTTATGCGAAATTTGTTTCTCCAAACTATCAAGGATACTCTTCTTTAGCCCCACATGCGTGAGATTGAGGATGGGTGTGAACTTGAATTGAATGTCTGGGTAACGGCTGCTGCGCTTCGTGCTTATGAACCCGGCCACGTCAAGAGCGGCATTACCAAACGGACCGCTCCTATGAATCCACTGGTTATAGATGGAATCCAAGGTGTCTATCGTTCGGCCAAGATAATACGCACGCTCATATTTCAAGAAGAGCATAACAGCCACATGGTCCTGTAGATTTTCACCAACAGGCAAATCCTTGACGACATCAATCTTCAACGATTCTAAATGAGTTCTAGGACCGATGCCCGAAAGCATGAGTAGTTTGGGAGTCTCGATAGCTCCAGCAGAAATGATGATCTCCTTTTTCGCTTCCGCTTCCAACTGCATGGTATTGTTAATAATGATACTAACCGACACAGCCCTTTTGTTGTCCTTAAAGTTGATCTTATGGGCGTACGCATGTTTCATGACGCTAAGATTCGGCTTCCCACTTCCTATGAAAGCTTTTGCTGTACTTTCCCGTCGTCCTTCATTCAACGTCCCATAGACGAAACCAAACCCGAGATATTGTCCCTCCACAAAATCATCGACTTGCCTGTAGCCCAGCTCAGCGGACGCTTCCAGAAGCATGTACTGGTCATGCTTGGATGATGCGAAATGTTCAATGTTCAAAGGTCCACCCTCGCCGTAGGTGCCGTAACGATCGACCCCAATATAATTTTGCGATTTTCGGAAAAACGGCACCACATCCCTCCAGCCCCATGTCGGATTACCATCATCTTCCCATACATCGTAGTCCTTCGGGTTACCTTTGAGATAGGCCATCGCATTCAGCGCACTAGATCCTCCCAACATTTTGCCTTTGTGCCACGTGCAGGACTCATCTTCCATAGCCATACAGGATAAACTGTTTGTTGTAGTCTTGTATCGCCAATCGTACTTTGTGAAGAGTGTAGAGGGTTGTAGGCCGGGTATCTAGGAGGATATGGTAATAAACACTAGTTTCACAGAGCAATGGGTAAGAATTCACCTCTGATTCCATCGGTGGATCTCCACCTGCCTCTATCAGTAAGACTTTAGTATCTGGATCTTCAGCCAAACGTCCTGCAATCACAGCTCCTGCTGTTCCCGCACCAATTACAATAAAATCGAATTGTTCAATGCCTGCAAGGATATATGGATTGATATCATTGGTTTTTAAATATTTTTTTACAGTCACAGTTTGATATAAGATTGTTTATGTTTGGAACAATCTAACCGAAGGATATCACAATTAATTTGTCACATTTTTTTACTATCAGTGGACTCGGAGGTCCTTAGTCCTCACCATTTTTAACAGCATGCAGTGAGTAGTCTGGCGGCCACATATCCGGGGTGGAAATATTACAGTGCATCGTCACAAGCGTCGAGATCAGCGTGGTCACCAAATGATTGGCAGGACCCAAACTCCTTGTTGCGCATTTCGACCCTATGTAATCCATCTTCGTTGTCGTTCCTGGTACTTTTTGTGTCAAGTTCACACTTCGGATCACTCCCACAAACCCCAAATTGTTGTGCACACCCTCAAATCCACCGAGAGATGCTCCTGTCTTGCATCTAGAGTAAGAACAGTCCGGGCTGCAAGTATCTATTGGTTATCGTTCGTATCTTTTGTCTTAAATCTCCCACGCCCGGTCGTTCAGATACTAAATTGAAACGTGTTGCGATTCGGGATATTTATACGGCCGCAATATAATTTTCGCGATTCATTCGCATAGCACACTAATAAGTTAATTGCAAAAAAGCAACAAAGCAAAAAGAAAGCTCAGGTGAAATTTCTTGAGCGACTCAAGTGCCGCATCATGGAAATCTTCGTTAAATTACTTTTTATTCTTTGGGATTCGCCCGCCCGCCCACTCTCGCATTCCGTTCAGGCAAAATGAAATGAATTTATTGACGGCATTAGCTCGGCATTAGGACAATAAAAAATAATTTAGAATAACAATCAGGCAGAATCAGTTTGTGTTGCGCAAACAATTTGAATGACAATCGACTGTTTCGTCAATGGGAAAATATTTATTTGAATCCCCGACCACTTGGGGGGTGTGAAAATCGTGTCAGGGTTTTTGGTGCGCAAGTATGCAACGTCCAACATAAAGTGGTGAATGTTTACGGATTCAATTCACTATAAAAGACAATACGGTGGAGGTTTTATGTTGCAGAGCAAACTCTTGTCTAATTGGAGGCAGTTAGGGACAAGCTCACCTAAATTCTGTGCAGGTTAGATGAAACAAAGCATATCCTGCTATTGATGCGATGCATGTAGATCGACGATAAAGGATCATTGATGATGATAATAATATGGCATGGTTAAAGATACTTTTCTTTCAGAATTTTTCGATTTAGATGAAAGTCTTGACGAATCGTTTTACTGCGAGAGACCCTGCAAGCAAATTTCAGGTGTTCCTTGCTCTGTTTTCGAGCAATATTTGAAATTAAATTGTAGCACGGCTGCAGTTCTTTTATTTAAAACACCTTGAACTTATTTACAGGCCACTTTTTGCATTTCAATGTAATGTACAGAAGAAACGAAAGATAATTTACTTACAATAAGAAACATGTTCATGTTCATCGAGCGAATCAAATATCCCCTAAATATTGTATCTGCTTTAACAGATTACTATTTCTTTTAGTTTTTTCATCCAGCCAATATGAGCATCCTTTCATTTTTAGAAAAGCTATGCCATACTGCAAACAATTTAAGTAAGCAACTCTCAAAAATCTTCTGAAACTTAACGAAAAACTCCCACGATCTATCCTTAAACGTTCGTTGTACTTTTCTACCTCTAAAGTAACCAAAAGAAGCAATTATCAACCCCTAATAATAGCATTCAAAAGCTTTGATTTTATACAGAAAATTTGTCAAAACAAATACCAAATTAATAAAGGCCTGTAATGTTTCCTCTCACAGAATATTTGCATAAACTATTTAATGATAACTTTTCACATTTGTGTTAGAAATGATTTTTTCGTAAGCCCACATAATCACATCACTATGTACAATTCATTTGCATATTTTCGAAAATTTTAGTTAAAGCTCACCAAATACTTATTCCACCTATTTAAACAAAGATAGTGGAAAAATATATATAAATTAAACAAAGTTACTTTCTAAGAAATACGCAAAACGATTTGGAAAAAACAAATAAATTCTAATGCGATGATTCTCTTGAATTAAAGTATATTCACCTATTTTTATTATTTTTGTAGTAAGCAACAATTTCTTCGAGAACTTTTGTTATTTCGTAAATATTTGGTTTGAAATAAATGTTTTTTCACATACTTAATTGATTAAATAAATGTGCGCTAAATTTTGAACGACAAAACATAATATTTGTCAGTGTATAGAAATAGTGTCACTATTTCATTTATCTACATCTAAGTGGAACAGTAGCATGATTTATTTGAAACCAATTTGATAAATCACAACAAGAACTAATACTTCCAAGCCTTCTTTACAAAATTCGCTCCTTTTTCCCCAATCATTATGGTTGCAGCATTTGTTGGGGCACTAACAATTGTCGGCATGATACTGGCATCAACTACCCTTAATCCTCTGATGCCTTTGACCGACAGCTCGGAGTCAACGACAGAGTCACTTTGCCATTTCGGACCCATCTTCACTGTCCCGACAGGATCAAATAGGCTGCTCGACATAAATCGACAGTAACACTCCCAATATTCAGTCGAATTGAACTGGAGGACATCACAATCCGGCAAATCCACCCTAAGAAATTCACCTCTGATCCACTTCAAAGGGAATGTATCTTTAAAGGCAAGCAGCTCCACAATAGCAGCCACTACAACCTTCAAGTCAGATTTTGCGGAAAAAGTTCTTGGCATGATCACAGGACTATCTCTGTAGTCGGCACTCTTCAGGCGAATCTGTCCTCTCGATTGCGGCTTCAGCAATACCACCGAGATAGCCAAAACTTGATCGAATGAACCCACCTGGCTCGTCAAACTAGTTCGCATGGGTTCTTTATATATCTCGGTTGCATCAAATATACTCCTAATCGGTGTAAACCTTATATGCACATTTGGATACGAGCTGTTGTGATGTGTGTCGATGAAACCGCCAAAGTCCATAGTAGACATACCAAGGCGTCCAGTACCTAAAATCCACTGTTCGAAAATATCGTCTAAAGGTCGCAGTTCAACCGAAGCTTTGTCCATGTAATTGTATTTCAAATAGAAATCAACTTTGGCATGATCCTGGAGATTGTCTCCAACACTGAGATCCATCTCAACAGGAATTCCTAGTTCTTTCAGATGCAATGCTGGTCCGATTCCCGAAAGCATCAACAGCTTCGGAGTCTCTATCGATCCCGCTGAAATGATCACTTCCCTTTTCACCTTAACCCTGACTTCCTTATTGTCCTTATACACAAAATTGACATATCCTGCCTTCTTCCGATGATCGATTTCAACCTTTGTCGCTACAGCATGTTTCACTACATGAAGATTGCTCCGACGGACTCGCAGGAAAGCTTTCGCAGCACTCATTCTCCTTCCGTTCATAAGAGATCCATATAGTGTTCCAAAACCCAAATCCTTGCCACCCACAAAATCATCCACAATACGATATCCTAACTCATCGGCTGCTTCTCTAAGGATTTGTTGCATGAATTTCGGTGTTCGAAACGATTCAACATTCAAAGGACCTCCAGTTCCATGGGAGTAATGCCGTTTCAATCTCACGAAATTCTCCAAATTCCTGAAATATTCGAAAATGCCAGTCCACCCCCACATGGAGTTTCCCTGAATTTGCCAATCGTCATAGTTTCTATGATTTCCACGATGGTAGATCATATCGTTCATGGTACTTGAGCCTCCCAGCACCTTTCCTTTGCTCCATGTGCAGCAATTTCGAGCCATCGCTTGACAGGATGCGCCATCATCTAGGGTAGAGTATTGCCAATCGATTTGGCTGTTTATGGTGGAAAATGCTAAGCCAGGAATCTGTAATGTGAAGAGATTTTTCATTCAGGTTTCTTTTTTTCAATTCTTAATTGTAAGCGTATTATTACTTCTGATTCGATTGGAGGATTGCCTCCCGCTTCCAGTAGCAGGACTTTATATCGACGTTTCTCTGATAGACGATTAGCTACAACAGATCCAGCTGAACCAGCGCCAATGATGACAAAATCGTACAACGGAAATTCTTCAATAGAAAGGATTAAGTTTGAATTCTGTGCTATATGCACACGAACTACTTGTGAAATATAAGATTTTATTTTAAGGACTATATGTTCCTCTAAAGCCATGTGTCAATGCTAGATAGTCACCAATGGTGTATACCTGTTGTTCCCTGAGATAGTTGAACTAAACATTTGATAATTAGTTCAGAAAATTTCACTTAAAAATTTAAATATTTTTACTAGAAGTCACCGTCAAACCCCTATAATAAATGTTCCAGGAATCCAAAATAGCTGGGACAAGTTTAATGCTTCATAATTACGTGTCCTGATGCTCTAAAGTGACCGTGGCATAGTTGGGAACCGCGAAACAGATGCCACAACGAAAGCCAGCACCAAGATCCACTGTTCACTGTTGTTCACTCTTTCGTTGCATTAGAGTCAAGTATTGAACAGGACCACACAGGCTACTTGACAAAACTTGTAGAACAACCATAGACTCTCAATATGAGTCGTGATACTTTAAGTCTACTAATCTCAATATTAACAGACCACTGTGTAATAAGACGCAGGACAATTGGGCATTCTCTTCAACGGTTTTCGTTGAAGGCCAGGAAAGGAAGAAACAACCCCAGCACCTTCCACAAGAAGCATTCAAATCCTAGACATAAATTTAGCCTCAAAAAATATCTGGTATTAATATTAGTATCATTGCCTGCTTCATAAGGGAATCAAAACGAAGCTCATCTAAGACCTAGGATTTTTAGTGCCGTCATTAACCCTTCTCTCAAGGTGAACCATAGTGAGTCTACGGAAGCCTAAAGGATCCAATTATGATTAGTAGGATTGCTACTACACCCTACTTTCCTACCTTTCATTGAAAACGTTTTACTAAATTTGTTTTCAACCATTTTTCAAAGCATTTTTATGATGTTTCCTTTCCCCGAACACCGCTTCCCGCCCATACAAATGAGGTCAGTTTCAATTTTTAATCATGTTCAAGAATAACTCTGAATTCCTAAAAATAACCACTCAGGAATCAACAATAAATCTCAATTATTCAGGACGCATGCAAATTGCAATCAAAACAAAAACATCTCGTGAAAACACTTAAAATCAAAAGACCTCGAGTAGCACAAATCATCTGACGCACTTTGAATTGAAAAAAAACACATGCATTAATCCTTAGGAATTCTAGAACCTCGACCCCAATACCATTGGCTGTCTCACCCACAACCCCTTTTCCGTCCCGGGCGGATTTATCACGTGTTTATGCACTATCGTCATACAAAGCTTTCACCTTCCGCAAGAGCTTTTGGGCCATCATCCTCGGGCCACATTTCAGGGGTTGACATCTTGCAGTGGACTTCGAGCAATGTCGATATCAAGGTTAGTATCACCTGATTTGCGGTACCAACACTATAGGGAGTGCACTGCTCACTCATCGGGTTCATTTTTGAGTTGTTGCTATCTCTTCGCAAACAGGAGCTACTCCGAACTTTTCAAATAGTAATTCTTTACACAAGAATGGTATCCCGCCACTATAATCACAGAAGACCCTTTGGAAACAACACAAAATTTATAGTGTGCTCTCCAGTTAGTTCCATTCAGGAAAAACATCCGCCAACAAAATACTGCACGTACTTAGTTGGCAGACAAAAAAACTAAATTCCTTGTGTATCTTTTCTTAGACTAGGCTATCAGACAAACAGACAAACCATGGTGGAAAGGTTAAACTGATTGCATAGGTTTCAAATTAAGTACTGATACCCTATTTTGATAAAAATCCTAACCCAACAGGTTGAAAGTCGTTTCAATTTCATGCGAAATAAGGAGCAGAAGTATTTAAACATATTCAGCCTTATTTTGTTGGAATGCAGATAATTTTTTCGCCAAGAAACCATCGTCTTTAATAAACAAATATTTCGAAAGACTAGTAAAATTCAGATGTAGTCTTCATTGGACTTAAATATTCTATTCAAGGAATTACCAAAAAAATGCTTGAAAATTATATATGTAAAAACTACCCTCAGTTTGCAAAAAATACCTTCTCTTGACTTTCACCTTGAACCCAAGGAAATTGTTTTTTTTTGAAATTTTCTCACTGAAATGCCACCAAAAAAAATTCGTGTACCTAATTTTATATATATATATATATATATATATATATATATATATTTCAACCCCCACCCCTTGTATACCTTCAGTGACAATGTTAAGCTCGTGATGTTTGTTTTGCAAATGCTCTAATTTTATATAAAAATGTTTGAAGAACCGAAGCAAGACGTTTTAATTCCCACCATAAACATTTATCTTGAAAAGATACAGTACAAGATAGTTCATAAATCTTTTTGCTAGACAATTTGTTTGAAGAAATATTTAAATTAACTCCGAAATATTTAAGATATTAGCAAATTGTTTTGTGCAAGAGAGTGCAATTTTGATGGAAGATTTTTTTTAAAAATACCAGTTGATACTGTTATTAAACAAAAATATTCAGATATTAGATTGGTAATATTTGAAAAAAGCAATTTCATTCTGTTCGAAATTTTTAGATGAAGATGCAACATTTTACGTGGTTCGCTACAAAAAAAAATGATGAAGCAATTCTTGCGCACACGCAGCACTGCAAGGCAAGAAGGAAAGCTTAGTGATTCACTAAAAATCATGTGCAGGATCAATCAAACCATTATTTCTTGCCAAGAAAAACATGTTTTTCATGAATTATGAATCAAAACTAAAAATCAAAGCAGCGATTTACTGTGAAATCAAATTTTAGACCATATCATCCTCCGATTCCGTTTGTGTAGCAAAAATAATACATATTTTGGTAACAACTCAAAAAACAATACTTTATTTACATACTAGACAAATCAAAAAAAAAACTAAATGAATTTATCCTAGGGCTTCTTCCACGTCTCCAATATAAAATCAGCTCCTCGTTCGCCAATCATAATGGTGGGTGCGGTAATTGGACCACTTACCATAGTGGGCATAATACTGGCGTCCACCACTCGCACCCTTTTCATTCCGTGAAGTCGCAGCTCATCGTCCACAACTGCAGTCACATCCGCGACAGGACCCATTTTGGTCGTCCCGGCAGGCTGATAGAATGTGTTCGACATATATTTTATATAGCACTCCCAATACTTCACGCTCCTGTATTTCTGTTCATTGCACTCGGGGATGTTGATTTTGATGAATTTCGCACGGTATTTGCTGAACGTTTCGGTATCCTCGAAACGCATCACCTCCTTAATGGCACGAACTAGAACCTCTACGTCCGCATCTTTCTGGAAGCTGTTCGGGATAATGAGTGGTTTGTCGCGGTAGTTTTTGCTCTGAAGGCGAACGTGTCCACTTGATTTTGGTCGAAGAAGGATCACCGAGAAGGCGATCACATGGTCGGAGTCCCTGATTTGCCGTTTCAAGCTGCGCAAGATGGTACTTTTGAAGTTCGCCGCGAACTCGTCCATGTTGGTGATCGGGATGAAGGCGATTTGGGTGTCTGGGAAGCGGCTGGAGTTTCGAGTGTTGAGGAATCCTCCTATATCCAGTGTCGGTGCTCCAAACGAGCCGAAGTTGTGCACTAGCTGATAGTAGATGGCATCAAGCTCGCGAACAGTCGGTTTTGTAGTGTACTTGTAATCAAATCTAAAGAACAAATCGACTCTTATGTGGTCCTGCAGGTTGTCGCCAACTTGCAAATCTTTGATGACGGGTATATCAAGCGATTTGAGCTGCGTCCTAGGCCCGATACCAGAAAGCATCAATAGTTTGGGCGTTTCAATTGGTCCCGCAGCTACCACAATCTCTTTTTTGATCTTAACATCGTACTCTTTTTCTTGGTAAACGAAGCTCACTTTCTCCGCTCTGTTATCCTTCCTGAAGTGAATTTTCGTCGCCACTGCATTAGTGATCACCTGCAGATTGCTTCTTGCGCCCTTGTCACCACCCAAATATGCTTTCGCACTACTTACCCTCCAGCCATCTTTCACCATTCCATAGAGCCACCCAAACCCAATGTGACTTTTGTCCACAAAATCAGTAACTTCCTCATGTTTGAGCTCGCGTGCCGCTTCCAGGATTAAATTTTGATCATATTTCGGCGACCAGAATGCTTCAATATTTACAGGACCATTAGTTCCGTGCGTATCCCCTTTGGTTTGACCCCGGAAATTTTCCAGTTTTTTGAAGTACGGCAGGACATCACGCCAACTCCACATCGCGTTGCCCTTATTCTCCCACCATTCATAGTCGCGTGACAATCCTTGCGAATAGAGCATTGCATCAATTGAACTCGAACCACCCAACATTTTGCCGCGATGCCAAACACAGGATTCATTTTTCATTGCCATGCAGGAGAGTTGGTTTGATTGCGTTGGATATTGCCAATCACCATCGGTACTTATCATTTTGAAGGCTAGTCCTGGAATCTGGAGAAAAATGTATTGATTATGCGGTAAGGACACGCTGTGTTTGATACAGCCAAAAAAATTAAAGAATGGAAGTCGGATCTATTTTCTGAAAAATTTCGTTAAAAAAAGATAATAGCTGAGAGTGATCCGCCTTGGAAAATCATTCAAAAATATAAAAGCTATCCCTGAACACTTACATCCATGAAATAATTAAAAAAAAGAATGCTCTGATTGAGGTAGTTGATAGGTCTGCGAAACCTTGTGCTCATTTTTTTTGAAATTTTTTAAAGAAACGCAATCCAAACCGGAGCAAAAAGAAAGATTTTCAAAACTATGGGAAAAATTGAACAATTTCAATTTTCATATTGTCTCTATTAAATTCATCAAATCAGGACTACATAAAACATTACCTCTGACTCCACCGGAGGAACCCCACCAGCCTCGATAACCAGCACTTTGTTGTCTGGATTTTCGGATAGTCGACTCGCCACCACTAATCCTGATGTACCTCCGCCGATTACCACAAAATCATAACTTTCGAGTGCTTTAAGGAAAACCCATAAAAAAAATTAACCGAGGATCAAGTTTTTCTGAGGGTGAAAAGCATCTTTCCACTCACCTTGCCCTTCAACAAGTTTCATCCCATAATCCTCGGGCCACATCTCCGGATCGGATATGTTACAATGCATGCTGAGAAGGGCTGTAATAAGGGTGCTCACCAGTTGATTTCCGGAGCCGACACTCCGGACCGCACACTCCGAACTAATGTAATCCATTTTCCGCCACCGACCTGTAACATTAATATAATTCAATCCATATGAAATTTTTGATCCGAAGATCATTTCCTTGAAAACTACAGTCAAACACCATCACGCTTATTTTGTTATCCCTAGCAACATACCCTCAACAATTTGTTATCTGTTGTTGTTTTTCGATCGATCGAATGGCAGCAACAAAACTAAATAGAACATTTCCATCGCCATCCAATTTATAGTGCGATTTCTTCGGAGCTTTCGTGCACAAACGCAAACTAATCCTGAAAATTCTAAAGAATCATCTTCGAAAAGACATTCAATAAAATTTTTAACCCACTGACTATACTACTGCGGCATATGAATAATAGTGGTGGTTCATATTTTCTACGTTCGCAGCCACTTTGCGGGGGTAATAACACTTTTGGAATGGTATTGTATAATATCGTAGATGTGATGATGGAAGAGTACAATATTTAAGTATCTTTTGTTGTGTTCGTGCTTGCGAACGAGGCTGCGAGGGTGGCACGGGGAAATTTTCACACTTCGGTTTGAATTTTGTGGCAAATAAATTGTTTGCAAATAGGAAAACAATTGAAAAAGTCTTGGTAGGTATTTAAGCTTAAAACACCACCAAGTATTGTATTTTAAACGGGGCCAATAAATGGTGGATATTTATTTTGGGGGAGTACATCTCACCGCCTTAAAATAATCTAAATAATTTATTATGTTAGTTTAAAATTGATTGAGCAGTACTAATGAGCCGTTCGAATAGGCATCTCCTTATTCCGTGTAAAATTCTAGGACTCTCATTTAAATTTACAAAAGAAAAAGAAAATTTTGCGTAACATTTGTTTTGCTTCCATCTATGCAAAAAGTACCCCTAAAAAGGCTGTTCACTTCAACCATAAATGTATTTTATACGAGTGCAATAAAATGTCCGCAGGCCTAACTTCGCTACGCGATCGTGAATAAATTTTAGACCCAAACAAGGATCTGCCAATATTCTCGTTTACAAATGTCACGAAAACAGTGTCTTATGCTTTCCAAATTATTTCGCGATATGTGGTTTATTTCTTTTTTGAACCCATTTAGTTTACCGCTTCTTTAATCCTTGGTAAAAAATAGTTTTTTTAAAAATCAAAGTTTAAACTAAAAAAAATACTTGGATCTGTGCTTCATACATGATTATTTCTGAAAGGAGGCAACGCGAACGTTTAGGTTCGTTCATACGAGTTAGTTTGGTCTCTTGAGGGAAAGAGGTTTAATGTTTGCTTATAGCCCAGCTCAGTTTCACGGGTGGTTTTTTTCTCTATCTTCATTTTACGTGAAATTTAACAACCCTTAAGCCTCGATTGCACGAAATGCTCCTAAAGTTACCTACTGCCAAAAAAATTGAATCAATCGTCAACAACGTCTGGGCTATACCTCCTTTCTTACATGAATATAATCCAAACAGGCGTGCGAAAGTAAATGGGCACCTGTGTCGGCCCATTGTTGTGCTGTCTGGGCCCACCCCACAACGTGCGAAAACGCTTAATCGAACGAAGTTTTTCCTGTAATGGGAAAGGATGGCCAGAGGAAATTTCTATTCCATTATTTCAGTTTCTATGCTTTAAAATTCATTACAGATTTTGATTAGAAATCAAATGACTTTGGTATTTGGTTCTATTTTCTTTAGTTCTTTATATTTTTTCAGATTTTCCATCGTTAATTTTTAGGTCCGAAGGTTGCAGTGACAGCCCTCTTATTCAGAATTGCGCACTTGGTCGTCAGTAGACCGATTGTGATACCACACGGAATTTCTTCAATATCTTCTCATTTAGTATCTCCCTCAAATCATCTTAAAATCTTATCCAATCAGGCTAATCATTCGTTCATTTTTGTGTAGCAATCCATGAGCCAACATTGAACAAACAAGTCCACGGACCATTGGTGCAGTTCCAGGTTCGCATAATACTCCTACGACTCCAACTTGTCCCAATCAAACGTTTTGCGACATGTAATCAAGCCAGCACGTACCGCTTTCGGCAACTGTCCCTTGTTATGCGTAATATACTCAGCTAATTCCACCTTATACCCATAGTTTTCGTGCATGGACAGCTCTCATACTACAATAAATCTTAAATTTGTTCATACTAAATAATAATTTTTATTTCGGCCTAAATCGTAACATTGTTTTTATATTCCAACTACTCTTAATATAATCCGCTCCCTTTTCACCGATCATCATTGCAGGTGCATTTGTATTGCCACTCACAATTGTGGGCATAATGCTTGCGTCGATGACTCTCAACCGTTTCACCCCATGCACCCTCAAATAATGATCAACAATAGCAGTCGGATCTGTTGCCGGTCCCATTTTAACAGTACCCACTTGATCATGTCCTGGTGCCGTCATATATTTCACATAACACTCCCAGTACTCGTCACTCTTATATACATGGTTATTGCACTCGGGGATGTCAACCCTTAGAAATTTAGCCTTGTTGTTTTTAAACACTTTCGTCTCTTCGAACTCTAACTGTCGTTTGATTCCGCGTATAAGCGTTTCCCTATCCTCCCGATTTCCTAAACTATTATGGAATATCGTCGGTTTGTCCTTGTAGTCGGTGCTATTCAATTTCACCCATCCTCGCGATTTAGGATTCAACAGTGTCACATAGACAACAATCAAACGATCTTTGGAAGCGATTTGATGTCGAATACTTTGACGAATTTCAGGCTTGTAGCGCATCCCGAATCGTTGAAAGCTTGGAACGTTCAGGTAAACGTATTGGATATCAGGGAATGGATCTGCATTCCTCTTGGAATTGATGAACCCTCCAATATTTAGGACTCCAACGCCTAATGGACCGAGCTGGTGCACCCATTGGTTGTAGACTCCGTCCAGTACTTTAGACTCCCTGAAAGTTGAAGCTTCTTCGATTCTGAGGAAAAGCGAAACAGCTGTATGATCTTGCAGATTGTCGCCAACAGGAGCAGCGCGCACTACCGGTATCCCTAGCTTGTTTAGAAGGAACCGGGGCCCAACTCCGGACAACATCAGCAGCTTGGGTGATTCAATCGTCCCGGCAGACACAATAACTTCCTTGCTCGCGTTCATCGTCAACTCGTGCTTGTTATCAATGACAAAGGTTACCGAATCTGCCGTTTTATTCTCGTTGATATTGATCCTTCTAGCTACCGCGTTCTTGATAATATGCAGGTTTTCACGTTCGGTCCTTAAGTACGCTTTCGCCGTACTAACACGTCTTCCATTCTGCATGGTTCCATAGAGGTAGCCAAATCCGATATGGTTTCCATCAACAAAATCCACGATTTGGTTATACCTTAGTTCGTGAGAGGCACGCAAGATCATTCCTTGATCTTTTCTTGGTGCGCGGAACGGCTCTACATTTATTGGTCCGCCCGCACCATGCGCATTAAACTTATCCACTCCTCCAAAATTTTCAGAGAGCCGAAAGTATTTGCGCACAAGCTGCCAATCCCAGGAAGGATTCCCGTTTTTCTCCCAGTCGTCATAGTCCCGCGAGTTACCACGAATGTACAGCATGCCATTGATAGAACTAGACCCACCCAAGATTTTCCCTTTGGGCCATACACAATTTCCGGTGGCCATCGCAAGACACGAGGATCCATTTGATCGGGTGCGGTAGTCCCAATCAAATTCAGTTCCTTGGAGGCTGGTCGCAAGACCGGGGATCTAGAAATGTAAATAAATGTAAGTGGGCACGACTGAAGGCTGCAGCACGTATATCGTCCTACCTCAGACTCGATTGGGGGATCTCCACCGGCTTCGATTAGCAGGACTTTTTGACTAGGTACCTCCGACAAGCGGTTGGCAACGATAGCTCCTGCTGATCCTGATCCAATGACAATGAAGTCATACGTGTCGGTTTCTATAATTGAAATTTTCTCATTTTATGGACCATACAACTTCTTCTAATCTTTCCATTTGCCACTAACCTACACTAATAGCCGCTTGCGCATAGTCCTCCGGCCACATATCAGGCGAAGATGTATTGCAATACGAGGTGAGTAACGTCGTGACCAAATGAATCATCAAAGGATTCGCTACACCAACACTGGTCGCCGCGCATTCTGGCTCAAGAATATCCATCGTGAGCTAAACGATGTCCTTGCAAACCGTTCGTACTTTATTAAATTGATCTATAAACTTGGCGAGGCCAATTCTGCAATTCCGTACAACCAACAAAACTACATTCAAGTCACCTTCGAAATCATTAGTTCATTTATAATCAAAAAATTCTGTACAATTTTCACGATGTGTTATCTCGTACCTATTTTTTTTTCTGTGTCCAAACGCAAAAGCGATTTAAGTTGCAATTGAGGGTAAGCCCTGATAATATCATATTGTCGTTTCAACAACAAATGTGCAGTAAAAGATATTATTCGTAACAATTCATAAAAACAACACGTTCAGTAGGTCTAGGCTGTAAATATTTTTGGGAATTCGTTGTATTTGCTAACTAAATTGTTTATTTTTCAATAAATTCCTGCATGTTTAGTGAGTTTCCTTGTAACAGTTAGATTGTATTAGATCCAGGTCATTATGCATATTCGATTCAGAATTGTTTTAGAAATTGTGAATTATGGTAGCTTATCGAAGATGAATTTTCTCTCGTGGATGGGAAGGAGGTGTGCTTTGCAGAACTTGTATATCAGAGAACATCACACCCGCTCGGTTGGAAATATTCCGATCAAATGTGGTCCGATTGCACTGCAAGCTTATTTTCTACGAAAGTGAACCTTCTTTTTGCTGTTGCAGAGGTTCAAGTGAGCCATCTCTGAATATATGGCCGCCTGGACAACCTATTTTCCAAAAACATGACAACGGTATTATTTTATTGATACCTAAAGGTAGAGGTCATCTTTCTGGAAAATATCTAACTAATCCCCTTCTTATTAGCTATCTTGTTCTGCTCACATAAAAAAATAAAACTCAAATTTCAAATTGAAACAATAATATCCTTTATATACCTCTTGGCAAAATATTCCAAGTACCCTTAACATAGTCCACCCCCTTCTCGCCGATCATTATCAAAGGTGCATTCGTGTCGGCACTCACTATATTTGGCATTATGCTGGCGTCTATCACTCTCAACCCCTCCACACCTCGCACGCGCAAATGATGGTCGACAATTGCTCCTGGATCGGAGACAGGACCCATTTTCGCTGTACCGACTGGATGATAAAGACTCGACGTCATGTGTTTCGTATAGCAGATCCAGTACTCATCACTATTGTACGGGAACGCATTGCACTCAGGCAAGTCTACTTTCAGGAATTTTGCGTTTCGTCTCTTGAAGGCGCTAGTGCTCTCAAGCTCTAGCTGCAACTTGATTCCTCTCACCAGCGTTTTAATGTCCTCGTCAGCGCTCAAATAGTTATGATGAACGAATGGCTTCTCCTTGTAGCTCTTACTCGCCAAACGCACCCTTCCTCGAGTCACAGGATTCAGCAGTGTCACAAAAACAGCCAGGAGTCGGTCTTTGTTGCCAAGCTGGTGACGAACGCTTTGCCGAATGCTAGGCTTGTAGCGACCACCGAACAAATCAAAGCTAGGAACAGGATGGTAGACATATTGCACATCTGGAAAAGGTTCGGCGTTCCTTTTAGTGTTGACGAACGCTCCAATGTTTAGCACGCCGATACTCAATGCGCCATACTGGTGGATCCAGTGATCGTACACTCCATCCAGGATCACAGATTCATTCGTTGACTTCTCATCTTCCAGCCGAAGGAACAGTGTCACCACTGTGTGATCATGCAGATTTTCTCCAACTGGAGCGGCATGAATAAGTGGAACGCCAAGCCTCTGCAGATTTTGTCGTGGCCCGATGCCTGACAACATCAACAGTTTAGGCGTCTCGATCGCTCCTGCTGAAACAATTACTTCCTTCGTCACATTCATCGTCAGGACATCAGTTTCATCAATAACGAACGTCACCGACACCGCTTTTTTGGCGGCATCAAAGTTGATTGTTTTCGCGACAGCATTCTTAACTATATGCAGATTTTCTCGTTCAACTCGCAGATACGCCTTCGCAGCGCTAAACCGCCTACCATTCTCCACCGTGCCGTAAACGTAGCCGTATCCTAAATCGTGTCCGTCCACAAAGTCATCGACTTGTTGGTAGCGAAGCTCTTTCGATGCGTGCAAAATCATTTGCTGATCTTTCCTGGGTGCTCGGAACGGTTCCACGTTCAGCGGTCCACCTACACCATGCGCCTTGAACCTGTCCTTCCCTTTGAAGTTCTCCGACAATTTAAAATACTTGCTCACTGTGTCCCAGCCCCACGAAGGATTGCCAAGTGCTTCCCAGGAGTTGTAGTCCCGCGCATTACCGCGAAGATACAGATTTCCGTTGATTGAACTGGTCCCGCCCAAGATTTTACCTTTTGACCAAAAACAACTATTGTCCGTCCATGCAAGACAGGAATTTCCATTCGACCTGGTCTGGTAGATCCAATCATACTTGGTTGCCAGAAGACTGTTCGCAAGACCCGGAATCTACAGCAGATAAAAGGTTTAAGTAGAAAGTCCTGTCTGATGAGACTGTTTGGGAAATTCACCTCAGATTCTATCGGTGGATCGCCACCAGCTTCAATCAAAAGGACTTTTATATTGGCATTCTCAGTGAGACGATTCGCAACAACAGCTCCAGCAGCTCCTGATCCAATCACAATGAAGTCATACATGTCTTGTCCTGCAACGCAACGTCATCAAATTTCACTGTAGATATTCACACATCACCACAATAAACTCACCCAATTGGATCGCGGTTGGACCATAGTCCTCGGGCCAAGCGTCCGGCGGTGATGTTTCACAGTAGCTCGTCAACAAAGTTGTCACCACATGCATAATCAAAGGATTCGCAACACCAATGCTGGTTGCAGCACATTGTGGATCCAAAAGCTCCATCCTTCACGCCCGCGTCCTTCGTATTGCTTGGTTGTATTTTCTCACACTAAAATTCCGGAAACTGACAGTTGGAGCTATCAAAGTGCATTCATCATCCGCCACAAGCCATGAGGCTAATTTATATTCGAAAAATCATATTTACTATTCCATTCTTATCTGTTACCCACATGCGTGTTTTTCTTAAACATATATTATAGTTACAATTAAGGGTAAGCTCAGATAACATTATTTTTATCGTTCCACTAACGGAAGCACGTTAATGAGGTGAAAATTACTTTTTTTATAGACGAGCAGATTAATGTGACAAGGTCGAATTTTATCCACCACAAAATGCAATTTTTGGAACAATATAAAGCTGAGTTGGTTGAGAATATTTTCTAAGATAGTTTGTGGTGCTTTTGAAGCATTCTTCATTTGATCTTTGTCACGAGGAGATGCAAATAAATCCTGTTGGAAATGCACGATACAAGAAACACGTTTTGGAGTGGAAGTTTCATCAGATTTGAATAGATTTCAATTGGTTTTAGCTTAACATCGATTCCATTTAGATTATCCTAGGAGAAAAGTGGCGAAAAATTAACATCAGCTACCAATCCTGATGCAAAGTTAACCTTAGAGCTTTTATTTCTAATTTATCAACTTTAAGATACATTAAAGATACCAATACCCATATTAGAATACTATCTTACTCTGCTATTCTAGCACCTAAGGTGAGTACACTATAGTTTTGTGCGGGTACCATTGAATCTCATTCAACTTCTGTACCTGCAAAACCTATTCAAAACGGTTTACAGATATTTTTCGATAGGTACTCACAACTGTCCACGCAGTCCATAGTTTCCTGTTTCTTTGAACTGCGAAGAGGGACGACCCACACTTAGCTTAAGGACACGCCACTTGTTTTGTGAACCTTTCAAACAAGAACTGGTTCGTGCCCTTAATTTTGCATTGGCAATTTACTTTTCTAAGAGTTCTTGTAGATTCTACCACAAGGATATACCTGAAGTACCTAAAAGAAAACGAAAACCAAGGAAAAAAACTCCGGCTAATGCCGGAGCCGTATTTTGCCTTACTCGTTGTTTCATCGCGCTATTTCAATGCCTTTGATGGCTTCTCGATATTATCCTCATACTGATGATCCACGAATCCTTTATTCCGTTTCACTATCATCTGTGGTTCATGGATTATAAAATTAGTTCCTATTTTTGAAAGGTGGTTGAAAATTAAACTTCGAACACAAGTTTCGTAGTAAATTAGAACCCTTTTCCATCTGAGTCGTGAGTTTGGCAGCGCCGTTTGACTATTTCATCTGACATTCACGTCAGAATTAAGTTGATTTTTTGTGACACATCAGGAATTTCGCGACAATTAAGCCAAACGTGTGAGAAAAATTACTGTTCTTGCTGCGAATAATGGACCCAGCATGCGCAAGGGAATAGTGTCAGCCCAGTATTCATGTCCTGTTTGGAGATAAGTATGGGCGAACAGGTTTATATTTAAGGATTTGCACCCAACTTTTTCGGGCATGACTATTCGGGTCTACCGAACTCTATCACTTACTTCCCTTGGGCTTTAACACAACCAGGCAAACTTGGCATGCACTGTGTTCCAAACGTACCAACACAAGCCGTGAAACCTTGATTTTCATCGTTTCCGTACTGACGGGACATTGTTTGATCGGCAGATACGCAGAAAGATTGAAGAACAATCCAACACTATCTGTGCGAATGCCCAGCACTGTCCAGGAAGCGCATGCAAACCTTGGACTCGCCCTTCTTGGACAACCTCATGGAGGTAGCTGATTTAAATATTAGCTGCATAGCTGGCTTCATACGAGAATCTGGATGGTTCTCGTCATCCCGCAGGTTCTAGTGCCGCCCTAATCTTTTGTGGTACCACAATGGGACTTTCGTGGCCTAAGTAAAGCACCTTTGGATAAAGAGGGCTGCCCATACAACCAATCCTTGGGCTTCTTGTACGTCTCTGATGGTTTAGAATCAACACTATCCCATTCGTGGCTATCACTATGTCATGTACCTCAATGGAGTGGTTCGAACGTAATTTAAAATCAGCTTCAAATGGCGGATAACAGTTCACTATGCTTTTAAGGTTGGTTTTCATTAGTCCTGAAAAATTTCGAGTGAAAGTTATTCAAGGTGTCTTTTTTCTCCTGTCTGGACGAAACAAGTGGCAGGTATTGCAACATAAATTTAAGTCGGATAGCATTCCAGAAGAGAAATTAAGTCATGTGATACGGATGAACAACTACGCAGCTTAATTCAAAAATTAAAACAGTAATACTAGATTGTTTTCGACAAAAATATTTTATTGAACATCCCTCCTCACAGCACGTGTTCTGTCCCATGTGTCCAACACATCATCGGCACCCTTCTCGCCAATCATAATCACAGGACCATTGGTAGGACCACTTACGATTTTCGGCATTATACTAGCGTCAATGACACGCAACCGCTTCACACCGTGCACGCGCAACCTTTCGTCCACAACAGCATCAGGATCGTTTGACGGTCCCATTTTCACTGTACCCACATTATGGAACATGGATGCGGACATGTACTTCATATAGCACATCCAATACGCATCGCTCCGATGCGAATGGGACTTGCAATCGGGCAGGTCGAGATTCAGGAACTCGGCATTATATTCCGAGAAGGCTGTGGTTTTTTCAAATTCCAGCTGACGCTTGATTCCGCGCACCAAAGTCTTGATGTCCTGCTCTTCACCCAAGCTGTTTGGATATATGAGTGGCTTGTCCGTGTAGTCCGCGCTCCTAAGACGCACTTTTCCTCTTGCTTTTGGTTTCAGGAGTACGACATGGATAACGAGGAGCCGATCATTCGGGCCTACTTGGCTCAGAATACTGTCACCAATGCGTTTCCTGTAGCGGGCCACAAACCTCTGCAAATTGGGAACAGGGAAGTACAAATACTGAATGTCAGGATAATTTTCCGAAGAGTGCCTGGTGTTTATAAATGCCCCCACATTCATGATGCCTACTCCCTGAGGTCGGATTTTATGCACCAGCTGATTATAGATTGCGTCCATTAGCGTGGTTTGGTTGAATAGTCCTTGACCGCCGAGCCGGAGGAATAAGCTAACGGATGTATGGTCGTGTAAATTATTCCCTACGGGCGCATCATGCACCAGATGAATACCGATCTCTTCGAGATGTTGCTTTGGGCCAATCCCCGACAACATGAGCAGCTTTGGCGACTCAATTGTTCCCGCCGAAAGAATTACTTCCTTTTTCGCACTCATTGTAAGTTCTTGGTTATCATTCAATACAAAGGTCACGGCTTTCGCTTTTCTGTGATGATCAAACCTTATTTTTCTTGCCACTGCGTTGTTGATGATGTGGAGGTTCGGTCTTTTCACTGAGAGATAAGCGAGCGCCGAACTGTATCGCCTTCCGTTTTGCATCAGTCCGTAAAGATACCCGAACCCAACTTCCTTCCCTTCAACAAAATCGTCAACTTGCTGATACTTTAACTCTTTCGATGCCCGCAAAATCATATCTTGATCATTTGTAGGCGTCACATATTGCTCTATGATCACAGGTCCACCAACACCATGATTATTACCTTTGTCATCTCCGCGGAAATCTTCAAGCAGCTTGAAATAATGAAACACTATTTGCCAACTCCAATCGGTGTTTCCTTTTCGGGCCCAGTCATCGTAATCCCGGGCGTTTCCTCGTGTGTAAAGCATGCCGCCCATGGCGCTGCTGCCCCCTAAAAGTTTGCCAGCAGGCCATACACAAATACCATCAGCCTTGCCGTGGCATGACTTGCCATTGGAAATAGTCGGGTAGGCCCAATCGAACTGACTTCCTTGAACGCTATGAGCAGGCACCTAACGGAAGCATGCTATCAGGTTATACTTCACGTCTTTGTTGTACTTCAAATGTAATTACCTGAGATTCATAGGGTGGGTTGCCACCAGCCTCGATCACAAGAACCCTGTGTTTGGGATTCGCAGACAAACGATTAGCCACAACAGATCCTGCCGTTCCAGATCCAATCACTATGAAGTCGTAGGTGTCGTGACCTGAAAAGAGGAGGACGCTACAGTCCAAAAAACGACAAACTGCAGCTCATCTCCAGAATCCACCAAATGTACACACCTAGCTCTATAGCCTTCGGACCATAATCCTCGGGCCACAAATCTTTCGGCGACGTATTGCAATGCATCGATATCAAATTGCTGATAAGGTACAATAGCAAACGGTTACCACTGCCAGTACTCAGGGCGCTACATTCAGGATCCAGGATGTCCGTTCTCATGGTTCAAGCAACACAATCGCCTTCTTTCAGAACTCGATGGATACTAAATATTGCAAGATCTCCAGCATCGAAGAGGTCTCACAATATGCTTCTATTTGAAATTTTCCGATCGCTTTTTATCTTTTATGTATCATTTATACCCTCTCATGCACACATTGAAACTTAGAACATAGTTTCAATACAAATAAGGTTAAACTGAGCTTAGCGCGTACCTCATAGTATATGCAATTCGTTTCGTACTTTTGCTTTCCTACTCCTATTCGCAAATCAAAGTTTTCTATGTAATTTGGCCAGGCAATAAAACATAAGATGTTTATCATTGAAAGGCATCAATTAAATCTCAGTCACAAATAGAACTACAAAAAATAATTGCTACAACTATCTAAAAAAAAATTATTTATTTGCTGATATAACGGTTGTTCGTTTAGTATCTAATTTGGTCTCAATAAAGTTCAACAAAAATGAAACTCTACCACCTCGGATCCATGCGAAGTTCAAAGACATCGGCCTTAGGTCTGGGGACAGGGAGGAAGATTTCATCGCAAATAACTTTCTTTTCATATGCAGCAATGATGAACAATTGGTTTCAGAATTTATCGTTTAAAAAATTTATTGAATGTTTTGAGTGCTTTAATTAATTTGGGAAATGGGACGCCTGCAAAATACTATTTCATTTTACAAAGCAAATGAGGATGGGCCATTAGTTCGTTACTTTTTTATATTGCTATCAAAGCTATGTTGTTGAATATTTTAAAATAAATGTTGCTTTATTCAAGAGAATACACCTTTCGATTATCTGAAATTCAAAAAAATCAGTTAGTTTAATAGATTTAGGGTAACTCTAGACCAATGATACCAACATACATGACACACACCAATTGCATTAACTTCTGTACGACTACATGTGAGTATTCGAAACTCCAAATCTAACAATTATATTTATTGAAATAATTTTCAAGCTGAAAATTGAATGATTGGACTTCAAAAATCTGCGGTAATATTGCCTAGGGCCAGAGCAATTCGTTCATAGGCATCTTCCAAATCGCGAGGAAATCAAAGCCGAAGTAATTAGAAATTTTATAAAAAGTATGGCTGGTCAGAATCTGGCCAGACTACCGTCAGCAATTTTTCGAGGTATTATATTATTTTCATAAATTATAACATTGTAATATAATTATTATTAATTGAATTAGTCAAAGATGAATTAGTAGGAGTATCGGGGAGAACTCTGAACTATCTTAAGGGGCGTGAAAATTTGAAGAAAGTAATCTGTCGCGAAAGGAGGAAAAACACTCCCAGTAACCCGAATACTTTAAACGATCTGGATGATCTTCCGGAGTCATTTAAGAAAACTATGAGTGGCGATAATTTTTTTTTGATATATGACTCTGGAGTTGGCGCCGAAAGAGTCTTAGTCTTCATGACTAAAAGAAATTTGGAAATTCTAAGCGTCAGTATCATGTGGTTCATCAATGGTACCTTCAGAGTAATTATTACTGCTATATACCGGTACATGATAAATTTTTAACTATGTATAAACCGATCCATGACTTCGCAGGTCGCTCCTAACATTTTCATCCAGGTCTTTACCGTATTTTGTCTGGTGAAACTACGCGAAGGTCATGCAGACTCTGAGTATGTATGTCTACCAATTTCTTCCTTGGAAAAAAGAAAATCAGTATTGCAAGATTTGAAATATACTGCAGCACAGTTGGGAATTCGAAACTTCATGGCTCGATCAATAATGTCAGACTTTGAACAAGGAAAACGCACAGCCAAATCAGCAAAAAATGCATCACCTTGTATAAAATTTGTTCTAACTATTTTTCTGTAGAATTTCTATTCATTCCTCATGATGCTAAACAAACTACCAAATTTGCAACCACAAATAAGACATAGAAAGCCCCAAAATCTTCTTGACCTAGTATTCTTGATGATTACATTCTTAAATAAATAATACACATAGAAGTTCTTCAGTCGTTTTTTTTCAATTAGTAAAACTAACATTTAGCAAAATACTATGAAAAGATTTGATCAGCAGATAACAGTAATAATTGTTTTCTTGTCGTTACAGTCACTTTTCATGCTCCTTCCTTATGGCACTGCCTTCAATTTCAAATCAATTTTAATACACTCAGGAATTTCAAGAATTTAACAAATCCAATTGACACCTGCCAATCCTCAAATTCATTCTCTGATAATTCAATATCCATTCAACTAAATCTTCTAATTGATTTGTTGCGACAATCGTGCAAAGAATTTATTGTTGCATATCAATGAATCAATCATTGTGTCGCCAATCACTAATGGGACTCTTGCACCAAGAGCTGGCCAGCGGCAACAAGTGTCCATTGTTCTCGTGGAATGATTAATTGATCTTGACTTTTCCTGGAAATTCATGTGCCCCGTCTAGCATAGTCCGTAATCGCTCAGATACTTGTATCTGAATGCGATTTGTTTTAGAAAGATCATCAATTCAAGTCCTCGCTCTTGTGCTTGGCACGATCAGAGGTCGCGCTCCAGTTTTCAAAATGCGGGATCGCACAAATTGTCGTGCCCATTAGCATAGGATTATGCATTGAATGGATATGAATGGAGTGAAGTCTCAATAAATATATCTGCATATTAATCGAAATGCACATGCATATTTCAATTTGCATCCACAATTCGCAATAAAAGGGTTTTAGTTGTAATTTTAACACTTGATCACCTAATTAGTTGCTGAATGTTAATTATAATGCGATCAACATTGACTGATAATTTTTATAATTATTTTCTAGGTATAATATTGATTATTTACTTCGCAAGTTTATATTATTCACTTTTTACAAATTTATATTATTAACTTCATGAATATTAGCATAAATGCCTTTAAAAAATGGTGCCAAAATTATTAGAAATAACACATGCGATTTGGTTTGCTTTGTTTTGCTCAAACATTATTAACTACATACCTTCTTCAAATATCTCACCTAACTTTCCTCACATTTTTAATTTCAACAATTCATAATTCGCTCGTCTGCAGTCCATTCTCATGAATTTGTGATCATCATCGGCGCCATTTTGGCAACTTGACTTATCGACGACTCCATGACAAGAAATCAAGTATGGCGGCTAGTTAAACTGTGACGCCCACTTGAGAGGTTGTATTTTTCCATAGAATCCTAAAAGCAAACGGTATTTTTTTGAATTTTGAATTGAACGCAACGCAAGTTTTTATTTATGGCTTAATAAATGAATAAGACAAGAATATTATTGACACGGACCGTAGTTCAAGGATCTTTCCAGTTTACTGTTACTTCCTAGTTGTTCAATAAGTGAAAATTACTTTATTCCATTTATTCTGTGTATTTTACTTGAGTTTTCATCGAAATTGATGTCATCAATTATGTTGTATTGATGCCTCTATATTTCATAATACATTTTCCGTTACTTTACAGCTATCCTGCCCAATATTAAAACAACACCTGAAACTTTTCCAACCATCCAATATTCTACCGCTAAATTAATTTAATTCATAATTAATTAGTGTATGCTAACTCTATTACAACTTTCCCTCTGCATTTTCTTTTTTCCCGTTTACACATTTAATTATTTGCCCAACCATAAACTAAAACTTTGCTTGCTGCAACCAACAAAAAGAAGCAACCCCTAAACTCCATCCAATCCAAACATCCATACAGCCGAACTTTCCAAAGTGAAACCTTTTGCATGGAAAATTTCCAACGAATTTTTATCTTTGAACTTTCCCAGTACAACTAACAGCAAAATGCATCCAACATAGTGTGTCCGTCAGCCGCCAAACCTCTCAGATCAACTATCATTTATTATTGATAATTTGCTTATCTACTCTATTTGATATCAACGCGAGGGAAAAACCGGAAAATCACTTTTCCCATCTGTACGGATGAGTTCCAAATGCAATGCGAACATGAAGGCATGGATAATTTCAAATTCTTCCACGCCACAGATATTATTCAGATTCACCTGCCATCGTCGGATGGCAATGTCTGGAAAGAAAATCTCAAGATCTCGGATAGAAGAAAATTAATACTTTTCTTTTGAAGCTTCCGCTATTGGTGTTGCTGTACTGTTGTTATGTGTTCATATTCGGAAAAGGTTGTATTATTTTGTGTGTCTTCTTATCACGTTTGATTAAAAAACGTGATCTCATTGGAAAAGTCAAATGTATGATGTCCTTTTTTTCAATGTCGGTGAATGAGAATGAAAAATAAAAGTGGTGACTTTGCTGCACCCAGCTTGACGGTAGTCTAATTGTGTTGTGAGATGTGTTCGTGGTGATGCTATTTAAATAGGTTCGCAAGAAAGTTGGTAAATGTTTATTAAAAGCATTTAAAGAAATATCCCTGCCCATTTTTCAAACATGCTTTAAGAAATCTGTCTTCTACATCTAAACTTTTATTTCAAATGGGTTGCAGCCGCAACTTAACATCCCGAAAGGAAAATCTCGTCTAGCCTGAAAGAAAATTCTCATTTCCTGACTCCATTGTCAACGAACCTTTGCAAACAGGATAGTAATCAATGTCCTGAAAGAAAATAACAACACTGGCTTCATTCTCTTCATGTACAATTTACTTTGGATTCATTTCGACTGCACGCCATACTGAAATCCTGTTGACTTTTCTCATTCTTTTCTAAATTATTTCCACAAATCTGCTCTTGCCGATGGTTTACAATCCTTTGTTGAGAGTCGGACTTTCAATTGCTTTCGTTACGTGACTAAATATTTTATAAACCATGATAGTGTGTCTTGGTTTTCTCGATTTTAACTTTTTACTAAGACTGCAAATTGGAGGGGAAAAACATAATAAAATACTACTTCTCAAAAGAAAGCCAGATTCTTATTACGGCTGTCTTATTATCCTGAATATATATTTATTGGAGTTTGTCGTTTCATGCAGGCAAGACAGGAAATTCCAACGAAAAGCAAAAGGGTTGAGTCTATAGCAAAAAGAGTCGCACAACGTTATATTTGTCGTTTCTTTTTTTTGAAATAGGAAACGAAATTTCATTGAAATAGAACACCCCAAAATCATTCACATCCCCTATTTGAGGTCATACTTTGTAAGCGGATACTCAACATTGCTCTCTTTTCAGGATAACGTTCATATACACTCTATCCGGGCGCGAACCATTCTTCAGGCGGATGAAGCCTGAAGATATTTGCCACTAGTTTTTGCATTTGGGTTGTGTTGTCCTATTGAGAGGATACCACACAAGTTCATTCGCTAACAGGATATATCATGACCTTAAGCGTTGGTTAAACATCTATAAGGACTCAGTGTATGTCGAATTGGATTGCACTTCCAAGACGCAACTAGTAGATTTCGTACTGTTTTCTGCTTGCAAAAAATTCGTGTCCTGTATAAATGTATCTGCTTTCCACATGCTCTGTCTTGCCTTGTAATTAAATTTCAATTAATGACTGCACCATCATAAAGTCCTGTGAAACATGTTTACATTGTCCCACTTTATTCGGTCGCACGTAGACACAATACATTCCTGACCTGTCCGTTTCCTCTAAATTGAAAGCGTACGTACAAAAGCACAAACAACATGATGACAATGTTCCCGTATTGAAGGGATCCTGTTTACGGAGATGCTTGTACGTTAGAAGTGAAAGAATGGAAAGAGGAAGTTTTCAGGATCAGAGCGACCGGAATATGAGTGACCAAGTTCCGATTTCAATTTTCCGTGTCGGACAAATCAAAGGAGTAAACTTTTAGGTCTCAGGTTGATTAGACGGCATTTGAAGAATTTAAGGAGACGCAAGGAAATCAGTTGGTATTATTTTTATGGAAAAGGTTTCATCGAAAGTATGTACTCTATTTTTGCCATCCTATTTTGTTGACTTTATTATGGTTGTATTAAAGATACAAAGATATCTACTTGAATTTTTATGAATTGCAAAAAGCTTAATCGGGTCTGTTAAACATCGTCGATGAAGACATCATGTCCTGGAGGAAGTTTTATTGCAATCGGAACTATTGTATTGCATGAACCAAATGAACTATTGAGGGTAGATAAATTCCCGAAAATTTATACCAGCAGTTGTATAATCCTTTAAAATGCTACCAACCAATTTCACCCAGACGCAACCCTAAAAAGTTCTCACGAAAAAATATTGAAAACTATAAATTAGCAAAACAACATAACTCCTTAATCAGATATTCTTCTAATTTATTCCACATAATGAAAATTCACCATAACCACTCCTTTTCTATTATGCCTTTAACAGCCTTCCACACAACTCGCCATCAGCATACAAAGCATGCTTAAATACATACATAAGAAGAAGAGTCCTCGCGAAAATTTATTGGTAACTGTAATAGTTGTGTAGGAAAACCTACTCAGATTTGTCTTGTGTACATTCCTTATAGTTTTCTGCTGTCTTTCGTCACATGACTTGTGTCCTTAGTCAATCGCACCATCCATCTTTCACCCTCCCATAAATGCTTCAGTCCTTCAGGCATAGATATATGCAGGATACAAGGCGGGTGAGTAGCTACAAATTCAACTAACAAAATCCCGAAGCATTCAGTCAGAAGGAATGTATGCATTGGAAATAGTCTACTGTTGTCTATGGAAATCGTTGCAGGAAATGTTTAACCGAGAAAACTTAATTCGACTGCATAACGAACGAAAACTTTAGATTTAACCCTTTTCGGTGGATGACTAAAATGTTTAGCTTTTTAAGGATGAATTTCGGGCTGAGTCTCTTGGCTGGTATTCAAACAAAATTGTTTTCGTTCATACACGTCTGTTCGTGTAACCAAAATTTCGTGATATCAACCCCCGATACGCACTTTCAGCTAGGTTATATTTTAAAAAGGATTTTGTGTTCGAAACTACTTTTACCGTTATAACTAGGGGTTAACAAAGATATGAATACAGTAAACTGGCGCAAATATTTTTAATGTCACGCAACCATCTGCCTGGTAGAAGGATCATTAATTTGCTAGCCTGTTAAATGACAACTTCATGTGGTAAAGGGTTCTTGTGAAATCATGCAAACCTCAACTTTTCGTTGTGTCCTTTCGCGTGTTTTGCGACCCAGCAGCGTTGGAGTTTATTCTCGCCCCCTTCGAGAAGTTACAGGAATCTATTGGGCCCCGTAATAAGCCAGACCAACTTTTTCACTTCTTGCATGCCCATCGTCAACTATTTCAATGATAGCATTCCAACCCTTAAAGTCAAACTGATTTAGTAGTTAATCACAAAACAGAATAAATGACAAATACTGCAGACAACATTGCGCTTCGACTTTTGCTATTTGCAGCTCGAAAATAGTCTCGGGGAAAATTATGCGAATTTTCCTTTATTGCCAATTAGCATGACGAACCTGATTTTCACTTGTACGATTTACCCTCGATTCTTATTTGTACATTCTTCGTAAAGAAAAACTCCATTTGCTCTGCGTGTTTCCACCCAAAATCTTGTTATTCAATCCTTAATGTTTTCCTACGAAAATAAATCCTCAAGGGTGATTTTTCCGCTGCTTCTTTAATTCAATTTACACACTTTAACGGTGGGAAAAAATATGTTTGTACAAATACACATGTGTAGGATAAAATGGGCGCCAAACGGTGAATATTTGGTGGGATAAGACTATGCAGACATCTCGTCAATTGATCCTTTTTTAGTCATGTATGTTTTTCAAACAGATTCAATAACACCTTAAATGTATAACTTGTTACACACCCTCCAGTGTTAGTGTTTGCTCTTTCGAAGGAGGATAGCTATCATGTTTGGCTTTAAAATGTTACAAGATTACCGACAATAAGATAAAAGGATTTACTCGGAAAATTAGGAAAACATTTTAGGTTGAAAGTAAACATGTATTTTTCAAGGCTCCAAGGGTGAATTGTGTTTTTGTGACAGTGGACGTTTTTGTTCGGTGTTTTAGGTAGTTTAATTTGGTTCAATACTTTTAATGGATTCTTCAAAAGAAGCGGGTTTCATGCACTATAATGTGAACTTGAATGAAAAAGAGGACTTGAGACAATTTGAATTAAAATTAGCTCATTCAAAGCCCTGGTTGAAATCACACTACTGACCAGGTCAGAAAAATAATCCTATCGTATCCATTCTGCTACTATTCATTTGTACAATAACACCCAGTGACGCTATCATCATATTCGCATTTACCTAGGCGAAGTCAAGAACAACCTTTAAATAACTTTACCCACAACTATTGAGGATAAAACACCGAGTATCACATTACCGGGAAAAATCACAAGGATAACGTACATATCAAGCTACATCGACCAACAGTTAGCGAGCATAGCTACGTTGAGGAGCGACGAATCACGACAAAAACCAAAAAGGACGATGCGTTTCATTGAGGCACCTTTCTGCCTCCGTTGTCGACTCAACAACACCTCGCCGACATTCAAACGACACCTGAGCTTAAACTGCACTTACAACTTTTTACATCTGTTGTCCTTTGTGTGCTCCCCCATTTAAGATGTCCTTTTTTGTACTCGTTTCCAGTCTCCCATGCTTAGTAGCGACGATAAGCGTACAAGCATTGTTTGAAAACTGGAAAAAACATCGACTACTAGAATTTCTCTTGTGTCGTTCGTTATTCTGCAATAAAGTGATTACCGCACAAAGTAAGAGTATAGTCTTTCAGGATAACCGTTTTTTTACGGTATTTCACTTGTCGGTAATGTGATTTCAAAAACAAGATGACGTGAAAATATCCGTAAAAATACTTGAGAACATTTTTATAGGGATGAATGGATAATGGGGTAATTGGATAGAAGTGATTTTTTTTTTGATTTAATGGTAAATAGTGCAGAAAAGTGGTTGTAAATATAAAGTCAAGTGTGCAAGGTGAGCTTAGGCCGTGGTCTCCAGACTTTCACGCTCCGTTCGGTCACTTTCTTAATAAGAGCGAAACTGAACTCAGCACCAAAACCTCGATAATAGGGGCTCCAATAAAAAGGTTATAGCTACATGGTCAAATTGTGGGAAATTCAATTTGCAACAATTTATAAATGCATTGCTTTCTCGTGGTGGTTATAGGCTAAACATTAAGTAAAAAATATGGATCAGCTTTCAAGGCTCACAAAGTATTTTTCACTTTACCGCAAACAGCGTTGAAACATCAATTTACAAACATTCTGTATGAGCATCTTACGACGAAATGGGGAAAAAGTCCCCTGAAAATTTAATTCAATACCAAATAAACGAGCGCACTGACAACGAAGACCGATCTCAATTTGCCTCTCCAGTCAGGGGTGAGACTGCCTACGCACATCCGACCATGGCATTCAGCGTGCAAAATCGCATAGTTTGCGCGGTTAGTCCGTCCATAAACTTACTCTGGCGAGGATACCTTACATTCTGAAATGATTTATTTGGAATGTTCGTCACGGAATCTACATAAATATCGTTCTAAAAACTTTTTGGTTAAAAATTTAATTGAAAAATATTTTCCAGTTGAAATTTGACATGTTTTTATCGAATTTTTCATTAGATTTTTGTCATTCACGAATACTCAAAGACGTTTAAATTTAATTTATTTTCAACGTTTGGCCCTAAGATAGGTTTATCCTATATTCTTTGCAAGTTTTTTATGGAAGGAGTATGGTTACTTACATATTTTACATATGTTAAGCATATTTTTGTGCTGTTTTTTGAGCTGTTTTTTTTGGAAATACTGTAAATATAAATTTATTTCTGAACAAAGTAGATAATAACATAATTATTCAAGAGTATCCTCTAAAATTTTGGTCCAAAAATATTGATTATTGAGCCACTGACAGCAAATTTTCGTAGACACCTCAAAAAAAGTAGTTTTGTAGTGCACAGCATAACTCATCACTAGATCATCTGATGACGAAAAACCAAAATGATTTCGTTAATTTATGAATTTGTCGAAATAACCACGTCGAGGTATATTTTTTAACGATTTTTCAAATTTTCAAATTTTTAAAAAAATTTTTTTTATTTAATTATTAAAAAATCGATAAATTTGTTATTATAAACAAACTATAATCATTAAAAATGAAATATCTTGACGTTGTTACCTTGTGATTTATGTACAAGATAAGTGTGCAGAACTTGAAAAGGATCGGATAAATACATTTTGAGTTTGAGCGTTCACCGACTTTGAAAAAGCTAAAACGCGTTTAAAAAAGAGAAACAGCCGATTTACAGTTTATAGCGCGTCGAAGAGCAGAATTTTAAAATCCTGTAGCTCCGTCAGTTTTGCTTCAATCGACCTAAAATTTTAACTGAAAACTCTTGAAGAGTTCTACTATCGAATAAAATGAAGAAAAAAAAATTTAAAAAAAATACCATACTCCCCACTTAAGCTGAAGGCATCAATCTAAAAATCCTTGTGTAAGTATTGATGTAGCTTACGATACATTTATTTCGGTATTGAAACCTACGTAACTCTCTGTGAGAAAATGGACTAAAGCCGCCACTGATTTCCTTCCCAAAGAAAGAAGAAGTGTTCCATGTATTTTCAATACTCGGTTAAATATTGCTACGTCACGTCGTTATTAATTTTTAAATAAATAAATGAAATTTATTAAAAATAAATTTTGACAATTTCGTTCATTTTTTTCAGAATGCTCACCATCTGAATATAGATGTCGCGACGGTCGATGCCTCCCAGCTCAATATCGATGCAATGGACAGCGAGAATGTTCTGATGGCGATGATGAAGAATCTTGTCGTAAGTGTTTCCTCTATTTAAATTTATATATTTTTATTAGCAACTGCTCCTTGGAAAAGAAGTTAGTTTTATAAGCACTAATATTTTATTTTAAAATACTAGTCTTTTCCCTATAAAACAAACGAATCTTCTAACAAAATTATGTTTTGTTCTCTTGTATATTTCCAAAAAAAATGTCCTCCATCAACAAACCAACCACCAAAACATTGTCAACACATATTTATATACGTATGTAAATAACACATTCAATGTTGAATGTTTCTAACAAATGTTTTTTTGTTGAAACTAAACTATGAAATGTTGTACAACTTAAATGTGTATAATCGTCATCCAACTCAAGCATCGGAATGTACCGAGCATCTGTGTAAGGATGGAAAGACATGCATCCAAAAGAATCAAGTATGTGATGATTATATCGATTGTCCAGATGGCGACGATGAGGACAATTGTCGATCAGGTAACGTACTTAAACGATTTGTTTAAAATTATTGACTTTCCCCATTTCCCCTGTATATTGAAAGAGTCCTTGTAGTAGGTATACAATCCTTTTTGGTATGCACACAAAGTGTTTTAATAATGACATATTTGTGTTGTTTGTTTTTCTTTTTGAAAATACCACACTGTCGATTTTCATTCTAAGCGTAAACTAATTGATGATCCTTTTTTCGTCTATTTTCCATAATGCTGCTAAAAATATGGATTTTATTTGTAACATATGTTTGTATCGCTGTTGGTAATTCAAAATTTTAATGGTACATTGAAATATGAACTGCAACGGGATATTTTATAATTAATAACGAGGATATTTTGGATACTGTGAATTTTTATTACTAATTGAATTTTTATTATTAAAATGGGAATTTATTCATGGACAATGGGAAATTGTTGTTGATGATGGAAATTATTAAATGCTGCGATTTTTTATTCATAATGGGAAAATTTTTATTGATAACGGGAAATTTTCATTAACAATGGGGAATTTTCGTTAATAACGGTACTTTGAAATCAACGCGTATTGCATATTTGAATTTGAATTTTCAAATTGCGGAAAATCGAATGAATATATCGAAAATATTCCGGGGACGATGGATTTCATGAAAATTCAAAATTTTTTTTTAAATAATGAATGAAATATTTAATTCGGGATACTCGATATTGGACTTAAATCGATTCAAATACAGTTATACCAGAAATTTATTATTTTTGTCCAGCTGGAAAATTTACATGTCACGATTTTTCATGTATATCAATTGTTGGTCGATGTGACGGCAAAACGGATTGTCCACATGATCGTGCGGATGAGGAAAATTGTCGTATGTGTCGATTGAATTATTGTGATCACTACTAATATTATCGACTAATTAGCTTTGAAAGATAAATCAAATTAAGAAAAGAAATAAGGGTTTTCTTGGAAATGATTTGAAAATAAGTCAAAATTTTGCACCAAATTTTTAGGGATTATTATTGTACATCTTTCAAATGTTTGTCGGATGTGAAAAAATTATTCGTTCGTTTCAACATTAATATTTATCATTTATCATTTTTCTAATAAAGTTTAAAAATGTTTAATTATTATTAAATACATAATTTTTACGTCCTTTTAAATTTAACAAAAAAAAATATAAATATGTGTATTTTCGTAAAATTGAAAAATATTAAATTGTTAAAAAGAATTTAATTTCCTTTTCATTTGTGTTTAACTTGAATTTTTACAATTAAATATCTATATTTAACTCAACAGATAAATATGATAAATTAATCATTTCCAGAGCAAATACTATGTCCTTTTTTAATTTGACTTTCTCATTCAAGCATAAGTAACTATATACTTTTATCCTTTTCTAATCCATTTCTTAATAATTACTAACAAACGCTACTAAAACAGCTTGCTTATATGATAAATGGCAATGTGATGATGGCACATGTATATCGGCTGAATTACGTTGCAATGGAAACATTGATTGTCCGGACGATGCTTCGGATGAAAGAAATTGTGATGGTAAGTAAGTTTCCATGTATCCGGAATTTATCGAAGAATTTCATATTAAATCACAAGTCTACCTTATGAAAGGTAAGAGCAACGTGACAATATATTCACATTTACATTCACATGTAGAAACTTTTCATGGGCACATCTATTGCACTATGTAGATAAAACTAATTCATATATTTTATAAGGCTTTTGGGAATATTGCGGGCTAAAATTTTTTCCTGAATTGGGATATGTACTAACTAATCAAATAAAAAACAAGCCGTGAGGTGCGACCCATGAGGTCCACACGGTCAACTTCCCAGTAATATCTAAAAATATATTAAAAATATTAAACACAATAATAATTATGGAAATAATACTACTCCAAATAATAAAAATGTACTTCTCGTAAAATTGATTACGTATGGATTTTGGTGCATTGGTTTGATTGATTATTCACGCGGATAAATCGGAGGGGGGACAGGTTACATAGCAGTTTTTTCATTAAAGTTAAAACATGGTGCTGTGAAGATTATTGAAAATCTTCTCAAATTTTGCAAATATTAATAAACTTTGATTGACTGATTAAGGTATTATGATTCGAATGAACCCTTTTTACATGGTGACTTTGAATGATTTTTTATTTTTAATTTAATTTTTTTGTAATCATGAGAAAAGTTTTTGCTGGCTTCTCTACAAAAATTGATAAAATTTTATAAATTCTACAAACATTTATTATTACGATGTGCAAATCAGGTTAAAAATGAATCTTTTTATGAAAAAACACTACTCTTCGAATTTTTTTAAATAAATTAACGATTTTTTAAAATATAAAAACATCATAAAAATGATAATACGCGTCGATTGACACTTTAATGATGGAAAATTATATTCAGTTCTCGAGATATAATGAATGACGTAAATGACCTTGAACGTTTAATGATTTTTTATTTTTTATTTAACTTTTTTTGTAATCATGAAAAAAACTTTGGCTGGTTTTTTTACAAAAACTATTTGGAGTATGTAAATTTTATAAACATTGATTACTTAGGTTTGAAAATCAGGTTGAAAATTTTGTGTTTTTGAAAAAAAACCTAATTTTTTGTACTTTTTTTTAAAAAAAAAACCGCTCCAAGAATTGTTTTAAAAATTTGATAGAATCACGCAAACGTCAATACGCGTCATTTGACACCTTGTTCAAAAAAATCGTACGTTTGGTTCGCGAGATATAGCGCATGACAGAAATGACCTTCAAACGGGCAAAACAGCAAACCCCCCCGACCGAAAATTTCCAAAAACTAATCAGTTCTTAAGATTGCAAAGACGCTTCGATTGACACCTCAACGAAGTTGATACGACTTTGTTTACGTGAGTTATCGTCGTAGAAAAAAGTGTTCACGAACGTACATACGTACGTACGTACGTACATACACACACACACACATACATCTCCCTTTCTAAAAACATTTTATATATACTCTATAGACCTGAAAACGTAAAGAAATGTTGAAAATTTCAATTTCGATTTTCGAGGCGATTACAAGAACTTCCCATTTACTGGGAAGTTAATAAAATAGCTGATTTTTAAACATTTGAACGTGTAACCTGCCCCTAGAAAATATTTTACTTTACGATACTTAGCGTTAGATTTATTTAGGAAAGGTCCGAATGCGTTTTTATTTGAAGGTTTTGAACACGAACCAGCAACCCCCCAAAAAATGTTCCTTGTTTCATTTCTTCTAAATCTGCATAATTATAAGTATGAATCAATTAAATAATAAATAAATTTTTTAACCAAAACGTGTCCTTTACAAACATTTTAAACAATTCTTTCACCGCACAGTTCTGAATCCCAAATCAAATTTATCTTACCTACAAATTGTAATTATTTTGTCAAATATGCATCGATTTGCTTGTGCTTTTCTTGGTATCTTCTAGAAAGTGGAAAATTTATCCCTTCAGAACTACATTCGTGTGGTCGGAACTTCATTTCAAAGTTGTATTTAAAAAAATTGCAAATAGTTTTGTAGTAAAGTTAGGTGTTTAAACTCTTAGGCCATAGGCTCCCAAGGCATTGAGTCTAGAGATGAGGCAACGACCGTTTAGTGTTTTATAAAAAAAATCGATCGACCTCACTAAGACTGCAGGGTGGGCGATTACTTCCTGGCGTATTTTTATACTCATTTTCCAGGCGCCTTTCGTAAACCAAGATTTTGCCTCAACTAATAAATACACAAAATTATTTTTATACTTTGTAGTTCAAATAGTACCTGGGTTTAACGTGCTTTCCCCGAAATTAATCATTAAAACACGGACCTTTTAAGCCAGGGTTACAAAATCAGCTCATACCAAAACGCCCATAAACTTACTAGTCAGTAGCCCATAGCTTATGTTATGAGTACTGCTTGTCCGAGTATGGTTACCACATCTCATCCAAAGCTTGCCTGGACTCCTTTATAATCCTTGGTGAGGATTTGGACCTATCAGCATCCTTGCCGCTTTTGGGTAACGGCATTCCTGTATAAACGCAACAGCACGCCAATGCACCACGATACAGAAGGGTTGCCGGTACAAAAGTACCCTCTTATGAGTGTACAACCACACTCCACAAGTTTCAACCTTCACAGGTTCCTCACCGACAGCGGCAGGGACAAGTCCCTGGGGCCCAGGATCCCTTGGTACCAGCATACCCCTGATAAGGTTTCAAGGAAGCACAGCCACAACCTCTTCAATTGAGCCCCATTGCAAAGCTCAGGATTGATCGCCGTATTTTAGGGCTTATCATTTATCAGTAATTTTTATTGTTATTCGTCACACCTTCACCTCAGCATCCTATTGTAAGGATGTTGTTCTGAGGATCGGTCAGAATTCCTCATCCTTTACACTGGCTTGGGACAGTTCTCAGAAGGAGAGCGAAGTTACTTGGTAGTGCAATAATGCCATTTTCAAATGATAGCAAGTTAAAAAAATATATAAAATGGCAATGATATTAGGTAAGTAGGGCCCCCTACCGAGTCTTCATCCAGGTATCGTCTGAAAAAATGAAAAGTAGTTCTTTTTTCAACGTAAAAAGTTATAGCTAAACGCAGAGTATGATTTTTTTATAAATAGATGCTGCATTTGTTTTTCCTATGCAACACAAAATAAGCAGCAAGAAAATATATAGTCTTCAATGAAATCCTTTGACTTTTTTTTGATTTTTTAGCGGAAATAAAACAAGTAATAAAAATAACAAAATAAAAACAATAGACAAGACCAAAATTCAAGCCATCGATTTAATTTTACTGAATTATTCCAGGTAGTAGAATTAAAGTAAAAAGTTAAAATTCGGTTAGAATTTTCTAAATTTAGCATTAACAAAGAGGTGACCATTGAAGCAAAGTCAATTGCAAATGAAAATTACAATATTTTAAGCACTATTCATTTAATTATTTAAATTACACTTATTCAAAGCATCCGCCACAGTCCATCGAAAGTAAATGAAACCCGCAAACAGAAAACTTTTCTCTTTAACAAATAAATAATACAATTCCTCAATAAACAAATTTTCTCAAAATACAAACACCCCCGCTCCTCTCGAACCGACCCTACTCATAGCCCATAATACTGCACCTCGTCTATCTTTTGCTGTTTTTCCGAGCATACTAGCCAAGAAAACCTCTGAATTTTATCTTCCCGTGCAGACACTACCAACAGATACTCAAACGGCCACTTCTCATATTATTAGTATTGATGCTGACAGGACGAAAGCCCTAATTTTCAAATATATTATTCACGAGAAGTTGTGCGCGAATATTGGTTTTACACAGGTGCCTGGAATAGAATGGAAATTCTACCGGCAAATAAAAGGAAGAAAGAAGGAAATAAGGTAGGAAGCATTCAATAATTGGAGCTTGATGGGATGAGCAAGGATTCAGATGCAACTTCCGATAGGGCAACATTTAGGATGCCCGGGGATAGTGACTGTAGTTTTGGATGTGATTTTTTAAGGGAATCCATCCTCATCTCGCACTCCTTCTGTTCATGAATATAAACTTTTTACATCCCTTCCTTAATTCTCCGTCAGACCATACCTGTTCAATATTTGAGAGTAGTAATTGATGTTCTTATTAGTGAGATTTCACCGGATATTGGTTAGTCAGCTAGTGGGTGTTACGGTGGGTACATGAATATTTATCTGAACCAATATCGCGAATGTGGAAGGTTCCTCCATATGTTCGGTTGCATGAAACATATTGCCATGCACAGTGCTTGCTTCAAAGCCGGATGTTCATTTCAAGCTGGAGTAAGAATACCTACATCTTGTAATTTCGAAGAGGATTAATTCCCTCATTGGATACAGGAGTGATGGTTCAGAAAGTCTTCAAATGGGCATCGCGTTTGCAAACCGATCTCACAATCAATCTTCTTTATACTACCATAGTTGCAGTTGGATCCCGACTTCCTGCAGAGATTCATTTGCATGCTCAAACAGATTGAGTTCAATCGTTCGGTACCAAGTATCTAAATTGATATTTCCATGTATCTTGTCATGCACATTTGACATCGTACAGGTGCCGTATTAGATGGCCCACAATCACGGTTGGGAAAAAAACGACCGAAGAACTGTTACAACTCTATTATGTGTTCTTTCACAAAGTAACAACCCAACAGGTTGCTGTGTAATTCGATGACGCTGTATCTTAGCGTGACGTGCATGCACTAAAAAGTTCATAAAATGCACATTTACTTGGCTTTTCCACATTTGTCGACACGACACGGCCTGGAAAATGGCTGATCTTCTCCACATTTCGATTTCTTACATGTGAACACATGTGTCCGTACAAACAGTACATATACTCATCGAGAATAGTATCTTTAGATATGCAGATAGATGTTAGTATCTTGAACGGAATGAACATTTTCATCGCGATGTCAATTGTTTCGGAAAAAAGAATGTTTTTCCTTGTTCACCCTTTGTACTTACATACATATTTCCCTTATTTTCTTACAAACCGAACCATCAACAACGGATTTAGATACATTTTGCTTGCGTGTGCATAATGCAACCAAAAAAGATACGTAGATAGAATATGTAGAGGAAGGTGGGTCGTGAAATAGTGAACTATTTGCTAGGAATTTCTTGGTCGGACAAGGAAAACTTGGTACCTGTTACGGCACATTGACTTTTGGTTAGAAATGTGTGAACAGTAGTAGTGGATGCATTGCAGCATCTTTAACATAATTGTTCTAATAGCTTTCAACTTTGCATTTGAATTGTTTGTTTTGTTCTATGATAACGATTGAGACGAGAAAGGTCTCCATATTTTCTACTAGAGACGGTTATTCAAGGCACTAGGTTGAGGAAGTAGATTATGATTAACATAATCTGTCCTGCAAAAAAATTAATAAATTGTTAAATGTAATCAATGCAAAAATTTATATTACCAGAACAAATTATGAATATGAAGATTTTAGCCCGTTACGGCAACTCTTACTACTAATCGTTAATTATTTTAAGGATTTCGATATTGCTACCATGCAAGTTTCATAAAAATCGGTGCATATTTGAAAAATTAATTGAAAAACAAAACCAAATTCATTAAATTTTTTTAAACCAAAACATGTCTTCTAAAATTGTTTCGAATTTGGTTAAAGGATTTTAGAAATCCAAAATAGGTCCTCAAAATAAATGATCGAAAATCGTTTCAGGGAAAATTCTTCTAAATGCCGATTTTCGAACAAATTTCCATAGAAATGTTTCAGCTTGAAATTTTAGGGAAAATACAAAAATTTAAAAAAATTATTTCCAGGGAAATAAGAAGAGTTTTTTTTTTATTAAAATTCTTCAAATTATTGTACATTTGTTTGTGTGAAATTTTTTTAAATATCAATTATATTCATTATTTCTGTGGCTTGTATTATGGAAAATTTCGTGTAAAATAATATAATAATAGAAACACACAGAAAATTTGCTGTAAAAAATTATCCTGATCTATAAATCGAAATTTATCTTCTTCTTTAATGCGGGTTGCTGCTCATTCATATTCTCACTTATATGTATTAGTCTATATACAGTCATTCGTCACTTTGAGGATTTTTTTTTGTAAATAAAAAGTTGGTGAAGTGATTCTGGCATCATCAAAATCTCTAATAAAATTTTTTTGTCACTCATGTATTTTCTTAAATCTAGTCTTATTTGATAAATAATTCAATTTGGGAACTAATTTTTGAAAATAACTACTTTTAATTGACTTCCACATTGTTTTTTGTGAAACAAGGAGGAACGTTCATTTTCATATACAATAAATAAAATATAATAAATAATTGAAAATAGATTCCTGAATAACATTTATTATTTTATTATTATTTTTCAAATTAAACGATAAAATCACTTACATTCGAAAATGTTTTACTACTCTTCACCGAATGCAACTTTTCGTTAGATGTTCTTGAAATAAATCCTTTGAACTATATTCACAAACAACTTGAAGAATAAAAACATTACTTAAAAAGGGAGTATGGTTAATTTTATATATTTTGAGCATATTTTTGAATTTTCTTTTACAAATACTGTAGATATAAATTTATTTCTGAACAAAGTACATATTAACATTATTATTCAAGAATATTCTCTTAAAATTTTGGTTCAAAAATATTGATTATTGAGCCACTGGCAGCAAATTTTCGTAAACCCCTTCAAATAAAGTAGTTTTGCGGTGCACTGCATAACTCATCACTCGATCATCTGATGACAAAAAACCAAAAAGATTTCGTTAGTTTATGATTTTGCCAAAATAACCACGTCAAGATATATATTTTTTAACGATTTTTCAAATTTTAGTATCAATTCTGAGTAAAAAAAAAACGAATTTATTAAAAAATTTATTAAAAAATCGATAAATTTGTTATTATAAACAAATTATAATCATTAAAAATAAAATATCTCCACGTGGTTTGCTCGTGATTTATGTACAGAATAAATGTGCAAAATTTGAAAAGGATCGGTAAATAGATTTTGAGTTAGAACGTTCACCGACTTTGAAAAAGCTGTTTTGGAAAAACGCGTTAACGCGCCGAAGAGAAAAGTTTTAAAATCCTGTAGCTCCGTCAGTTTTGTTCCAATCGACCTAAAAAATTAACTGAATAGTCTTAAAATAATACAAAAAAAATGCAAAAAATATAAAATTAAATACCATACTCTCCTCCTTAATTTTATGTAGAAACAAATGAGTTTGAAAAATGAAATTACGGATTTTTTTTCGAATTTTGATAGAAGAAGACAACCATTTATACCTTTTTCGGCATATCTTTCGACATTTAACACACAAAACTACAATCGACATTTAATTTTCTTTGTGTTCTCACCTCATTATCATTTTTATTCACCGTTTATTCGAGACTGATAGCTTAGACTGACACATAACTATTTTTAAGAAGAAATTAAAAGACACTTTTCTGAGATGAATATCTATTATATATTCAGCCATAGATTCAATTTATTGTCGATACGATGAATTCAAATGCGATAACGGACAATGCATTAGTATAGCACAACGATGTGATTATATATACGATTGTTCTGATTACACAGACGAACGGGATTGTTGTAAGTAAAAAGGATACACAAAAAAAACAATCTATGTCGTGTGTTTCAAGATGTGATGTTTCATCGAAATCACATACATCATATGTACTCACGAAAATTTCGGCTTTCATCGATTGTCCATCATTCACAATTCGAAATAAATGTCCTTGTGATTTTTTAAAATTATTTTAAGGGTAATTAAAAATCTGCCAGCGTACCATTTCGTCAAATGTGAGAATTTTTCTTTGTGTTTTTACATGTAAATTTAGCGAAATCAACTCTTCCTTTAGTTTAGAAATATTTTTGATTATTTACTTTTGAATTTCTGTATATATTTTTTGTTTTTTGGTATTTAATGAAACAAAATTAACTGGTCTTGTATATTTTAAACAAATATGAGTTCTATAGTCAAACTGTGTAGTATTTTTCGCTTGATAGAAATCCAATCCTTTAGAAATATTCTATTTTTGCTTACATTACCTTTCACCCGCTTACATTTAAATGTACATAATAATCAATATAATTTTAATGCGCCCTTTATCACAATCACAACCATCATAAATTTACTGCATTTTTTTTCTAGAAATAGTTTTCATTTATCAAAATTAACAAAAATGTTTTAATTTCTCATTAACAAATAAAAATAAAGCTACTAGACGAGCATGTGATACTCAAACTGAATTTGCATGCATCAGTGGTGAATGCATACCAAAAGAACAACATTGTGATGGATCGCATCAATGTCTCGATGGATCGGATGAGATCAATTGTATAACGCCTTTTAGAACGCATCAACTTATTCCTTTGCCACGAATAGGTATCATGCATTTTTCATTCTTTTATTTTCCTTGTTTTTTCATCATGTTTTCAGCAAAATTGAAGTTAATGTAAATTTTGATTGGTTTGAGGTATATTCCGAAAATTATTTCAGAATATATTTCGAAGCCATCTGGGAATACAGTGGAGGACATAGTTAAGCGTATATGTATATTTTTTTATCTGAAAGCAGATCCTCCTTTCACTCATTTTTTGATGCATTTATTTTTCTGCAGAAAGTAGCTTGACCTCCTTTTTGTGTATTTTCAATTGAGATGCGATGAGATTTGTGTATTTTCCATTGATGTGCATTTTGTAAAAAGACACTCAAGATTGTGTTAATATGTCTAACAGTAACAAAACGACTTTATAATTAAGTTCACAACGACGACAATACTTCATTTTGTAGCCTTCTGTCAGATATGCCTATTCTTTTTTAGAATTAAGGCTGCGTGCCAATCGCACACAATTGTGTGTATACAGCACAATAACCTGCTGAATTTATTATCGATTTGCCTATTCAATAAACCATAATCAGTAGTAGACATTTTTCACAGACAATTTTCAGCATTTCAGCAGCTTTCATACTTGCAATTTTCTTATCTTTTATCTTACAAATCAACTGAATACTTTCTGTAGCCCACCTGCACTCAAATTAAAGGTTTCAACACTTAATTTCACTACAACAACCGAAATTTATCTTCTGAACGTATAAATATGTTCGCTTGCTTATCGGTCTGTCAATTTCGAAGTGCGAAACGTCATTTCAGCGCTCCTCAAAGTTGCAAACATACATAGAAACAGCTGGGCACTTGTTGAGTCAGTGAAATGATGATAACCGGACTTATGATTAAACAGCATGTCCTCCACCGATTCTCCTTGTTTATTTTGGAGAAAAAAATTGTATCTTTTATGATATATTAATTTCAACCGCAAATCATTTATAAACCATATTTAAATACATAATTTCTTTACTCAATTTTATTAATCTTCAAATTTCACGAACATCATTAATTTTTACCATTGAAATTCATTCGCATTCATTCACATTCATTTGTTAGAAACAAATTGCACTTCTGATGAATTCGCATGCTTCAATGGGGAGTGCATACATAGAACCACCGTATGTGATTCTATAGCGGATTGTTCACATAGCGAGGATGAAAATGATCGATTGTGTAAATGTGCTGATCATGAGGTAAGTGTTTTGATTTCGTGCATTTTTGAGAGACACAGAATTTATTAATTATCATAACGGGAATGATTGGCAATGATATACGATCGCGAAAAATTTTTAGAGGTGGTTTGAATATCTTCAAGATTTGGATGTTTTTTTTATGATGGTACACATTATTTTCTGTTTATCGAATAGTTTATATTCTTGCGTTAAATTAACCATCGCTCTACTTTACTTTTTAAATTCTATACAAAAACGGCAAGCTTTCGAATATTTATTCAGTAGTAAACAATGTCTTAGCTACTGAAAAAAGTATAGCTTATATTTGCAACATTTGAAAAGTCTTAACGAACTCGAAACGAACGAACTTATTCTCAATCCTTCTTGTAACGCACGACTTTTTACAAGTTTATTAGCAATATGTAATTTATTCTTCGAAGATATTCAAATCATTTGGTATTTTTACAGGATGTGCCATTAGTTGGTTTCTTTGCAGTTGGTTTTCTTTTGAAATTGCAGTTAAAACTGCACTGTTGAATATTTTTAAATAGCTGCTGCTTTATTCAAGAGACAACACTTTTTGATTATTCAAAAATCAAAAAAAAAATCAGTTAATATGTCTTCGTCGTTTTAACTATGAAAAAGTATGAAGAACCACCAATGCCTTCACACCGAATTCTGAAACAAACATTTACACGCGTGTGAGATCGTCAGTTTAACACGTTTCGAAAACGAAAGAACGGTCGTTACCAGACGTACAGATGCCAGTAACGGTAGTTTCTGGCGTTCATAGGTCGAAAAAAATCTGGTTCAACTCTATATGTCAAAAAAGTGCGACCAATAATGCCTTCACTATAAAACTTCCACTAAACTCTGAAATGAACCTAGTGCGAACTAAGATATGAGCGTCACTTCTCATTAGGATGCTGCGACGACCACCTTCAGCTTTACTGTTGACAGTATCGGTAGTTTCTGGCGTACAGTCCTGTTTTTTTAACTTAGCCTCCCAGACGGAAATGATGATTTTGGCGACCAAATTTTATGGCAATAATTTCACAATGTTTTCCAGCCTAAAACAATCTTACTTACAGCAAATTTGTAACACCATACACACATATTTCTATCTGTCAATACGTCAAGCACGTCACTATTGTCAATGTCGAAATAGCACGCACTTCAAAAGAAACCAACAAATGTCCCATCCGTTATATTTAATCATATTTTTGTAACAAAAAACGGATTGAAACAAAGTCCAATTAAATTAAATTCAACAAAAAAAAACAAAGAGAGAATCAAAATAGAAAACCAAAACAACACAAAATTTTAGTTTAAATGTTTACGTGGCGGCGGATGTCTACAAAAATCATTATTATGTGACAGAACAAATCATTGTTATGATGCAAGTGACGAGACAGATTGTCGTAAGTACAATTGATTTTATTTTAAAATTTTATTATTCAATTTAATTTATTCATGCATGATGCTATTTTTTTTCAAATATTTTGATTTATTTTTAAATTTATATGTTTAATTTTATAAACCATTATTTTTTTGTCGGGTTATTTTTTGGTATTATTTAAATTGAGTTGGAATGAAAGGGCAAATATTTCATACGTTAACAACTACTGATCGACTGGGCAACGATAGAAGAGTCACATTGAATTGAAGGGAGAAATGAATAATTAATTTTACGCTAAGGGCTGGCTTTAAAAGTTGCATGTGCAAATTTTTAATCGATTCAATATATAATGAAACATTTATGCTTGTTTGAAAAATTTTATAAATGAAATTATTTTAGCATGCATGCATTTTGGGAGCTTATTATAACAAATATACAATGGGGTAATATATGAATTGAATTGAACGTGTTCATGAATGTGTGAAAGATTCACAACACATTTTCTAGAAAATGTAATTATTTTTGAAGTGCTCGAGGTACTATACGTATATTAATTTTTCAGTCAATATAATACCAGGGTTTATTTTGGAATCTCCTTTAATTTATCGTCGGTAGTGGTTGCAACCGTAAAAATTCAAGCCCCCAGTTTTCAAAAAAAAAACTATTACTGCAAAATTGCTGCCTGTTTTGTTTCATATTTATTTTCGAAGCTTCATTGCTCCAAAACATTAAATAATAATAATTTTTTTTCTGAACAATACTACACATAATTGATAGAATTTCGATTAAAAGCATCAATTTTTTTCATATTTTTTTGTATAATTTAATTTTGAAGTTTTCGTAGTTATTTTTTTTAAATACTTTTGCACATTTTTTCAAAGATTTTTGTTGAAAAGTTTTTCGTATTTTTTTTCATTAATTTTTATCGGTTTTATCGTAATACGCTTACATTCATGATTTTTTTTGGTTCACACATGATGTTTTCGCATCATTTTTGAATTCAATGATCAATAGCATAAAAACACAACCCCTAAATTTTATAGCCCTCTCGAATAGTACGGGAACGCATAATGACTGTCCTTCTGAACTACCATATCGTTGCAAAGATGGAACATGTATTACAAATACGAAACGCTGCAATGGAATTGACGATTGTCCCGACAATTCGGATGAATTGAATTGTCCGCCAAATATGAATTATGATTATGACGATGGTACCTATTTAGAATATATTTCTCATATCCTTTTTTCATTTAAATTGATCTTACTTTATCAGGACCTAATTTTTTTTTAAAAATACTTTTTTAAGTTTGGTATTCGTAGAAGAAAATCGTGTGGTAGTTTTATGGATATCAGTTGAAATGTTTCAAAGATGTAGATTGCTGTTGAACTATTTTTACTTTTATTTTGATCGCCGTTTAAAATTACGTATGCGGTTAACATCTCTGAAACAACTTTTGATAATTTAGTTGCATGACAACGCTACTGTTGCTTTTCATGTGGCTAACTCAAAATATCGTTACCTATTCACCTACTTACCGTGCTAGTATCCATTACGATGTCCTTTTTTCATCGAGCGCCAAGAGATGGATCTATATTTTTAGCAATATCTGCTTCTCAAAACACTGATAAAACAATCTAAACAATGTGCACACATTTCTGAAGCTCTTACATAAATACATAAAAATAATTCAAAAGAACCAACAAAACAAGAAACGCTGATCCAACACAACATATCCTTAATTCTCAATTCCATATTTTCACATGTAGAAACCGTAGAAGTCGACACTAGTCATTGTGCTCCTGATGAGTTTGAATGCGATAATAACACATGTATATTACATGAGCTACGTTGTAACGGTTATCCTGATTGTTTAGATGAAAGCGACGAACAAAATTGTCCACCCCTTGAAGGTAAAACCAGGTTGTTAACTAAAACATTTGTCAATTTTATTAATGCCATTCCTAACGATTTCTTCGTCCTTTTTGGTGGTTTGGATGTATGACTATTAATATTGTCTGTTGTTTCGTGAATATAGTTCTCGTGTTGTATTAACTTTTTTCAAGCTAGCTTAAGTTTGCATACAGCTTTTTGTGTTGATTTTTTTAGACATGTTTGTAAAATAGAGGTCGATAAATGTTTGCCTGTTTAATGTGTACATTTACTTTAGTTATTGAAAGGAATTTCGTCGTGTTCATCGGTGATATACAACAGCATTTACTATTTACTAAAAATTTAATGATCTGATGATTATTTTTTGGAAATTTTTGACGATTTTTCTAGAGTTGAAAAGAATTAAAATGTGATTTATCAAAGTTTTATTTATTAAATACATACGAAGTCTGTTCGAAAAGTATCGCGAATTTTATGTTTTTTTTCCAAAAATTATTCTTTTATCAATATCTATTTTGTTCCCTTCAAAGTAATCCCCATCAGATATTATACACTTGTGCCAACGTTTTTTCTATTCCTCGAAGCACTGCAAAAAAACATTTTTTGTGATCTTGTTTACATCATTTTACTAAAAAAATCAATTTGTATGGTTAATTTTTCATATTTTAGATATATTTCCAGATTTTTTTTTGGAAATACTGTGAATATAAATTTATTTCTGAACAAAGCACATAATAACATAATTATTCAAGAGTATTCGCGAAAATTCTGATCTAAAAATATTGATTATTGAGCCACTGACAGCAAATTTTCGTATACACCTAAAAAAGTATTTTTTAGCATCAATTCCAATTAAAAACGATTTTAAAAAAAAATCGAAAATCGATAAATTTGTTATTATAGAACAAATTATAATCATTTAAAATCAAATATTTATGTACAGAATAAGTGTGCAAAACTTGAAAAGTATCGGATAAATAGATTTTGAGTTTGAGCGTTCACCGACTTTGAAAAGCTAAAACGCGTTTAAAAAAGAGAAACATCCGATTTACAGTTTATAGCGCGTCGAAGAGCAGAGTTTTAAAATCCTGTAGCTCAGTCAGTTTTGTTCCAATCGACCTAAAATTTTAACTGAATACTCTTGAAGAGTTCTACTATGGAATAAAATAATACAAAAAATGCAAAAAAATAAAAAAATACCATACTCCCCACACAAATGCTTTTTTGCATTACATCAACGCAAAAGTTAACTATTTGCCTCGTGGAAGGAGACGCAAAATGATAAGTCGCTTTTTCTTTCTGCATATGAGTTTTATTAGTAGTATTTTTCATGTGTTGCCATATTTTCTTCAATAAAAAATGAAAAATATTCTAATAATTGTTTTTATATGATCTTAATCAAAAATACATGATAAAAATATTTTTTTTGGAAGACTATCCCCAGTTTGAAAACTTATATATGGTAATTGTCTGATGCTTCAGATCAGCTGCAAGCTACTTTTTTTCTATTAAAGACACTATCCTGCGATCACAGGACGTTGTTTTTTTCTTTTTCATAAATTTCTCCAACACCATCCTTCCAAAAAATATAACAGCCCGAAAATTTCACTTGACTTCGCGTTACAACTCTACCTTTGATTTACTTCAAACAATTCGATTGACATCAGCAAACGAATCATTCAATTTTGACAGCTGTTCGATTTTCTCGCTATTAATACTACACTGCAAAATTATTATAGTTGATTTTATGGCAGCACTGGGGTCTTTTTTTCAAACAAACAAAGTGGTGTTAGTGAATTCAAATAACCCTTCAAAATCCCAAATCGTTTCGTTTTTAATCACCAATTAATTTCATCATTTATGTAGATTCAGATTGTTCAAGCGAAGAGTTTGCGTGCGACGGCAATTTGTGTATACCAATTGAAGATAGATGCAATGGTGTACGTAATTGTGATGATTCAACTGATGAGTTGAAATGTACAAGCTGTTCTATTGATTCATTCCAGTAAGATAATTTTTCATTGATTTTTCTTCTTCTCTCTATTCAATTAAGTTTTCAAGTCTTCAAAACGTAATTTTCTTAATTGTTCCATAATTTTCTTTGAACCGATTAGTTCTTAGTCGATTTTTATTGCCGTTAATCGTTTCGAGTATTTCCTTTTACATAATTCTCATTTTGCGACTTTATCTATCTTTTTTATCTGAATATTCTGAATTTCTGTTGATTATCATCACATTATGTCGTTATTTTAGTTGTCATAATGACATTTGTGTTCCCGAAAGTGCACGCTGTGATGGACGTTATGATTGTTCCGATTATAGTGATGAAGAAAACTGTGGTAAGTGTGCGTGTGTGTGTTTGTGCGAACGATTGAACCGTTGAAGATTTGGTTTTTTACTATACGAAATAGTTGTTCCTGTTTTTTCTACTTTCTTCTCATCATATCTTCCAAGGCTGTTCAAAATGTAATGCTTTTAAGTGCTTCTTTTCAATTAACTCTTTGATTTAAGGAATTTTGGCAGCAATGACTAGATTCCAAATATTTACAAAATTAGATTGAAATATTAACTTGTAGTTGCTTCTTTAGGATTTTTTGTGATACATTTTCTTAAACTGCATTTTTCACCTATAAAAGGAATTCGCTCCAATTTTTTTTAATCCATATTTTTTTAAAAGTATTGATTTCATTATTCTGGCAACACAAGCAGATTGCACTTAGCCACATCCTTATTTGTTTTATTGCATGAATTTTCGAATCGTAAGTCCCGTAATAGTCCAGTAAAAGCGTCCGAATTTTGACGTAAACCGTGCATTTCGCAATATGGAAGTGTCTCACTTTCTTTTGTTTTTAAGATGGAGCCCAGAGGATTAGAGCTGGGACCGCAGAAACTTGAACTTAAGCTAACTAAAACATTGTCCAAACATTGCAATAAAAATTTGCCTGACAGCCCAAAATGCACGGTCAAACTCCCATTTGACTGAACTATAAGGACTTTAATGGAATCGTGTGTGAACGGGTGGTCCTATTTGGTATCCGCTCGAAAGGCACTTCTCCTTAAAAAAGAAGTTTATTCACACTCCTTTAAAAAAGTTTATTCACACCACAATATGACGAAAAGGATGGATAGAGCGTATAGTAGAGACATTCCTATTGCTATTCCTTAAAATTATGACGAAAATTTAAAAGGATACGCTTTTTGTACTACAACTTCAACTGAACGACAAAGCATTGAACGGATTGCTTCCTATTCGGGAATTTTGCAAGCTGGTACTTCCACTGTTCGAAGATTTCCAAAACAATCTCCTATCCTCAAACGGAAAAAACCAATGGCCATTCGTCTAGTAAACTAAAGTAGTAAAATGGTGGTTTCGATAGCAACGGCCACCGTACTTACCCGATTTGAATATCATAGAAAATATTCGTGGACGAATTTAAAAAAAAGGTTATGATAAATATACAGAAAAGATTTTATAGACGATTTTTTGAACCCTGTGGTAAAAAAAATCCCAAAAAAAAACACCCAAATGCGTATTACCCTTAGACCCACCAGCAAAAAAGGAAAGTGACTTACTATCTCACTTTGCTGCGATAATAATAAAATTAATAGTTTTCCCGTTAAAATTTGGAAAATTTTACTGATATTAAAATCGGTAACAAAAGTCTTCACCGAAGAACATTTGTTGCCCTAGCGAAAATACCAGGATAAGTCTTATTTTCTACATTTTTCTACGATAAAAAAGTATGCCTTAATATATTTCCTCTGCCGTCAAGGACTCGCTACTTTCCGCTTATTTGTATCTATTTCCTATTTCAACATTAATTACACTCATGTGACAGCATTTTTTGCTCTTATCTTAATACAATTTTGCTGGTTTCCGTCTTTACTATTTGCGGATGAATCAATACGCTCTATTTTAGGAATACTATTTTTGAACCGATCCTGTTTTTGATTTTTTTTTTGCTAAAACATATTTCCAAGTAATACTGAAGCTTGGCTTTATGCGTGTATCCGTATGCTTTGCAGCTTGTAGTTAGCAGAATTATATTTAATGTCGTCCTTCAGCTTATGTTCATTATCCTATTGTTTTCATTGTCGTTATCGTTATCGTTACCGTAATCGTTGTCGTCCTCATCTAGCTGGTTGTTCACCCGAACAATTTCGATGTGGTGATGGCACATGTTTAGATGATAAACGTGTATGTGATGGTCGACCTCAATGTCCTGATGGATCTGATGAAGTCAATTGCGAGCGCAATGGTAAAATTTTTAACTTTTATAGTTTATTTTCATTTATTTATTATTTTTAATATTCAATTTTTGGAATTGGCTGTTCTAATTGGATAGTTTGTTGATTTTTAACGAATTTATTTTAATTGTATTTGATTTAAATTTTGTAATAATGCTGGCATAAGGAATGGATTTTTTTCTGGATTAGGTATAATCAGTATTAATTCGGTTTGAATTCTGTTGGTGATACTTTTTTTCGAAATATTGTCTTGATTATTATATAAGTTGAGGTAGATAGTCTTGGATTTTCAGAATTTTATCACTTTTTGTTGGTTTAGTTATTCAAATTATTTATTACACATTGAAATTATTATAAATCTCGTGCAAAGAGTAAATTTTGACCATTTCCCAACAGTACTGTAGAAATGAAAACATATGATTCGCGACAAAGGAGAATTTGCATTCTGTTTCTTGTTGTTGCGGCAACATCTTTAAGAAATGGTCAGCAATTCCATTATATATTTTAAAAAATGAGTTATGAGAATCACTTATATTACAGTGGTGTCAAGACTTTTTACTGCGATCTGTAAGAGTACCCTGGTAAAAACTTAGTAAGCCCCAGAGAAAAACATTCATCTTACAATTATAAGCAGTGACACACCACGCTGGGCGCTGAATTAATTTTTTTTATAAAGTCGGAGTTATTATATTTCAATTTTCTAAATTTCACTCCACATCAAGCTAATTTTATAGATTTACATTCATCGATGCTCAATTCATGTTTATTGTGATTTTAAACAACTTTTAAGTTTTCTTATCAAACAGTGTTATTATATTCATTTGTAAATGAATCCACATACGCCACCCAATTATTAATTTCAGTGTGTAAACTAATGCATTCCGGTCGTTTGGTGAATATCTAACTGTAATCTCTACCATATTCATGCATTATTTGTAAATTTAAACACTAACTTAGTGTACAGACATTTGAATTTTCAACAATCTACAGCTGATTTTTTGATGTTGAATCTAATTGAATTTTAACCATGAAATTATCCACTAACAACTATGATTTTTTTTTGAAAAAAAAACTACCATCAATAAATAGCATCTAATAAATGCGGTCCTGAAGAATGGCTATGTGAAAATGGTGAGTGCATTAACAAAGAGTTTGTTTGTGACAAATTCGTTGACTGTTTGGATGGATCGGATGAAAATTCCATAATGTGTGTTTATATGGGTAATTAACTATTTTTTTCATTATGAATTGATTTTTTTTAATTTAATCATTTCGACATTGTTATTAAATATTTTTAAGTTGTATGGGTATTATTGGATTATTTGAATATTTATTTGAATTAGGGTGGAATTAAATCATGTTTAACAAACTGATTGGGTTTGCGCATATTTATAGACAATTTAATAATATTTCAATTCAATCATATTTCATTAACTATTAATCGTAATCAATAATACTTATCAACTGTCGAATAAGGTAGGAAATATTAATTTATGAGTTGAGATTTGACGGAAATCAGACACGATTTTTTGCAAATCTCAAAGGAAACTTCATTCAATTTAGTACGCAACCTATTGAAAAGCACTTGAATATTATGAAACGTTGCATAAACAGCACTTTGGTGTACATCAAAAAGAGAGTTCATCAAATTTATCAATTTTCGTGCACATTTTGAAAGCATGCTATTTTCCATAGTCACATTTTGAAAAAAAGCACATTCCAAATGTTATTTTCTTATCTGCACCATTTCAATTTTCTTGAAAATATTTTTTATCGCGAATATGTATATCAAAAATTCGCCTCAATTTTAATTCGACGGGGGCATATCCGCGTGATGTGGCGCACGGAATACATTTTGAAGAGCCCCTCTCTTTGACGTCCACCAATCTGTCCACACCAATATCACCTTGCAACAATAATTTTTTTTATTCGGCAAAGCCAACCAAATCGAACCAAAATGTCCTCTTCTTTCATGTATCCTTTTGATTTAAACAATACTTCTTCGGACAATCACATTCTTATCAATTTGGTGCCGGCCTGAATCAACATTATCATCATCGTCGTTATGACTACAAAAATATGACACCAACGAAAATATCCTTGCATGCATGTAGAAACTCCTAATATTACGTCAGACGATTGCACATACGATGAGTTCTTCTGCGACGAGTCATGCAATCCACGATCAATCCATTGCAACGGAATCACTGAATGTTTGGATCGTAAGGATGAGGAGGGTTGCATTCCAACCACGATTCCTACGTACCAACAAAAACCACCTACTATCTATCCGTGTCCAGAACTAACATGTCCTGGCACGGGTAAATGCTACCGTTACGCAGAACGTTGTGATACAATACGGGATTGTGATGATGGTTATGATGAAAGCGAATGTAAGTAGCCATGCATAATTTTTTTTGGTAGCAAAAAAATATTAGGGTAGTTTTTTTGTATTTTAAATTTAATTTAATTGTGTGCAAAATATTTAAACTCATTTTTCTTCGTTGAAAAGTCAAAAATAAAAGTAGGGATTAAAATATCTCCACAGAAAAGATGTAAGTTTTTTTAAAACTATCATTTGTTCTACTTAGAACAATAAAGAGCAGTGAGGCACTCTGGAAGTGTTCGGTGGGAAGTTTAGCTTCGTTTTGCAAATGATTATGTAAAGGTTGTATATAAATAAATGCAGGAAATATTCAGGAATTAATGTGACAAATTTAAAAATCTAGGATGCATATAATATGACAAAATATAAAATTTTTTATTGCTTTTATTTACACAAAGTAATTTACGAGTAAAGTAAAAAAAGAAAGGGAGCGAGAATTTGAACCCTCTACTTCGAGAGAAAGAGTCGGGCGCTCTGCTCACTGAACCAGGTGCTCTATTTCTATATTTGCACATCATTGCTATGTATTGTGCACACTTTGAATTTTAAGACAAATTTCCGTTCGCTTTTTCGTTCAGTACGTTTTTCCTGGGCTCACTCCACTCGCTCACTGTTCGTTAGAACCTCCGCAAAGGAAGCTAAACTCAAAATAAAAGGTGTCCCATTACGAACTGATACTGATCTATGAAAATATTGCATGAAAATACCCAATTTTCAACACTAAATGACACTAACAACCGAAAATCCATATGATTTTTGCAAAGTGCCAATCTTCAAGAGTTTTGAGATACATTTTCATAACATTTCGGATATACGCGTACAAGTTGCAGTCGTGTAAGTGACTCTAATGTTGCTTTTGCGGAAGTAATGAACTGAAAAGAATTTCGCGATTTGATTAAGCAGTTTTTTGGAAAAAAATACTCAGTATTTTGAAAACTGTAACATTTAAGTTACAGGTTTTAAATTTATCCACTCATAAAAGAAACAATTAGAAAGAGTTATGTCTAAAAAATTAAAATAATCGAGAAAAAGTTAAAAAGTTAGATGAAAAACAAACTCAGGCAAATTCTCAAAGAATTTGTTCGCTCTTTCTGACAATTTTCTACTGAAATAAAACAAAGAGTTTTGAATTTCATCGCGTTAAATATTTTGCACACGATTGAAAACAATTGAGTATTTACCTCCCTTTAGGTCAATTATTTCCTTAAAGAATGCCCGAATAAAATAATATACAGTTGTAACTTGCGCTTTTTTGGGTTATTCCTTTCTCGCTTAAATGAAAGCTTGATTTCTGAATTAAGTAGAAAAAAAAAATTTCGTTTTTATTTTTTATAAGAAAATTTTTTTTAGAATTTTTATTCAATTTTTTTTTCTGCAAAAATTCTATTAAAAATCTTTATTTAAATCTCTTTTCTGCACACTATCTGAAATTCTTTTTTCTTTCACTCTACATCGGCCAAATATCTATTTGAATCCTGCGCATACCTACTGTCTTCTACCACCATGTTGTGACCAACACGAAACACGGACAACAATCGTCTAGGTCCGTGCAAGGATAACGAATTTTCATGCAATGATCATCAATTTTGCATTAATATGACATTGAAATGTGACGGCTACTACGATTGTAAAGATTTTTCCGACGAACAAAACTGTTTTGGTTAATATTTTCTACAATACTTTCCTATAGTTTTTTTCTTCTTATCTCTCGAAATTAATTGTAGATTTTATTCGAAATTAATTCGTAGCAGATATTTTTGTGTATCTAAATTTAAATGTAAATTGATTAAATGCAAGATTTTTTGTTCGTTTTTAGCCTTTTAGAGAACGTTTTATCTAAAGTTTTTAGTAGATGATTTTTTTCATTATTTTACAAGAAAATATTGCCCTCCGATTTAATAATAAAGGTCTGTAAATATTCAAAAATACAGGACCTTAGTGTTTACCTTGCGACATTAGATAGCAAGCTTCATATCAATATCATTTACACCATTTTTATTCATATTTCATATGTATTATTATCTCATCAATTGGAATGGTAAATCAGATAACCCACTCACTTTTCCAGGATCTTGCTATAAGATACTTTAGTCGCATCAATGCTTATATTGTCTTCCGCTTTTTGCATGAGAATGTAATGAAATGCTCGAAAATTCCAAAAAAAGAACAAATTATCAAGAGAGCAATTTTTTTTGGAATGAAACTGAAACAGGTTTTGTATGAATTTTATAAATTATTTCGTCAAAATATTGCCTTTGGAGCCATGTTTACAGGATCATTTGTAAATATTCAAAAAAAATCGACAAGGATCAATTTATATTCATTTAGAAGTTTTCCCTCAATCTTAGTGCCTCGATGGATATTTTCCAGTGGATTATCTCAAGGATATTTTTACTAAACAATATTTCCTGTTCATTTTCCGCGAAACAGGTTGTACAGCCTCACAGTTCAAGTGTTCGGATGGTAGTTGCATAGACAGCAGTGCTCAGTGCAATGGACGTCGTGAATGTCCTGACGGATCGGACGAAGCTGGATGCCCATCCAGGCCCGAGGCTTCTTACTGTTCGGAGCGCGAATGGAAGTGCGGCAACGGTCAATGCATCCCCAACTATATGCATTGTGACGGTCGTCCCGATTGTTCTGATTATTCAGACGAAGCCGATTGCGGTAAGTAGTCGAAATCCTTAGATACTTCCTTAGCATTGTGATTGTCCTTTGTCTAAGTCAATGCTTGGATGTTGTACAAATAACGTCTAGGCTAGCAATTATTTGTTAAAAAAATAAAAATAGTCAATATGTTGCAATTGAACACTAAAAACAAACAACTTAACAAAATAGCTGGTAGAGGTTGCAGACCACATATGTTTCGATGTGAGAATGGTCCGTGTATACCACAAGAGCTACGATGTAACGGCTATATTGACTGTCCGTACGATACAAGCGACGAATTAGATTGTGCAGCGCCGCGTAAGTGTATTAGAACAAAGTTTTACGCAACAAACACAGATTCAATGCGAGCTAATTAAAAACAAATGTAGCAAAAATAATTTAAAAACAAACTAAAATTACAGACGCCGAAACCGAAGCTTCCAAACGAACGCTTCAAATAATAGTTAGTTAGTTAGTGCTTTAGTGAAGACTAACCACAGCGTGATGACCGTTTTCTAGATTGGCTAACGTAGTTGCTGATGTTGATTGTGTGGCTTTTTAGTGTCCGTTTAGAAAAGTAACTTCTTGGAGATTTAGAAAATTTTCGAGTCTCTCACATACAGTTTCGAACATGTTAACAAACCCCAGCGATCACTCGGGATGGAACATACACACAGACCGTCCGGGAATTCGTTGGCGAATTACCGTTAAAAGCACGCTTACTCATACTACACTCTTTCTGGTTGACGCACAATTTCATTTCAAACAAAAAAAAATAGCACCAAAATTCACAATTAAAGCTAGTCAAAAAAGATACATTTTTAGATACCTAGAGAATTTTTTGCAGGGATTACAGCTGGTCATACTGTAAAGAAATGACGTTTTCCATGAACTGATTTTTTACTGAGCAGTTTATTTTTTTCGTTTTAATTTATTTAATTTTTTAAAACAATATTCAAATTATTTAATTTACCGTATTTTATTTCACAACTACATAAAATATATTTTAACTTATTTCTGGTTTTTTAAAGAGGCTTAATAGGTGAAGAATTTCATCTGAAAAAAGAATATTGCAATGCTCCCGCCCCTATAATTTTTTCCGTATCATTGATGTCCAATTAACTGATAGAAAGTGCCTAGGCCCAGTTTATTTTAGACCAGGGAGGATCTGTTTTCAGTTGGCAGTTGAGTGTATAACAATAACTGATTTATCCTCCCTCTCAAAAACGTTGGAAACATTAATAAAAATCATATCCTATCTTGTAAAAAATTTCATAACGCTACTTTTACTTCCACACAACTTTGCTCTAAAATTAACCGTTTTAAAGTTAGGAGTGAGAAAAAAAGAGGGGGAAACGATTTTTTTCAAAAAAATTTCGATTTTTTTAATGTTCCCGACTTTTTTGAGAGGAAAGAAGTCAATTATTGTTTTACGAGTTATTCCACAACTTTTTCTGCAAAAATCAGTATGCCCCTCTCAACAGCCAACTGAAAACAGATCCACCGTTTTTGGTAATTTATTTTTAAATACGTTTTTCTCGAAACACGTTTTTCCGGCTTGCATGCATTGTAGCTCAGCGAATTTTTGACCAATCTTCAAAAACCAAAGATATTTGAAATTCTTAATAAATTTGCGTGAAATTGAATCTGAAATAGGGATTAAAATTTTCGATTTAGGGTTTTTTTATGACAAAAGCACGAAAAAAATTAAATTTTTTTTCAAATGCCTCACATTTTCAATTTTCCTAGTTTTCACTCAAAATCTGATTAAGCGAGGAATTATACATGAAGATAATATGAAACATTTACTTGGATTGCTTTCACAATAAAAATTGTGGATTCCAGCATGCACGGCAATGAGAGACTCCATGCATGAAAAGCTTCTAACTTTAGCAATTTTGATTATAATGACTTGGAAAAATTACGAGATGTAGTTGAAAATATGAGCAAAATTGCCGATTAATTTCAATAAGTTTCAATCCTTTCTTTCTCCTTCAAAGCGTTAAAATAAACCTCTTAATGGGATTTCCCCCCGTACTTCAACAAAAATCCTAACACCGTTTTCGTAGTACGTAGTTTCTGTAAGCTTTGTTTGATACAATATATTCCACTGGAAGTATCTATGACACCATAAATAAACGTTAAATTGAATTATAATGGACTTTTATGGACCGAATAAATTTCTCGGCAAACATTTCGCACTTGTGCAGATCAATTTCTGCAACACAATATACTGTGTGACTCTATAATCGTGTATCCAGTGTCAGCAACAAAAAAATCAAAAAAATTGTCTATGAACCTAATAAACTAAATGCATTAAAATTTGCTTTATTTTTATTAGGAAAAAAATACTCTGATCATCGAATGATTTTCTTTTCGAGATTTTCATTTTTGTCTCTCAAATATGGTCGCATTTTTCAGTTTGAATTTTTCATGGTCTTACAAGAACCTGCCGTAAATATTATTTCTAGCGAAAAATCCAATTCATCCCAAAACATAGCCTAAATCTCATATTTCCGTGACTCTTAGTTAGAAATTCAGCTTGAAATTTGCACAGTGTCATTCTTAAAACAATAATTGCAAAATAACTCATAAAAATCATTTAAAAAAAAAGTTTTTCTTGAGAAATAAATAAATTTTTCGTGTGTATTTATTGATCATAACTATTCTACTATTCATTATTGCGTTTTCCACTCTAATTCCATTGACCCGCCATAGATTTTAGCCATCTGAAATATCCATGCTTTTCGGGGAGCGAATGGTGTTATTAGCCATTTTTCTTTTGTAAAATATCGAAACTAATATGATTTGTTGTAAATTTTACAGAGCCCACACCACCACCGGCTGGCGTTGATCCACAATTGAACTTGAAAACATATCCGAATGAACAGATTATTAAAGAAAGTAAGTAGAAAATTGCGTATTTTCCACAATATTAAAATGTATGCGGTGGCATTCTTTGAATTTTGAAGATTCAGATCATTTATTGAAATTAATTTATTAGAAAAATATTAAGACTTTTAATTTAAAAAAAATCTTAAATTTTAACACGTTCCATTAATATTATAAACTATTTTATAAACCATAACCATTTTATATATTTCTCTTAACATATAAATCGTGCAATAAAGGATACATTCGGGAGGGTAAGTTTATTCGAGGTATCGGATAATTTGTCGAAAATGCACAGGGTGATCAGATCCGATTTGAAGCATTCGTAAACCTAGTTGCGCGTTAAATTCTGTTACAAAAGCTTTCAATAGGCGTATGCCGATTAATTCTAAGTATTTATTTGAGCATCGTTTAATATTTTCAAAATTATAAGCTGTTTTCAAATGTCTTCGTTTTGCGACTGTATAAGCTTTTAAAAATCATGGACAATTGTCCATGAAATACTGACAGATTTACTGATTAAGGCATCATTCAGACTCTCCAAATTTCTTTGTTGTGTGCTGATTTTAAAAAGAGAAATTTAACAGCCTCTAATACTTTATCTTGATGCAACCCAATTGTAATTTTAACACCCTTTTCGTTGAAATAAATATGACGCTCTCCACTATATCTCTACAGATGAAAATGAATGACCACCATGGAGTCTGAAAACTTTGCTGCATGCTGTTTCTGAATCCATTCGTAAATTTTGTCTTATTTTGATTTTTTTCTTCTACAGTGAAGATTTTTTATCAGTAAACAAAATATTTTTATGACGAGAATTTGCTATTTCAATAATTGCTTACAATTTTTTTTTCAATATTTTAAACACATTTTTAAGGGTTATTATTGAAAATATGGTAGTGCATATATATATATATATTGGCTGTATCCCCGTCAGTTTTGCTTCGATCAATCTCTAAATAAAAATTAAAACCCTACTCCTCCCTTAACAGACATTATTTAATTTTTTTTAGCAATGAAAAGCGCCGCGGAATTTTTGTAACATAATTTATAGCAAGACTAGAGTTTTCAAGTGGAACAGAATTTTCATCGTGTAAATAAATCACTACAATTGTAGAAAAAAATATTATCACGAAATTATAGATAATCAGGAAATTGTAAACTCTTGCGATTAATATCGTTAATTTTGTGGCATTATATTAAAGGAAGTTTTTTTAAAGAAAAATACGACAGTAAACTGACGATAAAAATCCATGATGTGGTTTGAGATATTTCACATGAGCCACTTATACTCCTTGCAATGAAAATACTGCATATACTGCTATTTGCACGCCACACTAATATTCATCGAAACATAATCTGATCACCCTCTACTCTAATAATATTGATATGCACTCTGCACCGAAGGATTAAGGAACGCATTCATGCTATCACGCACATCGCCAAAAAAAAATTATGTGCAAAAAGAATGTATGCATTAAAATGGCATTAAATTGATTAGAAAAATCAAAAAAAAATGGAGAATGCAATCACGAACAAAAATAAATAAAAGCTTCAAAAGTTATATGAAAAATACACATGAACGCTTTATAAATATGCTACAAATTTTCAGTCTTCATTTGTCAGGATTATAATTCATTCTAATCGTAAATTTTTGAATATTCTTTTCTCTAGGTCGCGAAGTTGTATTCCGTTGCCGGGACGAAGGACCAAGTCGATCTCGTGTGAAGTGGTCACGACCAAATGGACAATCATTGCCACAAGGCTCCAAAGACGAAAAAGGACGCTTGGAAATTCCAAATATTCAGGTATATGTTTAGTTAAAATCTATGAAAAATTCTGTGAATACAAATTATACTTGTTTTTCCTACTTTAAGGTTGTCGATTCGGGCGAATACATTTGTGAAGCTGTTGGATATCCTACAAGCACACGAGGACAACGCGTAAGCGTTCATTTGACCGTTGAAAGATGTAAGTATCGGATGTACAACGAGGTCTATAATTTGTAGATTATTAGTTTTATTGATTAATTATTTATCAATTTTATACTAGCGACACACTAAACCTATTTATAAAGTACGTTATAAGGTAAATCTGTTAAAAATATTGAGGAAGCGGTAATAAAGCAGAAGCTTCCACAATAGACTGTTGGATGAGATATGTATAATCACCATCTGTGGGAATGAAGTAGATCCAATTTTACTCGTTTACGTCGTGTTTCATTGTTAGATTTTACTTCAGAATGAGATCTAATGTGTCGCTAGTATCTATGAATAATAAATTTAATTTTAATTGAATCATTATATTTTAATTTACCTTCCCATTAAATGCTGTCCTCTATAACCACTGAAATATTCAATAAACTTTCATGCAGCATGGAATGATGATGGTTTCTATAAGCCTTCGAATAAAATAATTTACGGAACCGTACCGCACATTGGTTTCGAGTTCTTCGGATTAGGTATATGATTTAATGGAGTACCAAAGACAAACAATTAAAACATCTACAATTGATCACTTTTGACTTTTTCTCCCTTATCCTAACTAATTAACTAAAACAATCACTCACATGTCGACGTTATTGATATCCTTTTTTGCATTGCAACCAATGTCAACGGACCTGGTAATTAGTCTTTGCGAATTAGTTGAAGTCTACTAATTGGATTCTTTAAACCTCCTGCATATCCTTTAGATATCACTCCACGACCGGCAGCAGCATGTGGCTACCACGAGGCAACTTGCATGAACGGCGAATGCATCTCGAAGAGTCAGATTTGCGATGGCATTGCCCATTGTTCGGATGGATCGGACGAGCATGCCTGCAGTCGTGGTCAGCGCTGTAATCCGGATCAGTTCCTGTGCAAGAACTCAAAGTGTGTGGATCGATTGTGGCGTTGCGATGGCGAGGATGATTGTGGCGATCGATCCGATGAGGACAGTTGCGACCCGAACCCAACAGGATCTCCATGCCGATACGATGAGTATCAATGCGGCAACGGGCAATGTGTGCCGAAGTCATTCCATTGTGACGGGCGATCCGATTGTTCTGATGGAAGTGACGAAGTTGGTTGCAGTGAGTATCGACGCCACCATGTCCTTGCGAACAGCTTCAAATCACGATTTTCATTTCAGTGGCACCATCAATCGTCTCGCCGCCACCACCAGTCGTGAGCGTTCCAGTCGGTGGCACCTTCAACATATCGTGCCGCGCTGTTGGTATGCCGACTCCTCTAGTCCTTTTCCGTCTCAACTGGGGTCATATTCCCGAAAACTGTGTGACCACCAACAGCGACGGAATGGGCTATCTCGAATGTAGCAACATGCAAATCCAGCATTCTGGCGCCTATTCCTGCGAAGTTATCAACATCAAAGGACGCGTCTTCGTCACGCCAGATACCATCGTAACAGTCATGAAAGATGGTGATGTGTGCCCCGCTGGAATGTTCAACTCTCAAGCGAACCGGGAGGAAGAATGCATTAGCTGCTTCTGCTTCGGAATATCCACCCAATGCAACAGCGCCGACTTGTACACCTATGCGGTACCTTACCCTCCACTACTTACATTTGGTTCATATTTAACATTGATTTTTACAATACCTAGCTTCCACCACCAATTCGATCCAACACCGTCGTGGGACTCAACATCCAGCCTGGCGGTCTGGGCGAATACCAAGTCGGAGAATATTCAGGACATAATCTGATTACACTGCGACACGGCGTCCAATTCAGAGTGTCTGATATTCCCTACACGCGCGAAATACCCTACTTGTCCCTTCCAGCTGACTACCAAGGAAGTCAGCTCAAATCGTACGGAGGCTATTTGAAATACGACATTCAATATGTTGGTTCAGGGTCTCCAAACAGCGCCCCCGACGTGGTTCTGATCGGCAATGGATTTACACTCGTCCACCGTGCAGGCTATGGAGTCCGCCCCAACGCGCCCAACAAGATCTCTGCGCAGATCACTGCCGGTTCCTGGTATTTGTCAAATGGTCAGCCTGCTTCCAGGGAACACATCATGATGACCCTAGCCGATGTCCAATATATACTCATCAAACTGCAATATATCGACTCCGCTGAGCGCGAAGTAGAAATCACAAACATCAGCATGGACTCCGCAGCCGTGGATGACAGAGGACTTGGGTCTGCGTCGCTCGTCGAACAGTGCGTCTGTCCGCCAGGTTATTCAGGCTACTCTTGCGAAAAATGTGCTCCCGGATACATGCGAAGCAAGCAAGGATCATGGTTGGGTGTCTGCGTTCCTGATCAACCATTACCGTGTACGACGGGAACTTACGGCAATCCTAGTCGAGGTATACCATGCAGACCTTGCCCATGTCCATTCGCCACTGGCGGTAACTATTTTGCCCGCGGATGCTCCTTGGGTGCAGATAACGAACCAATTTGTCACTGCCTGAAAGGATATGTCGGCCGGCGATGCGAACTTTGCGACACTGGATATGAGGGCAATCCCATCCAACCGGGAGGCCAATGCACACCAGTCCGTCGTTCTTATTGCGACGAAAGAGGCACTACACGCACTGCTTCCGATGGATCCTGCGAATGTAAGGCTAATGCTGTTGGACAATATTGCGATCAATGCGCTACTAGTTCTTTCCATCTGAACAATATGACCGGGTCCGGCTGCGTCGACTGCTTCTGTATGGGCGTGACCAAGGAATGCTCAAGCAGTACTCTGCACCGCGATAGCATCCGTTCCAGCTTGTACGGAGGCGATGGTCACGGATTCAGTTTGATTACCAACTACGAGGACCCACGACCGCAACAATCGACCTATGGAATTGCCCAACTCGGTACCGAACTGAGCTTCCGAGGAAGCTACGAAGATCATGAAGTGCAGTTCTGGAGCTTACCGAACGAGTTCTTAGGCAATCAGCTAGGGTCCTATGGCGGATATCTGCGCTACACAGTTCGATACAATCCTTACGAGAGCGGTGCGATGTCGAGGAACAGCGCGCCAGATGTCGTGATCAAAAGTGTAAGTTTTTGAAGCAAGACCCAACAGGATGAAAAGTTTACATTACTCTTAAAATTTCAGTCAAATGATATTGTCATTGTGCACTACCGCAAGGATAGCGTTCTCCCGAGTGGAGCACAGTCTTACAGTGTCCCGATTTGGGAAGATTCTTGGCAACGGCTTGACGGAAACACAATAAACAGGGAGCACTTGCTAATGGCTCTCGCTGATGTCTCCGCGATCTTCATAAAGGGAACCTACACCACAGTCACTGAGGAAGCTGCTATCAGTGATGTATCTTTGGACACAGCAATACCACGCAATACTGGAGAACCACGTGCATTGGAAGTGGAAGAGTGCAGATGTCCTGCAGGATACTCTGGTCTATCTTGCGAAGATTGTGCTCCAGGCTTCAAACGATCGGACGAAGGACTCTATTTGGGCATTTGTGAGCCATGCGAATGCAATGGGCATTCCAATGAGTGTGAACCGGAAACAGGACGTTGTTTGGTAAGTGTTTAGTTTAGTTTCATTGCTCCTGTGGACTTGTACAAGTAAACTATTTTTTAATTGGCGACAGAACTGTCGTGACAACACAGCAGGCGAGCAATGCAACGAATGCGCACCTGGTTTCAGTGGTGATGCTATGGCTGGGCCCAGAGGATGCACACCAGATAGTCCTGACTCATCGATACTTTGTAGTCAATGCGATGAACGTGGAACCATTTCCTGCACAAGTGGCTACTGCCAGTGCAAGGAGAACGTAGAGGGATCGCGATGCAACGAGTGTCGTCAAGGAACATTCGACTTGAGTGCCACCAACAGAAAAGGATGTTCGGAATGCTTCTGTTCCGGCATATCTAAAACTTGCTATTCAGCCAACTTGTACCGCGAGCAAATGGGAGTGTTTTTCGCTGTCGATAAATTGGCACTTACCGATCACGAAGGACAAATTCGGGCATCAGATGATATCTCCGCCGATATAGAACGCAACGAGGCATCCTACTCAATTCCAGACAATCGTATGTACTTCTGGAGGTTGCCCGACAAACTGCTGTCGAACCAGGTGAAGTCATATGGCGGTAATTTGCAATTCGTTATTGAGTCGGAAGGATATGGTTCATATGTACCGGACCAAGATGTTATTTTGCGTGGAAGTGGTAGGACATTGGTATGGTCAAGACCCCGTGGCACTGAAGAAGATGTTGTAAGTGTGGCAGTTAACAAAGAAGAGTATCCTATGGTATAAGTTTGTTTTAACTTTGTTCCAGTCCGTCACAGTTCGCATTCATGAGTCCGATAATTGGCAGCGTGTGGAAAGGATTGGTATACAGCCTGCAAGCCGTGAAGATTTCTTAGCAGTCCTGTCCAATTTGGAGCAAATATTGGTGCGTGCAACTTTGAAATCGCCGACAACCACCTCTAGAATTCGAGATATTATATTGGATACAGCCGTTTCTGATGGCACTACTCCCGCTGCAGAAGTAGAAGTTTGTAGATGTCCGCCAGGATATGCAGGCACAAGCTGTGAGGTAGGTTCATTTGTGCAGTCTGAAATTCCGTCAATATTATTGTTGTGTATTTATTTTTTAACGGTTTATAGTCATGCGAAGGATCCCATTATCGCAACACTTCCGATCCATACCTGCCACTTGGTTCATGTGTGCGTTGCAATTGTAACCAGGACGGTGCCGAGTCCTGCAATATGTTGCCCAACGGAAATGTCCAATGCAACTGCAAAAACCGATATGCTGGTGAAAGATGCGAGTATTCAGGAGGTAAGTTCTTTTGAATAAAAAGGAGGGTCGAACAGCTAAGAGGACAAAATGTAAATTATCACTTCAAACTCATATTTTCTGAGACAACCTTGCTATCCTGCCCTCCTGCATTCTCTTTTTTTCAATTGAAAAACGTCCAATGGAACGAATGCGGACTACTTGGAATCGCTCCTGAATACATAAAAGCGACATTAATCTTTTCAACAGCATGTTTTTATAATTTCACATGCATTTTAAGAATATGAAATAAATTTGGAAATATATAAGATCCTGGCATATGTACAGATTGTTGTAGTTTATGACTTAGGTCCACACGAATTTTTTTCAAATCTATTTTATATCTATCTAAATTTTGATTGCTTGATACTATTACTGGACATTAGTCCTTTCATTCTTTTGTGACATAAATTCAGTAAACGCGCAACACATATGCAAAAAAATAGTAATAATTAAAACTTGGGCATTTAACCCCAACCTCATAATGAAAAAAAATACTAATCAAACAAACAAATCGACACTTAGCCAAAGTGGGGAAAACCGAAATAGCAACAATTGATAACCGTAATGTATGCTTAAAAAATTGTTATAACTGGATTTTGAAGAATGGAGCAGTTAAAAATAAATATCGTAAAGGAAATCAAACGATCCTTGAAGTTATGCTGAACATCATACAGTCAGATGCAGAAGATCATGCTGAACGTAGGATTGGAGGAGATGTTATAGGTTCAGGATATTCATTGATTTGCTTTTTTAGTTTTGATGATATATGTTTGTATAGTGGACAATTTTGTAATTTTTCCCAATCGGCAAGGCTGATGTTTTGTTCATAGTGTCTAGGAATGAAAGCGGATGCTAATGTGTTTAGAGGGGAAAATCCATTTTATAGCCAGAAGGCAAAAGGATATATTGATACTTATTTAGAGTTATTTAAACATACCAACAATTTCGTCAAACGAATATTAACTCTAGACAAAAAAAGGAACTTAATTCCGACTCATTCAATTTCCTTTTGTTGCTCTGGTTCCAATTTTATGTTCACCAAACTTGTACAATTGATTAGTTAAGCTTTTGTTAGCTTTCAGAACCTAGCTTAGTGTAGATTAGATTTTTACCACTTGTTTAGCTAGTTACGTGTAAACCGTCGTTGCACTTAGTGTCCCAGGAAAATTGATTTTTTTCTGTATTTATTTTATTTGTATTTTACTAATCTCAGTGTAACATTCAATTGAGTCTCCATATTTTGGATTTATCATAGTGGCAAAATGCATATGAATGATTTCCACATTTATGCAATGATCCGGAACAGTAACCTTAACGGACTTACATTTAAGAATACATTGTTGAAAATTTAATACTATTCTAACAAATTTATAAACCGAACAAACGTTTAATAGTTGCATCGTTTCTCAGCAACGCAGCATAGAACTTAATAGTTTTGTTTATTCGTTCGACATCTTAAATCGCGTCTATTTCTTATTCAAATATTCAAACTAAATGCAACCAACAGAATGGCATCGAAACTACTACAATCCCGTATCACATATCACATTTACAATCTGTTCAACAAGCGCATGTACTTGATTACGTATCGCATAGTTTGGAGGTCTTTAACACAACAATACGAACGGAAACTCGTTGAAATTATGCCGCGAATTTCATAAGCTATTGTAAAAAACTGTCGAGATCTCACGTTGTATTATGTGAGGAAGAAAGAAGCAAAAAAATATAAAATAAATGTATATAGATAATAAAAATTATAAATCTTCATAATAATAAAAATATCGAGTAAACACTCTTGTTGAACAGACATTCACTTTTCAACATTTACTGGAAATCATCTCATCTCTTAGATTTTACTAATTCCAATAATCGCGGTATCGTTTTCAACCTCTTCCGTCTCATTGTCGCATCTAACATCACTTTTGAAATACACGTAAAAGTAACTAACATACAAGTTGCACAGCTATTTTAAAATCATTTCTTACAATAACCGTTGACTTCCTCCTGAATCTTCAGAACCACCGAGACCTGTTCCACCGTCACAACCACCACAGGCTACAATTAGCGTCATCATCACCTCACCACCATTGTTGCGCATCATTGAAGTTGGTCAATCAGTCACATTGGATTGTTCCGGACAAGTGATTGCAACACGAGTATGTTCATTGATTATATCCCGGAAATTCATTCTAACAAGGGCTTCTTTTCCATTAGATACCCTTAACTGTTGCTTGGTCTAAAATAGACGGAGAACTTCCCAGACAATCATACGAAGACCGTGGCCGATTGCACATGCAAGATCTGCAAGAATACGATTCCGGAATATACGTTTGCCAGGCCAGACGAGGTCCTGAATTAGCCGAGCAAAAAATCACCATCACTGTTGGATGTGAGTATTTCCTCCGTCAGTTTTTTTCACGAAACAATTCCTTCCATTTATTGTTCCTTTCCTTACAAGCTTTTTCTAAGGAGTTCATTGAAAAGCATGGTAATGCGTTTAGATGCAGTCTTAAATAAATTCAGGCAACTTAAAGCTCACGGATATTTTATTTTCTAGCCCCAACCCTGACCTACCCTAAAGTTACGATTGACCCACCATATCAAACATTCGCTGAGGGATCACCGGCTGACATTTATTGTGATGCTTCTGGACAACCGCAACCAACTGTAACCTGGATCAAAATCAATAGTCCACTGTCTCCATACGCGCGACAAGAAGGACTCTACTTGAGATTCGACTCAATTTCCAAGTCAGACGAAGGCTCATATCAATGCAACGCTCAAAATTCAGCCGGCACAAGTGATGCTGTCGTTCAAATTTACGTCATGGGAGAATCGCGACCACAGCCTCAACCGCCCCAGCCACCACAGCAACCATTACAAGTGTATATCGACCCGCCATCATTCTACGGCCGAACTGGAGATCCTGTTCGACTAACCTGCCAGCTTCGCACCAATGAAAACGTTATCTACACCTGGAGGAAGGATAATTCCGACATCTACAGCGGCCACGTTGTTGTTAGTGGCGATAGTTTGGTGATATCTGGCGCCAGCGCTCGCGATTCTGGAGAATATCTGTGCACGGCAACGAATCCTCAAACTGGCCTTTCTTCCAATGCACGATCTCAAATCCATATTGAAGATGTTCCTTCAGGAAGTCCACCAAAGATTGTGCCACTAATTGAAGACTATACATTGATCCAAGGACAAGACTTTACAATCACTTGTGAAGCTTCCGGTTCGCCGTATCCAACAATAAAATGGACCAAGGTAAATTCAATTCAATTCAATTTTGAAAGATGTCCAAGTACAAGTATGCCTTCAATTTGTAGTTGCACGACAATCTGGACAGCAATATCCAACAAAGTGGAAACACGTTGCGTTTCATGAACACCCGACCGGCCAACCGCGGTGTCTATATTTGCATAGCCGAGAATCCTGCAGGCACAGAACAAACAAGCACAAGAGTAGAAGTCGAACGTAAGTATCTATTCAATTCTGTATTGTACTTCAGGACAAGCAGTCTGATTCTAGTATTTAATCATATCAATATCTTGCTTCTCAATGCAAGCTCGCAAACCAGGATCGGGTAACAGTTTAGTTTACACCAAAAGTCTTCTTGTGCTGTCCGTATTGTTCTCATTACTTTTGCCCATTTCAGCACGTGAACGTCCTGTTTTGGAAGTACATCCTCGCGAACCGCAAAAGTTACGTGCTGGAGAGAGTGCCATGCTCAGCTGTCGCGCTATTGCTGGAATACCTGAACCCAAGATTGCTTGGAAACGTGTTGACGGTCGACCATTGTCATACAGGATCAAAGAACTATATCCTGGAACAATAACGTAATTGCATCTTCTTTATTCGCCATTCTGCATTTTTGCTTGCTTCATAGTGCTAACCATTTTTCATATTCATTCTAACCAGGCTTAACGAAATCACAGCCGATGAAGCAGGAGAATACGAATGTAGTGCTGAGAACGCTGCTGGTCGTGCTACAGCCAACGCTGTTGTTATTGTCCAACAAGCGCCAATCATAACAATTGATCCACAAGAAGGCGAGCTAGTCCTGACTGAGGGTGAAGAATTGAAACTGACTTGTTTGGCTGCTGGAAGTCCAACTCCCAATGTGATGTGGGAATGGGAAGCTCCTGTAGTCAGGGGATCAGCCCTATCTCAAACCGAAGGCATTGGGGAATCAATGCTGAAATCCGATCGAGTCTTTATGAACGACGCTGGGCTGTACACTTGTACGGCATCCAACGAGGCTGGAACCGATCGCAAATACATAAGTGTTGTGGTCAAGAAACGCCGCGGCGACACAGGTAAGATGGAAGGCTTGATCAATTCCTAACCTTCATATAAATTGACTTTGCACATTGTCTCTTATATTCATGCCTTGCGAATGACGTACAAAAGGCATAAGTATGTATCTTCCATATCCATTTTACCACTATGCTTCGCAATTATACTGTATTTTTTCAGGAATTTTCGACGTTGATCCAGTGACGCCAGGTTCTGCAGGACGGCCTCCATATCGCCCACAACCACCGCAATATCCACAACCACAACCGACCCCGTATCCATCATACCCTCACCCACCGTACAATCCACCAGTTTACACTCCGCCACCATTTTCTCCTCCGCAGGACACCAACTACCCATCCACAGTATTGCAACCCTACAAAGTGGGCGTGGGCGATCGTGCCACCCTTATGTGTAACATCGAAGGTAGCGACGCGCGCACCAGCTGGACCCGCGTCGATGGACGGCCCATGCCACGCAACCACATCATCACGGAAAACAGCTTGATCATTGAAGATGTTAACTTCGATGCGGCTGGATCCTACCAGTGCTCCGTCATCGACAGATACGGTCCCCGCCCACTCGTCACTGCCGAACTAATTGTCGTAAACATTCCTCGCATCACCTTCTCACCGTCGATGCCCATGATTGTCCGCACCGGCGAGAATGTAGTGATTTTCTGCAATGCAACCGGCGAACAGCCAATCCGTGTACAATGGCATGCAGAGAATCATAGACCACTGCCACCGTATGTATCCACCCGTTACTCGAATTCTGCCCAACAAACGTCCTGACTAATGCAACATCACTTTTATCTAACAGATCCGTTCGTGTGGATGGATATTACTTAAAATTTAGCTATATTACGCCGGCCGATGCCGGCCGATACTATTGTTCCGCTGCAAACGCCCACGGCAACGCCACCAAAGTCGCTGAGGTTCTTGTGAATCGTGGCACGATTGTGGATCGACCACCAACATCAAATACTCATGAAGTCTTCGAGGGTGATAGTGTTGCGTTGAAATGTGCACTGCCAATGAATCGCTTTGAGCCAGGAATGCGGGTGAGTAGTCTGAGTCTTGAAGTCCTGGAACCCAAATAACCGTTTTCGAATGTAGAAAACAGAACAAATACTTTTTACGCTTAGATGACACGTTTTTTTCGATTTTCAATTTTTGAATGGATCAAATCAAAATACTACCCTCAAAGGAGCGAACCCGGCAACTATGAAAAATAATATATACAAAATAAAAAATATATTAAAGAAAAATAATTTGAAGGGGGGCAACATTTGAAGAAGAAAAACTTGAAATTTTCCGTTGAAATGTTCCTACAAAAATTAAACACATTTGTTTCCGAAAGAAATGGCTTGTAGCTGTTTCACGCCTACGAACGCGTCCTAAAGTTTGTGAATCTCAATAGCGAGAAAGTCGTTGCAATTTTTACTATATATTTTATTTTATTTTATATAAAGAATGAACATTAATCAATTATGTATTGCTCGTTTTGTCCAATCACCATTTTCCATCTTGCGGATAGCTGCATAATACCACGGTCGTAGAACTTCCGACTTTTATGAGCGAGGAACTCGTCAAGGTGCTGTTTGATAAGGTTTTCGTTAGCAAACGTTTTACCATTCGAAGAGTTCTGTAATAAACGAAACAAATGAAAGTCCGAAGGCGCAAGGTCTGGGCTATACGGTGGATGTGATAGGACAACCCATCCAAGCTGCAACAATTTTTGCCGAGTGGCCAAACTTGAATGGGGCCTTGCGTTGTCGTGGTGTCGGCCCTTCCGACTGACCAGTTTAGGATGTTTCTGTTCGATGGCATCATTCAATTTTCATAGCTGCTCACAGTAGACTTCGGAATTGATTGTTTTGTTCGCAGGGAGCTGCTCGTAGTAGACAGGCCCCCTCCAATCTCACCAGATTGACAGCAAAACCTTTTTTTGGTGGATGTCTGCTTTTGCTTGCCTTTCCATTGTTTCATCTTTCTTGCACCAACTTCTTTTCCTGGCTACATTGTTATAAACAATCCACTTTTCATCACCCGTAATCATACGCTTCAGAAAGGGATCGTTTTCCTCGCGCTTGATATGTTGATCACAAACGTTTATGCGATTCACCTTATGCATTTCCTTTAACTCATGCGACACCCAAACATCGAGCTTCTTTACGAAGCCAGCTGATTTCAGATGGCCATGAACGCTTCCAATGGATATGTTTAGAACGCTGGCAAGCTCCCGAATGCTTGAGTGGTTATTTGCTTGCACCAACGTCTTGATTTCGTCGTCATCGATCTCGGATGGCCTACCAGAGCGATCAGCGTCTTGTATCGAAAAATTTCCATCACGAAAACGGCCGAACCAATTCTGGCACTGTTAGTTGTTAATGACATCTTCACCATACACATTGCACAACTTTTTTCTTGCCTCAGTTGTTGCCTTCCCTTTTTTTTTAAATAAAAGAGCAAAATATGGCGAATATGTTCCGCAAAATTCACCATATTTTAATTTCATTTTTAAACACAATTCTGGACCGAATCACGTTAAAATGCTTTTTAACTATTCATTCAAGTGTAAACATTAAAACACGCGCGAATATTGACGTACATGTCACACAATGAAACAGACAAACGCTGATGACGACAACTATCGGGGAAAACGCCATGACTTTTTAAACAACCCAATAATATCTGCGCCTATTGAGTCCTCTCAATGTCTACGTTTCGCGCCTTAATTTAATTATGAAGACATTTTTTCCAGGACAGAAAATGCTGTTCTGTTTCGTCAGGTTTTCGAGGAATTAAAAAAATTCATAATGAAATAAATTAAGTACTATATAACTACCCTGATCAATATAACTTTAATTTCATTGTAAAGTCGCCACTGCAACAATATTTTTTTACAATCATTTCTACTTTTCTGAACAGGTTAACTGGCGTTACAATGATCGTCCCCTTTCCGGTGGATATGATGTATCAAATGCAACACTGATCTTACGTAGCATATCCCATCACAATACAGGACGTTACGTATGCGAAATTATATCAAGAAATGATGAAATAATAGCCGAGAATGATGTGAACGTCGTCCTTAAGAGTGAGTATCGCCGTAAGCGTCAACCATCTAATAAGTCTTCTTCTATAAAAACTGCTTCATCTAAATCAAAACGGTGGCGGGATTCACATTAGAGGAAACAAAACACAAAACACAAAACACAAAACACAAATATACAAAAGCACGCATACATAAAAATTAACCACACCACAGACACACTATCGTTTAACGTTGATTCAAAATTTCTTTTTTTAAGATAAACGAAACGAAGATATTTAAATTAATTTTGATTTGATTTGATTTAATCGATTAGGCACACATACACCTACACATAGTATGCAAAGCAAATTATATTCAAACATAATGGCCTTCCAAGTAGATTAATCGATTGATAAGTAGGGATTAGACAAACAATTAAGTTACTTAACCGTGATTAATATATATATGGAAAAAGTATAGAACGAAAAAAATGATAAAGTTATAACTGCCAATGAAATATTTTTATGTTGCATCAAACAAACTACTTTTTTGACGCTTAATTGCAGCTAACTGTTTTTAATGAGCGTTAAAACTTACTCTGAATTTAGTTTAATATTGTTGCAAAGTTACCATAAATAACGTTTGATTTCAACTGAAAGAATGACACGTTTGCTGCATGTTATCATGTGATTCACTAAAAATTAATGTCCTTGGCTACTGAACCGAGCAAAACACAAGCGTGACAACAAATTAGTTTTATGTTTGCCTAATGCATCTTTAAATTTTTTTCTATACAACATCTATTTTGGATAATATTTGCAATTGTTGCAATTTTATTTTGGATAAAGTATTTTGTTTTGATTTTTGATATATATATCACACTTTTTTTGTATTCAACAACACAAATATCTTTTTTATGTTTAGAACACTATTTTTTGGATTTTTTTCGCACATTTATTCAGAAGAAATTAAGCTTTTTTTGGAAGCAACTATCTATAATGGATCAATAATAATCGATATTTTAATTATCTAATCGGTTTTGGGTTTTATTTCATCAACTTCACATAAATACACGAATATCCAATCACAAACACAAACTCTCACGAAATTGTCTTCATTGTCTTTTGCTGACATTTTTTTTGTGTCAATCAAATTTCGTTTAGTTTCAATATCCTTTTTTCATTTAGTTTTCTTATTAGGTATGTTGTTTCTGTTGTCTTCTGCTATTAGGAAAATCAAAACATTATTTTCATTTCATCATTACTTTTTCTTGTATTGGAAATATTGTTTATCGCACAAATTTCTGTGGATAGTATCCAAAGTTTTGTTTATTGTTAAAGATACTATGGACGATTTGTTTGTTGATGTTTTTTTCGTTGGAATCGTGATTGTTTGGACCTGATTTTTTGTTGTTTATAATGGTGATGGGTCGGCACATATATATTTAAATATGCTATTGGCATTTTAAGAGCATAAATATGTAAAAACGATTTTTTCCAGTTTGCTTTTTTTCAGGTATTTGCTTTAATTTATCGTCTTTGCAGCGCTTATTTGTGCCTAACGATACTTTCACATTAGTTTGACTTAACACATCTATGCTAAGCCTTCCTGGATACATTTAATTCATTCTCGATGAATGCTTTTGAAATTTAAAACCAATTATCGATCCATAATTTTTATAATTTATTGCAATAGAGAATTCCAATTGTTTTCAGCGTATTTGCAGAAGTTTAACCAAGATTGCAGGCAATTTTGAAAATATTTCGCCATTGTTAATCGATGATTTTGATCCTAGAGTGAAACTCTTCGTTCGATTGTCTACCAATTCGCTTAGTATGATATGGTCTTAAGAAACAACGATAGTAGGAAGTATATATATTTTACATCGTTTTTCTTTGCCGTTACACGTTAAAGGGTTTGTCAATTGCAAAATATACTGCCAGCTGAATCCATCACATGTTCAGGGCGTGGTAGCATCTCCTCAGGTGTTTCAGTCGTCTATGAAATTCTGCGCCGATGTCAGAGTTTGCAGAGCATGTCGTCGATGTCTTCCATCTTTTTTAAAAGGTACTTTAATGGAAGATAGTCAATTAAAAGGCTCTCCAGAAGAACCTTTAAAAGAATCGTTAGAAGAAGTGTTAGAAGCCCATTTGTGAGTCTTATTCGTAGGACTTCAGATCACCTCTGCTCTTAGATTATCTGAGACGATTAAGAGCTTGCAGTGCCTAAAATTTGGCAAAGATGTCCTGTGGGATTTTACCAAAGCATCCGTTGGCTTCGCCACAAAATAGCTATGTGTGCTCTACAGTCGAAAATCGTTTTGCGATATTCATGTGATACATCTCGTAAATTTCTTTATGATATCAAGAGAGAACAGGATACCAATTTATATTTGTAGACTTATCGAGAATGAATTAGATGTCTGTTCAGTCATCAACAGCATTACTTTTTATTTTGTGAATTTGATTTGTAGTTGTGTTAAACAGTTGCCATTGCATTATTCATTCCCTACCGCCTCTTCTCCCAATTTTCTACTCTAAACATGCTACGAGGGTTGCTATTTATATTTCTGGCCTAAAATGAATAGACAATAATTTATCAATGAAAATCGAAATACACTTTTGCATGCGTTTAAACCAATTGTCAAAACATTTTTCCACTCCGTTTGAGACACCTCCAAAACATGGTTTTTGCATACTACAGCGGCTTCTTCAGACGTCGAAAATCGTTGTCCACGCAATTTGTTTTTGATGTAAGAGAACAAGAAAAAGTCGTCATTGGGTGCTAAATCGGAACTGTACGGCGGATGTTCCATTAATTCGATGTTTTGACCGGTCAAAAAAGCAATTGTTTGTGGATATGTATGAGAGCTCGCATTATCGTGGTGAAGAATGATTCGACGTCGTTTTTTTCTCATTTCACCAAACACTTCGGGCAAACAAATGGTTGTGTACCATTCAGAATTGACCGTTTTACGCTGATCTGGCGGAATTGTTGCTGCACGATCAGTTAGTCCAAAAAAAAACACGCGACCATTTGCTTCGCAGTGTTTGGCTCGTCTTGAAAGACCCACACAGACGACTGCTGTTTTGTTTCGGGCTCATACAAATATATCCATGATTCGTCACCTGTCACGATGTTCTAAATGTCTTTTGAAGCACCGCGATTGCATTTTTCAAGCATTTTTTTTAGACCAATCGACACGAGCGGTTTTTTTGAGCGATTGTCAAATTATGTGGGATCCAACGTGAACAATTTTTTTTCACGGCCAAATGTTCATGTAATATCTTATGTACGCTAGTGGAACTAATGTCCAGGGATACCTCAGTCTCACGGTATGTCACATGACGATCTGTCATTATCAGATTTTTGACTGCATCGATGCTTTCTGGCAAAATCACTGATTTTGGACGACCTACACGAAACTCGTCGGTGAGCGAACGGCGCCCACGATTGAATTCGTTATACCAGTTTTTTTACAATGCTTAAGGATGATTCTTCATCACCAAAAGTCGATTTAAGTTGATCGAAAAATGTCAAACTTTACGAATATGACAATGGTTTGCATTGGTTAACACTAGAATTGCCATAGGCCAGAAATATAAATGGCAACCCTCGTAATTATAATAAAACATTTGGCATTGTCCATCGTTTCGCTTGGTCTTTGAATGTGTCGCGCGAAAATCTTTACTTACTTCAATGTTTGTTTTTCAGCAACAAATTCAATTCAACATATATAAGTTGATTTTAATTGCATTTTTGTATAGAACTGAATTATCTATAGAATTATCTGTTTTAATATATTTCTAACATTCACATTTTTTTACAATAGTTTTTGAAAACATTTTTCTGTAATCATTTCTTTTACACGCCAAAGTGTAATCAAATAGAATTTAATGCAAACATTGTAATTCTAATCCTAATTGTGTTTTTGTTGCATTTTAACTTTGAACTTTAATGTTTTGCTTTGAACTATAAAATCATTTATAATACGTATTTAAATTTGTTTATTTTTTTACTATTATCTAGGAAGAAGACTTGCTTACTTTTGACCATGAATAATACTTATAATATTGTGTCAACTTTATAGTTATTTGGATATCAACAAAATAAATTTATTTTGTTACCTTTTTCGATGCATTATTATCGTTTATTCTATTTGAATTATTTTTTTAAAACAATATTATGCATATTAATCGTATATTTGTTTTTTAAAAATTTTCTTTCCAATATTTATTCTTTTTTCTTTATTTCTCGTTTTTCACTTCTACGCCCTACAACACAATGCACTCTCGCAAAAAAATATATATATATTTATTTAAACATATTTAATATGTGATAAAAATATTAATGTGGTTCAACTTGCTATAAATCAATACAATTGTATGTTATTCTTGATTATCTTCCACCACACCAAAAATAAAATGAACAAACGCAAAAAATATATATACACACTATTCAAATAATCAAATGTATAATTGCAATTGTTCGCAATTGATATGTTGAAACAAACAAACAAAACAAACAAACAAACATAAGTAAGAGGAGCTCACGTCTATAATGAGGTTTATTGCATGGTATTCTTAATATGTCCAGGTGTGTTTTCAATATCAATCTTTATACATTTATTTATCTATTTATATATATTTAAGTAGGATTTTTTGTTTGGAATAGATATGTACACATAATTTTGATTAGATATTCATTCTTAGAATTAGATGAAAATATTACGTAGTTACGAGTTAAGATTTTACACGTGTTTACGTATTATTTTGTTTTTGGTCCTGCCAGATTTTTTAGTATGAAAGTAGCAAAAGAGATTGTTAGTTATAATTTTGAAGCAATGGAAGATATAATCGATTATGCGTTTTCGCATCGGTAGGCCGTGGTAAGGGACCATCCATATATCACGTAACGCAATTTTTAGAGTATTTTAACTTCCCCCATGTAACACTGAGAAACATTTTCAAAGACCCCCCTTCCCCTTGGAGTGTTACGTAATATATGGATGGCCGCTAAGGTGAGTTTCTGAGAATTTAATTTGCGTTTTTCTAGTTTTTGCGATTTTCTTATCGGGTTGTAGTCCAGATTAAATCGAGTCAATTTTCATCAAAATAATTTTAAATTAATATCAAAAGCTGCAATAACAATCTCTTTTGCACATAATTCATTCATTCTTACGTTATGTTATGTCTTATTTTGCCTTTCCAACGAATTTTTGTGAACCAAAAGGACAATATGTGTAAATCATGTTGGAGTCAAGATATGCAACACACTTTCTACTTTCGAATCGTGTCGATAATTGAATCAATCAATTAATTTATTCAGAATCATGTTGGATAGAAAATTTAATCAATATTTAAAGTATTAAAACATACAAAAGAATAAAATAAATAATACAATAAAATAAATGATAAAATACACGAAATAATAACACAAAATATAAAATTACGTGATTAATTGGAAGTTTGTTGCAAGTATCTTATGAAACCATCATTTTGTGTTTTTAGTTCCCTTCGTTGTAGTCGGTTGTTTTTTGAGCACTTTTGATTTTTGTATAGATGTTTTTTATCAGTTACTTGTTGCTAAATACGCTTTTATTCTTTTTTGGTTTAGTAAAAATCTTTTAAATTCTACACACAATTTTTTTTAAATGTGTACTCTATGTTTTTTGTCCAAAATGTAACAACAACAAAAAAAATGTCAAGTGAGAGAGAACGAGGGATTTCAGACATAAGGAATATATTATAGAAATTTGAGCAAATTCGTATTATATTGTGTTCATATTTAATTTATTCGTTAAAATGCTCGGAAATAGTAGTATTTTCACGATATCTGCCCTTAATTTGTTCGAATCCTTCGTATGTCTCGGTCAGTTTCGTGATTTGCCCATAGGAGTTAAATCAGGACTGCGTAAAGGCCAGTTTATGCCGCCTTTTCTGGAGATCAATTTGCCAGGGAAAATTTCACGTACTTTAGGCAGAGACGTATTTGACGTGTTTGAAGTTGCCCCGTCCTTTTGAAATCATGTTCTTTGATTATCGCCAGAGAAGTTTGGCAGTTCTGGCACCAAGAAATTGTGTAACATTTCCACATAACATAATAATAATAAATGTAAACTTTCTTTTGAGACATTATTTTCAGTTAAAAATATTTATTGTACAATATAATCACTTATATATCATTTACAATAAGGCTTAGGCAATGAGGTCAAGAACTTAAATAATTTTTTTTATATATATTTTTCAATATATATATATTTGATTTTTTTCCTTCAAAAAATTTTGCACGGAGAAAAACAAATTATAATCAGAGCTAGCATCCGTTTACTTGAAACTGATGATTATATTCTAGTTCCGTTTCAAATGTAGAAGGACCCTCAACGATTTGCATATTTTTTTTAAATTATTGCATGGAAAATGGCAATTTTTTAATGTTTTGGTGAATGTCAAAAACCTATTTAGGAGTCTCGTGAACTTAGTTTGGGACATCAACAGCCCAACAATAATCTAATTTCTATGTAATACAAATATTTCATTTGAAAAAGCATTATCAAGCTCCCTTTCTCTCTCACTGAAACATTGTTTTTGGAATTGTATATTGTAACGTACGTTGATTTTTAATACCAAACTTTATACTCTGATATCTAATTTAATAATTTTCTCTTTCATATTTACAATTATCCTTGTTTTAAACTATAAAACTACTGTCCCCAACAAAAACAAACCATGTATCATTTACTTCTGCGCCCTTCAATATCATTTCGACTGACTGCCAAAAAAACCGCTCGACCACAACTACAAAACGGATTATGAATGTGTCTGGAAAATGTTTTGCGTTAAATAAATATATTTAATTTATGCACAAATCACCTGCTGCATGTGATCAACAATTTCATCCACCGCATCCATTATTTTGAAAATAATCAAACAATAATTATGGCGCGAACGAATGTTTGGAATGGATTGAAATATGCATTTTTGAAAAAAAAAACACAACAACAATCATTAGAAAATTCCCGCCCGAAAACATGTCAACCAAATGATTTTAAATGCGTTTCACATACGCACACATGCATATCACGTTCGCTGGTTTGCGATGGCATTTACGATTGTGTTGATCATTCCGATGAAATGAATTGTAGTGCATTCAAGCGATGGAAAAAGGATCATCGAACGTATAGAGATAACATGAACATTATCGGTTTGTTATTTTGCTTTTGAATTTTATTTAATTTAAAATTAAGTTTCATTGTATACGTATTGATTGATATTAAATTTATTTCATTTGTGTACAGTTGACGAATAAAATTGTATTAATTTTTTTTTAATGATATGAAATTAAAATTGCAGGTCCAATGATAATTGTAAAATAGAAGCGATTGTGTGATCTTCCAGGCAATCAAGATATTCAAAAATATGATGGTAGATCGAATAAAATTGGCGTATCTTCTTTTCCTTAAAAGGAACATCAAGAAAAGGAAAATTGCATAAGTTGTCACCTATTTTTTCATTTCATATATATGTACATACACATTCAAAGATTTGATCTTAAAATACCGAAAGATTGTTCGAAATTTTAAAAAAGCTTCGAAAATATAACACCTTATCGATTTCAAATAAAAGACTTGAGCTCGAGGATTCTCAATAAGATTGTCTTCATATGCCTCAGCATCTTTCGGACGCTACATCCCAGTCCAATTTGAGTAGAAAGAATCCTTGTATATCAAAGATCTGCTTCTTGTGTTAAACAATCTAAAGATCGTTTCCAATATTTTGAGCTCCTTAATCGCTAATAAAAGAATATTTAGCTTTTTTACAAAAGCATGTTCCTAAGACATCATCAGCTCAACAAAATACGCTAATTTGAAAAATTTATCAAAGATTAGAATTTCACTCAGGAGCATCAAAATTGTCAATTAGGAGTAATCATTTATTAAATAATTTTTCGTTGCATCACTACCCTCACTACGATAGAAAGCTTCTTCAAATATCTATGGACCGATCGATCAAATTTAATTTTTTTATCTTGAAATTATTTCATTTTAATATTATTTTATGTTTTCTTTTGTTAATAACTATTATTTAGAAGTATATGTACACGCACATTATACATATATATATATAGATTATACGTAGCACTGCAGCACTATAGATAGACCAGTAAAAACATAATTGGCCAACCAACCAAATTGATTTGTATGTATAAATTAATTCACATAAATTATATTAAATATAAGCATCCGAAATATTAAGCGATCGAAAAAATAATAATTATTACTTGATTAATTCAATTTTAAACTAAAGGTTAATTTTTTTTAAAGATTGTTCTTATTTTCTATTAAGACACACAAAAAGTCTGCAAATAAAAATAATTGCTAATGAAAGAAAAATTAAGGGCCACAGAAAAATGTATTTAGAGATGAGAATAAATTGTATTAGCTAAACCACGCTAGTCTGGTACAATTAAAAAATTTTGTCTGTTCAAAACAAAATAACTCCGGCTCGAAAATCATTTGATAGGGTCCGGGAAAACATTGTCTGCGATAGGGAAAAAATTCACCTGAAAAATTAACTTGATTTCTACAGAAAAACTGTTTTGACTCTGAAAAATATTCTGAGACTTGAAATTGTCTTTTTTCCTAAAAAAAATGTCCACAAACAAACAGTTATTCAAATTTATCTTCAATAAATTATGGATATACCAATTGATTTTCAAGCTATGAAAATATGTTGAATAAAACTTTTCAAATAGTTTTAATTTTATCAAATATTTGACGATCGCTTTTAATTTCGAATGTTTAAAAAATTATAAAATAAATCAAACGTAATTAATTGCACAATAATTTAGCAGCACATTTATAGAAAGTCACAAGCACAACAACATGCATAAATATCGCTTGAAATATGTATTATAAATTAGAAGAATTATTTTTTCAGGACGATAAGTACACAAAATAAAAATTCGTACAATATTTCTTTGCAAAAAAAAATTCGGCAGGCAAAAATTTCTGATAAAATCAAAGAAAGATTTTACGTATTTCGGCATGTGTATTTCTGAGCTCATCTGATCGCTTCGTTACACAATATATGATATAAAGGATTTTTTTTAATAATTTTGAAGCTGTCGAACAGTCCTTCGAGTGAGGTTTTCCAGTCAAACATACAACGACGCTTGAAGTTCATCATTAATATTTTTTTAAGAACGCGACACATTCACGAAAATTTTGCATTCTTGTTCAATTTTAACAGATTTACAGCTTGATCGGTTAGCATTTCGTTAACATTCGATGCTTGCTTGTCAATCATCTTGAAATGGGTGAACAAAATCATTTTTCATTGTTCAAATCCATTTTACACTTCAAAATTTAATAATAATTGGAATTTGAGCATGCAAAACAATTTTTTACGAACTTTAAAAATCTTTATTTAATATTTTGCTAATTTTTATCATGCATATGAACAACATGGAAACCTTCACCGATCTAAGACACATTGAACAATCTCAATTTCAATTCCAGAATTCCATTTTCTATATACGAAAAATTACTTCCACTTTTCTAATTTTTTCTATAAACTTTGATTTTTATGTTGAATTTTCGTAACTGATTTTTAATTTTAAGTTTATTTAAATTTTGTTGGTATTCTGGAATTCAATTTCAAGCTTCCTACTATTTTTTTAATCGAACCATTTCAGTATCTTGCATGCGTTTGAGTTTTTGGTTTGCATGTCCAATTGAATTAACATCTTAATGATTGCTTCAATGATATTTGAATGAAATATTTAACGGCTAAGTTTATATTTTCTTCGCAGTTTTTCTTCTTTAAAAAAAAACAACCATTTAGTTGTTAGTTGACTAGTTCCTTCGCAAATGAAACTAAATAAACTCTTGCTTTTATTTCAATCAATTGGTATTGGGTGCCACTTTTTCCTATTGCTAAGATGTAACCTTTTTTATATGAACTAATCGAATTAGTGTAACCAGTTGATTTTGATTAAGATCTAGTTTCTAGTTCATAGAGAGTGGATGCTTAGAATTCGATCAAGAGGAACATAAATGAGATCAGTTTATTTTCCTTGAGATCGAGCTTAGCGGTTAGCTTCCATTATAACAGTTTCGACTAAAACTATCACTAACATTCAATATAATCTTTCCAAATTATCGACTACTATTAATTTGATGAAAATGGAATCGTTCAAATAAAAGCTCCCGATGTTCCATCCCTTCGATTGAACCCTCCACGAGCTTATCTTCGCTCTGGCGAATCAACCGTGGTGGAATGTATATCGCAGCCAAGTGAATATGCTTCGTTAGTGTGGGAGAGGGCCGATGGACAACCCTTACCGGATAACATCAGGGTAAATATTTTCAGCTGGTTATTTCTTATATACGTTTCCTATCTAAATCCTTGCCTGTATATTCTCATTGCAGCAAGAGGGCAACAAATTGTATTTGGACAATGTTCAGTTGTCCGATACAGGCGACTATGTTTGCCGATGCAGGAACTCTTATAACCAGGAATATAGTACCAACTATGAATTGAATATTACACGTAAGTAGAAATTTTTATTTTTTCAAAATATCGGAAATTATAATTGAAAAAATACATTCTTTGCAGCTGCAGAAGAGGAAACCTACAGACGGCAGACAAGGCAATCTAAAGTACAACACGCCGAAGTTGGCTCAACAGTTGCTCTTAAGTGTGACGCAAAATCATTCCCAGCCATGTTCAAATGGTCACGGCAACATGGTAAATTCAATCCTGGACAAGACACGAGCGCAGTAAGTTTTTGTCAGATTATCTTGAAAATTAGGTCGTATCTCTCTTCCCTTGATATTCAAGTTGATTCAATCGCCTCAATATTCCTAGTCTTATGATAAGTTCAGTCCTTTTTTTTAAAAAAAAAAACGCTTAACTCACTAGATTTTTTATTGTCGATCTTCGTACAATCTAGTCAAACTTTTCCGCATACCAACTGACGATAATGGCTAAAATTATAAATTGTAGGTGTAAACATATAGTATTAAGCTATGAATTAATTTATATAACAACTTTTAATAAAAGTCTATTGATTTTTATAATGCCCTTTCCGTATGCATCTAAATCTTCAATAAGAAATCAAACAAAATACAGCCCCAAATCAACTTACCACAATTTCCATCCGCAGTCATCGCTCAATCTCACCAACATCCAGGCCAAGGATGCAGGCTCATATATCTGTACCATTTCACAAAACGGCAAATCATCAGACACTGCCACGACTCTTGTCGTCACCGGAGCCATTCCATATTTCCCGCAAGCAAGACGAAGCTACATGGCATTCCCAACCCTACAAAATGCTTATATGAAATTCAATTTTGAAATCACATTCCGACCCGAACACGAAAACGGTTTGATCCTGTTTAATGGTCAGAAAAAGGGTAGCGGCGATTATATCGCACTGTCGCTCAACGATCGTCATCCTGAATTCCGATTTGATTTCGGCCAAAAACCAACCGTTATTCGTTCCGAAGAACCTATCAAGCTGGGCGAATGGCACACAATTAAAGTGAATCGGGCGCGCAAGGATGGACTCATGATGGTGGATGATCAACGTCCTGTCGCTTTCCCGTCCGTTCCGCAAGCAGTTGGTCTTGATTTGATTGGAAACTTGTATTTGGGCGGTGTTCCAGCCTGGGAAGACATTCCAGCGAGCGCTGTTGCTCAACAGGATGGATTTGTCGGCTGTATTAGTCGGTTGGTATTGAAGGATAAGACTATCGAGCTGAACCAGGATGCATTGCTCAAGGAAGGTACTACATCGTGTGAGCCTTGTGCTGACGATCCTTGCCAGAATGACGGAGTGTGTCTCGAGAGTCAAACCGAGATGGGATACTCGTGCATATGCCAAGATGGCTACACCGGAAAGAACTGCGCTCTGGAAGGATCATCTTGCGCTCCGGACATTTGCGGAATTGGAAGATGCGAGAATACCGATATCGGTATGGAATGCTATTGCCCGTTGAATAGAACAGGAGATAGATGCCAATACATTGAGCATTTGGACGAAGGAAGCTTATCGTTTAAAGATGGAAGCTATGCGGCTTATAAGTACATCTTCGCTCATGCCTAGTTTTCAATATTCATAAGTTTTTGTTTTCCTCTTTCGTACAGGACACCAAAAGCTTTCAAACTCGACATTAAATTCAATATTCGCCCGGACAACATAGATGATGCCGTGATTCTTTACGTAGCAGAATCTGAACATTCCAACGGTGACTTCGTGGCTCTGACCATTAAAGACAAGCATCTCGAGTTCCGATTGTATATTAGCGCACGTAAGTCACATGCTGATAATAAACTCTGTGGGAAAATTGTTACCCTCTCTTGATTCCTAGAGATGAAACCGCTCATCCTTCGATCTGCATCACCGCTCACACCTCGTAAATGGACTCAGGTACATATCACTCGTAAGATGGGCGTGGTACATCTGAACGTTGGCGACGAACCAGTCCAAAGCGGACGTACTGAGGGTCCTGCACGCAGTGTTTACCTCAAAACGAACCTGTACATTGGAGGCTACGACAAACGTATCAATTTGAACAAGCATGTTGGCGTAACGGCAGGATTCCAAGGATGTATTTCCAAGGTAAGGATTGTATTCATCCGTCTTATGATTTGATGGATTCAATTTGTTTTTTGTTTAGCTTCAAGAAGGAATGGAATCAATCGATCTGATCGCAAACATTTTAGATGCAGCCAATGTTCAGAACTGTGGCGATAGCAATGAGATTTCGGTGAGTGTTGCTGCTTGTCGACATCCTGACGGCAACTTTGTTTAAATTTAAATTTTCTTTTTGAAGAATCAACCCCCAATTTCGAACGAAAATAGTATAGAAGCGCACACAGATGCCTGCTCTCGCGATCCATGTGAGAATGGTGGTATCTGCACGTCTGACAACGATAGCTATAAGTGCAAATGTCCTCTAGGATTTGCTGGAAAATCCTGCGAGAAAAGTAAACATGTTTGACATATTTGAAGCATTTACTAACTAGGCACTCATCTTTATTTCTAGTCGTGCGAATTGAGAATTCAGCACATTTCCACGGGAACGGTTACATGGAACTGGATCGTGCAGCATTTAGCAACTCAACGGACGAGGAGAAGAACTTTGTTGCGATTCTTTTCTCCACAACGGAACCAAATGGACTTCTCATCTGGCACGGCCAAGAAAAAGGAGTGGCCTACAATGGACAAGATTTCCTAGCGTTGGCTATAGTTGATGGATTCTTAGAATATAACTATCGCCTGGATGGCCAGGAATCCAATACTAGACACTACGATGTCCGAGTCAACGATGGCAAAAGACATGTGGCCATCATCAGGCGGGAACGCAATCGAGCTGATCTAGAACTCGATAGTTTAGTGCAGCGCGGTGAAACGCGACCAACCCCACAAACAAAAGCACATCTGCCTGGGCATTTGTTTATTGGTATGTCCATTATTCATAATCTTTCGTTTCATGGTATTTAATGACATATTACAATTCCTTTTAGGTGGAACACCCGACCAAGATAACTTCACTGGTCATCGTTTCCCACATGGATTCGTTGGTTGTATTCATGCCATTGAAAATGAAACTGATGGTTCTATTAAATTGGCACTGCGTGCTATTACTTCAGTAAATGCTGATGAATGTCCTGAGTAAGTATTTTAATCTTTATTTTATATACTACCATTGGGTGCAAGCAACTAACAGTCCATTTACACTACCACGAAAATACGCGTTTGTGATTGATTCACGCAATTCAAAACATCCAGGGGCATTTGAATTGCATTAAGATGGTTTTGTTTGCAGCAAAAGAGCACAAAGTTTTGTTGCAAGCACATTTCTTATCACAATTATTCTGTGTAATAAATAAGAACATCGATTATCATGACATGATTTAGAAATCAATAGGAAAAATACATATTTTTCTATTCAACAATGGTTGAAATCGTGTATTTTCGTGACAATGTAAATCGGCTACAACACTAATGCTTCTTACTACTGACATTTTATCCTATTAAGCCCTCATTGGATACCATCAAGTCTTGTTTATACAGATGATTTCGATACTGATTTCGGTGATCGTTTCGATCCAAATAGTTTTGATGAAGTTGAAGAACCACCACCGGTTCATATTATTTATCCAAGACCAGCATATAAAAACTATCAACAGTCACAATTTAGACGAAATAGTTTAGAGCATCTAATTCTAGTGTTAGTAACATTTATTTTAGGACAATTAGGACAATTTTTTATTAGGCTACTACTACTGAACGTTTCCGATCGGTAAAACAAATTCAACTATAGACAATTATTTATATTGTTGACTATCGAGTAATGATTGTTAAATGTATTTTCAAGCGATTCAACAATGGTTTCGTATTAGTTTTAACAGTTATTTTGTTGGACTTTGAAGGTATGATAGTTTTGAAATTGTTGAGAGATTTAACTAATAGTTATTGAAGGGAATATTTAACTACGGATATTAAATTAATTGCTTTATACGCTTTGAAAAGCATCACGAATGATAAGATACCGTTTTTTAGTTAACCAAGTTGACTTATCACAACAAAAACATTCGACATATATTTTAGTCTCACAAAAATACAGTGAAAAATTCTTACAACGCCACCGGAATGACCAGGACGACATAGCCGACTGAACTTTGACTTTATGTGAAAGATGTAAAAAAAATCAGATAATCTAAAGAACACATAACAAACAAACGTCGACGGGCTGCAAAATCGTTTTCATTCATAGCCTGAACAATCTGAATTTTGTATGGGTGATGGTGTAGATCTAACCTCAAGATCCTTCGGACGCTCCTGGTTGAAATGCCAAGCACAGCACTCTGTCGACGCGCCGATCTTCGCGGGCTTCTTCCCAAAGCAAACTCTCACGCGTTCAATATTCGCGAAAGTTCGCACTGCCGCCTCTTCTGCTTCTCGTTTCACCAATGTTTTCAAAGTTTTCCACCCACAATTTGATTGAGTTAACAGACGGGACTGGCCTATTCTGTTTAATTTGAAAATGCGTCCGGAAACGACACTGAGCTGCATTGCTACTAGTTTGGTAATACGCTTTCACAGCGAACGAACGTTGCTGTTTAGACCACTGTTCCATGGCGACTGAAATGCTTTGTGCTGGGAGATACAATGGCAACCTTGGCCACTCGTTTCGTCCACTTTCACAGCTCTCTCACCCTTCCCAAAAATGCAGGTTTGACTGCCCTGCCCTGTATCATGGATCTAGTCTCGCTGCCATTTGTTCAATTCTTGTCGATTCGAAAACATGAACAGAGTACAAGTTGACGGCAAGGATATCGCTGCTGCTGAAGAATTTAGTAGCTCACAAAAATATTTAGCCCATCTAAATATTCTTCATCTCGCTTGGATTACTCATATATTATCCTTTCCTGTCTCTATGTGGGTTAGTTTACAGTTTATTATCATGTCCAAATCTTTTTCACTGCTGGATATAAATACGTTTTGTTTGTCTGCCTTGAAATCGGAAAAAGCTGTTGCTTTTAGTGGTAGTTAGTCCTGCTTTACCGCAGCGATACTTTGCCCTGACGAGATAAATATCGGAACTGCAAACGAATATTGTTTGGTCATTTCTAAGAATTTATATTTTCAAAGAGGTTCTGCTCGGACGGCAACGTTTTAATAGACTTTCACTGTATTTATTAAGAATTTGAACTAGATCGATTCTTCTTCCCCAAAATTAAAAATGACTAGACTTTCCAGAAAATGTAAATGTATGTCTAATAAATAGATAGTTGAATTACTAAATTGCTGTGAATTGTTTGGGGACAATTAAGAGAAAGTTTGTTATAACTAAGATAATAGGGAAATGTATGAATGCTAAATAGTTATAAGAATATATGTACAGTGATTAAATTGTTACGATTGGTTTGGTGGAGATTGGGTTTCAAAAAGATGACGCTAACAGCCAATCCAAGTTGAATACTATCGTTTCAAGTATAATAAATTAAAAGTATAAAAGTAGACTGAACTCTATTTCCAAAAGGAATATGAACAATAAATTTTGTATATATAGCTGATGGACAAAACTATCAAAATTGGTAATATTATTTTTATTTTCAAGCTTCTCTACAAATCTCTTCCTAAAGTAAATATTATTAAATAATAATTTCTTTAAAAAGGAATTGTTATTTCCTCAAAATCAAAGAATGGTACAGCTTACTATAATAATCAAAAGATATTCCTTTGAAAATATACTTTCAAAGCCACTGAAACCAACTCCAAGTCGACTCATGATTTTTTTCAAATGCTATATTTTCCACGTTAACTCACAATCTTTTTTCTCATGCTGCTTTAAAATAATACTAAATGGTAAGAACACTTGTCAGTCTAACTGCACACTTCCTATTTTTAAAGACAAATCCTGATTATATACTTTTCTTTTTCCATTACAGCGATTCCGAGATGGATTTGGGCACAGAACCGCCAGTAGTCTAAGTAAATAAGTGAACAAATATTAATACACACGAAACGAGCAAACAAAAATGCAATTTAAATAGTCAATAAAACATGAAATTAAAAATTTTACTTGAGCAAATAAATAAATGCTATTTGTTTTGCCTAAAAACAAATGAAAATCAAGGAAATTCTTATGATTTTCGAGGAAAAACTAAAGCAAAAATGAACGATATTTGAAACTATGTATAAAGTACATTAATTTTTTTTATTCAACATTCAAAATGTTTCTTTCTTGTCTATTGTTTTTGTTGCCATTTTTTATCATAATTTGTTTTTCTCAATCTACAATCGAAATAACGTATCATTGTATAAGTTTGATATGATATATAAGTTTGATATACATATATATATAATAAATATATATATGAAAGCTACCATAACAGCCATTTTGTAACGAATTAATCATTAAAATATTAAATTGTTCATGCATTTTCTCCACACTAAAAACCACGTCCAATTGTTATTCTGTTAAAAAATTATCTTAAAAACAAAACAAAACACTTTCGTCGATAGATATAAAACAATAACCAAGCATTGTATAAAATTATATGAGCTATAACAGAAATCATTCATTGAAACAAACAAATCTAACTCAACAAATAGGAACAACAAAAGATCCTGTAAAAATTTCATGTGTATATGTAAAATCACTACGTGATGTGTCTAATATGGAAAATTGATTCGAATGCAACAACCGATTTGATTGTTTTCAAACGTTCATATTAAAAACTACAAGCAAAGCTTGTCAACTGAAGAATCGTTAACTTATCTTATTATCTGGATTAGAAACGATAGGAAATTTTTCGGAGATATGGATAATAAAAAAACACGACACACAGCAAATAGATGGACTACAACTATAACAACAATTATTCAACAAGTGCCAAAATGTTATTAACTATTAACTCACTCAATATTATAATTAAAAAAATGATTTTTTTAAAAATAAATCAGTCGTTTTTATATCACAGACTGTTATGAAATTACTATTTTATTTTTAAAGTTCATTTAATCCTTCATTAACACGGCATTCGATTTGTACGAGGAGGAGCTTTGGTTGTCATGCTGTTCGTTCTAAGACGATCAGATCAACATATCCTTATGAAGCTTTCCCGCTCTTTTAAGGCAAAGTAAGAGACAACTCGACTAGGTAACAGTGGCGAGGCGTTCATATAAGCCGATTCCCATCGGCTTCCCTTTCCAAATATGTTCCAAAAATGTCTAAAACTTCAGTTTTATAAGGGAATGAAGTGTTAATTTACTTGCATGCATCACTGTAAACATGCACAATCGTTTCACTTGATCTCAGTGTTTATTCCATCATACTCCATTCTCTTCATACTACACATCCTCATAGCTCCATAATAGCCAGCAAAGCGATCAACATCTGTAAGAGTTGCAGCAAAGCTTTCCGAGTCTCGAATTCATCAATAATTTAAGGTGCCGTGGGCATTCAACTCCCGTTTGTTGGAATGGCAGCTCGGTTTTCCTCAATAGGATATGGAAACAAATCAAAAAGCCGGTAGCGTTCCCGGCTTGCTCATAATATACTGCGTTGTCTGTTAAGGGTCCATGTCTCTCAAATAGTAACCGGCTTACCCACAGTAATTTTTCACCCCTCGGCACTGCTAGGTAAGAATACCGAGTGCCGAATCACGTTACTAGACAGACAGCTGGCGAGCCCGGCCATGATCTTATGTCCATGAGTGGATACCAATCCTTCCATTCCTCTTCGCATTGCTTTATCAACACAGGATGGTCGAACACACGCGAAATCCTTCCCCCAAAATACCCTCAACAACAGACTTAGCTGTAAGTCAACTAAGCTGTACAATCATGAATAGATTTTTAGCGACTAAGTGATCTGGTGGTAAGTTCCTGGGCTATTTGTGATGCTTCCATCTCATTTTACCAGAATCTTGAAAGGAAAATTGCGTTTTTAACATGTAACCTTTTCGAGATTCCGTATCTTAGAGTCTAGCGGAACACTATTGATACGACAACGTTGTACGCGGTTATCGGTCATAGGCTTCTAACTTCTAAACGAGATGAAATTCGCACATAATATGGAAAATCGCATCTAATCATAAGCAAACTTTATTTGAAAGAGACGCCATATAAGCAACCAGGAGGATAAGGATTTCTGATTATACCTACGCCTACCTGTGGAGCATCGTTGGGAACAATTTTGTTAGCAAAGCACAAACATATTTTATTAAATTATTTTGATTTAAATCCATCAAAATGATATTTTGCTATCTATCAGAAAACGGACTTATGTGTATGTGTGCCGTATTGCTCACACATTGCACTTAAAAAACCAAAAACCAAAAGTAGCTTATTGTGCAACACAAAAATAATCGTGAGTAATTTCTTCATCAACATATTTTAATGAGTTTCAACTGATTATCGAAAACAATGGAGTGACAGAAATTTTCAAAAACAGTTCTCTTAATTTCAGATATTTAATACTCAAAATAATCACGCAAACGAATAGAATACATTGAATATACGATGATAAAGTTAACCGACTAAATATAAACCTAACAATAGCAGTATTTGGATCACTTTTCCAAGTTATCGAAAGTAGAAATAGTTTTTACTTGTGGTAACATGGAGAAGTTTGCCAAATAATATTAATTGTCATAGATTTTATTCCTCCATTTGTTGGGTTAATGTTCTAGCTGAAATTTTATCAATCATAACATTTGAAGACAAAATCGACTAGAATATTAATTCAGCTGGAGAAAGGATAAAAATCTATGGCAATTGAAGACATCGTATTAATCTAAAACTGCATTAAACTCATTAACTTTGTCCCGAACAATTTTCTCTTTCCCAACGATTTCCTCTTCCAACAGTCCACGCAAATATTGTAAATTGGGCATTGAATCGCAATCGCGTATATTCAGCAATGTATTGAATATGATATTCCACAACGTCTTGCTAAAATATCTAGAAACATTCAAAAAATTTAATAGCTATTACGTGTTTAACAGAGACGAGCGTATTATTAACCTCGGCATATGTGTTTTTATATCCCAATTGGCTCCCTTTCGCTCCACATCCATGTATTTGCCAAACAGAAGAGCATGTATGGTGCCGGCCAAACCAAACAGATCGGGTTGATATGTCCACGGTCGGTTCTCTAGCATTTCTATGCATGTAAAGCCTTGCGTGCGCGTTACGTACTTAAATGTTTGCTTCCGTGGGAACAAATTCAAATCAATTGATACTCCAAAATCAATCATTTGTATCGAGAGTTTTTTGGAAGGGTATGTGAGTCTGAAAACAAAAAAATTGTTTGCACAAGATACTTTTCCAGGCAGGCCTAGCAAATTCTAGCTCAGAATCACATCCTAACCCACTTGATTTCGTTCATATACCCCAAAATATAGGTAGTTTACATTTAATTCCAAATAATGCTTCCATAACATCGAACCAGAACGTATTTAATTTCTATTTCAAAAGCTCACTGAATACGGAAGCAACGAGTTTTTCAGGCAGGAGCATATGTATGACTCATATTTAACAGTTTTGATAGTAACAATAAATGCTTACTTGGTCATTAGCAGAAAATTATCAGGCTTCACGTCCGCGTGGATTATATTGGATGCATGCAGATGATCAATTATGAACAATAGTTGGCTGGCTATCACCATTACAACGTACTCGTCGACATTTTTCCCAGTAGCTCCATACACTTTATGACAAACATTGATCAACGAACCATATTTAGAAAACGGCGTGAATAGTAAACTTGCATTGTTGCCAATCACAGCATATTCCACATTCATAAAGCCAAACATCTGAAAGCATGAAGCAAATAAAACTTGTTCAGCATTGAGAATATATCCGCAGATCATGAATAACAAGAAAACTGTTAAAACTATCATGCTCGGCTGAATTTAGATAAACTTACTATATTCGGGCTGATGCGGCTTTTCAACTCTAAACATATATAATATTCCCAAAGGTTTGCTGGTCTCTCTTGTTTTACTGCATACAAATTCCCACTTATGCGATCTTTTACGCTATAAATAAATTATTCGGAACTCCTCCAGGCTTTAAACAATCACACGATCTCTTACCTAAACACACTGCCATACGTTCCTTCGCCAATCAACTTAATCACATCGAATTGTTTGTCAGCCACTTGCACTGTGCGTCCTTTCGCCAATGCTCCAACCCTGTTTACCATCAGGCATTCGGGTAAAGTTTCAATAAACGAACATATGTCGAGTTGATCCAGAAAAGCTTTGATCAGTTCCGGATCGAAAGGATTCACATTTTTATCGAATTTCGCTTCAATCAATTGTTTTGTATGATCCAAAATGATATCGTCGTGAACAAAATTGTTCACGCTGTTGAAACTTTCATCGTCATAATCATCAAGCCAAATGTGCCGTTGCAATTCAGGAGTTTTCGGCGACGAATGCATGTAAATGCTCTGGCCAAGAACAGAATATTCTTCTTTGATTGGTTTTGAATCGGGCTCGGAACACCATATCACCGATCGATCCTTCATCGACACATTTTTTTCCTCCGTATTGTCATCAATACGATCTAGTGGCGCGATCTCTAAATTTGCTGAATCTTCTTGCCGTCGAGAGATTGCCGAAAAAAGGTTAAGGGTTGACCTCTTCGGCCTTGGACCAGAATTTAATGTTGCAACTGCCGTAGTACTCGGCTCGCCTGATACTTCCTTTACAAGCATAGACTCATTCATTTCTAATGGATGAAGCAAAGAAAGATCTGCAGTTTTGGAGGCTGTCGCAACACTCGAATTCAGTTTTAGTGGATTCATCAGTGCAGAATCCCATTCACCTACTGTTGGAATATTATTTGAGCGACACTTTTTTAAAAGTTCAGGTGGCATATTTTTCTGAAAATCAAAATTGCCTTCCTTATTAGCGAAAGTCGACAGTTCAAGCGCCCCAGCAAACGATTTATCGACGAACAACTCTTCGGGGGTAGTTTTATGTGCCGGGACAATGTTATCAACTGTTTTCGTTGATCTAGACTCCAAAATATTTGGCATAGTGATATTTTGCACATCTGTAAAGGTCATTGAATTATTTATTGCAAAACTGCCCAGCATCGAGTTATCAGTCTTCTTGGAAATTGTTCCTGTTGCCACTGGTTTTTGTTCTTTTATATTCGCAGCCACATCACACGGTATTGTTGAGTTGCCTTTGCCGCCTTCTTCCATTTTGGGCATAGTTATTTCCGATAGTTTCGAAAATGTGAAGGACTTATTTATAGCAGAGCTATTCATTATCATTGAGCCTTTGGGCGGAGTTGTGGTGAAAAGCAGTTCGAAGTTATCATTTGTCGATGCATCCATCGGAGGTTTGGCCAATAACATTTTCGGAACAGTTTCCGTTTTGTCCTCGAATATTTTCAGTGACGCCATCATTGCAGGTATGGTATCCTCGATGGCATTCATTGCGGCCTCTCCGCGGTTCAACAATAATACTGACGGTTGATCGAGGTTTTGTTTCCCACCTGAAGACACCTCCAAAATTGGGTTGAGTGCTCGACACATCTCCATGTTCAGGACTCTTGTCGTTTGATTTGATTTAGTCGATTCTGTATCCGAATCTTGAGTATCACCAGATGACTTCGCGCCAGAGGACCCAGTAATTGTTTCAGTTGTTTCCATTATTATCGACAGGTGTTTCGGAGGATATTGTGTATTCGAACTCGTTGCATTCAATCCGTCGTCCTCTAATGGATCTGCGGGAAGTGATGCCAATTCGGGCTGAGGTGGCTGCTCTGGTAACTGTGACAAATAATTTTGCGATTTACGTAGGCGCTTAGGTGTGCTAATCGCATTGCCTTTGATAAAAAAGTTAAATGTTTGTGTGGAACATGTCGTTTCACTCTCAGGGAAAACAGCCGATTTTCCTTCATCAGGATCGTCCTGCACACGGACAACTGATTTGCTCGCCTTCGCCGAACGCGTCATTGCATGCGGAAGAGCTTGTGGCGCCTTAAATAAACAATCATCGCCAGGATTCGTGTCCTCATAAATCTCAAACTTGTTCATTGGCTGTGGCATTCTCTCGGAATCGTCATCTTCAAGTATTTCGCTATCACGAATCTTCTCTGCAGCCGTTTGAGTACCAGCAGCTTCGCTCATATCTTTCCGTGCCAACTGTTCCTCTTCTTGATGATGGCGAAAAAAAGGTACGATTTTATTGGACGTTCGCATTTCCACAGATTTGGCACCTCTCTCGTCATCAACAGTTGAGCTCATCTGCGGCCCCGTCGCTATACAATTCCGAGGCGAAATGTTTGAACCTTGCTGGCAAGGACTCTCAACTATGGTTGTCAGTGCTTTCGGCACGATAGATCTTCTCGATGGGAGCACACTTCTCCGATCACGCACTGTACCACCTGCAACGCATTGCGTCTCATCCAAATCTTCCAGCATGATATTCGTTTCATTCATATTAAGATGCACCTTTCGTTTTCCCTCACGCAAACACTTACTGCGAACTTCTGCAATATGAAACTCTTCGGTACCATCATCCGGATAAATTTCTTTGAATGGAAACATTAACACATGATTTGGACCGATATCTTCATCTTGAACAAATCGTTTTGTAGCGAATTCGGCTTGTTCTTCATTCTTTGCGCAAAACTTCGGATAATAATGGAACCCATATTCAAAGTTAGGACACCAGACATGCTCATGTTTTTGCGTAAATTCATTGCATTTTCCGCGCTTCTTAAACCAACGCCAAGCAGCGTATTCTTCCGGACAATAGACCTCGTTTTCTTTCGGGTACAGATGCGTTTTCTCATATTGCGGATAGATATTTGGACCGACTACACCTGCATCTGAATAAAGCGGAACCTCCCATTTCGGCAGAGGTTTGTTTTTTCGAACAAAGTCCGGTGGTAGTTGAATGCCTTTTGAAAAGTTGTCTTCGCCTTTTGGCAGCGGAGCACGGTACTCGACGTTTTCGTCTTGCATAATTTCAAAACCCAGTTCGTGATTGTTGGCTTCGCCGAATAGACCAGCTTTTCGCTTATCATTGAGACGAGCCTTCGACCACGGGCCCGGCTCCCGCATATTCTCCTGTTTCCTGGTACTATCAATAATACTTCTAACAACTGACCGCGAAGTAGATTCGTCTTCAACAGGAATAGTCTGTGTAGCGGGTTTGATTGCATTCGGATCATGATTTTGATCTTCGAACACTTTTAAGGGAATATTACTGCTGGACGCCGTTGGTTTTGATAGCTGGAATAATATAATATTAATATTATGTTAAAAAATGCGTTGTTCGAAGATTTATTTTTCCACAAAGGAGCTTGCATTAATTACTTAAGTCTTTTAAAGGAAAGGGTCAATAGAATTCTTACGCAAAGCACAATGGGTAGTGCGAAAATACCCAAAATAGTTCCTACGTAATCAATGGACGCTCTCAAATTGCAAACATTTTGTCTAGTCTAACTTTCCCTTTACGAAACTAGATTTAAAATCATCAAACTAAGTTAACTCTCAAACTGAACCCAAGTTAATCCTACAGTATAAAATGAATTTTAATGAAAATATATCTTGTTCGGTCACATCTCACCTGAACTTTTCCCGGGTTATGATCTTTAATAGCCGCTCCCGTTCGAATGCTTCCTACTTTCCTCTTATGGGTTCGCAATGACGTCAGTGCTTGTCTTCGCTCCTCCATGGACGACATAAATTGTTGGTTGGACGCTTCATCTTTATATAGTATTCTTTGGGACATGGTGAATCCGAAGTGTTTGTGCGCCTGTTCCAATTCGTCTAGAGGCTGAGCTTTGGCGTCCAATCCTCTGCGGAACACCTCTTCAGCTTTCGTGAAGTTACCACAAAGATCGTAGTAATAGGCCCAGCAAATGTATAGGTCCGCTACCATCGTGCCTACTCCTTGGTTGTATAATAGCTGATAATATTCTTGCGGATTTGGTTGGGTGTCGATCTAGAAAAAGATTCAAAACAGTTAGACCACCTGCGGGTTCAGTGAAGTTCGAGGTATTTACGTGTTTGATGAATAGCTTTATCATCCTACGATCCTGGAAGTATTTCTGCTCGCTTTCAAAGGTCGTCAGGCACTTGAGCAGGACTTCGAAAAGCCCGTTTTCCTTCCCTCCACTTGGGTAGCTTTGTTCGATCCACTGAATGTAGTTGAACCACGGCTCCAAAGGATCATCCCCCTCATACTCGTGAATCGCGTTCTCATACTCCTCCCGCTGTTTCTGTAGAAGCACCATCGCCTCATGGTGACTTTCGGCGCTCAGGACCGTCTCGAGACAGCGCGCATTGCGGCCCCCCGCCAGCGGCATAATATTCTCCTTGGCATTATCAAAATCCATTTTGCAACACCAACCACACTTGAGCGACGGACTTCGAAAGAACAATTACTGACGGGACGATCACAACAGAATCTTTGTTCAGCAACCACTAGCTAAGTCTAATATCAACGATAATAAACACAAAATCACAGACCCAACAAATTCACAACGACTAAATTTGAACAGTCAATACACATACGTGAAGTTGGTGATATTTCATTTAGTCGATCCGTCGGCACTGCCAGTCTCGCAGGACTGTTGACTGTCAGGTCACAAAGTGACAGCTGCGCTGAAAAAGCTGAAAATCGAAGAAAACAAAAAGGAGAACCATTTTCGTTGTGTTGCCACCAAACATCGATCCTGTGTGAAAAGTATACTAATATCAAGCATCACAGTCATGTGTCGTTGATCTGCATTTACCGTTGAAAGGTGTGAAGCAATTCAAAGTCTCGCAGGTAGCTTTCTTTCGCTCAAAACTTCCTTCAAGCTGAGAAGGTACACCACGCCAAAGAGGAAGGATATTTTCTAGTTGAACGGATCCCAACTCATTTCGTTTAAAAAACGATAATGACGTCCAGAGAAAGGAAGGCTGAAAGTGACATGATTCGAATATTATGGACGGCAATAAAACATCACAAATCAGTGGCCGTGCCGGCTTCGAAAATCTCGAAATACTTGATGACCGAGGCTGGGATCATGGAAGGTATTTTGCATTGTTACTGCGTTACGCTCATAGCATTCCAAACTTAATTCGGTGATCGATTTTCAGATGAAGTTGCTGAGCTACTGAACAACGCCGTCGCCGATGGACTTGTAGAAGTTAACGGTGGAAGTAGTTCGACTTCAAATAGAAACAGAAAGAGCCCTAACCGACTATATCGGATTCCCGTGGAAAATGGGGAGTTGGTAAGAATAAAGCATTGATTATCCTTAATGCAGTATCTTAACCACAATTTGGACTTAGTTGTGAGCAAACATTTTGATGCTCTACTTATCTACTGTAGACATGTATTTTATTGACCGTTTACTGAAATTCTAACTGTCCTTTAATCGGCTCGCTTCATAGATCAGCGACCTCGATCATGATCTTTACTGTTTCGAATGTCACTCTCCAAAGAATCTGCAAAAATGCACGTCTTGCCCACGAGTATTCCACAAGGATTGCGTTCAAAGCCACACTGAACCCGCGGAAATGCAAAACACATCACCCAGAAATCAGCATGAATCGATCGATGACTCTGGTATTGTAGCCGGGGACGCATCCAGCATTACTACTGAAATATTAACTACAACAGCAATACCAGCAAACGCCAGTGCTTCAAGGCAACCGTCTGTGGATCTAGTCGAATCAAAACCATCGTTTAAAACAGAAAATGCAGTTCTTGGCGACGATTTAAAAGCTCCTGTCCTCCTGCAAGATATTCAACCTGATGTTATTTGCATTGGTCAAGTCAGACCGCCCAGTCGCCGCAAACGACGCATTACGTCGTCTTACAACAAGCCCGAGGCAAATATTCACGTTGAAACCGATGCAAATGGAGACCGGGTTCCGCTGTGTTCCTCGTGTCGTTTGAAGCAAAGCGCAGTTCTCCGAGATCCACCACTGAATGCGGAGGAAATGAACTTCTTGTTGAAATTTATCTTTGCAAGAATAAAGACCTGGGTGAGTGCGAGAAACCATCCAAAAAAATAACTGTTTGTTCACACGTAGATCATTGTCTTTCTAGATTACATCGGACACGTATTCGCCTCTCCCCATGTCGAGCATTCCGATGCCATCAAAACAGGAATTCGATCTTTTCGAGAATAAATGCATGCGGTTCCCCAAAACGATTGATTATATTGATAAAAAGCTGAAGGCGAGCGATTACAAAACGCTGACCGAATTTCAATGTGATTTTATGGATATTAGGCATTCAATCGGAATTCTCTACGGAGGTAAGTGGCCTGCACAACGGTAATAGCAAAGATTATATAAAGTAATATGCGTAATTTGATATTCCAGTCAAATCGGCAGAATACGAAGCTATTGGGTATCTTTTGCGAGATTGTGCTTTTGAACTATCCGAAATAAGGAAATGTCCCGACTGCTATCGGCATTCAAATGAAAAAACCAACGAGAATTGGTTCTGCAAACCGTGCGTGCCGCGTCACGAGCTAGTCTTTGCCAAACAAATCGGCTACACTCATTGGCCGGCCAAAGTGATAAAGTTCGAGAACGGACGCTACGACGTTCGATTTTTCGGCAAACAACACCTACGTGCTGTGATCGATGCTAGTCACGTGCTTCCTATTGACACGGAGTTGGCGTCGCTAAAACTAAAGAAAGTTGTCAGCTTCACTAGAGCAATGGACGAATTGCAACGGCATCAGGAACTACTGCAGTGGCCGGCCGGCTACTTTTCATATGAGGCCGAGCGGAAAAACCCGGTTGACTTGAACGAGTTACTCCCGGCCATGAACAGTAAAAAAGTAAAGGCAACAAAGGGCAAGAAGGTCGCTGATAATTCGGCGGCTAATGAGTTAGAATCGAATATGGAGTCTAGCCCAGGGGTGTCAAATATCACAGCTACATCCACCGCTAGTATTTTCCTTTCCGCAATATCCAATGCGCCGATGGGCGTCAAGCAAACTTTAAAAGTGAGACTTAAACGAACCAAACAAAATACCACAGCAGGATTGCTGGTTGACGACAGTCTGAGTGGCGTAGCTCCTAATAAGAAAATGAGCCCGAGTTCGTGTTCAACGCCGCTTAAAAAAAGAGCGATTATGAGAGGGTAAGCGTTTTAAATTAATCAAAATACTTTCACGCATATTACGACGTGACATTTCAATGTCCTAAGAAATTTATTTCTATGATTTGCAGTCGAAAAAAATCAATGGCTCCAGAAACAATCGACCCGTATGATGCGAACGAAAATTCTGCATCACAAAGTCGCTCCGCGATAAGTGATAATGATTTAGAACCTCAAACGACACAAACCAACGGTGATGGCTCGCACGATGAGGAACACTCACCGAATCAGAGTCCAAAGACAAGCACCACCCCGGGCAGGATCAAATCGAAGCTAGGAAAACCAAAGCAAGATACACGCGATAACGTAAGTAGAACACATACAGAGACTGCAATGCTATCAAGATTATATATATATTTTATAATTAGCAGCTCTTGCGGGAACTGCAACTACTTAAATGCCCGCCGGCAGCTTGTAATGTGGCTATGGAAGCTGTTTACGCCGAAAGGGAACGAATGAAGCAGTTGATTGAGGAGCAAAATCGAATCCTATCCGAAACCAAGAAAAAGCAGTGGGTAAGTGTGTTGACGCCTGTTCATTGTATGCAAATGTAAACGCATTTATATTTACCCACACCACTCTCACGCTTTCAGTGTTACTATTGCGAAAAGGAAGCTATCTATCACTGCTGCTGGAACACGGCATACTGCTCGACCGAGTGCCAACAGAAGCATTGGCACACCGAGCACAAAAAAACGTGTCGACGAAAACGATAGATCTTAAGAGTAACTACATGAAATATAAAATAATCGTATGCTAAGTTGTTTAAACCAAATTGAATTCCTAGCAGTAGAATGATCTTCCACGAAAGTGTCGGATACGCAACATTTTTATTTTAACGCATTTACACACATGGATAGATCTTTCGCCTAATCATTTCGAGAAATCAAAACGTACTGACAGCAACATTTATTTTTGGGATTCTTTTAAATCGTTTGATTCTATTTATACTTGAATTGATTTAATAAAAGTAAAGGAAAATATATGTGCATAGTCTATGTTTGAAATCGTCTGTCTGACAACCACGGCCAAATGTTTTTTTTTATCTTACAGCTACAATTCCCTCGACTACTTGTCCTCAGTACCACTATTTACTGACGCCGACATAACTATCTCTCCGCCGATACTAAATCGTTCGATAAACTCTTGAATAGATTCGGAACGTCGTGATATTCTTTCGGCACGTTGTCTATTTGCGTTTCGTAGATCGTTTAAAAATCCACGCCAATGACTGGAAATGGTTGAGATACTTGATTCAATATTTAAATGATTGTTTCGTACACTTTGGCTCTGAGAATAGAATTGTATTTGATTATGGCTGCCAATAGTATATATGCTTGGAGTACCATGTCTTCGTTTGTTGTCATTCTTACGAACAGAAGGACCCCACGACTGAATATTTGGAAATGGACAAAGAATACTATACGATTTTGCAAAACTTTTGTTCAATTTGTCGAGGACTACTTGATGAAGGTAGATGGAGAATTTGTGACATAACGTCAGGTAGTTTTTGTATTAATATAGCAATTTGAAATCTTACAATAGATCTTGAGGAATAGTTGCACGTCTGAGAGTCGTTTTAAGGACTCCCTTCGTTTATATATAAGAGAGTAGCTTGATTATGTAAATATTTAAAATCTTATTTGGAAAAATCTCGTCGTTTTTACAGACCGCTTAAACAAATATACACCTCGACATTTAAAATTTTTATTGTGTCGTAGCACAAGCGATGGATGTCGAGGTATTTCATTTGCCAGGCGTCCAAGGTGGAAATAAGTTGGCGTGTCGAGGTATTGGTTGATTGGCTGGTAGTAGTGGCAGCCCCCTTTATCCACTCACTTAGGCCACGATAGGCCCATTGTGGTACCACAGAAGATTGGGGCGGCACTAGAACCAACGGGATGACGAGAACCATCCAAATTCTCGTATGAAGCCGGCTATGCAGCTTATATCTAAATCAGCTACCTTCGTGAGGTTGTCCAGGAGGGACTAGCCCAAGGTTTGCATCTCCTTAGTATTGTGGAATGACCAATGTTCCCCTCGTGCCAGAGTCGTAGAGCTTTCAACCGAACCGCAGAGCACTTGGCCTGCTGTCTCGTAAGTAGCTCTGTTGGAAGCCAATTTAATAGTTCGGGGTAGTCCGTAGAGCCCTGGTGATTGCAATAGCTGCAATCCTTCTGATCTTGTTTAGCAGGATTACATTTGATGTTTTCGACATAGCAGGCCTCCAAATAACTGCGCCATACAGAAGGATTGGTTCCACTATCGCCGTACAGAGCCATGATACAATTTTGAGTGTCAATCCCCACCTTTTCCCAATAGCTCTTTTGCAGCAGTAGATTGTGCATGCCGTTTTGCGTGCTCTTTCTGCTATGTTCGTCTTCCATGCGAGTTTAGAGTCCAGAATTAGACCTAAATATTTCATCCGATGAGATGGGTTGAAACGTATCTCATCAAGATTCGGTGGGACAAATCGTGGAATTTTGTACCTTTTTGTGGAGAGCATAAGTTCCGTTTTCTGCGGATTAATCTTTAGGCCGCATTCTTTGCTTCACTTGGTAAGAATACCCAGGGCAAAGTTTATTCTTTCAGATGTTGCTAATGCAACATCGTCGGCATAGGCTACAACTTTACAGTCAGTCGCTTCTATTTTGGACAGGAGTTTGTCGAGGTATTACTGCAATCTACCCTTGCGCCTATGGGAGTAGTTCGAAGTTATATCTTCGTGAGGTAATATTCCGGTTTTTTTTTATATTCAGTGGAAAAGTACAAAGCGCCCACGAACCAATTACTATTTCTTTATTATCCTCAAAATTTCACCTAGTAAGTCTACGCCGCTAGACCACCGTATAGTGTTCGCGCGCAACACCAGATTATTCGCGGCGGCAACTTCGTTTACCTTCTTGTCCATGCTGAAATCTTTCCGCATACAAGCATAGTCGTCGCCGGACAGCCGAAGAGCGGGGCAGATATCGTTGGTTCCGTCGCCCACATAGAACACCCGATCGTAAACTATCTTATCAACGTCTCGGCGGCCAGCAATGAAGTTCGTCAGTATTTTGCCCTTGCACATATTTACTGCACTCATTTTGCAGTCTGTCTGGCGCTCGAACTGGCGCACAATCAACAGCCCGTTCTCGTCGAAATGGGCAGGATTCGTAAACACCTGCCGGATGTCTTCGGCCAGATCGTGGGCATCATTCCAGTCCCGGATGAATTCGGAGTTCGAATCGCTGATCACGATCAAATCGAACTCGTTCGCTTTCAACGTCTTGAGGCATTTTACCATGCCCGGATTCTCATTGATCTCAACCACCGTCTTCTTAATGCGCGCGGGCTTGATGTCCATATCATGCAGCAGCCGGAATACCGCTTGCATAAAGGCTGTCCAGCAGCCCTCGGTTTTGGCAAGGGCAAGAACTCGTTCGGGAATCTTGCTGCGTTCGATCAAGGAGGCAACGACGGTGTCCGTGTTGTCGTTGACTATGGTGTGATCAAAGTCAAACGCTGCCAGATATCTGGGTGCGCGACTGTTCTGAAAAGCGAACGTGTTCATCGTTCGTCGTCGAGCCACTCACAATTCAAGCGTACTTACAGATTTCGGGGAACTCATTGCACAAGAATTTCGCAAACAGGCTCGCATCGGTCCAACTCCATTCACAGGTCGGATTTTCTCTCGCGGATGACACAAAGTCGGTTATCGGATGCATTGAACACTATCAACCGCAAACTCGAAGATTAGCTTTTGATAGCAAGGGATGAACGATAATAAAGATAAAAATGTATCAACAATGCAACAGCCGGTTCGCGGACTCTCCGCCCCCCGCGACGACTCGTAATTTGTCATCTTGACATTTCCTTTTTAGATTCCTGACTCCGCCACACAATTCAGCCGACGACTATGGCACTACTAACGATAGATTTGAAATCTTCCAGCTTGTGTCGTACCGGTCCAAATAAAAAAACAAACACAATTGGCGAAAAGTGAGATGGCTAGGTTAGAGTCAATCAAGCAGCGTCTATCAAAATTAGAAGTATCAAGCGAACAAAAATCAATTAGCGGAGAAGTGAAGACGTTCTTTCAACAATCCTACGACAACCTGGAAGAAATAGCCAAGTGCAGCGATGAGTTGAAGCGGAACGCAATGATGGTGGAGGAGCTGCGTGTGGAGGAGTCCGAATTGAATGGAATAGTGAAAAAGAACCGTGAGGAAATATGTAAACTGATGTTCAGCATAAAGCAACTGGAACATACGTTGAGTGTTCAAAAGGCTCAATTGAATGCGAAAAGAAAAGGTTAGTTGGCGTTCTACTAAACTAGTGTAGATTGTATGTTTATTCCCATTTGGTACAGATCACGAATACAATATCCACGAATTAAGACAATGTGTTAGCATTGAGACAAGTTTGGCTGAAACGATGATGGAGCACCTCGGAATGCGCCTTAAGCTATCTTCGATCGATTCGGAAAACTGGCAGATTCAGGTAGGATGGTCACCAAATCCATATATGCTTCTGCAAACTATCTCAACATCTTCTTTACAGTTCATATTTGCGGAAAACAAATCAGTCTCCATGCTGTACAATGTTGCGGAGCATTCTTTCGATTTACAAGCCATCGAGCCACCACATCCTGCCTTCAGTGACGCACAAGAATTTCTCCGTGGCACTGAAGATATATCGGGATTCCTATATGCTATTCGGGAGTACCACTTCAAAGAGAATCATAAGAAGGTAACACCAGTTATGGAACAAACGAACGATACACAGAAAATAATTGATCTGTGTGATTCGTAAGAATCCTAGAACAATGTTTGTTTTTTAGAAAAACACTACATAATACAAACTTTAATTATAAGCCTGAATATCGTTCTATCCTTTAAGTCAAACGCATTATTTAGATTTTCACTTTGTTTCATATTACTAAAAGAGAATAACATGAATAATTGTTCGTTCTGATCAACAAAACAATTGATTCGGTGTAGTGGAAAATAGAAGAGGCAAAAATAAATCATGTGTATAATACATTTCGTATTTTCCAAGCGCAATCTTACTAAATATATGTCTATGTTAATAAAAGATGGTCGAACTAACTGCGCAAGCTCGAATCCTGAAAGATCCTTCGCAAACCAAAAACTAGTGTTGTATCACATGTGTTCCGAATAATTTAAGGCAGATATCTAAGTTGTTTAGTCGCAATCAACCATGATTCTATACAATAGAGTGGATCCACGATAGAGCGCCTCGTAACCGCCGAAGTTTAGCCCGTGCCAAGAAACTACAAATGAGGAGGTATTCCGTATAAGTACGTCTGCCCATCTTATAGGGGATGGTATTGGCCGCTACAGTCGTTTGTCTGCCTTCGCACATTACCTTCGTTGTTAACGTGAGCAGCCACTGGAGAATCTGCAAAGACGCGATTATTGAACAGAGTGTTTGCCATTGGACAATTTTCACATTACCTCAGGACTAGGTGGCATTCCGCCAGCCGTCAGCCACGACGAAGGCGCCCACAAGAATAGTTGCATTACGTTCGCGGCCACATCAGGACTGAGTCTTCTATTTGGGTTCGGGCTTAGGATGTTCGTGACTAGCTCCCTCACAATGTACGGACACTCTGTTCCCAGCTCCGGTAGGTCTTCTTCGCGATAGTCTACGTTCCGCAACGATTTTATTTCAGTTTCGCCGCTTGCGCCGTCAACCGAATAGAACGGATTCGCCAGTCCAAATATTTCATAGGCGATGGCACCGCAAGCCCATAAATCGGATTTTGCGTAATTCAAAAACGAAAAGGTGCCCGGTGCTTTGTTTATTATTTCTGGCGCCATCAGCGCGGTATTTCCACCCTTGTCGATGTCATACGAACTGTACGGAACATTCAAGCCGTGCATTTTATCCGCCAAGCAGCAGCCAAAGTCCGACAATACCAGAACAGGTGGCGAGTTGTCGTCACTTAAATCAATCAGGATATTATCGGATTTAAGATCCCTGTGTGCGACACCGTGCCGCGACAAGTGCGCTATAGCCTCCAGCAGTTGGGTAAATAGTAAAATCCTAGTTCGCATTGTCACGCTCTCGCTGTCCAGATAGGAGCGTAGACTGCAATCGTAGCGTTTCATCAGCAAATACAGGCTCATGTTTCTCCCGTAGCCCTGTGGATTTATGCGTGGTGGCTGTGCCATTGGGTAGAGGGTACGTCCGCCAATCAGGTTGCGTACTTCGGCACAAAAATAGCCAAACATCAAAACGATATTCGGATGGGGCGGAAGTGTAAGGGTTTGATCCTGCAACAGCTTCTCCCAAGCATCAGACGTCTCGTTTGACGGACGATGACGAGCGGGAATTGTTTCCTTGTACATTGCCCGTAAAATTGACATGGCATTGCTTTGTATATCGTAATTGAATATCATTTTCAGGGCCAATGGATAACGAAGTACGTTCACGTTTGATGCAGGCATGTCCTGGAATTTACAAGAGGGTTAATTCGTTAGGTTAGAGTGATTGAAACCGAGAAAACAATACCCCTAATAAAATTTTGCATTTAAATTCACTCACCATTGATCTTACATCAAAATTGCTTTCCAAATCTTCGTGTCGATTCATATTCGTATTTTCTTGCCTCGTTGCAGCTTCACCATTATCCGAATTTTCAGTGCGTATCCAATTCAAAGGACTCGCGTGTCTTTGACCCTCGGTAAACGTGTTTGCATTTAAAAATAAATTATCCACACTACCGCCGAAATTGTGTACAAATCGGCTGAGACCTTGCACCGGCGACAAAACACTGGAACTGTTTTGATAGCTCAACAGCAAAGAGTCCCGACGTGGCACCGAATTCACTGCAATTCTTTGCTGACCCGCGAGCAAATTAGGGGGGCTTTGCGGAGGGTTAATAGGTACTTCTTCGATTGGACTCGTTTGTGAGTCCGATAAACTCTTAAAGGACGCCGCATAAACGACAGCTGAACATCCCTTCGCTATGGGCGGGCCAATATCAAGATCGTCAAGATTAAGCTTTTCACTTATTGTTGCTGTGGCCTCTTCTTTGTTCCAAGAGTGTTGGATACGTGAAGCGGCCTCCTTAAAATAAAATAATTGATATTCGGCCAAAAATCAGGCAACATAAGAGGTGCATACTCGTATTTCCCAGCAAACGCCCTCCATCTCGTCTTCTTTCGTTAAAACGCCCGTTCCAGATGCAAGGCTAACTCCCACAAGTGCGAAAAAAGGTGCCGAGTCGCCATAGAACAGCTTCTTGGTGGCTTGCGATCGAAGCTCTGTCGAGTAGGACGATGTGACGCGATTGAGTATGTTATCGATGAACAGTTTCCGGGCATGTTGTCCAAATCGAAACAGGCCACTCGATGTGCGGAGCGCGACTTGAGACTTGGCAGGTTGGTTGTTTTGTTGTCCCCCAGCCTAATCAAAAGTAACGAAGCATATTTACTCTTCTCGGCTATCCGGAAATAGTCCTACCTTCTGGAGATGGGTTGTGGGAATACCCCGATTCTTTCCGTGTTCCAAAATGTTGGTGAATATGTCTCGCTTACAGTACCATTGCAACGCGTATCGGCTTTGCTTGAAGAGTCGACTGGACCACAACCGGAACGACATATTCGTCGCTTACCTCGGCTTCGGCGTAATCTGCTCGAAATATTTACATCTAGCCGATCTCTACTATGAATTCAATCATCTGCTTACCAAAATGACTCGAATTGCTGCTGAAAATCGTGTCTTCTAGAATGTGTTGAATCTTGGCCTAGCCCCTTTCCGAACAGGTCTCGGGCGCAACATCGGTCGTACGGTCACAATTTTTTCACGATCGGGTGCAAATCAAGTCTTAAAAGTCAATAAAAACCATTTATCGCCGTATTAGTGGCGGGACACAGAATTTTTCAGAAATTTTCTAGTGAAAAGTGTTTACGAAAATCAATTGCGTATCGCCTGGGACGAAGTTTGACATGGATGAAAGTCGACGAGCCAATGTGACAGTAGTGTACTAAACAGCTGATGTAAACATGTATATATGGATATGAGCTAAGAACAGCTGATGGCGTTGGAAGTGGGAATCGTAACAAAATTAGGTAAATAACAAAATGAATTTTCACATAATTTAAGAGCGGTAATAATAAGCACACATCTGAGATGTTGTATAAAAAATATGGCATTCTAAAATAAACATTCGCTGGCCATTATTATATGAAACTCAGGTCGTCTTACATGCAATGTAATTATGATTGATCCTTGATAGCAGGCTCAGTCACTAGTGATAATGATTAATTTTCTAATTATTTTTCTAGACTGAAGAATGAATGCCTTTTTACGGGAAACGCGGAAGCTCATCTCTAACAAATTACCGGTGAGTCAAATATTCATTTATGAAATACATGGATCGAACAACTTTTAAATATAATATAAATATGTATATAGGAACGCTTCTGCTTCATAATTGGCAATGAGAGCTGTGATCTCGACTCAGCCGTGTGCTCGCTTTCATTAGCCTACTATTATAATAGCAACAAATGCAAAATTCCCAGCCAGCCAATGGTTTCGCATGTTGTTCCCATATTCAATATTAAACGTGACGAACTGCCGCTGAAGACTGAAGTTCTTCATTTTTTGAAGAAGAATAACATTGAGTGTGACTGTATTACATTTAAAGACGATGTAAATGATTCAACTATGAAAAGTAACGATATCATTTTGGTTGATCATCACTTTTCGGGACATTCTCCGATCGCTGTTTTCGATCATAGACCGTTCGATAAAAATTCAAACATTCCCAAGGAGTGTCGATTTGAATTGGAATTGGTCGGATCTTGTGCAACTTTAATTGCCGACGTAATTTTGGGTGACAATAATGCCTATAGATATAACGATATTTTAGAATGGTTATATGCAGCAATAGTGCTTGATACAGTGAATTTTTCAAAAGAAGCAGAACGAGCTACACAAAAAGATTTGGATGTGAGTCAACGTATAGAGACACTTCTACAAATATCCTCAATCGATGAATATCGAAAAACATTATTCGATGACTTAGTCCAAGCTCGGGCTGATGTTAGTTCTTTGAATTCCTATCAACTATTGCTGAAAGATATGAAATTGATATCAAGTAAGCTGAATGAATCAATTAAGGTTGCACTTCCCGGATTTCCGATGCTAGTAAGGGATTACATCAAGCTAGAAAGTGCAAAAGAAAACATCGAGAAATTCGCCAAGTTACATGAATGCCAAGTGATAGTGTTAATAGGAATGGAAGTGATCGCTGATAGTGTAAAGAGAGATGTAGGCGTAATAAATATCAGCAACGAAAGTTTATTTGATGTCATTGTCCGACAACTTAAGGAGAATTCTTTCAATTTAGAAGAATACCACGATTGTCAACTTCTCGATGGTAGATATTTTAATCAGAAAAACTTACTAGCTTCCAGAAAGCAAATTTTACCACTGGTTAAATCAGTTATAGATACATTTTAATTAAGTTTCTATTTAGCTCATAAACAAAAACAGTTATATAAATATACATAACATTTGTTCTTGAAATTTGTAAAGGGTTTCAGATGTTTTTGTTTTGTTGTTAAATAATATATGAGTGTGCTCAATTAAGGAAAATGTCTTTTAAATTTAAAAATTCTCTGAAAAATATAGGTTCACAATTGAAGTAAAATTGTATGACAAAAATTCACATAATCCTCGTGAAATTCTTTCTATACTTTTACCTATTTTTCAAAAAATCTCTATCTTTTCATTTCCTATTAAGAGAACATCATCTTTTATTATACAATACTTTATGGTATACGCGTGACCAGTGGGCTCAAACATTTACATTCAAAGTCTCCTAGTTTGTTCGCAATCGATCTTTAAACTATTATTCACTGAAACTCATCCCTTTTAATGACACAATAAAATTTTATGTAATTCTTAAGCAGACCACAACTTTCTAGCATATATGCTGCATTATGTTCCATAACATTTCATTTATATGCTAAATAAAAAGGTGCAGGTCATCCATTGAAGTCAGTGCATCCAGCGACTATGCCATGAAAAGTACGTATCTGCTTCCTACAAAGTAAAATATTCATTCAGCATGAACCCGTCTCAACAGGGAATACAGTGAGTAGCTGAATCGTAAGACCTGTAAAATCGTGAATAAATCAATTAAACACCTAAGCCGAAATGAACTCTTACCGCAGTAAAATTCTCCATCCCCAAAAAGAGTATACCGCCAACAGTAATAAGTATCGGATGTTGCAATCTTTGCATAAATATTACAATCAATTTTTTCATCTTCAACGACATGTAATACCATTCTGAACTATAAATGCTCAACATTAGCTTTTCACTTTTGATTCTCGTCTCGTTCGCTGTATAGCACGGTATGAATATTTGAATGAACATAGCGGATGAGAAGGAAAGAAGTTTAAAAAATATTTTAGGATTATTTAGTGGCGACAAAAGTGATAATTGAAATAGCAATCCGCAAGCAATAAGTCCTGATAGAAAGATCTGAGCAAATGTTACAATAGAAAACACATTTTGCAGCTCCGATGCTATTCTGGGAAAAAATATAATAATGGAATTTGGTTATGTAAATTTGATTATTCCTCTTTCTATTAGGTAATGATTCATTTGTGAAGCTACCTGATTACATGCTTGTGCCTATTGATGCATTGAACAAACTCCCTTCTAGTGATTTCATCATCCGAATGGTGTGCTTGCTGCAACGTCTTCAGCTTCCAACGTAAAGCATCCACCATTCCTCTGAGCACAGTTAAAAAATAGGACATAAAAGCATCGACGCCACCATTGCATAAGGATGCAACGAATACACAAACAATTTGATAGCCGCATGAAAAATAAAACATGTTTGGTCCTTCACGCCAATCTGGATAAAAAATTGGATAGGGAACGTTGGGCTCCACCGATGCCAAGGGTGATAGGGCTGATAAGCCAGCCATCAAAAATATTCCAAACCACAAGTAAATCAGCTTTTTGGCTGTCTTATTAGCCGAAATGATAATTTCCAGTTCCCTTTTTTCGTGCACTTGACTTTCTTCCGAGTTTAGCAGATCAAAGAAATCTTGTATTTGATATCTTTTTATATATATATTCGATAGTTTAATTACAAAACCGACCATGGTCAATGAGACAGGGAAACTTAACATGAAACTTTCCAAATCATGCTCAGAAGGTAGCATCAAACATACATTCACCATGAAAGTGTAACCAACCAACATTTGCATGAAAAAAGCGTAAATTTTATATGAAATTGTCGAATCGGGCGTCACCCATGCCCCAAAAAAATGCAGAAATTTAATGTTGAATTTTGCTGAATCTACGAAATTAATACGTTCCATTTAAATGTCTTCACTGTATTGCTTTGAAAAATTGACTGAACTCTGCACACTCGTCACTGCTAATCAATTGCGTTAAATTTCAAACAAGAGTAGTATTGGCAGGAAGGAGTCATTAATTGAGCTATAAATTTGAAAAAGTTTATCAAATTGGTCTTTAATTTGATTTGGTGTCACGTAATCGCTGTTAGGTGATGATTCGTGTTACACAAATTATTATATGAATTATTCACCAGATGTAATAACGGACTATTATATGATAGGAAGCTATTTCTTTTTTCAAGACGTATTTATCAAATTAGTTTTCAGTTATTAGTGTTGAATTGCTTAATCCAGGTTTGAACTATTGAACTACTTCATCCCATTCGTGCTCTTCAAGTATATTTTCCCAACTAAAATAATATAAAATCCACAAAAACATGTAATGAAGATTCTGAATATACTAATTTCCAAAGAAAACCACATAATTTACCTATTAAACGCTATTCAGTGTCCGAAGATCATTTTGAAATTGCAATATGTTACCTATTTGTACCGCAAACGTTTGAAATTTTGAAATATTCTACATAAATTTAGTATTCTCTTTCAAATAGCGGATGAATGATAAGGAATCCGATTTGTAGAAGTCGAAATTATCTCTCAACAAAGACCTATTCAACTATTAATCAATAAAATTAATCGCGTCTGATTTGAAATTCACAAAAATTTGTCTGACCTATCAAGCAGCATCAAAGTGTCACGCAAAGGTTTATTATATCCGAACTGAAAGCAAGCCTAGAGATTTCCGTGAAATATATTAATATTCTATTTGACGGAAATCTCTTTGTTTTGAGAATAGCAACGAAGCCATAATGGCTCAATTAAATGTTCACCACAAAATGCTACTACGATACAACCTTACACCTATGTATGTCACCATGTGTTGAGAAAATGCATTTTTTCAACCCATGCTAAGGATTATTTGCAACTGATTATTTCGTTTAGTGAGCACTTGTTTAGGCAAGGATTATAATAAATTTTCGAGGGTAGAAATCAATTACAAACAACTTTTAATGGCTAAAATATAGAATCAAGTAACATCTTTTAAGTTTTAAAACATTATCCTGTTTTCAAACATATTCAAGCTTGTTTAATTTTTCATTTCAGCGAAGACTAAGTGATGAAAATACCCCGGGTAGATTTTGTTGCATCAGCAGAGTTTAACATCAAACTCCTTCATATTCTTGGCGTTTGGGTAACGCCAAATTCATCAGTGCCCTACAAAATTTATGCATTTTTTATGCAAGCACTTGCTGGCTATACGTTCATGTTTAATGTCTGTTTGATGCTACCATACGAGCATGATTTAGAAAGTTTCATGCTTAGTTTCCCAGTATCCTTAACCATGGCCGGTTACGTGATAAAATTATCTAACCTATACTTGAGAAGATATCAGATTCAAGAATTCTTCAATTTATTGAACTCTGACGAGAGTCAAGTGCGCGATAAGGAAGAACTGGACGCAATCCTTCATGCTAATCGAAACGCAAAACGGCTCATTTACTTTTGGTTTGGAATATTTTTGATAGCTGGCCTGACCGCAATATCGCCAATGGTGTCCTTTGACCCAAAAGTACCCTATCCAATTTTCTATCCAGATTGGCGTGATGGACCCAACATGTTTTATATATCCTGTGGCTATCAACTCGTTTGTGTGATGTGTGCTACAATTTGTAATGGCGCAATAGATGCTTTCATGTCGTATTTTCTTACTGTTTTGACTGGAATGGTGGACGCGTTATGTTGGAAGCTGAAGACTTTGAAGCAACGTGAAAAAAATGATGACTATGAAGTGAAGAAAAATTTCTTGAAATGTATCAAACGGCATAAACATTTGCTCAGGTCATTTAAAATCCAATTTTATGGCATATCTCAATTCTGTTAATCTATTTTTAGAATTTCTTCTGAACTACAAAACGTATTCTCCATGGTAACTTTCGCTCAGATCTTTTTATCGGGACTTATCGTGTGTGGACTGCTATTTCAATTGTCCTTGTTGTCGCCGCTAAAAGAACCAAAGATATTCTTCAAACTGCTTAGTTTCGCGTCTGCAATATTCATTCAAATATTTATGCCCTGCTATACGGCCAATGAGGTGAGAATTAAGAGTGCTCAACTGCAACTCGGAATTTACAGCTCAGACTGGATAGAATGGTCACAGACCACCAAAAAGATGCTTGTAATATTCATGCAACGGCTACAAAAACCAATAGTTATAACAGTTGGTGGGATTTTATTTCTTGGAATGGAAAACTTTATGGTGGTAATTGTTGATTTAAAATTTCTGAATAGCACCAGCTCATTTTTTGAATATTGTAGCACAGCTTGTTGTGCTAATCTAACAATCATTCATCAAAAGTAGGTTCTATATTCTTGAATTCATTGCTAAAAAAACTAAACAAGTATTTGCACATTTGTTTTACATTACATTTTTTCAAAATCTTAAGTTTGCGCTTCAAACAATTTTATGTACTCTTAAACAAAGTACGAAGTATACTGTTTCGAAAGGCATCTATCTATATTTTTATTCATGTTGTTGTTTTTTACGACTGACTAATAAATATTGATATGAATTTTCGCAATGTTTCTTACAGGTTCTACGTTTCAGCTATTCATTGTATTCCTTTTTGAGACGAGTACACTCTGAATAAAATATTTCGTTTGTATCTGGAGTGAACTAAGTTGAAGTTCTCAACAACTAAAACAATCAAATTTTCGTGTAGTGTATTTAAGTTTGAATGTCAAACGTTTACTGAAGAATAATCAAAGATATAATAATGTTTCACTTAATCTAAATTTTCGTCGTTTTTATGTAATTTATTTATATATATATATATAAAATATTATAAATGCAATGTTCAAATATGTTCAGCACATCAATACATCGGATAGCTTGTTACTGTTGATTAAAAAGGTACCTAATAATAATGAATATGTGAAACAAAGTAAAACAACCAAAAATTATATTAGTTCCGCCGAGCTTGACGCTATTAATTTCTTCGGGGTGGCTTTTGATGTGCGGATACCTTTTTAATACTAATAATAAAAGCACATTGGTGAGAATCCTTCGACAGCTGCTATGTTTTTCTATTCATGGTGACTTTTCGGTCTACCAACGCATTATTTTTCGACGTTATTCCCGGTGAGAGATACCATTTGTGATTCTTCTTGAATTACCTTGCAAATGTGACATGAAAGTAGAATACCTCAGTACATCCACTAATTCAAGTAAATGTATTTGATGGCTGCTCTCACTGGCTTTTTCCCGATTTTCGCTGTATCACTTTGATTACTCGTACTCAAGTGAGGTTTTTAAAATGTTATTTTATCCATAGTAAATTTTAACTATAGAAAACTAGCTTGAAATTTTTCTCAAATACCTGGTTTTCTTTTCATTTCAAAACTAAACTATTTAGAAATAGCACACGCAAAATTTTAATAAAAAATTAAATTTCACCCAAGAGATCAGTTTTAGAATGTATATTTAGTTTCATTATTGATCATGGTTTAATGCTTATTTTTAACTTCTTCCCGAACTCATGTGGAATTGTATCAGAATGACTAAATACGTTGTAATAGCTCCGGCAATCTTGAATAAAAATTTATTTATATTAAAAAAATTATATCATATTTTATGGATTTAAAATACACACCGCATATAGCAAACTTAAGTCGATATCGAAAAATCGAAATGCACTAAATGCTATCCGTTGATGTAAAATTTGCAATGAAAACTGTTCAATCTGAAACTCAAAAAAATTACATAAGAACATTCTAAGGTAAACGACATGTCGCAAAAGTATTTTTTCCATGTTGGTCTCTGATTTAAAAAGATTAAACCGTGAATTCTTTACTCACAGCAATGTTATGATCTCGATTAGTTGAGTCGATAGGCATCTTATGAATCAAAAGCGCTGTTTTATTTGCCTGAAATTCATTCGCAATGTATATATCGTTTCAATCCGCCGAAAAGAAATATCTTACGGTTTGAACAGTCAAATAGCATGCTCGAGCAATAAGAATTATTTTATGGGCATGTGGCACTAAAGCCAAAGAAGTAATTAATAACATGAAAAATTCGACAAGATTTTTGCATCTCGAAACAGATATGAATATCCAATAGAAATTCGCCATCAATGATAAAAAATCAGCACCAATGTTCACCAGCAGTGAAAAGCCGAGAGTATCGTTAAAAGTGTTGGTTAGTTCCCACAAACGATGGTAGATATCTCGTAAAACAGTCAATTGGTAGAACACAACCTTTTCAGAATTGTTTTTTTGCAAAAACACATCCGTATTGTAGAATCCAAACTTGCGAGATTTAGACCTGTCCACCTCCATGATCTTCTCGTTTTCGTACTTCAGCTTAACACCGTACAAAATCTCATTAATTTGATCGAATCGCCATTTAAACGCATACGCCGATGCATATACTTCGAAATATCGCATCGCGCACATAAACGATATAATCGTGTAGAAAATCCAAGAATGGATTAAATGATACGCTTTTAAATAGAGGACATAAGCCAGTGATATTAGCTCGATTGTCGTGTACATCGAGAATATTATCACAAAGTTCTTTGTGAGCTCCTTCAGATGCTGTTCCAGATGAACAGGAGCCTTCAATGCATGCTTAAACAGTTTATCGATTTCGTAGGTTGTTTGGAAATGAGTGCGACGCTTTCCACTTTGCAGGATACTTTCCAACACTGCACTCATACATCCTACTCCAGCACCAATAAAATGAATATAGTTGATTGTTTTTCCGATATTGTCTGCATCGAAGGTTTCTAAAGTGTTTTCCATGTTCTTCAAACAGAATATAAGCCAAACTGTGATTGCAATCAGTAAAACAATTGAGTAGACTACTAGCGCATTGCTTCGGTAGATTTTTCGCTCTTTGGTTGAATAATTCAACTGTATGAAGCCACAGATTTGAAGAATCCGTACAAAGAAAACCGAGAGTGAGCCCCAATTTTCCATTTCCAAAGTAAGATTAAAAGGGATAAAGGCAACTTATAAATACAATCGCTGTAAATTTGCCGTTGTTTCTACTAATGACCGCTGTTCAAGAAATCCCGAAGGTAACTACCTACCGAAAAGTTTAGTCCTTAATGTCTCAAACATTGACTGTCGACTGCTTATTGACGAAAAAATCAATGAACATTTACAGGGAGTACTTTTCAACAATTCACTTCAGATATTATCTTCGTGAATAGCATTATTAATTGCTAAGGTGACAATTCCGTTTAGAGTATCATTCATCTATAACTACTACTCACTGTATACATTAAGACGTTGATTTTCAATGAATCATAATTTCATGAACTACTATGAAAGCTAAAAGTGGGCATACCAACAAAATTACGGACTCCTGATGCAAATATGAAGCCACAAACCATCACACATTTATTTTTTATTCTTCTGACACCGTTTCGTTTTATTTTTGTGGTCTCCAATGGTTTCAAACCGTAGTTTCATTAGTAGAATAAAGCCGGGTTCTCTTTGAAAATTGTATTAAAAAATCGAAGGCTTTTCCAAATCAAAGAAAACAGAATAAGAATTCCTTTTTTTCTTCTTAAGAGCGTCCATTGATTACGTGTCCTTTAGAGGGAGGGAGCTATCAATCTTGTCCTTACACAAAACTAGTTTGAGGCAGTGGTTACAAAAACGCTTTCCTCACGCAAGTGTCCTTTTCTATATTCATATTAGGGGCCATCCATATATTACGTAACACTTCAAGGACGTTACTAAGAGTTACATGAGGGGCGAGGGAATCTAGCAAATTTGTTACGTAACAAAATTTAAAATTAGTTCAAAAGTTCAAATAATTAGATTTATAATAAATAAAAACCTTTTTAGTTAAAAGTATTTACATTGTTAATATTTTATGATTAAAATATTTAAAAGATAGATTTACGGTGAGCATGCTCCTTCTAATGCAAAGTGTAAGACATGGTTTCGACGATTCCAAAATAATGATTTTGGCACTGAGGACAAAAAACATGGAAAACCACCCAACAAAATTTGAAGATGCTCAATTAGAAGCAGTCTTGGCAGAGGATTCTTGCCAAACTCAATCCAAATTGGCTGCAACATTAAATGTTGAACGATCAACTGTTGCAAAGCGTTTAAAAACAATGGGAATGGTTCAAAAAGTTAGTAATTGGGTTCCATATGAATTGAAAGAAAGAGACATCGTACGTCGAAAAAGAATTTATTAGATGCTACTGCAAAGACAGCAAAAAAAGGGATTTTCGCATCGAATAGTCACAGGAGATGAAAAAATGAACTGAAATGAAAAACGCTATATACCTCTACTCTGCTACGCCTGGGCCATACAAAATTCATTCCTCTTTTTCATACAGCTGTTCTGATTTTTACAAAAATTATGACCTAAAAGACCCCTTAAAATTAGATACAATGAGCACATCAAAGCAACCAGCCAGATGAATCCAAATTCTGCGAAAGCCCAACACATTTTAGATACAGGCCATAATGTTAGTATTAGCAATTTTTACATCCTCCATAAAAAAGCAAGGGGAACAAGTTGGACTACCCGGGAATGCCTTGAGATTAGACTAGAATAGAGAATAAGGAAAACCTGCTGAATGAAATTCCCCTTCCCTTCCATTCGTCACTCCTTCAACCATTAATTATTTAATAATTAAACCAGTTAATATTTGTAAATTTTATTAAACCTGACGATGATCTAAGGAACAAAACGCGTCGTAATGAAATTTTAAAAAAAATTGTGAGTCAAAAAAATCAAGTGTTTATTTTATTAAGATTTTACTACATTATGACTCATCAAGAGTACACAAAACTTTCTATAACTGATATCTAGATTGTGTTGGAACGCTGAGCTGAGCTTCTCGATGATTTTTCATGTTATATGTATTTATATACGGTCGTAATAAATTTGCCTAGATGATGCGATGCTCATTCTCGTTAATTAGAAATTGTATGAGTATCACTAGATACGTAATAATTGCAGCAATCATCTGAATCGAAATACATTGTTAAGATGATACTTATGTACGGAAAATTAGACAAGAAATTACGGATCCCAAAAGTTCGAAATCAATATTGAAAAATCCACTGGCAGAAACGTGTATCCATTCATGCATGACTTGCAATGAAAATTCACTTATAAGGGAACTATATTGATTTTTTGTCGATGAATTCTGTAGTTTGCTCAACAGTCGTGTAGTTCTGTTACTCTGGAATACAATTTCTTAAGTATGAATTGATTCTTGAAATATACATACCCTTTGCTTGCATGTATCACACAGCCACGATAGTCCGATAATAAATAGAATAGTTGGTACTATGTGACAAAAACAGTCCCAAATTAACTTGTTCGGTCGAAGTCCTTCTAAAGCCAAGAACAGCCAGTAACCGTTTCCTGTGAAATCAAGGAAACAGAAGCTTACGATTGATAGAAGCGACAATCCAAAACAATCATTGATGATGTTCATAAGCTCCCATATTTGCCCGAAAATATCTTTCAATGCTAAGATATTTTCGATTGAAGTCGTACTGTTTATTTCATCTGCGTTGTGATCCTGAAGAGAGTTGTATTCTTCGACAACAGCAACATTAGGAGCTGCATTCTCAATAAACGCTATACTAATTAATTGTCTGTTCACTAGATACAGTCTTTCATTGACCATTTGCACATACAACATGCATTGAAACATTCGCAATCGGATAATCATTTTCGGAAAACACACATGAAGAAATCCATTGTCGTAGTGATTTTCCAAACCGGATAGATACAGTATCAGTAGTTTCAATTCACAAGCAAATATTATAATTGATAAAATCAAAAAGCAAATTAAACACTTTCTCTTCCACTTTTCAATATCATAATTTATCTGAAGCTTATCTCGTAACTCTGCGTCAATCGCAGATAAAATATCAAAAACTTTTTGCTGCTTTTCACGGGTGAAAGTAGCTTCAACAAGAAATATGGCGTGAACAACAAAATATGCTATTAAAGCAAGAGCACTCACAAGATTCGATACATTTCTCAAGTTGACTGTATTTAAAATATAAATCATTTTAAAGAAGATATAGCTGATGGTTACAAAATGTGTTGCTTGTAAAAGAAACAAATAAATAATATCCTTGGGTTTTTTCGAAATCGGAGCCAAGCCGAAAATCTTAAAAATCGTAATAAGTGTTGAGATAGATTTGCTAGGTTTTGTGGACTGTAGTTCCATTGTTGCACAATTGGATTGTAAAGTAGAATGAAAAGTATTGTTTTTCCCCCAAATGATATTGAGAGCAATTAAGAGGGAACCAAGTTAATTAATGGAAGTGCAACATAACAATAATTAGCATGCAATAACGTCAATCGATATTAATGCTTATTGATGTGTTCTCCCTATTTTTTAAATGCAATGTAGGTCGCTTCTTACTTTATACGAGATGCCATGTAAATAAGGAATTAAACTATTCAAATTGGAGCATGAAAATGAGTGGAAAAAAACAGTTTCTTACAAATAATCATGTCAACTTCAACAACTATTCCCACTTAATTCATTCATAACTTATTTTGAATATTAAACTCGGTATTTGCTCTTTATTTTACGATAAGTGTATCGAACTGCACAAAGCTCTCGTTACATCTGAAGTCAATGTTTTGTTTATTCCAAAGAGATTAATTGATTTTAGTTTTAATCATCCCATTTCTGATAGACATAAATTTTACAGCCCGTTTTCGTTCTGCAGGAATTGTATAAGAATCACCAGATAAGTAACAATAGTCGTAGCAATCTAAAAATAAATTAGTAACTTATTAAACAATTCAACTGAATGAAATTTCACTTACCGATCCCAAAAATTCTAAATCAATCGTGAAAAAACCGCTGGCTGAAATACAAATTGATTCGTGCATCACTTGCGCAGCGAAAATTCACTGATTAAAGAATTGCGTTGCTCGTCTGACGATTTCTCTAATTTTCCTATTAGATGTTTTGTTTTCTCAGTCTGAACAAGTTGAGTTGTTTATTAAAAATAAATCTAAGTAAAAAAGAATAATTTTGCCCAACCTACCTCACGCCTAGAAGTGTCGCAAATCCATGAAAGTGTAGTCAACAGGACTCCTGTAGGGAGAACATGCATGCTACTGAATATCAATGTGAATGTAGGTATGATCCTTTCGACAGTTAAAAATAGCCAATATCCGATACTTGTGAAATCGAGAAAACAGAAAATGATAATGGCTAGCAAGGACCATCCGAAGCAATCGTTTATAACATTCATTAACTCCCATATCTGCCCAAATATATCTTTAATCGCGAGCATTTGAAATATTGCAGATGAATCGCTCATTTGCCTGGACGTTGATTGTTGAAAGTCTAAATAATTATTGTCTAATATCAAAATCGACATAGTTGATGATGAGGCTAGAATTTCGGTCAATTTCACATTGATCTGCTTCAATCGCTCATTGCTCATCTGTATATAGATCATGCATTGGATCATGCGAAGTTTAATCATGAAATTCGGCCACACAATGTTCAATACTTCCCGATTAAATTCATTCATCGAATTGTATATAATTTTCCATAATATTATCGCCTCGCATAACACAACTAACAAAATGCTAGCTAAGAAATGAATGGTGACTTTCTTCTTCCATTCATTTCGATCAAACCGCATTTGAAGCTTTTCGCGAAAGTCCTTGTCAATTTTTGATAATTTTTCAAATATAATTGTTTGATTTTTTCGTTGAAATAATGACTCCAAATTAATAACACCTATGACTAAAGGATAAGCTACAAAAGCCAAACCACTAACTAAGCTAGATACATTATTGTCTTTAAACGTAATCAAGGCGAACACTACTTCCAAGAATATGTAAAATATGACCGAAAAGTGTATTGCCTGGAGTGCATAAAGGAGTATCTGTTCTTGTAGATTATCAGCCACTGGAGCTAAACCAAATACTTTGAAAACTGTTATTAAGTAGCTAATATGATTTTTAGGATGAGACACGTGTTGCTTCATACTGGCGATGTTTGGAACGCAGAAAACACTATTTCTGTTGAAAAAAAACGAAGGAAAATGATGGCCAGCTTGTGATGAGGGGTACTCATTTCTAATTGAATGTTTCCACCAACAATAGCGATTGGCTTCATTAAATGCACGCATGCATTTATTACCTTTTAGCGTATACTATTAACTGCATTTCTAGGAACAATTTTAATGAAGCTTTTATGCAATTAAATTAACACGTAATTTTACTAATTAATTTAACCTGCAATGAACTGAATCTTCCTCTTAAGAATATTCGATTTTGATAGATATACATGTTTTAAATGAACTAATTCTTGATGCGTAAAATTTTGATCGAACGGAATGAATATCTTCTGCGCCAATATGGCAAGAATAATTGCACTATGGTAAAACAAAAATCTCTCGTTGAATGTCGATAAAACTCATGGAAGATATCCTGACGAAAATAGTAGAAAGTGTGGATCATGTGAAATCGTGCACAGCGAAATAAGAAGAAAACGGTCGTTCGAAGACATCAACAAAGTATTTAGGTCCACTTTTGATGACAAATTATTCATATTTGACGATCTCATAGAAAGTTTTTTTTTTCAGAATTAAAGTTACCAGTCAGGCAAGCTATAGATATATATAATTTTGGTGCGGAAGCATTGTGTCCTTTATGATCATTTCCTTAGGTTTAACTTTGACTGCCGAAACGAAAGATTTTTGTTTGACCCTAATTAATTTGAATCGAACAGTATCCACTTTAATTCAGGTAACAATGAATTTGATTTGGAAAACTGCAACTTTGTGCAATAAATGCAATATTTGTACGAAAAGCATAAAAGAGAATTCAGTTAAAGAATGCCTCTTGAACTTCTTTTCACATATCATCTAACATGAAAAATGGACATTAAATTTTTTGCTATACTAATTTTAAGAGTAATATTTTAAATAAGCAAAGCGATTACAACACACAACACTTTTATACAATCATTCTCGTTTTATTGAAGCTGATGCACATTATCATGTCCTTATGTGTATAAGAATATTTTGCAGACACTCTTAGATATGAATCGTGAATTTTTGAAATTGTAGTCGCTCACCTTCCATCTTTTTAGCCAGTTTGAAATTGTATCAGTATAACAAGATACATGGTAAATGCTAGAAAAAACTGAAAATGAAAATATGTTAACTATTCATCATTCTTGTAGGAAAATAGTTCGAATTTAGAAATTTGATATTCATCACTTACACCGCCAAGTGATTGAAAATCCAATTTGAAAAATCCTGCTGCAGTGAACACTATGTCTTCATGTAATAGTTGCAGACTTAATTCGCGAATCGCATGATTCAATTGCGGATCGCTACGTGAATGAGATATACTATGCCATGTCCTTTTTGTATGTGCCATCTGGGAAGGTGTTAAGCGATTGTAGTCAATTTTGTGATCATATAGATTTTATATGTTAATATCTATTGAAGTTAATATTCATAGCGCTGATTGATTATTATTAATCAGCCTTATTTAACTGCTTAAACATTTTTTTGAATGATAATAGCACATAAACGTGTAAATTAAATAATATTGATAGTTTTCTTCGCAAATTAAAATATTCAAAATTAACGCTAAGCGACATACATACATTTCTTTTACAATCGTAACAGCATTTGCAAATCATAAATAATTGCAACAGGGTTGGTGGCGGATAAACTATGGCATCCAGCTTCAGCACTACAATATAAAAGTCCATTTGATCTTTTTTTATTTGTTTGGTAGACATAAACATACTTACAGAAATGCTTTTGAAATGGCAATATTCTTTCTCGTACTAAATAAAACCAAAATATGTGCGTGATTAAATTCCAAAAGCTTAGAATATACAAACAAACAATAGTATATCCAAAATAATCGTTAATACATTCACAAAGCCACCAAAATTTCGTGTAGATTGTCTTGAAGTGGTAGATCTTTGATAGAACCTTTTCACGGTCTCGCCTACAATCGAATCGAGTTAGTTCCAACAGTTTAAGATATTTTTCTTCCTCTTCTCTAATAATTTTCATCCTTTCATGCATGGAAACGACATACACGCAAACTTGAATATATTTCCAACGAATAACGAACTCCGAAAAAATGGCGAACGTCCAATAGACCCAAAAGCATGAAAAGTAGTAATGAACAGCAGTTATGATAATAACGGTGGAGAAAGTGTACATGTAAATAATACAGAACGGTATATAAATGTTTCTTTTCAACAAGGATCTATTGAGTTTCACTTGAAAATGATTGGTAAGCTCGTCATCGATCTCGTTGAAATACTTTGTAATGGTGATCAATATGGAATGCTTCCTCCACGACTCGAATTGAACGTAAATGTGTGTCATCAGGATACTTAACAGACTTGTGGTGTCTAACATCCTTGGAATCGACCGTACTTCGTTATAGATGCTTGAACGAATCGTGAAACTCGAGTATATAATCAAGCAGATTAAAAGTACAAGTAAAATGCTGTAAACAGTATAAATAAATGTAAATTTCTTAGAACGGTACGAAATGTTGAGCGGTGAGATTCCAATAAGTTTAAAAATATTCTGAAATGTTTCTAGTGTTGATAGGAATTCGGACATAGTTAATTGAAGCGAGTGTTTTCGTCTGTTTGCGGATAAAGACTGCTTTGAAAGATTGCAACAATTTTAATTATAATAATAGGTGTACGAAGAAATGTCCTTCGGCCAAGCTAATTTCTATTGAGCTTTGTAATTTGCAGAATCAAGAAGCCTTATAAAATGGTTGTGAATACGACAAACGTGTTCTTTTCCATACATAGGCGTACAGAGCTTGTTTGGTCACACATTCGCAATCTGCGAAGTGCTTTCAACGCATTAGATACCCACTTTCTAATTAATGAAAATTAAATTAAATTTACAAATCAACTTATTGCATGACGTTACGATAAATTGTAAAATACTGAGGGATATATGTTCAAAAATTTTCAGATGGGCGTTCTCGTTTGGAACAATAAAATCTTCTTTTCAAAAATACATTAAACTTATTGTAGCTTATCTTATTTTCAATATACTGTGCATAAGCTAATCGGGAAAAAGAATGATTGATTGAATCCCCATTTATATTTTCTAATCTTTTAATCAACTTCCTACCAATACAATGCCCACCCTTCATCATCAATTTGTACTTGACATTACCACCTGGCATTTTTCTAATATTCACACAAGATTATTATCAATCGCAGCCATGTCCGTTGAATGTCCTTTTCAAATGCATACAGTTTTCAAACAGCAAACGACGAGAACGTGTGCAGATATGAAATCACACAAAAGCTATCCCATACAGGATATGGCTGGTTTCATTAGCATTTACAAAGTATTTGGTTTAACGCCGTTTTCGTCCAAGTCCTTTCATCAAATCCTTTTGGCAATCTATCAAGTGCTCCAATTAGCACTTGTCGCGTATATTTTCTTCGCAGCATTTTTCATATACGATGCATTCCAAGAGAGCTCACTCTCAGGTCTGGTTAGTGGACTTGTGTTTGTTGCATTATCCTTCGCGCATATTGTGCTTAATATTCAAGCCTTTATCACACGAAAGGAGCAACAGAAAACTTATGAAAAGTTTGCTGTAATCGACAGTGAATTCAAAGATAAACTCGCAATTTCACCGAACACCAAGCAGTGGAATAAAAACTTTACGATCTGTTTCATCATAATGGCAATCATGCTGTTGGGAAACGATCTAGTGATAGTTGTTAGTAAATTCATCAACCACATGTTCGATGGCTTCTTCTTCGCTTCATATTCCAGACAATTAGTGAGATTGCGACTATTCCAGTGCATGCACTACGTACAAATGTCGAGCGAAAGGCTGAAGCTGCTCAACAATAAAATTGAAGATATAGTGGCATCTGGAAAGACGGCGTCAGCAAGCTTTGTAATCCTTGAGTCTGACTATGGAAAGTATCGTTTCGTCAATTCAACCAAGCCAAAAACTCAAGCGATCGATCGGATCTTGGTGATGAAGCAAATATTTGGACAAATATGGGCAGTTTCGAATAGTATAAACAGTTGCTTCGGATGGTCACTGCTTGCGATCATCACCTATTCATTTTTGGACTTCACCAGCAATGGATATTGGATGTTCCTCGCCTTGGAAGATCTATTACCGAAATATGTGGTTGTTGAGTGCGCTTGTCGTATGATACCACTTGCATTTATGCTGAGCACACTGTCTTGGGTATGCAATAATTGCAAGCAACTGGTAACTTTTAGCTATTTGTATTGTTCGGAAAGTGTGTAAAATAGCTGTGCAATTTTAGAGTGAAAGGACTGGTTGTCTTGCACACAAATTAGAAAAATCAACAGAATCCGACCAGTACAACGCACTGGTCTGTGAATTTTCGTTGCAAGTCATGCACGAACCCATCCGCATATCGGCCAATGGGTTTTTCACCATTGACTTTGAACTTCTTGGCGCGGTAAGATGCTGATATTAACGAAGAGTCGCTTTCAAGACCATCAGAGTCTCAACACTTAATGTTAAATATTGTGTCTTTCTAGATGGCGGCGGCAACAGTGACATATCTAGTAATTCTTATACAATTTCTACTCAGCGAGAAAAGCCATAAGAGTTCCTCATCAACAGTTGAAAGTATTACCGAATCATTAACCGCTTAATGTTGCTTTTTTTCAAGATTAAATTCTTAAATGTTTGCTTTTATTGCCACTCTATATATATTTTTAGAAATACACACCGTAAACAATAAATTAAGGATTTCAGCGCGATTTTAACCAATAAACTTTTTATTTCAAAATCCTTAATTCTACAAGATATTGAATGACCATATTTCTAATTACTAATCATCTCTCTATTCATATATATATATACTCCAAAGAGTAGAAACTAACATCTAAGTTGACAAATAGATGATTATCTAATATTAATAAAAACGATCAAATCTCCAAACTAAATTGTACTCTTCTTTCGCACACAACCAAGTTGGTGTTTCTACATTTTGCAAACGATCTGTTCTACCCTTCCATCTCACAAGTTACCGTCGCTGAGAGCTTATCAAAATATATCTAACCACCAAATTATATCGGGCCAACCATCATCCTTTTTAAGTCCACGTGAACATGATCAAACATTTTATTTGTCAATAAAATATGTAGGTGGCGTTTGTTTGATATCATCTAAAAATCTTATCAAAGTAACGAAACCCAATTCTTTCGTTTTTAAATTGAACTAAATTCTGTGAAGGAAATATGAAATTTTCAGTTGAAAACACCTGTTTGGATTGCGAGAAACATAATATCTAGATCATACATTTATGAAATATGCTGGGCCGCTATTCGACAATGATTTATCTTCAACAGCTCGAAAGCAGCTTGACCGCTACTCTTCTTCCGATAGTCTGTCAAATTCTGCTATCGAAAAAACATAAGGAATACAACCGAAACGAATTAAAGTTCCATGTGTGAGGATAGCAGATCCCTCCCAGCCCGCGATCAAAGAAGGTCGCGTGGTACACCGGCAGGATGACGCTTCAGGAGCTGCCATTCTAAAACAACAACAAAAAATCTTGAATAAACACTATTCTGAGACGTTCACATCTCAACCTACTGTGCATCTTCATCTAGTACAATACTATTCCGCTTGATGCCGCGTCTTTTGTCCAAAATTTGTTGCACTTTAGAGTAGAGCTCTTTCGGGTCATCTTTCACTGGTTTTGCAGGCGTCGGCGGATGTTCCGTGAAATCACATGAATAAATCTGACCGTTTACTTCTGTTCCATATTCCGAATAATTTATCAATTCAAAGCTCTTAGTAACCTATCAGAGTGTGATAAAGACGAACAACATTCAAAATTCATAAGAAAAGGATTCTTTTTATTGCGTTTACCTCATCATAGAAAATGACCGCGTGCCTTGGCGAGATTTGATTGCAGTAGCCTGCCTTAGTTAATTGAACATCAGCAGCAGATCCAGATCCGATCAAAAGACTTCGATATCGCATGTAAATTGAGCCATCCATCGTGTACGAGGTGAACCACCTGTAATAATACAAAGATTCCTTGATTTTTCCAATTTTCAAGCTTTTGGTTTTGAGAGAAAGCATTCGAAAATACTAATCAAATCAATTATGAAATATTCACGTTGTTGTATGTATGCATTTTGAAAGAATTTAGCTAGGTAGATAGAATAAGCTGGTTTATTTAGACCTCATTTAGGATCTACCATTGTGATACCACAACATACCACACAGACGGCACTAAAATCTTAGATTTAGGATGCTGAGAACCAATTGGATTCTCTTATATGACCTAATATTTTTGTTAGATACTTCCGTAAGGCTTTTTAGTAAGGCAACGCATTCTTCTGTTAGAAAATGCTGAACTGCCACTGTGACAAAAGTAATTGAAGGGAACACCTAGTCATTATGCAAATCGACTCAACAGACAACATCCTACCGACTTATTTTGAGAAGTTGCTTGGCGAATTTGGAGCTCAATACAAGTCAAATAAGCCTGGTTATAATGCAAGTTTTTAAGTAGCCAGACTCGGTTTGCAACTTTTATGTAATACTTTTCAATATTCAGCTTTATGGGAGCTAGAGGCTCGCAAATCTGGGAAGTTTAGCCAAAAATCGAGAGAGGAATCGGAACGAAACAAATTTCAATTAATTGAACGACATTTCTAGTCAACAGTAAAATAGCGATTGAAGTTACTTACTTGTTTCCCTCCAATATATCTCCAACTGGTGTCAATGCTGCTCTCGCTCTTATCTGCGACTTTAAAATTTTTGGTTCAAGTCTCAAAGCAATTTCCCTTGCTTTATCCTCATCCGTTCGAATTGACGGCTGATAACGATCATACTCATCAATTTCGTCGGGATCATGTTCCCCATCATCAGCAAATGTTCTTGCTATTCTCTCAATATCTTCTTGGGTCAATAATTGACTCGGCAGTGGCATGTTCTTGTTCGGATCTGATTTGCATATGTCTCGTATTGCACGTGCCGCAGTCCGATTGCGATACTTACCAACGATGTCGGGATTATCAACAACAATTTGCTGCAGGCGTTGAAAAGCGAGGGTTTTTATCAAATCAACATCGAGATTTCGTAGCTCAGAGTCTATTTTTATGTCCAGGAAATCTTCATCTTCACTTTCGGATTTGATATTGTTTTTGATGTCCATTTCATCAGCAGTAAGCTGCCTTCCATGCTCATCTGTCTCTCTCGTGTCAACTTTGTCATCATCCTCCACTTTTATCGCCTGCTTCGAATCTTCAATCAGCCTAACACCACGTTTTCTCCCGCCTGTCTTGGGCTTAGGTTTTGGCTTGGGTTCCTCTTCCTTTCCGATGGACTCGTCCTCGCTCGACTCAGTTATATCATCGTCACCCACTTCTTTTCGAAAATCTTTCACTTTTTGTTGAGCATTTTTTATGGCAGTTAAGTCCTCATCGATCAATTTGGTCAGATCGCCGCGATCCATTTCAATCTTCTCGATGTAGCCGTTTCGAGTTATCGATTCGTATCGTATAGCATCTCGATATGACGGCAACAATTGTGGTGGGTTCTCATAGTGATATTCCACCATGGGAGGTATTTCGGCACGGTCGCGAGGTTTCGGTTGTACCTTGTATCGGAATGGTGGATTTTTCGTGTGGACACGCCGAAAAAATTCAGATTTCACAACTTCGTGGTCAACGGGACCGGCAAAGCGATTCCACAGTTTTACTCGTTCCGTCGCTGATATGCTGTTTACCAGTTTCCAATCCTGAAAAGAGCGAAGTTTATCATGTACAATTTTTTCAACGTTCTCAAGTCGAAATCTTCAATAGATATCGATACGCTCCTGCTTCTCGGCATGTCAGATTAAAATATAATTGAAGGTAAGGCACAAATAATAGAAACCTATACATATAGAACACTTCTTTATAATACAACTCGAACTTACAATGAATAATTCTGGGTGATGTGGGCACATCCAAAGACCAGTAGGTAACGCCGTCATAGGTGGATCAAGACAGTCCTGAGAATTAGAAATTTTAGTGACATATCCACTTTAGGCCTACTACCGTGCACTTTCACTGTAACGTACCTGATGAAAATAAAGTGGACAATAGTCGCACGCGATCAGCGGTGCCTTTTTGCATGATTTACGACAATAAAAGCAAGTTTTGGCTGGTAGAGGCACCAATCCTTGGGCATCTAGTTCATGAGGTTTCGATTTACTGTTATTGCGATGAATACGTTTCGCGCCGTTTTTGTTGCATGGTTCGACTGGAAATTAATCAAACAATAGGTGAAAACAAAACGTTAATTATTTTGATTTGCAAAAGAGCAACACATTCTATTGCGTTGCCGCATTTCCCTCGATTTTTACCTTTATCTGACCCTGGAAACTGATGGTTCAGCTCCATTTCGCGTGGTAGCTCGAATTGTTTTGGATTCATTACGCTGGCAGCCTTTATCAACTCCTCGAGAGGAGTCACCTTCCGATTGGGATCGAGGACTCTCGTAACGGCCGGCGTTAGCTTAACTATAACATTGTTCGCGATCTTTTCTACAGAAGCGCCACCGCTGCCGCCTCCTGTATCGCTCGAAACGGAAATATGGCTGCTGCTACGTTTGCGCAAGTTACGTATTTTACTTGGTAACGTCATATCAGTTTCACTCGCTGGTGTATTCGGACGCGATTGATCCGATTCGATGGCTTTACTCGTCGATCGTTCTACAGATCCCGATTTTAACGACCCGCTTGGTTTGGACGTCATGCGACAGTTGTGGCAAAGCCATTGTCCGTTAGGGATTTCCTCTTCACTAAGCGGTGGATCGCTGGAGTAGTTTTGTTATTTATATTGTTTATTCAAAATACACGAACAATACTGCAATACTTACTGACAACTTAGATGAAAACTAGAGGGACATCGATCACAACAGAGCAGATCTCCGCCTTCCCGGCATGCATCGCAACTGTCGTGATTGTGTCCTCGGCCCGGGCGCTTGTAATACGGATGCTTTGGGTTTGACGTCGGTTTAACCAAGAATTTTACAACGGCCGGCTCTGATTCCTCTTCCGGCTTTATAATTCGTTGTATTTCCTATTTTAAATGGATGGAATTTATCAATGTGATACCATAAATCATTTCAGGTATTTTTTTTGCGAATAAATCCCAACCGCAAACGGAGAATTTTCGATTTGTGACCATGCAATTGTCTCTATTGTCCGCACAACTTCAACTCTAAACTTCAGCTAAATTTGATGAGTTTAACAAAAGAATATTCCATCCACAGGGGAATGTAACGCTGGAAATATTGCCTTTCAGCATCAGCAAAGGTCAACGCTAGTTTGTACTATGGAGTTTGGCATGAATATCATTTGCATCTGAACCCTTTGCAGGCCATCAGGATACGTATCTTTGTTTGCGATATGCGCTTCCCAACTTGCGCCGTAATTTACGCGATCGCATAGTAAGAATCCCATGTGAAATTTATCATGCAACGGGGGAGGTTATGCTAAAGTAAATTTTCGCGCTAGAATTTTCCACGCTCCGCTTCGGGTCGCAATTGCTCGCGTTTACCTGCATTATGCTGCCGGAAACACTCAGGTCGTACTCTATTTTCGACATTTCAGCACGATTCAACCAACCGTCCAAATTGAACTTGGCGTCCGTCCACTCGACCTTTGCTGGATGCAGAAATTTTACCAAAAAACGTACCCACTCCGTGCCGAGGAAAAATGTTTGACGATTTTGACGTCTCCGAAAATCGAAAGACGTCAGAGAATTGTCAGACAGGTTTAAAATTCAGCGTCACTATGATTCTGAGGGCTAGATGTCTCTTAGTGGCTTTTGAAAATCAGTAAAACGGGCAATAATTTCAATCGAAATAATTTTGGATTGTTAATCTGTTAATCATTTGTCTGTAGTTCTTCCCATGGAACAGAAAACTATTTGTTACCTTTTTGGTTCTTCCAGCTGGTTCGTGTTCATGTTTTGGACATTTCTAAATATGCGTTGAGCCTGCATTACCCTTTCGCATCGCTGTCACAAAATTGACATCTGTCACATCAACGTCCGTCTCATGTCCACCCGGTCGTTGTCGTGCTTCAACTTTCGCTCCAGTTTCCAATTGATTTCTTAGTCAATTTATAAGTGATCTGCTTGGGAAAAATCAAATACATGTAAATAAACTCGTCTTCCAGTAGTGCTAAGTGATAGATTTAATCGTACGTCGTCAGGTGAATGCAAGACGGAAGTATCTTTTGTGCTCGAATAATCGGTGAAAAAGTGATTGTAAATAAGCAGATTACTCATATCCTAGGACGACGACTGATGTGTGGTAGTGTGATGTGCGACAGATTGAATGTGGTATCAGATTTAAAAAATGCATAGAGTGTGGAATAAGCGCAAGTAAGATAAACATATTAGCCGCATTTGACAGTATAGTTTGATAGACGTGAGTGTGTGTGAGTGCGTAAATGCAATTGTCAAATTGAGATTTGCAAAAAAAAAGAAATAATTAAAATCATCTTTTACTGAGTTTTTGTTCGTTCAAGTGCCTGAAAACATTTTTGGCGTTATTTTGTGTTCAAAGTTCAATTCGTGGAGCTTCTGACTGAAAATGGCCCGCGACTACGATCATCTGTTCAAGCTACTTATTATTGGTGACAGTGGTAAGTTTAAATTTATTGTATTAATGCTAGGCAAAGATGTTTTCTACTTCGTGATTATGATTATTAGTTTTGCGTCAATTCGGAAAGCAGATGATTCAAACACTGCGCGAGAGAACCCTTACAGCGAGATGCATTGCGGAAATTCAGGATTCAGAATGTCATGTGTCATTGGTCAGGTTGGTGGCTTCTCTAGGGCGTCAGAGGGTCTCCCAGCTTCGTATCTATCTGACCAGAAAAGATCTCAAATGAACATTCGGTACCAAATGACCTTATCAGCATCGCAGGAAGCATTCCAGCTTATCAAAATATGTGGATGATGTTCAATGCAAAGCTTATTGCCAGTATTGTACGTGCACCGAAGAGGGGCGTCTTCCTCCCAATAGTTTCTTTTGATGTTAGCTACACTCCTATTGAATGCCTCTCCAGTTCACTGCAATTAAGATCGCGTTAGAGCTCTAACAGTCTATTCAAATTAAATAAGCTCACGATACACTGAAAATAGCTAAGCGAGCTTAACCCCAAATACATTTTCGGTTTAGCATACGACCAGCGATCATTGCGGTCTCCTGCGGCCAATATTCAAGCATGAGTAATTTTTGGTTTGCCATGTGAGCAAGAATATCAAAATAACATCATAAATATCATCAAATTAAAGAAGGAACATGTTCGAACAAAAAATTGTGAACCATAAAATATTCAATGGCAATTACTCGAAATATCAACGCATATCTGTACCTATTCTTCCTATGCAACAATTTGAAATTTTTTGGAATCATTCTTTGATGTCTTCTTCAGATTTTTTTAATTCACAAAATTTGTACTCAACAATGTATCAAAATATGTAACTTCCAATCCACATCCGAAAATATAGATGTGCCTTCATGGATGAAGCGAACGTACACGCAATCTGTGCGGTTGCAGCTCTTCTGTGCCGAATGTGTATCAAACAAATAAGTTGATGCAGTAATTTTGGAAGATCTCATTTTCACTGAGACTCTTCACTAAGAAACTGCATCATTTTGACTAACAGTATTGATGCTTTCTCTGTAGCTCTTTCACGTGAACGCTCATTCCATTCAGATCCAATTGTAGTTAGTCACACTGCTGCTTTTCGATTCCATTCCCGACTTCCATTCGTACAATTCGAAAGATTTCATCTTGTGTGATGAGTCCCACTAATGAAAAAGCTGCATACGAGTAAGATGCAGGTTAAATGATCACGAGAAATTCAGGCGATGTGATTGTGTCTCAAAAATGCCGGTTTCAGAATAATCATATGCACTGGTAACACTCCATATGTCATTGACTCGCACTATTTTTAGGTAAAAGAAAGATGGACAAGTTCTATATGAGTCACTCCGGAAGCCAGTGCGGTTCATTCAGTCTAATTTTTTGAAAATTTGAATGGAATAAACAGTTTTCTTTGACGCTATTGAAAGATTACCTCGTCTTTACCTCGAAAACAGTGGACTGGTTGAGAAATCAGAAAATTTCCATAAGAAATCTCAACATTTTCTCCGACAGTCAAGGTGCTATCCAATTACTATCCAACGTCTATACCTCATTCAAAATTGTAATGGAATGTCATACACAACTGAACGCGATGTCACTTCACTGTGAAGTGATCCTTTGTTTGGTGCCAAGCCATAGTGATATACCTGTAAATTGTGAAGCGGATGCCCTAGCACTGAGCTCCAGGATTTTACACTAACACCCCAAGTTGACCATCCACTGGTCTCCGTCAAGCTAAGTTTCAAGAAGTATCTTATAGAGGCTGCAAACAGGGCTACTGGAAGAAACCTGCAGGACAACCAGGCAAACTTGGCACGCACTGAGCTCAAAGCGCACCAAAGAACTCCTCAACACGAGCCGTGAAACATTAGGTTTCATCATATCCGTATTGACGGGACATTGTCTTATTGGCAGACATGCAGAAAGATTGGGTGCCCCTTTCCACGATTTCTGCCGCAGCTGCAGATCAGAGGAGGGGGAAACACTTTCCAGGAAACGCATGCAAACTTTGGGCTCGCTCGCCTTTCCTGGATAGCCTCACGGAAGTAACCAGTTTAAATATTAGCTGCATCGCCAGCTTCAAACGAGAATCTAAATGGTTCCAGTCATCCCACAGGTTCTAGAGCCGTACCTTATCTTTTTGTGGTATCACAATGGGCCTATCGTGGCCGTGGCGATTAAACTCTTTAAAAATCTTGCTTGTTAATATCGTATCAATAAAGATGTTTTTATTGAAAAAAGGGGTAAATCCATTGCTGGATGAGATGTCCAAACAAATTGGGGAATCACGAAATAATTTAATACCAGAAAAAAATCTCATTACAATCAAATCGCCATTAGATTATCAGCAAGATAAGACGAGATATGAAACAGTTCCTATATTAATCAAATGTATGAGATTCAAGGCATGGGGGTATGTAGAAAGCGGCCGAGAAGTGCGGCTCCCCTCGGCATCTTGGTAACGAATTAAGTGTACAGACTCATGAAGTTTGTTTTATATGAAAGTGTCCTTATGCCGTGTCATTGATTTCTGGCATCTGAAAATTCTCGGAAATGTACAACCATAATGTAGAGAAAACCTGTAGACTAGAAGTATACTTAATTAGGTAATTAGCCCCTCCCTGAATTTTTTCGCAACTCTTTCGTACCTTGATGACCATAGCAATCTAACTAGTAATCATATTTAAATTTCCTTCCAAAAATTAAAATAAATCTCTCAAATGCTCTTCGAAAATTTCCAGAAAATGCTTCAATTGTCTGCACATCTTTCCGATGTATGCAAAATTTTTGTTAATAATCAATTTTATTGATTTAGTTATAAACTTACTTAAGGACATATCGCAATGATCAATGTTGGATTTTTCTGTTTGTTCTTTCGCAACACAGGTGTCGGAAAATCATCTCTACTCATTCGCTTTTCCGATGATATGTTCTCTGGTAGTTACATAACAACAATCGGTGTAGATTTTAAAATACGAACAGTAGTGATAGATGGCCAACGGGTCAAACTGCAAATCTGGGATACAGCCGGCCAGGAACGATTTCGTACAATAACCAGTACATATTATCGGGGCACGCATGGCGTTATCATAGTGTACGATGTGACGAACGGCGATTCATTTGCGAACGTACGTCGCTGGCTACAAGAAATCGAACATAATTGTGACGTGGTGAACAAAATACTAGGTAAGTCGATTGAAAATTAATTAATTTAAACGTTAATTTTGATTGGGGCTTTGAAATTTATCGCTTCATACGTAAAATCATTAAATATTGCTACAGTTAACTAACGAAATCACTTTGCATCTAACACTTTATATACACTTTTTTATATTTATCAGACAAAAGTGTTGAACGTTTTAAACGATAATATATTAAAACTTTCAGTTGGCAATAAAAATGACGATCCCGCCCGCAAAGTTGTATTAACCGAAGATGCTCAACGTTTTGCACGACAAATGGACATTGAGCTATTCGAAACATCCGCCAAAGACAACCTGAACGTGGAAAGGATGTTTCTCGCAATAACGCGACAAGTATTGAAACATAAACTACAACAAAATGCGCAGAATGCCCAAAATACGAACGAAACGATACATCTCAAGCCGGGAAAGAAGCATAAAAGTCGGTGTTGCTAGTTGTAAATATATGAACATCTTTTTTTTAAATGAAAATACAAAAAAGCCACTAAAATTATTAGTAAAACCTAAATCTAAAACGAACAAACAGTTTGATGACTGTGTAATAATGTGTCAAGAGGAACGAGAGTGAATCTGTTTAGTTAAATGTGTAGGACTAATGCATAGAAAGAACTTTTTTACCGAGACGAGAAAACATCAATATATAATCAGCATCATTCCGTTCGTCCATATTTTCTGTATAAAATACTAAACGTGGACTGTATCAAAATTGTGTGGATATATGTCGCTTCTTTAGGTTCGTGCTAGAATTTTGTTTGGTAAAGGATCGATTATGCCAAAAGTAAAGCACCTCATTTAATGATACGAGCTTTAAACAATTATTATCATTCATTATATTGACAAACACGTTCAACCCGAAGTGAGGTTTTATCGTTCAACATGAACTACTGATGATCGTTTTTATATCAGCAGAAAATTTTATTCAATTTAATACTTCATACATATATTTGGAAAGTGATATTCAACCAAACCAAAACCACTAATACTGCACAGGAATTACTTACAATAAACTAAGTGGAAAATTCACTGACAATGTAAATAAAAACAAACTAGCACCGGCAGTAGAATAAACAACATGTATTTATCATACAGAAAATATGAATAACTGCGTCGGGTCGAACGTGTAGATGTAGACAGCACGAATATCTCTCTTTCAAAATACCTTAATCTGTAATTTTTGGGTTTTCCTAGACGCATTGAATTATTATTCACTCACAATCATATCAAATCATCAATTGAAAAGATCTAAAATTTATTTTGCAAATAATCGATCGGAGAATCGAACTAATTGCAAGACTCAACCGAAATCGGTAGACTCAATAAATAAAAATAATATCAATGTAATGCTGGCGTTCGATTGATTCGGCTCTCACCAATAATTGATATAGAAAATATAAATTTGTTTTTCAAGTTTTCTATGAAATAATTACATAATTAAAAATATTGATATGTATTTGTATTAAATATGTATTATTTATAGGTGCAATTAAAGTAGCGTCTTGTAATTGTTTACTTCCTTTTTTTGTGATAAAATTGGCTTTCTAATCAAAAACGGTTTCTTTCTATGTAATCTCTTAGTCTCGGTTTTTTTACAGCTCTATCTCATCCGAAAATTCGTTGGCACCCTATTGAAAATATTAAACTTCGCTTTAGGTATTCTATATACAAAACTGCGAAGCTAACAGACGCCCTAGCTGAAAATTTTCTATACATTGTTATCCATGCCAAAAATCAATTTTAATTATTTCAGTGGGAATTTATCACAGAATGCCGATAGTTATTTTAAAATTGTTTCATCAAAACTCCTTTAATTACTATCAATAATTTATTCTTTGTTACATTTTGAAATCATTACAAAAATAATGTTATCATTGGCAGGCTTTCTGAACATCTTCAAATATTATTATTATCTCAAATAACTGTTGCATTTGCAATGGTCCTTCCATTGAAGAATTTCAATGAATTCACAATTATTTCGTCTCAGTGATACCTGGCAACCGGATATGTTCTTGATTGTCGACATGATAGCAAAGCATCGCCAGCTGTTCCGTGGGGACATTGGCAAATGGCAACATGATTTTTAGGTTCGCAGGTGGCACCCGATCCGCATTTATTGATGCACGGATTAACACATTCGTAGTTTATACAGGCTCGGTTGCTGGGACATTCACCGTCACTTTGGCATTCACCCTTTCAAAAAAACAATGGATGAATGTAGTTTAAAAAGAAACAATGACAATCCTTAAACACTTACTCGGACACAGTGGCTCAACGAGTTGCCTGTGTAACCTGGAAGACAGGTACATACTGGTCGCTCCTTACCCGTATTATCATGTCCTGGGGTACATTGTGCGTTCGTTCCACATGGGTTAGGCTCGCACAAGTCCTCTGTGATGCAAAAAATAATATGAAAAATAGTATATAACATCTCAATAATATTTCAACTTACGGGCTACAAATGGACGGCATCGTACAAACGGATCACCAGTCATATCACGTGGACAGCTACAAACTGGAGTCAATCCTCTTAGATTACAATCAGCTCCTATTCCACAAGCTCCTTCGCAGGTATTCTTGCAGATACCGTAGAAACATGCTGGTCGATTAGATGGACAATCGATGTCGCCATAACATTCCGGACGGCATTCAGTGTGCGGGCTTCCAATATATCCCTTTGGACAATCGCAGACAGCACGATGATTGGCCACCCCACTACATGTTGCTCCTTTGCCACATTGCGAACAGGCTGCTATGCATTTGAAGCCTTGGCACATTTCCTGTGGGCCGCATTCTTGATCGATTTCGCACTCATGTCGGCATCCCGTCAGAGGATTTCCCTAAAATGGTTAGTATATGGTTTGGTTTAGATGACAACCTGTTATTATCGTTTAATTGAAGCTTACAATGAATCCAGATACACAAGAACAAGTTGGCACTCCATTGAGAACATCACATTTTGTATTCACACCACACGGACTTGGATGGCATTGTTGCTCTATATAAGGGAATGCAAACAATTAGAATCATGAAATTCCGATTTATATTTATGCTAACGCTATTCCACGGGAAATTGGTGTGGGCGGAGATTACAGCGTGTAACTAATTATATAAGTAATAAATTCTGCAGTCAAGATCAAGGTTACGGAACATTGAAACAGCTCTTGATATTGAGTAGCATTATTAAATAGAGCGTAGACATACCTGGATCGGCAAGGCGACATGTGTTGAATGGGTCACCTTCATAGCCGCGTGGGCAACTGCACACAGCAACATGATTTCGCGGCTAAAATATAGTTATTATTTACTCGGCTGGTTTGAAAGAATCTCCAAATATAGATACTGGATTTGGTTACACTTACCTCGCAATGGGCATTTGGTCCGCATGCTCCAACACAAGGATTCACACAGCGTCCATTTTTGCAGGCTTGATCGAATCGACACTCAATTGAATCCAAGCACTCGGCCCGGTGGCAATACGTTAAAGGATTTCCACTATGACCGGGCGGACAGGAACATACTGGACGGCCGCCAGATGCTTCCTGGCACATAGCATTCGTACCGCATGGGCTTCCATAGCATCCTTGGCCTGACATAAAATTAGTTTATTAATATGATTAATCTGAATGATGTGCACTAGTAGAGGAAAGGGAAATTTAAGGTGGGTTATGTTGATATGAAATCGGTTATTTTCAGTTTATAGGAGGAATAAACGAATCCTGATATTATTTTGCCATCGATTGTATATGTCATCGCATAGTAAACCATTTTTTGGGGGGTTTAGTGAAGAACACTTATAAACATATTAGGCATAGAAGAAATAAATTCAATCAAATTTCATGTAGAATATTTGAACAATATCGAGGTTTTGATTTGATAAGATCAATGTAACAAGTATATTTTAATTATTTCGTCGGAATTCGTTTTTTTGTCTAACTATTATGTATTCTTAAACATATTTCTGAGTTTCCCTTTTTATATTTTATAAATTATGTCACAAATGTTAGTAACATTTCCGAATCAGATGCTCATGCAGGTCTTAATCAGTTTTCGTTCCATTTAATTTATTATAAAGCTACATATACCTATAGTTATTAAGGCAAGACAACGATTTTTTTTTGTGCAGTATCATAAAAAAAGGACAATCACCGTTTAGATACACAAAGTCGTGTTGGTTAAAGAGTTCATCATAAGATTGTTGTAAATTAAATAATTAATAAATATACCGATACTGTTCGAAACTACATCACTTCGATAAGTGATTACAGGGGCTCGATTAACCACACGTGGTTCATATTGGACGTAACGGGGCGTGTAATAGGAACCAACCAAACGATTATAATATGGTGAACAATCATAGCATGTTGTGGACATAGGCGTACCTAATGTTACAGCGCATGATGTCAGCACGATGGTCAGCGCCAACAGATGCTTCGATGATAATTGGATCTGAAAGAAGGAAAAAAAAATATTCAAGAGTTAAAATAATACGACTAAAAAAATTGCATTTTAATAATTCATAAAGAAATGAAGTTCTGCTAGATAAGATAAAAATTGAATATAATATAACCAACAGTGATAAACTTTGTCCCACAAAAACAAAAGCTCAACTCAATCTGGAATCCAAAATTCCAAAAAAATACTAATTAAACATTCACACTATAAACGTGTCAATCAAATTTAATTGCGGACCATCAAACGAATTCAACCAAAAAAATGAATGCCAAAATTAACAATCGGTAATAAATGTGCAATTTCAAGATGTGTAGGCAGTAGGATTAATTCGGTTTAAATAGCGACATGACTAGCTTCAGAAAAGGAAACGGTTTGAAATGCTGCTTTTAAGCTCGATATGGTCATTTCCACTTTTCACCTTGATATTTTATTATGTTCGGATGTTGCGAATTTTGGTTGGTACATTTTCAAATCAATTGCATATTTAAATAAAGTTGATGTCACACTGGTCGATATTTTGAAATTGTTTAGATTACCAAAAAAAATTTTTTTAACCGTTTGCACACATGCGCCTCTTTATTAAAAAAATGTTTAAAATATTTAGCTGATAATTTTTTTTGGTCTCTTTTCCAAGCGAAGGTTTTTAGTTTCTTATGCATTTGAATAAGAAACAATTTCGTAGATACTACGAAATTATTTGTAAGAGTAACATACATATGTGTGGCATTCCATTTAGATTAAATTAATTCAATAGACTTTTTAAATTACTGGCTAAACAATAATAATAAATGCCTTTGATTTAGCTGGAAATCGTTGAATTGAATGACATTAAACGATGGTAAATCTAAATGTAACGATACGATATTAAATTTAATTGTTTTACGAATAACTGATTGTATACGATAGAATAAGGATCATGTTCAATTATTTTAATAGATTTACAGGTAGGGAGGTTGTTGTGGAAGCCCTCGTTTACAGCGACGGTACCATTAGACTTCAGTAGATCTATTGTGATTCTTTAGTATAAAAAGGATGGCACTAAAATCCTAGCATTTGGATGCTGGGAACCATTCAAATTTTCTTATGGTTTTGGCTATGCTACTAAAATTAATGTTACATACTTTCGTGTGACTTTCCAGGAATGGAGAGTATAGGATTTGTACTATTCTTTTAGAAAATGTTAATAGATGGTTAAATTCATTTAAAAAACAAGATATCTCAAAAAGAATTACCAATAGATTTCCTCTTAATATTAGTATCCTTCACATTCCCACACATTTTTAATATCACGCTCTTCCGTAACACGAATAAATGAGCAACAAGTTTTGCACCCACGCACAAACTACAAGTTCAAAGTCAACATTGTTTATTTGCATTCGTAAATACTTAATGAATTTTCCGAATGAATAATTTACTTGCACTCTGCCAAATCTTAACAAACGAGTCGCGTAATGTGAATTGGCTACATTTCAAAGAAATTAACACGTTCTTTTGCTTTTAACTTTTTTTTATGTAATAGAAACCCAGTTAAGAAGAAGCATTACCAATTTTAGTTGAAGCACGTCTACTAACTGGAAGCGTTTGAAATAAAAATTAACACTGTTTCTGCATGCGCGAGTCTTCCTGGTGTAATTTAGAATGAACATTTTGGAGCACACCAAATAAGAATATCAATGTTTTACGTACTTTGCTGATATGCAAGTGTTATTAAATTTTAAGGGAAAATAATTGGCTAGCACTTACCATTCTAATTCAGTAAAAAAAATCGCAATACTCCTTAAAATATCCTTTTATTTGTCCATGCACGAACTACTAAAGCAACTTAAACCGCAATCACTGTAACAGACGAGATTCTACTATTCTTATCAATTATTAACATTTGCTGGGAGACCAAGATGGTACATCCGTACAATGGATCGATCGACTATAAACTGATCACTAGCCAAATGTATCTAAAGACTTTATAACTTGGTAAGTAGGAGTTGGTTTACGAAGACAACCCGAAAAAGACGTTAAGTGTACTTTTAAGTCTCATTCACTGTAACAAGTTCGAGAACGTAGTGTAGATGCAACTGGTGGGGACAAGAGATGAGGAACCGTGGGTATCTGTGAATAAATGGGAATTGCTAAAATATCTCAAAATGGTAAACAGTGGCGCTTTGAAATTAACTCTGCTACTTTTTTCTGGAATCAAAGATACAATGAGTAGTTCCAGATGAGCAATGGGTTCCTTAACTTTAGGTAGATATCTTAAATAGCGCTATGAATCAGAAGAAATCGTCTTTCTACACACAGTGCAAGCTACTATTTATCTATGGCTTAATACTTACTCACATCACTTTTCCAGAAGATTTGGACGGCATCCAACTCATATGGGTCCAACATCTCACCCCACCCCATCACAATTGTTTCTGCGGCTACGATGATGACAATTTTTTCAAGGTAAAATTACCTTTTCGATCAACAAAACTGGTATTTACTTTGAATAATCATTTATGTTTGGTATTCGCCTTTTATTTGCCGACTATCTCACCGATACAATTATGATTAATCGATCTTGTTCGCGAAATGCTAACCAGATTGTATTTTATTATGATTGCGACGAGGAGACAATAGGATGATCTGCTACTGGAAATAGTTATATATATGTTTATATTTTTTAATAAAAACACCACTGTTGCAGGAGACACTCGAGCAGTAGTCGCACTCCCGGACAATAGTCCAGTTTTGGTTAACGATCCGAAAATAGTCATTAATAAATGTCGTTCTCTGGTTCAGCAACCTTTTGTTCTCTTAAGTTCTTACTAGCGGATATTTCACTTTTTATTGAAGCTCGTAAAGCGCCGCCATTTCTGGTAGTTTTAACGGATGTGGATTAACGATTTGCGATTAATTTCGAAGTGGAACGGAAAGCTTAATACCGTTGATGCTTATTATAAATGTCTTGTAAACCAGAATCTATACGTAGGTGGATTATTTAATATTTCATTGTCACGATCTACGCCTTTTTTTAAATTTTGTGATCATCAACTCGTTTTGATAATCCTGATCACCTCAAACTTGAATTTAAATCGAACTCCGAATATATAGTATTCATCAGGCGAAAAATTACTGAAACCCTAATGTCCGTAAAGCTGGCGGATATCAGATTATGTAAGGATTAATTAAAAATTATAGGGATTAAACTAAAGGAGAATTAAACCCTTACTATCAATAGAAGCGAAAATAAAAATACCTATCACTTTCTTAAAGAAGAATAAAGATTCTAGGCTCTTCCTTCTTGGATAGCCTCGTGAGAGAAGGTAACATAAACATTAGTAGCATAGCGAGCTCTATTAGAAAATTCAAAATGCTTGTCAGCATCCCGAAGCTGGGTTTCTAGTGCCGTGCTATCTCCTTGTCGTATCACAATGATTCTACTGAAGCCTGAAAAACAAACCGGGAGCTGTCTACCTACCATATCAATGTGAATTTTCCATTGGAAGCAGCAAGACACGATCGACAGCGAAAGTATAATTCAGTAATAATCAATCATATCGATCTATTCTTTCTAATTCTGTATGAATGGATCAGTTGGCCGGTAAAGATCAATTGATGATTGCCAGTTAAAAGCTAATTCATTAAACAAACTATATGCAAAAACAAAATTCAAACCTGATTGAAGCTTAGCTCCCGGATTCAAATTCTAAAACTGAAGCAGTTGATCAGAAACAAATCATCAAACAATTAAAAATATTTCAATCAACTTCAATTTCTGTTGCATCTAGCATATGTTAACATATTCAATATGTAGATTTGGTCGCACTGAATAACACACCCACATAATAAGAAATGAGTATTTATAATTCAACTGAAAAAAATTGATATCCATAAAAATTGCAAATGAAGAAATACTAAGGTGGGGCTACATTAGGACATTTGCTGGAAAACTGCCTATTACATCATATCCAGGCAACAAGCGAGGGCGTTGTGACGTTATAGGATGCCTTATTTAAGACTAGCTATGACCAATAGCAACCAGCATCGCGAATTATTTAAATTTTTCGTTGATTGTATTAAATTGTATCGTACATAACTGCTAACACATGATATAGGAATCCTGCTTTGAGATTAAAGCGTTTACAATTGTTATGTTTTATTAATCGCAATTTTTAGATGCTTAGTAAACAATTCTAAAGTCTTTAAGTGTAGAAAATCCAATTTTTTTGCACTTGTTGATCCAACACATTAAATATAAGCTCAGTTTTGATAAGTTTTTCTGGTGCATAATATTTGCAATGCTCTAGTTATATTTTTGTAGACCAGAGAAAGCTAATCGCGTTACAGGTCACCCGCGGATTGTTTCAAACTAGCACCAGAATCGTGTTACTTATATTACCTCGTAATCTCTTCTGGCTCTTCTGTTTCATGAAATTTATTCGTCTTTACTAGGTAAATTTTTCAGGCCTGATAATACCATTTAAATACGTCCAATAATAAAAGCAATTTAAACCATCAAAGCTGAAAACGATCACCCTATTGTTACTGGTCAATAATGAATGCAGACAGGAAGAGGAAACGGCTTCTAACATAAAATGGGAAACAATAAGAACAGCAAATTGGATTTTTTTTATTTTCTCGACGAGATCTAAACAGAAAATAATGCGGATATAATTATTCATTGAAGCGCTTTTCATCGAACTGAAGGGGATCATAAAATTAGAATACCTTCAGTTTCCTTAACTCGTTCAGACCAAGACTCGTACTTTGATGGCTCCATAATATAAAGAACCCCAAAATAGTGTATAGTTTACAACTTTGTTTCTATTCATTATAAACATTTTTTTAGTATTTGTTGTTTAAGTACAGAGTGTGATTAGCATTGTACATAAATTGCAGCTTCTTACGTAAAGCGGTTTTTGTGGTAGATCGGTGTACACAAATCATGATTTTGACGGCCCCTCAAAGTGTTTATTTCAGTCTAAAACAATTTTAAATTAAAATGTTAGTGGTCTGATAGAAAAACTGTTTCCAACGATATTCCACTAGCATATGTAGTATTAAAATAAAATCACCCTCCACCTGTTTGTGCCCTATCTAATAAATACGTTGTCTATGTTCCTTCTCGGGCCAAACATCTACATAATCATCTGTGCATTTCAAATCGATATCCTATTTCGTTTAGGAGTTAGAAGCCTCTGACACACAACCGGACAAATTTATCAAGACAATATGAGTCCGTCCTTGAAAACTATTAAACCAGGAGTATAAATTGTAATCTTTAACTAAAACTACAGATTTTTTCCTCGCAAATATGACTGGCCAGATTGACCATAACTTTGTTTGAATTATTCATCCCAATTTTATCTACATCCTGAAACACTCTTAGAAAATCAATATTTCATCACATAAATAATCAAAGCATGTTTTTCCACTCACCGGTCATAATAATTCTGGTCCGCTTATGTTGAATAAAATTCTCATCTTCATTTGCTCATGATTCAAAAACACTGTTTGCAAATATACATATTATTTGCAAACGCTACCGAAGCCAATAATTTTGAATATGTTGATATTTTTTCGCATCACTAACACTTCAAAGATCAATTCATTCGAACTAATTGTGTACACCAAACATCATCAACGCCAAAACCAATTTTTTTTCTGTAATTCTCATAACACAAATCACTGCGCTAAGTCCACTCAAAGTATCACATTTTTATTTTGATCTTCCATCAGCTGCTCATATCCACCCACAATCCACTTCAACATGATGTTATTAACGATTCGAGCAACACCATTTAAATAAATAGCACTTGAATATAAGAATAAAGCAAAAAACATAATTCATATCTACTATAGATTTTGCTAGGCAATATATTCCACATATAAGAAATTGTATTTAAAAACGTATAAACAAATATTTTACGTTAAATGTTTTTGTATAAAGTAACGGCTACTCTCCTTATCTGTTTCTTTTGTATTATTTAGGTTAGTCCGAATTTTCCGTGTATCACAATTTGATCAAAAAAATTAAGCATGTAAGCTATGATTTATTCACATTGCATTAACTTAAGTATCCTTAAAAAATAAATCATTCTACTGTCTTAGTACAATCATTGCAAACAAAAGCACGAAAGACAGTAGAAACGCGATCACCTTTTAAGAACATAATATGTAGGCGTGCTGGTTATAAATTGAAGATACCTTTTCTGATAGATGTTTTTTTTTACGTATATGTATGTGTTCAGCATTTAATTAGGCAAACTTCGTTTTATTATTCAAGGTCATAAAATAGGCGTACAATAATGGTCTCTTAAAATGTCAAATTATTTAAAATATTTGTAAATAATCGAGCGGAGATTCAAAAGTATGAGCTAAACACTAAATTCGATCCTTATGGTGGTGTACATTAGTTTTCGCATGCTTTTGATAAATAACGAAGTGTAGGTTTTCATAATTTACGGAAAATACCGCCTATCTAATTGGTAATTGTAATTGTGTACGTTGAAATTTCAGCAGTTTTTCACAATTGAGATGCAAATTTTTCAACGGATATTTGCCTGTATTCTCTAAATATTAAATATTCATTGGTCATTTTCCTACAAAATTATTCTTAAACTAGCATTCTGGGTAGTGTTTTTTTTTAAATATTAATTCTACATGAAAACTGCTTGGCAATTGCTTATAAGTGATGATAACATAAAAATCTCTTGTGATAGATCCGTCATATGTTGTGGTGTGGCGATTAATGTTGGTGCGAATACGGTTGCCAAATTGTGTTCATTCATTTTATTAACGGCATAGTGCGAGGCAACGCTGCAATTTTAAAGAATAATTCATAGTTTACTTTTAAAGAAGTATAATAAAAAAACATGCGCTTCTTGTTCAAACAATATTGTGAGAAAAATCTTTTAACATGTTTATTTCCTGAATTCGAAGAAGCAGTTAAGAATGGCGTCCAAACAAATGTGTAACTGATTTTAGCGTATCAATTAAAAAGTACAGCGTCCATAACTTTTAATAATTTCAATATTACTCTGATTCGAGCTGCGTTGAACGGAGCTTTCGCATCAAAAATTGTGAACTACTAAAATTTGTTTTACAGAAGTAATTGCATAAAACTAATATCACCAAATTGGTGTTTATTTAGAATTGTGGGTAAAATCCTTACCGATTTAAATGCTCAATCATAAACTTCAAGCATTTGTGGTGCGCCGTTGGTAATTGCTTCACGGCATCTCTAAGTGCAAGGATTTGTTCGCCCACACTTTTACTTCCTGCAACCAAGCAACCATTAACAATTCACATTGAATGTTTGAATTAAATCCAATTACTTGTCATAGCCATAAATGCGGGATACGCCTGAAACGTTACCAAAGGCACTGGCAGCAAACGTAAATACAACTTCAATGTACCAGCAATTACATTTATATTCCCATACGCCGTTTCAGACATATCTGTTTTTTCGCCATGATTGTCCAGCGCAAATTTTAATGCTTCGATTTCATCGGCGAATCCTGACACACGATAAATACCCTCCTGCAACATTCCGCGACACTCTACCTCTTCCACGCAACGCCTTATTACGAACGGGAGCATGCCGTTGTGTGCAAACAGGATCGTTAAATCGGTGCCAAACACTCCTCGAATTTTTTTCAGATCGGGAACACACTTGGCTGGAACCAACTCCGAACATTTGGTATGAGCAATAAATGCACAGTCCTCGCATTTTACGCCTTGCGACGTGAACCCCCACAAGAAGTTTGCACACAGTTCACACCAATTCAGCCCTTTGAACGTGTGCACTTTGAAGGCATGCGGTTTTTCATAGACGACCGGAAGTACGTCTGCTTCTTCTTGACTAGGACTGATCACTGTTGGCGTTGTTGATTCGTGTATATTTTCGGATTTTATGGATTTTCGAATGTCATTCGATAAGGCACGCAATTTACGTCGGTTCAGCGTCATGTAGGGGCTTTGCTGGTAGTTGTTCTTGGTCTGATTCAACATCTCCTTGATTATAGGCGCGGCATGGATCTGCATGTAAAAGTCAACGAGCCCATCGGCCACAAGATCGTGGATTGTCTCGAACCGCTTGGAGTTCTCCTTGAGATAGTAACCGACATTCCATTGGTGGTAGATCTTGTAATGTTTCGTTTTGTTGTTGAAGCGAACGCTGAGCGTGTAGAAGCCGGTGCAACCAGGACTTCTACGAATAAGATACGAGCCGTCTGTAGCTCCGTCTAATATCCTTTCTACTTCCAAATGTCCCAGTTCTCCATGGTACTCGTAGCCGAAACAATCAGGCGCATCGTTGACATCATAACGACGTAGGATGGCTTTTGGAGTGGGAGCTTCTAATTGGATTTTATACACTGGAAATGAGTGAAACTAAGACATTTTGCGCCACCTACTTCCCAAGAAGCATAATTAGATTACTTACGCTCTGGTTTCCACACCTTTCGGATAGGCGAATTGGGCTCACTCAACCGTTTATTTGCCATCCTGAATTGAAAGTTGATCAATTCATTCTAATAGTGTCTTGAAATCATTTTGGATTTTATAAAAAGACGCAGGAAGTCACAGAAACACAACAAATTGCACAGATCCACACAGCGACACTACTTTCCCAAGTGACCTGCCACAGCCACTTTGTTATTCGATGCCAATCCAAGTGGGAGTGAAGCGAAATGTCTAAAGTAGTTTTAGTTCAGTGGATAGTCAAAGAACAATGATGTCAGGCGAGGCTTGTGACGGTTACAAAAGATTTATTGGTTTGGAGTATATACACATATTTTCGCAAAAAATCGCACTTTCTTAATTAGATGGCAGCAACTAGGCAATAGTGGTTGAACCTTTTGCTACCTAAGTGATTTTTAAATAAGCTCCCTATAACCTATGATCTCGTTAGTAGTTTGCTGAAATGTTCGTTTGCGAATTATGTTGTCCTGATATTTTCGATGTGTCTTTGTTGCACAGATTCACTACCTCTTGCAATATCTCGATCTCACTCTTGATAAAGTCAAGCTGTGTTTCTATGTCTTCGCGAGGAGCAGAAGGAGAAATACCTGTTTAATGAATTAGAAATTAAAATAGAATCTTTTTTTGAGCAGTTTGCGTAATTTATTTACGATCTCACCATTTCTGTGGCATAGCAGTGTATACATTTGTTGTATTGCGTCCAAGATTCGATTTCGGGTCAGCTCATTGTCAACTATACTGTCTTTCGTGGACGACATTATCTTCTCCCATTTTAGGCTGTCCGCCTTTGCTAAATTGTAGCTACGTTCCATTTCCGAGAGCTCATTATTTAGGCCAAGTATTGTCAGCGAGGCGTCGTTCATAGCTTTCACCATGGTCCTTTGCATTTCTTCGATGGCTTTGATCTTTTCTTGCTCTAGTTCTGTGATCTCTACCTGGGCAAGCACTAAATAAAGATTTATTTAGCCAGCGTGCGAGGTTCCTCAATCCGTAAATACTCTACTCTTAGGAATTAAGAGTAGTTCAACTCAACTTCTATCCGAAAAATAAATTCACATTGTGCATGCTCATATGCTTCCCGAAATATCTTAAAGCATCTATAATTGCTCTCTAGACTAACAACTAAGGCTTATAAAACTATTAAAAATCTATCTATGCCAACAGCATTAATAGAGGTGCACAAAATAGTGAAAAACTAAGGTCAGAATGCCTACTCCTTGATTCTAAAAAAGAAAAATTGATTGAGATGAGCTGGGCGATGTTTTTGTTGGTGTTAATTGAAAATACCGAAAGGCAGATGCTAAACGATATCTTTTGAAGATTTTCAACGTGCAGTGAAATATTTCCTTGAAATCATTACTTCATATACTCACTCAGAGCGTCACATCGAATCATACAATCATGGACTGATTTAAAAATATCTGACCCTTCCACCACGCTTTCAATTACTTTTTCGTAAGGTTCCAGCTCCTTAACAGTTTCCGTTAATGTCTTTTCAAACTGCTTCATTTCAGTTAACTCTTTCTCAAGCTTCTCTATATCGCGTTCTAATTGCTCATGTATTTTCTTCTCATCCAAAATCTTCTTGTCGGCTACTCGTTTCTTCTCCTCACAATCTCGAATAAAGCCATTCACAGCGATGAATTGTTCACGCAATTCATGTTGAATGCGATACATGTCCTTGATCCGCATGAAATTGATGACTTTTTGTTCCTGAGCATTTGCAAGCATTTGCCCTTGTACTTTGGTCATATCATAGTGTTCGCGTTCATTTTGAATTGCAAAAAGCTCCAGTCCATCGCGAGATATATCCCAGACTGGAGGTTTTCTTGAAAATTTGAAAGCATGCCAGCATGATTAATGGATATTATGCAGGATACTTACATGCAGATCTTTTCTTGCTGTTTGGATTCTATGTAGCTACCTACAGCATGTTCGGGATTGATATCAAAGTTCCCATACAACCCGAGCTTTTTGGTTGGTTTTTTGCGTGGCATCGTGGAATATCTCTCAATACGATTCTGGAATTTACAAAAACTTTAATTAATGTCGTACTTCTACTGACTGGCGTTTGATTGATTAGGAATGTTTGATCGATAAATATATTGTAATGTGAAAAAAGTAACCAAGTAGATGTAATTTAATAGTTTACAGAATTCCAATAGACTCATAATTACAAATCAAATCAAAATACAATCACTTATTTCCTATTTCATCGTCTGGGAAGTGCTAAATCTTAATAAAGTAACGGACATTACCAAACGGGTTTTTTTCAACACTAGCCTTCAAAGGATTAGCTCTATTCTTGGCATGTCGGATTTTCGTCGACTAAAATAACTTTCGGCAAAATCCCTGAAATAATCCTTGCAAGCATTTCAGGAGATTTGGTTTGCTATTTACTTATTAATAATAATAACTATGAAAAACCATTTGGTAATGTCCGTTATTTAATTATTTTAAGTTGGTATCAGCCACCCAACTTCTATGATAGATGAAAGATAGAAAGGTAACAACTAAGTAAGAAGAAGAAGTGAAGGTAGTTCACTTTATTCCAATGAGGAAGGAACTAATGGAGAGGAAAATAAACAAATTTCTTGATATGAGTTTTTCGAAGCATCTACTGTCGGAATGCGTAATGACTATTTGAAAGGCGTACTTGGTCAAGAGTTGGGGGCATGCCTCTAGAAAGCGCTAAATTTGAAAACCAATTATGAATTCGGAGAGCTTTAGTTGAATAGGTCTCAAAAAAGCTGAAAATATGTAACAGTAACACAATCTTTTATCATATTCATATAGTTATTTATTTGCAAACACACACACACTTATATTATATATATGTATATATATATCGGTTAGGTTACTGTTGAAAATTTTCAGCTTAGTATATATATATATATATACACATATATATATAAACTTATATATATATATATTTATATATATATGTATATATATATCGGTTAGGTTACTGTTGAAAATTTTCAGCTTAGTATACATATATATATATACACATATATATATAAACTTATATATATATATATATTTATATATATTTCACCTCCCTCATCCTTTTTGCAACCGGGCTTGGGACCGGCTTAGGCGGATTTAAGGTGCTGGTGCTGCTTGTCAAAATGTTTTTTATAATTAAGTTGTTTCTCACAATTGCAGTTGTTTAGGATAAATACATCAAATTCATTAGCACGTTTAATGATCAAGTACGAATAACGAAAATTGTATGAATTGAACCCACTCAAATTTATCTTCTGAACCGCTACTGAGTGGCACAATGGCTAAGAGGTGAAAAATGACATTCATAAACAAAACAATAAACAACATTTTTCTGCGGGATTTTCTGTAAAATTATTATATATATTCGTCACGAGAACTATTAGGAGGACACTTTTCTCAAGAAATGTTTACTTACCGGTGAAATGAAATGCCGACAGGGCGTTCATACGGCCGATTTCGACAATTCCTCACGATGCACTTCATTTTAGTGTTTTTTCGCTTTTGTCACTGTTAACTGAAACTCACAACACGTCTATTGATAAAAGATAGCACTATCCAAGTTTTCAGTCACTTTTCAAACTCTACACATCTGCAAATCACCATAAATTATCAATCGCGCACAAACTTTCAAACAATTTCGGCCGTTGACGTGAAAGAATTTGACATTCATAAACAAAACATGTGTTTTCCCAAAAAAAAGAAGAGTAAAATAGTCATCTCTCTCGTTCCTTAGGCGACACAGCCTTGTCACCGTTCCTATTAGTTCCCTGTTCAATGCTTTATTCAAATGTCAGTGCGTGCGATGTTTGTGTCCGTCAACTCATCTGAGTGCGTATGGTGGAAAAATATCTAGATAAATTGTTTATTCATAGTCAAATACATCTCATCAATCATCCCAAGTGAATTCCATGTGAAGTGATCATATAAAACCGGCGAACAGCAGCACCATACGGATATTTTCAACCGTACATAACCTACGTGAAACATGTCTGTCAAGGAGCAAGTTAAGATTGATATCGTAAGTGATATTTAAATTGGCTAAATGGCTAGCTGTAACCATCTCGATCTGAACAGGAATGGGGCCACGAGCGGCTGGTTCGTGCGCAGCAAACGGTGGAGCTCCGCCCATATGACGTCGAATCGTGGTCCGTGCTCCTGCGAGAAGGGCAAAGCCGGCACGTCAACGAGGTGCGTACGCTGTACGAGTCCCTTGTGGCCGTATTCCCCACGACAGCGCGCTATTGGAAGATTTACATTGAGCAGGAGATAAAAGCGCGTAATTTCGAACGAGTCGAGAAACTGTTTCAACGATGCTTGGTGAAAATTCTGAATATTGACTTGTGGAAGCTGTATTTGACTTACGTTAAAGAGACAAAGGCAGGACTAAGCACGCACAAGTAAGCTATTCGCCCAAATCAAACTCGTCACGTACTACCGTGAAATTTCTGTTTTATATCGATCAGGGAAAAGTTGGCACAAGCGTATGATTTTGCGTTGGAGAAGATCGGAATGGATTTACACTCGTTCTCCATATGGCAGGACTATATAATGTTCCTGAAAAGTGTGGAGGCCGTTGGAAGCTATGCCGAAAATCAAAAGATCACAGCCGTTCGAAAAGTCTATCAAAAAGCCGTTGTAACTCCAATAATAGGCATTGAAACGCTATGGAAGGAGTATATAGCGTTTGAGCAAAATATCAATCCCATAATTTCCGAAAAGATGAGCTTGGAAAGGTCACGGTAAGTATCAGAAATTTCTTGTGGCTGTAATTATCAAAATTTATGATTGAAAATCCAATTACTGATAAAACAGTCATTTTGTACTGAGTTTTATTGAAATCGTTTAGCTTACGATCTTCGGGAGCATAGTTCAAAGTCATCATTGCTAAATTTTTATTCACTATTTCTAGAGATTATATGAACGCAAGGCGAGTTGCAAAAGAACTGGAAATAGTGACAAAAGGATTAAATCGAAATTTGCCCGCCATTCCCCCAACCCTTAACAAAGAAGAAATGAAACAGGTAAGGATATGCTTACATTCTATAAATTCGAGTAAATAAACTAGCTCTAAACTAGCAAACAAATTCAATGAATTAAATTACTGCAATCGTTTAATCCTTCACTGTATATAAAATTTCTTAGGTGTAAATTTGAATGCACCGAATGCAATGTCTGATAATTAATATACTATTCATCCACAGGTTGATCTCTGGAAAAAGTACATAGCATTTGAAAAATCAAATCCGCTACGTACAGAAGACACATCACTCATAACGCGACGTGTAATGTTCGCCACGGAACAGTGTCTTCTGGTGCTGACCCATCATCCCGCTGTTTGGCATCAAGCCGCTCAATTTTTAGATCAAAGCTCGAAGTTACTGACCGAAAAGGGAGTGCGTATAAATACAATAACTAACATTTGTCCAGAACAATTTCAGATGGCAAAACATTTAAATTTTAAAATTATCTTTTGTAAAATATTTAGAATGTTGTTTGTGGTAATGCAATTGCTAATAATCAATCGATTTGAATCAGCAATAATAGATTTAAATCTTTATTTTGTAACGTGTAACGTGTTGTTGAAAATGCAAAGAAAAATTGAATTTTGTAGCAATCGAGGGTTTTGTAAATTAAGTGGGACTGTTCACCACCACACGATGATTTCAATAAAGACTATTTTTTTTCATTCCAATGTTAGGCAGAAGTTGAGATTGTGTGATTCTTATTTCATTTACACCAATCTTTCAAAGCGGTGTGATTGTATTAATGGATTTTGATGCAAATATAGTTTTAAAATTATAAAATCACTAACTTCCTAACATTTTCTTGTAAATCGATCGAATCGCCCTATGAAAATTTCAATCAAAATCCAATGATGCTTTCATGGCTGCCTGTTTTACTGTCTTGAATGGTTTGAGTGTATTATAAATTTAAATAAAACGATTCTAACTCTTTAATTGCTTCTAGGACGTGACAGCAGCCCGAGCATTTAGCGACGAAGCATCAAATATATTGGAACGCGCGGTTAGCGGTGTCCTGAGCCGAAATGCTCTTTTGTATTTTGCATATGCCGACTTTGAAGAAGGACGTCTCAAGTACGATAAGGTGCACAGTATTTACAACAAGTTCATAGTTATACCAGATATCGATCCGACACTGGTGAGTCATCCTTATAGTTAAATCTTATCTATGTACTTCATTGCGCTTTCGTTCTTCCAGACTTACGTTCAATACATGAAATTTGCTCGACGCGCCGAAGGCATCAAGTCGGCGCGTGCCGTTTTCAAAAAGGCTCGCGAAGATGTTCGATCTCGATATCATGTGTTTGTAGCTGCGGCTTTAATGGAATACTACTGCTCCAAGGACAAGGACATTGCATTTCGAATATTTGAATTGGGTTTGAAACGATTCGGCGGCAGTCCCGAGTATGTGATGTGCTACATCGACTATTTGTCGCATTTGAATGAAGATAACAATACGAGAGTGTTGTTTGAACGAGTGCTGTCCTCGGGTGGTCTAACGCCACAGTTGTCGGTCGAGGTTTGGAATAGATTCTTGGAGTTTGAGTCGAATATTGGGGATTTGTCGAGTATTGTCAAGGTGGAAAGGAGACGTAGTGCAGTATTGCAGAATGTATGTAATGTTGGGAAACATTTGTGAACAAATATTGACCAATCTTTTGTTTTTTTACAGTTGAAAGAGTATGAGGGAAAGGAAACAGCACAGCTTGTCGATCGATATAAATTCTTGGATCTGTATCCTTGCGCGTCCATTGAACTAAAGTCGATAGGCTACACAGATGTTAGTACATGGAAATTTTTTAGTTGAATTTATTAATTGAAGGGCTTCTTCCAAAAATGTTCTATCTTGCATTTCGACAACTTATCCGGAACAAGAAAAAGTCCTGTAAATTAACTGAATCAACGTTTTTCAAGTGGAAGCTTTGGTTAAACCATTCTACAAATCGGTAAAAAGAGAACACCACCAAATAGACTAGGTCGGGAAGATCCTGTTTACACTGAACAGTCGTATTCAATTTTTTTATAGATGGAACCTAGTTGGAGGAAGCGCTTCAATTTAAACGCGTTCAAATCATGGAACTGGATCGAAACTGTTCTTGCCAGCGCTGCAGTAATTGCTGGACAAGACAGTCCGAATATTTAATGATGAAAAATTTCCGCTTCACAGATAAATTTAGTAAAAAAACTAAATCGAATAATTTCAGATGACTGGCTTATTGGGCTCGAAGTCAACAAATCAAGAGTCTGCCGACGAACCGGTTTCCAGTTTTCTTCGTCCTGATTTTTCACAAATGATTCCATACAAACCGAAGGCCAATGCATACAATGGAGAACATCCCCTGGACGGCGGTACGTTTCCGAAGCCACCGGCGTTGGCATGTCTTTGTGCCCAACTACCACCTCCAGTATGTTTTCGCGGGCCGTTTGTAGCAGTAGACAACCTTATTGATATTTTCAATAGGATCAAACTTCCGGATGGTAATTGATTTCATATAGTTACATGAATATTTGTGAATATGAATTATTTTCTAGCTCCGGTACCATCTGGGGACCATGGCAGCGACACGAAACTGTTCGATTTGGCGAAATCTGTGCATTGGATCGTAGACGACAGTACATTTTCGGGGGATATGAGTCTAAAACGTCGAAGAATGTTGCCGGGCGGGGATGATAGTGATGATGAAGCACCTGGTGCAGCGCCGCCCGTTAACGATATCTACCGGCTGAGGCAGCAGAAACGTTTTAATAAGTAAATCAGAGTACTGAAGTACGTAATTGTATTTTTTACTGTCGAGTCAATATTATGAAATGACTTCAATCATCGAAATAAAGTATTTGTAAGCCGAGGACTGGATAGCGTAGTTGTTCCTCGCTGAGGCTTGAATTTCCCTCCCGGTCTTGGAAGAAATCGTCAATTCACAATAATAGTTAACCTCACCCCCTAGTACATCAGGTTAGCCAACCTGACAACGGACAATGCTCTTTGTCGCTGCCACAAAACTGTCAGATTAAACTTCACCCTCCAACAGGAAAAATGGCAGACTTGGACAGGTGGGTCGAACTGGTGAAAGATTGTAAATATCTTCCGGAGAACGACTTGAAACAGCTCTGTGATATAGTTTGCGATATATTATTAGAGGAATCGAATATACAACCGGTTAGCACACCTGTGACAGTATGCGGCGACATTCATGGGCAGGTAAGATGCCGGAACTCCGGGAGTAATGAACTTATTTGGCTACGCACCGAGAAGTCCTGTGTCCGATACGCATGAATTACTTCCACTAACTGCCTCTCCGACAATACCGGGTGGCATGAATGAAGTGCGTCTATGCAACTTGTTAGTGGACACAGCCAAAACTCATTGCTTCCAAACGACCACCATGACTTATATTCTTCACATTGAATTTTATTCCTCAGTTCTACGACCTGGAAGAATTGTTTCGGTGCGGCGGACAAGTACCTGACACGAACTACATATTCATGGGGGATTTCGTCGATCGAGGCTACTACAGCTTGGAGACGCTCACGAGACTCATGACGCTCAAGGTAGATCCGCAAAAACGTTACGGGTTGGTTGCGAATTGAAGTTGATTTTGTATTGCAGGCTCGGTATCCAGATCGAATCACGCTGCTTCGCGGCAATCACGAGTCCAGACAAATAACCAAAGTGTATGGTTTCTACGACGAGTGCTTTAGCAAATACGGAAACGCGAATGCGTGGAAGTACTGTTGCAGGGTTTTCGACCTACTGACGATAGCAGCTGTAAGTATTGCCGACCAGCAAGCCAGCGTTTATAGTTGATGTTCTCTCGCTTGCCTCCTCCTTTAGTTAATCGACGAGGACGTCTTGTGCGTGCACGGCGGCCTCAGTCCGGAAATAAAGACGCTCGATCAAATACGGACAATAGACAGGAATGGCGAGATTCCTTACAAGGGAGCATTTTGTGATCTGGTTTGGTCCGACCCAGAAGATATGGATACTTGGTAAGGATTTGCTTGGCAGCTGTGGTTCGTTCAATTGAAGGACACGATTTGTTATTGCAGGGCGCAGAGCCCGCGCGGAGCGGGTTGGCTGTTCGGCTCGTTAGTCACTCAGGATTTCATGACCATTAATAATTTAAAGTTAATCTGTCGCGCTCATCAACTGGTCAACGAAGGTATCAAATATATGTTCGACGACAAACTAGTGACTGTATGGTCAGCGCCGAACTACTGTTATCGATGCGGCAACGTAGCTTCGATACTAAGCTTTGACTCAACATCGAATAAGGGGGATGTGAAAATATTTAATGCAGTGCCTGATTCTAACAGAGTTATACCACCACAAAACACAACGCCGTACTTCTTATAATGCCTAGGTATCGTTTATGTGTATTTTTTATATGGACCGCGTTCGTTTCCTATCAAATACGTATCAACACGCTTCACACTGATAGTAAACGTACTGTACATGCCTCCATCCTCTCAATACTTTTCTTGAGTTCGAACGTCTGATCGGCGCGCGTGCCGAAACCTCAAAAGCCCAAGTTAGTAATCGTGAGTGAGGTATTTATTTTATCCTTTTCATAGACTCGCGTTAATAAGAGAGATTCACTGATAGTAGCTATAAATGCAACACGAATAGAAAGTAAATAAAACGACATCCGAATTAACAATAATCACCACAATTGATTGTAACTTAAAACGTTAGAAAACAGTATTTATTTTTTTGTGAAACCTTGCAATACGTCCGCCTTCTCGTAGATAAAAGAAAGAAAAAGAAAAAGTGAGTGCAAAGAATCGAATGAATGAATGTGGAAAACTTTCAATGAGTTGTAAATGTTGCACTGTTACGACAATTAAAAATAAATTCAAGTCGAATTTTCGTGGTAAGCAAAAAAATTAAAAGCTATAAAACAACTGCACTACCTGCTATGAGTGTGATTGGATAAGAATTCCTTTAAATGACCTGCCTTTAATTTCTATTATTTTAGTTTAAAATTATATATATAATAATAGAAACAAGATAGTTACAGTAATTATGAAGAAATGAGAACTTACAATGTTCGGGTTACTTAATAAAAAATAAATAAAAATTGAAAATATGTGGGGAGTTGCAAATCTTATTATTTTTGTAGTGAAGTGAAAATTGAGAATACAGTAAAATTATAGAACTAGATTTAGGTGAATATTTGACAAACCCCACGTCCAAGCTGAGTACGGGGTTTGCCGGAGATCTACTAATCTCGGGCCAGCTTAAGAGAACTATGCGAAAGCCTTGCTTGTTGTTCGGATCATTTCCATTCCTAGGAATAAAAACTGGGTGGTTCCTGGATCATCAAAGATTATAGTGACATATTATTCTTGCTGTTGCGAATGGCGAGACAAGGGTTCGATCTGTAAATTCAAGTGCGGGCCATTTATCATAGTAAATTTTGCAATTACTTAAAAGAAAATTATTTTATTTCTCATTTTTCTGGACGCCTAGTTTGATGACGTCAAAATCAAGGTATTAATGGAGTTGAACTCACGTTTGAACGACACGAAAAATTGTAGAAACACTGAACATCCATAATTCAAGCGTTCATGACCACCTGAAGAAGCTGCGATATGTGAACAAGCTCGATATTTGGGCTATTCATAAATTAAAGGTTTGCGTATAAACAACTGCGATATGCTTCTTGAAGGTGAGAAAAAGACTCTTTTTTGAAGCGGTTGATAACTGGTGGTGAGAAGTGGCTTTTTAAAACAAAACGGCACGGAAACAGTCTTGATACTGACGTCATGTGCTTCCCACGACAAGAAACGTAAATCCTCCGTTTGATGGAATTCTGTAGATGTCGTATTTTTCAGCTCCTAACAAGGAGTCAATGTAAACCTGCTGACAAGGTCGGCTGTTGCAATCACCGGGACTCTACGGACTACCCCGACAAATGCATTATTTATGCTATTAAATTGGCTTCCGACAGAGCTACTTACGAGACAGCAGGCCAAGTGCTCTACGGTTCGGTTGAAAGCTCTACGACTCTGGCATGAGGGGAACATTTGTCACTCCACAATACCAAGGAGATGCAAGCCTTGGGCTCACCCTTCCTGGACAACCTCACGGAGGTAGCCAGTTTAAATATTAGCTGCATGGCCGGCTTCATACGAGAATCTGGATGGTTCTCGTCATCCCGCAGGTTCTAGTGCCGCCCCAATCTTCTGTGGTATCACAATGGGCCCATCGTGGCCTAAGTGAGCCACCTTTGGATAAAGTGGGCTGCCACTACTACCACCCGACCAACAAGGAATCCAAAAATCTGATCTATACTATCGCCAATTCAACAGTTTCAACGAGTCCATCATCTATAATAACGTCCAACGTAAACGTTGTACATTATGAATAAGAGGAATATTTTTTTGTTTTAATAGTTTTTATTCAGTTTTCATAATCACTTAATTACATATTTTGATTAAATCATAATGAAACTATATGCGAAAAGCACGTTTTACCTGCAATGATAATAATTTACTGTAAACTAATGGAAATAATCATATTACATCCAAAGAAGAGAAGCCACATTTTCTTAGCGTATGTAAAAACAAGTATTTGGCTGCATTACAAACCGTACAAAAAAATTTAAATAATTTAGTTGCATTTTAGTTTTTAATTTAAACAAAAATTTAATACACACATTTAATTAAAAAGATTTTAATCGTCTTGCAACAAATGTGCGATGCTTTCTTTATCTTCTTCTTGAATAATTAACTGTGTATTCAATATTTCAGTGATAACAACGGATGACGGGGAGAATTATTCATAGCTAGAGTGGAATTTGTAATTTCAGGACGATTGGAAGTTTTTTTTAAAGCAATTAAAACATGTTGACAAATTCGCGATAATCAAATACAAAAGTTGTGAATGCTTTATTGCAAATTGAAATATTTATATATGTATATCCTGCAATGGAACTCAATGATGCTAACTTTCAATTATCACACTCATTCGTACACATTTTGATTTAAATGAATTTTTTTAAACTATATTTCATAAAATTAACGCATCAAAATGTTTGATTATTTTATTTCGCTGAATATTTACTTTCGTGCAACAATGATAATGTTCTTTTCTGTCCATTTCAATGCAGAATTCTTTTTTGATTGCAGTTTGTGTTTTCAATTGGATTTAACTATTTCGTATCTGCTTTTTTGTTTGTTTATGATGAATTCATTTGAATGTCGATTGGCATTGGTTAGTGATTCACTTATTTTCAAATGGTTCCCTTCGGATTCTATTTTTTTATGTCCTTATTGCGAATAATTCCAATCCGAATTACGTAAATTGTAGATAGACTTGTTAGTGATCTCTCAAATATGGATTTTAAACGAATTTCAATAAATATTCTTTTTGAACGCTACGATTCTCTTCAATGTTGTATTTTTGTTCATCAATTTAGTATATAGTGTTTTACGTGTGGGTTTCTTTTTTTTCATATATTTATGTACTCTGCATAGTTTTCTTTTATTCTTTATATATAATTTTTATACATCGTTTAGACCAATTTTACATAGTTCTTCTTGTCTAATATAAATATCATTCATGTTCAAACACTTGTCTATTTCACAATGAACGAATGTTGCTTGTTTTTTTTGCTGTTATTCTATGCTTCACTATTGTTTATATATCATATGCACTCGGTCCGGCTGCCCAATACCATGAATTTAATTTTATTCATTTGATTTTTTTGTTCAATTCGTGTTAGAATTATTACAATATCAGCATTCTCCACTTCACTTCCACGGTGTTTTAGTAATTTATTTAAATGTTATTTATAAAGTTTCACAGATCTGTGTTTTGTTTCTCTCTTTGTTGTTGTTTGGTTGCTTCGTCTTCTTTTCAGACACACAAAATATATGCAAGATGTTCTTCATAATAACCATGGCTAGATTTTAAATTTAACTACAATGTAATCTCTATATCATATAATTAGTACATATATGCGTAAAATATAATGGAAACAAGAGTCATTCAATGTTGATGTTTACAAGTGTATCGTCTAACACACGCAAGCACGCATTCATGCTCGTGTTAGTATCCTTTTTCCCTCGGCCTGCGCGCATCGCGACACATTTCAATGACTTTTTTTTACATACACCCACAGGACATCCGCTTGCGACAACTATATTTGTTTAGATTTAAAGGATTTATCGATTCCATCGATTTCACTGTTGATGATTATAGCTGAAAAAAATGTAATTTGAAAATACAAATAAATATTTAATTTAAATAAGTCATATTGGTTATATGAATGAAGAGCAGATTTGATACAAATATAAGGAAAAGGTTTGCACAATCTTCAGTTATATTGTGAAGCTGATGTTCAGATGATATTTAATCATAAATAGAATTGCCGAGAAGTTCCCGATGAATAGTCTGAAGCAATTAGTCGTGCCTCTCAAATTATAAAAGGAAACAATTTTTTAAACCTCATATACAACACTTTTAATTGTTGTAGTTCATTCATATTCGGGATCTTATTGATGCTTCCTTAGTGTTTGTTACAAACAGAGTACAGATAACAGTATCAAACACTGAGCAAGGGATCAACTAGATCCCGAAACACGTATCTGATTTCGTAACAATAAAAAGTTATGGATAAAGTTGAAAAACTGTTTTCTATTATAATTTTTTCATCAGCTAGGATTATATCATCCGAACATTGGTTAACACTACACAAGAAACAATGATGCATTCTTAGCAAACCAACAATCTATGCACTAATACTAAATCTTGAACTAAACGCAAATTAACTACGATCGATTATGAATTCATTCACTAAATGAGAGAAAAATGTAATGTTTTTCATATTTTGAGTCACATAAAAACTTAATAAAATCAGGCTATTTAATTAATGTGAATTTTAAAAGAAAAAGTAATAATATTTCGCCTGTTGATGTAAACGTTACGGAATTATAAATTTAGTCTGCAGCCAAACAGTTAGAATCATGCACATCCTTGGCCGTGTACTATAAATATCCGAGTGAATAGTTCGAAGGCAAAGAAGCCCCTCAGTGTTCTCACTCACAGCGCTAATAAAATCGGTTGGATGCACTCTACAATTTGAAGAACAGTGACCTGGAAGATTTGGAAGACATCTGTTCGTTCTGTATTTTATACAGAAAAAAGTGTGCCTGTAAATGAAATTGCTGTAATCCACCGAGGGGAGTCACGAATTTTTGGAGAATTGTATACAATTTTCAGTTGGGATTTACGGCAGCTACCACCAGTTCGAGCTACTCAAGTCGATTTAGTAGCGGAGTCTGTTCCGGGGCGTGGTCTTTCATGGAATAGATCAAAACATTCGCGAAAGGTGATCAAGGACAGGAGCCGCTTCAGTATTTCAGTTATAAAAATACATGGTTTGATGAATGGATTATCCCCATTGGAGATGGGATTCATATGTTGCTCGATCGATGGGCCAAGATTTTAGATTCTGATGGAGTATAACACAATAAGTTGACTGTATAATAGGCATTTTCAACCAAAAAATTCATATACCCAATATATAAAGAAACGCATTAATAATTAGAGAATACCGTGGAACATTATAATATACTGGACAAGGTAGCAAAGCAAGGCAACATCTATTCGATGAAGCATCTTCCCATTCGGTCTTTGAATTGACTCATTGCTCTGAACTGCATTGATTCCTTTTCGAAAATAAATATTACGTATCATATCCACGCGAACATGAAGCACCAGTTTCAATAACAAAAATTATATTCTATCCGAAAATGTACGACGTTTCGACCAGGCCAGAAAATAAATGTATTAATTTATATTGTATTCAACCAAACAAAACACAAATCAAACTTGAAAATAATATATAAATAACTAACCAATATATATATGTAACGTGTATTTGATGCAGTTGTTGTTGCTGTTGCTGTAGCGAAAGTTTGGTTTTCTTTTCTTTTAAAGTTATCTAAGCTAATATTATGTTTTCTCTTTCGAATCTCGTATATGTGTATATGTATATATATAAATCTATTTCTACATATTAATGCAGTTATTAATTTTTTTGTTTTAATTCTCCATTTAAACTAGAGCACTTAGCATGATTATGCACAACGTTTTTTACGATTCTTAACGTGTTTTCTCATTCACTTCAGTTCTACACAAAAATTAAAATGTTCTCTCAGTTTGCATCTAAACGATATTCGAATATGGATTGTTTTTTTTAGTTTGCCTACATTCCATAACCCTGGTAAGGCAAATTCGTTGCGGGCGCATATCCTGGTGCATAAGTTTGGGCATATTGTGGGGGAATGCCCATGCCCGGGCCGGCTGTTATCATAAGTTGTGGCTCCATTGTTATTATGTTTTTATGCTCGACCGTTTCGCCTTCTTTTTCGCGTTGCATTTCGTTCGCTTCGAGCTTATCTACTTTTGTCGTATATTCGCGGACAACCTGTCGAAATACGTAAATTTATTAGTAATTGTTCGTTTGTTGTCTTCAATTTTGACTATACATACTTGGATAAGGTACGGGTAGGCAAAGTCCATAATGTTGTGCCTCCACGCCAGTTCCATTATAACGTCGGGCCGTAACAGGTCGTAACACTGTGAACACATCAAAAAGTCACATTGTATCTGTGTCAATACTACAATTATTTATCATATCTTACTTGGAATAAACACGCTGCAAAGCAATCATGAGCGCCACGTTCTAGGAACCAGCCCAGCAACTCCTCTGCAATTTCCTGTTTACCGGACTCCGCTGCGTACTCCATTGCATCTTTGAAGAGTCGGTCCTTCTTGCACAGCTCGACACTTTGTTTCCAACGGTTGTTGCCTTCAAACACAATTAATAAAGTCACCACGCATTCAACACAACGCAATTTATCGGCTTACCCTTGTACAAATAGGCTGCAATACGTCTGAACTCCGTGAGTTCGTGCTTCTCCAGCTTTTGGGCTAGTGCAATGTTATCGAAATTATCAAATCCGTCGATGGAGTTCCGTAGTCCTTGGTAGTCTTCCTCCTCAATCAGAAGTCCGTTCAACGCTTCGTTGATGGCCTTGTTATTAAGGTTTTGTACGGACCGTAAGTAGGGCTTCACCAGCTGCAAATGTTCGGCTTTCGTGAAAAAATTCACCGCCCGCGTGTGATCCATTCGCGGAGCCAGAACCAACAACATATCATTCAGCAGTAGCGGTTTGTAGTCCAAGTAAAATTGAATAGCCTTGTAGTACCATTCGATATTTGCGACTTTTGTAATAATATCCTTGAAGTGTCCCTCGCGCCACGCTTCGGTAGGATGCGCCATCATTGCGAGCACAGCATTGTCATACTCTTCGTATTTGTCATAGAGGAACACCAGTTCTGACCACAGATGAGCTTGTTCGGCCGCACGCAACACTTTTGGAATATTCACGCGGGACCAGAACAATTCCAGATGCTCACGCATCTTTGACGGCTTGTATTTCGAATACAGAATCGCCAGCTCGGTGAACATTCCCATGTGGGCTCGCTCTAGTCCTAGTGCCGACTCCAGCAGGGAAATCAGTTCCTCAAAGTATCCACGATCCTGGTAGTAGTTTATCAAATCTTCCAACTCATCGGCATGCACAACTATATGAAGACCACACATCTGTGCCAATCGGAACTCTTCCGCATCAACACACGCGAAACACACTTCCTTCCATGTGCGTGTGGAGTTTGCCTTCCTGGCACTATCAACCGCACCTTGGAACTCTTTCAAGTGCACCAATGTGATCGCCAAGCGTGCAAAGTTGCTAACGTTGTTGTACAACAGTTTCGCGGCATCGTACATTTTGTCCGAAAAGCATCGATCGCCAATCTTTTGAATGTCCGCGTGATTCGGCCCAGCAATAAACTCTTCTAAATCGGCCAATCGTCCTGTCCTAGCGTAAGCATAGATCAATTCGCTCTCTATATAACTCTCGCGCGCTTTCTTCCTAGCCATCTGCAAATAGCGAACAAGATCGTCCCACGACTCATTCTTCGACGCCGTCTCCACCACATCCATGTACGCGCTGGGATCGTCAGCCTTAATGTAGCTGTCGATGGCTTCCTTCACGAGTCCTTGCTGCAGTTGCGCCTTGGCCAATTGCGACCAGACTGCCGGCTCGTTGCATCTCTCGGCGAACTCGTTGGCTCGTTCCAAATTATTCACTTGCTCGATCAGCACCTGGATGGCCGAAGTGTTTACATCGAACTTTTTGAAGATTGCAAAGGCCTCCTCGTACAGCTGGTTGGAAATCGCAATGTTCGCGATATCGGGAGCATCGTAGTTGTCCAAGCGGTTGATGTAGTCCATCACGCGAGTGCGATCCGCCTTGATGGCCGTCAAGATCAGCAGGTTCTGCAAGTTGCGATGATCAGAGAACACACTCGAGTCGAGAACAATTTTCTCTAGCAATTCGATTAGTTCGTTGGGCAAATCGGCGGTCATGAAGGCCTTAACAGTTACCGAAATATCATCTGGATCTTGTGTTTCGGATAACGCGGTCTGCACGACTTGGTCGATTAATTGACGCTTGTAAGGATTCGCTTCGGAAAGTACTTCCGCCCATAGATCGCCGTCCCTGCGTCTGACCAAGTAACGTGCCTGACTCTTAAACAACGAGTTTTCATTGCACACAGCGATCAATTCACGGTCGCATTGACCACGCTCGTACGCAACGCACGCCAAATGCGGATCGCGCTTTTCGCAATACCTTCCAACCACACGACTGTCGTAGTATTGGTTTTCCTTCAGGAAACGCTCCGGATTGTTGTTCGAATCGATATAGATTTTCGCCAGAGCATTGTGAGTGGCTGGCTCGATGCATCCCTCATGGACACGCGATTCAAGCCACGGCAGAAGCAACTTCAGCCGATTTCGCTTCTCAACCTCCTCGACCAGTTCGTCAGTAGAGAACTGTCCTTTCACGACCAGGATTAAATTTTTTATGATGTCCTCTGAGCAGTCGACATCCAGCAAGCCACCAACCACAACAGGAAGCCGCGATGGATTCACTTTCTGTACATAAATTTCAATATACTTTTGTAGGTTGTTGCGATACAAGTACAACACAAGATCGTGCACGAAATCGAAACGATCGCACACGATAATCAACGGCAGTTGGTCGGTCAGCTTGGCCTCCTTCAAGAAGTTCTTCACGCGTTCGGGATTGTAACAGTTCGATTCACGACAAATTCTTTCCACTTCTTTGATTTGGTTTGTTTTGCAAGCGGCTTGAATATATTTGAAGTGAACTTCCGAATCTTGACTGAAATTTACAATCGAACCGAGAAAATAGAAGAGTCCTTCGTAGCTCTTGAATGTCTCGAACAGATCGATAAGAGCTTTGGTGGTCAATTGCTCGTGATACTTTGTAGCGATTTGCACGCATATCTGCAAATTCTGGCGAATGTTTGCTGTCAGCATTGCCTTCAGACATTCTAGCGAATCTTCCACGGACAAAGTTCCGAAGAATCCAACGAGCCAGTCAGCGTTCAAAAGGTGCGTGTGCACTACAGCTCTCTTGATGTCATACAAGTCGGTGTAGTGTTCCAAAGCGCGTTGAAGCAAGCCGGCCTTCTCGCACAATTGCGCGATGTGAGCACGGTCGTAGTGGGTGAACATTGCATTGCCCAGAATTGCGTCGGCCACTTGAGGCGCAGAAATCAAATTCATTTCCAGCAATCGAGTTTGCAGCGGACCTTCATTGGGACGGTTATGCTTCAGTGCGTCAAGAAGAAACGCGGTGCATTGCTGCACCATGTTTTGCTCCATGAAGATGTCCACGATTTGATTGATGTCCGCTAACGGTTCTTCATCGGCGACCAACATTGAAGCAAACGCAGCGCCCTGCTCAGGGTTTGTTCGCATTACAGATCTCAGCAGGAAGATATAGTCGGGGGTGTAGTTGACTTTCTTCGCGTACAACACTATCTTCTGGAACTGGCCAGTTTCAGCGAAGCATTGAATCACTTTGTTGGGAACGTTAGCGCGCAAGTAGATCGACAGAGCGACAGTTAGATCCGAAGAGCGAACCAAGTCGCCCAGCTCCTCGCTGCACTCTAGCTTTTCCTCCTTCAACCATTTCTCAACCAGCTGCTTTTTGCCTTGCAGCAGAACCGGTCGACACAACTCCAACGATTCATACTTGTTCAATTTGCCTTGATCCAATAGAATACCGAAATACTGCAGCAAGGGCGGCGTTGTGGATCCAGCTGGAGTTTGCACTTGCTGGAATCGCTGAATTGTTTGCGGTGTGCGGAGTATTCCCTTGGGCGCTAGCGCGGCTACTTTCGCTGCATCGCCGTACTGCCCATTCTGGAACAGCTGATTGAATTTGCGCACGAATAGATCTTCGGCTCCCGAAAGATTGTTACGGACGGCCATGCGCAATGCCAGTTCCGGATTTTGCAGCACGTTCGTAATGTACGGAATGATTTGATCTTCCTCCACAGTCACCGAGAGTACTTGTCCCTTGCGATTTACCCCAATTATTCCACCACTCACTTCGTGCTGAGCAGTCACGAAGATCGTGTCCGCCGATATCCTGTTCATGTAGATACAGATACCGGTTTCGATATCGTACAAATGGATGTAACCGTATTTTGTGATCAAATAAATGACGTCGTATCTTGCAGACACTTGCATTGCAACTGGAAAGTCGCTTTGTGCTTCCGGCGGAAAGAAAACGTCCACCGCTTTTTTCGTGAACGGTTGATTGCCGGCCGGCGGAGTGCCCACTTCGATAATGTGCAGCTTGCCGCCTTGAGCTGTACGGACGGCGAAACAGAACAGTGTTGATGCTTCCTTATTCGCTTCCATTTTGAAAGTGGAAAAAGCTGCCGCATGACCTAATGAAGAAGAGGGTGGGTTTGAGTGGATCGTTATGCAGGGAGAATGCTTCAAATTACCTTCGATAGCTTGGGACACTTTCCGCTCGACCGAATATAATTGCATGGCTCCTGCTACTCGATTTTGCAGGGCAGAAATGCCCACGAGCAACAGCCACTGTTGCTTCGGATCGCATCGATAATTGATTATTTGACATCCATTCAACGACGAGTGGCGATCAAACATTTTCACCGGTGTCGATTCACCTTCCATGGACCAATGAAAAACAGCCGTCTCCGTTACTAGAGATAGTGTGTTCAAAGATATCCACTTCCAGAAGACAACATCTTCGGTCATCGTGTGCGACTTCATCTTTGATTTCATCTCAATATTGAAAATTTGAAGAGTTTTCTGGGCTGCAGAGATATATATACATGCAAAACATTTCTTAGATCATTGTTCATATGAAAAGGGTTTACCTTTCAGTGCAATCACTTTACTCGCTGGATTCATGATGGCAGAATCGGCGCTAATCGGTCGTCGAATAGGATTGTTAGAATCGGCCATGTCGATAATGACCACTTGAGCCGTTTCGCCCACCTTTTCGCGGACACAAATGAATTTGTCCGATTCCATGGTGAGCGTGCTGAAGGATATCGAGTTGAGATTGATTCCAACATTGGTGAGCTGAAAATCATTGAAAACCAGATTGATGATTGATAGTATTCTTCAATCGTTATACGCTTATATAAGCAATCGCGTTTATGGTAGCGTTCTATAAGCAAACTCATTCACTTTGTGGAGAAGAGCGAAATTTAGCGTCGTCGTCCTTTTTATTAGATCTTATGTCAATCTTTTCTAAGTATATAAATTGTCACATTTTTTTACCCAGCCCAATAATCCTCAAAACCAATTGAACGGTTCATAAAGCGTATATGAAGCTTTTTTAAGTAGGAATTTTATTTTTCACAGTATCATTAGCGTTAGACAATAACAGCTACAATTTACCATGTTCACAGTTTTGCAGGTCAATCAGTTCAGTGTTCTATTTAAATCAAATCACTGTCGCCATTCATTCTACCATGTAAGATCGACAGTATGTACTTCAGTGGCTTTTTATGGTTTCTCTAAGATGTTTTGTGGTTCAAACGACGAGAATGGCATATTTTCAAGAACCTATACAATGCTCTGCTAAGATATGACAATGGATGCGGCTGTAATCTCAAACGAACAATGAACCCATAGTAGTATCAAGAATCAATTACAAGGCATTACTTGAAAATTTTGCGATACATGACTCGATGTAGCGAGAGAAGACCGGAAACAACAGATTCCGCCAGATGCCAGCACCCCTAGGAAGTTTTAAACAACTTGCAAGCTATCAAATACATTATTTGGTATTTGATTGCGTGCAGTTAAAGTGTCTTGTTCATATAGGCAAAATTCTTCAAAGATTATGTAACGAATCGTTTTCAAGTGCTACTCCTCTTTGCATCTCGCACTAAGATGAAAAAAACGCAACATTTCGAACAAAAGCACGTAAAGAATAGACATAACAGTTCCCATCATAAATCTCCATATTCCCGGCTGAGTTACATTCACATTTATTGATTTTCCATTAAACTGGGTCAGGTCACAAAGTTTCAATTACAGTTTCAATGACCCTCCTCCTATTTAATCTTCAAGCGTTTGTAAAACTAACATCAGAGATGATGACGATAGTGAAAAATGTAGTCAGCAATTACTTGATGTAAAAACTCACAAGTTTAGTCTTATCTTTATGGCCATTCATCGATTGTTCTCTTTTGGATTAGTTGGAATATGTAAAATTGATTGATTCTACGATTAAATGCTTATATTTGTTTAGGCGCTTGCCAAAACATTTTATTGCCAGAATAAGGAATTGTTCGTTGCCAGCATATTTGCGTAGCGAAAGCAAGCTCGCATTTGATGTTGAAAAACTGTATTTTCACTTCTCAACACCACCCACTCGGATATCGATGTGTACTATCACTATCCGTTTTCAGTGATAACAAATCCAATGTCGTAAAGAGAACAGTTGGCGAAACAAACCACATTGTTCGGTACTTAATCACGACCGGCGCGCATTCGAGCTTGGATGTGGTGTGGCTGGCAAAGCTGCCTTAAAAGATTACGAAGCCAGACGGAACGTTGGTGAAAGCGATGAGTAACACAGGCATATGTTGTCTACATGCCATCCCTGCCATCGTATAGCTTTTAAAATTCATAAAAAAAACGACAGATAAAATGCTAGCCATGCATGAAGAGGTCATAAAATTTAAAGTGTACTGTATTGTGCGTCATAATACGAAACACCAGCAAAAAATTGTTAAATTTACGGGGGGAAATCAATTAAAAATGCTGAATTTTCAAGAGATAATATACTATTCTTGAAATAGACTTAACACAACGATCAAGTGTAACTGAACTTGAGGATAGCTGCAAATGATATTGAGCTGGCCAACCCATAAGTTGAACTTCAGTATTTTTTTGATATTTGTGATAGTGCATTTCTGTCAGGTAGCATTAACTTGCAAGAATGGGGGTCATGTGCCTGTCAGGCTCTTCACTAGAAAATATTTTTGTCTGCATTCTTCAACCGTTACTTTAGTCATTCTTTGCTTTTTTGTTGCAGGCTCAAGAAATATGAGCGTAAGAAAGTACAATTTGTACAACCCAAGTCACGTGGACCAAATAAGAGCCTTGTTGTTGTTGAAAATCTTGGAGAGGAGAGCGATATTTCATCTGACGATGAAGTTGAAGAACGAGAATGTGGTTCAGAAACTGAACAAGAAGATGATAAGCTTGAGTCGTCCAGTGAAGCGGAAGATGAAACTAACAGAAAGTATTTTATAGGAAAAGACAAATCTACAAAATGGTACATAGAACGCCACGCCAAGTGAAAAGAGATGCCATAAATTCAAAAACTCTTGCTCTGTTTCCAGATGAAATGCTGGAAATAATAGTGACAGACACCATCCAACACATTGATACAGTGAAGGACAATTGGTTTGTTGTATTTGGTAGGGGCCGATAAATCTAATCGTTTGTTTCTGGACGAATAATGGAGTAGAAATGGTGACGGAATAGAAAAATTTGGCCTTGTCATGAATGTCAAACGATTTCAGTTCTTGCTTCGTTGCCTTCGTTTTGAAGACAAAACTACCAGAAGCGAACGAAAAAAAGTTGATTGCCTTGCACCCATTCGTGATGTGTTTGAAATGTTTGTCCAGAACTTCAAGAAATCCTACACTCCTGGAGAAAACCTCACCACTGATGAGATGTTGCCTGGTTTCCGTGGACGATGCCTCTTCCAGCAGTACATCCCTTCAAAGTCAAACAAGTATGGCATTAAGATGTTTGCTCTTGTGGATTCCAGAATGTTTTACGCCCTCAACTTGGAGGTATAAAAGGGTAAGCAGCCAGTCCATTCCAACTGAGCAACAAACCAAGTGATGTGGTGATGCGTATAGCAGAATCTGTGTTCGGAAGTGGACGTAACATCGTGGTAAATAACTGGTTCACCGATTCCGCCCTCGTCGTTTCATTGAAACAGAAAAAGATCTCATACGTGGGGACAGAATAAGGTGATCGATGATTATTTTCTATGCCATGTTGAACTTGGGAGGAATCAACTGTGTCTCGAACAGCTTTAGCGAAGAAGGCAGCAGGCATCTGGACTTCACACCGCCTTGAAAATTCGTCTAAAGAGATTCCTCTCGGCTCATGATCACCCCACCTGCCCACAAAAGGTCCAGATGCTGTGATTGCAACGGTGGAAATAGGAAAACGTCGGCTCACGAACTACTCCTGCGAGAAATGCAACCGAGGAATATGCTTTTCAGCGTGCTCATGTGATACTTCAGCGGTTTTGATGGATGATGAGTCCTGCTCATCTCAACTTCATGTCTGACCCATCTATGATTTTTTTTCAAAATGAAAAGGTTCCATTTAAACAGAACGCTGATATCTGAATTCCGCATTTGGATTTGATTAAGTTTTTATGCATTAATAAATTCTAATAAATTTTATGAATTTATTTTGTATTTTTCCCTCATTGTTCTCATCCTAGAGATGACTGGTAAATTTCAACTTAATATGGCATTTTACAAACTCTATGGTATTTTTTTCATGGTGCGCCTGTCAGGCTCACTGCGCCCAAATTTTGAGAATCCTATACCGCGCCCTACGCAGGCTTAATAATCGTGCGAAGCTTGAAGCCAGTCGTTCCAGTGCCTAGTGGCAATTTCTCATACAAGAAACATAAGAAACAGAAATGGATCAAGGGAGTCTTCCTTTCGCTGAACACAACATCTATTATCTATTTACATTACAAAAACCATCTTCAAATTTAATCGAATGTAAGTCACAGCTAGCGCAGAATATATGCCGCCCTTTGTTATCCGCCAATCTAAGCCCATTCTTCTCCAATCTTCGAATTACATGTAATGAGATAGTACCAGTCGGTGCGATACCCCATTTCCAGCTGTTCACTTGAGCCCCCTCACGCTGGAACAGCCCATTCTGAACTATTGAACTCCGCGCAATCTTGTCGAGGCGTTTGGGCCACAGGCCTGCCTGCTGGGAAGCTTTCCAGAAACCCAAGAGACAAGTTATTGTAGTTCTTCTCGCCATTCGTCGAACGCCGGTGGATAGTCAGTCGCCCGACGCCCAGGCGAATTGATGAATGGGTGCATGGAATAGGTAGCATAGGTGCTGCAGCGAATTCTTTGGCAAGGCCCAGCACGAATGACCTTAGAGGCGGCATGGCGCATGATTTCTTTGTCACCATGTTTTGAGAATCGGCAATCTGCGGCCAGCGGCTTTCTTTGATGGGCCGTACGAGCGGCACCGACATGCTGGATGACTCACCACCGGTCGGTCGGTTCTGGCATCGAAAACAACTTGTGCGCTTCCAACGCATCAAAGTGTACAGTCCGACATAGTTGATCGCGGCTTCTTCGTACCTCGCTGGCTTGCGAGAATGAATGTTGTGTTACGCTGGCTGGACCGCAAGCGTTTGGCATATGTGACGAGTAAGACACTTGGACCAATGCCGGTCGTTCACTGGCCGCTTAATGTGCGTACTTCTTGAGCAAGTCTCGTAATCGTCTAAATTTAATATCGCAGTGATGGGCAGCAGCAAAAGGGGCGTCTGCCTGCCAAGCGGGCACTCTGTGTGCTGCCCCTCGCAATTTTCGCCTGGATTTAAATACTTGCAATGCATTACGTGTTAAACCGGATTTACCTGTAAGTGCTCCTGAAATCGTATCGGCAGGCTTTGCGTCATTTTCGCTGGATTGCAAGTCACTCTCCTTCTCGCTAGTTTTTACCGCACGGCAACTTTAACGGTACCCAATGTTCGCGTCACGAATAACAATGCGATCTGCTTCTAACAATTATTTCGCCGTGATTAGAACACAATTGATAGTGTCTGTGCCGAAAGAATATTTGTTCGGCGTTTTACTGCGATGCAAATTAATTTTCCCTTCGACTTTACACTTTTGCTGCTTCTAATTGGACGTGGTCTGCAGCGAAAGAACGTTCGTTTCGGGCGTGAATCAAACAATTCCCATCCACTAAATTTACTACACCGACGCGATTCTCTCCCGCAACCGATGGGGCATGATTTGATCTTCTCGAATTTTAAAAATTACGGCTTTTTTCCACAGAATCAGCGCAACATCCCGTCGCACACACCCGATTCTTGTTCGACACCATTCAACATGGCGGCTGACAGGAATAAAATTGACATAATACCCACACGACACTATTGCATGTGTGCGTCACAAATCCCGGGTGTGTGTGTGTGCTCGACCATGGAAATATTGCCCGATTGCATGGATCAACCCCGTTGGATGACGACAAAAACAAGTTTCCTACTCAGCTCCCCGAACGGAGCAGTAATTCGAACTATCTTCACAGACAAACAGTCGCGAATCGCACAAGGAATTGTTTGAGACACCCCCTCATTCACGGTATTTCTTATTTCGTAGGGATTTCCAGCATCCCCAAAGTGACAGCTGGGACACATTCACAGCACTTGCCACATAAACAAAAACGATCACGGTCCGTCATCAACATGGGCTTGAACGGGACAAACCGTATGTTCGCGCTACCACAGTGCCGTCCCGCTCTAAATCAATCATCCACCCTCAATTCTTCGGGGCGAATCTTTCCGGTCATGTATTTCCCGTGTTTTGGCACTCTGCCCGATCAAATACACATACTCTTCACTCTAGATTCCGGGGAGCTGTGCCAGCTCTTCAAAATACAATTTTCACTTGATCTAAGCGACTGCGTTGCGATATTATTTTATTTTATTGATCGCCGCGAACTGACGAGTGAATTTCTACTCGTTGGCACAAACTGGCTCTCAAACCTTACCGCAAGGAAACCAATGGGTGCGTTCAGTGCAAAAATTGGTGGGAACTGTTTCGGCGGCTGCGAAGAATATTTCACAAAGGAAAAAAGAAAAGGTAAGTAAAGCAGACAGGAAGAGTATGTAATTAATTCTGAAATTTTGGTTTTAGTTTAGAAGTTTGTCCGTTCAAAATAATTCTCACTAAAGAAAACTTGGTCACTGACGGATCAGCTGATCGTCGGACAGCGCATGTATGTGGTGGGATGGATTTATTTTCGATTGATTTTGGATTGCGATTTAATTATGTGATTTAAAAGGTGATTTTATTGAAGCACACATTGGTACGTTGTTCGTTCTCTTTGTTTCTAAGTTCTGCACGTTAAATTTTTATCAAAAGTGTCTTTCATGTACTGTGAATGTTGGTTGAATGGTCCTGAAATGAGTGTCTGTCAGATGAATTCGTTCCTTCCATCGTAGTTGAATCCTTTTTTGGCGGTAGTGAGGTGGAAGCAGTTAAAAGATTACGATTAACTATTTCCCTGCATGCCGGATAAAGTACTGCTCATTAAAGGAGAATTAAAGGAGGACCGATTATATGGAGTGTTCCGTCCTGCCGATCGGTATCTTTTGAAGGTTTCCACCTCTGCAGAAAAGCTATTTCATCTTGTTATATTTTCCAATTTCAGCTGCTTACTTCTGCATGTACACCATCATGAATTGTTTGCCTCGTATTCCCCCCATCCGCTTCGTGGCCTATATAAATAGAAACATCCACGCGTCGACGACTTCAAATGCCAAACAAAACACATCCCTGTCTCGACAATCGAGAATCTTTGACAAGCTTCTGGGGAGTAGAGTGAGTGGCAGCAAGAAACGTTGGTACCCGAGCGATCAGTCCACCAGTTCACAGCAGGCGCAAGTGACTTTGATTCGCGATATTGGCAAGTCGCAAAAGAAACAAGGGAAAAATGCGTCGCGCCGATTGAACGTCCTGAATAAGATGTTCATGAAGCACATTACGGATCAATTGGCCACTGGCTCGGTGTCGGAGCAGATTCTCGGGAAAGGGCTGGAAATCAGTCGCGTGAAAGTCACCCCAGATTTCAATGGAGTGAATGTTTATTGGATTGCGAGAGGAGACTGTTCGCATAGCGACGCGGACATCGAGACGATCCTTCACAGATGCTCGGGCATATTGCGCCACGAATTGTCGCAGCTGCGATTGATGGGCGAGGTTCCTCGGGTCTATTTTGTCAAAGACAAACTCTATGCGAACATCGCAGATGTCGAGCACGTCCTTAAAAATTGCGATTTAGAGAGTGACGAAGACCATGACGATTCATATAGAATCCAGGAGGAGCTAGGACTGAACAGGACTAAGGCCAACATGAAGGATTTGCCTCCGATGCGCCACGACGTGTTGGGACTGGATCACAAGGAAATCATGACTGGCATTCTGGTCAAAATGAAGAAGTCAAAGGAATCGTGGAAAGCGTACGAGGCCGCCGGAAATGGGGAATCGGCATCTGGTGCGGCAAACACTGTTAGTTCGACTCCCAGACTAGATGCACTGCGCGAGAAAATGGAAGAAGCTCGAGTGCGCGATGAGCAGTTCAAGAAATTTTTAAATACTCGCAGCTACAGACCCGTCGGGCCCGATCGGAAGAAGCCGCCGATCCACGTGTTCGACGAGCAAGAGTATGAAGTGTACGAGGAACAATTTGGAATAAGCGTGAAAGACGACGGAGATTACATAGAAGAAAGCGAAAATAAATCCTGAATGTTGCATTGCCCCCTAGGTAGTTTTATTTTTAGTCGATGTGTGCTTCACTGCGAAAACGCGTCTTAAATAAGAGTTAAATTTACGTGCTAAAACGCGTTAAATCATATGTAAAAAATAAACTTCCATTGGTATCTATCGACAGATTCAAAAGCTAGTGGTGTTTAGATGGCGCCAAACTCCCGTTCACTGTGTCGCAATTGATTTTACATCTAGTTACAATAAAAGAAAAAAAATCAAGAATACGGATGCATTTTTCAATGTGCGTACAATCCGCACACGTGCCTTCAATGACCAATCTATTTCGTGGTAGTATGAGTTCCATTTAAATTCTTTTATGAAAGTTTTCCAGATCGAATTTTATTAAAGCTCTCGAATATTTGAATTGAATTCGGTTGAGGCTTTCAGTTATTCTAGTACATTATTGGTTTGTGGGATGTCAATAGAATTTTCAGTGCACATTGCCATCTCTTTTGCTGAGCCGCTCGTTGTTCGGTCATACTGTCAAAATTAGCTTTCGACCGCGGCGTAATCGTTCAGGTCGCGAAAAATTCGATCAGGATTCGCGGCGCAATCGGTAATCATGTAGAAGCGGGATCCAGAAAGGATAACTAGGGTTGCGCTGAATATTATCAATAGCAGATTAAAAGTGAGATGCGTCGCGTAAGCCTGGACTCGGTGCAGGTTATATTTTGTGAGCATAGGACGATATAGGAGAGTGATTGTGAGAGTGTGTGCAATCGAGCACACAAATGCGATATTCGTGCGAAGCTGTAATTTCAAAGTGCTGTCAAACTGCTGGCGATGTACTAGAGCGTTTTCGATATCGCAAGGTGATTTCGCGCAGTTGTGTGGGCAGCTGGCCTGAGTGGGCTTTTCGCGAGGAGAACTGAAACGCCCGTCGAGTCGACATCGACTGCCCGTGTTTTCCCGACACGAATCGTCAGTGAACAGCCGCGTCGGACCGAAAAGTCGATCTGTAGCGCGTTTTCCTCGGATAAAATCCGGATCCGGGCGGTGGTTGTAGCGCGCTCCACGTCGTGACCAGTGAGCGCGGGCCGCTGTCGAACAGTCGCCACCATGGAGTCCCTGATTCCGATCGTGAATAAGCTGCAGGATGCCTTCACGCAACTGGGGGTTCACATGCAACTCGACTTGCCGCAAATCGCTGTGGTGGGCGGACAATCGGCCGGGAAGAGTTCTGTTCTGGAGAATTTCGTAGGAAAGTAAGTAGCGCAATGAGTCATTGGTGAGGAACGTAGAGAAAACGGATTGAAAAAGTGAGATTTCATTGTCCAGCGCCGAGCAATGGTTTGTCGCAGTGGGCTTCGGGAAAAATGTTCTTGGGTGAAAAATCAATGCCAGTCGACGACGTTTTCGCGGCCACATAGAACCTTCTCTCTCTCTCTCTCTCGGCCGCGCCGATCCAATTGGATCGAGCGAGAAAAGGACAAAGTGCCCGAAACGGTGGTGTGTTCGCCGAGAGTAAATCAGCTTGTGCGGTAGTGTGAGTGAAATGTGTACACGGAACGTACACAAAGCGTCGGGAAAAGTGTCAAAATTTGACGTAAGGACAGAGATATGATTCATTCATGTTCCCATACGAATTGCTGGTCGTAGGTCAGGTGTAGAATTTTCAATTCGAAAATGAACACACAATCCTGCTTCGGCGCGTTGATTTTTCCAATACGTTTTTTTCGGTGGTCGATGTTTTGTCTGCTGCTGGAATTTCAGCCAGAAAATCGTAAAGTCAAAATTATAATCGAATTTGGTCGTCAATTAACCATTGACCTGGCCAATGAAAAATCAATGAATTAGCATTGTCAACCGGAATCCAGACAGCAATTGGATTTGCGTACATTGTTTTGGGAAAGTACATCCAGTTTCGATTCAAACTTCGATATTCTGTAGGTCATATTGCACCTAACAACTCTTTCAGGTGTCTCGTCAGGAAATTGATAGTCCGTCCAGGCAACACCCCCACCCTGGACGAAAAAAAATCATGCAAACAATTCTGGAGTGTCGTCAAAAAGTTATTGATCGATCGACAGGGCCCTGACCCCATTAAATGCTTCTACACTTGCCCAATTACACATTCACGACTGTGGGTTGGATTTCTTGTGTATTTTCGTCTGCTGGGAACATCCAGTGACCAATTGAGTAGTTTTGAGTCTTGATATAGCAACACTTATTGATTTATAATTTTGTGCACGCTTGCAACTGCCGCTTCCTATGACTAGAATTGATAATATTGTCGTTTTCGTACAACTGTCTTGAATGGATGGCGAAAAACGTACAAAGAATGCCCAGAAAGTCGATAATTCCGACAGTGGAGAGAAACAATGTTGCTTCTATACATGACTGAGCCTTGTAAAGGACCTGTTACATAACAACTTGAAAAATCCATTGCGGTTGTGCGTACATTCGTCTGCTTTCCTTGCTATTTTCTTTGGATTTTTTTTGTAATATTTCGATTAGAACTCCGTTAAATTCCACAATAATAAATATATCGTGTTGGTTATTTCTTTGGAGATGATGAAACAAATGTAAATTAGTTATTTGTTTGTAGCGTGTAGCAGCGAAAGTATCTCTGCAACCAAAAATAAAATATACGACGATCATTAGTTTTTGATACAAATTTATTCTCGCAAGAAGTCGTCGAACAGACGTAAGAATCTCAAGCATGTTTGGTTATTCTGAGCCAGCGCTGACCTAGATTATCAAGATATACCACACTTCCTTGCAATCCTTCCTTGTAACAGCCAAGTTTGATACGATTTTGTATTAAGCACTTGATAGTTGATATCTTGTCGTTTCCGCATTGAAATGCTGGTGGAACACAGCAAGGCTATAGACCGTAAAATATATATCTACATATATACATATTTAAAGAGCGATAAGTGAAGCGCCACGCAGTGCAAAAGCAACAATCAACCCATTCACTACGACTATCGCTAGTTTTTGTGGACAGAAAACAATTATTTTTATGTGATGCGGGTTTAGTTCAATGACTTGGAGAACTCTATGATGTAGGCATTTAAATGTAGCCAACAAAATATGTAATATTGATATACATCCTTCTGATAGGTTACTATAACGATTAGTTACGAAAAAAACCTCTTAATTGTTTGTTGAAGGTGCATTGTTTAGCAGGTGTGCAGCTTAGATTGCGCATCGACTTTTTCAATTAGCACACGTTATAGTTTCAATCAGTCTAGATTGGCTTGATGAGTTCAAGCAAATACACAACCGCCCGTGTTGTCGAGTGCATTTCAATTCAATAGACAGAGTGTTCATTCAAAGGATAAATTCATAATAAAAAATAACAGCTAATAATCAACAGCTGAATGCATGCTGAGTATGGTGACACGAACATGAGCTACACAAGAATGAAATGAAATTAGAAAATATCAATGAAAATTTGACTCACAGATAACTCAACAGGTGCGGAGCTATTAAAGATCAATTGCCTGCAGTTTTTTTCCAGGTTAATGCCGGGAAGAATCAGCTAATTGAAAATAATTGTAAAAATATATTTCACATGGACATGTGTTTAAATGTTTAAACACATCGTTTGTACCAGTATTCCCTGATGCACAAAATCTCCTGGATTTCATCGAGGTTAACTTCCATCATTTTGTAGTTGATACATAATATTATAAAGCGAAAAGGCTCCTGTTTGTGTTCATGTTTTATGTTAAGCCACAAAAATGGTTGGTTGGTTCGTTGTAGTGGCAGCCCCCTTCATCCAAAGGTGGCTCACTTAGGCCACGATAGGCCCATAAGCGACAAAGATACACGACAACAGTAAATGAACATTCGCTTTCCAATGCCCATTATGTACTCTATCGTGTATCACGGCTAATGAACATGTAATCTATGCAATATGAACATATCTGTGTTTATCAGCTCAATAAGAATTAGAGAGCTCACGTGATGATGTTACCATTTGTAGACGAGCTGGTTTCTATATAAATATGAAGCTTAGTTGGTTGTGGCTAGCTGATAAAATTCTTGTAACAGGAAGACATCGTATCTTCCTTACACAGAACAATTTGTGCATCGGAAAGTACCATGTTCTGAGTGTTACGAATAAAAGAGGTTACCCGGTACATAGCGACGCTTTAAAGGCAAAGAACATATGCAAAATTGTTTGCCAAAATTGGACCTGATCTGAATTCAATCGTGTTGTGACCGATCAAAAGTGCTACACATACATTGTATGGCACATTCCAGCCTTAAAACGCTCTTTTCTTGAGTTTACATCAAACAAATTATCGTTGATGTCCTTTTGCCTTTCAAGTGTCGATATGTAAATCTCAATACTCATGCCAAACTTTTCGTATGGTTTCGATATAATATAAAACCATATTTTTGCATAGACGGGTATGTCCAAACCTTTTACCCAAATGAACGAATATGAAATCTTTAATATTTCTATGAATACTTACCGTTTGCCTGATCGCTTTCTTATATTAGCTTTGAGAGTGTAGTTTCGCAAATCAGTCTCAGCAGTATATTCATCACCGGCTCATTGCAAAGCATTGAATTGCATAGCGTAGTCTTTGCAACATCGTGATTCAATTAATGGCGTACGCGCGAATGATGCGCTTTACATAGCTAAGCCATAAACATTTCAAACATGATTTCACTGGCGGTAGAGAATTTCGCTGCCTGAACCATGTTCATAGTTTTCCATTTCCCCCCGAATATTGTATATTTACATTCGCGTGGTTGATAATCCGTTGCGATAATCGAATCGAAACTGGTATGGATAGTTTTTAAACAATTCTAATCTGAATTACTCGATAAAAGTGTGTTATCAATTCTTAACCGTCAAGATAGGTAATGGGTATGATCGATCAACGATGACTAAAGAAGTTGCAGGTGTGGGTGTTGTATAAAGCAGCTCGAATGAATAAAAAACTGAGATATGCGCCTAAAAAGCCGGCCTGTGTATATATATATATTCGTCAGAATGACCTCACTTTTTTGCTAATGAATAACCTGTTACAGTAGAATTCGCTTCTTACAATGCATATATCTAGCAAGTGTACTATTTTGTATCATCGTTATGTTGGTTATCCGATCTTGGGTCTTGGTTGAAAAAAGCAGCCGCATAACATTCGTACGAACCTGTATTATTTATGTTCCCAAAATGTTCTTTCGGATTTTCAGTTTGATTGTAGTTTTTGCATGCATGCTTATCAAAACTTTTCTGTAAATATTTTTTTAAACGTAAACTATTTTACAAAATAACTTAACTGAACAGCAATTCTTATAATGGTGTCTAATTATGTACCAAACCTCAAACAGTAAAAAAAAAATCTTTAAATCCACACGCACGCAGTTGCACGTCAATATAATTTGCCAAAGATAGATATATGAGAAATTGTTGCCGCCAAAAGATGGAAACATGATGGGAAGAGACCGGCAAAATATTGTTTTGCAAATAAACTTTTTTGGAGGTCATCTCACATCACCGCGGGGAGACGAGCTGTGGAAGTTGTTTTTACTAAAATAGTGCGAAACCACGCTATCGTCTATGGAATGAATGATTTTTGATGTAATCATTTCTGTGCGTCGTGGCTGTACAATGTTTCTTAATAAAGTCTTTTGTCTGCAGCTTTATTTCGAAAAGAGATTATATTGAAACAATGTTAATTGTTCAGTGTTTGAGATGAGGAAAAATCAGAGATGTTTTTCTCTCGATTGTATTTTGAGGAACGGTTTCATTAAGCGACTGCCATTAAAAAGCTTTTATTTGAATTATTTAGTGCAAATCAACTTGAATAAAAAGGTGCAGATGGTATAAATTTTGGTCTTCATTGTAAGCCCTTGATTCCAAGCACACTATACACTGAATATTCTGTATATCTTTCTAGAACATTAAGGTCAGATTCTTCTGATGTCAATCACAAGAAATATGGTCTTCAAGATTGCCTTCATTGGAAATTTAATGGATATTTTCGTAGCTCGTAGAATCAATGTAAAATCATTTTTTTCTTCCTACATATATTTCAAAATTACCAAGAAACACAATTAGCCGCCTACATTTTTTTCGTTTGCATGATTTTAGTAAGGAAAGTCCTTTGTTTTTAGTTCTTGATTTCCCTCGGACTGCATACATGAACTCCATTGTTTGACCAGAGAAAAAAGCTCACAATTGTCTTTTAAATTGCATTTCATGAGAGTAAATGGAACGTAACAATTGACAGTTATTTTTAAAATGCCATGCCAACATGTTTCAGTTGGTATTAATTTATTTTTGAGTAAATATTCTTCAATTTAATTCAAGACTAATCAATGTGAGCGAAGGCACGAATGGTTTTGCGAGAATTTGAAACATTCACACGGTTTTAAATTCAAATAAAATGTTTGCTTTGGTTGATGGGTTGTAGTGGCAGCGCCCCCTTTATCAAGAGGTGGCTTACTTAGGCCATGATAGGCCTATTGTGATACCACAAAAAATAAGGTACGGCACTAGAACCTGTGGGATGACGAGAACCATTTAGATTCTCGTATGAAGCTGGCTATGTAGCTTATATGTATACTGTCTACTTTCGTGAGGCTGCCCAGGAAAGGCGAGCCTAAAGTTTGCTGGATAGTACTGGGCGTTCGCACCGAAAATGTTGAATCGTTTTCTGCTTCTTCTCCGATCTGCAGCTACGACAAAAATCGAAAAAATGTTTGCTTTAATCAAGCGAACTTTAATCTAGCAATTATCATGGGTTTACATTTTGAGGTAATTTCAATTTTCAAAGGAACGTATTGATTCTAGTCGACATAAACCGTTGCTTTGTTACGACATTGAAATCCCAAAATATAATTAAACCTAAGAAACGTTTCGAGTTCATTTTAATAAATTATCTTATCATTCTCATAAAGGGATTTCCTACCCCGTGGCTCTGGCATTGTTACTCGAAGACCATTGATATTACAGCTAATCAATGGCAATACAGGTAACAAACGAAAATTATTTGAATTTGAATCACTGTATACAATTATGACTCCTTTTATAGAATTTGCCGAATTTTTACACTGCAAAGGGAAGAAATTCGTTAATTTCGATGAGGTTCGTCAAGAGATCGAGGCGGAAACGGATCGTGTGACGGGCAGCAACAAGGGCATCTCGAACATCCCGATTAATTTGCGTGTATATTCTCCACACGTGTTGAATTTGACCCTAATCGATTTACCGGGTCTAACTAAAGTTCCGATTGGCGATCAACCAGTCGATATTGAACAACAAATCAAAGGGATGATATTTCAATTTATCAAAAAGGAGACATGCTTGATTTTGGCGGTGACGCCAGCCAATACGGATTTGGCGAACTCGGATGCCCTGAAACTAGCCAAAGAGGTTGATCCGCAAGGTATAAGAACAATCGGTGTGATTACCAAGCTAGATCTTATGGATGAAGGCACGGACGCTCGGGATATTCTCGAGAACAAATTGCTGCCGTTGCGACGTGGCTATATTGGTGTTGTGAATCGGTCGCAAAAAGATATTGACGGACGCAAAGACATTCTGGCTGCAATGGCGGCCGAAAGGAAGTTCTTTTTGAGTCATCCATCATATCGTCACATGGCCGATCGTTTGGGCACGCCTTACTTGCAACGGGTGCTAAATCAGCAGCTAACCAATCATATTCGCGATACACTACCAGGACTTCGCGACAAGCTGCAGAAGCAGATGCTGATGCTTGAGAAGGATGTGGAACAGTTTAAACACTTTCGACCGGACGATCCGAGCATCAAGACAAAGGCTATGTTGCAGTAAGTTAAGTTGAAGTTATATTGTTTGCAGGATGTTGATGCGACTATTTTTTCTCTTCCTTATCGTATGCAGAATGATCCAACAATTGCAGTCGGATTTCGAGCGAACCATTGAAGGATCCGGATCAGCATTGGTCAATACAAATGAACTTTCGGGTGGTGCTAAAATCAACCGTATATTCCACGAAAGGTTGTATTTTTTTGAATTCGACATGTTTGAATGTCCTTTTTACAAACTTGCTTGCGTAACTTCAGACAAATTGGCTATTTGAAACAGAATTAAGTAACACGAATGAATTGCAAAATTGAGCAGGGGATCCAAGCAAATCTATTCGTTTCTACGATAATATTTCAAAGAAATAACTGGACTTTGTGTTCACACAAAAATATATAAATATTTTTGATAAGTAATGTTTCAAATTCATTTTTAACCCGAGAACACTTCAATATTAATCTTAAAATCACATAATCAGTATGGTTTGCTTGTTGTATCTCCTGCGCGACACAAATTTGCTAAAAGTAATGCTAGAAACTCGAACATATTTTTCAAATACTTATTTTACACCTAATAACTTCAAACAACACGGAAATACCCAATAGTTTGATTTCGGTAGGAAATGTAAACGAGATCGGTAAGATGTACAATTTTTCTTCTTGATATAACTTTTTTAACAAAAAAACAACAACACAACAATGTACTTTTGGCCTCTTATACTACAACTCGCTAGTTTTTTTGTCACTTATTGCATATTGTTATTCCTCTTCGCATTATTGCTATTTTTTAACATATATAATTTTTAGCGAGCTCATTGTACTACTCAGTTTTGAATCCTACAATGTAGCAAATAACATTTCAAATAAATATCATGGACTTTTGATATGATGATTTTCAAGCTGAACATGATGTATATCAAATGTAGAACGTGGATGCGAAAGAAATTTCTCCGACGAGTTTTCTCAAAGTTCATTTGTGTTGGAGTTTAACGAATGAACTGTATATACCTTGTTCGACACCTTGTCTTCAGTGTAAAATCATCAAAAGGGTGGTTATAGACTTCAAGACAGGGGAATGTAAGACATTTACAATTTGAAATATGGAATAAATGTGATCGCAAGCTTGAAACGGCTTGTGATATTTTCAGTGTGTAAATGTTTGACAAGATTAAATGCGTTCGTTTGATTTGCCCTCCATCGATTATCGATTGTGGGGCTTAAACTCACAATTTAAAAAGTTCATGTAAGGTATCCTTCAGGGGACATTTCTCGTTTCAGTATAACACACAAAACTATTCTAGTTGATTTTGTTCATCGGTGAACGAATCGTGATGTTACTTGTATAGTATTTCAAAGCTGTCTTAAGTAGTTTGGCTTCTTTCGATGCGCGATGATATTAAAAATGCACTAACAAACTCACTTCAATTGCACGTTACATACAAAGACCGTTCTAATAACAAATACTTTCAAAAAACATCCTTCTGTAAATACGAAATAACTCAACAGACAGACTTGACAGCCCTATACGCCTTCCAATTAAAACTAGAGCCAATAGTATGAAGTTACGTTCTGTACTAGTTGTTCAGAATTCAGAAATTTAATGTTGATGAATGCAAATAATCAAGAACTATGTATATACATATATCATGAAAATGAAAAAATAAGACGAATGAACAAGCGTAAACTATATTTTCGTATAGACTGCGCTTCGAAATTGTTAAAATGTCGTGCGACGAAAAGGAACTTCGACGAGAAATTTCATTTGCCATCCGCAATATCCATGGTATTCGAGTTGGTCTATTTACACCCGATATGGCTTTTGAGGCAATTGTTAAAAAACAAATTGCCCAATTAAAGGAACCAGTATTAAAATGTGTTGACCTAGTCGTGCAAGAATTATCAGCTGTTGTCCGCTTGTGTACGGACAAGGTATGGAATTTTTTTGAATAATTTTGTTTGATTTCTATTAATTTCGATACGTTCTCGTAGAGAGTAGTGCATTTTTTTCCTAATATTTTTGAAATATACATATGTGTCACATTGTTCACGCTTTGTATTGAGAGGTTTCGAGTTGAATTTGCACATTGCTCCAACGATTTCTACATTGTCGTAACATTTTAGATGGCTCGATACCCGCGCTTACGAGATGAGACGGAACGGATAATCACTACATATATCCGACAGCGTGAGCAATATTGTAAGGAGCAATTGCTGTTGCTGATTGATTATGAGCTTGCATACATGAACACCAACCATGAGGACTTTATTGGTTTTGCAAAGTAAGTACGGTTGCTAGACAAAAGCAACAGATTGTGACGATGTACTGATTTCTAATCTTCATTTGTTATCCATTGTCAGTGCTCAGAGCAAATCAGAAAATTCAACGAAGACAGGTACTCGCGCCCTGGGTAATCAAGTGATTCGAAAAGGTCACATGTGCATCCAAAATCTCGGGATAATGAAAGGTGAGTGCCAGAGTGATTACTGGATTAGTTTGTGCGATAATTGTTCCGTGTCTCATTCGCCCAAGTAACGTTTTTAGATGCCTTTAGATGCTAGCTTCAGTAATTTCTCCTCTAAACATGTCTTTAGTTGTCTCTCACGGGAAAATTAAGTTCGAGTAATAGTAGATAGTTTGTGTTTCATAATTTCCTTAACATAATTTTTGCTTTCTATTAAAATTATTGTTTACTTTTGATATTTTCCACCTTTTTTGTAGCTTTGATGAGTTATTTGAGCCGAATTGTTGGTTTGTATGATAACATCCATTTTATATTAATTTTGTTATGTTCAGCCTTATTCGATTCTTCTACTCTGTTTTGTTATGTTCTAGTTATGTGTATGTATGTGATAGTGTTTATGTTTTAGTTTGCTTTGTCCATATTCTAATGTTGAAATGTTAGGTTACGAAACTTACACCGATCTAATGGGGAATTGGATAATAAGAAATATTCAAATTGTATGATTGAATTGGATAACTAACTAGATGTAAAGTGAAAACCTAACATTTTAGCAGTACATCATGCTGATATCTTATCGGAAATGATAGTGCCATTCTGCTTCCAGGCAGTTCTTTGCAGAGTGAAATGTATTTGTGCCAGTAATAAAAGTATAGACAAAATTGATAAGAAATCTTTTATGTGACCTGTGACTGGCGGTAGTGGAATACGTTCTCAGTTTTTAAAAAGTCTTCATCATATGCGTTGCTGTTTCTTATGAATGAGAATAGAGAAAAGACTTTACTTCGGGTTTCAAGTCAGAAAATATAGTGAAACTTTTTTGTGAAATTGAACTGATTAAAATTTGGTCTGATTCGTTTTCGTTGAGCTCGATAATGTTTATAGATTCTCTCAATAACCTAAGATGTCAAATAATCAATTAAAATTTCTATTCATTGGGTGTACAACTTTGCGTCCGCGGTTTCCCGATAGATGGCTGTATCGGTAAGCTGCGGTCGATACGTACGTAGATTAAAATAGCCAAAAGTTATTTGGGACAAGGAAATTGGGTTCCGTACGAGTTGAAGCCGAGAGATATTGAACGGCGCTTGTTTGCATGTGAACAACTGCTGGAAAGACATAATCGGAAGAGATTTCTACATAGCATCGTAACCGGCGACGAAAAATTGGTCCGTTATGATAATCCCAAGCGCAGAAAGTCATGGGGAAAACAAGGACATGTCTCCACATCGACAGCAAAACCGAATATTCATGGCGCCAAGGTTATGCTCTCCATTTTGTGGGACCAGCTCGGTGTGATGTACTACGAGCTACTAAAACCGAGTGAAACCATCACAGGAGATCCCTACCGAACACAACTGATGCGTCTGAAACGTGCATTGATGGAAAAACGGCCACAGTACCGAGAAAGACACGTCATTCTCCAGCATGACAATGCTCGGTCACACGTCGCAAAAGTGGTCAAGACATACTTGGAAACTCTAAAGTGGGAGGTCCGGCCTCACCCGCCGTACTCCCTAGACGTCGCTCCTTCCGACTACTATCTGTTTCGTTCGATGACGCACGGCCTGGCTGATCAGCATTTTTCTCCGTACGCGGAAGTACGAAAATGGATACAATCATGGATCGCGTCAAAAAGACGTCTGCTTTTTCCGAGATATAATCCAAAAATTGCCGCAGAGATGGGCGAAAGTTGTCGCAAGTGATGGACAATACTTTGAATAGAATGTTTTTGTTAGTACTTTTGGACAATAAAGCTTTAATTCCGGGAAAAAAACAGCGGAAGCAAAGTTGTACACACAATAGGTTGCAGCTAATTTGTTAGAAACCAATTACATGTCATATTTCCTACTAATAATCAAGCACACCGCATATTGCTTGAATATTACATTTAACACAAGTGACAGTTAGAAAAGCAGGTATAACATCATGTCCGTGCAGAATTAAAATCCACTCAATCTTCCAAAAATATGCTCACATGAAACGCATGTTGATTACATTCATTAAAGCTCATGATAATTTTTAAGCAGTTTGAAAAAAAATATTCAATTGAAAAAACACATCCTCTTACCTGTGATTATTTATCATGTTTCAGGTGGATCACGTCCATATTGGTTTGTACTGACATCAGAAAGTATCTCTTGGTACAAAGATGAAGATGAGAAGGAGAAGAAGTTTATGTTGCCGCTGGATGGTTTGAAATTGCGCGATATTGAGCAGGGATTCATGTCGAGACGTCATACATTCGCGCTATTTAGTCCGGACGGTCGCAATGTTTATAAGGTGTGTGCGCGTGTTAGAGATGAGGATTAATTGGTTTGATTTTGGAGCGTGTTCCGTTCCGATGAAGTACTAACCATTTGCAAATGATATTGGAAAATCCGATCATGCCTTCATAGAAGCGATTTCGTATGATTTCAGGATTACAAACAACTGGAGCTATCATGTGAAAGTGTCGACGAAGTCGATTCGTGGAAAGCATCATTCCTTCGTGCTGGCGTCTATCCAGAAAAGGATAAATCAGCAGAAAATGGAGACGAGGTAATGAATATGTTTTTTGAAGATCAATTTAAAGTTTGCAATCAAATCATTTATGATAGAAAGCATAGCAATTTCACAAGGCTTTCTAATAATACTTTTGAAATTGCTGAAAATAGCATTGTAATCGTCAGTTTAAAGAAAATAATCAATCATTCAACTAGAAACTGTTCATTAAAATGAATTTTCTCAACTAAACATTTGATCGATTTTTACTAAAAGAATAATATTAATTTGATTTCTTTCAACAAACAGGGCGAAGGACATGAGGTTTGTTTGATTTTGTATGTTGCGGTCATTTGGAAATTAGTTATTTAGAAGAAGAAGAAAACATAGCTTTTGGGTGTACGCCTTTGTAGATTTAAGATTTTCCCCCATTAAAGATGATATGTGTTATTGATTTCACAGTAAAATGCAAAATAGTTTGATTTGAGATGCACATTCTCATAGTTTTTTCCAGAGGAACACAAACCCACACATTAATGGTCAATTTGAGTTATTTTTAATGATACGAACAATATTTTGTATTCATTTAATTTGGTGTTTGGTTTTAAGTTAGGCGGTTATGGTTTTCACTGATCGTTTTTTCCCCGTAAATTGCATGAACGTGGAGGTGAAGTTCAATAAAAAACCACATTTAAGTTATTACTGACTTAGAGCTTTCGGTTTCAGTTTGCAAATTTAATTGGCCAATAGTTGAGTTTTAAATCAAAATACATGCAAAATGGAGAAGACAAATCAAATGCTAACCGATTGAATTTTATTTCGATGCCTGTACTAAGGCAATTGAAGGGTTTCCTCTAAAAAAATTCTATCTAATATTTGGACAACCTATCAGGAACAAAAAAAAAAACATTCCATAAATTAACTGAATGGATTTTTGTTCAAGTTTGTATAATAATAGGCTTTGGTCAAAACATTCCGAAAATCGACCAAAAGAGAACTCCACCTTACAGACTAGGTCGAAAAGATCCTACCAACACTGAAAAGTGGTTGTATTTAGTTTTATTAGATAGAATCTTTTTAGAAAGAGTTCCATCAATTATTGATCATCAAAAAATAAACGGCAACAAACAAGTACACTCTCCCAAGTTAATTTTAAAATTAATTCACTAAATAAATAAAACCACTCATGTCCCCATCATATTATTAACACCTTCAAAATTCTATATTAAAAAAGCTAACACATTAAGTTCAACGGCTAATTGATTTTCAAACATTACGAATATACCCTTTGCTGCGACTAATGCGATGCACAACTGCTTCAATCCTTTCGTAGAAATCCGATAGTGATTAGATTAGAATTGCCTGTTGTAAATATTGTAGTTATTCTCTTTTGTAGGAAACGGGAGAGGTGGAAACCAGCTCGTTGGATCCACAGCTTGAACGGCAAGTGGAAACAATACGCAATCTAGTTGATTCTTACATGAAGATCGTAACAAAAACAACCCGTGATATGGTACCGAAATGTATTATGATGATGATCATAAATAATTCAAAAGATTTCATCAATGGCGAACTGTTGGCACATTTGTACGCGTCCGGTGATCAGGTAACGTACATAACATATATCTTTAAAATAAGCACTCTAAATAACCTGAATGAAATAAATAAAATCTGCTCAGGGAGGAAACGTATACCCAAGCGTTTAAAATAAATACACTAAACTTACTGTTGGTCGTATAGGCATTCATTTTCGCATAAAGTTCCGCTCTTAATGGTTAGACCTGACTACCCAAAACGACAGAGTGGTGGAGAGGTTTATTTTAATAGTGTCTTTTATTAATTCATTGCAGACCTCAATGATGGAAGAAAGTCCCGAGGAGGCGATGAAGCGCGAAGAAATGCTTAGGATGTATCACGCATGCAAAGAAGCATTGAGAATTATCGGTAAGTCTACGAATGCACGATTGTACTTATTTGATATGACGGAGCTAATAATTTATTAGGTGATGTATCTATGGCCACGGTTTCAACGCCGGTGCCGCCACCAGTCAAAAATGATTGGCTTCCAAGTGGTTTAGATAATCCAAGATTGTCGCCACCAAGCCCCGGAGTTCCGAGAAAACCAACTCCAACACAACAGGTCAGTCAGTAGACAAATGGAGGCGGGAGTGATTTAATTGATCCTTATATGGACTGATAATTTTGCAGGGCTCGTTGGGAAGTATGGGAGGAGGCATGAGCAGTATGGGAGGTATGGGCGGAGGACGTGGGCCACCACCGCCGCCGGCGAGCGCACGTCCAGCACCCGCTATTCCGAATCGCCCAGGAGGCGGCGCTCCACCATTGCCACAAGGCCGACCAGGTGGCCAAGCGCTTCCAGCTCCGTTAGTTCCATCGTAAGTACTGCATACGATTTTACATGCAATATATTTTTATATCGGAAACGGCGTGATTGATGGATCAATAAATTAACGTAAAGTAATTGGTGTGTTTGTATTTTTTTTAACGAATTATAGCCAAACGAAATAAATACACTTTTTGCATATGTAGGGGTTAAACCAAAACGCAATAAATCCATCTAAAATAATTTTTCGATATTTGAGAAAAATTGCTTACATGCACAGAATTTTTTTTTTTCTGATAAATTTACTTACAAAAAATCTTGAACTATTGTACATAATCATCTATCAATGGATCAAAAAAATAATAAATAAGTTTTCATTCTGGAAAATGAAAAGAACCAAGTGAAAATGTTGCGGTTTGTTATGGACCTCCTCGTCTATGAACGTTGCTTCATCAAACACGTCTTTCCAAGCGAAACACATACATAAATTGCTTCGAAATCGTTTCAATTATTATGCTTTTCTGCTTTATACTTTCTTCTTTTCCAAGCTTTTTTCATTTTTATTATAAACCCGGTTGTGTTGTTTATTTTGTATGCTTATTTCTATTTGGTATTTTGGTGCAACCTTCAATTAATTTTATTTAATCGTGATACGAAACTTATTTTGTTTATTTATTTCAATTCACACTTTTGAAACTGTAAATAATGGAAAAAATGAAAGGTAGCCTTTTGATACGTTGTGAACAACCATGTAAGACAATTTTTCAAACGAGTTACGTGTAATATTTGTGTGACTATTCAGAACTGCCAACTAAAATATGTGTACTAATTTCTAGAAGGATCTATTCTATTTTACTACTTCGTATATTATTCAAAAGATTTTTATTACAACGAAGAAAGCAATTCGATTACAACTCAACTAGATTTGCATCATTCTATTTAGTTCTATTCAAAATTATCTGTTTATTTTGCAAAAAGGTTACATTTCATTAGAAGCCCAGCAACAACTGCTTCATTTGACCATTTGAATTGTTTCCGATCTCATATTAAATTCTATTTTTCATATGATTTTCTAATTGACGCGATAACAATATAGTATATAGCATATTTATCACGAAGCCATCATTCATCTGTTAATAATCTTTGAATAATTTCAGTAACACAAACAAATCAGATAAAAAACCCATTACTGATTTTATCTTCTCTTTTTCAAATTGTTGAATTACAGGCGGCGCTAAATAAAATAAATAATTAACATATTGTAATAAAACCCATCATATAAACTAGAAATTCGTTCTTATCAGCTTTGAAAATCATTCCTTACTAATTAATTTGTGCAGTTCAAAATAACTAAAGCTAAACAAATGCAAGTTACAATAAACATAAACATATGAAGAACAACCGAAAAACTTATGTGTCGTAGAGTCGTACATTGCTTAAATGAAAATAGAACTTGGAAATATATATTAAATGCATACCTATATACATAGGGTCTATTGCTACACTTAGAAGCTGAACATTATATATAAAAGAGAAAACATATAAATAGAGTTTAACAATGCATTGATATTGAACGTAGAGATTAATCGTTTTAAAATCTTATCAACAATTTATGAATAATAAACAGGACACGAGTAGAAAGGGACACACACGTTAAATTATAAGAGAAAATAAAATATTGCATGAATAATATCACACATTTGATGTATATTGTTGCCGATTTCATGAGTGATATTTAATTATTATTATTATTGATATTATAAACTTGGCATGAGATTCTAATCTTATGAACATTAAATTTAATAGATTGTTGAAAACAAAAAAATATACTCTCGAAAATTGATGAATTATCTATATCCTTTGTTCCATAGTTCAATTAGATCTGAATGTTTCAAAAAAATCGTAGTATTTATATAAAAAAATAAGAAGTCGATAATCGTGTTCTTGCTTTGGTAATTTTGCGCGAATTGGACAATTAATTCTTTGAAAAAATCAATTTTGAAAAAAAAAAACATAATTGCTTCGTAGGAAAAAAATTGAACTGATAGAAATGTTCCAACACACCAAATTAACGGAGTTGGCGTATAACCACGATACCAAATTAAATGTTGACACGGGAATGTATGTAATCTTAACCGATTTGTAAAGTTTGATTAGTAAAATATTTGTAAAGTTACACATGTTTATCTTGTAAAATTGTCTTACTAATTTAATTTGCACTACTCATGTACTAACCACTATACAATTTGCTTATTTCGTTTGTACTATATTTTCTGAAAGGGGATCAGAAGGGGATAATTATTGGATTTTCAGGAGCGTTGTTGATTCATGCATTTTCAGACTTTCAATCTTAGCAAATTGCTGGGATTTGAGCAATAAACATCTTTGAATGTCATCTTCGAGTCAAACATGAGATTCGCAAAAGTGTTGGTTACCTGACACGAATATGTATCAAGGAGGGAGAGTGCTTAATAAGTAAAATAAAAGAGCAATTGAAACAATGTTATACCAACAAAAAATCTTCAATATAGTCACCTTACCGCTCTATAATCATCGTCCAGTGCTGTTCCAAATTTTCTATCCCTGCTGTAGGATATTTTTTATTGAGATGCTCACCATCACCGCATTATCAAACACTCTTATTTTTCGATCTTCCAAACAATCATATCTGGAGCTGTAACCTCAAAAGGGACATTCTGAATTTGTTCCATTTTTAATCGAGTTCGGGCACGTTTAAATGCATTAACCCAAAAATTAAAGGTCTCCTTCCCTGATATGGCGTCTGTAAACAGCGTACAACTCAATTTATAGCTTTTCGTTTGCCCTCTACTATGTTTGGAAATGTTCAATCACAGCACGAAATTCTATCTGTCAACCAGTTGAAAGTTTGCAGACATTAGTTTGAAAATCAACGCTAGCTGTTAGTAAGCACTAAAAAATGTAGTGTCGCATTCTATAGGGAATTTACGCTGCTTATTTCATGACGCTTGTAAGCTCTCCTGTTCAATTGAGCGCTTATTCATAAAGTTGAATCTCTGTAATCTTTTAAATTCTATTCAAAATCGGTAAGATTTTGTGTTTTTCATGGATAATATTCTTGTACATCGATGGATAACACTTTGTATTCTTTGCTTCTCATAATTTCCTAAACCAATTCACTAGAGACAGCATATTAGTTTATTGTCTTAAAAAAATGTATAAAGCCCTTTGATTGCCGTCAGCATTCAAGCATATAACAATCAACTTTGACTCTTCCTGATGTATTTTAATCTAATCGCTTAGAAAAATGCTTACCACTTCTATCATTTAATGTGTTTTTTCTTTCCTTTCTGAAATCATTAACACAATTTTTGCAATATCATTTTGTTTGCTTTTTCTTTTTCTAATCGCGATAATCTTTTATTTTCGTCTACTATGTAAACTTTTTTTTTCATTCCTATTGCACTCAGTTTGAACGTAATAACGTGAAGCCTAGATTCAAACCAATTTTATCATACTCTAATTTCAATGAAATTTTTTTTAAAATATTAATCCAATTGAATAGTGTATAGCAACAGTGTTGTTGTAACAAAATCGAAAATTTTTACCAAACAATTTACCATATATAACATATGTATGTGTATAATCATAGTCGAATTGGTGGTGTTCCTGTTGCCGGTCTACAACAACAAATTCCACCGCAAATGCGTCAACAAATCAATCAGGCTGTCGGACAGGCTGTTACAAATGCCGCTATGAATGAACTTTCCAATGTTTTCGCCAGCAAGTTCAAGTAAATTATATATATATAAATACATATATAACATCTACAATAAATTCAAATATAAATATAAATACTTGAATGTATCTTGATACATAGGACATGTGAATTTTTGTTATTTCGTTTTGATTTTCTGTTTTGTTGCTGCCGCCATCCTCAATTTCATTTATTTGTTTTTATTTTTTCTCTTTTTTTTAGTTATCTTAACATAAATTTTGACTTTGATCCGCAATTAATAAAACTAATGCCAATTTTCTTTCCAAGATAAAAGCAACATGATGTGAGTTTATTAAATGAATTGTTTGAAAATGAGTTAGCAAAAAATATGAATAACGTAAACGGTCAATTAGAATGTTGCATTAAAAGCATGAATAATATTTGTTATGTTTTCAATTGAACTGTTCATACTAATGACATAATTGTGTAGAAACGATTAACGAATCGTACGTAGAGACGTAGAAGTTAATGCACATGTAAAACAAATACACTTTCTTTCTATGATAGAGGCAATAACAAGTATAGCAATTGCTTTGAACTGTTGGGGTAGTTTATTTTGCCGCTTTACGCTTAACACTGTATCATTGCTCACTGCTCGTTTGATATTGGATAATTTTTGTCTAACACAACACAATACCGATGATACTCCGAATATTAATTTATTGCATTGCTAAAATGCCAAAATCCAACAAAATCGCACATACACGTACTTTGAAATGTACAAGAATCGTGCTTAGATACAAAGAGGACATGTTTTGTGATAGCAATTTCATTTGTATTATTCAGAGAAGTTTCGAGCTATTGTGTGAATTGTTCGATTCGTACAGTATCTTGAAACTAGAAAAATGCGCGGCTGTAAAATATTTCCTTCGTCGTTGCAATTTACCATCATATATGCAGCACAGTCGCATGTTTTTCTACTCGACGTGAAATTTGAAATCATTCAGCATGTGATGATTGTATTTAAGCACAATTTGATAGGAAGTGACGATCGCATCATGCAAATCATTTGCAATATATGTTTAATTTCTCACGCGTGCATATACGAAATAAAAAAAAATCATGAACGTTGGAGTTTGCCTTCCTTCTTTTGTTAATAAAAATATAAATCTCAATAATATATGCAGGTATTTCAATTTAATCATATAATATTTACTAGTATATAACTTAATGTAGGTACTTCTTGGAACAATGCGAAAAAATTAAGATCGTATCGCAAATTACAAATATATAATATATAAACATTATAGTTTGGTGTAGAATTTTGTGTCTAGCACGCATCAACATATCATGCTTATTGAAAATAATTTAGTGCTCATATATCTTTGGAGTTATCGTATCGCGATTGACTGAAATAAACAGAAACGATGAATAGACAGGGAGTGTGAGGGGTGTTCGAAAAACTTCCAAAATAACTAAATCATAAGATTTTTCACAAATTTCAATTTGGTTTGGTTTGAAAAAAATCCATTTTTCTTAAATTCTACGTCAATAGCGAGGAGATTGTTTTACAATAGAAAGAAGATTCCTTTTCAGGAACCGAACAACAACTGCTATGATTGTTTTACATCGGCGGATATAGCTGGATTGTCACCACGCACAATTACCTAGTCGTGCCATAAATATCGATACAAGATGTTTTAACTATAATAATGAAACTACTAGTTGGGTTTTTTTCTACCGTTTATTGCAAAACTAACACACTACCTAATAAAAAAGAAATTATTCAAAATGGCCGCCTGTTGCTTGAATACAGCGCCGAAATCTGTCAGGCCACTGGTCTAGGAAATTGTCCAACGCCTATTTTAACAACTCCAGGTTGTGGTGGCGTTTTTCACAGACCTTACTTTCTAATACTGACCACAATTTGTAGTCGAGGGGACTAAGGTCTGGACTGGCTGATGGCCACAAATTAACGCTGGTAAACTCTAGCACATGGTTCCCCAGCAACTCTTGTGTGGTTTTCGTCTTGATGGCAGACGCAGAGTCTTGTTGGAAAACCCATTCTTTATTTTCAAACATGGTTCAGGTTAGGGGCTCCACTACCTTCATTCAGATATTCGACTGATAATTTTTGGCAGCTATTTTGACGCCCTTTTCCCGGAAATGGATAGAAGTGTCACCTTCGTAGGACATTTCCCACCAACCATCACTGATGCTGGAAAAATGTCCTCGTTCAACTCTCGGCATCTTTTTTGTAGCCTCCTTAGAAGACTGTGCATATATCCTATCATTTTGTTTGATGAAGGATTCCTCCACGGTAAAGATTTTTTCGTCGGTAAAATGTATTATTTTGTACTGCCCTTTACCGTATCTCGATAACAGCTGTTTTGACTTTTCCACCCTATTTTGTTTTAAAGCGGCATTGAGTCTGTGTCTTGTTTGTCTTCTGAAAGCTGTAAGCCTCAAATTTTCTTTGATGATACGACTCATGGTTCTTGGCGCAATATTCATTTCGCGCGACATGATTTTCTGATTGCGGACAGGATTTCTTGCAATTCTGGACCTTACAGCTTTGATGGCTTACGAGCCGAGCGAGGTCTGACGGATCTTTTACGGTCTATTTCATCTCCAGTATCAATGAATAACGCTATAGTTCGATACACAAAAACACGCATAGTTTTTAATGGCTTTAGTGTTTCGAAAATTCGGCCTTTCTCCATTCCACATTTGTGTAAAGCAATCACAGCGATGCGGTTCTCTTTGCTAAACCACTCCATCGTAACGGGTCAAGCTACACTGACAAGATTTGGCGTGTTTTTAGAGCATATGTCAACAATCAGGACTACCAACATAGCAATTAGCTACCTGCAAACTATCATCCGCAAGGGCCGTATTTACAGTTGTATCAATATTTATGGCACGACTAGGTATATCTAAATTTCATGTTAAATAGTGATCGTGATATTTTATCAAAAAATCTTTCACTGATCGTATCTCTTGAAAAGCACATTTGGGTATAAAATAAAAATGAATTTCATATTTTGAAAGTTTCCAAAACACGTCTTTAAGGGACAGTGAGGTGTGAGTCTGCACGATTATTTAACCGATTGAAATTTAGCTGTTATCATCGTATATTCTTAATACTAAAAAAGAAATAAGGTGGGTTATTAAAAAAGTACTTATTTTTCAATGCTTAATTTTGATTGCACAGCCATCGGCAACATATAATAAGGCATTGAAAATAGATTCCATTGAAAACAGGCTACATCATGGGCAGTATTTCAAGAATGAAAGCAAATATTTAACTAGCTTTCCTCTAGATTGAAATACACAGATGTAGTATGAGTTCACGATGCTTCGTTTGCGAAACTATCAAATACAAGTAGATGCTAGTAATTGCTTGTATTACGTAGTCGTATCGCTATGATATGCTTTTGATGTTTAATGGAACTGTAGAAATTGAATTAAATCAACATTTATATATTTATCGTAAATTTGTCCGCCGAAAAAAATCCAAGCATAAAGCTCTAATTAAACACAATCTGCTTTTGGAATCAATCAGGTCTAACCGTAAGACATACATGTTTAACAATATTTCGATTAAATTACATGGTACATACAATCAATCAATATATTCGTGACAGTCGTATTAAAATACTAAACTATATTCAAATAAATGTGTTTGAAAACTATGATAATAATTCGTAATTACAAATATATAAACATGTAGATGTTGTGCGTTAATCGATAATATATATATATTGTAATTAATGTAACTAATGTTGGAAAAATATTTATGAGCCTATTTCATAGGAGTTCACCGCAAGTGTTTAAGTATAATTTTTGTTTTTGATTTTTCAAATAATAAAAAAAGGAAGGCTAATTCAAATGAAAACATGATCGAGATGATAAAAGTAGTTGCACGCGTTTCTATTTAGATGTTTCATCAACGCACAGTACGTTCTGTGTTTCTACAAAAAAAATCTATCGCCCCACTTTGCTGTTAAATCTCGATTTAATAATGCTTGAGCTAATCTAGAAAGAAAGTAAAACAGCACACCCTCCACATATTCTACTCTGTATGTGTAAAGTTATGTTACTTCTAAAGTAAAATATATATATCCTAGACGATGCACGTAATTATTCAATTCACAAAACGTTGGTAGTCTCGTACACTAAGATAACTAAATATATGAAATTGTACACAGGAACATGACAAATAACATGCTAACAAAATATATAGAAATATTCATAATAATTTTCGATTTTTGGCAATGAATTTTTACAAAAAAAAAAAATGTGGTTTTATATAATGAGTTTAACAACACACCACCGTCATGTAGTTATATGGATAATTTATTTTTAAATTGAACAACCAATAATTGTAGATTCGGAAAGCAAAATGTTGGACAAATTGAAAAGTCGTAACTTTTGAAAGTAACATATGAATTTGGTTACTATTAAATGAGGCAATGATAAGGATTTTGATCGCTAAAAGTATTGAAAGGGTTTGTAAATTAATTTTGTCTTGTATATACACACATTTTGGAAATGTACCTATCATTTAACATTTTGAATAGTCAGCTAAAAACATATCTTTTTTTCTGCATAAATCCTTTACAAGGTTAACTTGTAATGAAAAACAACTTTATTAAAAACTTATAAAAACAGTTTCCAATCATATTTCATTGATCTGATCTAAAAATGCATGCTTAACAACATCTTTATGCTGAAATGTTACGCTTCAACCACAACAGCTAGCTGTGGAGCTTTGCAAATATTTAACTAGGCGATCCCAATAAATCCTATAACTATTCTAATTTCATCTCGAATATGTTTTGTTACTAAAATGTTGTACACACCCTCTACAAACAATGAACTGTTGAAACATTTATTAATTGATTTTTGAAATCAAACTTAAAAACAAATAATTTATTGTTAAGTAACGAAACTCTTCTAAACAGAATTGATTGAATTCATGTTGTACAAAAAGCAGAATACACCGAATCTTTAACACAGCATCAAAATAAAAACAGCTTCCCATATACTGGGAAGTTGAAAAAAACGAAATGCTATTATGCATATTATAGTAGATGTTTAAGTATTCGCTGAAACACAGCTCTTCCTTTATCTTTAGTTTCATATCTGTTTTTAAATTGTTGCTAAATTGAAAATTCTACGATAAAAAAATCATGCAATATATTCAAAAAAAAGAGCAGAAAATATCATGAATATCCAAAATTACACAATAGCTAAATTGAACAGGTCACATCAAGAAAAGAAAAAAACGGAAGCAAACATTTTTAATGTTAAGATATACATTCATTCCAATATATAATATAAATTATTATGATTATTATTATTACATATATATATATATTGAAAGGAAGAAGTAAAAAAATCATTAAATATTGTTCAAGTGGTAATTACGGTTAAAATGAAGTGATTATAAATGGAAGTAATGATGACTAAACGACCGATAGATCGATTCGTGTTCGTGTTGCATTCTTTTTAAAGAGGACACACTGAATTTGATGCCGATAATTTCGTATCGTACAACAGATGAAGGGTTGTTACCTTTTGGAATGGTGCACATCGAAATGTCGAGATATATATATACATATATAAATAGTTATTGATCGAGCCTGAAGAAAACACCCTATAAAAAATCTACAAACAGATAATTGTGAATGTGTTTTAATTACTTTATGTTTGTCCGTGTTTTTATTGTGATTTTTTTGTTGAAAGACGTGCGTTATTTCGCTGCTAAGTTTTGCTCAAGGTGGTGGTGGGAAGTACAAATTTGATATGTTAATAATAATAAGTTCGCGATAAGCATGGCCAGTGTCGTAGATTTAGTTTAACGAGTGTTATTGTCTCGCTTAAAATATATTTTTAAAAAATATATAAAAAATGCTTCGACGAGTTGCAAGTCTATTAAAAAAAATTGCGATTACAAAATTTATCCGTTTATTTATTAAAAAATTTCGACACTAAAAAGAAATTTTCCTGCAGAAAAAAGGAATTCAATTGTTTCTGTTCCGACTTTACATTTTCGTCTGGCCCAATTCTTCTCGTCCTGTCTGAACTTCAATTATCACATTAGTCAAGATTGATTTGATGCAACAATTAATTTGTGCCAAATACGAGGGTGGTCCGATAAGTACTTAGCCTACAAAAGAAAAACGAAAATTTTGGAAAAGTAGCGATTTATTTTTTAATATAATCTCCTTTTAGTTTGAGACACTTGACCCAGCGATGCTCCAACTTCTTTAATTCGTCTGAAAAATATGTTTTCTCGAGGTCTGCAAAGTAGGCCTCCGTGACGACGATGACTTCCTCATTCGACTCAAATTTTTGCCCGGCGAGTGACTTTTTCACGTTTGGAAAGTGCTTCTTCGGAGCACGTTCGCCGGGTGAAGTCCACTGTTTCGACTGTTCCTTGGTCTCTGGTGTGTATCAGTGGATCCATGTTCGTCGACGGTCACGAAATGACGCAGAAACTCCTTCGGATTGCGCTTAAACAGCGTGAAACACTGCTCTGAAGTGGTCCGAAGTGAGCAAAACGCGGCACCCACCGCGTCGACAGCTTTCTCATGCCCAAAATTTCATGCAGGATAGAACCCACGCGGTCTTTTGAGATGCCTACTGTCTCAGCTATCTCGTGCACCTTCAATCAGCGGTCTGCCGATACGAGATCGTGGATTTTTGTCACGCTATCCTCCGTGGTAGCCATTTTCGGGACACCTAGGCGTGGTTCATCCAATTTTTGACGGTTGCCATCGAAGGAGAAGAGTCACCGTACACAGCATTCAAGCGCTCTTTTTCCATTTTGCTAAAATACGCGGACACGCCCGCTTCCACACACGGTCAAAACAAAACGACGAGTCCGATTCGGCTGAAATTTCGACAGTAGCCCTTTACGAGAATGTACTACACGATAGTAAATTTCTCTTGCGATAGTGGCGCCATCGGCCGTTGAGGCTAAGTACTTATTGGACCGCCCTTGTATCAAGCATACAAGGGCGGTCCAATAAGTACTTAGCCTTATATTTACTTATATTTTGTTTCGGATTTCAGCGAAAAGCTTCTCACATAGTTAATCTTCCCCTTTTTACAATTGTTAGATACTTGAACGTGAACTCTGCACCGGCTGTAAGCAGGGTTTAAATTGATAACAAATTGTGTTATCGCTTACGTGCATTTCTCAATAAAAGGACGAGCTATGGACGTGTAGATGCTAAGAATTTATGAGGTTGGGAATCTCTGTATCGAATGAAAAAGATGGTATAGTTTTTTTGCGTAGCGCTGATAAGAGGAATAGCCTTCCTCACATTTTTAGATATTTCGAAAAAAATATAATACTGAGAAAACGTCACGGTCAACTCTTCCATCCATTTTTGATCCGTCAGTGTAGATGTCGATCGATTCCTGCATCTCTCTTCTTTCTATGGTCCAGTCATCCCTACTCGGGACGATTGACTTGAAACCATGATGAAAGCAGGTAATCGGAGAAGCGAGGTCTACTTTCCCTGGCGTTGGTCCATCCCTCCGTAGTCAGTTAAATTTAAAAATGTTTGATTTTTAAATTTGTGGATTTGAGGATATCGATTCGCGTGTATGTTTTATCGCGGGGGGTTTTCTATTCATCTAGAAGTAGAATAGGTGTCAATATGGCAACATTTCTAGCGATACGCAAATAAAACGCTATAACATATTACCTCATGTAATTAACAAAATAGATTGAATTCATTAATACCGGAATTATTCTCCACTAATTCGTTGCATTTTGAACGCTTCTTCGTAATTACACATGTGCTTCACTTCTTAGAAACGTGTTGCGCTTTGAATTCAATAAACGTGTTGCTTTTTTCCCTAAAAAATTCTGCTAACGTTGGTGAATGTCTAACATAGGTAAGCATTAAATTGTATATAATTTTTTCATATTTTCTATAAAAAATGGACGAATCGCCGTGAACTACAATAAGAAACGATATTCAATTTCCATTCTAGCCGTCCTGTGCCGAATCCTCCACCAAAATTGCCCGATCGGAACATGTACGGGAATACAACATATAACGGCCGACCGTAACGTATTTAGGACAGAAGATAATTTCCATCACTACAACTGTTTGGATGCGACACTTAAGGAAAACAATACACTCTGTAATTATAAAATGTACACAACCTGTTCATATAGATTACAAATAATACAATCACTAATTTATAAAACAAAAACAAATATAATCTAGGAGAGAAGCCGAAAAAACTTTTCTTGTAAACATGATCACATAGAGAGTTAAAATGAAAATAATTAACAATAATACCTAGGTTGATTTATTAAAGCTGTAAACTTTGTACCGGACAAACGTTCCGATTCTTATTCTGATTCAGAAAATAGTGTGAACGGTTTGTGGATGAGCATAACGTATTATCTGATACCTAAATTGAAAGGCAAGTCGCGAATTAAGTGGATCAATAATCTAAGAAAAAAACTAACTAATCCTTGTATTTTTTTAGAAGTTTTTACTTGAAATCTTTATATTGAAATACTGAAGAAAATTAAAAAACCAAGCGCACCTACTACCTCTTGTATTTTTTGAAGAAAAATTAATTGAAAAACGTTTATTTTTTGCATGTATCATTGTCACAGTATAACATCGTTCCCATTTAGGCATGAACGCTTATGATATCAGATATTAATTATGATTTATTTTGTTGCTCTCGAAGTGATTTCTACGTAACGAGAGATATTACAAATATGAATGTGAAAAAAATGAATAATTTAGTTTGTATAGATGTAAAACAATTATGAAAAACCTTTGTAAATATTATTCATTTGGTTATTTTATAATAAAATCATAGATATAAAAGTTGTTACAAATTTTTGTAGACATCTAGATGATAGTATTTTGAATTATAATAGAAATATGATAAAATTGCAATGTTTGTCTTTATTTTAAGAATCAATGGATTTGTGAAAAGGGGGAATCTGTTTTGACGGTTGATATACAATATATATATTTTAAAAGAAGATTCTTACATGATATAATAGAAAAAATCTGAATTTTCAGGGAGTACTCACACTCAAAAAAATCTAACATTTCTGGCATTCGATTTCTCTGAATTTTTATTGCTTTTTTGATTTCAAAAATTCGCTTTCTTATATTACATTAGAGTAAATTCTGTTTCAATTCGGTATTAAACTACACTCCCATTGTAACGAGTTACGACGATAGGGTACCGTAAAGTGCTCACTGTTACGTCCGCGATCAAACTGTACTTGGTTGTGTGATTATTATTCAATTTTAGTAATGAGGATGATGATGCAAAGGGACCCTTGAACGCTTGCCTGTGTTTTCGGTTAGAATTCTCTACTAATTATGCTAGTTGTAACCGCTGAGGATGACAGGGGACTATAGAAAAGTGTTCCATGCTGTATACTGTGCCATAATTCACTGTGACTGACTCTGACTGCATCCTGGGGAATTTTCCATACAGGTGTGTGAAGTGTAAAAACTTGTGTGTTCGTGGTGGATATGTACGCTTGGCCAGTGGAGGGGTTGCCTTGTTGCACTAGTCACCTGAAATCCTGACTAATTTCAGTTGGGCAATCAATTGAAATAAAATATCAATTTATTAACATTTTCAGAAAAAAACTGCTGATTTTTTTATTTCCTTAATTCATTTACAATCACCGTTATTGTTTTTTGCTATATAATTATAATAATAACAAGAAAATTGACAAACTCATCGAATTTCGACGTTTTACTAATTTAAATATTTCTCGTCGTTTTCAGTTTCAATTTTTTCCTTCACGTGAATGTTATCGAATAATAAATATTCCAATATTCCAATCAACTAAACTTGTTCGGTTTACAATATGAATTTTATATGTATGATTATATCGGATCAAAATTTTATTGTTACTAGTGCAAAATGAGAATTCAGGAATAGTTGAATCAGGACAAATTTTCCCGATGATTTTATTTCGTTGGAGAAGAGCAGAATTTATATTTATTGCAGTTGGCCTATTCCTAGTATCGCGTTTAAATGCTGCTGTTGTTGCTGAAGTAAAACAACTAGTATTTATATATGTATGTCGATTGTAAATATCATATTCGTATATTAGTTTTATATATTATAGAGAATATATGATTTAAAAATGTCGTAACGTGTTTTTGAGAGTTTTTCCAATGTTTTTTTCCAATTGTGAATAAGAAGAATCATTAATAATGAGGCAAAACTTTTTTTCTTTTAAATATTAAATGTATATATTATATATCACATGCCTTTACAAGAAAACGATAGCAATTCAAGGAAATGTCTAAATTGTCACAAATGCACACAAGAATCGAGCAGTGTTGTTGTATTTTTGTTTATTTAAAACAGATCGATTTCATGACGGTTGAGTATCACATAATATCTTGTTCTTTTTGAAGATGCCGATTAAGACGCGATTCTATTAATTTTATATATTGCTTATTTGCCTAAAGGAAATTATTTTATGTATTCTCTGTGCACAATTTCTTCGAGGCATATTCGCTGTCTTGGTAATTATTTGCTTATAGTTTGTTTTGTTGCAATTTATGCAGTGCGCAGGTTCAGCACGTACTTAATAACTCTTAAATAGGATTGGGAGTGGAAGTGTCGCGCGGACACAAAGCATATAACGGACGGGATTAAAGACTTCCGAACTACGCCCCAATGTAAAAACAACAATCTAATGAATTCATTTGGTTACATTATATTATTATGAATATAGCAATTGAGAAAATATTACTTTTAATTAACATCACTTGAAGAATATTATGTTCCTCCTTTGAATCAACCCGCGATTTGCTTTGCTGTTTTCGTTTTACATTTTTTTAGTTGGCTAACAATAAGAGTAATATAAGTAACAAATTGATTAACTAGCATTATTATAACGTGTTTTTTTTTGATTTCATACTATTTGCTTTCGATTTTCTAGACATTACTTGCTTTTATTTATCAATTGATTCATTATCTTTTCTACTATTATGTGTTATATAAATTGAACAATAGTAACAGAATGTATGACGAGCAAATTGAATGTGAACAATAATCATTTATGTATGGATATGAACTTAATCTTCTTTGCTAAGACACCCTAAATCAGTAAGAAATACTTCGGGTGTAATAATATGAGATGAACCGACAATCACTTCCCAATTTTTCGAATTGTTGGTCACTTCGTAGGCACAACGCATTTCCGAATAGCTTGCGCCGCCCACTACGAAAACAATTAGTCTTGGTACATTTTTTACGGCGGTCTGCGTTTTATCCTTGTGCCAATGTCCGTAGCGTGCACTAAAAATGAAATGGAGAATTATGACGATTGAACCTTCGGGTTTTTAAATGAAATTAATTAATTCGTTAAATTCAATTCGATAGTTATTTCGAGATCAATGATTTGCAATGGTGGTTTGAAGAATATCTATTAAAAATTTGCCGAGAATATGTTTGCAACGTCTTCATTGACACACATCCTGCATTGAAAAAAAAGATCAGATTACGTACCTTGTTGGCGCATGGTATGTGGCACTTTGTGATCGGCCAGCCAAAAATGGAAAATGTCTAGAGTCCAATTTATCTTCAACACAATCTTCCATAATATCCTTAATGACCGGTGTCCATCGCGACATTTGATACGTCTGTTCAGTGATACGTTCTTTTCGTGGTACTGAATAAGGCTTTTTGCGATTATTCTATGGGGAAATACAATCGATTGTAGTTTTTAATTCGATATCACATATGTATGTTATTAAATTGCTACTATACTCACGTCAGCAATAACATTTATTCCGAGAAAACTCAAATTTCGAATCATATCCTGATCTTTTGGTGTTAGTTGAGCGTGTGTGAACAATTTCGTAAGATTTTCTTCGGATATTCCATTTTTAATCATAACATAAAGTGCAATAATGCGAACTTTGTCATAATTCGATACATTCTATGATGCAATGAATATTTTAGTAAGTTGATGAATTAAGCAATGGATAAAGCAATAATAATTACTTTGTCAAGTAAAATGGGCACAATGTTGCGCATATGATCCTTTATTTTCTCGCCTTCTGCGTCTGTCCCCATTGCCAGATCTTGTTCGACACGGCATAACTTGTCAACGTAATTCTGTGCGGGGGATTTTTTTTGTTAGAAACTTTATCATCAAACGAAATCCATTCGACTCTCACCTGATACGATTTCATGCAATCTTCAGCTAAATGCAGATGAGTGCCATATTTTGAAAGCTCTTTCTGATACTGAGGCATCTTTTTAATCATTTGAGATAAGTCACGCATAGATTGTTTGTCCGCTGTTTTGGTTTTCAGTTTAAATTAATTTCACAAAATCTCAATAGAACACAAATTCATACCTGCAGTCATTCGCTTTGATTCTGTGAACTTTTTCAGATTTTGCGTCACTGCCTGCGACACAACTGCAATATGTTGATGTCGTAGCTCCACCCATAGCTCATCATTTTCATCCAGCAACACTTCCTTTTCGGGAGTGTTAGGCGACGGCGTATACTTGTAGACATCATTCACGATCGGCAATAGATCGTAGGCCATCGCTTGCAGTGTAAGCTCATGCAGTATTGGCGAAACACAATCGAAGCCGCGATCCAGAATAAGTAATTGAGATCGTGCCTTTTCCGGCCCTTCGCCCATTGTCGGCTCATCCGCTTTATATGCGTCCAGTTTTTGCTGAATAGCCATGGCTAGTTCAACATTTTTATCCCAATCGCTGCGGTAGCGAACAGATGGATATTCGCCGAGTGTAGCGCACAACGTGGCCACTTGTTCGGCAATGCGTTCCATGTTTTTAGCACGAGCAACAGCTAAACTTGGCGAATAACAGCATTGGAATGTATCGGGCGAGTCCAGTGAGAAAACCTGTATTGAATTGAACAAAACAAAATGATATTGGAATGCGTCCCGCAAGTGTAATAGAGGAAACTAAGCGAAAATAACATGAATATCAATTCACCTAATGCGTTTTAAAAAATGTATATACAGGCATATTAAATGAACGTAGCGTTCGTCAATTACAATTAAATATATTGAAGCATACTACCACGAAATCAAATAACAAACAATACACACTTAGCTACTATGAAATAAAATAATAGCAACAAACAAGATGGATGAAAGCATGCTACATATATACAGAAAGGGTATCGCACCTGGCATTCGTATGGAAGAAAAGCAATATTGATTTCCTTAAGTGTTTTGATTTTTCTTGCCGCAATTGACTTACACAGCTCATTGAACAATTCCTCCGGACAAACTAGATGCATTAATCAGTTAGTAAAAATAAATGAGTCATACTATCATTTTAAAGTTCATATCAAAAGATAATTATGTTAAAAGGTAGAAAATCAAACAAATGTGAATTCGTTCCAAATTGATTATCAAATCAAACCATTTCTAATTTTGTAAAATCTTGAGTTTTCTCTTAAAGTAGGACTGAAACTTATTTTAAAAAACAGTTTCGGTGAATTTGAAATGATCAGTTTATGGCGATTTATTCACTCAAACCAAAAACACACACACACACGTAAATACACCTCTTTGATGGAACATTCTTAAGGTTAAATGCAGCAAAACTTAATAGCAAAGCAGGCAATCATTCAGTCGCTACATAACCCACTCCTTTGCCAATTGAGACGTTGTAGAGCTTATATGTTAGTTGTATCATTTCATTTGTCCAAATCCAAACCAACGAAAAAAATACTTATTACATATTTGATCAATTCACCTGCTCCTCGTACGGAATAAATGCCACATTGATCTCTTTGCACGCCTTTATGAATCGAACGGCTCGCGACTTGGCAAGACGTTCAAACAATTCATTTGGTATCACTGATACATCATTTCATTCCGAAATTTCATAGCCCCCAAATAAATGATTTCAAAAATTAAAAAAAGGACAGGATAATAAACGAACTATCAAACTATGATTTGAAATCGAAATTATATATATTAAACTTGATAATAGGATGTTCATGAAACCCGTAGTGGAAGAATCAATGCAATACCTTCAGTGAAGAACACATGAGCTCCACGATATAGCGGTCTGTTTGGATGATCATAGTCGCGCATTAGTCCTTTTACCGATTCCTCGCACGGTGTGATTAAGTACACAGCCTCCATGGTTGGTAACGGTTCGCGCTTTTTCAAAATATCTTCAACCACTGAAAGCGAAAATCTCTAGAGCTGTTGCGCGTTGTATTGATATTTTACTGTACTCACGTGTTATGCCCTCAGCACTAATATCGTGCATTTTACAGCAAGCGGAAACCATTCGCATTGATAGCTTGTCGACAACAAGCACGCGCCATTCCACAGCACCACCCGGTTTAGGTGCTGCAGGCTTTTTAGTCGCCGGTGCTGGTGGTTTGTATCGGATGACTTCGTTCATGATTTCTGAAAAAGAATGGTAAAACTTATTAGTCTCGGTAATCCGAAACAATAACTACAAGAGTTTGATCAGATTATGGAATTTATGCAATTTTGGATGATTGGAAACCGGGTACAGCAATTAGAACCAATTTGAATCTTTAATTTTACACGAAATCTGCTATATTTTCTTTTTTTTTCTGTATTGATTCGAGGCTTTATTTTACCGAGCATAACAGCCTCGAAGAGGTTTTTGAGGAATTTAGTAATATCATCGTCCGTGGATACAACTCTAACCATGAGTTTCTTCTGATAGTTATATTTAATTTCCCAATTGAATGCCTCGATCGTATCCGTGACCCGGTTTGCTGTAGGTGAGGGGGCATTATCATGAAGCAAAATGACTTTATGTTGGCTTTTTGCATATCTCAGTCGTTTTTCACGTATTTCGCGATTCAAATCGATCGCTTGTTGTTGGTAGCGATCAGTGTTAACGGTTTCACCAAATTTTAGTAGCTCAAAATATATTACATCCTTTTGATCCCACCAAACGCAGAGCATTGTCTTCTTTCCAAAACGATTTGATCTCGCAGTGGACGTTGATGGTTCGCCTGGATTCACTCATGATTTACGACGCTTAGGATTCTGAAAATATATCCACGTTTCATGACCTGTCACTTTATTTTATATCTGGCCAGCAGTATTTGACAAGTGTTTTTTTTCGATTTTCTTGCTGTCTTTCATTCAGTTCATGTGGCACCCATTTTCCCAATTTCTGAATCATTTCCATAGCTTCCAGACGAAGAGATACTGCTTTCTGCGTCTCATTTAATTGTTCTGCAAGTTCTTGTTGAGTCTGAGTATCGTCTTCATTCAGTAAGGATTGCAAGTCCTTATCTTCAAACTTTTTCGGTGGTTTCCCACGTTTTTCGTTTCTCACATCAAAATCGCTATTTTAAAAATTTTAAACCATTAAAAGCACTGAATTTTGCCAAGAGCATGTTCGCCGTATGCTTTCACAAGCAGAAAAGGACAGAATCAATCTTTTAAATAATAATTATCAACATCCTTAGGACTATTTTTGTTATCTGGATAAGATGAATTTGGCTGTGAAAGATGAAAAACCCGTTATTAACAGAGACCCCAGAATACCACGCAAGAATTTTCCATGTGATCAAACATTTCCCATTAATTTAAACAACCTAATTAACGCCCGCAAGCAACCACCTTGCCTTCGCAACCATTTCCGTTTCAAACGGCAGAATTAAAATTGCTAATCAACATTTTTCGCTGATAACAAAACAAGGTGAATCGGGTGGTTGACTCACTTGACTTGGCCGTGAGTAACTTAACCAGGCGAATGACTCAGTTGCGTCATCCACATATCATCGAAATGATCATAAACAAAAACAAAAGCCATCTAAATGTGCTTGGACGTTATTTTTGAATTTTACAGTGCGCTGATTGGTGGTTGGTGACGAGCTCGGGCGCCGGTTCGTGTACATTCGTACGAATTCATCCGTGTCACACACAATTTGACATTTACATGTCAGCCGAAAAGTGGGTGACGTCACTCGCCTACTGCTCTCCGCATATGATTCTGCGCAATCGACAATTGACGGAAAAATCAATAGACTGACGACATTTTCGATTAGACAAACTCGGCAAATTGCGACACAACGTTCACTGCAACCTGAATTGCCAACAGGATCCAGCCAGGGAATCTTCGAAGTACTAAATTCAATCCAAATGCAAGCGAAAACAACCAGGGTCTTAGGCAAGGTTTGAGGGCGTTCCCCTAGCATAGTGCGTAACCAACCAATTTCACTTGAATCGTAGAAATAAACATCAGCAACTACTCACTTTGACCAACTAGAACCTTCAACGCCATTGTTTCAGATGTGCTTTAACTCGCGTCTGTTCCGGATTCGACAAATTGACACCGAACGAACGAAATGCACACACAAAAGTCCTCTCGCCTTGGACGGCTGCAGTTTTCTTTCCAATACATTGGACGGATTCGCTTTTCATCCATCTGGAACGGGCTCGCTGTTCATCCAACTTAAATACATTGAACGGACTTGCTCCGCATGTCGTGCCTGGAAAACGTCTCGGGTAGTTTGTGGAACCAACGAGTGGAGCATATGACCATCATTCGATGTGTTCGATGTTTTGATTTGCTACATTTGGCGGTTATTTAATCTCGCGTTAATGTACCGTTGCTCATTTTTTGGGTAAAGTAGATAAAACAGTGGTGCATGTTGGAACGTTATTTTTTTGATTGATTTTTCTATCTTTGGCGAAAGACGAATAAATCTTCCTTTTTTTAAACTAGTCTCAACACTTGTATTGAGATAGATCCTAAACGAATAAATCAAAGCGGTAGTACCAAGTTCAATTGTCGCTTTCGACTGGAAAGTGTCTCGTGTCGGTACTGCATGACAATTGACGTTACGATTTGCTAGGGATTGAGATTTTGCGGCGGGATTATTTATTGAAATCATCGCATGTTATGCGTAAATTATAATTTAGTAAGTACTCAAATTTCCTGGGATACGATAGTCTCTTTTAATAAACAAACTTGAAAGTGACAGAAAAAACTACGCGGGAAAAAATACAAGCAACAAATAAATATTCCCACAACATCGGTGAATGAATTGTGGATTTCATTTCAAGTTTCCTTGTCAAGCTCACGCAGTCCGTTGAAACAAACGATAGTGCAAAATTGTTCGCTTGAACATCCCAATTGAAAATAATAGAAAATGGCTTTAAAAGTGCAAGTGGGCCAAAGTAAGTATAATTTATATAAGTATTTGCATTGATTCCACCAGCATAGTTAAATGCAACAGGAACTCTACAAGTGCTAAGAGTTCACAGTGAATGTACTTATGTTGAATTTACATGTAACAATAAGAGCAACTAGTTTCCCGATAATTTTCATACAAAACATTCAATTAAGAATGGCTTACGAATTTTCTTACCGGGTGCAGTTGAAATTTTTCCCTCGTAGCCATTAAAATTCGAATTTCTCTTGAACAAGCCTATCGATTTTTCAAAATGTATTTTCATTTTATCAGTAATATCAGACTTGCGCAAAACTAGATTTTCTACAAAACAGAGTCAATTGACAATCAGATGGAAAGTGTAAACATTACGTACACATTTTCCTCCAATAACGAATCATGTCCACGCATACCTAGAGAATGTGTGCTAGCGCGATTCCTTTGCGTAGAATTTTTATGAATGAACAACCTAGGATATTTTCTTGTTGCTTAAGACACAACGCTTCAAACGGAATAAATAGTTGTTGTAGTGTAAGTGTATGAAAGAGTATAAAAATATATATTTGGTACCATTGACGGAATATATTGAAATTAAGGTGATAGACACTATAAAGGAGTTGATCTTTTGATTGGCGATTTTTATTGTTTGTTTATATTTTTATTCGATTTTTACGGTTTATTTTGCTTGGAATGTCTGCAGTGTATAATATCAATCATCAGCTTAATTCATTTGGAAATACATGTTTGGTTAATTTACTTTACAGAAATTATGAACGAAGTGATTCGTTACAAACCGCCAACTCCAGCTGCTAAAAAATCCCCGGCTAGTGGACAAACAACCCCAACAATTGTGAAGCCGGGACAAGTCGATTGGCGAGTTTTGGTCGTTGATAAGTTGGCTATGCGAATGGTATCGGCTTGCTGCAAAATGCACGAAATAAGCGCCGAAGGGATTACTCGTGAGCTTAAATACAAATATTTTTGGAATCTACAAATTAAGTTCAATTAAGAGACTCTACTTTACTTTAAAATCCAGTTGTTGAGGATCTTAACAAAAAGCGGGAGCCGCTAGCATCCATGGAGGCAATCTATTTGATAACACCTTCCGAGGAATCGGTTCGTACGTTGATGTCCGATTTCGAGCATCCTAATCGTCCCCTGTATAAGGCTGCACATGTTTTCTTCACCGAGGGTAAGTGGTTTTGGTTAAGCCAAAAATTATTGAAATAATATTCTTAAATTGCTTACGAAATTTACGGGGCATCTCATGAATGAGATGCGACACAGGACTTGGAACAAAGCCAACGAAATTTCAATGAATATTATTGATTTGCGTTATTCAGTTGCAAAACGAGTAATTTTTTACAGCTGTTCCAAGCGAACGTTTTGAATTATTATCGAAATCGCAAGCGGTTAAATACATAAGAACGTGTAAAGAAATCAATATTGCATTTGTGGCATATGAACAACAGGTGATACATACTTTGTTTCGTCCTTCAGATCAAATTAATGGAATTGATTTTCGCTATAATTTTAAACCTAACTATGGTGGATTACGTGGTGATGTCGTCACACATACACTCACAACTCATTCATTTGTTTTCGTTCTATTCTATTGTTGCTTGTTCGCAAAAATCAGTGGGCGAAATTCATAGAGAAAACGGTTAAGAAGAGATATTGAGAATGTTTAGAAGAAACCAATAAATACAGTACGATCTTTGATTAGACAAGACAAGGTAACATTAGCCGTTTTATAATTGAGAGCTACTTGTTTTGCGAATTGCCTATACTTGGTTTCTTGTTCACTGGTAGTTGGTTCATGTATTTCTATTTATATTTATCTAAAAACACATACCTACATACTTATACTTATTATATGATGTATGCATAATATTTTTCCACTTATATATTTTTATGATAATTCAAAAAATAGTAAGCGTTACGAGTTCATAGAAATTAATTACTTTCAACACATTTTAAGCTCGCTTAAATTTATTTATGATATCTTAAGGAGGGAATGACGAAAAGTTGCGCGTACCACGGCTTGGTGGGTAGTTTAAACATTTATGCATATATAGATTGGGTTTGAAAACATTTTATTTATTTTAAGAAACCCTCTGATTTTGTCCGAAAGTTAAAAATATCGTAATTCAAAGCAAAATGCCATATCCTGGAACGAAATTTAACTATGAAATTATAAATGAAATTATTATTTCAAAATCAAACACAAATCTAAATATGCTCTTTGAAAAATCAAGAAAAATAATTTTTGTCATAAAGGACATTCAATAGTAGTTAAATAGTCAGTCAATTATAGACATTGCATTTCGGGAGAATTTCCGAAAAGCTGGATTTTTTAAAGTGGAATAGTGAAATTTAAAAGTTTTCTAAGTGGTTAATTTCAGGAGAGCATACTGTAAGGTACAACTTCGTCGATTGTGATATCTTCAAAACGGTTACTTCTATGGAAAATGGACGTAAAATCTTCTTTGTAAAAAAATCCTAGGCTTTAAAATTAACCATTTTTTCTGTAAAAATGATCATTAGGAAGATATTCATGGCAAAGCGTTTTTTTCGTGACCTTTAACCCCGTGTAATTTTTTTAAACGGCAAACGGATTGATGAGATCTTTTTGATTAGAATCGCATAATGCCTCACAGCTTTCTGGGAATTTTTCCAAAAATTTGTCAACTTCAATGTCTACAATGACTGGCCTATATAAATTGAACAATTAATTGACTTTTGTTGATAACACTCATATCTGAAAGTTATCGCCCAGCCGTGATACGTGAACGTGTGTCTCTATGTGTGTTGTGCTATTCGAATTGCATCTAAACATTAGCATTTAAAATGATTCATCATAATTTAGTATGCCCTGAGGAGCTATTTAACGATTTGTGTAAATCATGTGCTGCTAAAAAAATTAAAAGTTTAAAGGAGATCAACATTGCTTTCCTTCCATATGAAAGTCAGGTGCGCTATTCCATTTGATCGATGTCTTCTTGCTCATGTGAAAATTTGTGTGTTATATGAATTGTGTGTGGTGAAAGTAAAACTATTCAAAATATAAAAAAACAAATACCACCGATTGTGTTTACTATAACTATTAAAATTATTCTGTGTTCTATTGAAACAATGGAAACCGATATTTGACATGCTGGCCTGCTATAAAAACAACCAAATAAAAGTCGTGTCTCAGCGAGATTGTATCTAAATGTTGTACATCTAAACAATTTTTTTATGAATGCACTCGTTTGTAAATATACTATTTTTTCCATTTTCATTTAAATTGCTGATAATCGATTATCAGGAAATTTGCTTAATATATGCATGTAGCAGTTACGCTGAATGTAAATAGTATTTTGTATGCATGATCTTATCGTGTTTGGTTGGAATTTTGGAAGCTATGCATGTTTAGGAGGCTTCTCTAAAACGAATAGTCTCCCGATTAAGTGGTTTAGGTATTGTCTGGGCATTTTGAGGAGGCGAACATGCTTGGGGCGTTAAATATAGCCCATTTTTACGGTCCGGATGTGATAAATTTTGGACGAAATTCGCCATTGACCTTTAAGTGATTTACATTTTTTGTTTACTTTTCACGACGGAATCTTCAATGAATTTGAAACACGTACCGAAAGTTGAATGTAAATTTTCCAGAATCCATAAACATTTACGTGTCAACCTAAAGTTATGTCTCATTTGTTAAAAATTAAATATAAGAAGCTGATTTGTGTCTTACACAAATTTATATACTATTCGATTTTTCCATTTTATATATTTTGAAATTACACGCGTGCTAATCCGAAATTTTTGCCTTACAATATTTCTGGGCATGCTTGCTAGCGACGCGTTTACTGCATGTGGCTTGCATTCGCTTAACAAAATGAGCATGTTATTTCTTTATTTGTGAATCGATCAAAAGGATAATCAAATACATAAAACCGTAGGTGTTTTCTCTCGACTCGCCTGATACGTTTCAATGCTTCTATTCGCCAATTTTTGCATCGGCACGTTCCAAAAACATGGATCGGATCGCCGAACAATTGGCCACTCTATGTGCAACTCTTGGTGAATATCCTCAAGTACGGTATCGCAGCGATTGGGACAAGAATGTTGAGTTGGCCGCATTGGTCCAACAAAAGTTGGATGCTTACAAGGCGGATGAGCCCACAATGGGTGAAGGTCCTGAAAAGGCACGATCACAAATCTTGATTTTAGATCGTGGTTTCGATTGTGTCACGCCCATTCTCCATGAATTGACCTTCCAAGCCATGGCCTATGATTTATTACCGATCATCAACGATGTCTATCGCTACACGCCGACACCACATTCGGCTGAAAAGGAGGTCCTTCTGGATGAGAACGATGAACTATGGGTGGCAAATCGGCATTCGCATATTGCTGTTGTATCGCAAGAGGTCACACAAAATTTGAAAAAGTTCACCGAATCGAAGAGGATGACGACAAGTAAGTTGAACAGTAAATCATGCGAAGGATCTTTTTATTGCAATCTTTATCTTTCTAAGATCCTCGAATACAGTAGAAAATTTTATTTAAAAAATATATTACCAATACATTTCAATTAATATTGCAAACTTTTAAACAATCCTAGCCGACAAACAATCCATGCGAGATCTTTCGCAAATGATTAAGAAAATGCCACAATATCAAAAAGAACTGTCGAAATACGCAACACACTTGCATTTGGCGGAAGATTGCATGAAATCCTATCAAGTGAGTATATCCTTCGAAATATACTGTAAAATATATATTTGATCAAAACCACTTCGCAGAACTACGTTGATAAATTGTGTCGTGTCGAACAGGATCTAGCAATGGGAACCGATGCTGAGGGTGAGAAAATAAAGGATCATATGCGTAATATTGTCCCGATTCTTTTGGATAAGGTAATTTTTTTATAGCCATTCCTATAAGAATCACTGAGAAGAAGTGAATTTAATTTAATTTATAGACCGTATCGAATTACGACAAGGCACGCATTATTGCGTTGTATGTTATGATCAAAAATGGAGTAACAGAAGAGAATCTAACGAAGCTGTTCACACATGCTCAGCTACCCCCAAAGTACCAGGACATGATTCGTAATTTGAGCTTGCTGGGCGTGACTGTGATCGTTGATGTAAGTTTTTGTACCATTCTTTTTCGATCGGAACCAGGAACAATAGCACAATATATTTATCTGGTTCGAAGATCATTGACTCAATTTTCTTTCGTAGAGTACCCGCAAAAAGCTGTACAGCATCCCAAGAAAAGAACGTATTACCGAGCACACCTATCAAATGTCTCGTTGGACTCCTTTGATCAAGGACATTATGGAAGATTGCATTGAGGACAAGTTGGACTCGCGACACTATCAATTCTTAGCAGGACGCACTCAAAATATCACATATCGCGCACCAACTAGGTGAATTGAAATCCAGAACTAGGATACATCGAAGTTTTTAATACTGTATCCTTTTATTTAGCGCTCGATACGGACATTGGCATAAGGACAAGTCGCAAGCGGCCGTTAAGAATGTGCCGCGACTGATTGTTTTCCTGATCGGCGGAATGAGCTTTTCCGAAATGAGGTGTGCTTACGAAGTGACCAATTCCGTGAGGAATTGGGAGGTCATTGTGGGGTCCTCGCATGTTTTGACGCCAGAGGTGTTTTTGAGCGATCTCGGTTGTTTGGCGAAGGAGGATTAAGCGAGCTGTTGAACCGATACTTTTTCAGAATACACGCCATTAAAATGGGATGGCATAGATGTTCAATTATATCATTACTACAAAATATACATGTGAAAGTAGATGGCACCAAGACCATGTACGTTAGCTAATCTAGTTGATATCAATGCAATATTTAAAAAATCAAACGGTTTAGGGAACTATTCGATATAATATTGTGTGTACGTATCAAGATTAGGGAATTTCAAATCGTCCTTCTAACTCAATTGTTTAAAAACAAAACAAAAGTATTTTTGATGCAGTTTAGTTCGGACAAAACCGACACATTTGTAAACAGTTCCTTTTTCTACTGATAAATGATAATGGTCTTGCATCATATTTAAGAAAAATGAAACTAACAGTTGGCTTCCAGGATTGAATCTCAATAAATCAAAATCTTAAATACAAACAAACTTTTAAGGGTTCTTACAATTTAACATTTTGGATAGTTAGTGAGGCAGCTCACCTGAAATCCATCCTTTTGATAAAGTGTATTTTACGTCAGCAAAAAAAAAGATTCCTAGAGAAAATACAATCGTAGCAATGTAGAGCTGTTCGACTTTAAATGGTCGATTAAAGTAAATAATACGCTATCTTTTCCTATTAGCTTGCTTAAAACGATAAGAAGGGACGATAAACAATTTATGGCAGGACCAATGCGATTTTGAAAAATATACAAAATAAATAACGGCACACAAGACAAGTACAAAATAATGCATTGTACATGATTAACACAATATTTTAAAGGCAAATAGAAAACTGTTTCGTTTATCCTGAACTTTTTTAATCATGTTTGTGTTTGAAAGGAATTTTACTATTATCCTGCTTATGTTAATTGTCATGTTGCAATGAATTTGTTTAAAAACGCCAAAATTTATATTGGCCTACTTCAAACTAAGTTGGAGTATGCCGTACTAATAAATTCTATTCAAAATATGATTGTGTTTCCATTGAAAGTCCAGTAATTTTGAACATGAAAGAGTCCAAACTTTGGGGAAAAAATCCAGAAAAACTGAATTTGTGGTGATCCTAATGAAAACGTGAAAGATCTTCAACGGTTTGTGTGTCGCTAAAATTACTGCGGGGTAAAATGTCGCGAAAAATATTTTCGTGAATATCACTTTTGCTGAAAAAAGGTAAACAATAATCTTTAAGCTTTGCAAAAACAAAGGGTGTGGGATCACCATAAGCTTCCAAAATCTTGTAAAGTGGTAGAGAGATTCGATTTTTTTAAAACGATTCCTGCATAATTAACAGACGCTCCCTGAGTTGTTAAATAAACTGAAAAAATACATAAACATACTTTCATATATACTTTCTGGCATTACTACCTCAAACTATCTGTAATCATCACATGTGCACAGCACACAATTTTTAATGCTGGCAGTGCTGCTAAATGCCAAACAGCCCAGTCATCGCGATATCATATCAAAAAAAAATAGTGGAACAAAAAAAATTTGCTCGCAATTGTTATCGGCATCTGTCTTTTAAAAACAGCGTAAAACAAGTCGAGGTTCGAATATTTTGACCGACGGACATACACTGTTGCATTTTTTGTTGACGTTTTGTTTTGAATGAATGCTTTTTTCAAAGTAACCGGATGGGATTGGTGTCCTGTGCTTTTGTGGTAGTCAAACAAGGTTGTACATCTCATTTTTGGTCCGTCAAGCTGGATCGAGGGATTGACATCCTGTACTTTTGTGATGCTCAAACAAGGTTGTAAATATTATGAGTAGTTGGCTGTCCTGTTTTTTCCTAATTTCAGAAGAGTTCCTGGTGAAGCAATTTCCTCTCCATTTTTTTCTTTCCAGGAGGTATTGGTAGGCCGGGATTTCGATAAATATATAAATATAAATATATAATAAACTATGTGCACAGACAACAACATTCATGGCTGATGAGCATTCATTCCAGCACAGCCGACGCATTAGTCCATTTCGTTTGACTGTTGGAGGGAGGTCAGCACGATATCAATTAATTTGAAAAGATAACATAGTTGATTGTGTTTGGAAATAAATATTAATTTACCGGAATTACTAAGAAGGTGACTGGAATTAGCGATCGCAAACATTCTTAATTTTGCAAACAAAAGATCGAATGAGGCTTCAAAAAAACTGCATCTCCATAGTATGCAATTGAGTATTACCCTGATTCGTCACATTATTTAATAATCGTATATGCACTACAAAAAGCAGGTGGGTATTATTTACGGAGTATACGTAAAAGTGTAGCATTTTATGGAAGTAGTTTAGTAATTATTTAATCTACCATAGACTTCAAATAAATGTCGATAGCATTAATGACCTTTGGAAGTTCGACTAGACTTGATGGAATTTATTTCAATTTTGAAATAAATTCAACGAGATAACCATTTTATAAGAGATTTGATGAGCTGATGACGAGATCTTATATATATATTTCGACCATGAAATTTTGAAGCAGCTGATATATTCTTCAAAATGAAAATGATAATAATGATTTTTATTAGAAATCTTAAGGTCATAGATGGTCCAAAAACGTGCCCTTCTAAGAGAATCTCCGAGACACATATTAGCTGTAATTGATAAATTGATTGCAACAAATTATTAAAATCTGTTGAATTTGCAATGTAATCGTGTTGTAGTGTTGTCGTGATTTCTCCTTTCTTCTTTCATCAACAATAGCGGTTTTAGTTTTATAGCATCGTAATATATGCTTTTCCATCCATATAAAAGGGTAATTGCGTTCCATTCGTGCGAGTCGTCCCACAAATAGTAGCAGTAGTGCAAGTACCGTATGGATTAATTGTCGTAGAGATATAGTAAAAGGTGAAAAATTTTCTAGCAAATTAGTGCTTATATATTTTTACAGTGAATGCTCCACCCTAAGGAATAATGTACGAACGAATTTCGATAATTTTGGATTATCTGATACCAATTTTCAAATTATCAGTACAGTACAATTAGCTGTTTTGACCTTTTAATTCAAATCAGTGAAAAGGAAAGCGTTGTATTTATTTTTTTCCTACAGAATATGTTCCTTCTCCTCGTTAGTGAATTCACGGTACTCCTCACAATTGCTTGTGTCCTCCTCTATTTTTATGCGAAACATGTGAGCAATTACTGGAAACGCCACAACATACCCTATATCAAAGGAACACCATTTATTGGCAACGTCAAAGATCTGATGTTGCTGAAGAAAAGTTCCTCAGAACTAATTGTTGAGCTGTACAATCATAAGGATGCTATTAATCAACCATTTGTGGGAATTCATGTTTTTCAGCAGCCAGCTCTATTGATACGTGATCCGGAATTGATAAAGCTATTTTTAATAAAGGATTTCGAATTGTTTCCGAATAGGTAAGTGTACATGATCCGTTTTGACATTTGTCGGTGATCTCCCAAATTGATTTTCAACATGCAATTGTGAATTCAACGATCAATCAAATTCGTAAATTGTTTCAAGTCAATTGAATTTATTCAATTTGAGAATGTAGAATTTCATAGGGGAATAATCTTTTTATTGTACTTGCAAATTTAGGCACTCAAAACTGTCAAAGAAAGTCGATCCGTTGGGGGCGCAAATTTTATTTTTCTTGAAAAATGCAACATGGCGCCAATTCCGTTTGCGAAATTCACCCATGTTTACCGGAAGTAAAATGAAATCTGTGTTTCCCCTTATTGCTGAGGTGGGTTTTTTAGCATTGTATTCAATCATTTTACCGTTATTTATATTCGTAGATTGGACAAAAGCTGGATGCCAGACTCACGGATCTAACTAAATCGAAATCTATTTCGCATGAAATTCACGATTTGGCATCATTTTACACGGGCGACGTGATAGCAAGTGTTGCGTTCAATATTCAAGCAAACAGCATTGCAGATAGAAACAATGATTTTCATAGAATAACATCGAAAGTGTTTGATTTCAGTATACATAGAAGTGTAGCAATGGCGGCTGCTTTTTTCATACCGTCGTTAAGTGAGATTATGGGGGCGCGGGTAAGTAGTGAATGTTTGGTTCCAATCAAAAACACGAAGGATGCAGAGGTAACCCCCTTTATTTTCAGTTCTTCCCAGATGTAACCGCCAAATTTTTAAGATCGGCCATTGACGATGTGGTGAAAACGCGGGAGAAAACTGAAAAACGTCGTTACGACGTAATTGATAATCTGATCAATTTGAAAAATCAAATGAAAGCAAAGGATAATGGAGGGAACGAAAAGATCGACGAAGATCTGTTATACGCTCAGGCAGCTGCCTATTATACGGCCGGTTTTGGTACGACCGCCTCAGCACTAGGTTTCACGCTATTGGAGCTAGCAAAACATCCCGAGTGTCAGGATCGCGTGCGAAAAGAGATCCACGATGTATTAGTCGAGTTTGAAAATAAAATTTGCTATGAAGCTGTAATGAAACTGGACTACATGCTCATGGCTATCTACGAAACGATGAGATTCTATCCGACATTGCCGTTTTTGGATCGAGAGTGCTCCTTGCCGAATGGGCAGACTCATTATTCTTTCGAACCATATAGTAGTTTCAAGATACCGAATGGGATGCCCGTGTATATTCCAGCGTATGCCCTTCATCGAGATCCAAAGGTAAATATCTCATCTTATCAAGGTTTCCGTTTTAGTACTCCAGTTTCTTCAATCTGCATGAAAAGATTTAATATTCATCTAGTTAGTTAGTTGAGGCTCACTTGAATCACGTAGTAATCTAAATAATTCCTAGTCCGTCATAATTCAAACATTACCTTCATACTAATTACTTCTTGCAGTACTTCCCGAATCCAGACGTATTCGACCCGCAACGATTTTCACCGGAAAACAAACGTAACATACCATCTTGCGTCTTCCTTCCGTTTGGTGCAGGACCACGCAATTGTATCGGCGCTCGCCTTGGACTGTTGATCGTTAAAGTAGGTCTTTTACACTTCTTCCTGAACCATAGGATTGTGGCCAATCATCGTACACCAAGGGAAGTTACTTTGGATAAGAAGGCAATGATTATACAATCGGAGGTCGGACTGCACTGTGACATCGTTCATGATCCTTTATTCGATTGCGCTCCAAGCAAAAAAGATTAGTGTTTCAGAAGAAAAATAAAGGCCATCAAATATGTCGACCACGCTTGAAAAAAATGATGGTGCCGTTTGTAAATTTCTTTTATTATAAATCGGACTAAGCTATTTATTAGGCTAAGGTATTACGGATTTCACAATCTGCATTGATCGAAACCGAAAATCGCTGGGGCACATAGAAACAGCTCTTTGAAGTTAACTCATTGGCTAACAGATAAAAAATTCAATAGGTTTTTAAAAAGAGATAGAAAAAAACAATATCGAATGAGTGTAAAAAAAGTGGCGAAATGATTTTAATCAACAAAAATATTTGTTTTCAATGCTGAAAATCCAGAATTAAAAGATGATAAAGCAATCTAATTCGCTCAATCATCTAAGGCCATGAAAAAGCTGATAACGCTTGTATTTCCATCGGTCCAGTTCTTTTATTCCGTGGGCAGAACTTCGGAAGTAAAGTTGCATTTGCATTTTCAGTGGAAATTTGTTTTGTAAGTGTTTGATCTGCTTTAGTTATAAATTGAATTTAACAAGAAATATATGAAATTGTCAGTATTTTAATTAACTTTTTAATTTTAATTAACGCAAGAAATGTTAAATATTCGAAATAAAACGTAATCTGGTCCGTGATCCATAACAAATTACAGTGTCTGAGATATATGGATTATCTTGTTCTACAGTTAGTTTAAAAATATCCACAGATTTCGTCGTTCTTACGAGTGACCTAAAATTGTTGAACGTAGCTTTGGGTATTGTGTTTATTTTACTATTTGTTTAGTTCTAATGTAAATTTGGACGATTTGAAAAAAATGTTAAATATATCAGACCAGTTGACTGTGTTGTATCAACCTCTTTTATACCTTCTAGTCAGCCTTAAAAGCCAATTTACATTACCTCAAAAATACATGTTTATAATTCAGACATTTCCAGAAGCATCGATGAATTTATAATGTATAACGATGGTTTTATACAGATACACACGTTCAATAAAAAAAAGATACACACGTTCAAAAAAAAGTGTTCCCTCAATGCAGAAGATGAAGCGCAAAAAGAGAAGGAAACAATTTAAGCTTTCTATACACCGAGTGCCAGGTTCAAGGCTGCTTGGTGACAAGGAGTTATCAGAAATGAGATTTAACGCCGGACTATCAGTTTATAAATAATATTTGTATATCAGCGTAAGTGATGCTGTAGAGATCGCATGTGATGTTGAGATCTCTTGTTTTGACCTCTTGATGGTGACGTTTTTTTGGTGTTGCCGTAAGATGCAACGTGTAGTTTTTCAAAAAAAATGATAATTTCAATTAAGGAACTGCGATAAAATTATGTTATGAATATAAGTGCTAAGATACCATTCATTTTTGTTGGTTATTTCATCAAAACAAAATGAAGAAATTAATTTCAAAAAGACTAAATTTGCAACTAAGCATTCGACAATTGCAAAAGGTAATGTTTTTTGAGGGGGGAGTATGGTGAATTTTACATATTATAAGCATATTTTTAAGATTTTTTTTGAAAATACTGTAAATATAAATTTATTTCTGAACAAAGTATATAATAATATAATTATTCAAGTGTATTCTCTAAAATTTTGGTCCAAAAATATTGATTATTGAGCTACTGACACCAAATTTTCGTAGACACTTAAAAAAAGTAGTTTTGCGGTGCACAGCATAATTCATCATGCGATCATCTGATGACAGAATTTCAAAAAGATTTCGTTAGTTTATCAGTTTTCCGATGCAGCCACTTGAAGATATATTTTTTGAACGATTTTTCAATTTTTTGTAGCAATTCTAAGTAAAAAAACGAATTTTTTACATTTTTTTATTTAAAAATCGATAAACTTGTAATTATAAAACAAACTATAATCATTGAAAATAAAATATCTTGACGTGGTTACCTCGTGATTAATGTACAAAATAAGCGTGGAAAATTTGAAAAGGATCGGATGAATAGATGTTGAGTTAGAGCGTTCACCGATTTTGAAAAAGCTAAGTGTTGGAGAAACGAGTTTAGAAAAAGGGAAAGCAGAGATTAAAAATCCTGTAGCTTCGTCAATTTTGCTCCAATTGACCTAGAATGAATACTGAATACTCTTGAAGAGTCCTATTATCGGATAAAAAATAAAAACATGCAAAATAAAATAAAATATTATACTCCCTCTTAATGTGGGTTCTTTTTGTCTACCAGCAAATCTGCTCATAAATGTTTTATATTTTATATCATCGTCATTTATTTTCCATCTTCCAGATCACAATGTCATTCGGACTCGAGCTAGCCACCATTCTCATCATATCAATTATCCTTCTTGTATTCTATTTTTCAAATAGAGCTCATAGATATTGGGAGAGAAACAACGTACCATCCATAACTCCCCAATTTCTATTTGGTAGCCTCAAAAGAATATTATTGCTACAAGACGGACCTGCGTACATTTTAGATAAATTCTACAATGATAAATCAACTAATGATCGTCCAGCATTCGGAATGTATCTATTTTACACTCCCGCTTTAGTGATCAAGGATTTGGATATCATCAAGCGGATACTGGTGAAGGATTTCAATTCATTCTCCAACAGGTAATTGTTAACGATTGTCCAGTAAATTATCAATACAAGACATAATGTGACAAAAAAAATGTATGCTAAGATATTCTGCAGTTGATCGGCATGCCGATATATTGGGATATTATAATATATTCTTCCTCAAAAACCCTGAGTGGAAAGAAATGAGGGCGAGTATTACTCCAGTGTTTACAAGCGGCAAACTGAAACAAATGTTTCCGTTGATTTGGGAGGTAAGAAATATGCACTTAGACTGTTACAGCCTCTTATTAGTTTTTTTATGAATAAAATGACATGAAATATATTATGTGTGTCCTTTAGATTGGCACCCAACTGGACTCTCATCTCTACAGACTGAATTCCGTGGCGAAGACAAACAAATTTAATGTGGATATGAAGGATCTAGCTACGCTCTTCACAACTGACGTGATCGCGTCCGTTGCGTTCGGAATCCAGGCGCACAGCTTTGAAAATCCAAAAGGAGAGTTTCGTACGAATGGACAAAAGATTTTCAGTTTTACACCGATGCGATGCTTGGAATTTGGTTTGATATTCTTTCAGCCTCGATTGGGTAAATGGTTTAAAAGTAAGGTAAGTTGAATCAGTATATATTGAGCTTCATCTTCAACGAATTAATATCAGGATAGCCTGAAAACCCTCGAGGTTAATTTATATCTGAATCCATGTTTCCATAGTTGTTTTCCCAGGACAATACTGCCTTCCTCAGATCAGCCGTTCATTCAGCGTTGGAAGCACGTGAAAAAAACGGTGTGCCACGCAACGACCTTATCGATATCCTTCTGGCATTGAAAAAAGTCGAAACGAAGAATAGTACTTATTTCGATAGTGACAAGCTTGTTGCTCAAGCCGCGATTTTCTTCAATGCTGGATTTGAGACTGCGTCCTCGGGCATGTCCTTTGCTATGTACGAACTGTGCATGAATATGGAGTGCCAACATCGCTTAAGAGATGAAATCAAACGTACTTTGCAAGAGAACGATGGTGTGATCACATATGACACGTTAATGGACATGCAATATCTTCACATGGTCGTTCAGGAGGTATTGCGATTATATCCTCCACTGCCGTTTTTGGATAGAGAGTGCTCTGCAACGAATGGATACCCGCTGGAGCCTGAGTTTGATTTTACAGTACCCAAAGGAATGGCTGTCTACATACCGATCTATTCTATGCAGCGAGATCCAAAAGTGAGCCAGTCGTTTTTCTTCTTCAACTAAATATATTTTTGTGAGCATTTATAATGTGCAATAGTCAGTCAATCCATTTTTATAATTCAATGGCGCCTATTTTCATATCATTTCAGTACTTTCCCGATCCTGAGAAATTTGATCCAGAAAGGTTTTCACCTGAAAACAAGGACAAAATTAATCCGTACACGTACATGCCGTTTGGATACGGGCCACACAATTGTATCGGCGAGCGTTTAGGGTTGATCCAAGTCAAAGTTGGACTAATCAATGTCCTGAAAAACCACTTGGCGCAGCCAACAAATGAAACTTCTAAGAAAATGAAGCTCACCAGTGCACTAATCATTCAAGCCGAAGGTGGAATTAAATTTGAACTTGTCAGGGATCCCTTGTTGTAGTCGATAGGATTAGTTGCGCTAGTAAAGATTTGTTACCAAACTGTAGTTTCGAATGCAAAAGAAAGTCTCATCAAGAGCTTTGTAATAGCCTTAAGGACTAAACCTACTGAAATTTGTTCTAGAGTATTTTAAAAAAGGAATATTTCATTTTTTTACGCTGTTTAAAGGTTGATTAAAATTAAATACTCAAATTTCACAAAAAAGATCAAAAAGAATGGATTAAGTCCTATTTGAGAAAAGAAGCAAACAAGAACAAATGTTGAAAACAACCATTTACAGCTACAAACAGTTAAGGGGAAGACCACTATAGACGATAAATATAAGTATGAACCATGTTTCTATTCAAAAACTAACTGAAATAAATACTCAACAAACAAAATGTGTGCACAATATTCAATGTTTTGTTTGTATTACGAAACAATTTTGAATACAATCTTTAGAAACCACTTCCAAATACTCGACAATACTCTCTCAATCGTAAAGCATTTATAGCTATGAAGCCAGAAGCATCGTCAGGACTATAATTTCCATGTACATCCATTGAGACCAGCTCTTGATTGTATACACTTTTAATCGCTTCCCTTCCTACAGCTCGTACACTTCCGGCAATCAGCTCAACAGCCACTCGTCCCGTCACAGTTTCTTGCGATATTTCCAAACATTTTCGGGCATAACTCGCCTCAGGACTAAACCAAAATCCATTGTACACGTAGTCGGACATTTTGCCGCGTAGGAAAGATTTCATACGATACACTTCACGATCCATGCAAAATATTTCTAGATCCTGGTGAGCTGTGTAGAGGATCGTACCACCGGGCGTTTCGTAGACTCCTCGCGATTTCAGACCAACAAATCGGTTTTCCACAATATCAACTCGACCAATACTATACGAACCACCTATTTCGTTGAGATACTCTAGAATGGCTAGTGGTTCAGTGTAACTCTTAGATTGCTGGGTGTCCTCCACTCGAACAGGCAGTCCTTTTTTAAAGAAAATGTCTAGGCGATACGGTGGCTTCAAAGTTGTTGGATTTTTTGTCATTTGGTAGAGATCGTTCGGCGCGATCATGGACGGATTTTCGAGGACTCCTGACTCAAAGCTGATGTGCATGATGTTAGCGTCCATACTCCATGGTGCTTTCGGCGTGGCACTGACTGGAATATTATTTTGTTTGGCGTATTGCAGAAGATCAACTCGTCCTTGGAACTTTCGACAGAACTCATCAACACGCCACGGTGCAATGATCTGGAAAGGAATAATACATATGTAAAACAAAAGAAGATGTCACGGTTTAAATATATTCAAAAGAAAATACCTTGACTTCTGGATAAAGTGCGTAGGCACATAGCTCAAATCGGACTTGATCGTTTCCTTTCCCAGTTGCGCCATGCGCAATATATCGGGCTCCTCGCTCCCTAGCCGCTTCAATCAGTCCCACAGCAATGCAAGGTCGGGCCAAAGATGTTCCCAGTAAATATCTTTCTTCGTAGATCAAGCCCATTTGGATGGATGGCCAGATGTAATTGTGAACAAAGTCCATCTTCAAATCTTTAATGATGACCTTTGCATGCGAACAATCACCTAAATTATTTAGCGCGAAACAGATAGTAGACAAAACCAACCTCACTAGCACCAATTTTTAAGGCCTTTTCTCGAGCAACCTGAAAGTCCTCCACTTGTCCAACGTCCGCCATGAAACAGATCACCTTGTATCCTTTATCCAAAAGCCATTTCAATATGCAACTAGTATCCAAGCCACCTGAGTATGCTAGAATCACCTTCTCTACCATTATTGCTGATGTACGCTGTCTATGTTCTAATGATGTCAGTATCAAACTGAATTTCAGCCACAGTAGAGTCTGTAGTATTTTTGAAAAATATTGTAAGTGATAAGAAAACGATTATTTTGTTTTTATAATTTTTTGTAATTATTCTTGGGTTATCACATCACTATCGTCATTATCAAATGAAACGTGTGTTGTGAATTTTGCAAAATTAGAATGGTTCGCAACGTTGCATAAGCGTTCCAGAAATGTTCTGACTAAATACGTGATCCTGACAACTGCGCCACCTCAAGACTATCGAAAAACATTCCGTTTAGTCCTCGCAATTTTTAGTCCAGTCATCAAAGACATTGAACTTCACAATTTCACAATTTGTTCTGAGCCTTTTTGGCTATCGGATTTCATATCGATGAATTTGCGTAGGAAGGATATCAAATTCTTCCTTTCTTTTTTCTTTCTTTCCTCCCTTCCTCTTTAACAAAAAAATCAACGTGCCACGGAGCAGATGCTCATCCATGCGGCGATTCGCACACAAATCCCTAAAACATAGCTTCTAACGATCTCAATTCGAGGCACATAGAAAGCCGTGGACGATGTGCCAGCCAGTACCGCAACTTCTAACTGATTCGCTGGTGGGTCATCTGGATATCAATGAGACTTATTCAACAGTCGTCAACGGCAGATGAAGACAACGTGTAGTTCAAAACGATGTCCGCACCATCTTTTTATACTGATTTATAATCTTTTTGGATTCGAAATAATTTTGAAAGGAGTAGGACTTTCCATTGCCAAGCACTTGTGGCGGCTACGGCTTAGACGCCTTTCAACTTGTGTCCCTTTTCTTGCATTGCATTGTTTGGATTTCGGACACAAAAAGGTCCCAATGTAAAATGTATTATGGGATACAGATGCGACTGCATGCAATATTGGACAAGTGTCTATGCATCATGCAAAACAATGCGAAACAGATGTGGCCGCTTAGATGCCAGGGACCACACAAGAAAAAACACAGTCGTTCAGGACACACGCTTGGCTCGAGTCGCGGCCGTCGCAGAGCCCATCCGAACTTGCCTATTTTATACGCCGCATCAAATAGTTAATAAAATTGTTATCGTTACAAATTGACTCTTTTAATTACTCGGCACCTGTCTCCCCACACACTATTTTAAAGTGTCCAAAAATAATATACAAAAGATAAAGTAGATTATTTCCAAAAAAAATATGTTCAACATGAGTTATTTGAATAATCTACAAAAAGATCTGAAACAAAATATCAGCATTTTTCAGGCTCGTCATACTAAAATAGTATCTTATGTTCCAAGAAAAATAATGCGGCCACTCTTCCGACATTGGAAGTTCATCTAATATCATAACGTAGATGTGCTCTGTTTGCATATTTTTATTTAAATATTTCCGATACAAATACATAGCAAAAAAGCATAGTTTCATCATCATTCCACTAAAGGATCACGCACTATATCACAGTATATTCCACCCTCCGCTTGAATAATCAGCGCTTTCTTTTCAAACTTCATGGGATCTTGGGTCCTTGGCGACATTTTCACAAAATGATTCTTCAAAAAATAAAACAATCCTATTTTGGCTTGCATCAAACCAAATCGTTCACCAATACACGCTCTGCCTCCAACGCCGAATGGAATATACGAATAAGGCACAATATTATCCTTGTTCTCGGGTGCGAACCGTTCCGGATCAAACTTATTCGGTTCGGGGAAATACTGTAAAAGATACCTTATTAAAGAATGGCTGCTAAGACTTTCTGTGACCATGCATACCTTTTCGTCCCTGTGAATAGCAAACACCGGAATGTATACAGGCATTTTGTCAGGGAGCTCAAAGTCACTAATTGGCTCTAAGGAGTATCCAGTTTGTTTGTCCGGCATCTCACAAAGTCGATCGAAAAACGGAAGTGGTGGATACATCCGAAGTATCTCGTTCACCACCATGTTTAGATACTTCATGTTCAAAATGTTCTCGTACGAAACACTTCCTTTATTCTGAACTAGAAGCCCTCGAATCTCCTGCCGGAGACGGTTTTGCAAGTGTGGCGCCTTCGCTAGTTCATACAGAGCAAAGGACATTGCTGATGAAGTGGTCTCATATCCTGCTGTAAAGAAGATAGCAGCTTGAGCCACAAGAATGTCGCCATCCATCTCAACATCCTTATCGTCAATGCGAAGCTTTGATGATTTCTTGAGACCGATTAAAAGGTCGATGAGGTCGTTGCGAACGTTTTTTGTTTTCTCGCGCTCTTTCATTATATAATTGAAAGTGGATCGAAGAAATACGGTCGCTTCCTTCGAGAATACCTTTCAGCCGCAAAGCAGAAAAGGAGTTTCTTGAACACACCAACTGCAATCATAAATATCGAACATACCTTGCACTTGCAAATGGACACGAGTTGCGGCATAAAGAAGAACGAAGTGAATTCAAATGCGCGCCACGGTGTGAATTGGAATATCGCCCTGCCATTCCTGCGAAAATCATTATTTGGATTCTTCATGCTGTTCGCTTCGATCCCATATGCCGTGCTGGCTATCACATCTGTAGTAAAGAGGGAGCATAGCTCCTTAATCTCCGTGCAAACCGTTTGTCTTGCATCACTCAATGTAAGGGAATCCAAATGTTGGTCTAATTGTTTGCCAATCTGAAGGAAGTTATCAAAGTTAGTATCCTTTTTTGATGCAAACGTATTGAAGACGACAGCTTACATCGTTGACCAGGTAAAATAGTTGCTTGATTTTACCACTTGTGAATATTGGCGTGAGATTTGATCGGAGTTGCTTCCAAAGTGGATTCTTCAAGAAAAACAAATTATAACTGCCCAAACTGTCGGAATGAGGGTCCGATGAGGAGTATCTATAGTAGTAAGGATGAGGAATGATTTTATTGTGAACTATATTTTGTGTTTTTTATTGATGACGCGAAAATCACTATCACTTCAACTCGGACCGCATTCTCTATAGGCTCATCAAATGTAGATTGAAACAGCGAATTCGTTTTTATTAAAGCCAAAGGATTCGTTGAAATTACGTTCAAAAATAATTTCAATTGGATTCAGGACTAAATAAACCGAGTTTTAACTAGTTTTTTTTTAAACGGGATTAGTTTCCATAATAGTCATGGTCAGTATTAAACCAACCCTTCTGCTCCACAATATCCAATATAATGTGAAATGCTAGCACATTTGCCTGTCTTGTGTCTACTACTATTTTGGCGTCATCAGTTCAATGAATAATTCAACACAGTTTCACAAATTTATCAAATACACACCGATTCGAAAACGAATTCAAATCCTTCACCATTATTCGTTTGATCAATTCCAAATCGCGAACTAACAATCCTGGCTTGTGGAAAATACGAATACCAGTCACCGGCTCCGATCTAGTCTGTTTATCCTCGTACATTGCCTGGAATACACCTGCCGGGCTATCCTTGTAGAACACAATATCCCTTATATTTCCAAACACCGAGGACGTAGCAATATAAGGAAGTCTTTGATGACTCCAAAAATTAAATGTATTTTTGAAGAGTCTATGAACAGCTATAAGGATCACTATCAGAGCCGCAATCAGGCATGATAGTATATAGAAGCCATAACTAGGGCCCGTCTGCAAATATAGTTCCAGTCGAATTACCCAATATGTATATCCAATTTAGCAGAAGTTACCATTTTGACGGAGATTTTAGCCGACCGATTGCACCGAACTAGAACGGATCTTGTACTGATGTCGTCTGTTTGAAATGAGAACTGGGAAGTCGAAACGAATCCTCCATCCCACCTATATATAGAGGAGTTACGATGAAAATGCGCGGTTGCGAGGGGCTGCCGAACAACTTGAAAACATTCTGAATACATGTACTTGATATTTTCAAGATTCTGGTAATCTGCGCTATTATTACGTATTGCGTACCATTGTAGGATCGTTCGTTAATTACATGATTCCAGTCATTCTTGACGATTGTTTAATTGTTTCTGTATTGACAAGAAAATCGGAGTGGTGTTTTCGACTCGCCGTTGGGTTGGGAATAGCGTGTGCTGCAGAAGACTCCTACCATTAACCTGATAACTTCCATTGTGTATTATTTGCTGCATTGAATGCAGTCTATATATTTACTTTCAGATGATGATCTTGCAAATATTTTTTTGCGTTTCATCCATAATCAAATCGTCGTCGGAATTTTATTGTCAATTAAGTACACCATTAATGATTGTATCATGTAACCATTTAATATGGTCGATGAAAAATAGTACTGGATTCTGGAGATCCCTTCTCAGATCGGGTTGGTTGATCTGATAAACAAGAAAATGGAACTAAACTCATTTGATTGTGAACGTGCAATACACTAAACTCCGATCCACAAAATATAGAATTGATTTATATGTTAAAACGTGGTTGGAAAGCTGTTTTACCATTTTTAGTTGAAAGGTTCCTCCATTCTTATGGAAATTGGCGTCGATGAGAAGCTCTCGTCTCAATGTGAAGGTCGAAAGGTGAATGAGTGGAGGCACGAAACTGAAAAAAAAATAGCCCTTTGTTTGTTTTGCTTCATCGCAAATGCTACCACAGATTTTTCGTTTCAACATATGTATACATAGAACATACAGACAATAACTGGTGTTTATTTTCTTTCTTGATGTCGCAGTGTTTAACTCTTTATTCCCACAGTGGCTGAACAAAAAAAAAACAAAAGTCTACTTATCAGTGGCTTTAAATTCATGTACATATAAAATTTGGCTCATGCATGTCTAGAAGTTATAATATGTAACCTCGTAATTGTATTGTACGAACCTTAACGGAAAACATATTTAAAATTTTAGCATGGAAAACAGTCGTGACCACAATTATTTACACAACGCAAATCATGAAGGGAAACTTGAATGAAATCAAAGTAACTCCTTCAATTTTTATTACAAAAAACTGAAATTTTATTCAGGCATTCTTTGGCAAAATCATAGTTACTTCAAAAAAGCAAAATTGAAATAAAACAATACAGAACAAAAATGAAAAACTAAAACTAAGTGGCCAAAATTATTTGCACAACCATCATTATGTATAAAATTATTTGCAATGGATGGTTTCCGTTTCCGTTTTTCCAAAAAATCTGCGAAAAAGTTAAAACTTATTATTAGCCTTAATAAAAAAAGGGTACTTTGTGACCATTACCTAATACTCGGCGTTGCCTTCCTTGGCACGAATATCCGCTTCGAATCTTGCTGGCATTGAATCAACTCAATTCTGTATAGTTTCAATGGATTCTGCCGATTTTCCAATCTTTTGAGCAATTGTTGATTTCATCAAATGCCAGTCATGCTCAATGACATTCAAATCAGGGCTTTGTGGAGGCCATTTCATGACGTTTTGCCCAACGTCCAATAAAACCTGTTGAATCCGTTTTAAAGTATGGATTGGTGCATTGTCCTGTTGAAGAATAAAGTCAGGACCAATCAAATAATCGCCGGCAACAAATGCAACTTCGTTCAATATTTGGAGGAATGCATCTTTGTTGGACAATCAACAATTGGACCGACAACAAACAAATACAACCCCATACCATTATTTTACCACCATGTAAATGGCGCGTAGGGATACTGACGGTTTGATTTTTCTTTTGCTGTGCATTAGTGCAATAGTGCAGTAGTAGAAATGTCTACCATGTTTAGCAAAAATTGCTGAGGCCGCCCTAATAATCCGATCTTAATTTTTTTAAATGCATTTGATAGATGAAGTGCTTTTTTATATGTGAAAAAAAATTTATACTCCTATAAACTAAAGTTTCTGACTTGCAAGCTTTCAAAAATTTTGAACTTTTTTTAAACAAATTTAGATTGCACAGTTATTATGGGCAATCTACTGAATCGATTTTGATGAAAATTTTTGTGTTATTTTATTATATTGTGAAGATTTTCTAGGCGAACTATGAAGATCCTAAGTGCATTGTAAATGGTAAAAAAAGGCTTTCTCCCGTTTTTATATTTATTGCTATTTTGTGGCAAGGGTTAATTGTTTTAATTTTTTAACCAATTCTATCTTATAAAGAATTTTACTATGCAACTTTTATTTCTACTCAGCTTCGCTCTAAAATTAACCATTTTAAAGTTAGGTGCGAGAAAAGTAGGAAAACCCATATTTTTTAAAAAAAATTAAACTCTTCAATTTTTTCTAATGTTTCCGATTTTTTTTGAGAGGGAGGATATCTACAACTTTTTCTGCAAAAGTTAGTGTGCCCCCTTCAACGGCCAAATGTAGTCGTTTTTTACAGATCCACTCTGGTTTATTAGGACAAATCAATTTTATCTACATAAATAAAAATGAATCGCCAAATGTGTTGCTAAGCGGAAAACTCGAGAACGCTTCGACCGATTCGGCTATTTTTTTAAATATATTTTCCTTAAAGCACAAGGATGGTTCTTACGGAGAGAAAAATTTAAAAAAAATTAAAAAATTAATTTTAATTTTTAATTAATAAAATAATTTTTTCTATTGAACCGTGACAGACCAATAACTTTTGACAGAACGAAGTCTGTCCGGGCAGCTAGTTCCAAATAATTATAACCTATACATAGCTCAGAAAGTTGGCGTAAAATCTAGCTACTCGAAGCAATGCTAATTCTATCAATACTTCACCATGGAAACCCTGAATAAATCATACTAAAAGCACAGAGAAGATAGAGAGAGCTTGGAATGTTGCTACCATCCATGGAGGGGATTTAATAACAATTTCTTGTGATCACCACCAGTTCCATTCCATCCAGCTTTTATTTATTTAATTCGAACGAGTTCACACAACTTGCGTTTTCGTTTAATTCAATCAGAAGTTGACTTCAATCTGGGAAGATCGTACTAACTATAAGTGGTCAGTTTAATTGTTCGCAATCAGAAATTGTGGTAGCATTGTTAAGAGTTGAGGAAAATAGCTCAAATCCAGTTTTTTCGAGCCAATTTAACTGAAGTGAGTGCAAAGAAAGTTCATTGTTGTTGAATGGCCTTCGTGCTAGCATCCATAAAATCACATACTCATGGCAACTCAGATCAAATGAATTGATGATGATTATTATTCCAGTGAACATTCCTTCCTTTTCGGATAATTGAAAGAATTAACAAAGATCAAAGGTTGCAATTTCGCTTTGAATGCTTTTACATCGTAGTTATATCAAATCATAGCAACATCCATAATTGATTGAACGTGTGTGTGCTATGCATTAACAGATAATAATTAAATTGAGAATAATTTAAATTAAACATTTTTTTGAAAATTTATTTAGCATACATTAATTACACTTGTTCACATGCAAAGATAAAATAAAAACGTAATGATCTGCCTTTGAATTTTTTTAAAAAAAGATACCCAAAGAAAATTGTTTTTAAATTTAATTGATAATACAAAACAGTCCTAGCAAGATAACCTCTACATTATAATGTCCAAGTGGAGAAACATTAAACCGTACAATAATAGTTTAAAGTCCAATTCCCAATTAAAAATTCAACTAAAAATTATTCAATATTTCTTTTTCTTTCAGCTCACAAAAAAAATATGAAATTCCTCCTTCTGTTGAGCATTTTCATTTTGCTTGCGATCGTAAATGCGACGGCACCAAATGAATCTAAGCCAATCGGAAAACTGGATGAGGAATGGACCAATTTTAAGGTGACTATCGTTATTGCGTGAACGTAAATTTAAGGAGTCAACGGACAATGACATATTCGAATTGGTTTTTTTTCAGGAAAAATTCAGCAAAAAATATGACAACACTGAAGAGGATGACTATCGTAAGGGTATATTTGCTACTAACCTAAAAAGGATCAAAGATCACAATAAAAAATACGATGCTGGCGAAGTATCGTTCAAACAAGGAATAAATCATTTGGCCGATCTAACACCCACTGAATATCGTTCTCAATATTTAGGAGCTCGTGTTAAGCATGAATAGATATAGCTAGCATGGATTTCGACGATATTGTGCGTTGTTAATAAAAATTAATGGATGGAATTAATGCAACGTATACTATTATATTTTGTGTATAATCATTAAAATAATATTTTTATATAAAACTTTATTATGAATACTTTATAAATGTTGCTTTTTTATTTGCGCCGCAGTTTGGTTTTCCAGAAAAAAAGTTTGCATCACGATAAACAAAAGGTTCTAAGTGCTTTCAGTTAACATATATTTAATTTACTTTGAAATGCAAACAAAAAAGTATTTAAAAATATTACATTTGTTAGCTTTTTAACTCATCAATGAATCTAACGTTGATTTTAATGGACACTTAACAACGTTCTGGCATTTTATTTAGCAATTTCAGTTGGGATTCAGCTGATTTTTTTTTGCCATTCGAGTTGAAAACTACTTGATAGATTTTGAGATGAACTTTCCAGTTGTTGCGGTCCAAAAATTTGACGGCACAATTTGTCTTTCTTTTGTAATACGAAAACTTATACTTGATTCTATCTTTTCTTTTCTAGGTATATTACCTAGTTATTTATGAAAGAAATGATATCGACCAAATTCAGATAATTAGTAACGACCATGCTTTCCCATCTTTTTATTCAGGTGTGCGTAAAGACAAGCAATACGAAAGTATGGTCATTTTTGAGGCCTGCCCCCTATGTAAAAGATATACAAAGTTGGTCTTTTCGGTTGAAGTTGACACTAAATTTTATTTTATTTTTTAAACATTAAAAAAATGCTACTTATCATCCAAAACATACCCTTTTAGGATTTTCTTCTATATTTATCTCCCGGAGTGTCTCGTCCCAATATCCTATGGCTCCTATTTTTGAGATTGTGAAGACGTGGTGCTGGACGATTATCTGCTTAAGCAAACCACAATGAATGGTGACTATTACAGCAATTTATCGAAACAATAGTCACCGGGTATTTCGTTTTTGCCACAACCCATGACTCTGCCAAACGTGCCTCGAAAACATTCACCACTCACTCTACAGTTGAAACTTGGCCACAGTTGAATTATTATTGTTTAGTAATCTAAAAAAGGTTTTGACGAAATAGTTCGCAGTCCTACAGGCAGTTCTTCGTTATGAAGAATTGGTTGTTGTGCGAAAGGTTACCCACACGTGAATTTATTCTAGCCAGTAGCCTTGTTCCGAATCCGAATTTTAGTCTAAATTTTTTTTTGTACCCAGAAAACGAATTGTGTGTATAAGCAAAAAATACTCTAGAATAAATAGCTTAGTGGTAACTCGAAAAAAAATCAATAATAAAATAATAAATTATTAACAGTTTTCTGTTCAAAATGAATGTTGCCTTGAAAATAAAAATTGTTTGGTCGAGACAAATGTGATCATGTTAAATAATATATTTACTTTTCTCTCTCTCCCTGTTAACAAGTTGATAGTTTTAATTTTCAAAAATGCGCACAAGCACCATTGCAGTTTTTTGAATTTCTGTACTAAAATGCCGTCAATGAGGGTGGAACGGTTTTTCTCAGTAATTCGTTGAGCTTTGAGTAATAGTTTCGTCATAATATATTTATATATTAAATCCAAGCAGTCGTAATATTCTTCTTTAACTTATATCATCTTAAATTATGAGATAAGATTAGAACAGGCGCATAAAGTGAAGTTCTATGGGGGGCATCTGATAATAGGATGTATTGCTACTCTTGAAATCTCATCTAATTCCGATGATATGAGAAAATTTGCTGGTCAGGTTATACATACTTATATGAATCTATTAAAATGATTATGAAATGCAAATTAAAATGATAATGAAATGCAAAAATCATTCGCCATCTTAGATGTTGTCGTGAAGAATAAAATATACAATAACATGATTTTCATAGAAACTAACGACGACCTATGTAGGTATATGGAGATCAGAGCTATAAAATATGTTTATAGTTTGCTAGTGGTATGTTTACTGTTTCCATAGGTTTAACTATTGCTTACGTAATAAAATCAACATGACTAAAATTCGTTAAATGCGAGAGAAAAACTAAACACCAGATTATACTTATGGAGAGGGATTTGTGTACGTGACCTCTTAGTTCCTACATTCGTCAGATCTTTACTAATAAAAGACATTGCGACACGAATCTACAGTCAAGCAAGTTGCAGGTGAATAGAAGCCTTGATGGCTTTCACTAATTTTAGTACGGTTTTAAATTTGACTGTTTAACTTGACGATTGATACGTTTCTTCCTCGCGGACCCAAAAAGTTTAAATATTAGTTTAAAAATATCGTGTCCTCCACAGTTTGTTCAATTAATAAGTGCTTATACCAATCTAATTGTATCCATTTGCAAGCTTATTTCCTGGATAATGTTTTTATAGATTTTTTACCGTGCATCTTGATTTTCCGGTTTATAGTTAAACAGTTTAGTAGCTAAGCAAAAGTCTTGCTAACTGGTTTTCGGTTTATATACCAATTCTAGTTTGTTTAAATAATTATTAAACAGCTTTTGACTACCATCGCAGCAACCCAAAAATTTATCTAACTAAGTATATTACTAGCTGAAATATCTAGCAAAAATACTTCGCAATCAGAAGCGCAGAAAAAAAATTTTCCATATTAAAGCTAAAGACTAGCTTTGAGATACTTTTTGAGAGTCTGATGTATAACATTCTGTATATGTTTTTGATTATTAAATTAATGCCCCCCGAAACCTATTCTATTTCAATCCACTTTTCAGATTGATTTTCGAACAAGTACGTGATATGAAGTTGGTTCTCGCCTTTTGCATTTTTGTCACTTTGGTAGCAATTTACGTGCCACCATGTAAAGCTAGAGATGTACCAGAACCACTTGGAACGTTAGAAGAAGAGTGGGCTAAATTTAAGGTATGAAATAGGCTCATCTCAACTAAATTAATAAATATATTTATATGACTTATTTCTTCAATTAGAAAACATTCGATAAAAAGTATCCGGATTCAAGGGAGGAACAATTTCGCAAACGAATTTTCTCAGAAACTATGGAAGAAATTATGCGACACAACAACCGATACTTGGCTGGAAAAGAAAGTTATTTTACAGGAATTAATCAATTTTCAGATATTGATCCAGATGATTTTCATGCCTGATAATTTTGTTTAGAAATTTTCCCACGTGGGGCATACATAATAAAAATAATGTAAAAATATTCTATTTTGATTTAATTGCTGCGAAAAAATACCATGAAAATTCCAACATTTATTCCACAAATAATTTCTAACACTTTACATAATCTACGAGGGTGAATTGCAACCCGTTTCCTCATAATATTCCTTGTTTTTACAGCAAGGCTGTGCTAAAGCATTATTATAGGGTATTTTTGAGGCCTCTGCACAGTCATAAAAAAATGTATCATAGATATTGTTTTTCAACATTGCAGGTGTTCTAGATCCGGAAGTAGTTGCTGACCAGCTAGCCTGCTATGATAAAAAGAGAGTAGGCATAACCTTGCTTCGCTCAAGTCTCCTGTTGCGACCACCCTGCGATCGCGGAAAATGTATTTGCCCTAGTTTTTCAACTCCGCTTTCCGTAAGGAGAACTGTCCCAAGTCAGTGTAAAGGAGGAGGGATTCTGATCGATCCTCAGAATAACATCCTATAACAGGATGTTGAGGTAAATGTGTGACGAAAAAATATTACAAAAATTACAAAAGTATAACAGTGACGTGCGTAAACATGAACATTACAGGTAACTGAGATGTACCGGATGATTGGTAAAAATAAATATTATAATAAAATATTATTTCTGTATCACAACATGGGAATATAAAATTACTCATGTAATTAATGGGCCAACAATTTCAATCAGAATATATTCATCGCAAACATTCAGTCAATCACTCAAATGAAACAATTGCATTTTCTTTTTTCTTAACCGCTTAAATTTAAGCGATAAAATATAATTAGTAATAATCATTTTTTTTATTTGCATTTTCACATTCTATTACCACGTTATCTAAATCTGATTTTGCTTCACTTATGGTATATCTCGCTTTACAACATTTCTCTTGCATTCGTATAGCACAATTTGTATCCAGTTTATTTTTTTGTTGTATTTTTTTGATTAATTACTATTGTTAGTTAACTATTTCATGGTTCAAATACTTTTATAAAATGAAGAAATTATTAATATTATACTAATAATCTGGAGACATGATGTGGTTAATATAGAGACTCAAAAACATTGCTGACTTTTAGAAAATTATGTTGTGTTCTTGCAATTAAATACAACTGTGTGTGTGTGGTTTTCTTCTTCTTATTGTTTGTCTATATACGAAAATTTGATGATATTTTTAGCTTTTCATTTACAAATACATTTCATTCTGGTCTTCTGGATGAGTGCGTACACATTCAATTAGGACAAATTGATGTGAACATTTAAATGCTAAACATTAGATTGAACGTTTAGTTGTATTCATTTTCGGTTTTTATATATGCGCTTATGATCTCATTGAATAAAATTATTAGAATAGCTGGAGGCATACTTTTCATTATTATCAAGTGGTCGTTCTTTAACCTGTTGCCAAACTAGCGCTGACAATATTCCCTACAGTAATAAGTGTCCGTTATGATTGGCAATTTTCACTCAAAAGTCGCAAAATCAAATTTACAAAGTTGTCGGATTTTGTTTTTGTGTTCACGGGTATTTCGTTTGGTTATTTCTTCAATTGAATGTAACTGTTGGGTGATCGTTTGCTTTCTAAGTAGCGAAGCTTAAAATAGATACATTTATACATATATATAATAATAGCAACAGAATTGGTGAATTATAGCATTATTAATCGACATATAAAATATCTTAAAATGTTTGAATCTGAGATTTGTTCATCCACACAGTTTTTATTCTTGTTTGAGAAAGAACGTGACAATCGAATAGGTTGTCTGTGGAATAGATGATTGTTTTAATAAAGTTACAACACGTTGAACGATACGATCCAAGTATATATTTATTGTTTGGATGGTGGATGCACCCTCTAAAATATACAAAACACCGCAATGTACTCAAAAATCGAACACGAAACCGAATTTTTGACTTGAGTTCTATTAAGTCAAAGATAACATTAAAGACAAAAACCGAGAAGATTAATGCGGATGCCATTCACAGGAATATTCAGTTGCAAAATGATAGGCTGCGTAAATATTCGTTGCAAAGACCTACGAAGCGTCTGCAGACAAAATTCAAAAATTACATCAGCGCCATATTTTTATCGTATTTCAAGCTTACATACGAGACGAAATCTTATACGTAATTACAAGGAAATGTTGCATGCATTATTCACAAAGGCATACGAAGAAATTTAACGAATTTCGTATTGCAATCGAGAACTTCAAGTTTAAAAAATCCAATTTCGCATCGTGAAAGTTCATACGATAATTTGCAAAAGTACTTTTCGTCTACAGAAAAGACATCATTCGCATCAGTTTTGATCACATGCACATTTTACATGCCACAAATGTGTAGCATGAACTTCTGAATAGTGTGCAGATAAAGGCTCCTGCGAAAGAGATGGACTAATTTCACAGTGCCAATTATTTGTCTGCTTCATGGCAGATTATTTCGCATGGTTTGTTTTCGTCAACGAATAGTATAGATACGACTACCCACATTCCCCTATCGACTAGCTTGAATTTGAACGCATTAAGTTGCGTTTTGAGACTGATAGTTACAGAAAAGTATGTTCAGCATAGTCACCACGTAGAGACACTCATCGCCTCCGGCAATCACATCCATCCATCAAATGGTATGTGCGATTGTCCCAAACGTCGTTCTTGATAGCCCTCCGTAGAAGGCAACACAAGTGTGACATTCGCATCATTGACGAGTTTACACGACCATTCTGTGTTCCAACTGTTTCCAGTCATGCAGAACTTTTCGATCACCAGATCGATTGCGAAATTGCCTACACAACAAGACAGTAAACAACATCGTCAAGAAATCATGAATTCCCTGCTGCAATTAACCATCCACGTGAAACTGCTTAGAGGAACTAGCCTATCGTAGCGTCTTTGCAAAGGCTGCAACCCTAGTAGTTTAGCACCTTCAAGCCGAACTCAACGCAACGCATTCATATTTTAACGAGCATTTGCCGCTTATTAAGCTTCGCCGAAACTGGCGTGAGTATTCGCTGCTAAACTAAAAAGCGTTAGCGGGTGTGAACATGTTAAAGAGTGACGAGATTATCATGTGTCGAATGATCGAAAAAATTGTCACTTGGATCTTATGAAATAATTTTCATGGATTTTATTATTTAGGGAAACATTAAACGCTCTGTTATTTCCAAGAATTAGATTTTTTAGAGACTTCTGAATGTGCTGCATATTAACAATGACTATTTCCACTCCAAAGTCTGCAAGATCAAATATATATGCAAATAATAAATGTATCTAATTTACGTTTCGCTTCTTGCAAAGCAAATGATCATATAAATACATACATATTAAAATATGCAAAATTAAACGTTATCGATTGATATTTTCGAGTTTTCATCCATCTTAAAATTAATTGGTATTGATTTAATACTAGATTTATTAACACGTACATTTTTTTTAATTCTTGTTTTAAGAAAGAACGCGATAATCGAATAAGTCTTCTATACAATAGGTGATTTGTTTTATTAAAGTTATAAAAAAACCGAATTACGCAAGGATCTCAGTCAAAACAAACCACGATAAGTTACTAATGTATGAACATTCACTTGAACAGCCTTTAGTAGAACGAACAAATCCTGAGCAAACACATCCAGGATGTCGAGCACGTTAGCTATCATTTTCATGTTGTGATGGCATTGTTTTTGGTGGACCATTGATCGTCACACAATTATTGCTCACTTCAATTGTGTTCTTAAATTTTCAAAGACTTGCACATGTAGGATTTTAGACTACATCAGGCCGCTACATATGATTGCTTTCTAATCTAAAAAAAGGCAAAGACCAAAAGTAAAGACGAAGCTCTAAATGTGTCTTGGAAATTGATAATTCGAAAATCTCCGGCGACATAGTCCGCTTTTACAATCGGTCAAAGGCTCTCTCCTTCCTTATAAGAGTGTTTTTTTTACTTAAATAACTTAAAACGAAATAAAACATCATCATCGACTATGGCTGCTACTGCTGCTGCTGTTACACGTATTGCTGTTATATGTGTTGTTATTACTGTTGATCTTCTTGTCCGTTTGGATCGCGCTCGGTTTCTTCCGTTTCGTCGACGACGATTTTTTTGGTCCAGCTTGATAGTACTTATTGTTACTGTTATCGTTTCCGCCACTGCTGCTACTACTTCCGTATGAGGTAGTCATTATTGGTGTTGTACCATTGCTGTTGCGCCTGTTGTTGCCTTTCTGCATTCCCTGCCGCCCGGCATTCATATTTACATTGTTACTATTGTTTGTACCACCACCACCAGCCGTCACACCGCCTGCTAACACAGTTAACGCCAGGGTAGATGGAGCTGTAGTTTGCGACGCCGCCGAACGTTGATGCGCTACTGCCCCGGCTACTGTTTGTGATGTGGGCAAAATAGTAGACATATTTTGCATGGACACTATGGAAGGTGGGGAGCTTCTCGTGTAGACGGCAGCTGAACGTGGCGGTTGTTTGTATTGATCACAGGGTGAGTTTGTGTTTCGGGTTAAATCGATCTGAAATGCGTCAAGAAGAAATTTCACATGAAATCTGGTGTTCTCGTCGGAAGAGCCGAACGGATGTTGAACAGATGCTAAGATGAAGTGATGAATACAAATGAAACAAGTGCTCCTAATTGTTACTAAAGGATCGCCATAAATTTCATTTGGGAAACTACATGGCTGGGCATTTTTTTCTGCTAACAACTATGTGCCAAGTTCGATCGAATGTGAAGGTTTTGCTTACAGTTTTCGTCGATTACAGGGGCGAGATGCATCATAAGTTCTTGCCGCAATAAAGAATATTACCAGCAAGTAATGCGCAATTTGCGCGAAGCAATCCGCCAGAAACGCCCGGATTTGTGGAAGAACAAAAATTGACTTTTGCATCATGATAACGCCCCGGTAGATTGTCTTAGCGATCTCAACCTCCTGAGCGATCGCACAGTTGTCATCTACTTGTACTTTACTGGTTACCTAGATACTAACACATATTATTGCACAATGCCCGTTCTATTTGCCAAATGACCGACCATTATGGGGAGAATGTGCGATTTCGGTGTGTGGAGCTGGCATCCTCTTCAGGTACTATCTCGCCAACCCTACACAATGCAGTACGACATTTTGATCTGTAGATAGAATTTGAAATTGATAGCCTCAGCTTGAAGCATTTTTTACATTAACGAAGATTAAATTCAGCATTTTTTACGCACTGAAGTCAGCTTATTGTCATTATGATAAACAACCTGAGCGCTCTACTCTGTATAGGGTTGGCGTGGCAGTATCTGAATAGAATACCAGCCTTTCACACCGAAACCGCAAATTTTCCCACTTGATCACTTATTAATAGCACAGAATTTTTCTCTATACGTTTTGGGTCAATAGCAACCATTGGACAAACAAGACTTATGGCAGCAATGAGCATGCAGGAAATTCTGTTAAAGGATAATTTTACTCGCGATTACCTAAACATCGAACGATCAATAGTTTTGTTAGTGAAAAAAATGCTAATCTGCACTTTTCAATTGATTTTCCTCAGAGAATCCAAACAAATTAACAAATCTTATAATATTCCAGTTGATCTTTCGATTCTACACCGACTCAAGATATGCAAATGGATCAATGAGCACAGGACAATCAACAAGAATAACAAAATACGACAACAATAACAGCAAGCCCTTCTAAGTATGATTAGTTGGCGTCTATGAGTATGACTCCTGTTCAGAAAATTCAATGTGACAAACAAAAGCTGTAATTTGAGTTTTCATCTACTCACCATACCAGTCGGCGCTTGAACAAATTGTTGACGTTCTTCGCCAATCGATTGCAACTCATCAGAATGTAAAGATTGTTGTAAACCACCCGCTAAATTAAACGGATGCAGTCTTAAACCCGTACCTGCTGTCAATGGTCCGCCCGTTGGCGATATGTCCCGAGACGTTGTATGCTGATCCGGCTCACTATCCGTACTATCCTCCCCTGTGCTTGATACACTGCCCCGCCTGCGATACGTGTCGTTCGTCACTGAATGTCCATGCAGGCTTGATATAGGCGTCGACGGATGATGGTACTGCTCGTAGTTGGCTTTGATCCACTTGCGATAGTCGATTACGTCGTCCGTCACCAGGATTATTCGCCCCAAAATTGAATTCTTCGTGCAGTCGTTGGCAGTGGTGTAGCGCGGCGAGACAGCTTGCGAAAGTGTTACGTAGGCATATTCAAATGCATGCTTGACCTGGAGAGCACCGTACGATGATCTGCCAATATCGTTGCCGGGCGTAAGAGGGTCCTCGATGCAGAGAAGCGATGGTCGATGGCCATCGATCATTTCACGTTGAAGTTCTTCTTTCGGTATATATCGGCCTCCATTTTTTATACTTATTCCTGCAAAAAAAAACGATCGTTTTTGTATCAGATTTATTTCAGTAGAGATTTTTCTTTGCTAGCAAATTTTGAAATGGACAAGGCTACTCACCAGTCTTCATGTAATTAAATTTTCTGCCATACAACTCGAAGAATTCTAGCAGTAGGACACCAAGATTTGCCGTTTCGTGGTCTATTAAACGTGGATGTAGTTGTAGAAAACTTATACACATTAAAATTAACGAATACGATGAAATGCCGCCTGCAAGGAGGAAAAAGATTTTGTGTTACGTGCATTTGAGATGCCAAATAACTTCAACTCACCTGTAAAAACTTCATTGAGATCACGTTGCAATAAAAACTGTTTTAGGACTAGAACCAATTTGGAGAGTACCGGATACATTCGCTTGTATTCCTTAATTAATTCGGCCGATCGTACCCCGGATTGCATATTGAACGATATGTCGACCTTGACTTGGGTAGTGCGATCTGTAAGCTTGATAATTGGAACGGATGCTTTGTCAAGGACTCGCACAGTTGTTGCAATTCCTCGTTCAACTAATTCAGTCTCAAGTGTACGAAGCGGAAGCTTCTCCCATAGTCCGATTACAACCAAATCAATATCAGACGTTGGTAAAAATAAGCCCGTGCGAAATGAACCGAATATTTCGACACGAGAATTCGGCCACAACTTATGAACGACATCTTCAATGCGTAGTACGACTTCGTTGCGCAGTGCATGCTCGGCAGGTGTGGGAAGGCTATACTGATAGAACTGTTCGATTTCTGTGTGTAGTCTGTAATGAGAAAGCAATTTATCTATGTAAAGTGATCAATTTTGATTCTTCACTATAAAGGAATAGTGGAGAAAGAATGGGGTCCTTGTATCAAAGTGAAAATGGGAAACACCAAATAGGCGCGATAAAAGCGACAATATATTGGTTAATTCTTTTTAAATTCACCCAAAAATGCAGTTCGATGGACATGTTACTGCATTCTTAGCCATCGGGTAGCATTCTCAATCAGAGTGTTGCCCAGACTCAAATGAAGTTTTGTGTTAACTCTTTACCATCTTGGTAGCAGCCGATTGGCTCTGACTTTCTGCATAATCCGTTTTGATATTAATCTATTTAAACGACTTCAACGAATACTATAATAAACATAGAAAAACTGGACCACTTGGAAGTGTTTTTTACACATTGCGTACTCTACTGCTGTTACGTGATTATTTTTGGTCGCCACATGACGACAAATCACTGTGCGATAAAAATACATTTCTGACAAAACAAATGCTCGTTCATTGAGTCGTTCAGCTCAGTTCCTGTTATCATTTTTCTTCACTTTTTATCGCATTCGCCTCATTCTATTTTCAGATCTTTGTACATTGTCCGCCAAACAAGAGGTTAGCAAATTATTTTGAAGTGTGCGTGAAAACAAAGCTACTTTTCCTCTTTAAATGAAAGTCAATTGCACGATTTTCCATTGCATCGGATCGTTTTTCAATAGCCCAGTAAATTTTTCGGGTTTATTATGTTCTATATTTCATTGTAAGAAGCTAGTGCTCGCGGCACTACATTGTTGGCCGCGCCTAATCTCTCATTTTCCACAAGAAAAGTACTACTCTTGTGCTGTGCATAAACGAATTTCAATCTGTCTCCAACCATGTTAATTTCTAATGCGCATACTTCAACTGGCTATTCGTGCGCCACCTCTCGTTTCTTCTGCATTCCCGGATATGCCGATAGATTAAAGAACAGCAAAGAAAATATTATGAATAAATTTTAAACACGATCCCACACACACCCGAATTTCGTACAGAACTCCACTAAATGTTCAGCAGTTTTTTGCGTCCACATCGCAAATTTGCATAAATTAGCATTTGAGCTGGTTAAATTTATCCTTGAATGTTGCTAATAGACATTTTGCAATTACCAAATACATTCTGGGGTGCTGTGCTTGCTGGTTAATGTGCGAGCTGATCATGGATGAGAAACATCTCGCATTGCTGTCGATCGATTTTGCAGTTCACCATCCACTGGCATTGATGATGAAAGTGAATGGTTTCATTTAAATGAATTGATAATGGAAAATGAAGTCAGGATCGACAAGTAGCTCAGTAAAAATCATTTTATCTTGTATCTTTCAACTTAGTGATTTTAGCCTTACTCTTATCAAACGAGCATATTCACAGCTGTACTTTGATTTCTTCAATTCCAACGGTGATGTAAAACCAGCAGCGTCCCATGGAGTCTCAGTTTCAAACATTCGAATCGAAATTTCAATAAAAGCAACTATTTATCGTGGATAGCGTGCTACAGGGTCGTCAACTTTTGCTCTTATTTTTTAATATCGTCAGTTCACCTTGCAAATGCTAACCACATTTGATTTGTCTTTGCTGTTCTTTAAATTACAACAAAACGATTGTTAACAAAAACTGAAGAAATAATTATTTTATTTTCAAAAAACTTCGAGGCGAACTAAAAGTACTTTATCTGGACAAATGGTTTTTTCCTCTTTTCTATTAGTAAATTTATGCGAAAGAGTGATTTTATGTTTAGATTTTTTGCACCAACAAACAACAATAAAGAGTATATTATCTTTGGAGCGAAATATACTTAGCTTGGATTTTTGGTAATTAACCTGCGCTTGTATGTACTCATAGACAAAACTTTCCTCAATTGTTTCAAATTGAAGTCAAGGGTAGAAATTGATTCGTTGATACATATGGATATGCACGATTTGCGCAAGAAGCGATAAGAATTTTGTTTTTAGCTTTATTTTTGATGATTCTGATAATTCAGGATAATTGCTATCAGCATAAGATTATATGATATTTTAGTTAAATTCCAAAATTCCTAGCATAAACAATAGCTAAGCGATGTTAAAATGATTTTTACCATATTCAAAAAGACTTCATTCAATAATTTATATTCCAAAAATTTCCATACAATATTATCCTGATGATCTCGAAAGGAAACGATCGATTGCTACACAAAGTCTGCGCAAAAAATAATCCTTTAGTCGGCTGTACACACCGCGGGAAGACAGGCGTCAGTAGAGCCCGCCAGGGGTTCAACCTACAACAATCTACCGCGTGCGATGCAGCATCATATGCGCGATGGGCCTTCCGTTTAACTACCTCAAACGGGGTTCACAACACATACAACACTTGTTTACACTGCGATAACAGTAGTAACAACAGATACAAAGAATATCATCGGGCGTTTATTGTAGGAAATCGCATAATCTTTTTAAAAATTTGAAACAGCATAAATTTATCAAGCCTCGAAATGGTTTTTTCCTGATTTTTGAACTAAGCTGAGGCGCATCGTACTTAGTCCCACCGCCCGATGGCGCCACTATCGCTAGAGAAATTTACTATCGTGTAGTACATTCTTGTAGACGGCTACTGTAGAAATTTCAGCCGAATCGGACTCGTAGTTTTGTTTTGACCGAGTGTGTCTGCGTACTTTAGAAAAATGGGAAAAGAGCATTATCGGTCGGTGATTTGATTCTTGTTTATGGAAGGGAAATCGCGCAGCGAAATCAAAGAGCGCTTGTATGCTGTGTACGGTGACTCTTTACCTTCGATGGCGACCGTCAAAAATTGGTTTAACGAGTTTCAACGTGGTCGCAAGTCGGTTTTTGATGAGCCACGCTCAGGTGCCCCGAAAACGACTATCACGGAGGATAACGTGACAAAAATCCACGATCTCGTATTGGCAGGCCTCCGATTGAAGGTCCGCGGGATAACTGAGACAGTAGGCATCTCAAAAGACCGCATGGGTCATATCCTGCATGAAATTTTGAGCATTAGAAAGCTTTCCGCGCGATGGGTGCTGCGTTTTGCTGACTCCGGACCACTTCAGAGCAGTGTTTGACACTGTTTAAGCGCAATCCGAAGGAGTTTCTGCGTCGATTCGTGACCGTCGACGAAACATGAATCCACTGGTACACACCAGAGACCAAGGAACAGTCGAAACAGTGGACTTCATCCGGCGGACGTGCTCTGAAGAAGGCAAAGACTGTGTTATCGGCCGGAAAGATGATGGCTACCGTTTTCTGGAATTCACAAGGTGTGATCTACATTGAGAAGGGAAAACGGTCACAGGGCTGTACTATGCCAAATTTTGGGCCAATGACAACGCGCCGGCTCACATCTCCGCACTCGCCATGGCCAAATTGGTCGAATTGGGCTACGAACTGCTGCCCCATCCACCGTATTCTCCAGATTTGGCCCCGTGCGACTCCTTTTTGTTTCCAAACTTGAAAAATTCACTCAGCGGGCAAAAATTTGAGTCGAATGAGGTCATCGCCGCCACGGACTCCTACTTTGCAGACCTCGAAAAAACGTATTTTTCAGGCGGGTTAAAGAAGTTCGAGCATCGCCACTCTTCCAAAATTTTAGTTTTTCTTTTGTAGGCTAAGGACTTATCGGATCATCCTCGTATAGTGACCTCTCAAATGTTCAACAGATACATAAGCACGTGAATTGTTCAGACTTAACTTCATAAAATTGACGAGTCCACTATCTATGCAATTTCGTAGCTGCTTTCATTGGATTAACTAGTCCTTGCATAGTAAATTCATACCAACATCGATTTGATTCATCAATAGCCAAATTTAATTTGTCGGAATAGAGAATGCCTTTATTACGCATCGCATATTTATGTATTTAAATAAATACCACCGTCACCATACTTTTTTCAAATTTTCACAACAATAGCGCATCAACAAACAGTTTGCTTTCACTGTTAACAAGCAAACAGCTGAACTACCATCTGCCACATTCACACTTTTGCAGTTTATATGCAAATGTTGGCAACCTGTCCCAACAATGCTGATGATGTAGTAAACATTCGTTTATGGTCCTCACTTTAATAGTAATCAACGTTTGTGCCTTTTGTTTCATATTGATTTTACAATCGGATTAAGTCCAAAAATAATGCCATGTTCATTTGGTCCTTAGTATTTTAAGCAGAATACAGACGAAAAACGTTTCCACTTCGAAACCAGCCTAATCTTCTCCTCATTCTTCCGCTCTTATCTATTATGCTATATCTGACAACGTTTCAATTTAATTATTTAATTGTGCACCTGTTGCCACCTTCGCTTGCAATGTTCACGTGCGGTATGTGACGCAAGTAAATATTCCATGAAATAAAACAGTGTTTTCCACTTCTTTTTCGTAGATAAGAAAAATTGCTATTCACTTTCTTATGCGATACACAATTTTCTTCACACGTGACGGTCTAGTAATTCCAGCTTTTGTTTCTGTATTGCTGGGAATGAATAGTTAAAGTGGTGGCAAATTGAGGAAACAGCAACTTTGGGAGTTATTGATAAAAATAATCGGATTATTGTCTTCGAGTCCATATGAAAATATTCATATGCATTTAGATATCGCACGCAGACAAGCATTTCATTTGTATTGCCGGGACAGTAGTAAAATCACAACAAATAAATATACATAGAATTATGTATTGATATAAATATTATTGATTTCTGAATTTAATTTTCTAAAGAATGAGGGTCCATACTTCCATTCTATCGAATAAGTCTCATTCAAACTTCTAGATTCAATGTCTCTACTCAGCATACACTGCAGTTAGTATCGGATTTACCCCAATTCCGCAGGCAAGTAATTTAGGTTTTAATACTGAAATATCACTCTCGTTCGCTACATCACTTCTTACACAACCAATTTGTGATTAATTTTGTCTCCAATACAACAGGCAAATGATAGAAGGATAATGCAACCCATAAGCCTGCTTCCACAACAGTGCACTGGGAAGCACTAAGTACTAAATAAACAAACATTCAGGGAATACATTGCACACGGACAGTGCAAGAAATGAGTGATGGAGTGAAAGGTTTGGAGGAGGCGGAGATGATTTTAGTCGGTAAAAATCCGACATACCGAGAAGCAGAAGCAAATCGGTATCTTTTGAAAATTTCCACCTCCCAACAATGAAAAAAAGGTATTACAGGTACCAGTAAACAGTCTAAAACCTGTCGAAGCAATCTTGTACCATCCGCGACTATGTTTGCTACTAAAGGTTAGTGAAAGGGTGGAGCAAAAGTGGGTGATTTTTCGCCTGGAATCAATTGTTTACATGTGCATACTTATTGGTCTTTCGGAAAGTAGATTTTAGATTGAATTTTCTTGCATGCAATTAAAGCAATTTCTAAGACTTCAATGTATTTCTCTGAATTTGTTTTAACCATTTTCTTCACAAAAAAAAACTGAAGCAAACTCACATCACAAATTTACTTCCGTCGAAATTTCAAGAATGCTTCAGCTCCTTCTCATTTTTCGCATGATGCCAGCAGTCCTGGGAACCAACTTGCCGGTCCATACTGAACTATTTCTATTCACTAAACAGAACTTCTTGCCAATTGTATGTTTAAGACATGTATTTCTCCGAATATGTAGTAAGGTTGTAGGCGTCTAGTTATTACATCAAATAAACTTTGTACAATTTTCATTCATTTAAAATCGAGGTAAAATTGTTCTACCTCTTCATTTCAAACAATGGCATTTAAATTCCAACGATTCCTAAATCGTCACAAACGAATTAATTTAGTCTCGAAATGAATCCAATATGCAGAGAATTCACATTGAAGAGACAATATAACAAACCAATTATCACGTTAAATGTTTCGTGAATGGCTCATTTTGTCTCAACGCATTTTCATTTTTTTTTGTGCCAGCTTCGAAGCAAGCTCTGATAATCACGATCAATCAGCACTGCTCTATCGTGAAACAGAAGGCGGGAGGGAGGGTTGGGAAGCACAATAGCATCAGAATAAATTTTCACATTTTTTGGCATGGCTACTGTAAACATTACTAGAATAAAAATCAACAGTTCTTCGTGTACACACCCCAACCCAATAGTTCGGACGATGAGAATTCGAGACGAAAATAGGATTCACATTCCCATGATCGCATCGCATTGAAGATGTGCGAACAGCTAATGGTCAAACAATTATTTCAATCAATGTCATGCAATCATTTTGGCCACTCTTATGCATTTTACCAGAGAAAGCGGACTGCATTGTAGAATAGAGCTCAAATCGTGAAGAGTGCCTTGGAAGACCAGCCAAAATATGGCCGATTTAGAAGCTTCTTCCCATAGTTGTTATTTGCAGCTGGCATAATCCGAAAAAAGACAAACGACCCATGTTGCAAAACATGTTTACATACAACACTGATTACTTCATAACAATTAAAAAAACAATACAACTAGCACACCGAGATATATTACTCGTACAAACGAAGGTCACATTCTTCTTGTGCGAAGCAGATGTTAACCACAAAACAAAACAGTTTGGATAGTGCGACAGCCGAAAATCAAAACAAAAAATTAAGGATGAGTTTTTTTATTTTAGTTGAACGATGGCGGGCGTATGAATTGTACAACTGTTACGCGCTCTAGATCTCCTCAGAGTGGCTCTAATCAAAACGATTACATCATCATCTACTCAAGGCCCTGAACCATTCCATCATTTCCACAGTTCAAACTGACGTCTTTTTTGCATTATCAAATCAGCCAGCTCTTGCTGAAATCAGAGATAACGCTGTTCGCTCCAATACTATCTTTTAAAAGATTGCTGCTGGGTTTTTTCAACACAAATTGTTGGAAATCATTGCATTGAACGGAAGTAGATACGAAGTATGATGCTTGAAAAGTCAGTGCAAATATATTAATTTGATTTTGAAATGTTAATAGGTGTGTCTATCTAAGGACTGTTAGTCACAAATATATATGTACATGCATCCCTAGAAAATAGTGCTTAAATGGAATTGGCGCTGGGCGGAGTCTTGATTTATCTGATTCAGTATAATGTATTGTGTACTTGTAATATAAAATAATAAAAAAAATCAAAATAATAATAAAATAAATAAAAATCATAAAAAAATGAAAATAATGTATCAATTTTATACAGAGTTCCGATTTATTCCCATGAAATGGCGCTTTTTTAACGTTGGGAAGTGGAAATCTTCAAAAAAATATCGAGTATGTTGGAGGTCCAGTCGAATGAAAGGAAAGCGCGTAACTATATCGCGTACACATAGATCGTATTAAGCAAGGGACGACTGAAATACATCCTAAAAAAAGGATTACATATTCTGTTTCTAAATTGGTTGTCGGTAAACCTATCCCAACAATTTGCCGAACAGTGTGGATGGATTGCTCGGTCAAAGCTTAGCTACACCGAACCATTCGATCATTGGTAAACGTAGGAAGTTTCCCGATGACCTACGTATCTGTTCGCAGCTTTAGACTAAAGAACCACGTTTTTATCTAACCGTCTTATTCCGAAATTGTCTTATTTTTCACATACCAATACGCCAAATTCTACCTACATATATGCTTCACATCATATTGTCACACATCGTAATTACTACGAAACTAAAAATTCCAATGCAATTTCGTTTTCCCTCAACAATTTCTGCCCAGTGGATAACTCACTCCCCTACACTGCTTATTTCCACCACCTGACGATAAACCGTCCAGAGAATCTCACCACTGTCAATTATCGTCTGCCTAGTGACAGCGTCACATGAGTGCGAGCGAGGCAGTACCAAGTGTTCGTCCTATCGGCATACATACAAACAGGACAAATATATCCCATCCGGCTCAAGGCTTTTCTAACTCGAATGCTTCCCGTATCACAATTGTTCAGCTCAAAAGGACATTTCGAGCGATCCAAAACATGCCGGTTGCACAAGAACGCATATTAGGGACATGGGCAACGCGCCTGAGGGAGTGCTAGGCTAGACTACAAACGAAACGCAATTGTTCAGTACTCACCCGAGGATACCGCACCCATACTGATAACCAGGCGGCCGCCACGGAGTCCCGCCGTACTTGCCGATGTACTTCTGCCGATACTTGTTCATGTTGTAGGTGCTCGCCTTGTTGTCGAACGCCGCGCTGCCTGCTTTCCTCCGCGACGGGTTGTAGTAGTTACGCTCGTGTGCTACAATCTTCTCGCGCTCCGCCGCCGTGGGGGCTGACGAGTCGCTGCTGAACTCGCGCAACAGGAGGGCCGTCGCCGAAGACTCGCGACTGGCAACCTGACCGTGGGTGCCGTTGCTTCCGTTGTTGTTGCCCGCGCCTGGGGTCGAGCTGCCGTTCTTGCCGGTCGCAGAGTTCGAGGACGAGTTGGCACTGTTCTGCTGCTGCTGCTGCAGCTCCAATTGCTTCTGAACCTCAGTCGAGTGCGTCTCCCAGATAGCATGCCATGTACGCAGTGCGGGTCCCTCCTGTTCCTCTTGGTACCAACCCACAACTGGATCCATTCAGGTACGATGCACGCCGGGCCACAACACGTACTCCTGAGAGTGTCACGTTTCACTACGATCTGTCACTGCGAATCGACCGTCGTCGGGTTCTCCTTTTCACTGTCCGTTCACTTGGCGCTGCTTGCGCGTCGGCACTTCTTATTTGCACAATCCGCACTCACCAGCCGCGCGCCTGCCGCTGTAATTCGCGCAATTACACACCCTACACGGAAAGATCACTCGGACTGTCACCAACAATCGCCAAGACCCGAGAATAAGTTCGAGGTTATGTTCAATCTCCGAAATTGGGATTTTCGCGATTTCACCACGGACACCCGATGTGCGCGACTGAGACCGACCTTGCAACACTCTGTTAGACCGCTATCCTTTTTCTGCTACATATTGACACGGGCGAACTGCACTGCGCCCGCTCCACTTCGTACGATCGAACACCAAGCCAGAGCGAGACACCTATAGCAAAAATTTCCGTTGCCTTCGGAGCCTCAGCCAGAATTCTTTACCGCCAATATGTCGATCGTTTCCCCATTTGTCAATTCCTTCGGCCCATCTAATTCCACTTTTTCAGCTTAATTCACTCGCAGCTTGGCGCCCGCCCGACAATCCGACAAATGCGATTTTTCATTCACCCATTGGCCGACACTTGTGCACGGAACGGCTGCACCGAAAACGCAATAGTTCGTCGGTCGCCGCTGCGGTCTTGAAAAAGAACGGGATCGAGTTCCGCTTCTTGGACAATCGCGGCGCAACTAGCACTTGATGGTAAAATATTGGCGATACGATGTTTTTTTCAAATCGATTCAGTTCAATGAGAGCACGGCACTTTCGGAAAACACAATTCTTACAACTGCACTGCACTCCTCACGAAGGGAGACGAAAATGGAGTTTAATGTCAGTTTTCTAGCCTAGAGTGGGAAAGGGGAATTGTACTAGTTGAATGAAAGCGTTCAATACTGAAATTAAGTTGACGTTTCAGTACTCACGCGGTGCGTTCAGTTCTTAAATTTAGTAGAAAATGGAATTAATGACAGTTTTCTCGTCTAAAGCTGGAAGGGGAAATTGGACTAGTTGAATGAAAGCGTTCACTTCTGAAATTTATTAGACGTTTTAGCATTCCCGAGGCGCATTTTGCAGCGGTGACAATCGTCCAGTTGTCCCGAGACGCACTTTGCAGAAATAGTACTACAAAAAATCATCGATTGCATTGCCTATATTTAGGCTACCAAACAAGCGCTACTGGTAGAATTATTTTCAGAAAAATAGTTCCATAATTTAATTCAAATTTCGGCTTTAATTCACACTGAATATGTGAAATAAATTTTCTTAGTTAAATAATTGCAAGCTAAAGATCAATTTCACGAACTAAGAACCAAAAGTAACTTCGATAAAATAAATCAAATTTTTTCCAACGTTACTAAAATAAAAACCATTTCACAAACGTAACGGTTTTCATTGCACATCGTATTTTATACAGGATTCTTTTACGATCGATAATGCTGTCGTTATTATCATATAATGATGGTATTACTGATCGCGTAAGGACGCTTATCAGTCTAAGATTTTTGGAATAATATTGTAACTCTGTTTCTTATATTTCAATGAGTTTTTTGCTGTGTATGCTGTGCCTAGCAATTATTTTCCTGAGCATTTCGTTTTTTACAAAAACAAATTGATCTGCTATTTTGTTTCTTAAGGATCCGAAATATCTCTACATATTAATTTTAGTGTGAGTTCAACAAATCGATCTGGTACCTTATTGTAAATAAGATAACAACAGTAACTGTGAATTTTCCATAACAATTGAACGCTGTCTTCATATTTTGAGCGGCTTTTCGGGATTTGAGATCACTTTGCGATTGTTACAAATTGAAACTAACAACAATACAAAGTACAGTTCTCTTTTCGTGGAAAATAACTGCTAATGTCTATATTCGTAGTGGGAACTGCTCATTTCAAAATGATAAGCTCAATTGTTTCATGAAATCAAAGGTTACTTTACAGCAAAGCTTCAACCAGTATAGTTGAGGATTTCATTATTAGGCACAAATTCAATTTATAAACATCCATTGAAGACTTAAATTATTGTATGCGGTTAATAGATCAAGGTCAAGGTATTTCCTCCTCAAAAAGGGCAACAATAAGCATAGTCGAGATATTTTCTCACCAGATTCTACACCCCATCTCATCGCTCCCATCACACCCACACCCGCGACTAAGCTTCCGCCTTGTTTATTCCGTCCATCAATTAATTTGTTGCATGTTGCCTCGCATATGAACATTAATTACGCTACTGCGTCAAGATATCTTTTATCAGTCACACTACGTGCTCGAAGATAAGATAATCTATCTGCCAGCCACCCATTGAAGCTGTTGGGGGCTCGCCCGTTCATAAAATGCCGCGCAAACTGTCTCATTTCGCGACCGAACCCATTATGTGGATACTAATTTATTTATAGCTGATTAGACAGCCTTCCGATCGCCTTCTACGATTTCTTTAATTAACATATTCTGATGTGTCGCAATCGCAACGAAGTAAACGCAACAGCAGCAGGAAAATGTGTTGGGCTGGCGAAATTGCAATTAAGCTTTTCGCGAGCCACCGGAAGCAGTAGTGATCTTCGCGGCGTGGAAGTCGGTGGAGTAGCGCTTCTTCGGTGGTGTGAAATCTGCAGCCGCGCATTTCTTTCAAACGGATAAGGAACATAAATCCTCATTGTAGTAGAAGCTCGTCGCATCGATCGCTTATCGTTTGCGGAGGTCAAGCACAAACCTTGAAACGCGGCCAGCGTTCTTGAGACACAGTCCAGCCGAAATCGAAACGTGTCCGAAAATAAAATTTAATCAAGGAATTCTACAAAAAGATTCTCTTTCGTCACTCGGTGATAATGTTGGATTAAGAAAAAAACTGGATTTGCGCCGAGACAACATTGTAGGCAGGTTTTCTCGCAGGCGTCACCTCAACTCAAGTCCGTCTAGAGGTGAGGTCTCATTCGCGCCAAGTGGACGTTACCGTTTCGAAACTACTTTTTGCCGAGAAAGTTGCTGGGGGAAGTCCCGGTTAGTTATCACGGACAGTCACGGCGGTGCAATACGAAGGCGATAAGTGGCGATTTTTGGCGGTCAAGTGCAGTGCGTCCGTTTTGCAACAGAAAATCCTTGAAGGGCGTTACGTGCGCCATGCAAAATTTTGCCAAGTGCAAGATCGGAAAGATCATTACGTAACGACTGTGTGTTTGTGTTTAGAAGTGAAATATAGACGGCAAGTGGTGCACTTTCGAGATTACATTGCAGGCGACGCGATCACTCATGGAAGTGTAATAATCTCCTCATTTTAATCGTGGAAAAGGCATAGGCAAGTTCCTACGTTACTATCTAGTATTTACCTTTTCACCTTATCAGTGGATCGACAAGTTGTTAAACAACATTCTTAATGGTAATTAGCGCTAGACGCCATATTGTGAAACATTAGCATAGTTTATAAATTGTGCACACAATCATTGGAGATCTCAAATTTAAATTTAGTCTGCCAATAATTCTTTTGTTTGGACGACACTTTTCTTCTAATCGCTCCGCGACCGAGAACTTTGATATAAATAGCGTCGCGCGCTTAATATGTTTCGAGATGATCTCGTGATCCAATCCGAGGGTTTGATGATGGTAATTTTAATTAACGAAATAGGCAAAGGACCTCAACCTTGACTTGGTGGGCTTGTCTTTCAAGCTTATCGTTCAATTGGTTACATCCACGCTGTTATTGTCGCATAAAATTTACATCGTTTCAGAGCAACAACAAAACAAACGTAGATTGCGTAAAAATGTTGGAGAATTTTAGATGGAATTTGGTTTATACATGGAACGGTATTCAGGGGATGGATTGGCGAGAATGTGAATGTTTTATTCATGCGAAATATGTTGAATAAATTATTTGTCTTTATATTTTTATTAGGCTGTGTTGTTGTAAGCATACATATACAGTATTAAAAATTATACAACAAATGCTTGAGTTCGATGCTATTTTGTTCCGGAAAATGGCGAAATGTATGTTAAAATTATAATTTTTGGCAGAATCCTCTACTGTTCAGGTGTTGAAACGTTCAATCGAATGGGAAGAGTATCTGATCAATCCCGCAAATTGAGGCAATAGGCATAGAATCGATAAATAAACTAGAAATATAGTAGAGCATTTATACTAAGAACAGAAATTTTTATTGGAACGTACGGTAATAATTTCCTACTTAATATGTGATATGTGATTTCCTGTTTAGAAAGAAAAATTCGAAATGGATCAAAGTCGGGGAAGTATAGATCAAATCCAAACGTACTTGGCAAAGAAGCCGGGCAGTTATGTTTAGATAGGCGAAAATTTTGCTCTTGTTAAAACCTCTAATTTAGATCAAGACAAAATATGCAAAAGCAAAATTACTTTTAATAGAATTTTACTCATTTTACATATAAAATCTGTTTATATAAATAATTATTTATGCAAAATAATAACATATTCAGATGAAAAATTGATTTGATAAAAATTTAACTACTAGCTCTTATAGTAAAATATACATATTTCGATTGGATTTATGTAAGCTCAAAAAAATATTGTGTGTCGAATCGTCATTTATGCCTCATTTCACCTCATTTAAAAAAGTGTCCACTAATTAATTTAAAATAGAAAATCCGCACTAATGCAATATCTGTTTCAGTGGAACAATATAGTTCAAGCGCATTTGCATTTTGCTAAACAAAATATACCAAACATTTTCGCCACTATCAGCGAAATGTTTAAGGTCACCGACATTTTGATAAATGTAAAACTCTTCAGTTTTGGGCTGCTGGTTGTTGATAAGGCGATCCCAGTTAAATGATAATATGCTTGATTTGCAATAGTTTCAAAGTCCACTAGCAAAATCGTCATTATGTAATCGCGTGGAAATATGAGAAAATATTATCCGATGTGTGGGCCTGTCGATGGTACACAGTCGAAAGGTTATCGGAGAAAATATTCATATCATGTTGTTTTCCTGCTTAGGAAGCATCTTTTCGCATAGATATGTGTTGTATCCATCGACGGCAGGTGGATTAGATAGTGAAGATAAAATGATGAGGTAGGTGTTCCATTATCTGCGATTTTATGATGGACACATCATTAATTTGATTGATAGTAACGTTAATATGATTTGTAATTGTGTAGGGATATAACGTGTTCTGCACGAGTTTATTTTGCCCAGAAACAAAAACAAAGTTCTTGACCAAAAAAAATTTGGTGTTCATCGAAGAAATTTTTATGAGAACGTTTTATGCCACAAGTAAGGTTCGGTAGCAAACTGATTTTTTTTTGAAAAAAAAAATAGTTCAAAAAATAGTTAAAATGTTTTATACTCACCTTAATTATATGTATCTATGTAGGAAATTGTAGAGTACCTTCTTCCGTACAGTGTCTCTGAATAGTTTGTTTCATAATCAAAAATTCCTATTCTGTGAAATTGTTTTTGTTAACATTTTTAAACATGATTTTTGCATCGTTTAAAAAAATGGTCTGTACCAGAAAATGATTTGTTGTGTAACAAATATACACAGTCGTGTCGCGTTTGACTTTTTGTTACACGTAAACACAATGATTTTATCACTGCACTCATCACAAAGTATTTGGATTGTTTTAAAACAGAAACAAAAATTTTTAGAGTCTGAAATTCTTCGACGCATTAACAAAATTGATTGTATTTCTCAATGGGCATCTCGAAACTCTATTTGTAAGAGAGCGTTCAGCAATCGTGCTAATAACTTAGTCCAGAATGAATATTTTTATTTGAAATTTTCAAGAGAGCTCTTAAGATATAGTGTTATCATTATATTACGCTTTTATATGGTAAACAACATCATTTAATAGTTATTTTTTGTAAATTATCATTATATTACGCTTTTATATGGTAAACAACATCATACAATAGTTATTTTTTGTAAATTGTACGTTTTTTCAAGTTTCTGAATAGCGCCATAAGGCTGGACGAATATTTAAAAAAAACTAAAATTTGCGTGTTTTCTATGGAGGATTAATTTTGTTTCCAATAAAAAATTTTTATTCCAATCTAAGCTTACCTATAATTTTCAATCACCTCCAACACTTCAACTCCATGGTTATTTCCCCTTCGGACATGGCTAACTTCCTACCACCTGAATTCGCCAATTTTCACGCACGTGGCTGGCTGCATTTGTATTCGTGATAGCACTCGTGTTGTTTTGGCAGCCAGTCAACAAGAGCCGAATTGGGGGCTCGCCTACACACACGCACGCATAGAACGATCGACGGCGCTTGTGTCCACGTCGATTTATTTTCCACATCTGCAATTTTATCTGCTGCGAATCGAATGGCGTGTAAACATCTGAGCGGCCTAACCTCAAACCGATGACTGGAGTTCGGTGGCAGGTCCAAGGTGTACGCTTTATTCGATTATTTCACTTTATTTGATTGTTCGGCGACGCTGGAGCGAGTTTCAGTGAATTACAAGTCGTGTTCAGTTATGTAACGCTACCGAGTGTGCACTTGACTGTTTCGGAAAATCGAAGTTGGTGGCGGCAGCGTTGATAAGTGCAGTTCGAACAATCCGGCAAGATGCAGAACAATTGGGAAGTCCTGGACACACCGGAGGTTAGCTATTGTGAAATTGTTCTCGATACGTTGCTAATTTGTTCACTAGATTTCAAAGTGGAAGCAGGATCTAATCCAATCTTAGGAGACAGAAATCTTCGAACGATAACGATCTGCTCGTGCTTCTCGGCGGGCCGGATTATATCTTGATACCGATTATTTTGCTCCCAAAAGATGTTATTCTATCGCCTTCAGCCTCCTTCCATAGAATTAAATTGGTTCGAATCTTGGCTTAACTCCTTGAGGTGTTCAAAGGTATTGACTAAATCCATCATTTAATCCACTTTCCACTGTCGGCTCGCCTTTAAATTAATGTTCCTCGTAAACATACAATTTTATCTGCACGAAAAATTAAGATAAGCGTCACCTTGAGACGCAGTAACATTCCTTCGATAACTAAATATGAGATCTGGGTGTGGTGCGGCAAAAAACTGCCATTCTTATCATCCAGCATTTAATTAATATATAGCGGAAATAGATAAATGTGTTGCTGCTGTTAACCCTTAACTGGTGATCAGTATATCTCACAGACTCAGCAAAGGGTTTAACAACTTTCGTTAAAGGAGTCATGCACAGACCTTGCGCTTCATGATAATATAATTTGCCATCAAATAGAATAAAAAGTAGTTTATTATTTCAATTGAATTCTATTTATTTAGATATTAATTATAATTAATTGACGGTAAATTTCGCGAGACGTAACAATAATTTTACCAGTAGCAACGTCCATTTTATCCCGAAGTGGCGGAAGTAAAATTATTGACAAGTATTTTTTACAAGGTCTTCCACTACGACGTCTACTTCCGCTGGCATCTCTTCAACAGCTACCGTGATCGATTGATTGGAATCCCACGGCAAGTCCTGAACAACAGGCACCTTTGTTCCGACTAGTGATGCATGGTGCCGCCTCATATGCAACTCCAGCTGGAATCGATTTTGGCACCTTGCAGTGCATGATTTGCATTGCACGTACCCGTCTTCATCCTGTGCATGTGGTTTGCCAACCTCTTGTTGGTTTGAAAAACCAACAAGCATGTGGGGCAATGTATTTGCATTAAATTCACTGCTCCTACTACCGATATCGCGATTTAGAAGTTATCCGTCCGTCTCTAACGCGCCCATTTTTTTGGCTACTCAGGCTACTATATCCTAATCCCAGAATCATTTTTTCTAACCTACTTTGTTTCTACTCCAAAATTAGTTTTCAAATACTGTTTCTCAATATACTTCTCACCGCCGCCAGATTTATTTATCTTTCCATAGCCGGCGTTTATGTCCGCGTCGGCAAGACCTATTATCCTGGCTTGTTCTGTGTCCAAGTGGAAGAATACGAATTTCCACTGTTACACACTTTAATGCGAGCGATTGAAAAGCAAATAAAAAATGTGTCCTCTGAACACGCTATCCGGCTATTACCGATATCACTGGTTTTTAAAAAAAAAACTTTCGCGGCTCTTTCAGACCTGACCTGACGGCATCACCTAAGCTGCGAAATTTGAACGTCACCAGTTGAGGGTTAAAAAAGTTTTCGCTTCAAAGTAAATGATAAATTTTATGCAGTATTAAACTATCCAATTGGAAGAATCCAAAGGAATCGAGAAATTGGTCTAATTTCATTCATCAAAACCTGTAAATTGTGATTCGTAATGTGCTTCACAAGGATTTCCATATTCAAAATCAAAAGTTGGACGCTCTTCAAAGCTGTGCAAATGCCTGGACTAAAAGTTAACAGACTTTCAACATAGCATCGTCGAAATTTACATTAAAAATTTGAAAAATTGATGGTAGTGTTCTCTTGAGTAAATAATCTTTTAATCGTATTTCTTGATGCAAAATTACTGTCTTAGCAAATAAAAAAAATGCACAAGTTTTAATTACAACAATTGAATCAAGCGATAAATCATATCCGTTTATTGTTATATTTATTGTTATATTTTTAATTTCAGAGCATAGCAATGGCTGCCTCAAAAAACATACTAATAGGTGTGATAGACTGTGGAACGAACACAGTTGGTTTTTCGGTATGTTGTCCCTACAAATGATTGAAATTTTCAATTAATTCTCAATATAAATCGTTACAGATATACCAAACGCCTGATTTTATAGAAATATGTTCACATAAAATGGATGTCGTTCAAATAACACCGCAAGAAGGATGGTGCGAACAAAATCCAATTGAAATAATCGTGAATATTCGATATTGTGCCAGCGAAGCATGTAAAAAACTAGAAAAATTAGGTTTTAAAGTAAGCGAAATAGCGACAATAGGTATTACAAATCAACGGGAAACGACTATAGTTTGGGATAAATTAACTGGCGAGCCGTTGTATAATGCAATAGGTAATTTAGTCAATATTCCGTTTATGAATTTCAGCTCGAATAAAATGTATTCGACTTAATTTCTAGTATGGAGTGATATTCGAACCGATATTACTGTGGATAAAATTTTAGCCAGGCTTCCGGATCAGAATAAAAATCATTTTAAAGATATCTCGGGGCTACCAATATCGCCGTATTTTTCAGCATTGAAGTTACGCTGGCTCAAAGACAATATTCCGGCTGTGAGAAAAGCGTGCAGAGAACGAAGATGTTTGGCGGGAACAGTAGACACGTGGATAGTTTGGGTGGGTTTCGAATGTTTGTAGCAAATTGTGATCGAACAGTTGAATTTGAAAATCTTATTTCTATAGCATTTAACAGGTTCGATAGAGAACGGCCTACATATAACAGATGTAACCAACGCCTCTCGAACGTTGCTCATGAATATCGAAACACTGCATTGGGATCCGGTAAGTTTGAAATGACTCAACTGACCTTTCATCCATTTCAGAGAATTCCTTTCTTTAGTTTAGAGAAACTAGATTGCTTGTATTTTAGCCAGTTCGACCACTTCTTAGCTTCTTTTCAGAAAGAGAATGAAAAAATCAAATATTTGTGTATAATTTACCAGTTTTTTTTACTTATAGCCTATTTATATTCTCGCTATGTTTATTTGGATTATTCTGTTGGGTAGCATTTTTGCAATGAACAATACAATACAAATTTTGCTTTAGGTTCTAACCAGAGCATTTTCCATTCATCCAAGTATGTTGCCACAAATTCGCAGTTCTTCTGAAATTTATGGAAAAGTGAGGGATGGTACAGTTCTTGATGGAATCAATATCAGCGGGGTAAGTTGAATATAGCTTTAGCATGTGGACACTGACCGAAAACTATTGAACAGATTTTAGGCAATCAACAAGCATCGCTTTTAGGACAAATGTGCTTTAAGCCGGGCCAGGCGAAGAACACCTATCGATCAGGGTGTTTCCTGCTGTGCAATACAGGCGAACAGGTATCTAGCCATTGTAATTGAACGTGCTCTGGTCATTTATATCAATGATTCTAGCATGTATTGTCAACACATGGGCTAGTAACGACTGTTGCTTATAAACTCGGGAAAGATAAGCCAGCGATTTACGCTCTAGAAGGATCTGTCGCGGTTGGCGGTTCTGCCTTGAAATGGCTAAAGAACAATTTGAATTTGATGAAATCAGAGGAGGAAGTTGAAGATCTTGCCGGTGCTGTCCACTCGACAGGAGACGTTTATTTTGTTCCTGCATTTACTGGGTTGTATGCTCCTTATTGGCGAAAAGATGCAAGAGGGTATATATCGCACTTAATACGCATTAATAGGAATCAAATTCTATGAAAATATTCGTTTCTAGAACCATTTGTGGCCTTACACAATTCACAAATAAAAACCATTTAATTCGAGCTGCCCTGGAAGCAATTTGCTTTCAAACGCGCGACATTGTTGAGTGTATGAACCAGGATTGCGGCTATACACTCAACAAATTGCATGCGGACGGTATGCTATCGGCGAATAAGTTGTTGATGCAACTCCAGGCCGATATCACAGGCGTGCCATTGTGTAAGTTTTGGTATATTTAAGGAAGAACCCACAGAGATCGTCATGAGTATGATATATTCGTTACAGTGCGTTCACAAATGGAAGACACTACAACGCTGGGAATAGCAATGTGTGCCGCGCAAGCGGAAGGAATTAATGCTTGCCAATTGAATCCGGACAAGAGGTTTGTACTATCCGTTTTGTATGAAAAACAATACGAAAAAATAAATGCAACCGCTTTGCAGATATTATGAAAATGTCAGTTATGATACATACTTGCCTACCACAACTCACGAGGAGCGCGACATACGGTATACGAAGTGGAAAAAGGCTGTTCAAAGAAGTCTTGGCTGGGCCGTGACGAAGAAGAGCGCCACTATGACCAACGAGCGATACTATATGCTGTCGTCGATACCAGCGTCCGTTTTCATCATGGTCACGTTTGCAATGTTGATAGCTGGACAAAAGTGGGGGCGGGGCAATTAAAAACAATCATCGATACATTTGATGCAACTCTAATTGGAACTTATGAATTAGCTTGGATTATTAATTGTGAGAGTGCGCTATTTTTAAGATTGAGGTTCAGGATGAAAGCGTAAACTGCTTTTGTGTAAAATCCTAGAATGAAATGTGCCGTTGGAAGTAAATGATAGCAATCGAAGTAGCAAACGAACGCCAACAAGACCATTGTTTGGATTTAGGATTCGGATGTAGATAATTTAAAAAAACCTTAAGACATATTTCCTAGCAGTCTAACTGTGTTCAAATACGCTTAAAATATCAATGACTTAATTTTAAATGTTTCTTTTATTGTGTATAATTGTTATCAACAATTACGCAAGAATACTATTGCTTGGTGCTTTATTTTCATTATGGGAAATCTATTCATTTTAAGAATTGTTTGAATTTACAATTAGAAATTGACAAGAGTTTTAAACTTGTAAACATAATTTTGAAATATGTTGTACTGAAATTAGATTAAGCGCGAAACCAACTTTGGATGTGAATAAGTACTTATTGTTGTTCATTATAACGTGAGAGTAAAACTGTTAATATTATACATAATTATTGTTCTTACAAAATGCATCCCTTCTATTAGTTTCTACATTCATTGAATGATTTTGCAGATCCATCATGAGACAGCAGCATCAATTGGATTGCATGATAAAAAGGAAATTTTTTTACTGCTCTTGATGGATGCTCCCTGAAAGCTTAGCGATACCCTGGACTTTGGCAGTGCATGGAACTTTCACCAGAAGGATATATTGATTTTTCCCAGAACTACGCCGTCAAATTTCTGGGACTTTCGCTCACTGTCATATGTTCTCCGTCCCTTGCACAGACAATATTGAAAAACTCATAAGCATTGCGAGTATCCTGCCAGAATCGAGAATAGCGTCCAACTGTCAGTGTTGTTCCGGTCGCGGTCCAGTCGCAGTCGTATCCTTTCGCTCTCTATATTGTTTTTTTCCCGTTTAGTGAGAGATGTTCCTCGAACCGATAAACATTAGAAGAAGAAAGGCAAAGGACTTCTAAAAGAATATCCCCGCTGGGAGCTATCAACGCGAAGAAATATGTGAGAAAACATTATGAGACTCTCTCAATTCAACCCTTAGTCGGGTTGGCGCGGCAGTTTGTTATCCTTCGCTCGCCCACAAGAAGGATACCATTTTTAGTGAAGTGTGCATAAAATAGCATGCTTTGTATATAGACTCCCATTGAAGCGTGTTGGTATCGCAGGGAGGTGGCTGCCATGTCTTATTTAAATCACGGTACAGCTTCGTTTCGATGGGAACGTAGCGCGTAAGGACTCCGGGAGTCTCTTTCACAGTGCTGTTTATCATTTTTTGGAAACAATTTGGACAGAATCTGACACGAGGATAATACACTCCAACAATAGGATAACGAACGTATCACGGAATAATAAGAGGCGGTAAAACAAAGATGCCGAGCAAATATTGCCGGGAGACGAAGGCATCGCACAGCAGAAAATGATGTGGATACCATTGTGAATCCTCGACCTGGAATAACGCAACGGGAGACCGAATATAGATAGAGTTGATTGGACGTGGACGTTCAGTTGCTGTTGAAGCTATTGTATCGAGAAAATCGTCATCACCATCTCTGCAAACAATGCCAAGTAGATTTTCCCATTGATATAGTGATGTGGTTGATTCTTGTGATGGCTCTTTGCCGATGATATCCCGTTCTCAGTGATGTCCTTTCTGTTTCCCATCTCAGTGCGGTGATGCTAATCTGTGGCCTGGAGACTAAACAAAGCCGGCCCGCAAAAGTGATGTTGATATCTGGAGTAAACAGTTTTTCTTTGGATACGAGGACGACGAGCATCCGAGATCTATCCCGGGGAAAACGAATGCGACACTCTTAATTTGAATAGCAGTAGTTGACAAAGCAAGTGTGTGGGCATGGTGTTTTGTTATTTTGTGTCCTACAAATGAGATGAAAACACAAAAGAAAATTAGGAGAACTTTTTAGAAGTGTCATGTTGCGTGATGGGCAGTGCTCGCGTGCATGTAGGTGTTTTATAAATGATCATCGTAATTAGTTGCGACGTTAAATGAGGCAAAGGAGCTGAGAAATAAATATATCAGGACTACGAAATTATGGAAAATGATGTTTAACAGCATGTTTTATGTTTTGCTTTGGATGGTGGCGGCGGTTATTGTTGAAGTGGATAATATTTCGGTGCTAGCAGGTATGGGTCTAGATTCAAATCTTAGTGAATACTAATATCCAATAGATTACGATCAACTTTGACTTAATTATATACAGAAAATATGAAGAGAGCGATTTTTGGTTCCTATTCTGCACTATTTTATCAGCAATTGGATGTAAAGAGTTCATTCTTCGTCCCCTTCTATGGATTGTCTTTATAAATAAACTTCCTCCAATGTTTTAGTCTCGATGTTTCTTTTTCGCTGATGATATCTTAAGGTATTCAAAGCGATTCGAACTCTTGGTTACTGCAAATCACTTCAAGTTCTTGCTGCCAAGATAACTTTTTATCCATAAACATCCTCATGTACCGTACAATGACTTCTTCGCTTGAAACCTTTCTCATCGCCTTTTTGTTTTTTTATTGATACTGTAAAAAATTTCGTGCACTTAATCACATATTTAAGTTGTGATAAGTGGGCTAAAAAATAAGACGAGTTATTGCTTGCACTAAAAACCCGTGATAAATACAAGCATGTACCTCACTTCTTACCTATTACATATTTTAGATTAGTTAGTAAGATACGTTGCTTTAAAAAAAATGATATTATAGGGTAAAATAGTCTCGAAACATATGTGGTATAAAAGCCACGAGATTGAGTAACGTAGAAGCGCGTAACATTTTCCCAGCATCATGCCACACATTTTTTAAAAGGAAAACAACAAAAGAACATGGAAATATAGCGAACGAGCAGTTGAGGAGTTTCAAAGTGGCTGTTACTTAAAAATATAGTGTCGCTCGTGGGACTTTGTGAGGGCCGAGTCAAATAGACAAAAAATTATGATTCAGGACACCAAAGACGGGGAAGTGTAATGAGAAACATTTAGTATCAGAAAGAACAGCACGTGCAAAAACTTGAATTGAATTCACTATAGAATCAGTGGATGAATTGACATTAAAAAAACCAAAGTTTACCACAGTTTCTACCTGAAAAATCAATTGTCTTATTTTACCCTACCAAGTAGAGTGAAAAACCTTTCCAAAAAAACCAAGGAATGGAACCCAGTAATAGTACAATACATTAAAATGGTCTATTTGAGTTTTTTATCTATTCAAACTTTCAAGAATGAGTTTGTATTTGAGAATATTCCAACAAATGTTGATTCTACAGGATGAAAAGTAAACTAATAGCAGTTTAATCCCATCATAGACTACTCTGTAAAATGTGCTGCTAACAAATAAATGAAGTGTAAAGCGTAACACAATTTTAAACTTTCAAATACTTTCGTTCTCCAGTAGAGTTTTCGAATGTAGTCCTATTTTAAGTTTAGTTTCTTATTTATTATTGATATAACATCAAAATTGTTTTCAAGATATTCATTACATCCGCCAATCACTGAAAAAAATAATTTCAAATCGGTTTAAGTTGCTATAAATTCTAAATAACATGCTAAACGAAAAATGACGATTTTTGTGCATCACAAAATATCAAAAATTTACTTCGAAACGTTTTATTTTCTTCGCCAAATTTAAACTGTTTAATTCACGAAATAAGTAGAGAAATTTCGATCCATTGTCAAGTATACTATCGCTCATTTTACCAGAGTTCTTCAAACGGTAAGCCATTTGAAGATCTTTATTCACTAGGCTCTATTTTTGAATGCTTCTTATACCTGTTTCCATGAGTATTCATCCTTTGATGAAAAAAAAAAAACAATTTTCTTCAAAAGAGCAATTCAATCTCTGCTCCTATTTGTGGAACAACTTCAAAGCAACATTTGTGAAGGGAGAAAACACCTATAGAAAGGCTTAGGGTATTTCGCTCAATCTTTCAACATTAAATCCAGCTTGAGATAAATACAAGGATAAAGTTATTAAAATTAATCTTAGAGAATCTATATAAGAAATAGTGGTTGGCTAAAAAAACTAGGACATACAAAGTTATTCATTTATGGTGGAAATTCATTTTTTGTTTGGTTGTAAGATACGGAAACACATCTTCGGGAAGGTGTAGCAACTAACTGCTGCGAAAAATAATGGGGTTTATATTTCAAAGCTAAATACATACCTATTTTGAACTTCTCCGTTCATTTCTTTTGAATGTTGTCCTAGTGATAGCTACCACTACTACTTCTATATAAGATATTCCAATTGCAACCATATTCCATTCGAGTGTCGTCCTGAATAGCTAGACTCCTATTCGAAATCTTCAAAGAAATGATATCAAGATAAAATAGAAAAAAAGCTGGGGCAGGAAGACACAAAACGATGAATAACACCTGCGAAGTGCGCTCTTGTCCTAAATCTTTTCGGATGCCTTTTAGATTTTTCCGGCTGAAGCTTAGGCTTCGGGGTTGAGGCTGAGACGCCTACGCGCCTATTTCCCTATTGTCTTTGCCATCGGGGGATCACATCATCGCACTGTCGTCTTCGAAAGTGCTACATATTTTCTTTGGCCTCTTTTTTCGCTTGGCAAACGGAGGCAATTCTATGTCGTAAATCTTTCGTGTAAACAATACAAAGAGTTCGTACTAGTGCCTTGTCTACATAGTTTCTAAAGTACCCAGATATAAATCGTTGCTTTCAGTGCGCTCAGCAATGAAAAAAGAAATCAGGATTACAGATGTACACATAGGTTGAGCTTCTTTCACGCTATTATTCCTTGCTCTCGAGTTGCAGCGATGCTAAACAATAGGAGAGACAAAAAGAATTTTCGTGATTGCACTTTAAAATGCACGCAGCGAAACAAGTGGAATGAAGGTAAACTTTCAGATGTAACCATGGATCCATTATATATTAGATTCTACCATCATATACAGTGGCAACAAAAAATCTAGGATACACTTGGTGGTGTGGTGGCTGACTGTGCTAGTAAAGGGTATACATAATCTTTCAACCGAAATATTTCCAAGAGAAAGTTTTCTTTCGGAATTTTAACATTGTGCATGATAAGAATATTTAGAAGTTATTCTGTATTCTGGTTAAGGTGGCTGCGAATTAATATTTTCTTTGCCACAATGCTTTCATGCATATTTAAGTAGGTGAGATATGTTGAGTCTTCGTGATAATTTCAAAAAAAAGTTGGCCACAATGAGTCGACAGGATATGAATGATACTAATATTAAACATGAACACAATCATGGGTTAGGGCTAAATCTATTTGAGGTGAACGTTGCGTGATAATTAAGGATGCAAAGTCACAGCAACAGGATCTTCGGTCTTTGATCAGCTTTCAAAATTATGTTGAAACTATTGTTTGTTTAGACATTTTTGGTTAAAATTTCGTACGAAACAATTTATTTACGATGGGTAAGCAATTTCTACGAAACAGTGCATCCATTTTCCTCAAAGTCCATTTAATATTTTAGGCTACAAGTGGATAATGAAACAGCTCGTAGGCTTGCGGATGATAGGCTCTTTAGTTGGGAGTTGTTAAGCAATATAATGTTAGTAAGACATACGCTTTCATGCAATTTTGCTCGGCGTCCGAAAGGGTCGAGAGGGCACACCCTATACATGCTTAAAATGTGTTAGTTCGGATAGCTGGAAAGGCCGAAAGTATATCAGGATGGATAGCATTTTGTATGGAGATCCGGTTTTGACTCTGGCCGGCCGGCTGTTTTCGAGTGTGCGAGCGTGTGTACTATGCGATCGATCGTGAGCTGGATTTTTGAGAGCGCTGATTGGCTGAGAGCTGGTTTGAATACGGGGAAAGTGGTTTTGAATACATTAGAATACATTAGGTATACTTCTAGGAAAAAACTGAAAAGCTTGAAATTAATAAAATACGATTATTTTAGCTGTGTGTAGAATTGTGTTCGAAAAATTTAAACAAGTTGATAATGATGCTTTCAGCATTATTTATGTTTGATTATCATTATAAAAGCTACTAAGCGTATTTAAAATATGAAAATGTGACATCGAAACTGTTTCTTAAAGCCGTTGGAAAACTGATAAAAACATTACAAATTTTAAATTCATCTTACATTCAACACTTAATCACTATTTTCAGATAATTTCACAGTTTTCTCGCAAACAATCAGCATAGAAAGTGCAAACTATTTGAATAGTTTCTTAAACGGATCGAATTCAATGCCGGAACTCATCGAATATTATGAACTTGTCGAAGATGTCTCCACGCCCGATTCACCACAATCGGACCTTATTTATCCGGATCCGGAGGAAGTGAATAAAAAAATTAAAATTATGAATAGTAATCGAATCATGCATCCGTCGATTGATTCGATGAGCAGCAAAGAAATCGATACGCACGATAATGATTTTAAAGGACGCGATCTAATTGATAATATCATGTACATTTACTATGGATCGAATACAACGTTGAAAAATAGTTTAGGCAGCAGTATAGTGATTGGTGGATCAGTTTTAGCATTAGCCGCGCAGATTTTATGTTTGGTGCTGATGGTGTTGAGAAATCGGTAAGTGTTGTAATTTTAAGGAAGTTTGGTTGTAAATCATCTCATATAATAGCGTTAAAAGGGCATTCTGGGTCTTTTCGACCAAATTTCAGTATTTTTCTTTTAATATAAATATTTATTTAAATGGCATAAAACTTTTTTACATCAACAAGCAACTATTGAACTTTCAAATTTTTTTCACTTTTATTTACAAAATAACGGCTATCACGGAAGCACCCTAAAACTGATTGACATGATATCTCCTTACTGGAGCATATGAAACCAAAAAACCAAAAATAAAAAACTATTTCCTTTTAATTCGTCGTAAGTTTTTAATATTTTTCGCTTTATGACAGACATCGCGGTGTTTCGGAACACACTCTTATTCCTTCATCAGTGCCAAACTAACTCGTTAGAATAATAGTGGTTCCGAAATACCGCACCTGTGCCTGTCATAATGGGGAAAATATTAAAAACTGACGACGAATTAAAAGAAAACGGTTTTTTATTTGCATAATATCAAAGTTTGTTGAAACGGCCGACAAATATAAAATTGTGTTCATCTCAATGTTAATTTTAAAAAAGGACAAGGATTCTAAATACTCTTTCGCTTATCACAACAATTAAATCATAATGCTGTTTTTCCATCAACATTTTTCCATTCCAGACGATTGCGACGACAGAATGCTCTCTTCTCGATATTTTTCAATTTCGTCCTGATCCTATTAATGTCTAACTTGATATTCGTTGTGGGCGTGCAAGCGACAAAAAGTGAATTTCGATGCGGTATGATAGCAATCCTGCTGCACTATTGCCACCTCAGCACGGCCGTGTGGGGTCTCATTTATATTTACATAATTTACGACTATATTGTGAATGATTGTGGTATCAACCTCAAGTATAACTACTTCATGGCATATGGCGCACCAGCTATTTATGTGCTCGTAAGTATGTTTTGTTTTTTTTGGCCACCTCTGATAATACTTATTTCAAACAAAACTATTGAAATGTCCTTTTTCGGGATCAGTTTTAGAGTGTCGACAACACATGCTGGATTTTATGAATTCCAGCATGTGTTGTTGATGTTGACATGCTGATAAGTCTTGTATCAAGGGTGCTAATAAGTGGAGTAGCTCTCATGACTCTGTTGGGAGTGAATGTTTGGCGAAATGGCAGGTGATATTGGAAAAATATCGATTCTGGATAATTGCTTCCATGCTTAAGGGTTGCGGAAGTGCAATGAGGTGTTGTCCGTTTCAAATTGAAAGGGCACTTAACCATACCGTAATATAATTATAATGGAGAAAAGTAGGCTGTCTGTTATGAGCTAGAAACCGACGCGAAGTAGACTTCAATGGAGCAAATAGGCAATTAAGGTCTAGAAAGAGGATTTAATATGTTAATTGGCATGAAGTTTATTTGAATTTTTTCGCCTCAGATGAATAAATAGCCGTGAAAGCTTTAAATTCAAACAAAAATTAAGATTGTACTCGTACAACGTTAGATATATTAAGATCGAAAAAAATTCTTCGAAATACTAATTTAGTCACATGTCTAATTACTTTAAAAATTACGCTTTTACAGTTCTCCTGTGCAATTTCAAGTACAAGCTACGAAATAATTGAGTACTGCTGGATGTCTGTGCATCGTGGAATGATTGTAAACTTTATGATACCAGTTTCAGGAATTATTGTGGCATCGACCATTCTAGGAACGCTATGCCTGCGAGAAATCGCTAACAAACAAAGGGAAGTGATTGCTGAAAGTATCGAGAATATTTTAGAGAATGCGGCCAAGTGTCATGAGATCAACGTGAGTAGTGTGATTGAAACGGACAAATGTTGTGAAATGGACGATAAGGTAGAAAAATCGAAAGGATATGTGGGCTGAGCCAAGTACATATTAATATTTATATTTTAGTCGATTGATGTGTATCGGAAAGGTGACTACTACGATTCCAAATTTGATTTGGGGGTCCTTTCAATAGTCGATCTGTCGCTGCAAAGCTCGGCCGATGTCCAGGACTTTACCGACTTTAAACGTGCTGTAAAATTCTGGTTGTTCTTCCAACCAACATTTGCAGTGTGTTGGTTTTTTGGAGCGGTAGCGCTGGAAAATCGTCAATCATGTGTGATGCCAGTCATATTTGCCATCACATGCAACATTATGGTAAATCTCATAGTTATGCAAGGACGTCCATACGATTTATTCCGATATTCCAATCCTATAGAACTGGTACCTGCTCATCCGATCGCCCTATATCTGCCCAATCGTGCAGGATCAACAGCAAACTGAAAAGTTCCAAACGAACGAATCGAACAATGAAGAAACACACCAGCATGCAGCCTGCACCGATACGATTCCTTTGCTCTGCGCTCCAAACGTCCTTCCGAACGGCCAGAAGCAAATTGTGGTCGAGGATGCTCTGAATGACTTGAATGTTCCGGGCAATGGTGGCGGTAATTGTCTCGGAGGTGGTATCTCCCTGGCGAATTGGACCTCAGAATCGATTGGTGATGTGTCGGTGAATTTGGACTCAATCAGCACGATAAGCAATTAATTAAGATTTATCGAGTTTGAAAACAATATAATCAAAATAACCGAAAATAACGAATCTTACAGTTTACAATGTGCATGGAATATATATTTATTATCTATAGATTTTAGTGTTGGACTTGGTATTTGACTGTAACATACCAAATACCTTTTGAGGATATACAAAAAAAGCAAACAATGAAATGATGAACCTTATGTGATTTGAAAAGATGTAGAATTTAGAAGCTATTGACAAGAATTCAAGCAATAAGCGTTCAAAATGTTTTTGAATAGTTTTATTGGAAAGAGCATGAGCTGTAAAGTGTGATAGAATTGGAGAATTTGGAATGGTTGTTGCTGATCTAATCATCCTGATGTGTGAAACAATGAATTGTTAGACTTGCTCTTGTCCGAATTATACCATATTTATGATTATGAATCAATTCATTTGTGCTTTTCTAAAGGATATTTGCCAACACTTCCCATCGAGTTTCCATTGAACCGTTCGTAATTATTCGACGAATTCGACTGTAAATAGTGAGCCAAAAAAGAAATTGCAAAGGGAAATACTTATAAGATCTTTATAAAAAGAACTCTACATTTGTTACTGCAACTATGTGACTAAAAATCTATTGTTCAACACTTCCACCGACAACTACAGACGAAATACTTCATTATTTGGTAGTAGCAAGTATAAACTTTGCCATTTTAAAATGAAATTTGTTAAATTTGAAAACCTCTTCCAAAATTTTGAATACAATAAATATAGTAGAATACCTAAATAATTAATTTGAAGAATTCATTCCACACTTGTTTTCATTCATTTTTAAAATTATGTTTAGAATAAGCAACACCAACAAACAAACATTTTATGATGCTCTTTTCAATCAACAAAAAATCAACAACTCCATATGAAATTAGCTATTTCAAATAGAATCTAAAGCAATGTATTTTTTGAAGTTGAGAACTAGAAGCTTCTGTGGAGGAACTATCATTTAGGATACATATGCCTGAATGCAAGATCGAGATATCTAAATTTTTCGTTATTATCAGCTATCAGTATCCTGTTTTTAGAGAAGACTGTCTACAGTGTAACGCATTAAATCTATCTATCATTGTTTTCAATCGCATTCTCTGCCCGAAGAGTTCTAACGCTATTTTCGACAATATTTCAAATACAAGCAAATTAAGTTGCCTTGTTGTTGCGTTCCGATAACGTTATGAAAATATGAATAGTATGTTTTTCGCAGAAACTCTGGATTCTCGTGCATCACATTGCAGAAAGGGTAATGATATTTCATACTATAGTCAATGAGAAAATCCACACATGTAAATCTATGTTCACTCTTACGAGAAAAAATTAAGAATTTTCATTTAGACTATACATATCCAAATTTTTCGATTTTGAAGAACCAATCATTCGTTATTTCTACTTAACAGAAATCCTTGTTGAAATCAAAAAAAAATGTTATTTAAACATAAATTATTTGTCTGTGAAAATTTGTACTTTGGCAAATTATAGGCTAATTGGAATATAGACGCCTTATTGATAAAGTTTTCATAAAATAATTGATATTTATTATATATATAGTACGTAAGGACATATGCTAGGGAAATTTTTTGGAATATTAAAATGAAAAATGGATATTAATCAAAATAGACAAATAGATTTAGGGTAAAACTTTTAAGGGTGAAACTTGTCACATTATTAAATAGAGGAGAATAAAATATGTAGTTGATAATAGAAAAGTGTAGTTTTCTTCTTTGAATTAAGAAGCCGAGAAGCAGGAGCAAATCAGTTTTCTTAAATGCGTCTTAAGAATATTTCAACAAAAAATAATCATACAGTTTTTTTGTTAGTGCTAAATACGATACGATGCTTAACTTTCAATTGGTCACTTATGTTTGAATTTCATATTTTCGAAAGAAGCAGGCATGGCTTCAAGTACACCTTCCTGCATTGCTTTCTTAGTGAAGATTTATGATCCATCATTATTTTCTAGCTTTTAGTATAATCGACTGCTTTGTAAAACCTTTTTTTAATTTTTACTTACCCTGCTTGTTTCGTTATGAAACTGATTTAAAAGCGGAAATCCAATTAATAATGGAAGGAACTAATACTTGACCAACGACTGGAATCGCTGTAAACTGGAAGCAATTGATCGATTGTGCAAGAATCCACTTCAATTATATTTTCTAAATAACTTAGAGATCATACTTTTCCCCTAAAGTCAATAGCGTTTGACAAGTAACGAGAAAAACCGTTTTGAAAAACTTTAAGGTCACCAGTTCAACAGTGTTAAATCAAAACAAATCAAAAATGTAGTTTCACACAAAAACGTCGAATAGCTTTTTCGTCGAGCGAACGATTTTCAAGAAACTTTAACCCAAGGGCAATATTTTTTTCAGTTGTGCTGTGCATCCTTATTTCATCACACACTACTGCAAAAATAAGTAACGGTGAAATAACGGTTATATGAAAAAACCGCCGTGAATTTTGTTGCTATAAAATTCATGGAATGTTACTATAAACCGGTCCAGTCGGAATCGAATTGAACTATTGCGGCCAACTACAAGCATGACTGTAGTGTCTCAGCTGTTCTCGCTGTCAAACCGGGTCTAATAGGATTTTCGCGCTCTTCGCAGGTGATTCCGAGTTATTACGCCTGAAAGACGGGTTTCGCGATCAATTCGATGAAATTTCATCGCATTATATAATTTGCAATGCAGCGCGGAAGAAGCGACCACGCTGCATTTTGGGCTTTCGACTGAATTGAACATGCTTTTTTCGTGTTAGTTGCCAGCTGAACGTTACTTGTGTATCCGTCTGTTTTGAACACATTCATAGTTCCTTTTATTTCAATTCACATTTTAAATTGCGCGGACAAGTGCTGTGGTGCATTCAGAGTGGACAAGAAACGATCGATTGCAGTTGCATTCGTGCGGATCAATCAAGAAAAGCAAAAGTCAAAAGTTTCGGTTTGCCATTCGGTTGCTCTCGCTCTCGCTGGTAAACTGTCAAATCATGGCCCACTGTCAAGTGTGAAACGTCAAACCGATAGGAAGGAAGAACTCGCGACGACGGAAAATTAAAATTAAAATCGCGCTGGCTGGACGTTTCGTGCCGAAAATGCAATTGTTGCTGCGAAGTGCGAGGATGATTTGAAAGAATTCGACGTGTTTAGTTGTGCGCGAAAGCAGTGCGAAATTGAGTGTTCGTGCCCGTGATTGTCGAAGGGGCCGGGGCGGTGGTGTAGAGTTGGTCGCGTGAATTATTTGATGTAGTGTGTTTGAAAGGTGTCTTAATCGAATTGTGTCGAGGCAATTGCGGAATTAGTCACTCGAAATGGCTCGAAATCACAAGTGCTTGCATTTGGAACACGTCGTGCAGGCGTCCCTGTCCGAGTTGTGCAAAATGAAGCAGGTGAGTTGACCTTCCGCGCCAGCCGAAGAAAGCATCCGCGCCCTGGACTGAAAACCACGTTAATTTCGATAAATGCGCCTCTGCACTCCTGTTTTAAGATCCCTGGTCGATTAAGCGGAAGTCGACGATACGGAGTTTTCGACATAAACGCTTTTCAATGTCACTCGATCGAACGCCGAGCTGCACGCCTGGTCTGGCCTATGCTGACTTGCCGTTTTCAATTTATTCAGTTTTATGTGGCTTTCAAGGCGACGAATTTATCGGTCAGTGCACCTCACGCCTTCATGATAATGCGAATCGCTGCTGTATTCACTGAATTGTCGTTTAATGCGGCATTTCGGATGCTTATGGGCAGTGCGACGACATCATCGCGAATTTCCTAGAAATATTTGGGCAAACTAAGCGGGGACGCCTTCACAGGCGCACGCGAAAATTCCAGCTGCATTGCAACAAGTGCAAGAGCTTGCGTCGGACATTACTTTGTCGTCGGCCGACTCAGAAGCTGAGGAATGTGCCTAGAATGTCTGCATGTGGGAATGCACGCTGCTGCCGGACACCTGAAGAGGGGTCAACGGGTCAGTTGTCTGCGTCTGCAGGGTCCACTGAAGTATGCTGTGCGATCGAGCACTTGAATGCCTTTCGCATGACAAAATTCCAAAGACAGCGGCGAACGGACAGGCTTTGGATATCGTTTTCCCCTGTGGCGGCACTCACGGTACGAACACTGATTTCTCAATCACCAGCCGTTCGCCGAGTTCCAACATTGCTGACTTGTTTGGAATTCCGCTTGCAACAATAATTGTCGTTTGCTTTGCATTGCGAAGATTACAAAGCGATTTGCCTGGACAGTTTGCTAACACGTAGTCGCGAGCCTTATGCAATCGCAGTCGCCTGTGGGTGTTTTGTTTCAATTGTTTGTTTCCCGTGTTGCTAATCTGGCCGAACAGGTATATCTGAGGCGACTTCCGAAGACGCGAATGGTCGTAGTAGATGCTTGCGAGATTCGCGTTAAAGTCACATTTGTTTGTTTGGTTTGTTTACATTTTTCAAGACCAACATGAGCCACCGATGTTGTCTTGATCGTGGAACGCGTGCTGGCTGCGGCGTGTGATCATCACACCGACCGAACTAAGCTTAGTAATCATACTGTCGATTGGGCACGGGAAGCTTAGATATGTTCGTAGTGCCATTCGTGGGTACCATAGCAACTTCTTGCTGGAATATACATAGCATCACGTAACGTGGAAAAGTTCTCAAGCCTGCAAAGTAAACAGGCTACTACGGTATGTCTCTGTACAAGCAATCCTCAAGGCAAGAACGATAATTATGTGAAACCCGCCATGCCCCACACCCTGAAGCCAAGAAGTCGGCCATCACATAAACCATCAACCCCAGAAATTCAATATCAGGGAAACCCTTCAGCCAAGAAACCAGCAAACCTCCATCTACATAAGGACCCTCAATCCCCGAAATTGTGAAGTCAACAAACCCTCAACACCTGAGCCCTTCGATTTCTGAAACCCAGCAGCCCAACAACCCTTTAATAACAGAAACCCTAAACCAGAGAAGCGCCCAATCTTGATCGGTAAAAATCGGACTGTTTTTTTTGTTATTTTTCTTCTTAGCACAGTATAAAAGAATAGTGCAGTCATTCTCAAATGTTGACACACGAAAATCGCTGAAAGCTAACTTACATTTAAGTGACTTTATTGAAATAATTGCAGAATTGTTATCATCATTCGAAAACCATCTCATGCATTTCAATTGTAATAATTTCAGGGACACTCCTGCTCAGAATGTGAAACATTTGGACCGAATTTATGGATTTGCCTACATCGGAATTGCCTTCACATTGGCTGTTCCGAGCAAGCAAATGATCACAGTACAAAACACTATAAGGTATGTATGTCCGAAAAAACACAGTATACTATGCGCCCTCTCCAGTTATCACTTGAAAATTCAAAAAAAAAAATAGATGTCTATGTCAAAAAATCAAATTCAAAATGTAAAATCCTTTTCAAGATACAATAATTCCGAATAAAATTCTCATAAATATCAACTTCTAGGATCTAAAAAAATATTCAATAAAAAATTCTAAATTTCATCATTTGATTTTCTGTTCATTTGTGAAGACGGGACTCTCAAATATATATATATATATCCTATTTCGAAACATTTCAGCTAAACCATCAACACTGCATTCATATGAATTTGTCGTCGCAACGGATTTGGTGTTATCTTTGCGAGACGGAAGTATTTTTGGCGCAACGTCGAAGCTCGATTGTTAGTAACGATTCCAGTGATACGGGTCGCTACTCGGAAAGGATGTTCGAGCGTACCATGAGCGTTGGAAGTGGTGGTGCAGGCACTGGTGAATCGCCTGAAACAAGTGGCGACGAAGACGATGGCGATCGTAGACATTTGGACGGTCTGGTCGGTCTGCAAAATATAGCCAATACGTGTTACATGAATGCGGCGCTACAGGCGCTCAGCAATTCGCCACCGTTGAAAACCTTTTTCTTGGATTGCGGTGATATTATAGAGGCTACTAGTGAATTAACTGGAAATCAAAGGAAAATCGGCTTGGCAAAAAGCTACCATCGTTTAATGAAAGAGATGTGGTGCAGAAATAAGAGGAGTAATGGTGAGTGTCGACTGTTTTTCAATAGAATTTGAGCGCTAATCTTATTTGAGAAAATTGTTAGATATCTGCGATTTTGTCAACGCCTATAATTCTCAGCGTTAGTAGGTAAAATTTTCAAAAGATACCGTTTAGTTACGTTGTTACAATTTTAATTAATGCAACGTCTACTACTCCACCGCAGCCGATCCTGGCTACGGGTTCGGCAATCCCACCCGGCTTTAACCCGCGAAGATAGGTGTGGGAATTTTTTTACTGTGCGGGGGCTGCCCTGTCTACGGATCCAGAAACAAAGGAACCGGAAACGCGACGACCGCTTCGCCACTTCACACAAAACATGCATTTGCTTTATTCTTAAGGCACTATTTTATTCTTTAACCTAGCTAATTATTCCTATCTACACTTAACTCTACTCACAATTTTTCTCCTTCTCCTTAAACCTATTTCCTGAATTCCGCTGCTCGTACGCCGCTTGCTGTCCGTCGTTCTCCTTATTTTTTTCCATCAGAGACAAGATCCACAGAATATAAAGATCCGCACCGAACTTCCGCACTTCTCGGCTTCGCTCCGACAAGCACACCAAAGAACCCAGAACAGAACAGACCCGACAGCTGTTCTCCTCTCAATATATAAGGGATCCTCCTGGTCCCGTTCGCTGTATCGGCGGTCAACGGCCAGCCGAGTTTGCTGAACCCATTCCTTCGACTGATTTTGTGTCGTTTTCCGATGCACGTCAGCTGGCGATTTTCATACTCCGTGCTCGGTCTTCACGATTGGCCACCGCGTTGCACCTCGGTGGATGCTGTGCTGCTGTGTGTGTGTCGGCGGCTTTTGGGCAGCCACATTGCGACGCTGGCAATTGAGGACCGCTGTACAGATGAATCATCGCAGCCATGGGATCGGGTGAAGATCGCATTGACGGCGACCTGAGTGGTTCTATTGGTGAGACGACCAGTAGCGATGAATAACAATTGTTGTTGCTATCTTATCCATCTATATAAATAAAAATGAATCGCCAAATGTGTTGCTAAGCGCAAAACTCGAGAACGCCTCGACCGATTCGGCTATTTTTTAAATATATTTTCCTTAAGGCATAAGGATGGTTCTTACGTAGAGAAAAATTAAATTTTTTTTTTAATTTTTAATTAATAAAATTAATTTTTTCTATTGGACTGGGACAGACCAATAACTTTTGACAGAACGAAGTCTGTCCGGGCAGCTAGTATATCTATATAATTCAATATTCGTAACCTAAATAAATCCCATATCCCTAACTATATAATTCAATTCTTACAATACGCCTTGTGTGAAGTGGCGACCCGCGTGCACCATTTCTATCGATTCGTTTGCCCGCTCAGTGGGTGGTTTTGGGTCTTCAGAAGCAAGACAGTCCCTTATTTTCATGCGTGGATCGGCCACGCATAAGACGCTATTCTCTCCCAATTCCTACAAACGAGGCAGTTTTTCTTTTATTCTCGTCGTGTTCGCAAGCTGAAAGTTTTGTCCACCTTAAAAAACTGGGTCCGAATGAGTTTAAGCAAAAATAAGGTGATCCCAATTTAATGTACGTGTATTCATAAAAAATCGAGTATATTCAATGAATGTTATCGAGTTTGTTTGTTTCCTTAGTTAGTGCTTTCCACACGATGCAAATCAGTATATAGATTAGAGCTAGTTTATATTTATATTACGCAATTTCGTATCACTCCAGGATATGTCGTACCACGAGGCATTTTATACGGCATTCGTAGTGTTCATCCCATGTTTCGAGGATTCCAACAACACGACACACAAGAGTTTCTTCGTTGTTTTATGGATCAGCTGCACGAAGAACTAAAGGAAGTTACGCCGCCACCGCCTGATATCCTAATGAAAAGCCACAACAACAATGCAGTCTCGGATGAACACGATGATAATTCGCCATGCTCGTCGCCGTCGCCATCTCAATCGGAAGCCGAATACGAAACATGTGATAGTGGAGTGTCGGAACAGTCTAGTCTGTCCGATGAGATTTCTTCCCCGTCTGGCCATAGATCACCCAGTCCTACCACCGTACTATCAACAACCAGTACACCAGCAGCAGCAACAAACCAAAGATATAACACATACTCGGCAAAATTGCCAATGAATAGCTCGAACCCCGATGCGAATATGTTGTCGGCATCGCCATCGCCACAAAATAATCCAGGAGGTGTTGGCGGGACGAGATCCACCTCGCCGCAGTCAACCAACTCGAGTCAGGACAAGTCGTCAACGAAGCCTCCACATCGATCGATTATAAGCGAAGTGTTTGACGGGAAACTGCTTTCGTCCGTGCAATGTTTAACGTGCGATCGAATTTCGACGAGGGAAGAGACATTCCAGGACTTGTCGCTGCCCATACCGGGAAAAGATCATTTGGCGGTGCTCCACCAATCGCAGGGCATGACGGTGAGCATGATGAGTCAGCCACCGCCGCCTGGAATGAATTGTACGGACGCGATGTATCAAGTGGGCCAGGACGGCTGGATATGGTGGCTGTGGAATTGGTTCAAGTCGTGGTTCTGGGGCCCGTCCGTGTCGCTTCATGATTGTCTGGCAGCATTTTTTAGTGCAGACGAGCTGAAAGGTGATAATATGTATAGGTGCGTCCAGCTTTCATTTTATTTCCGCAAAAATCTCCTTGCTAAAACTTTTAATTTTAATTTTCAGTTGTGAAAAATGTAACAAACTGCGGAACGGTGTGAAATTTTCGCGAGTGCTGTCGCTGCCCGAAATGTTGTGCATACACTTGAAACGATTTCGACACGATCTGTCGTATAGCTCAAAAATTTCTAGTCCTGTAAATTTCCCACTCACTGGATTGGATATGCGGCCGTATTTACACAAGGACTGCAAATCGGAAATTTACACGTACGACTTGACGGCGGTGATATGCCATCATGGAACAGTTGGCGGTGGGCATTATACGAGTTTTGCGAAACATGAGCTGACGGGAAAGTGGTTTGAATTCGACGATCAACTCGTTACGGAAGTGTCGCCGGATATCGTGCAAAATTGTCAAGCGTATGTGCTGTTCTATAGGAAGCATAATCCGCAAATGTCGTTGATTCGTTCGGAAGCGTTAGAGCTGGCTGATACCAATCCACCGCAAGCGTCTGATATACGGTTCTTCGTTTCGAGACAGTGGCTGAGTCGATTCAACACATTCGCCGAACCGGGTCCAATAGACAACTGGGCGCTGTTGTGTCCTCACGGCGGCTTGCCTCCTGTGAAAGCGGCAATGGTCACGCGTCTTGTGGTTCCATTGCCACAGCCGCTCTGGGACTTTCTGTACAAGAAGTTCGGCGGCGGCCCGGCGTGCAATCATTTATTCGAGTGTGACATATGCAGACTGGCGGCCGAGTCGATGTCTCGTCGGCAACGAGCCGAATTGGCCGCTTTCACGCAATACAATGACGATTTCCAATACCATGAGACGCCCACGACAATTTATGCTATATCGATGGCTTGGTTCCGACAATGGCAGATGTTTGCGCGGGGTGTGACTAGTGAGGAGCCAGGTCCCATAAATAATGCCATGATTGCCACGCCTTCGGATACGTTACCCATCAGGAATGTGAAACCTGGATCGGACTACGCTCAAATCAATTCGACGTTGTGGAGATTTTTCCACGGTATCTATGGTGGCGGCCCGGAGATTGTGCTGCGAGGCGGTCCTGCTGAAGATGTAAAGATTCAAAAGGTAAGTGGAGTAGATTTAATTCGATAAATTAATTTAAATCCAATAACTTCTTATTTAGGATAAAGAAAATGACCAAATGGAGATTGACGAGGATAGCGAGACGGGCGGCGAGACATTCATTCAATATTCCGGAAATTCGGCAAGCTCCCCCGAACCGATGTCCAGATCAACCACAAGCTCGGTGAATTCCACACAAACCACTAGTACAGCGTTAACAAATCCGCCGCCAGTCGCCTCAATAAAACCCACAAAAAGTGTATCCTTTGAGGATGAGAGCGAATCGAACAGTCTCGATAACGCGTCGACCGCAAGATACGACAGCAGCAACCGTTCGAGCGTCGATGAAAGTGAACATGTTCCAGCTACGACCACGATCAATTCCGCGACAAACATTCACAGCGGTAGCTCGCGACATTCCACCTCGAAACGCGGAAAACATTATAGTGCAGCTGGTTTGAGCGCTAATGTGACGAGCGGCAATAGTGTGAGCAGTGGTGTTGTCAACACCGAACTGTTGCTTGGCAAAAAGGATAAACGATACCGTGGCGCTCTGAAATCGAGTGGATTCTTTGGACCTGAAGGTACAGCTTTGAATAGTACTGTTTATTGCCGCAAAAGTAAGTTAGCTATGAGGAAGCTGTAGGGTGTGAACAATTACTAATTTGGTGTTGTAGAGATTTGTTGAGATTGAATTGAGGGACGTGATTTGCGTGTTGATTTGCATGTTTTTGGAATTCTCGTGGGGATGATGCCAGTCATAAAATTAGATTAGATTATTTTAAATATACACTTCGTAAATAATTTAACGACAATATTCTGGCTAATAAGTGGGTGAGTGTCTTCCTGTGTTGATGGACGAAAACCAACTCAACATTCGTTAAAAAAATCAGAAGGCGAATTGACAATAAAAATATATAAAGGCTACTCGTCCAGAAATTTCAACGATAAAAATTTACAGGACTTTCGTATTTAGCAAGGGGGATGAAGCAATATCTTTATCGTAGAGCCGTTGTAGCTTGCGACCAAGTAGGAGAGCGTAATTTGACCTTAAGGTATTATTGGAATGTTTTAGTGGATTCCCGCCTGTATATAGATGCGTTGACTTACTTTTGTGACTAACTAACTGGCTAACTGTTTGCAGCAACTTTAAGCCTACAGTAATTTATTTTATATGCTTAGGCAAATACTACACACATCCGTATCATCAGCAGTCTGCAGCAGCAGCAACAACAAATAGTAACATTCCCGATGATAATACATCCCTACACAATTACTCTGGGCACACAACGTCTCAAACAAACCATGTTCCTGGCAGTTATTCCACAAACGCCAACCATCCCAAAACAAATCCTAATCCTAACCAAAATTCACAGATTCCATTCTCGCCGGACATCAACAGCAACGGCGGAACTATGCCGCCCTCGCACCTGACGACCAAACGGGGAACGGACGAGGTGGTTCCCTTGCTGCACCATCGAAGACATCCGTCATCGTTGTCAGCAATGACGACGACAGGATCGTCGTCAACGACATCGGGTCCGGGTGCGTCAGCGACTGCCACAAATACAGCAACGTCGCCAACGACGACTTCGCAAAAATCGGGATCCGAGACTCTTGCCGAGATCAATCAGACTGCTGACCAGGCTAGGACCTCATCGACGCGGGGCAGCAGTGGCAGCAGCGGAAGCATGAAGAGCCTTCATCGGAAGAAACTGAAATCGAAAAGTGGCAGGAAGTACTCGATGTCGAACCATTCAGGCCACAGCGATGCGAACGCCAGCGACAGTGGATGATGGATGCGAACCAAGGTATGGATCATATGGTGGATGAGGCTCGAATGACGATTGCGATAATTCCGCCGTGGAAGAGGAGACGCCGAGTGTTTAATGTTGTATATTTGTTCGTTCGCAACTGTACACTAATTGGAAACAATGATCGATTCAACAGAAACAAATGCAATTGGCCTTAGGTAATTAAAGTAAAGTATTTGCTCCTGGCGAATAAACGGAAAATGATATTCATTTTGTAAATGGAACAGTGCGCATAGGACTGGCTGTCGCTTGACCAAGAACAGCCAGTAAAAGTATTGGCGCACTGGTTTCCATCGTATGCTTGACTCGGAGGTGCGGTTTGAATGCTTGCTATGAATCGGTGAATAGAGGTAGTCCTAATTGTTCTGTAGTATTGCTAAATTAGAGACACGCTTGTGTTGGAAAAATTGCCATTGTTATTTGTTGTGCACACATGTGTGTCATAGTATATAAAAAACACACTATTGTGTATTTCCCCAATTCGAATATTATTCATTTATTGAAAACAAAAGAACGCTCGCTGCCTTCCACGAAAAAACACGCGGAACCTTTAAAAAAAACCACTCGGGACACAATTCACTTGGGGCTCATTTCCATCTTGCTTTCTTCGGTCTGTTCTATTCCTATTATAACTTATTCTGTATTTCCTTTCGCGTACTCATCGAACAAGCCATTTTAACGACAAATCAGATCATATACCATTTAATTGTTCATTTCTTCATCTTCCACACGATAAAAATAGACAATCTAATCCAAATAATGCATTTCTCGGTAAATAAAAAAAATTAGTCGCAATGAAAATGAAAATAATTGACAATTAGTACTCTTTGAACATAAATAAGCCAAAATCAGATGATTAGTATTTGTAAAACTCGATAGTCCTATTGATTAGATCCTATTATTTCGATTCATCGTAATTTCAATAGAATATTCCATGCAACTGTCAATAAATCTGCTTGCAAAGGGGCTCGGTATTGGACTGACTATCCATTCTAACAATATTTGCTTGTGTATATTTAAAAGATATTCTTGATGTGAAATTACCGTTTCATAAATAATTGTGTCAATTTTCTATATTCGTTTAATTAAGTGAAAATGGGAAGAAGAGGGGGGGGGGGTTGTGTAGTCGAAAATATTTATAAAACCAAACAAAAACTATGATAAATATATAAAACACAAGTGTGGAAATCACTATTTTAACAAACAAAAAAGGAAAATTATACGTTCAAAATAATTTATTTCAATGATTCTGTTTTGTTTCACGGTTAATTCAGCAAGTCTTTTGGTATTTGATAGATTGTATTTTTGTTTTGTGGGTGGGAAAAGATATATGTTGATTATTATTAGTAGAAAAAAATATGGTATAAATTGTTTTTGAGAATTATTTAGTATTGCTATTAATATTACCACTATTAAATCGATTAATAAGACATAAGTTGGAAAAAGTGTTCTGTTTAATTTAATTTAAAATTTAAATAATGAAATATATATATATAAATAGGGAATAAATGAAAATTCATTGTACAAATGCATTTTGAAGCAACTCGCAAAATGGCTCGAAACCTTTGTTGGTGGGCAGCCACTTCACAATGGGTACGCCCGTTGTTCGATGAAAGGTTGTGGACTGGTTACTCAGGATGATATGCGTACCATATCAATACATCCAGCTTACTAGGGAAAATTCGTACCTACTGAATATCATAGGTCCGTTTTATACGCACATAAAACTGAGTCACCTCACGACGCATTTGATCCGTGTGTAGGATGGATACAGAGGCTGGTTTTGCGCACCATGCAAACGTACCCAGCCTTTTATGAAACCACATAGAGTACTTTAGTGGCTTTTAGAGAAAGGGTACCGCTACCGTCGTACGCGTACTAGTCAAAGTCACCACCTGACGACATATCTTATCAGTGTGTATGGTTGGTGGTTACATTGGGTGGTATGCGTACCATACGTATGCACCCAGCTTATTATGATAAATTTGTACTATAGGTAATTAATTAAAGTTCATCGTTATCGTTACACGGACCAGGCAAAATTGCTTCGAAAATTCAATCGGATACATTTTATGATATTGTATGATACCGTAATTCGCGGAAATGTGCGGATTTCATGTCGTCGTAGTGTAGATAAGATGGTATTATTGCTTTCGCCGGCAAGTAGAAATGTCGATAAGTGTGAGCGTTCGCGAACGTTTGAGTGAAAAGGGGAAAAGTGTAGTGTGTTCCTGTGAGTGAAGAATTTCGCGGGTATGTTGCCTGGGTAAAATACTCACCAAATATAGGGTGGCTGCGTGTTTATCGTTCATACCCTACCTACGTACCTTAGCTATGCATCTTGGTTCTGTACCCTGCGTACGTTTTCTACAATTGCACCCTTTCTACATAGTCTACATATGTACCCTACCCACGTACCCCTTATTGTACCATTCCTACGTACCCGTCGTTGTACCCTACCTACATAGCGTTGAAAATAGCCACTCTACTGTGGCTGGACAATGCACTTGTACCTGCGACATTCTCTGCTTATGTATGTATCCGATTGTGAATATTCCACACCCATCGTAGCCGCGATACGGATTTCGTGTTGTGAACAGGCACGTATCCAACCAACATGGCCTACCATGCTTTTCGCAAGTACTTGCGTCGGAAGAAACGTGTCGTTGTTCCTGCTGCTAAAACGACGATCTATGTACTTGGTGTGGTTCTAGCGCAATGATTGCAAGTTTGCGATTGGTTCGACACGAAGAGTAACAGAGTAAAAAATTTAAATATTTTGTATCATTTTCATTATATAAATAAACCAACATTTCAAGTGAGTATCTCCGTCTATCTGGTATGCAACAAAAATTTCCAAACTTAAAAATTCCTCAGATTTCATAAATAAATCTTCAACTATTCGCCGAAAACTTTTGTACTGTATTTAAGTATATTTCGTTCGTTCTCAAATAGAACTGGTGTACGTCTTTCTATCAAAAAAAAGTATGTTTACTTCATATTTATTTAGAGATTATTTGAATTTTGTTTACCAAAAATAAAGCAGCAACATTTCAAACGAAATTTGAAATGCACCAAAAAATTTCAAAACTTAAAAATTGTTAGGATTTCATCTTAAATTAAATACATCTTAAATTGTTCTTCGTAGAGACGAAGAAGTTAAAGAATTATCCGCCGAAAATTTTTGAATTATATATAAGTATGCTGTGTTCGTCTTCAAAAAGGACTTGTGTACGTCTTCCTGTTAAACAAAGTAAGTTGTTTTTATTATCAATAAAATGAACACATGCATACTAACTTTTTATGTAAGGTTGAATTCCGGGCAATCGGTCGTCTGGAAAAGTTAAATTCAAAGCAAACTTTATTGTTTCATATTTAAATGCTTTTTTAAACATACTTTTATAATTAAAGTGATTTAAAAACGCCATTTAAAGTTTGTTTACTTTAAAGAATCATGTAACGTGTTCATCGCTTCTATTTTGCTCAGAAAAAAATATAAACGTAGCGGTTGAGGTTCTAAAACTAACTGAACTGTTTATTGCTACTTATCTTAAGAAAACGTCGAGTACATCTTTAAATGTTCTTAATCAAAATCAGCAAAACCCGAGTAATTCACGGTGCTGAGAAACTTGCAGTGGTTGAAGATAAGAAACATCATGGGTAGTCTAGCATTTCTCATTTGAATGCCAACTCAGAATCAGGACATAGCTAACAAGAAAGCAAGATTATTTTGAAAAGCGGAAAGTGTTAGTTAGAAAGGGGATGTACATGTTTGGGGCAGCCAGCCTAGTAGGGTTGTTTGATTTCGAATCGAAGTTCAAATACCGTTCATTAGTAAACTTCTAAACTAGCTAGAACTAAAGTGATCACACCATACTTACGAATGAATAATGGAAGTTGAAAACATAACATAACATAACATAAAATGGATGAATATGAATCAGAGTCAATAATCCTACCTTCCCGGTGCACTTCCAATTCTTCTTCCTCAGATTCGTACTCAACAACCCGGGCGCCTCGCAGATGTGATGCAAGCGGACCCAGGGGATTATCGCTGGACTTATCACTTTCTTGATCCAGTCCTGTAACAACAACACGAAACTTTAGCCGAAAGTATTTGCTGTGGGAATATATATTGTGAGTATAGTTACGAGTAGTATTCTATATACAGACGACTACCCACTAAAACATATCCTCCGAGAAATTCCCACATCTGATAAACTGAGAGGAGGAATGGTTTGTTCTGTCAACTTTTAAAAGCATAACCATATAAATTATCTGCAAATGTCTCAATCTATTTCTCTCAATCTGAGATATTTTTTTTGTGTCGTGCGATATAAGCGATTGGCGACTTCTCATTTTATCAACTGTCCAAATTTTATAGGGAATGAAGATTCTTTGAGAAACGATTTAAATTGCTTTCGCTGAATACAAATACACCATTCAAATTTTCATACCACAATAACAACGAACACATTTCCAAACATACATGTAGAAGCATGCATTCTTAACATTTCTTTACGTTTTAAGGTCTGCAGGCTTTGTTCGTTTCTCCCCGAAGTTGGTGCATATTTTAAAGCCTCAATAACCAGCCTATAATACTGATTGGTCAATAGGAAAACCAATCTCAAAAGCATTGCTGGTTTGCCATGAATTCGTAATCTAATAGAACATGCTTGTGCTTACCAGTCCTCTCAATGGTAGCCGTGCTAGTATCTCCGGTTACAGAATTTGTAGAAGAATTGGTAACTACTTTGTCGTCATAGGATATTTGCGACGGACTAGGAGGCATCGGTTGTGACTGGCGAGTGGTCAATTGTGGCTCGCGAGGCATCAGTTGTGGTGACTGGCGAGACGTCTGTTGTGGTGACTGGCGAGACGTCTGTTGTGGTGACGGGCGAGGCGTCTGTTGTAACTGGCCAGGCGTCTGTTGTGGTGACTGGCGAGGCGTCTGTTGTGACTGGCCAGGCGTCTGTTGTGACGGACCAGGCGTCTGTTTTGACTGGCGAGGCGTCTGTTGTGACGGACCAGGCGTCTGTTTTGACTGGCGAGGCGTCTGTTGTGACGGACCAGGCGTCTGTTGTGGCGGACCAGGCGTCTGTTGTGACTGGCGAGGCGTCTGTTGTGACTGGCGAGGCGTCTGTTGTGACGGACCAGGCGTCTGTTGTGACGGACCTGGCGTCTGTTGTGACGGACCAGGCGTCTGTTGTGACTGGCGAGGCGTTTGTTGTAACTGGCGAGGCGTCTGTTGTGACGGACCAGGCGTCTGTTGTGACGGACCAGGCGTCTGTTGTGACGGACCTGGCGTCTGTTGTGACGGACCAGGCGTCTGTTGTGACGGACCAGGCGTCTGTTTTGACTGGCGAGGCGTCTGTTGTGACGGACCAGGCGTCTGTTGTGACTGGCCAGGCGTCTGTTGTGACGGACCAGGCGTCTGTTGTGACTGGCGAGGCGTTTGTTGTAACTGGCGAGGCGTCAGTTGTGGTGGCTGGCGAGGCATTAGTTGAGACGGGCCAGGCAACTGTCTTCGTGCCTCCTGAGTATACAAATTTTATTTAAAGACTAACGCTAATGCCAAATCTTACTGCTCCTGCTGCCCATTTATCTTGTAGAGCGCTTATCCATGATTTCTGATTTACGATGACATCAATTGAATCCTCTGACATAGTATCTCCGGGTTCATGATTTGTAGGGGAATTGGTAATTACTTTGCCGTCATAAGGTATTTGCGGCGGACTAGGCATCAGTTGCGGCGGGCGAGGCGTCAGTTGTGGCGGACTAGGCAACTGTCTTCGTGCCTCCTGAGTATAAAAATGTTACTTTGAAACTAACACCAGTGCTAAATCTTACTGCTAGTGCTGCCCTTTTATCTTTTCGAGCGCTTTGCAATGAGTTCTCTTTTACGATAGTCGATGACACAGACGCCGAATCAGATTGTGAGTCTACCGACGTAATTGTTGTTGATTCTACCGAAGTAATTGTCGCATGACCTGCTTCGTTCGCTTTAACAATATCCAAGTAATCCTTCAAACGATAGTATGCTTTTTTGTAGCAGGTAGTGCATACTGGCGAAGTCTCCTATTCAGAACAGAGACAACATAAAAATAATCCTTAAAAACAAAAATCGAATCCTCCACTCACTTGAATGCGGGGTTTTTGTTTCCTAATACTCTTCAGTAAAGATCCACGTAAATTACGGAATCGAACAGAAGTCTGTTTGCATAAACTGCATTTATCCATTTTGTACGTGTATCACGTCAACGAATCGAGGTAAAAAATTATCACTTCAAAACAAAACGACGAATTATTCTCACCGGCGAAAGGTTTGAAAGCAAACTGGTAAAAAAGTACGGTTAGCTTCCTGTTCCAAGTTTGAGAGATGCTGTTGGCTCTGTTTCTAAGCAGTGCTTCCATATGCATCGAATTTCGACCGCGACTGTTGAATATTGCAGGCCCAAAAATTTGAATTATAGTTCACCGTTACACCGCTTCTACATCAGGAAGACTCTTTTCTGCCTAACAACACACTCGGTGAAATGGATGAAACATCATTGAAGAATTGCGTTTTGAAGCAACTCGCAAAATGAACCGAAATCTTTGTTGGTGGATCACTTTCTACAATACTTGGCATGAAAATTACCTACGAATTTCCGAATTCTTCCCGAGACGGACTTTGCCGCGGCGGCAGTATTCGCCACACTATCGAGGCGAACAACGCAGCACACCGCCGACCAACTTCATTGTACAGTCAACAGTCAACAAAAAGTCTCGATTCGACCTTACTTGCGCCAGAAGAAGAAGCGTGTTGTTGTGTTCCTCGGCTCATCGTGCAAAAGTGCAAATTCGCGAGTTGGCGAATAAAACGACGAACTATGTATTTGGTGTGGTTGTAGCGCAATCATTGCGAGTTTGCGATTGGTTCGCGGTGGATTGACGACGAGTACACGAAGAAACGGAAAATTTGCCAGCCAAGTGCAGGCGGTCGGAAAAACAGGCGAGGTTGCAGTCGCACCCTCTTTCACTTGGCGAATTTTGCACAGAACGTGTTTCGTGCGGTCATCACAAGACCTTTTTTCGCGTCAAAGTCGCGTAGGTCGTGTGCGTGCCGGGAAACGGCGGGAAAATTGGCGAAAGTCTTATCACGAGATTTTTGAAAACAGACACAAAATGGCCAGCAGCACGCGTTTGTGACAAATTGTGCTCGGCACCGCGGACTTTTTACGCGTTTAAAGCTGTTTATGTTGGCGAAGTGTCGGACTTGGGGGCGCTCACTTATCCACGACGGAAGCACCTGAGTCACGTAGGACTAAGCAGCGTGGAAAAGTCCTGGCAGGCCGGAGAAGTTTCGAGTAACGGTAAGTCGGCGCTTGTTTTTTGTGTGATTGTTCTCAGGAATGTTCTAGTTGTGATTGATAACGGGTTCAGTCTCGCTCCCGTAGAGGATTTTCGTGATTACGAAATTGCGTTGCGGTGGGCAGTCTGCGCGATAGCCGTGCCTTGGGCATCGTAAAAAACCAAAACATGCGTATCGATTTTCCAGCCGATTCGTACGTCAAGTTGCGAAATGTCGTTTGGGAGAACGGACACCATGTGCTTGGACCCCACTTCGCAATCGTCCGCATCCAGTGACAGGTGACTTATGGTGCGCTGTACTTAATATCACAGATTCCACGTATAACAACCCGGGCACGAGGTTGTGGACGCACATAGAACCTCATAACATCGCGTGGAATCTTCCACCGACCGACGAGTTGTTGCTAACCAAACGGGAGGGAACGAGATTGCTCGCCAGCTCGACGGCCGTCCAGTCCCGCAATCGGCCCGCACATCCAGAGCCAGCGGCTAATTGACGCTCCAGCCGGCAAATTCCACGGCGGCTGAAAGCTGAGCCGGTGCCCGGTCTAAGAGGAAGGCGGGCCCCAAACGCGAGCGGCGCGGCGAACTGGTTCCTATCGAGATCATATGACCGCGAACAGCGTGAGGCGTCCGGCGGTCGATGGAAAGCTGACGAACGTGTCGAGACTTCGCAGTTTGTTTGTTTGTTTGCCAGGCGTCCTCCAAGAATGGATACTTTTTCGTGGTCGATGCGAAATGCGCAAATCCGAGAGACCTTCACAGCGAACGAACGTCGGAGCACCCGCAGCCACGGAGTGCATTTTTGAAGGTGGGGTTCGGGGTTCGGAAGACACCACATGACTCGGCCCACAAAATGACGTGTGGAGGCTGAGTTTTTACTCTCTGTGAAAATGAGAGCTGAGGGACGACAGTTCGATTGATGACCTTTCTTTTTATATATCTGTGCGGCGTTTCCTAGATATTTCGGAATTGGTTGTTTGTACAACGTTCCAAGACAGGAACAGGTAGCCAGTACAACAAAAGCACTCCAAAGTTTGCTCTTGTGCGATCATGGACAGTATTGACACTCTCTCTAAAAATTCAGTCATAGTTTCAGTAGCTCACCTTTTGCGACTTTGAATCCTCCACTAACGGACGACTTCCTTGTACGGCCAAACAAAGAATAACGGAGATAATTCTGCACTATTTATACGGAACATTACCTCAATTCGCCAAGAACTCTTCTCTTGTGGACGCGAACACTCGAGTTTAATCCCCAAAAAAACAGAAGCGAACCGGTACTTTGTATGCGCTGAATACCTTCATATCTTCTGCAAAAATAAGAGCAGTACTCAAGTAACTCCGCTACCAAACTATGTGCAAGAAAAGCTGAAGGAAAACATGCGACATTAGGCGCAGAGCATAATAAGTCCCATCCATATAAAGGGTGTTTTTTTTAGAGGTATAGAACTTTCAAATAGAATAAAATACGGATAAATTGTTTTGATTGTCATGAAATTGATTTTATTGGAAAGATAATTTTTTGCCATTTTTAATTTGAATATGATTTCGGGGAATGTAAGCGCCACGATTGGCATGGAGAAAGTCCAAACAAGAGATCTCATTTTCGACTACTCTAACCAATAATTGGGGCCGTATTTCGCCCATAACGCGGCGAATGTTGTTTTCCAAATGGTCATGCGTCTCAGGTTTGTGGACGAGTGATTTGGCGTATCCCCCCCACAAGAAATAGTCCAGCGATCGATGGTTGCACGAGCTGTATGGCATGTCGCGCCATCCTGTTGAAACCAGAGGGCCCCTACATTACGATGAGTCAATTCCGGAACGAGAAAGTCATTGACCATGGCTCTATAGTGGTCAACATTGGCTGTTATTCCCAGCAGTATTTTTAAGACATATGGACCAATGATTCCCCCGGCCCATAAAGCACACCAAACAGTGACTTTTTCCGGATGTAACGGTGTTTGTACAACCGCCTGTGGTTGCTCATCACTCCAAATTCGGGATTTTTGTTTATTGACGTAGCCATTTAACCAGAAATGAGCCTTATCGCTAAACAAACCGTTCTTATGAAATTCGGAATCCGCAGCAATTTGTTCTTGGGGCCCATACACCGAATCTACGCAGTGATCGGTGGTAGTTCGGCTTCAATTCTTGCACGAGTTAGATTTTGTAAGCCCGCAAACCAAGATCCTTCGGTAAAATCTTCCATAATTTGGATGGACACAGGTTTAATTGTTGAGCACGATGTCGCATGGACGCACTTGGATCTTCATCGATACTACCCTTTACAGCTGCTATGGTTTCTTCATTACGCACTGTACGACGCCTGTATGGATGCGCATTATCAGCGAGAGTATAAACGTGGTGCGGAGACGATCCATGGTTAATCGAATTAATTGCTCCGATGGACGATTATGTCGGCCATAAAATTCACGAAGTGCGCGATGAGTTCCTCGAACAGATCTGTTTTTTTTTTCGAAATAAATTTGCACAATTTGGAGACGTTGCTCAGGCGTCAACCTATTCATAATAAAATGGCAAACCAAACTAACCATAAAACGCATGACAGCTGTCACACCATACGTAGCATTAAAAAATGTTGCCAACTTCAAGTTCTTTACATCTAAAAAAACACCCTTTCTAAGAAAGAAGATGTTTATAGATGCATTTCTAATTGTCTGACGAAAATAATTGAAATAAAACCGACACCGTTCACTGTTAAAACAGTGGGCGAATTCATGGTTTTGGTGAAATAGGTCCTGGAAATACAATATTGCCAAGCACTTTCCTCCACGGAGTCAATCGTGTTCGATAGGACTTGTTTGATCCAGCAAGTCAATTGAATTGTTTGCGTGTGTAGCAGCTCTTTTAAGGCACGACCAATACAGTCGAATTCGTTCCATTCATGAGTTTTAGGCATTTTTTTTTTGATCAACCAGCGATATCGATACTGGAGAGATCGCCGCGTGGAGCGTATCGATGATGCTAGAACCTTTTAGACGCTTCATGAAGACAAGCGCCTATCGTCAAAGTCTCGCAAACGTTCGAAGAATTCGATGAACGCAGATATTAATTTTGTCGATTAATTTGTGGTCCAAAATATTCAGGAAATTCCAGTTATAATTATAATGTAATAGAAATGTATTTTTGGGGTTTTTACCAAGCCTTCGACAGAAATTCTCTGGCCTTATTTCGATAGCCCTGTTTTTCATATAAAGTTTGTTATTGTCGACGTTGATGAATATTATTCAAATTAATATTCCCAAGTTGTTTACCAGCCCAGTCCAGCCTCCACGAAACAACGTTGGCTGACGCAACTGAACAAGTGACCATTTTTCCGTAACTGTACGCGATCGTCATCGAATGTGATCTCCGCAGCTCCTTCTTTCACTTGGTTATGTCGGAAGGTCAGAAAAACAACATCGATAAATAACCATCGAAAACTATGAGTAACAAACAGTAATTGTTACACACTATATTGTCGAGATAACGTGCGGCTGTAAACACATGAAACACTCGTTTGTATTTATTGCAACGGCCTAGCTTAGCTCTCAAATAAAAGCACAGTAGAAGCCAATAAATTATGCAAATTGACGAGTCGATGGCATTGTAATGTTTCTGGAATAGAAATCGTTATTGCTCTTTGAACAACTGAATAATTGGCGGATGATCAATATAACAGGCCATGAAAATGAAAGGAAAAGCCGTACTGGAGAGAGTTTTCAAGTAAATGTGATCACGTAATTTTTTTTGAAGCGTCAAGTCCTTGTTGCATTCTTAAACATACTTGTCTTGAGTGATTAGTGTGAAGGATGTTTGCCAGCGAAATTTTTCTCAGGTCTGTTGTAAATAATCATCTACTGCAATCATATGGATTGACTGATAATATAAATTAGGGATATGTCTTTGTTGATTCTATTTGTAGTTAACATCACTATTTAAATAAATTAAAAAAATATACACTATTTCTCATTACAGACACGCTACGAATTTCTGAAAGTCCATACCGAAAGACTGCTCTTACTCAGACCGAGCAAATAAAACAAATCCGTTCTGGACAACTCCAACCGGTATAAAGTTATTATTTCTTGTGTGAAAAACGTGAATGAATCAATCAATCCTGATGAGAGGTGCAGGCATAATGAGGCAACGGATAGAAGGATCTATTGGAGGTGAGTAGAACTAAAATTGATGTACATAGTTTTAAGACACTGATTCGCCCAAAATAAATAAAAGTTTCGTTCATATTCCGATTGTACTTTGCTTCTTATGAAGGTTTGCATACACACCTTTGAGCATGAAATTTAAAAATAAATTGAATGCCAAAATATTGCAACCTCCAAATTGAAGAATTTTATCGTAGATTATCGATCCTGTTTATTGAAAGCTTGACAAAGAACTGATAAATAAATCGACAAAATGTAATTTAAATATAATCCATTCTAAAATAAAAAAAATTCTTCTAAAATGAGATAAAAATTCTATAAAAATTTACTCCGGCTGATAGGGCGTCGGAATGTCTGCAACGTACATAAAAACCGTTGAGTCAATAGCTACCTAAACCCCATATGTAGTTTTCTACTCATATAACTGTGAGCAACAACTATTTGCATTTACTTCATAAATTTCCTACTAATTACGTTCATTGAACTAGAAACTCCATGTTAAATATACTTACTAAATATCTGGAAACGATTTAGATTTCCTCGCATTTGTTTGCATGATTTTTTTCCGCACGATTCGCTACTTTTCAATTGCGTTTCGTCCGCTGGAAAGGCATTTCGTTTAATGAAGATACTATTTTTAAATTGATTCGTAAGATATACGAACAATTTGATAAGATAAGCAGAAATTTGTACACGGCTCAGTGCTGGAAAGGTAAAATAAATTATGATAAATCTTTACAATAAATATTTTAATAAAGATTAAGAGAACTTTGTTAAAAAAACGGAATTTGGTGCGTTTGGGTGAGTGCGTCATATTTTGGGGGATGTTTGTAAGATGTTAGGACATAAGAATGGTGGAGTTAGCGTTTAAACTGTTATCTTTGATATTGTAAACGCTTAACGCTATATTTCCGTCTGCCCTTTTTTGGAAATTGTTTCTCAAACGACTCGTAAAACAAATGAAAATCGTTTATTAAATTACTATCAATTTTTATATGGACATCGTATTTTTTCTAGGATATCAGTCTTTTCAGGGTTGTATAATATGTGTTTCTGGTTACGTCAATATTTTCCTGGATTCGCCAATTTCTCCCCGATCTGGACAATATTTTATTTAGCTGAGACAATCTTTTCCTGATTGGGTTAGTTTTCTTATCTGGCTGATAAAATTTATTATCTGATTGTGACAGTATTTTTTTTATTATCTATTTGAGAATTTTTTACGTGAACGAGACAGTTTATTAGTATTTTATCGAAAATTTTCTTTTCTGGTTCAAAAAATAATTTCAACTGACCCAAGAAAAAACCATTTCTTCCTCTTGAAAACCGAAAAATCTTTTTGCATTGCATTTGCATTTTTCCCCAGCTAGTTTTCTGCTCAAATAATTCTGTTTTTTTTTGGTTTGGAGCAGTAACCATGTATTCTGAATCAAAAAATATTTTTTTATCATCCAAGGAAAATTTGTTTCCGGTCTGGTCTAGTAATAATTATTTTGAAAAATTCCACATGAATACTTTTTTTGCAAAATTGATGGGCGATCGTTAAAAATAATTTCCTTTTTCCACTAAATCGATGTAAATTGAATAATTTCACTGTAACTTTAAAACATGTGAAGCGGTTGATAATTATGAATGGTTTGGAAGTAGTGCTTACGTTATTTCCACGACTTCCAGTAAAAATCGATAACACGAAGAAGAATCTGCTCTTCTAATTCAGAGAAGCTTTAATAGATTTACTTAGAAAATATCATACATTTTGCGTGAAAATGAGAAATAATGGGAAATAATGTATGAAATTAATTTCAATATTAACGAGAGAAGTAGAAGTGTTTCCTTTACACTAATGCTAAAGCCGCTACTGAAGAATATGAGTGACATGATAACACGGATGTACTTGAAGATATAAGACATACAATTATTCTCAGAGGATTTTTGTCGTTTGCTCGGCAAATATTTTATACCTCCCGAAAAATTTATTGCCGGATTAACAAAAAAAATTAAAATCTCGAAAACATTTTTCCCTAGAATTTTTTTTCGAGACAATATTTTTTATGGCCAGATATTAATTTTAATATTTTTTCTATGTGCGAAAATTGTTTCTATGATCCAGCAAAAAAATTTAGGCCAGAGATCAATTTTAATATTTTTTCTAGGTTCGAAAATTGTTTTTATGGTCCAGCAAATATTTTTTTATGACCAGAAATCAATTTTAATATTTTTTCAGTGTTTGAAAATTGTTTTTCTGGTTGAGCAAATATTTTTTTATGGCCAGAGATTAACTTTAATATTTTTTTCTATGTTCAAAAGTTGTTTTTAATGTCCAGCAAATATTTATTTTTCAATTTTAATATTTTTTCTATGTTCGAAAATTGTTTTTATGGGCCAAAAGCGGTTCCCTTGAGCAGTAAGTAATTGTTTGCTCTGCAGCTGATTTTATGTCTCAAGAAATATTTTTCCTAGTTAGCAAAAAAAATTTCCGTCGAGAATTTTTTAAGTCGCTCAATTCGCTCCCAATTTCTATCTACAGGAAAATATGTTTTTGTGACTCAATCGATTTTTGAACGAAAGAATATTAGTGTGAAGTTACTGCAAAAACCTTTTTTTAATACAATATCTTTTTTCTTGATATGTTAATATTTTTTTAGTTCGAAAAATATATTTGTTTTAACCCAAAAAATATTATTTGAACTAAATAAGGTAAATTTTTTGTTCGTATTTTTTTATTGTGGACAAACTAGAAATAATATAACTGCTGCGGTCTCATTCGCAAAAATTTACTTCCGAACAGTTGTCGATCAAATATACTATCATTATTTCAAAATCTGCGCAAATATAAATGTGACAAGGTCACATGATACGCAGATAACAAGCTTTAAACATTTAACAATTCGCCAGGCGGTTTGGTTGTGGTTGAAGTTCGCACTATCACAAATAGATGAAATGGGTGGTGAACAAAGCCCGTTGTGTTTCGTTTGGTGAAATTAACGAAGAACGCGACACAAACGGCTCCTATTTGGTTGGTTATCATGTCCACGTAAGATTTAACAACCAGAATTGGATGTTTAAACAAATATTAGTTTGCTGTTTCCTTTTTTTTCAAAGTTCGAATCGATTGGATGTTCCAATTGAACCTTGTTGCTGAAACTTCGATAAGAACCGAGAGTGGGTCATTGGCATGTGTATGTGATAAGGATGTGTTGGTTGATTAATTGTTAATAATTGCAATCAATTCTTCTTGCTTCTTGCTCAGAGGGAGAAGATGGCTGGTCATCTTAATTTAAGATGATAAGTGGACGCTTCGAGCCTCGTTGAATGACGGACTTTGTGGTGCGTTTATCTGCTGAATCTGCAATGAAGAAGATTGAAGCAGGTCAACGTTGATTCTCTACCATTAATGTTTATCTGCATGTTAGCATTCATGTTGAAATCCTTTATGATGTCTCGATTGCGCACCACATGCAAAGGTCACATCTGATGAGGCTCGATCGAACAAATATACTGCTCATGGATGTATGCATATCAATTCCACCTTACGTGAGTCAATTTCGCGGTTGACTTCCTCAATTGTTGTTCTCTCGACTTGCATAATGTGAACAGGGAATTGTGTCTTCTATTTTGCGTGCGACCTTAAAAAATGTTAGTGGTAAGCGAATAAATAATTGCTATTAGTCTCCAAAGGGAAGCGTACACGCTTTAATTATATTACGAACGATGTCCGGCGAACAAACCAAGGGAAGAAGAATGAATAGGTTCAGAATTGAAAAAAAATTAAAAAGACAACTGTCGGTGATCGATATATTGGCAAAAGAATGATTGTTCGCAGTTTTGCTACGAATTTCCTTCAGCAGAATGTGGGACTTAAAGTGTGTTCGTGACGTGAACGTCGTTATTGAATTTCGAAGCAGGCAGCTCATGCGGTTTAACCTTACGTTTAAGTGTACAGATAAGATATAAACGTGAGTAGGAACTCACATGGATACCACTTTTATTGGGCTGTACTGCAATGTGAAACTGCTGAAGTCTCAGTTTGATGAAACAATTATAGTATCTCGGCAAAAAGTGCTGGAGTTTAACGCAGTGAATACTGCAGTTTTGTCACTTCCAAACTGTACATCGTAGCGTAGCCATTATGCAATTAACGTTTGCGTAATATTCATTCGTGAGGTGTTGATTTAATCCACTTAAAACGCAATTGATGACTATTGTTTCCTATGTTGCGTTGTGGGGTCAGTCTGCGAGAACAAGCAGAGCTTCAAAGGGCAAACTAATCGAGGGCATTCTAATGGGATATGATTCACATTTGCAGGATTTCTTGTACCATGACCTCACATGGAGCTTATCAGCGATTAATTTCCGTTTTAGCAAATGAAAATATGAAGATATCGGCCAAACAAGAAGGGATGTTCAGGGAGAGGGAGCTAAATTGACACCAAAAACTTTGTGAGAGATTTTCTTAAGTAGGTCTTCTGTCTTCAATAGTTCGAATGACTTTAAAAAAACCCTGAGATAATCAGTATTAAGAAGACAGGAAGAGTCAAACATTGGAGGAATGTAATCTATGATGAGAATAAAAATGGATCCGATTGAAGATAGCAAAGAAAAGAATTAATAGAAACTGAAAGAAGGGGACCTGAAACCTCAAAATGCTCCAGTCTGATATATGTATATTGTATTGCGATCGCGATTTTTTGTTACAAAAACGACAGATTTTTTGAGCTTCTAAAGTAGGTTGCCCCCTTAAGAAGGCGTATTCGTTTACACTTTTCTGATAAAGTTTTCAAATGTTCAGAGAAAAAATTTATTGATGCACACAAAATTAAAATTAAATTAAAATTAAATTAAATTAAAATTAATTAAATTAAATTAAAAAATTTTTAAAAAATATCGTGGCACAGAAAAAATTTCTTGGATCAGAATTTTTCTTTGTGTTACACGAGAATTTTTTTTTGTGTAGAACATATCCTTGTTCAGAAAAAAATAACGCACCAGAAAAAAATATTTCCTGGTCCAGAGAAACATTATTTCCTGTTCTAGAAAAAATATATGCTGATCCAGAAAAACATTGTCCTGGAAAATAAATATGCAAGGCTTATTTTCATAGAGGATAGATTGTGTTAAATCCTGATCTCCAGGTATATGGAGATATATTATACATATATACCAGCATACCAGTTCAACATGGCCTTATTACCTACATTGCTATATAAATTTCATTCTTTGTTTCGATAAACATTAAATACCAAATATTGAATTTTGTCAATATTAAAAAATTGCGTGCTCTACCGGAATCGCAATTGGCTTGCGTGTTAAATATCAATATCCAACGATTATGCTGACGCCACACTTGGACTCAATTTTTTTTGCAATTAATCGAACTTATTATTTGAAATCATTCTAGTCGGATTCGTTAACAAGACATCGACATTTTTTTTTAGTGATATCTCAGCCCTTTTCCAAAGTCTTTAGTAATAGTCATGTGTTGTATATTGAAAGAAGTTTTAAGAGCCATACTACGGATATGTTGTTTAATAAAATTATTTTGAATTTTACTTTGTACGTATAATTATTCAATTATTCAACGCACATTTGCGTTTGTGCAAATCTGTACAATAAGTCAACAATTGAGTGGATGAAGTATTTATTTCAAAGAAAAAATGAGTGCATCGAATGTGTGTGTGTGAACTCGGACTTGGAGAAATATTATGCTAAGAACAACAAGTAAAGAAGAAGCCTTTGCAAAAAAAAACATGCGAAACGTTGAAGGCCTGCAACAGCCACGTAGTAGGTGAAAGGGTTTGTTAGGGGAAAATCGACATGAGTGGTGAAAATCGAGTGCAGGCCGTTTACAAAATAAAAATAAAGAGACAAAATAATGAATAAGACCATTTGAATGTTACCTGGCCGTTGGCATCACGTAATTTGCCATTGCTGTGCCCTGAGGTCAGTATTGTCTTGAAATCGGTAACAGCAAAATGGGCTGACGAGATCCTCACCACGTTGCTGAGTGAAACGTCCGTAAAAACTTTCATAGACGAAGTGGTGCTCTTAGTTTTTTTGTCGTTGTCTACGGAAGGACATTAAAGTGAGCCAATCGCGCAGAAATCGTTCGTGAATTTACCCTTAATGGTGAAGTGTTTCAGAAATGTGATAATTGTGTGCTTGATTGTTTTTGATAGTCTTGAATGCATTTCTAGCCCTCATTCTCAAGATTTGAACCATAACTCTCACCGATCTGCTCGTTCGGCCAAAACGTCCAGAAGGAACCATGAAACATCAATTGGCATATGATAGTGGTGAGTGTTGTAGTTCCTGCATTGTATATCGTCCTCTTTCGCTTTGAACATCGACAGATGCAACAAATAGGGGGTAAATAATTCCCTGACACGTATACAAACTGCGTCGTTCCGTCTTGTGAGTCCAGCCAAACAGGAAAATGACACTCAGCTTTCTGTAACAAAATCTGCTTACAGTTTTGAAGTCTTAAATGAACCACGAAAAATACAATAATAAATTGAATGGCGATTATTTCTTAGTACAATGTTGTGAAAACTATTTTAATCGAAAATATGTGCAGCGATAATCTATCAATTTATATACGAATAATTACCGATTAAACTCAACTGACGTACTATTTTTTAGATAATCCTTAAAACCAATATGATATCACTACCGAAAAAAATAGAAAGTGTATATACAATAATTAAGTTGAATGTCATATTCCTGAAAATATATAAATACTTATTTTAATCTTGACTGGTGGCGATCGGTCAATATTAAGTGAATTCCATCGCCGGCCGAATCATGCATTATTTAATATATCACTGCAATGACACAATATATTCGATATCGCGACATATTGTTTATATTCTGCGATATTCAGTTGTTGCTTGCCTGTCATGAAATTGCAATTATAACATGAAAGATGGTTTTTTTCGTCTGTCTGTCGATTATTAAAATTAAGCCCCTTGTGCAATTTCATAGTCATAATATTTGAAAACTGTAATTATTTTAGATGATAATAAAAATTGCATGCCAACCTGACCAAAATGCTTCGACGTTGATGTGGCTAAGTTGATGTATTGTTATTACTGGTCATAAAACATCAGTTAATGTAAATTTAAATTATAATACTTAATAATTTACAGTGTTTTTGATTGTTCTCAAGAATAAAGTGGTTCGCATTCTGTCGAAAAATACGGCACGCACCAGATATTACTTAAAAATCAAAGGGATCAGATGTATCTTTGTCTTTCAAGGGGTCGCGAAACCAAAAAAATATAGGAACGATACTGTAACAGGTCCTGTTTCAATTTAGTTCGACTAGTTTTATTAATTATATTAAGATTCCGCATCTTTTTTCGTAGAATATTCCAGACATGCTCCATCGGATTATTGTCTTCTTCCGAAAAAACTTGGAACCATTATCTTTTTCTTTGTACCAATCTTCCCTTAACCGGACATTTAAGACATTTTATTTTAAATAGTTTCGCCAAACTGCCAAGTATTGCATGTTAAACATAGAAGTCTAAATAGAAACTTTGTGGCAGCCTTTTTTGAAGATATTGTCTGTAAAATCATAAATTTTCCTCCCTCATGTTTCACGGTTGGTCTCATTTTCCAACCATTTTTAGCCGATCTAAACGTATTAAATTTGCATTCATCAAGAAATTGGCACTATATATAATTTCGAATGGCTTGCTTAGCATTGGCATTGCTAGGCTTATGTGACACAAATACGATTCGAAACGTACACTTAGACTGTTAGCTATGGACAGAACTTCAACGAGGAATCATGTGCACTTATAATGGGATTTGCGGTATTTTTTCAAGATAAAAAGTTATTTCCTGCCAAACATCCATTCTAATAATATTTATACAAATCTTTTCACACTGGTTGAGCACTAGTTATTATTTTAAAGCTATAGAAATATATCTGCTGCTATGTTTGTGTCACTTGCTTTTTGGTCGCTTTTGACGATGCTTTCGATATCATTTTACACTCACTGATCTCTCCCATTTTTTATTCTCGCCATAAGTGGTTTTACAATTTTTATTTATTTTTAGGATCACCGAACGGTTTAACGTGGTGCGCTAATTATTGCATGGTTTTTACCCTTTTCCTTGAATCCAACTACTCGTTTTTGGACGTCAGTCAATTGTTAGACTCTATACTGTTCAGAAATTCTTTTTTTTAAACATTCGAGTTGATCACCGTTCCCATGTTGAGTCATAAGTCGTTAAAAGCGTGCTGACATCACACTGCGCCAAAAACAAAAATAAACTAATTATGGTTTTTCAGGGTTTTTTTGATGGTCTTTCCACAAAGTTAGAACTGGGAGTAAAGGTTTGCAGACAAAAGTTTGCCTTTGTATTGAACGAAAAACAAAACTAAAAATAGATTTTGGAACTTTGGACACACAACTTTTTGATGCAGTGTATTGTGATGTATCCCTTTCAAACATTAAAGAGCTTCTTTCAGACATTTCAGTGATGTATTTATCACCAATAAATACATCGCTTCATGGATGGACAGATAGCGCTTATCACCTCGTGATCTTTCCTTGCGAGCATAGACATTGCCTTTTTGGTTGTTGCTAGTGTCATGTGGAAGTTTACGAGTAGTGATAAGTTATTGGGTCTGTAAATGCATGACATCGTGATATGCATAATTTAGGAGAGTTAATTAGGTCATAAGTGTTTGACCGCCTACGGGTGTTAGTATTAAGAAACTGTATAAATAGCAAGTAAGAGTTCAAGAAAATAGTCTTTTGAGAACACCCGAACTAGTTTCACTTGTGCCTCTCCTTCCCGGCACTCTTTTCAGACTTCCCTGGATTGTGCCAATAATTCGGCACTTCAGGTAATGCCTACAATCGGCATGTTTATTCCTTGACCAGTGGCATCGAAATTGTACCGGCCGTTTCATTATTAAACATTCCCTCTATGAATTCTTTTATCTCTTCTAAAGCTCATCATGGAAAGTAGTCAAGTATAGGCAACTTGTAGAGAAATATAACAACAAAGGACCAAAAGCAACACAAGAGAGATTCAACATCATCACATGGCGATCCTACCTCATCACAGTATATAAAATAGTTCCTAACTAAACGTTTTCAAGGAAAAAAAAACGCCGAAACAGTCCAATTTTTTTGGAAAATACTATCCTATTGCAAGTCGACATCCTAAATATGTGATTTGAAAAATAAGCCTTGATCAGAAATCATTGACATGCAAAATATCGATTTTCAATAGTAACTATTCACAGCAAGCTGACATGGCTGCATTCGCCTTGTAGGTTTTAGCAAACAATACTAAATATGACCTTCTGAAATTCAATGGAAAAAAATAGTTATTAGGCCAAGGAGAACCCACAAAAAACCGCGCAATTGCAAGTAAACAAGCCACCGTGTCACGTTCGTTTGCCAACCGTCAGCAATTTGAAGGAAATAAGTTCAAACAGAAGATTAGCAGCGACACGTATGTACATATGTGGTAAACATGTCTTATCAAACGACGTTATCACATATGCGTTCATGTCTTCTTAAGTTTCGGCCAACATCAAAATTATAAGAAAATCGCGAAGTGTTTGGCACACCGTAGAAAAAGGTGTGTCTTTCGAATTCGATGATTCGTGATGTGTTTTAATTTTTTAAAAACAGTCACAAATAGAATGCGACGAGGGATGACTATTAAAAGCACGTGGTTAGGATGCCAGTCAACTTGGAGACATGCCAGAATATCCCAAAAATTTTTTTATCAAAACATCACACAGAAGAATTATGTATATAGATCAAACACATTGTTATCGCTATCGTCCTGATCACATATTTGTATTCTAGTTATTGTGTAATATCTTTGTAAATTATTGTCGTATGAATTTAAAAATAAAACACGTTGTGTGGTGTTTGCATGAATAAAATGAATTTCATTTCATTTTCAGGGCGGGGAGCGGCCAGAAAATAATCTAATTCAAATTTATTTTAAGAATAATGCGATGTTAGCTCGTCGGTGTATTAATTTCGCTTGAAAAAGTGAAAGTGGAATAAAGGGGGTCTGCTTGATTACGTGTAATTTATTAGTGATATAAAAATAGTTGAGAGATGTGTATTTTTGAGATTACAATATATTTAAGGGGTGATAGTTTTCCATTTCGGGATGAATATTAATAGTTGAGGTTTTTTTGTAAAGTTATTATATATAATTGTGTACTATCGCTCAAAAGTATTTCCCATATAAACTGAATGCAACTAGAACCTTCGAACTCGTTGCCATTAAGTTGGCCGTGTAGATTCAGGAGAGTTTCTACTCCTAAATAATCCTTCCTCTGAGCACATACGAGTATAAGAGCCCTTATAAGAGAATGTACCGACATTCGCATGACCTAAGTCTTTGAAATGTTCGCTCTAGGAATTGTTAAGCCATAATTCCAAACAACTAGTGGACATTTGAGATCATATAATATCGAATTCAGGCTTACAACGGTCTACATTTCTTAGTATGGAATCTAGAGTGCGCAGCTTGTCTTAAAGTGCAGTCCTTTCATTACGGTGTACTAGTAAATAACATATGTTCTTATAATTGCAAGCGATGTGAGGAGTATGGCCACGGAATAAAACAGGTAGAGCTACATTCAAAGAACAATGTCCAAGGAATGTAATTTGGTCTTTAAAATTATCAGCGATTTAATTACCAAAGCCGGGAACTATAAGAGACAAGGTAAAAAAAGTTCAGTGTCTAAACAAAAAAAATATCTTGGTGATATTTTGTCTGTTTAGTTCGAGCAATTACTATTCAAACTAAAATAGAACAAATCACATTTCTGCCGTCATTCACAAATAAAATGCGATTGATCGAAAAGCCAAGTTCATTGTCAAGGTCACAACATACATATATTTGCGTGTTATTGCAAATTTTTTCGCCCAAAAAAATATTTATGGAGACACGTTATCGATTCCCCTTGAATTTGTAGACATATAGTGTTCAGGAAACAAAATCAAATATATTATCTACACTTGTATATTTTCATAGACAACCACCACCACAGTCTGATAGATAGTTTGGCTCACATTTATATTAAGCCATGCTATATCCACGCCATTGAAAAGGGGTTGTTTGTTTGCAGCGATTAGATTTGGCATGGAAGCGACCTTGGTGCCAGCTGGTGCAAGTCTAGTTATCCCTGCTGCTGATATTAAGTCAATGAAAATGCTTAAAATGCTCGAATCAATAACCCAAGCCCCCACGGGTTGTTGATTCGAGCTGATATTATTGTTGTTTATAGATATCATATTAGTAGAATGAGCAGGAATCAGGACTTATAACGTATACTATGGAATAAAGGAAAGTTGAAGTGGCCGCCCCCATTTTAAATGATTCCTCACATCTTAGTACGTTCATCATGATACCATAAAAAAATAGTAGAAGGGCGCAAAAAAAAATTCAATTTTCTTGAAGTTGAGCTCAGTTTAGATTCTCTCATGTACCTGCTCTTAATATTGATTCTATATATTTTCATGAGGCTCTTATAGAAAGAGGACCTAGAATATCTGATAGATTGATAGAAATATTTTCTTTCGAATTATTTCACTTATGACGCCCATCGTTTTATTGTGTAAAAAATATATCAAGGACGTAGTTAGACACCAAAACTAGCATATGCTCTATGCACACTCACTCTCTCTCTCTCTCACACACACACACACAGAGAAAGTTTTCAAAACATCTGCCGAAAATTTCAAAATTTCAGCAGTGTATTATTTAGCTTTCAATTGAAACATATTTTCATCAGTGCAACGAAATGAAAAACATTGGTATTTTATTTGACATAATTAACAACTAAATAGTTTTATGAAATTGTATCAAGACAACAAGGTGCGACACTATCGACGATATCATGGCAAAACAAAGTTTATTGTCCAAAGTAAACAATCCGCACGCATTGATATCAAGTTGCTGCAAAGTAAGTTGCATCGAGAACGTGTTTATCTGCAAAGAAAACAATAGAAAAAAGACTTTAGTTCAAAACCAACAAACAGACAGGAAATGAACATTTTGTTTGTAATCAGCTCTGTTTTTTTTTTCAAATAAAAATAACCAAACGGAGAGACGGTAAGAGATTTTTTCCTGTTGTAAGTCCAAGTCCAGTGTATTCAAATAAGATAGAAAAAAACGCTGAGAATATTTCGAAGCCATTTAAATTGTCTCTTCTAAAATATTTTCAATTGTTTTCGCGTTATGCAAGATTGAATTTTCACAGCACAATTATCACCGCGCGATAACATGTGATTCAAATAACAATTTGCACTTGATATGTGTGTTATACAGCGGGAGTAGATGTAACTGTATGCTAACGTGCACAACAAATGAGATTGATAAACAATTAGGGTGGTTCAATGTGGTTGCTTTCATTTATCACATTATGCACCACTTAAGCTCGTCCAAGTACGAGGAATTGTTGTTCTCATTTAGCAAAAATTTATTGTTGTCAAGAGGCTAACATCAAGTCGAGCTAGTATGTTTGTCAGTCATGTTGTTGTGAAGCAGTTACCAATTTATTTTATTTCCTAGAATTAAAGCTGATAAATACAGATACGCAGGCTGAAAATGGCTAAAGATATTTCTGGTGCGTTCTAAGAGATAATGAAGAATATGTTTGAATTTACCATGATTTTTTGGGCTTCGAAAAAAGTGGGGAAAATGACCTTAAGCTATTAAATTAATTAATTTTTATTTGTTACCATTGTTATTGTTGAACGGTAAAATTTAAATGAAGACTAATGCGTAATTTTCTTTTTTTCCAGGTAAGCCAAAAATTATTGCGACTAATTTAAGAGTGCATTCTAGTAAGTAAAACCATTTTCTCAGAATTTCGAATAGTTCAAATTTTGTTCCTAGGGTCGACGGGTTATATCTTTTTTTTATTCAAATTTATTTAGAGCGAGTGGTGCTTATGATTAACTGTAACAGGTCGTGTATTTAAATTTACTGCCTAACTGGTCTTCTTAGGGTATGGGATGTTTTATTGCGGACACTAATTTCAACGCAATGATGGTACCACTTTTATTTTGAGTGCCTGGCTCATTCATTCTTCTGCTGAAGTTGCAGATCGGAAGAAAAGGAAGCAACAATCCAACATTTTCTGTGCGAATGCCTCAGGAAGTAGGTGAATTGAACATCGGCTGCATAGCGGCTCCATACCAGGATCGAAATGGTTCTCGTCACCCAGCAACTAGGTTCTAGTGCCGTCTCAATCTTCTGTGTTATCAGAATAGGCCTATTGTGGCCTAAGTGAACCATCTTTTGATAAAAAGGACTGACAATACAATCACCATCCAACCATGGTTCATTCATACTACCTAAATTAAATGCAGCCTATCTGTACCGCTGACAATCTTTGGGTCACGGTGTTCTTTTGATTTGTAACTGCAGATGGAGTATCAAGAGAATCATACGTTAACCATCGCACACTTTTCGACCCGTACCAGCGATTTCCCATGGAGTGTGCAGTCTCACCGGCTGTGACCCGCAAAGAATTTAACCGGGAAAGGGTTCCAGGCTGTGACCCGAGGTGAAAATTATTCAAGGCTTTTTTGTTTTCCTCAACCGATGAAACGAGTGTCGAATCCAACATCAACTCAAGATAACCCGGGGGAGTGAAACAGTATCCTTAATACAATCTCAATGCGATTGTACCCCAGCGCAAGCACTGAACCGATTGTCAATTTGAGAAAAGCCATCAACCCCCAAAATATTGACAGCATATTCTGTCAATCTTTTAGGGGTTAATGCAATTCTATTGCAGTTACGTTCCCTCCCGCAAAAGCGGGGTTGGCAAAGATTAACAACACACCGAAACATATTTACAAGGAGAAGAATTAGGTTTGGCTGGGCAAACTACAATATAAATATATGTATATACTTACAGTAACTTCGAGCCGATGATCCATTTCATCGAAATCAATTGTTTCATCCAACAATGTCGTTATTTTCTCCAAATAAATTTTAGTCTCACGACTCACATGCAACATCAAATATAATTCAATCACCAGAATTAGTACGGAAACATTTTCATAAAGCAAAATTTTGTAATCATAGAAATGATCCGCGAGAAAACTTTGACCAATTAGATGATACAATTTAATCAATATGAACGTGTAGTTGTTGGCGAAAAAGGCTAAAATCGATACACCGTAGCATTCATTGATTTCACTTGCAGTACAGTTGATTTGATACAAATACTGTTTAAGTGAATCCAATCGGTCACTAACATCGCAACAGTTTTGCATATGTTTAAAGTGTTTCGTATGATTTCTGTTCATCAATTGATTGTTCACAATGTCCTTCAAACTCAACCAAACTTGTTTGTACATATTTTTCATAGTGGCACTAACCAGAAGTATCCAACTGGTATGATCGTCGATCAGAAAAATGCCCAGGTTGGAAAAGTTCCATGTGATTGCAAGAAGTAGATTCCACGTTGGAAATAGGTTGAATGTGTACCACACGTAGATGACATAGTTAACAATTGCAAACAGGAATTTACTCGTAAGGAACACTAACCACTTGATGCTCAACAGGTTGATATCAATTCCCACTGACGACATTCGAAGGATTATTTGCATGGAATGATTCAATGCAGTCGTGATCCTGCGACCATTTATCCATTCCCACCAAACGTATGTTACGGTTACAAAATAAATCGCTGCACACACGAATAGGTTGATATCTGCATAAGCTTTGGTGTGTAGTAGTTTGATTGCCGAATAGATATTGAATATACAGAATAATAGAACAATGAGCGAAAGAATTAAATAAATTCCGTTGATTTTCCACATTTTTTTGGAAAAATGCAGCTGATTCGTTTGTTTATTATGCTTGCATGATAACAAGCCGAAAATCCTCTTTGGGTAGCTGAACATATGGAAAATGTAGATGATTCGGGGAAGCCTTTGGGTAGAATTGTCCATGGCTGTTGAGAAACAAATTTCACTTTTATCTTTCAATTGAAATAACTTGACTGGCTTTTACTCTTTGATCGTAAACTGCCACCAAATGCTTCAATATATTCTTTGCATTCAGTCATAAGAAAATGTCTTAAGTAATTAGAATATAAAATATTCACTTTATAGATTGTGACTGTCAGCTTTGCCAATCATTGTGGGCTTTTCAATTTCAATATAAGTACCGTAGCAATATGTTTTGAGGGTGAGATTTGTGTGGGAAAACCAGTGAACGAAGAAAATTTTAGGGACAGAACTTGACTATAATTATTGTTCTTTCAAATTAATAATTTTTTTATTTAGGTTAATTGGACAAAACAATAAATATTAAAGCTATGCGAATATTTTTAGTTAAATCTTAACAATAATACGTTTTAAATGAGCATATACATAGTTGTGAGTATCATCGCAATACAAAATAATACACAAACCCACAAGTAACTCAAAGTCAAGTAATATCAAATGTTCAACAGGAATCACGACTTTGTCCGTCAAATATGAATATAAACAATATTCTGGCCCACATGAATCATACAAGGTCTGTTGGAAAAGTATCGCGAATTTTGAATTTCCCCGGGCGCTACGTGTATTTGATTTGTGATATTTTTGTGGCGTTATGTTGGTACTCATGTCCCTCACTTATGCTGACAAGTTCGGCCATTTTGAATCTTCAGTTAATTTTTGACAGCTCTTTTGCTTGGACGTGTTTTGGTTTGTCTTCGATTTTTGTCTTATCCAAAAAAATGGATCAAAGAATCTGCATCAAATTTTGTGTGAAAAACAACTTTAAGTGCGTCGACGCATTCTGAATGTTAACTGTTCCATATGGTGAAGCTACCTTGGAACAAAGCAGCGTTTATCGGTGGTACAAAATGTTTTCAGAGGGCCGAGAAGATGTGATCGATGAACAGCGTGCCGGACGCCCGAGCACGTCAATAACAGAAAACATTGATAAAGCGAAGAAAATAATATTGGCCGATCGTCCAATCTCCGAATTTTTGGCCAAAAACAACATATTAATGATGCCGCAGCCACAGCATTCCCCAGATCTGCCCCCCTGTGACTTTTTCTTGTTCCCGAAACTGAAGAGGCTCATGAAAGGATGACGCTACGTCACGATTCAGGAGATAAAGACGGCATCGAACAAGATCACAAAAAATGATATTTTGAAGTGCTTTGAGGATTGGAAAAAAACGTTGGTACAAGGGTATAATATCTGATGGGGATTACTTTGAAGGGGAAAAATAAATATTGATGAATAAATGAACAATATTTGAAAAAAAAACATAAAATTTGCGATACTTTTTGAACAGACCCTCGTATACACGTGTTTTCCATCAAGAAACTATCGCCGATCACATCGTAAAGTTTCAACACTATCAAATTATAGTTGCTTGATACCCATCCTAGGTGTCTCTCACATTTCTTAGCATGCTTTGTATATTATGCAAGATTATGTGGATTACATAATTGTGTGTGATTTTGATGAGTAATATAGTTGGATCATGTGATTTAATAATCGAATAAACTACAATGTTCAGAATATCATGCTAAAATAATTTTCTACTTACATCTAATTCCAATCGCTTGTTAAATGTCGCATGTCAATGGATGCATCTATCAAATTTTGAATCCTTTCTAAATATTTCCCTAAATTGTTGCCTAAGCAAACAATAAGATACAATTCAATGCCCAAAATTAAAGCTTGTAAATTTTCAAAGTCCACAATTTCGAAGTGTTTCGTGTGTATTGACTGTGCAAGGATATGCTCGGCGATTAAGAAATAAAGTTTCGTTACAATCATTGTAAAATTTATAGTCACAAATGTGAATATTGGCAATCCGAACAAATGATTGATTTCCATCAGAAAAGCATTTATCTCCCAGATTATAGTCTTGTATATTTCGAGTTCTTTTCGAAAACTGCACCAAGCTTGGATATTTTCACATCCAAACACTCTAATTTGTTCGAAAATCCTATTCAAAAATGGTTTGATATGATCATCAGACAGAATGGTTTGATATGATCATCAGACTTGCAAAATTCAACGCTAGAACAACCATCAAGCTTGTCCAAGAAGTACACCCGCCCGTACAGCTACCACCACTGTTTTGCTCACTAAGAACAATATCCACTTGACACTGAACAATTTATATGATTTATTCAGATCGGTCATTCGATAAATGATACCCAGGCCTTTATTGAGAACACTGGTCAGTTTGTGGCCATTCAGCCATTGCCAGGCGAAGGAGGAAAGCGCGGAAAAGTAAACAAGGGAAATTGAAAAAAGGCTAATTTCAGCGAATGCTTTCCGACGAACATATTCCACATTCGAATAGAGGAACAACAACACGACTACTTGAAATGTTGAAGTGGAAAATAGGAGAAGGCCATTAATCGTCCAGCGTGTTCTGGAAAATTGCAATTGGCATTTTCTTTTTTCGTATCTAAACGAAATCAGGCCGCAAATTTTCATTTGATATGAAAATACGTGGAAAATGTAAAGGACGGTTGGGAATTTTGTTTTAGTTGTGCTCATGGTTTTAGATTCGAAAACCGAACTGTTTTGATGGTAAATAATTAGACTAGATAAGCAGGAAATGAGATTAGTTGAGTGGCAGTTGATTATTTATGGAAAGCAGTTGCTGAATATTTCATGTGTCTCGATGAAAAAAAAGATAATTTGGTAATGGACTCATGGAGGTTTTGGTGCGTCATTTGAATATTCCCACTCTATTTCCATAGAGCTTGTCATTTCAATCGTTCGAACTGTCGATAAAAGGGTTATATCTTCCTGACAAATTTCATGCAAATCGAACCATAGTGTGCAGTAGTAAAATCAGTATCACTTACAGTTACATCTAGGCGTCTATCCAAACGGTTGAACGTCGACAATTGAACAAGTTGCTCGTGAACTTTTCGATAATTGGTTGAAACTCCGTGTCCCAAAAACAGTATCAAATACAATTGCAACACAAATAATATCACATAGAGATTGTCGTACATGAAACTTGCAGGCGAGTTGACGGACTTGGTGAGAAGGCTTTCAGCTATCAAAAAGTAAAGTTTCACTATGACGGCCAACAGATTCAACACCATAAAAGTAACAATTGATATTCCAAGCCTCTCATTGATTTGGTACACACTACGATTCAGCTTCCTTAAGACAACCTGTAACGCTTCCAACTTGTCGCTGACGCTGCAACACTTTTGCATGTTTGTGCGGAACTGTTGCACGTTTTGATTGTCGACTTCTTTCAAGCAGTCCTGGATGAGGTGCAGAAAGTAACCATACGTGCTATTGACCGTCGAGTATACTAGAAAAATGGCACTGGTGTGCATTTCTATCACAAGATACATAAGGTTCGTGAAGTTCCATGTGATGATAAGGGTCAAGTTTTCAATGTTGAAGGCGTGCACTGTTAACCACACGAGCACAAAAAATCGAAGAACTGTTATGCCACTTTTGAATATGAGGAAGATCAACCACTTGATGCTGAATATATGAGTGCAATCTTCTGATACTTGAAGCGAGACTTGAAACGCACTATTCAGGACATTCGTGAGTGTCAATCCGTTTGCCCAGTTCCAAACAAAGGCGGTGAGGGCCGCGAAATAAATTGTGAAAAAAGAAAAACGGCTTACGTCGGCGAATTTTTCCTGGCGAAGGAAACCAATATGCTCGTAAACGTAGAATAGTGTGAAAATTTGATAAAGCGATGCCAAAAACAGGACGACTCCATTGGCAATCCATTTGGTTCGGTTGAATTTCAATCGGTTTCGCTTCTTATCATAATTGAATGAGACAAGGCCAAAAAGTTTCAGTTGAAAGAGAAACGCGTAAAGGATAAAAACCACTACACGATGCTTGCCATCCGATGTGTCCATTTTTCTTGGGCTGAATGTTTATTAATTTCGTGCATGAAATAGAGAGTTACACATTAAGCGTTAATTTGTGAAAGTGTTTTTTGATTGATTGGAAATTTGGGCGATATTAAATTAAGTAATTGTGTATTCCATTGGAATTGCTTGTCAAAAGATTAAATACTTGTTAGAAGGGAAATTTGATTAATCATCAACTTCAAGGCTGTAGAAGGAAGATTACCGTTTATTGAAAACATTATTCAAAAATCGTCCAGGACACTCAATAGCCCTATTTATGAATATTCGAGGATTTTACGGGGGAAATACATGTAGGCGACAAAAAACATCCAATGTAGATCTTTTTTGTTGGGAAAATCAACCGTTTTACATTTAAAATTCAGGTTAATCTTAATATTCAACTAAACTGTTTAGGAAATATAAATAATTATTAAAAACGATTGACATTTGGCGATGCTATCAGTTAGGAGGATTTCCAGTCACTTCAATATTGGTTTTAAAAAACAAACATTTCTAATGTCCTTACATTGAAATTCCGATAAATTATAACCCTTTGGTTTAAAAGATACTATTGTCTATATTATGTTATTTATAATTCAATAATAAAAGCGAGTTCCTAGCTCCTGACTAAAGGTCCTTTCACATTTCTTTGTCGAGAGAATATCTTGGTGCTATGGATATTTCTGCCATCAGTATACACCACTAATAGTTTGACTTGAATAAAAAATCCATGCATCTAAACATGTACATAAATAAAATTGATATGCCTGTCAATCTGTCTAGATGTTTGTCCGAAATAGAGAAGCTGGGGATATGAACGCTGACAGATAGTGACGCGAGTTCAGTGTAGTTTTGAAAGCGAATAAATGATCGAGGCGAAAGTAATGCGACTGAATGAATGTCTCTTGATTTGATTTGATAGTTTTGATACTAATATTTATGCCTCCTAGGAAGATATCAAACTCAGGGAAAGAAAATAATGTCGTTATCTAATATATACACAACCGCATAACTCAAGGGAGGTTATGAATGTTTTGAACAACAAATTTCACGATCGCTGTATAGGCTGGTATGGACCTGTGAGTTCCCCGGATTGAAATCGTCACGACTATTTTCTGTGGGGTCATTTGAAGCAACTTGTTTATAAGGAAACTTCAAACAATTTGGATGAAGTTTGTTTAAAAATTGATAACACATGTAGAAATATAACAAGAGGAATGTTGGGAAGAACAAACACGGAGCTTTACAAAAAGAGTCAGATATTGTGTAAGGATGGAGGGCGCAAACTTTGAACATTTGTTATAAAATTAAACAAATAGAAGAAAAACTAAATTTTCTTTCATTTTATTGAAAATAATTAATTTTTATGTGGTAGTTTGTGCAAAAAGCAAAATTCCGATTGTTACATTCAAACTACTGTAACTGTTCGAAATTTAAAATTTATAAAAAAATAATGTTTACGGGATTTGATGATCAGAGAATATGGAATTTGTTTTGACAAGACAAAACGTTATGCATGTAAAATAAATAAAATAATTAGAATAAAATATTTTTTTCATAAAAAAAAACAAAAATCTTATTTTAAAAGGCTATAAAAATTTATATAATAATTTGAATCGTATGAAATTTATTTGAAACAATAAAGTGGAGTATTCGCTATGTTGGAAAGTTTGTTTGACTGTTCAGCTAACGTAGTTTTTGAGATATGGTGTTTTTAGTAACGTGAGTTTAACAATTTTTAAGAAAAATGTAAATGACTGTAGCAGCTAAAGGGTTAAGATTTCGGTCAAATGTTCCCAAATATTTTTTGATGGAAATTGTATGAGGAATTGTGTGGCACTGTCCGCGTGCGGTCATTATGGGACACCCTGTCTATAAACTTAAGTCTGAGTGGGCAAGGCTAGTATAATATAAAATAAAATGTTGAACATTAATGCCTTTTTCAAAAAAAAAAATCTAATTGTTCGTTGAAAAAATGTAGTAAACGTCTATCCAAAAAAAATTGGCCCATCTTATTTTTGGCTACTATTCCTACGAAGGATACCTTTACTTATTTCTAACTAGTCGCTCTTTGTTTGATCAGTTAAAACCATTTGTCAGTCTAACTGCAGAATATCAACATAAAATACTCACACTGTTTTCCAATCGATCGTCCAATATCTTGTCATTGTGTTCAAACATATACAAATCGTTGCGAATCTTTTTCCAGCATGCCATTGCTGAATGACAAACAAATATTGTTAAATATGCATCAGTGATATCAACTATTCCAACAACATTCATTAGAACAAAACATTCCCAAACTTCAGGACTACCAAATACATTTTTCGTGGAAACGAAATACAAATAGTACAAGTTAGTCAGCATGCGAAAAAATAAATTTACAATGGAAGCTATAAGTGCCACTCCATTATACCTATTGATTTTCTCGAATACTCGACTTGTTTTACTTAACAGTTTTGCTATTTTATCCAGAGTTTTGTAACGAAGATACGATTTCGACACTTTCACAGTGTCGTTTTTGATCGTAGTTATACAATCTTTTTGGAAAGTTAGTAGCGTGTCTCTTAAAATTCGTAACACTTGCCGACCAAATATGCATTGTAGAAAAAAGAAATTTGGCACCACACGAACTGCACCGAACGCCAAAATGACGAAATTCCAGGCAATAAAGGTGTAGATGTCTATTTCCGGAAACATGATCCATGTAAACCATAAATTCATGCCCACTTGCACGTAAAAATGGACGATTTTAAATACCGCCAAATATGTTGACGGTCCATTCATAATCTGCAAACGCTTTGAAAACGCAAGGACTTCATTCACGAGCTTCAGCCCTTCATCAACATGCTGAGCATTCTTTGAAGCCTGGATGTAGTACACCATCAGCATCCAAAGTAACATTCCATAACCAATAACTATGGAACATGCACTGACTTCCTGGACTACTTGAAAGGAAAGAAACTCAATTCCACTGAGGGTGGCACGAATAAATGGAACTGCTAGGAGGGCAACAGTTACGAAAATCAAACCATTCAAAAAATGTCTCTTTGCCGAATGTTGAATGCACTTTTCATCTCGATTAAAGGTAAATGTCGCCAAACCGAAAAGCAGTAGTTTACTATAAAAGATTAGCGACAGCCAACGATCTACAGGCGATTTGAGAAACATTTCCACTGAAACTGACTACCATATTATTTAGATACCTTGAGGTTAGATCAAAATATGTTTGGCTAATTAATCGATTAATGTGTTCAATTAAGGAGATTATTGTCGATGTAATTGAATTTCCTGGGCTCTACTTAATTGCCAAAGTTCAGAAAAATTTGTTTGGTGTACTCACGCTCTTCTCAAGTCGTTCGTCGAAATGTTGAAAGCCAACACACGAACTCAAATCATCCCGAATCTTTCTTGCACAGCCCATAGTCGAGTTGGCCACAAACAATAGCAAACATAACGAAATCAACTCGGCAAACACAATCAAATATTTTCGCACAATGTAAGGAAGTTCATCGTCAAACAAACGTCGAGGACTTGCATAGATGAAGTACATGTAATACAGATCAGTAGTGATGTTCAAGTAGTTGAATAAAATCACGAGAGCAATCGAAATGTTGAAGTTTTCGTGAAATCGTGTACTGATCTCGAAAATTCGCTGGAAAATCTCTGCATAAACGTCCAAACGGTCACTGAGCTCACAGCACTTGGTCATTGTTCGGGAATTTCGGTTTACCCTAGAATCCTTCACGGAACTGAAACTTGTCTGAAGAAATCGTTTGAAGTGGATCTGCATTTTGGTGTACTGTTGTCTTTCCAGGATGCTCAGCAACAAATACAAGTTCGTAAATAACTGCACAGCATTATATTCTATTACCATTACGACGCCCATAAAAACATAAAGCCCGCCATCATCCTGACCTACACCTACGGCATGCCAAGTGTAGACAACAAATCGAGTGATGAACACAACCAATCGATACAAAAGGATACCCGTTGAATATTTGCATAAAAGATCGGTGGTTTGCGTCAAATTTGCGATGCTGTGCATCAACGCCAACCCGCGATCCAGTACCGCCACAATATCCTTAGCACGTATGTTCAACGAACTCAACATAAGCACGAGGATCAAGTATCCCACTAGATACGAGAATGCACTTATTTCGGATAGTTTGTTCAACGCCAAAAACTCACTATGAACAAAGGTTAGATAAGTGATAACGAACACAGTGGTCCCAATAAATATTGCTATCAAAACGTTCATGCGCCAAAGTGTTCGCGAGAAACGTATCCGTTCTGTTTTCGAGTGATAAACACATGATAATAGTCCAGCAGCGCAAATTTGTATGAAGAAGACATACCAAAATATTTTTGTTTTCGAAAATCTAGGACAAGGCATGACTGATGAGAAGTGTCGCGCACAAAAAAATTTCCAGAATTTTTTCACAATTCGGGATGATGTTCTCGAATAGCACAACGTGCCGAAATGAATGATATAGTGACGTGCAAATATTTACATTATCGCTATTTTAATTAGGCTAATGTGCATGCATAATAGAACCTATTGAACCAGAAGCAACTGTAAACATGATGCAGTAATTAAGTTAGAGCCTTTTCGAATGATTGAAATTGTCAAGTGCAAACAGCAGAGGTAACCTTGTCTGTCGTCAGAATATTTTTATGGTAATTAATGAATTTCCTGAATGAAAAAAATACATAATTCACTTACACTTTGTTCCAATCGTTGATCCAGCTGACACCAATTTGTATATTCATCAAAATTATCCCGGATCCTTTTCAAAGACTTCATTATCGAATGGTAAACATGCACTATTATCCCCAAACATATGAAATCAGGGAAACAAAATAAATTCTGATGGATAAAACCCAAAAATCTTTCGTTGGTGGAGTAACCGCCAGTTGCATTCAGAAAATACACGTAGTATAATTCTGTGAGAATGAAACAATAACTTGCACATATAACTGTTGCTAAGGATACGCTTAAAAACCGGTTGATTTCACTGTACGTTCGAAAGAGTCTTGAGAACTTTTCGCCGTATTCGTCAAGTTGGTCACTGATTTGGCAGAAATACAGCATGTTTAAGCCGTTTTTGCTGGCTAAACTCAGCTGTCCAAAGGACTTCTTAAGGAATTCTCGAAATTGGTCGGCAAATAATTTGCATACCTCCAAACAGATCAAACTTAGGAAGAACAACCAATTGGACATCACTTCATATATATTCAAGCCGACGTTGGCATAGTTCCAAATGATTATGAGAAAATGGTTGTCAGGATACGCGACAAAAGTGAACCGCACTTGAACTGCGTAACGACAATAGAATATTAGTAGCTTGAATACAAGAAGTAGCGCTGAAGTTTGACTGAGTAGATCAGAAGATCCTGGAATCAGTTGGATGTGTTCCAATGCGCTGTTGAATAAATGAGCCATTTCGTTGCCGTGCTGGAATTGTGAGATCAATGAACAAGTCAGTAGTATACAGTTCAGAGATATGATAAAGGATGTCACTTCGGCAATGGTCTTCATGGTTAGGAATCGTATTTTAATAAAGCATAAATACATGAATATTGCAAAAATGAACAGGGCTATGATCCAGAAAACTGCGTTAAGTATGAAATTGTTTCGAGTGGCATAGAACTTTCTGTTTTTTGAATCGAAACTGTACGAAATTAATCGAAAAAATTTCACTTGAATGTAGAAAATATAAAACAAAACCGAAGTTTTCGTGTATTTTCCTCGCATGTTTGCGGCGAAACTATTTCGTTGGATCCCCTCGGAGTGGTTTGTCAAAGATAGCCATGCATTATTTATGAATAATGACTAGAATTTGGCTGCTTTCCATTTTCGGTCGTCATCCAATCCAGGGAGTCATTAAGTAATGTAATGTATGTTGCGATAAAATGTCGATAAAATTGAAATGTTAGGCGAAAATCGATAAATTACTTAAATGCTTTTAACCTTTCTTGAATAGTGGATAGTGCAATTGATTTTCACCAATCATAACCGTTGAAATTTCAATTGCTTTGTTTATATTATGAAATATTATTTTTTTAGACAAAACAAAAAAATTATCTCTCCTTCAGAAAGAGCGCTCTGAATTTCGTCGTGGGCCGTCGTCCATATGCCAAAAGAGATACAGAGAAGAAAGAATAATTTTTCTAATTACCCAGTTTCATCTACCTGAATCTAAGCAAGTATGATAAAGAATCATATAAAGCGGCGATGCGGTTGTTGATTTTGTAACAAAAAAAATGGACAAATTTTAATATGAGGGTGGAAAAATTCAAATATGAGGTTGGAAAACCTCGTTCGATATGTCACCAAAGAAAATATCTTAAATTACTTACACTTTGTTCCAATCGTTGATCCACCTCGCACCAATTTGTATATTCATCAAAATTATCTCGTATCCTTTTCAAAGACTTCATTATCGAATGATACACATACACGGTTATTCCCATGTACGTTAGATCCGGGACACAAAATAAATTTTGATATACAAAACCGACAATTTTTCCGTTTATGAAAAAACTGCCTGTTGCATGTAAAAAATACAAATAGTACAACTCTGTGAGAATGTAACAGTAATTTGCGCATATAACTGTTGTTAAGGATATGCCGAAAAATCGATTGATTTCGCTGTACGTTCGAAAGAGTTCTGAGAACTTTTCACTGTATCCATCAAGCTGATCACTCAGTTGACCGAAATAGTGAATCCTTCGGTTTCTTTTGCTGATTGAATTCTGAGGTCCAAAGGACTTCTGCAGGAATTTTCGGAATTGTTCGTCAAATGACTTGTGCATCTTCCAACAGATTAAACTTATGAAGAACAACCAATTGGACATAACTTCAGACATGTTCATGATCATGTTGGCATAGTTCCAACTAATTGTGACAATAAAATGCTTGTCAGGATACGCAATCAAACTGAACCACACTTGAACTGCGCAACGGCAATAGAAGATTAGTAGCTTAAATCCAAGAAGTAGCGCTGAAGTTTGACTGAGTAAATCAAAAGGTTCTGAGAAGAGCTGGATGTGTTTCAATGCGTTGTTGAATAAGTGAGCTATCCTGGTTCCGTATTGGAATTCTGAATACAGTAACCAAACTAAAAGAATATATTTAAGCGATCCGACAAAAGATGCTAATTCGTAAATTGTCTTGAAGGCAAGGAATTTTATTTTGAGAAGTGATAACTGAATGATCATCACATAAATGAGTAGAGCTATGATCCAGAAAACTGCGTTAAGTATGAAATTGTTTCGAGTGGCATAGAACTTTCTGTTTTTTGAATCGAAACTGTACGAAATTAATCGAAAAAATTTCACTTGTAAGTAGAAAATATAAAAGAAAACCGAAGTTTTCGTGTATTTCCCTCGCATTTTGCGGCGAAAATATTTCGTTGAATCTCCTCGGAGTTGTTTATCAAAGATAGCCATGCATTTTTTATGAATAATGACTAGAGTTTGGCTGCTTTCCATTTTCGGCCGCCATCCAATCCAGGGAGTCATTAAGTAATGTAATGTATGTTGCGATAAAATGTCGATAAAAGTGAAATGTTAGGTGAAAGCCGATAAATTACTTAAATGCTTTTAACCTTTCTTGAACAGTGGATAGTGCAATTGATTTTCACCATTCATGAAGATATAATTTTCAATTGCTTTGTTTATCATATAATGAAATACTATTTTTTTAAGACAAAAAAAAATATCTCTCCTTCAGAAAGAGCTCTCTGAATTTTGTCGTGTGCCGTCGTCCATCTCCCAAAAGAGATACGGAAAAGAAACAATAATATGTCTAACCACCCGGTTTCATTCTTTCGGCCACTCATTTATTTGTCGACCAAAAAAGGACGATTGGCATCAACCACCTTCCATTTTTCAGACTTGAACTAACGCTTTTCTGGCATGGTTTTTTGGGGGTCGGTTAAATTTTCAAGCTGGACCACAGGTTGCCCTCGCTCCATTCCCATTTTCACGGAGGCACTACCTGAATCTACCTGAATCTAAGCAAATATTATAAAGAATCTTATTTAAAGCGACGATACGTTTCTTGATTTTACTACAAAAAAATTAAAAATTTCACCAGAGAAAATATCTTAAATTACTTACACTTTGTTCCAATCGTTGATCCACCTCGCACCAATTTGTATATTCATCAAAATTATCTCGTATCCTTTTCAAAGACTTCATTATCGAATGATACACATACACTGTTATTCCCATGTACGTCAAATCCGGGACACAAAATAAATTTTGATAAACAAATCCGACAATTTTCCCGTTTATTAAAAAACCGCCTGTTGCATGCAAAAAATACAAATAGTACAACTCTGTTAGAATGTAACAATAATTTGCACATATAACTGTTGTTAAGGATATGCCGAAAAATCGATTGATTTCACTGTACGTTCGGAAAAGTCTTGAGAACTTTTCACTGTATCCATCAAGCTGGTCACTCAGTTGACCGAAATGGTGAATCCTTCGGCTTCTTTTGCTGACTAAATTCTGCGGTCCAAAGGACTTCTGCAGGAATTTTCGGAATTGTACGTCAAATGACTTGTGCACCTCCCAACAGATTAGACTTACGAAGAACAACCAATTGGACATAACTTCAGACATGTTCATGGTTATGTTGGCATAGTTCCAACTGATTGTGACGCTAAAATGGTTGTCAGGATACGCAATCAAGCTGAACCATACTTGAACTGCATAACGGCAGTAGAAGATCAGTAGCTTGAATACAAGAAGTAGCGCTGAAGTTTGACTGAGTAAATCAAAAGATTCGGAAAAGAGGAAGATGTGTTCCAATGCGTTGTTGAATAAGTGAGCTATCTTGGTTCCGTATTGGAATTCTGAATACAGTAACCAAACTAATAGGATACATTTAAGCGATCCGATAAACGATGTCACTTCGCCAATTGTCTTGAAGGTAAGGAATTGTATTTTGAGGAGTGATAACTGAATGACCATCACAAAAATCAATAGAGCTACGATCCAGAAAACTGCGTTAAGTATGAAATTTTTTCTAGTAGCATAGAACTTTCTGTTTTTTGAATCGAAACTGTACGAAATTAATCGAAAAAATTTCACTTGAATGTAGAAAATATAAAACAAAACCGAAGTTTTCGTGTATATTCCTCGCATGTTTGCAGCGAAACTATTTTGTTGAAGGAACTTTTCGACGTTGTCTATTGAAGATATCCATAAATTATTTATGAGTTATGACTAGAATTTGGCTGCTTTCAGTTTTTAGTTACCATCGAGTCGGCCGCGGTAAACTATCGATGAAATTGAAATGTACGATGAAAAAATACAAATTACTTAAATGCTTTTATCTTTTCTTGAACTGTGGATAGTGCAATTGGTTTTTCTCATTAATGGAAACTAAATCTTTTATTCAATGCTCGGTTTCCAATGCGTAAAATACTCATAAGAAATACGTTTTAGAAATTGAATGGTCAAATTAAATGATAGTTCATAGTCTTGTCTATAGACGCCTGCCAAGTTTATTTTGAGGGCTATGCATAGATGATTCCAATTCCATTATTATATCTCGGTGTTACTATCGAAAAAGGTCCTAATTTGGATAATAACTAAAAGTTTTTTGAGCGTATAAAGATTCAAGATGGCCCAATAATATTTGACTGAACAATTCGCTACTTACACTTCTCTCCAATCTTTGGTCCACAGTATAATAATCTTGATATTTATTAAAGTTGTCTCTGATCCTTCTAGAATACTTCATCACCGAATAGTACACTTGCACGATTACAACCAAATTAATGAAATCCATCACGACATAAATATTCTGATAAGCAAATTCATTGAGTTTCCCGTCCTCATACAACGCATTTTCGGCCGTCAAGAAATACAAGTAATACCACTCAGCCAAAATGAAGATATAGTCCAAACACAAAACCACCAATATCGCTACGCCAAAGCATTTGATCAATGCCAAACATGTCCTGTACAAATCGTTCAAAACTTCCGCATATTTATCGATTTGATCGCTGATCTCGCAAAAATACTGTACGTTCCGTTTGACGGGTAGTCGTCCCGATTTGGGGTCTCTATATCGGAAAGAATCAATCAGGAATTTTTCAAAGTCATCACTCAAACATTTGTACACTTTCAGGCACAACAAACTTAAGAAGAACATCCAGTTGGACATGAGTTCCGACACGTTCGTAATCACAATGGTAAAATTCCATGTTAATAGTGGAAACAGGGATATCGAACCCACACTTAAAGTGAATCGCACATGAATACCAAGTCGAAGGGCAAAAAAAGTCAGTTTAAAAATCATCAAAAACACAGAGTCCTTGCCGAGCAAATCATTCGCTTGCGTGAAGTGCATAATATCGCGAATAAGTCCATATCCTTTGTTCAGCGTTTTCACAATTTCGTCGCCATTTAGCATTTGTGACAACAACATGAATATCAACAGTAAGAAGTGTAGCGTGTAAACGAACGTGGACACTTCAAAAATAGTCCGCATCTTAAGGAAATCGACTATTTGATACCAAACCGAGAGGATGACAACAAATCCGATCAACATGATGCTCCAAATAAATATCACAAGGATCGAACGTTTTCGCAAAAACCGAAACTTGCCGGTCTGAAAATCAAAGGTGAAGGATACAATTTGGAAAATTTGCGTTTGTATGTAAAAGATATAAAATAAAACGGACATTTTCGAGAATTTAACGTTCATGGTGAGGAGTCGACGAACAAATCCTGCAGTAAACTATAGTCCGTTTTTGACTACGTCGGTTGTTAAGCTCGATTCTCGATTAAAATGAGAGAATACAATTGCTTAATTGAATTCCATTGTTGTTATGAAGAGAAATCGTTGTGCCGGGTTGCAGACATATAATTAATATAGAGTATAGCATTAAGTAATTACATGAAAAAAAATACACGTCCAGACGATCATCAATGTGTGAATGTATAGTGTTAACAATTGTGTCTAAAATTCCTAGAATAAAACGTTGGTGGAACTTTGGCCCCATATTTGTTTGTACGATTTGAGCTGTTTCTGTCAAGGACTTCGGAATTTTTCAATCTTGGGGCAAAAAATTCAATAACCTGGTTTTCATCTGCTTTTGAAGAGGATGAGCGATAGGCAATCCCCCTTCCCCGTTTTTGAGCGAACTTTTCATGATCAAGAAAAGGGGTTATTACCAAGGTTCTGGGTGAATTATGTAGACGACATCATTGCCATTGTTCAAAGAGAGGAAGTGGAAGAAACTCTAGGAAACCTGAACAAAATCCATCGAAACTTACTCAAAAAATGGTCCCTTTTCATTCTATGATCCATCGCCTACATACAGTGCCTCTCAGTCCTGAACAATTTAAAATAGAGAAAGAATATATACTCGACACAGGCATCAAAAATGGTTACCATCCGTCTATGATGTCCAACCGCATCAGGAAAAAAGCCAGACGTATAAACGAAAGCGAACTGAGCAGTTTCCAAAGGGGAGATGACGACCCCAAAATTAGGACAGGAGTAACACTCCGCGGTCTCTGGGAAGATAAGGAAGCTGTTGAATAGTCTGCATATAGATATGGTTTCATGGAGCAGAACTCATCGGCTTAAGAATATCCTAGGATCCGCCAAAGACAAAAAACTGAGACAAGAACTAAGTGAAATTTATAAGGTTTCATGCCCTGACTGTAATAAAATATATATAGGGCAAAACAAGAGACTGGTGTCTGTACAATGGGGTGAGCATGTAAGAGATTCGAAACTTTGCGGGGAAGAACGGAAGGGACCCTGCGTCGCTGACGTTAATGGTAGCCAGGCATATCGTTGGGGACGGACACAACATCGGCTGGGACAATACAGCGGTGATTCAAGAGGGAACAGATTGCAGGAAATTTGATGCGCGAGAAAGTTTTGCAATGCTAAAGGAATCTGAAGATCGAAGTTTGAACCACAATGTGGGAAATGTGCAATCGACGCTACTGAGGTCAAAAGCAAAGGAAGGAAGACATCGATCGAGAAAAAATTGCTGAGCGATCTCCAAATAGATTATATCGCTCGCGATTGAGAATCTACCTGCCAGGATAATTCATAAAATTAAGTAATTGAGCTAGGTTTCCCGGTTCTAATAGGATTGCAATTAAGGATTGTAAGTTCTAATATTGATATCTTTTCTCTTCGCTGTGGTCATGTGATATATATAGGCCCATCTAGGGCTGCATTAAATTAGTGGTCAAATGTACTGGAAAATGGCTACGAGGCTAGTGTTTCATCGATATAGTTGAGTTCCTGGAATCAATTTGCTCTGGCTCTTCTCAGTAGATCAAGGTGGACTATGTTCCTGATTTGTTTCGCATCCAGGTGAAGGAAGACGATCGCACTACTACACCTCTATCCCATACTCTTATACATGCAGTTGCTCAAACTTCTGTACATTTTTTATGCCTCAAATTGAGGAAGCAATTTTTTTATTTTACTCAAGAGAATTTGTAAGTCAAATTTTTTCACTGTTTTCCCATTAATTCTATTCCGCTTTTTTATTCCCACCCGCTGCACATTTTGTAGGTTGAAACTTAAATATTTGTTTTGAGCGAAATTCATGTTTTGAAACACAAGAAAGATTTATTCTACTCTAAACACATCCGTAGTTGAGTCATTAATTTGAATTAGACCGCAATTTATCCAAATCAAAGTTAATTATAAACAATTAAGTATTGTATATTCCAAGGTAAAAAGTATATTTTGTTTATATTTCAAACAAATTCTATAGTAATTCTATTTTAAAATTAATCGTGTGTTTCCTGTTTCATTAAAACATAGTTTCTGTGTGTTTTTTTTGGTTTTGCCAACCTGAAAAACATCTTTGTCTATTAATTATCTCCGTAATAATGTCTATTTATTTTGTATTCCTTCCTCGAAAGTCAACATAAGTATATTCCTTCTTGCGTCATTGAACTTCATGAATGCATGCAAAAAAAAGCAACGTGCTGTGACTTTTCTCGCTTAATTATATATACACAGACCGAACACTATCTTTCAGATGAAAATCGAAAATCTATTTTCGATACAACACAAATTTACATGGTTTTTGTTTTCGCTAAAAATAAATCGTGGTATTTATTGTGCGTATCCCGGCCACATTTAATTCTCCTCGAATAAATGTACAAAGTTTCGACTTGAAAGAATATTAGGAAGGGTAAATACAATTTTGTAATCTAAGATTTTATTTATCTAAATATCAAATTCAATTGAATTTCGTGCACAAAACGACACACCTTTTAAATTGAATTGATTTAATTTATTGACGACGCATTTGAATTGAAAGATAAATAGAGTGTCTGTTTGAAACAAGTTTAGATATTTTTGAATTTGCTGCATTTTCTTTTTGATTGGCAATTGAATAGTCCAGTGATAGAATGTCGCACACAAAATACCTTGTCACAAACTCTGAAAATTCTCTGCGTCCAATTGAATCAATATTTAATTCCTTTAAAATTGTCTTGTCAATATTGGATTTTTTTTGTCAAATCAATGTAAATATAAATAAAAACCTATTCAATGTTAGAGTATAAAAATTCAGTAGGATATTGGATGTCGTTTAATTACTTAAAATGAAGTGCGTAATTCATGTTATAACCATAAAAAATATGTGACTGTGTGTGGACATTTTTTGGTCATAAATATGACAACTTTTATAGATATTTTGTTGATAAATGTGAATTAACTGACATTGTTGACACGTCTTATTTGTATCGAGAGCTTAACAAACATATGACTCGATAAGATTATAGTATGGTGTTGGTATTCAGTCACGTGGACAAGGAAAAGCATGCAAAAGTCGCTTGATTGAAGGCAATGTGTTAATTTACGTATTTCATAGGTCAAAATAATGATATTTCACACTCAATTATAATCACTTAAAACAAATTGAGAATCTAAAAACCATTAAAAATTGTGATGTTAAATGTTTTGTGCACTTATCGATGAGTTCGTACAACTATGCCAATTTTTCATACAGTATGCTGCGGCATCTATTGCTTCAGCAATAAATGGGGTTGACGACTTAATTCCAAAATTAACTGAGATGACCAATAAAAATTAGAAAAATTGAATTTATATATATTTTGCTCGATAAATTATATATGAGTTTGCTTGAATTTAACTTGGAAAACTTTATTATAAATTAACATGAAAACAGAATAACTTTTGAGCAGCTGAGAACGACGTTCGCCTTAAAAGTAATCCAGTGAAATTTTTAGATATCTAACGATACATTATTCCCTTTAGATTCATTAACTTATTAGGCATGATATCAAGCGGTCTTGTGGTCTTCGATCAGAAAATCTGTACCAGTAAAACATCTTCAGATCCATGCATTGTTCTCTTATGCACACACATGAAATTATGTAGAAAAATAATAGGTGTTAATTACTGTCGCGTGTCTCAGTCCAATGACCAACAGTCGAAGGCCTCACCATTTTGAGCGTCACGCGAATACTAGCCACCAAGACATGACATCTCTATTCCCCAATCACGCATCCGTTCTCATCTCATTACCGTATCTAAAATAAGATTCATTATTAACAAAAATAACTTTCTATCTTTAAGGCCATCATAAACCATAAATTTGACATAAATACTCACTTTATTCCGACCAAAAAAAAATCGCTAAAATTGAAAATCGGCCACGCCGTGACGAGGTATTTCACGAAATTGTCACGTTGTCAATTTTACAATTTATTGGGTGCTCCGCAAAACGTTTTCTCAGTTTCACAGTGCTGGTCGGTCCGTCTGGGTTTGTCGTCCATACAATAGAATCGGTCACGTTTTTACATTTTGGCAAAAGATATTTGTCTGCAAAAAGATATAAATCAAATAAAATATTAGACATTATTAATTAATACATGTTAACATTTATGCAAATGGAAAAGAAGTGATCGTTGAATTTGAGAAATTAGTGTCATTTAGTAGTGCATTGAACTTTGCTGATTTTGTTGATCTGTGTATTTTCTAATAAGAAAACGATTTTAGAGGGTATAAAACGGAGAAGAAGAGTATTCGAATGAGAATATTTTGGGATGATGGCAAGTTTTAATAGCGAAGTAGCGATAAAAAATGAAAATAATAGTAGAAACGACATAAACAAAACCATTGACTGAATGTAGCTCGTCGACAATATCCTCTATTTTTGTCTATGTGTGTTTTGGTCCATTTTTCATCATTTAGAAACACGAATTTTCAATCATTCGTGGCCCGTCGTCGGTTTTCACACACTTTTCGTAGTAAATATATTGTGTTTCCAGCAAAACAGATCTTTCTTTCTCCCTTTTATTGCTCTGGTGTTAAAAATAAACATATTCTAATTTTGTTTAGAAAATAATTCCTTTTTTGTGAAGACTTTTGAAACAATTGTAATGAAAAACTGTTAATTTTCGCATAGTTAGCTTCGGTACATTTTTTTGAAAACGCCCAGATGAGGTGTATAGGTGTGCTGGTGTAGCCGAAATGCATATTAGATTTTCGTGAAAAACAAAAAGGGAAAAATCGATGTTTTCTATAATTTGGAGTGCTTTCTATCGGAGACAATTTGTTGAGTTTATTTTCTGTTAGTGAAGATTCTCATAAAATTTCAAACTTTGTACGAAGAAATGCTTTCCAGCAAAAATTTTGTATCTTTTGTATCTTTTCCGAGATTTTTCAAAGTATTTTTTGGTTGTGAAAATAAGTTTTCCGTAAAATCTGCATACCTTTTTGTTTGGAATGTGTTTTTTGAGGTTTACATTGTGTACGTATACATGTTTCAGGTTTTTTTTACCTATTTTATAATATTGATTCAATTTCCGCAAAAAAAATATTTCCAATGTTTTCCGTGTAATTTTATTGCAATTTTTTTATTTCGTGTATTGCAATAATATTAGAAATATTTTTCATCTGAACGATCACTGTACGTTAGTTTTCAATGCATTTAAATAACTTTCGCGATGTTTTTAAACATGTTTTTTTTTACTGGAAATGCGTCTTTCAAGAGAACTTCGACGTTTTCTCCTTTTACAATTGTTGTACAAGTTTTAAAGTCCACTTTAAATTTAGAAATCTACTTTGACCCATTATTTTTACCATCAATTCCAAAAACACGCCCCTTTTTAAATTGTATTACGTAGACTCTCACCGAATTGCGATTTTCTAGAAAACATTGTCAGCATTCAGACCAAACAAATAATGTGACAAAATACAATTGCAAAATCTATAAATGTCCACTTTAAAATGGTATTTTAAGAAGTTTTTTTTCAGAGAATCCAATTTAGAATAGAAATAAATGTTTACAACTGCGGAACTTATTCACTTATTCAACACTTGTCTTTTCGACGACCATTTTGAAAAATCCAAAAAAAAATATATGCAAATATGTGTTCCAATTCATCTTTTCCGAGTCTCAGAGGCAGAATTTTTCATTCGAAAATTTGTTAAAATATTTTTCTTAATATTTTTTAAAATGGTGATTATATTGATTATAATATTATTATATGCTCTCCGCACCAGCTCAAAAAAACCATTAGACATTTCAACGCATTTAGTTGTTTGTTTGTTTGTTTGTTTGTTTGTAATGACATGATTTGCTAATGGTGCACTCTGTGAGAACTTAACTTTTTTTTAGCTAAATGTGCTTTGAGTTTGATATGTGGATGATTTTCACTGTTTTTGGAACAAAAGCGTAGAAGAAAATATTGAGATGATCTTTCACACCAAACACAAAAAACATTTCAAGGAAAATTTGTACTCTAAGTTGAATTTTATTTCGAATTTCAACAATGATAAAATTCGGGGATAGTTTACGAACAAATGTGTCTTTCTTTGAAAGAACGAAATTGGACTTGGAAACCCATTTCCGCTCTAATTCGCAACCAAATAAAATTTCAAAGTAGAATATTGATCCATTTTTCTAGATTCATATCAATATGAAGAAAATTGCGGCCTCATTCGGTTGTTATTCTTGAACGCGTGCCCAGCCGTGCATCAGCAAAATCTATTCACCATTTGAATATCCTTGGCCTCGAATCTATTCTGTTCAATTCTAACAAAATACACATATGTAATAAATTATTGATTGACTGACAATCTCTTGGGTTTCCCATTAAACACTTGGAAAGCAACTAAAAATAACTGTCTTCATTCCAGCACATTCTTTGACGCAAGACCTTCAATAATCAATTAATTTGATTGTAATAATCAATGGGGACACAGAGACTCAAGAGAACACAATGTCTACACCTCGTCCTGGCGAATGAAGCAATAAACTCTCCTCCTCGTTCGTGACAACGATAAATCCATAAAGCTTTTACGCCACATTTATTCCACCCTCATGAGTGCAACAATACACGAATATTGCGTACACGTTTCCCTCTTGTACTGAGTGGGTGTAGTCTAGCATTTAGCCATCAAGGATATATAATCGAGTTGTGAGTGAATGAAATCCTGACAGTTTCACGTGATTTTGTGGTTCAGTGGAAGTATGTACGCGCGTTATCTAGGACTAGAAAATTTTGAAAATTGTCTAAAGTAAATTACATTTTTTCGTAGTCTTAAAACGGAATTATCCACCTCCAATTTTGGTAATATTTCAAAAATAATGTTGTTTATTTATATATTATTATCGAACGAATATTTCCGGACAATTAATTAATAAAATTTCGTGTAGTAGCAATGATTTGTGACGACAATCAAACAACGGTCACTGCACCAATCCTGATTTACACTAACAAGGAGACGGTACGGCCTCGTCCTCTCAAATCTGAATGAAATTTGGATGAGGACGCTAAGGATATTCGATCCCTAAAATATTAAACCGCAACACCCCCCATTCCCAATTTTGAGAAAAAGTCTTTAAAGTTTTTAGCGTCGCTTATCAATAAGTATGTCTGTCAGAAGCGGTGCAGTGTAAGGAGCAGTGCACCGCGATCATGTGGTCCTGTGTTCGATTCCCGGTATGTGTTTTTTTTTTTTTAAAATTGTGAATTTAAGGTAAATCAAACAATGTGCAACTGCAAATGCATTTATTTTTGGAAATCAGGGAACTGTTCGTTCATTTTGAAAATATGTAAATTATAGTAGCTAATTGTTGAGCGGCTGGATGATTAAAAATTGTTGTAATCCAAGCAAAATCATAGCTGCTCCGTTGTTCCTAGAATCAACGCTGCATTTTTTTCGTGTCTCGTAGCGTTGGAAGTAATAAATTGTTAAAATTTTCCTGTTGGTCTAGAGACTTCATTTACTGTAACAAAAATATCATTTGGTTCTAGCCTTTAACAGGAACGACATATTTTGCTGTGCATTTTTATTATGCGTTTCTAACTAATTCTATTCAATGCTTATTAAAAGCATTTTTGCTAATCATAGTCCCTAAGCAAGGTTGACCAGGAGGGAGGATTGTTTTGATTGTTTTTATCTGCTAGTTAGGGAATCTGCAAGACCAGGACAGCAGACGATTTGAAAACTTGAAGCCTTTTTACGCAAGATTTTTTTTGGTAGATCCATCATCTCGTAGACTTTCGGTTGAAGTGCGCTTAAATTGGGGAGTCCTTCAGATGGTGATCTGCGGACTGGGGCACGTATGTGACAGATGAAAGTTTGGAAATTTACGGCTACGCAAAGGCTTAGTAGTGGCAAAATAAATCAATGTCAAAGACAATAAGTCGAAGATGCACGAGCGTTTGAATAATATTGTTGCACCAATCAAAAACGATGTGGACCTGCACGAAAGGAGCATGAAATTAAGTTCTCAAAATCTGCATTATGTCATTTTCCCTGCTTGGCGAGTAGAAAATGTTAAAATTCCTCCAAGAATGTTATGATTAAATTGAATCTCTACTCTCAAGGATATTTTTAGGACTGGATAACCTACAAACTTGGGGGACATAAATTGTCTATACATTTAGCCCAGCTGTACCGCTCGTGCGTATACAAATTTAAATCTAATATGTTCAACGAACCGGAGGACGCAATTGAATTATTGAGGATCACATCCAAATTTTCTACGTACGTCACAAGCGCAGTTGTGTCCAAGTACGTACGAGCGGAAGTTTAGTGAAGATTATTTCACATATCCGAGAATAAATAAAACGAATTAGATAGATTTGTATTCCATCGCGAATGCAAATCCACATACCGGGCAGACGGCCAGTTTCCTCTTTTCTCGAGGTGTACCATCTCTCTCGGGTCACACTTTTCATGTCGACAAAAAATTAGATAGATCTATTCAAGATGCGAACATATATAGTTCTTCGAGCTGGTTGCGTTGTGACCACCTTAAGTAATGACAATTTGATAGGCGTGTTGGCAAAGGAAATTCGCTATTTTGCACATTTAAGTGGGACGATACAATGTCGGATGACTTTTGAATTATAACACACACCCTCGTGGACTCGCAGACGAGGTGTATCCCGTCCCATGTCGGGCAATCCTTGTTAGCAGTGTAAATTATCTGGCAGTCGGCCATCTGGTAAGGTGTCTGAATTGATTATGTTGTGTGGGTGGAAAATAATTGGAGTGTGATTTATTTATTGTGGAAATGTTTGTACGATTGAAAGTGCTTTATGAGATTTGAAATTGTTGTAAAAAATTACCGGCAAACAAAAATCATGTTTCTTAGCTAGGATCCTTCTCACTGATCCCTGCACAATTTAAAATAAAATACATCTAAAAATAATATATCGAAATGATATCAATTTTCTGAATTTCAGTATTACAAAACTTATTTAAATTTATTCAAATTCATTTCAGATGACGCAATGGAGGATTGCGGCTTCATGAAATTCACAGATGACGAGATGAAGGCGTCGTTTTTGCAATCCTTGCATACGATGCGCAAACATCGCCTGTTTTGTGATGTCATTCTCAATGTAAGTCGACCGATGAAATTTGGGGACGAATACGTGGGCATTTTCCAAAAGAAATTTTGGTGTGTGGTCTTTAGAATAATTTAGGCAATGTTCGGGAAAATTCATAAATAAAATCAATTTGACCAAATCGCATTCCGTGGAAAATCAAAATTTTATTGGGTCTAAGAATAAGCACCACACCAAATTTTCTCATAGTAAAAAGTGTGTTGTTTGGGTGAAAAGCAGGAACGAATTGTTCGAACAATACTTATCAATCTATTCTTTGTTAATGTTAAAAATAGAATTTGAAAACAATTAAAAATGAAACTATTTTTCGCTTTAACGTCGTAAACAAATACAGCGAAGAAGTCGATTATTAAACTACATTTTCCCATTTTTTATTTCTCTTTCTCGATGTGTTTCGGTCATAGACTTGCCCACAACACATAGATTTTAGGTACTTAAACACATCTTCTAATTCCTTCTACGCAGGTCGGCAACATGGACATTTATGCACACAAAAATGTCTTGGCCTGTGTTTCACCATATTTGATGGAGTTGTTCAGCGCTGAGCAGGTATTGCATTTGCGGTTCAATTTTGTGCCCACATTAGATTCAAATTAAATGAAATTGTCTGCTGCGTGACCGTTCGAATGGATTCAACTGACCGTTACCATTTTTTCTGTTTCGTCACGACGTTTTGTCTAGGAATCGGTGAAGACGCATAGCGAGGAGATTCCCAGCTTTCGGCTGAATGGCGGACTAACGAAAGCAGCCTTGCAGATCCTGATTGAGTATGCCTACACAACGGTACTTGAAGTTCCTGATTCGCTGGTGAAAGAGGTGTACCTGGCCGCCTGGAAGCTACGCATGGAGCGCGTGGTGAAGCAATGCGCGCTGCATTTAATCTCGGAGCTGACGCCCGATGCGTGCATAGAACTGCGCTCGCTTCCTGGTATCGACAAGAATAAGGGATTCGTTCAGGAAGTGGATGCATTTATTGATAAAGAGGTGGGTAGTAAAGAATTTATAATAGATCCATGCTGAGCAATCAACCCTGGTCCATATTTTTCCGCAGTTCAAAGCCGTGTCCGAGACAGCCGACTTCCTTCAGTTGCCTTGCGTTCAAATCGACGTGTTGTATCAGACCAAACAGGAGATGTCGCTGGTGACATGTGGATCCTTGTGTCGCCTGGTTTTCGATTGGATCAAGAGGCAACTAACCGTTGAGAATTTGTCGGTAGGTCGTCTTGCATGACTTTTATTCGCAGATTCTTAACGGAGCTCTTTTCTAGAACATTCATCTTTTGGAACGAACCCATCTGCTCTACCTCGCGCTCGACAACTCCTTGCAAGATTGCTCAGGATTACCTTCCGGCCACGAGTCCGACACCGAACTGGTGCAGGACTACAAACGTCTGGTATTGAAATGTCCGACGAGCAAACCGAAAAAGAAGCTCTTGGCGGCCAGTGGACGACCGCGAGTGCTGATCTATTCACGAGACATCGGTGAACGCGATGAGGAGAACCTTTATGAGCCCGATTGGAACTTTATCAGCTCGGCCAAATGTGGTGAGAATACATTTGTTGCGTTGGCCACTGTTGGTGGAAAGTTGATGAGGATGTCGGTGAAGATGCGATTGAACACAATCAACAATTCGCCGACCAATACTCCGGATGCGGTGAAAATGACATCAGAGAAGGTCATCAATGGCGGGAAGGATTTGGATTTGTTCTGTGAGGTGGCAACAATGTCGGGACCGAAATGTGGATTGGGCGTGACCGATTTGGCCGGGAAGCTTGTCGTCTGTGGTGAGTTTATTGAATATACTGCAATGCGAAAAGGAAATTATTATCAATAATATTGGGACTACATAATAAAGGGTGATGAAAAACTACCGGAAGTCATCATCAAAATAGGTAGCCTATGCAAGACAACAGGACGAATAAGCAGAACGTTACCTGGGAAGTTACAATAACGATGGGATGACGGTAATCTTGACTCCAGAACAACTAACAAGCAAATACGAATCGACCTGATGGCGTAAAATTCACGCATCCATTTGAGAAAATAGGATGGAAATTTGTCCTGGCTTTTTTTACGTAGTCATGGCTGTTTTAGAGAGCTATAACTTTAGGACGACAGACGATTTGAAAGCCTTTCTACGCAAAATCCTTGAGATTTTATGTCTATCTAACTTGTTTGAGTTTCCAGGAGTAGAATAAAACTGTAATCACGGCTTTTTGCAACGATTCGGCCACGTTGTAGTTTATGCAAATTACAACCCATTCTTTCCGTTCCAGGCGGCTATGATCGTGCCGAATGCTTGCGAAAAGTGGAATCCTACACTCCGGAAACGAACACTTGGTCGTCTGAGTGCAACATGATTGAAGCTCGTGGACGAGTTCAAATTGCGACCGTCAAAGGCGTTGTGTACGCTGTGGGCGGAAGCAATGGTAATAGTGCAATCGTTACATATCATTTCAGTTACTAATTCTATTCATGATTGCTTTTAGGAACAACCGAGCTCGACACTGTCGAATGTCTAAAGCCAGAAGCCAAGAAGTGGCAGAAATGCAGTTCCCTACCTTTGGCACGAAGTAATGCTGGCGTTTGTGAACTTGTCGAAAAGTTATACTGCATCGGGGGATGGAATGGTCAAAGTGGGATCAAGCAGTGCGACGTATATAATCCGGAAACTAACAAATGGACGTCGTTGTCGCCGTTGAATACCGGTCGCTACCAAGCCGGCGTAACGGCATATAGCGGAAAACTTTGGGCAGTCGGTGGAAGTGATGCCTGGAATTGTTTGGGATCCGTGGAAGTTTACGACCCGGAAACCGATCAATGGACATTCACTTCGCCCCTGATATCACCTCGACGGGGTTGCGGCTTGGCGGCATTCCAAGACAAATTGTATGCTGTCGGTGGTAGCGATGGTACCCAATCGCTCAATTCAACCGAAATCTTTGACGAGGAGAACAAGACGTGGGTGCTGGGACCCACATTGTTAACACCGCGCTCCAACGTCTCGGTGGTTGTTGTGCAGAATAAGTTGTACGCGATCGGAGGATTCTCTGGCAAAAACTTCCTCAACACGATGGAGTATTTGGATCCAGCCACGAACGAGTGGACCACGTTCGTACCCCATCAACATGATCACGAAAAAATCGCAAAGGCGCTCATGTCGCAAAAGAGTATTGTGGAGAATGGTGCCCATCCTGCCGCCACCAACGGGATGAATGGCCATCGTCATAACCACAAGAACGGCAGCAGCAATAAGCCCATGCTCAACGGCTGCTCGGTGGCGAACAGCAAAGATGAGGAGGCTAGCAATGACCAGAAGACTGTAACACCGAAATCAAATCTAAATTGTTGTAATTCGAATGTGGCTTCAACAAAAACATCAATATCGTCGCTATCGTCCTCGGAGAATGGCATCAACCACGATGACGACGTGCTGGACTATTGCGACGTGGCCACCGTGAATCAGAGCAGTGATAGTGATAATTAAGGTGTAGTTCGTAAGCAACAAAAAGTATATACTATATCGAGCTGAGAGAAATGAACAATTCAACAAAAAGAAAATCCGCATGCTAGTTATTAAGTGAGAGTGGGAGTGTAACACTTTTTTATACATGTTTCCATATTCAACGCCTGCAAAATAACGAATGATCGCAATCAAGACGAGTGTTGGTCGATCCACGTGAAAATCCTGGAGAACTTGTGAAGATCAGCGTCGTCCCAGTTGGTCTAGGGCTAGCTGTCACCTTGCAAACGATAACCAGGATTTTTTATGGACACAAACACTCAGCTTGGCTTAATCAATCGCTTCTTTTATCCGACCAATATTATATGAATGAATAAACCTTTACACGATTAAATAAAAGGGAAACTTATGTTGCTCTAAAATCCGCCGCTTTATAAAACATGGAAAGCCTTCAACTCCATACTATTCAATTAAATACATTTCTCTTTCAGGACTCTGTGCTATCCCTGTTTGTATATGTGTCTTGTCTTGGAGCATATTTGAGGGAAAATGCAATCTTTTTATCAATTTATATCATTGCAGCTAGATTTTGTGCTAATAGAAAAGATTTTGAATACATATTTACGATAGAAGGCGTAATCTTGATAAACGAGAAAATTTTAAATTCACTACAGATGCGCCGAGAGAAAAATCTCAATGCTAACGTCATAAATATTGTAATAAACCATTATTTCGTGTAATGGTAACACTTTCTAGACTGAAAAAACAACAACAGAACAAACACCGAGAAAATTGAAGAAATTTAAATGAAAAACAAACAACGGTTTTCCTCCGAGATTAACGAATGCTGCCAGTCATTATATTGTACGGTGTTTTCACAATAGTGTGTCCCTTTTTCTAGTAAACATACAAAAATCCATGTTGTTCAAGAGAAATGTATTTAATTATTTTCACATTCAATACAACTAAGTATATTCAATGCAACAACAACAAATAAACAATTTCAATTCAAAATTAATAACCCAGGAAAAAATAATCAAACAATTAAAAATCGGTAAATTGTAACTGTGTAAAGAGATTTAATCTAGATAATAATGAATGATGAAAAATATCACTAAGAGGAAATGCTAAGCGAAAAAAACACAAGATTTAATATTATTATTATAAATATTAGGGGAACATCACGAACATAAAGAAGGGAAAGGTTGAAAAAGCTATCGTTGTGATGGGAGTAAATATTTTTAAAAACAACAATTGATATTGATTGATTTGATGTTGTATATGAGAAGCCCGAAAAGGGGATTAGCCATCAGCCAAGCATTTTATTATTCGGCGAAAGCGAAAGAAAATGGCGAGTGAGTACGAATTAAAAGAAATGAAGAGAGTTGCTACGAAATGTTAAAAACTAAATTATATATATATACATATTTAAAAGAAAAAAGACAACGTGTTTTGCTCTTACTATTTGTAAATTTATCATTTTTTAAAACAAGATCATTAATTAAATTCTAAACTAAATTCGATTGGAACTTTGATTTAAGTGTCGAAAGTGTGGGAAAAATATTCAGGTGTGAATTATTTGAACTCAACTACTGGGCAGCGTAGATTTCGGATAGCCATCAAAACCCGCATGCGAATCGGTGCATTTTTGTGCCGGTCACACGGTGTTTTTACGGCTTTTTTTTGAAACTATTCCACAAGATGGTGTTAATAGCGAAATTTTTGGGAATTTAGTTCCGAAAAAATTCAATGAATGGTGCTAGTGGCGGAATTTTTTGAATTTTAGTTCCGAAAAAAACTGATAGATGGCGCTAGTGGCGAAATTTTTCTGGATTTTAGTTCCGAAAATGTCCGATAGATGGCGCTAGTGGCGGAATTTTTCTGAATTTTAGTTATGAAAAAGTCCGATAGATGGCGCTAGTGACGGAATTTTCTGAAATTTAGTTCCGAAAAAGTCCGATAGATGGCGCTAGTGGCGAAATTTTCTGAAATTTAGTTCCAAAAAGTCCGATAGATGGCGCTAGTGGCGGAATTTTTCTGAATTTGAGTTCCGAAAAAGTCCGATAGATGGCGCTAGTGACGGAATTTTCTGAATTTTAATTCCGAAAAACTCTGATAGATGGCGCTAGTGGCGGAATTTTCTGAAATTTAGTTCCGAAAAAGTCCAATAGATGGCACTAGTGGCGGAATTTTGAGTTTTAGTTCCAACAGAGTCCAATAGATGGCGCTAGTGGCGAATTTTTTAGTTTTAGTTCCAAAATAGTCCAATAGATGGCGCTAGTAGCGCAATTTTTGGATTTTAGTTCCGAAAAGGCCCAATAGATGGCGCTAGTGGCAGGGTTTTTGGGTGTTACTTCCTGAAAAGCCCAATAGATGGCACAAGTTTGGATTTTAGTCCCGAAAAAGCCCAATAGATGGCGCTAATGGCGGAATTTTCTAAATTTTAGTTGCGAAAAAGCCCAATTTATGGCGCTAGAGGCTGAATTTTTGAGAATTTACTTAGGCGTCAATTGTTATGTAAATATAGTATACAGGACTGTGAAATATGTGTAAGGTAGATTATATGCTAATTTAATGATAGCTTAGCTTGAACGTCTATCAGGATTTCGATCACTAGCATTCGGCATGGAGTTATTAGTGGTCGTTGTTCTTTCGCTAATCTGTCACAATTTTCTTCATTTTCAGTCAAAACAGTATACAATACAGACCATACTAACTTCATGTAGACTGAACTGTTCAAGGCTTTTGATTTCTTTGATTATATTATTTTTTTATGAAAAATAAAAATGTAAGGAGTCAATGGCCCCCTACTTAGATAGCTACTTCCTGCTTGCAGACTCGTATACCTTCAATGGCCATGTTTCCATTATTCACTTTCCATGATCAGAAGTTTTCCAAAGTTTTCTTCATGTTGTCCTTTTTTGTATCCAGAAATAATTTGCCTTAACTAATTGAGTCGTCCTGATTAAAATTGTTTTCAAAATAACCGGCAATTTTCTTCCAGATTAGCCAAACTATTTTTTTTAGCCAAACTACATGCACGTAAAAACTATTTTGATGCACAAAACAATAATTGCCTTTTATAACGATATTTTACGGAGAAGTTAAAATTGAAAATTACCTTTGCATAGTTGGCTCAAAAGATTTATTTGCTAATAAATGAATTCACGTCAAATGTCTAAAAGCTTGTCAAACAGTATCAATAAATTGGATCCCAAAAGTAACCACAATTTTTAATTTCTAAAAATATTCAAATTAAGTAAGCCGATTTTTTTCCATTCATAAGGGGTCATATCAAGTAACTTGGAACATTTCAAAAGGACGACCTCTAGTTTACATCCCGAAAAAAAATTATTCCAGTCCCAATCATTCTTCTCACACGCTTCAATTCGGTGATGTTTTCGCGTAAACATTGACATCCCTTAAAATTAACCAGAAGACCTTTTTTGGGTTCTGCTTAAGAGTATTCAGGACATTTTTTTCGTGTTCTGATCCACTTCACTTTAATGGACCCGAATTGTGGTGTTCCTTCTGTTCGAAATTCATCACCAAGTCAAGTGCATGTTTTTAAAGATGTCGATTTCATGGTGTCAGCTTGTTTTTAGTGAAAACGGAAAAATATTACGGCTGAAAGGATAGGATTTTTCGAAGGGTTGCTGTTGGAATTGGGTCGATTTGAACGCGTTAATAGTAGTAATTGATGCGCCATGTGTTTCAAGCGAAAAATAAGTACTGATTGTGGTGAGAAGTTAATCAAGGATCTTGTTTTTGGGACATGGTTACATATCTTGAACAGATTCCCGTGATGATACAGCTGATTTCTCACTGAGGAAGTCTTTTGTTTGATTGGTTTGAATTGAACGAATATAACTGCAAGCCAAATATCGAATCCAAAATAACTTTGTGGATGTAAGATTTGTCCAGTTTTTGTTTCATAAAAATTGGCTCAATGATGGATTTCAATAAAACATTTTTCTTTGTGTCCAATTTCATTGAGCCAAAATAAGAAAAAAATTAGCCGAGCGTCAAGTTTGTTTGATAGCTTATTTATTTTTAGTTTCAACCCGATTCGCAGCAACACACTCCTCCCAAAGTGAGAAAAATAGATATAATAATATGTTTCAACATCATTACATGGTCTAATTTCCTTCGCCGGCTTTCTTGAAGATGTTTGGATGTTTCCCAATTAAATTGATATTTTCTTTTTATGCCATCGAATGCTATGTTCAATCAGTGCCACAGAACATAGTTGGCTGGAAATATCCAACCTGATACAAGAAATCGCCACCGGTGACCACTTCCTAGCCATCTTCAAAGATACATCATGGAATTCCAATCAATTACAAGCGCAAGCTAATCATAGAATGATGGAGCCAATTTTCAAAAGTGTTTCACCTTTTTCCCTGCCGATTTACTGAGATTTCTTTTCGTTTTTCTTAACCCTTTCCTCCTGATATGTACATACGTAAGTCGTTTAGTCATTATGCCTCCATACGTGCAGTGATCGCCTCTTTTCAATTAAAACTAATTTTCTTATAGACGAGCTTGTGGCGTTTGCATCAACCGAAAAAATACCTAAAAGATAGTAAAAAAAAAAAAAAAAAAATCAGGCATGATCGGATGGCGATTTGCTGAAAAAACTTTCGAAATATCATCAAAACATGAAATTTCTGGGCTTTGGCATTTAGTTTTCTTGTGATTATAACAGTAATTTGGCGGTGAATGGGAGTTGGTTTTGTTAATTGAAACACTTCCGTGATGAAGAAATTGAGTTTTTCTGCGGATGGTTTTTGGTCCCACGAAAGTTTGTACATACACCGACTTCGGGGTGGATGTAGAATTGGTATTTGATTGGAGCGATTTTGTCGTTAAGTGTATATCATTAAAAAAAAATTTTACCCGGAACTGTTTGAGAAACTTTTCATATTTTTTTATCACAATTCAACATTTGCTGGGTAAGGCGACAAGAAATTTTCAGCCATCAGATTTTTATGAAGTTTTCGTCAATTCAGCAAAAAATTGTGATTTTTTTCGAATTCCTTGATACAAATATGTTCTGTTAAAAAAATTCTGAATTTTTCTGCCAAAGAAATATCTTTATTTTGCTAACGATTTGATGATATGATGATGACGATTTGATTTCGTAAGTGTTCCGTGTACAAGAAATATGATGGTCCAATTTTTCTTGCGTTCCAAAAATGAGAGCTTGATCTTTGCTGCAGAAATAACAAGGACATCTTTAAAGCATCTCTACTTCGATTAGTCATAAGTGTCATCAAAAAAAAATTGAGTTCACCTCGAAACGATCTTCTAATCCATTTGCCTTCACAAAGCAAACCTTTCAAGTAAAATATTTTGCCAATCATTTGGTAATCGTGTTCATCTTTGCACACGTGTTCAACCGACACTAGGGTCCCTAACGCCCAAACCTATTAAATCCCGTCCCAAAAAACCAATCGACCTGTTGCTCTTGAAATCAAAAAAAAACTACCTGTTGCTCTACACCTTCAAGGACCTCTGAATGTATCTCAACTTCTAGAGTTTCATACAAATCTTTACCTTTCCCAGCGTTACTACAAAGTAATTGGGCGATGGTACACATTCATCTTTCGCGGCATGATGGAAATCTTCCCAAAAACAGGACCTTTCTTTGTCGGTGGTTCATAAGATTCTTCATAAACGATATTCGTTTTGAGTCCACAATGAAAAACATGTGCGCACAAGCAAAGCGAAAACAGATAACGACATGATTATAATATGGCCCAGGAAGACCTCTTGCAAGAGAAGGAATGCAACAAAAAAGAAGGTGGGCATCCTTGGATCGCATTTCCGTCTTCGTTTTGTTGAACTTGTGTATGTTTGGTGCGATGATGAAAAACAGACCCGATAATTTTGAAATGGACGAACATGTTCGATCAGGATTGCAGGACTGCAATGAGTTAAGATTGATATGAAGTAGAAGAGAAGATAAAAGGATGTGGATAGGGGATTCAGAAAAGATACAGTGATTGCTTGTGTAGTTCAGTCAACATTACTTCGTACAAAGAGCATAGAGTATCGATCCACTTGGGAACACAGATTTTTCCGAGACATTTCAGGGATGTTTTATTCATTATTTTCTTTTCATGAGCGTTACTGCTTTAAAATAGAGCAAGGATTAAAAAGCATCTGAGGAGAATAGTAAAAATGTCCGTGGTATCCATTCATTGTTAGGGACAGAAAAAACCCTGACTCTCTCCCGGCCGCAATTTGTTCTGAAGAAGGTGTGTGAACCAACACAGTGAATAGCAAACCATCCCCAATAATAAAATAATTCTAAATAAAAGGCCCCAATAATGCGGCGAACTACTTTCCTCTCAAAAAAATCACCGGCATGTTTGTAGTCCCATGCATATGTTTAGACCTTGCTATCGTCGTCGGGGGTACACCGAAAAATCTAACAAAGTGTGAGCGGGCCGGAACCTTCAAAATGGATTTCATGGAAAAATCAGCGCATTCCAATCTCGTCTTCAATGGGAACTACCACATCACGTACTCGTACTGGATGAGGATGAGAATTGGGTAGTCTCCCAGTCTTGTTCGTTTTTTTCTTCCTTCTTCTGATTCTGGACTGTCTGGATCTGGCCCATTCTGTTCTTCGGCCTTCTTTGGTTCCATATGAATTCTTACTTTCTTATACGAGGCGGTGGGTCTCAACAATTCAGCTCTCACACGAAACCACCTTCAGATCTTTGAGTATTGCGGACGCTTGAATTTTTTTCCTTCTAAAATATCTTTGGCTTTTATGTTCATTTTTGTCGGCGCCTACAGAGCGTGGAATTCTATTCACCCTAAATGTTTGTTCGTTTTTATGTGGATCGAAGGGATATCAGCTTTTCAGATAGATGATTTTTTCCCATTTTTCATTGGCATCTTTCAATTGTGTAATTTACTCTAATTTTAGCAGACGAGCTGACTTGTTAGCCTTGCAGAGAAGCAGTAATTTGCTGGGCTAGAGCATAACTATAGATGGAATGGGGTGATTTGTAGAGCATTGAATTACTGTTTTTCCGGGAACTATTTTAATTGATAACAAGACTAGGCAAATTGATTCGGGTAAATTGTTTAATTGAATGGTAAAAATTGGCTTCTATTATTGAGAGAGTGCTTTTGTATCTGAATTTTTTGGAAGTGATAAATTGTTAACAGTGGTTGTTATTGATCTTTCGCTACATTACAAAAATTTTATTCAATCTTAAAAGTGTTTGCCACAGCACAAACTAATGTACAAAAAATAACACAAAAACATAAAAGATTTTAAAATAACATTATAATATTTTTTTTTTGATATTCCGTTCAATGTTTGACATAGTGTTGAGATTTTATGTTGAATGAAAATATTTTTGTGGTCAGGAGATATATTTTTGAGGTCAAGAAAATAATTTTATGGCCAGCAAAAATATTTTTATGGTCAAGAAAATATTTTTGTGATCAGGAAAAATATTTTCGTAGCCAAGAAAATATTTTTATAGTACAGAAAATTTTTGTGGTCAAGGAAAGTATTTTCGAGATCAGAATAAATATTTTTGTGGTCAGAGAAGAAAATTATTTTTATGGTCAGTTAAATTATTTTCACTGGCAGGAAAATATTTTCCAATCCAGGAAAGAAGATATTTTTGTGGTCAGGAAAATATTTTTGTGGCCAGGAAACATATTTCTGAGGCCAAGAAAATATTTTTGTTCTAGGAAAATATTTTAAAGACCAGAAAAACTATTTTTGTGGTCAGAAAAAAATATATTTTGGGGCCAAGAAAATATTTTTGTGGCCAGGAAAATATTTTTATGGTACAGAAAATAGTTTTGTGGTCAAGAAAATATTTTTATGGTTTGCAAAATATTTTTATGGTCAGTCAAAATATTTTGACTGACAGGAAATCTTTTTAAGTCCAAGAAAATATGTTTGAAGCCAGAAAAATAATTTTGTGGTCAGGAAAAATATTTTTCTAGTCAAGAAAATATTTTTGTAGTCTGGAAAATATTTTTGTGATCAAGAAAACTATTTTCGAGGTCAGGTTCGAAAATATAAAACTGATAAGGAGAAATCACGAATTTTGGTTAAACGTAGAAAATACAGCTTCGACCCCATTTATAGCAAAATTGTCGTTGAGAAAAAAATGACCCACAAATCTTGTGTCCTTTAATTTAATATCAAAAAAAATTCTTTCTGTCAGTAAATTGAGAGGTTTAGATACGAAAGCCATAAAAATATTAGAAAAAATATTCGTCGTTCATATTTTTGTTATTTTTTTATTTTAGAAGCTTAATCAAAATTTTTTTACAAACATATTTTATTCAAGACAAGTATAGCTTTTTTTATATTATCCGTTGGTAGGCTATGCTATAATTTCCCTATGGGTTATGTAGGCACATGTAGAAAATAAATAATATAATTCATTATTTCCAAGAATCCAAAAAATGTAAGGCAGCCATGCATAGATAGTTTTTTGTAGGTGAATGTACAAATAAATGAAATTACATCATCGGTTTATGATTTACGCCTGTAACACGTACTCTTTTCAATTCTTTCCTATCTGCCTAGGGCATTCATTCCTTCATCTAAAATGTATCTCATACGAGATCATTAAAATGAGTTTGTCTCCTTTCCAACTTTCCACGCGAACAAAGCAGGAAAAGGCCGCCTACACTCAAAAGCTGAATTACTTCTACAACTCTATTCAACTTGGTGTCGAAAATTTGTGTCGCAAGTCATTATGATCGTTGTCGTGCGATTTACATACATAAAATTGTCTGTCTAGCCCTGCAGTGAGAATTCTGGTGGAGTACTTCTCCTTGCAAAAAAGGTTTCCAAAAGCATCACTGTGCAGATACCATATCCATGTTTCACATGAAACTTAAGCTAAGGAGCTTGATGAAAACCAAAATCTTTTATGATAAACAGTTACCCATCCTATAAACAATACATGTATGCTTGGATAATTTTCAAATGACTTCCACGTACCCATAAAGTCATGATAATTATCGTCGTGTCATAAACACAATTAGCACAAACATGTTAATTTGTCGTACCTTCCATCTTTTGCCAAGAAGTGAACCTCTGAACTTGACTGCGAGTCGTCATCACCTCCGCCAACAGAATGGTATCTGAACAAAGTGAGCGTATCAAAATATTTTGAATGGAAACATGTGGATCTACGAAATAAAACCTATACGTATTAACGAATGCATCTTCATGAGAATGGCCACCTTTGTGTTCCATCAACTTGTCCATTTATTTTCCATGCAATAGTTAACACGTCATATCAACCTATCACTTTATCACTAGATTTTATGCTACGTTAAAATATAGAGTATTTACATATGTTCCGCACTTCAGTATGAATGAATGATCCTTACTGTGATATTTTATTGTGTGAATATTCCCGGGAAATTCAAAAATATTTACAGAGGAATCAAAATTGTTACAGGTATTTTTATGTATTTACATGGGAACACAGGATATGAAAAATAGCTATCCAAATTCTTATCTTTGCTGGTTTTGAATTGAAGAACGATAAGAGATGGTTTAATGACGGAAGTTGCATGTTCTTTTTACATCGGTTTCGAAACGCGGAAGGATGGTAACAAATGAATGGTAGATGGTGAGGATGAAATATGATGGTGCCAGGTAAATTCAAAGTTTCCGTTTTAATATGGGAGCAATGTGAAATATGGGATGCGATTTGAATAGCAATTTTAAGGGACTTAAGTGTGAATATTTCTCCGAGTGAGATTTTTTTAAGCAAAATGTTTAGTTCTGAAATATATCTACATACATGTATATAAATTAAATTATTTTCAATGAAGAGATGATGTACGATTTTATATTAGATTAGATTATACGATTAATAATTGTTTAATAACTTAACAAAATTCATTTTGGAATATCTGAATCCTACACTCGACAAGTATTCTGTTAAATCTACATTTCGTTCAGGTCAAATTTCAAACCAACAATATGGCGCCCAGCGTGGGTGCGTTCATTAGCTTTTGTTACATAAAAATCTCCTGTGAAAAGTTGATCTGAATATATCCGAAACTATTATTTTAAAACAAGCAGTTAGCTTCTTTTTTATAAAGATTGTCTTTTGATGGGGAAAAGATCCAGCTATGCCAGCTACAACAGAAGCTTCTAAAATTTTAGAAACGATTTTTTGAATCTTAGCCTTTTTTGAGAAAAAATTCAAATGTTTTACAGTAAAAAACTAGTAAAAGTTCGACTCACACATGTCACAATTTGCTGACCAAACGATTAATTTGAATTTCGGCTTCATCAACAACTTCTCAGAAGTAAAACCTCATTTAAAACTCAACCGAATTTTTTTCTATACATACCGCCTGGGAAATCATTTCCACACTACAAAAATGTTCTTTTGATCGAAACACAATACAAATTTGATCGAAAGTCCATTAACAATAATATTAAAGAAATATCTGTAGTCAAGGGTGGTGTGTAGGCATCAGCATACGATTCTACAGTTACCACACAAAGATTCTCGTATAAATAATCAACTTTCATAAATTTATTGAACAACAATCTATAAAATGCAACGACATTAAACGGCAGGACACCAAATACCTGTGCATCATCAACACTCCATCATCATTTATTGTCCAGTGTTTTTCTTGTTCATCTATTCACATACATACATACATATGAAGTAGGGAGATTTTTTTTTCTTGCTATCGAAAAGAATCTTTAAGGGCAATTTTTCTTTAGTGCATTTCCCATAGAGTCTCGTCTTAACTGTGGTATGTAGTGTTGTGGTAGGTTGTTGATGACCACTAGTTACTTGTATGTATGTAGGAAGGAAGCAAGAAGGAATTTTTCTTACGTGAGTAGGGAGTCTTCGGAACAAAGATACGAGCAGCTCGTAATCAGCACAGTTGGATGCACACCTATAACACAATTTGTGCTTTTTATCAGATTGAAGTGTTGCGATTTAAAGGGTCATTTAAACAGAATGTATGTTTGTGAGATACTCAATGGAAATGACAGAAAATATACAGATGTACTTTGTTTAGCATAGGTAAATGCTACAACAAACTCTATGGCTTGAATTTTCAGTGTGTGCCATTTCGTTGAAATGTTAATATCATATTTTCTCGAGCTTCTAAAATGCCTAATTTTACACGCAGGAAGTTTTCATTTTTCATTTTTTTCACAGCTGAAAAATGAGAAATTATTCTTTGGATAAACACAATAGCCTTAGTCTCCTCTTGAGCATTGATCGTCAGCGATAAGTAAAATTGACTCCCTTTTATTTGAGACGGCTTCATTCGAGTCGTTTTTCCATAAAGGAATATTCCGGATAATGAAAACATCGAAAATTTCAATAATTCTACAAAAAAATCCTTTAAAATCAATGCGTACACTAAATTTAACAAAAAATAATGGAGTATATAAGCTAAAAAATTTACTATAGCAAATTTTTAGATTTTAAATTTTGGTAGCAAAAAAAGCAAATCAAAATGCTAAGTCTATACGCACCATTATCCGTATTCCTATGCTCTGATAAGAATTCAAAAATATATCTCTACAATACTAATGGATCTAAACGTAAGAAGGAAACTTACTTGCAGATTACGTATATTGCGGGAACCGACAAATGCCTATGGGAAATTTGTTAAGGCCATCAAAAGAAATAAGATAAGAAAAGTCAAGGAAACAGCATCGAAAGGATAGGATTCAATGTAAAGTATGGTATATAAATAGATACGCAATCATAAAATGGATTTTATAGTAAATTCTATCAAAGTCGGGCTACAGGAAAGGCAAAGAAAATATTTCAACAGTCGATAATAGCTTCCATTCATTCATTTATTTGATTTGGAATTTGAACCATTTCTTTCGTATCTGATTTGTCAACAACGTAGTCAAATGTTGAATGAAAGGAAGAATTCAATCGTGAATTTTTCGATATGAACTTACTTTCGGTTCTGTAAATTTTTCGTAAGACACAAGGGAAATTAATATTAGATTTTTTTGACGAGTAGTAGTAAAATTTTTGAAGTATGACTGTCGAGTCGCCCTGGAGACCTTGTACTTTTTTTCAACATCAAGATGCCTGTTGAAGAGCGTCCGAAATGAATAATCATTCTCTTAACAGTATCTTAGAAAATAGCCCTCGACATAACGTTTCGACAACCATGGCTGTTTTCCCATCGCATAAACCTATTCTTTCGACTGTTTAATCATTTCATCACTATGCATAGTGCATATCTTTTTGGCTCTCATCACGGCACAGATATCCATTTAAATATCGTTCTCAAAACGATCTTTTAAAGGCAAATACTCAAGTTCCTTCGATGCATAATCCCATCACAGATAAATGCTGTCCCCTCTTATCCACTGTTGTAATTTTAGTAGCCGAAGACAACATGGTCCATTCAAAGTTCACTTAATCCTGGCTACTTCCAAAAATGCACAAATCGCATTCAGCCTCGTATTGGTATCTATTTTCAATGACGACTGGCTATTCAATCCATCTGAAGTGTATTCAAATGTTTACTGAAAATCTCAACTGAGGATCACAAAAGATCATTGATGTTGGTAGGCCCCTGGTTTTTTTAATAAAAAAAATCTAGAATACATGAACAGCAAAATGTGGTATTTGTTTGGAAGAATTCTCGAATGGAAAATGCCTACAAATTTCCAGGAAAATAATTATAAGATGGCTGATGGTCGGACGATTCAATATAGTACGTGTGTGGCTTCAGAGTTGGTCCATTTGAAAACAAGGATGGAAAGACGGAAAGTAATTGAACGTTGTTTTTATAGGGAATGATGTATGGCACTGAGTCTTTGTTATGGGATTCAGGCGCTAAGCACTTGAAAATTATTTTTTCAAAAATATTCAGGGCATTGTGAAGAAAAAAATTCACCTGAAAACATAAGATTTCAATCTTTGGATGTTGCCATGACCTTTGAAAGCAAAAAATCAGCCCATAGTCCTCAAGATGGAATCAACCCAAATGGAAACTTTATTAACTTGCTATGTTTTTACGACTATTTTCAGTTTTACCAACACTAATCTCCGTACAATTTTTTTCGGTATCTCTGTCTCTCAGCTATCTTCTAATGAATGTTATACAATACGAGAAAATTACCCTCTATTATTTCTACGACTCTGGTCACGCAATAATTAACCTCATAAACATCATCATTTGCACAGTTTGGTGCACGAATAGAATCGAAAGAAAGTATCTTTGAGTCCAAATAAATTGCTGGCAGGCGTAGATACAGATGCAATGGATATATTCACATTATACCAACATATTTAATTAAACGATCAAAAATATACGGCAACGATTGTCTTGCGGGGGCCCTAAATACGATCCGAGTTAAATATAAAATTGAACAAAAGATTCAGGAAAATTATAGAGAAAATGTGGTAAGGGATGTAATCAAAGAGAAATTATTTGGTAGGAAAAGTGAATGCTAGGACTATAATTTTGTAACGAGTTCTAGCACTATTTAATTTGGGAGGGTGATTTTCTCAAAGAGATGTTTTGATGGGCAGGTGTGATGTTAACGATGGGAAATCTTCTGGTTTAGAATTTAGTTACCAGACTAGGTTTTCCGACAGGACTGTGTTATTTATGCATCGAGTTTATTCTATTCTATGAGGCGAATATAACAGCGAAAAATCCGTTAATGTTTGAAAATGTGAATGAAAATTTAAAAATGTGCGAAGTCGTTCAGATGAAACTTGAAAAAAATAATCAAGTTTTTATTGAAGTTACATCGCACGCACGCTTAAATGTTTGTAAGCTTCCCGAAAAAGTATAAACCATTTAAATAAAGGTGCAACCGTTTTGGGAGAGGGTCTAAATCAATTGGGAAATGCTTTATACCAATGCTTATACTATATAAGGTCAGTTTTCTACTTTACGAGCCTTAATGGTGTGGATCAAATAAAATGCATGTTTACTTTGCTTGGCAAATACTAGTTAACTATGATCCTCGGAGTAGTTGGCTTTTCTCCTAAGAAATATTCACTTATGGTAAAATTATTCAAGGCTTCTTCTCTGTTTTTCGACCAGCCGAAATAAGTGGTGAGCTTAACGGGTTCTTAAAAAGATACAGTAACAGTAACTTCTGGTAGTTTTCTATTTTCACTTAAATCCATCCCAGACTCTAGTTCTCACGAATCATCAATCCACAAAAAAAACATCCTCGATCCAAGTAGGTGGCAAACTACTTTGTCTTAAATTATTACTTCCAAGAAACCCAAAGCGGTTGTAACCTAATCCCATGAGTCCTTTTGCAAATTTATCCTGATTCTACATGCATTCTCTGCCTGTGTAATCTCATATGCGTTAATGAGCCTGAAAAGTGTCAGTCGGAAGAAAAATAGTGGCGTCATTCCAACAATTTGTCTGGACCCGTTCTTTGCCAGTTTCTTAGTGTGCTCACTTCTTTTCTTACTACAGAGAATGAATTGTTGGTTCAAGGAAGATACAATTGAAAACCGCGATCTATGACGAAACAGGTTAACATAATACATTGTCATGGATTTGGAGTGCTTCAAAGCGTAGAAATGAAGCATTTTCGCAAGGATAACAAAGATAATCTTCTCTGTGAGACAGTATGAAGTCATTCATGAAATCTGTAAAGTCACTCGCCTTTCCTGAATTCTGAAGTAATTTTTTTTTTGGGTTATTAAGAAAGAGGCGAGAACAATTTTTCTCCGGCTCATTTTTCTTCCTGTGTGGGTTCTGAGGCATATTGAAGAAAGATGATGCAGAAAAGAAACACACCAGGTAATATATCTCCTCCTTGTGAAGTTCCATGGAAAAACAGTACGAATTTCGATTACGAGTGTATGTTTGTGCGGTCAAAGAAAACCTGCCGACTGACTATGAAGTGTGGTTTGATCTTGTGAAAAATGGTTTCTTGCCAAGAAGTTGAGAAAATCGACAGGATGCCACTTTGAATGCCTTCAGTAGAACGTGCCGACAGGAAGGAATCATTCATGAGTTTTTATTTTCAATGTCTAGTGTTCTCTAAAGGCGTTTTTCGCGTGAAATAGTTTATCTCTCTCTAAAATTGTACTTAGTTATGGAATGTTAGGGTTTTATCAACACCAGCAGACATAGCTGAACAAAGGATTAAACTGAGATTGGTGAAAAATTTGGCGAGTTGGTATGAGGCGATCAATCATTGCTAGATTTCGAATTGTGCCGTCGATAGTCCCTGACATCAATTAAGTCAGTATTTATTTATCACCCAAACTATTTAAAATTGCTGACAGATGTGGAGGTGAAGTCAACCAACGAACCCCTACTGGAAGTTTGATAAAAAATGTGAACAAAGTGTCACAAGGGGCAACCCTCTATTTTCTTTTGGTCTTGATTTATTCGAACATTACACACATTTGGTGTATTTAAACAGTCAATTTTGAATCTTTCGCTCAACACAAAGAGCTCTGAAATTCAAATTAGCTTCTTCTATTTAGAGAACGTGCCTGTTTGAAATTACAGCGCCATGGTTTGTTGCCTAGACCCATGAGTGATTAAAAGCAATGCCTTTTTAATATCACTTAGAGTAGAATGATAGATTGACGCTCAAAACGCGGGGTGAATGTATGTCACGCACGAATTCCTCTTCATTTCAATTGACAATGTTCCAAATGTTTGGAAATTTAATTTAGCTTCACCCCAGGCCCATGTCATGGCATGTCATTCAAGGATATTGTTCGTTCTATTTTTGAGAGCTTCTCATTTGATATTACCGAATCAAGGGTTCGAAGGAGACTTCAATAAGCTTCTTGTGGTAATAAAATCAAGATGATAGAATTTTCGTACAGCCTGCTCTGAACGTGCAGACTTTTGCCACCATACGCTCCACGTTTCAACCCTACAATTACCGTCACGTCTCGAAAATAGCGCCGTTTTGCTTTTTTATGGACTCCATAATGGAGCTATTGCTTGTCTTGCTTCGGAGACAATATAATTGTCGGTTAACATCTGAAGGAAGCTTCCTTTGCCAGCACACGTTGTCGATAATTGCGTGAGGTCTTCTTTTGATGTAGTTTTTTCGCAAACCAATCGAATTTCGCGAAGAACAGGGAGAATAAAATACATCCGGTCGCAGTTTTGATTTGCACATAAAGGAAATGTGCATTTGTAATTTTTAGCACTATTTTTTAACACCAGGCGTTTTGATTCTGTTTGTCGTCGTACCTTTACGACCCTGCCAACTTCTTCGTTGAAATACTGAAGGGAGGTTCTCTGGCTATCGAAGCATCAGCGACGAGCGTGGAGGTAACATTGCACGATTTAATTGTTGTATGAAAATTGCCAATGCAAACTACATTGAGGGATATATGGAAGAGGTATGTAAGAAGCTGAGACTACCATGTGCTAAAGTTTGTACCTTCATATGTACTCCTTTGTGATTTGAAGTGTTGACGATATGGGCTACTTGTTCGTATGTCGTTCGTTCGAAGTTTATACATAATGAATGTTGCATTCGCTTAAGGGGCTCAGTTGAATTTTAATATAAAAATCAAGAAAATAAGCTCGAGTCTTGAAAAACAAAACGAAAAAATAAAATAAGCAATCATAAATAGTTTATTGATTCTAATTGAATAAGAATTGACAATTTTCTATTGGCGCCCAACGTGGGCTTCGGTCAGTACAAAAAAATTATTATTATTTTCTGATAAAGACTATGAAGGTGATTAAGATGTGGTGTAATTCTAACTGCAGAGAACAGAATAACGACCAGCTTTTCTTCATTTCAGACGATTTGGTAAGAATTTTTTCCAGTTTTTTATGTTTTGAGTTATATTCAAAGGGACATTTTTATCAATGACATTTTTACAAATTTATCTTGCGCGGAACACGACTCACCCTTAATCAACCCGATCTAAATCCATACAGTATGGGGTCTTATGAAATTCTTAGAATCGCAAACTGAACTCTTAATGACCCATTCTCGGCTATATTCCCTGCAATGCTATGCGGCTTGCTTCAAGAGTAGTTGCTATTGAAATGTGAGGCCCCTGTAAAGTGCACTACAAATATCTTATCGAGTGTGAACGCTTTAAAATGTTCATAACCAGCTGTTAATTTTTATTTCCCTAATTTCTTGCTTCCTAAAATGAAATAAAATACATCCATCTTTAATGACATCGTAGTTTTCCCACAGATCTCCTCCATCAAATACAATTTTCCGGAAGCCGATGAAAGTTAAAGTCCAATAATTAATAGTTGTTTAGGAGTGGTTACAGTTCCAAATAAATAGTTAGATTGTTGCTTGGACACAAGATGATAAGAGCAGATAAGTAGAAAAAACCATAAAAACTATTGTTAATTTTATGCATGAAATATTCGTACAAAGGCCAAAAAAATTCGTTCCTCAAAGAAGAGTAGCGATAAATTGACCTCGCTTGGAATCATAATTATCCTGAAGATTTCTTGATAATTGCATTTTCTTTGATGCGTTTCTATGCCGATAATTTTCGTCTGTTTCTTTTCTCTTTGCTTTCTTTGGATTCATTAACGCAAATCACATGCATACCAACAGAGTAATAAAAATATCTTTTATTCTCGTAGTACCTTTATATCATAGGAAACTCTACTAGAAAAAGGTGGACTAAGTTTTTCTCAACCACAATCATATCTGTAAAATTGCATACCGACTTATAGATGAAAGGAAAGCAACGAAAAATTTGCGATGGTAGATTTTGACAAGAAGATACACACTGTAGAGTTTTGCATTCCTTTTTCCAGACGTAGTACATAAAGTACTATCTTCATGGTTATGAGGTTAAGTGTGGTCAGTGTGGCGAAAAAATTATAGTTTTCACTTCGCTGGACCGCAATGGATTGAATGCAGTGGACGGCTGGATTCAACGCCACAAGCACGAGATAGGTGGACGCGCAGACAAAATGTCTAAATGCCAAGAAAACGTAAAGGATGTATTGTTGTGCAGTGACAAAACCACATCTTTCTTGAACTGGAGACGCGTGAACGTACGTATGCACTGTGAAGATGTGGTTCTGAGGAGCGATAGCGATGATGGGCAACTACCACCGCAAACCTGTGTCATTAAATGTTTTATATTGGCTCTGCAACAACGATCGTGGCTACGTCCACGCGATCGCATACCAAAGCGGACATAGAACTGATTGTAGACCTAGTGGGAAACGAGAGGATTTTTTCAGCTCAGTATCTAGATGCTCGTCTCCACGTGCCAAATGGTTCAAAATAATTCTAATAGATCGACAAATACAGTAGGTAACGAATCAATTTATTAAAACGAAGAAGCCAAAGCCCACCATGAAAGTTCCATTATAATTTAATAAGACAACCGTACAAACGGTCTTTTTGCAAAGATACTTTTTAAGCGATCCCCGCGACAAGATATCTAGGTGAAGGCTCAGCATGGCATGGTAAATATCTGTATTTCTTGCTGGGATAATTGTGGTTGCGCAACAAGAACAAGTCATCACAATTATGTCCACCTTTCCAGAGCAGGTTACTTGCTGCAGATATCGATGGCCAACGATGAATTCGGCCAGCAAACAGCCATTGCGGCTTGTGTCTTGATCGAACGGATCGATGGATGGCTGAAGCTATCTATCTGGACAGTAATCCATCCATCGATCGATGGTTGATTCTTTTCTGGCATAATATGACTTGCCTCAAGCTTGCCATAAAGCGAAACGTTAAAATATTTGCGGTTTCTGGTGAAATTGATTGAACGTGTGTAGGAATCATGGTAGAATATGTGCAGAAACAGATATGTACATGGGTTCCAAGCAAAGATACTCATACTTGCATCATGTAGTATGTGCTGGCGCAGCCATGGTCGTCAAGTGGACGTTCGGTGCATGCTAATGAGCCGCGAAGTGCCAGACGCAAAGCTCAATCGGAAATATGAGTCAATCAGAAGGTATGCTGCAATGCTGTCTATTTTTGGATTCACGGAGGTAACTTCGATAGCAACAGAACCAACCAAGCATCCTACCGATAATTGTGTGATGTTGATGATGACGGTGAGTGCTGGCATCACCAAAGCAGGTCTGCATGGAACCTGAAACCGCTGGTACCCAAAATAGGAAACTATGAGTGGTATATACAATAGCGTGCAATTAAATTGCACAAGATGGTGATGATGGATGGCTACGATGGTTATGACCATGTCGTGATTTTGTCCTTTTTAAGGCTGTCCAGGCAAGAACGTTCAGACAGACGTTAGGTAAACTATCAAGAATCAGAGTTTCGTAGCAATATCTGAGTGAATTATAGTTGACCATCGACTAAAGACGTCTACGTGTGCAGAATATTAAGGAGCAGGGCCTGGTGAGTGATCCTGACAGTCTGTCTGTCTAGTCTAAATGAAAAGTAAGCATTTCAAAATATGGGAATTCTTGGGAAAAACGTTAGCTCAAAAACATCGAACGAAAGGAAGACTGTCTGGAAATTTCACTACTGTCAAATGATGTGAAGAACACGATGGAATTCAAGGAATTGCTTACGTTTTATTCGAAACTTGTGATTTACTATTTTCGGAGAGTGGATTAATTTTAAGAAATTACATGATTATCAAGGAATTTAAGTTCATAGCATTCGATCTGTGATAATTTTTAGGGTTAGGTGAAGTAGTTGTATGCAAAAAATTCGTTCAATATTCTTTGGATGAATTGTCAGACTTCTTTTTTCTGTGTCTAGTCGATACCACTCTTACATTGTCGTAATTTGACGTGAAAATTTTGGAAAATAGTCCATTCGCAAGATCACGAGAACATGTTAAAATTTCTCTCATGCTGGTTACAATTACCCTCTAGCCTAGGGTGTGATTAAACTATATTATATAAAATTATGGCTGACACTGACACTTCCTGAAAAGTTTTACACCCTATTGGGTTCGTATTTTTCAGCTTCTGGAAAAGGAAGAATGATTTTTGTTTACTGCAAAAGTTACGCCATTCTCCACGAGTGTAAATTCGTATTTACTTCGGTCAACACTTTTTACGAGCAAAGTTTTCTCTATCTCATCAGATACTTCGTACATCCTACTCAAATAAGATGAACCTGGTCTTTTTTCTGGTACTTTCATGTTATTCAACCAAAACATATCTATCTTTTGGGATTTTATTCTCGGTGAAGGGACATCACAATCCTGAGAGATTTCAGACATGGTTCACATGTCGCCTTCATCAAGTTCCGCCGAATTGAATGGGTTTTATTTCTATCTGGAAGTTACCCAATAAAATCGGAAAGTCTTCCCTTGCATCAATGTTAATAAACTTACAAAATCTACGCTTTAATCATTTCATTTGAAACACGAACGCAATGAGACACACTTTTCTGTGAGTGGTCACAATTCGCAGGTAAAACGATGAGATACTCATAACACTGTACCACTCAAGTATATTTGGGCGCTGATGACTCCCGTTTCTTAAATCCTTGCTAGATAACTCACAAACAATCCGGTTTTGCTTAATATATCTCCATTAAAAAATGGACTAAATTTAAAAATCTTCTACCAAAACTTCCATGACAATATTCCAGCATGGATCAACTGTCTCATAGCTCAAGTGACCTCCCTGAAAAATCAATCAGCAATAAATGGTCTTCTAAGCCGGAAACCGTGCCAAAATGTCGACCATTTGGCTTGCCAATTGACGCCCAATATGCGAACTCTCGCGTAGGTACTATCGAATTCACTGTAGGGTAGGTTGGGTTCACTTCAAATTCATATGTGCAAATGCGGCGATTACTTGCACAATACTCTCTAGGAGTCTGACGGTGTCTCTTTTGGTGAAGCCATTCATCTTTTCTACAATTTCACACTGTATCTACGCCGACAAGTAGTGTATCTTTGCAGTGTTCAACGCTCTTGCCTTTTCTAAAAAATTCTCTTTCGTTGAAAAGCCACGCGCATGTTCGTTGGTTCGGTATGGGTACAACTAACTCTACACGATTGTAAATGTATCTACAATCTTTTTGCCGGAGCCGCTGTATCTGAAAAACTTGTTCCGAGTACAAAATTGTAATTTCATTCACGAAATTCTTCAGTTCAGCTTGAGCAGTTCTACCGGTTAGTTCGGAGACGGTGATGCTCGTCTTGAAGTCATTTTCAACTTGAAAATAAATTCTGAGTTATTGCAAGATTCTTTCCGAACGAAAGATTTTCCTGAAAAGTGTTTGATTGCACCTTGAAATATAGATACTGTGATTCGTGTGAATAAGTGACTACCAAAAGTAACATATTCGAGTCGTGAAAGTTATATGAGAGTTCGGTGAACTGTTGCGTGCATTTACAAAAAGGACATTCTCCCCTTTCCAAGGAGACGTGAAGGACTAGAAGTGGAACGAGGAGCTGCGATCGAAAGTGCAGTCGCTTTGGATACCGGCACATTTCCGGCATTTTCGTTCAACAGTTGCAAAAGTGCTCTACAGGTGAGTCAACTATTTTCCATCAACTTGTTGAAGTCCGCACATATCTGCAGGCGAATTCCAGCTTCCATTGACAATTTTTAATCTGTCTTTTTTTTAAACACTCGTGGGCTCATTCATTGCATGATTTCGTGTGTAGTCGAAAGTAACGCGAAGCAAATGCAATTGGAATGAGTGAGCGAATATGTGAATTGATGTGAATTGAATTTTCTTTTAATTATGTCCTCATCAAGACTAGATGAATGGTGGCTTGATTTGCTGCTGTTCTGCGTGACGGTCCCTGGTCCAAAAAAGTTGGGTACGGGCGGTAATTTGTCGGAATAAACTGATGTGGGCGATTTCGAGCTCTTTGGGGTAGGAGTGCATATGAATGCTAGCACTCAATAGCATATGTACAGATACTTGTTCATAGCATGGAAGTGTCCTTCATAAGCCATAATTTGATTAGTTGAAATTCAATATTGATTTATTAGCTCTTGTGCGTGCAATTTTTGAAGGTTTGAAAAACGAATTTGTCCCTCGTCCAGTTTTGAAGGACCCCAAATTGAACTGAACGGAATTGTCGCAATTATTTCAGTGGGTGTTGTATCTGAATGAAAGAGCCTTTTTCACGAAACTTCTATTTAATCTGCTACAGTAGCTTTCCAAATAATCTCGATTAGAAAAGCTGAGTTTTTAAGCTAAATACGAAAACAATCTTTTCAAAATCAAACTGATTAACTTAATTAGCTCAGCTTTTTTACCTACGCATCTAGTCTTAGCGCTGATTGAAAAGAACATTTTACGATTAGGACAGAAAATGTGAATTGTATGAACGATGTTATTAAGAAAAGAGGAGAGTGCTGTATTAAATTTTGCCAAAAATATACTTCTGCATTTTTTGTATGTTTTTGGTCATTATTTCCGAATTATTTTTAGTATAAGTAGTAGCCAAGGAAGACCAAAACTTTACAATGTTGATTTTATTGGACCATATGAAGTTTCCTTTTGTTTGGAATATTCTATAGAAAATAAAAAATTATGTTTACTAGTGAAAAATGCCATCCATTCATTCATAAATCGTATAACGTCCTGTTATTTTATATATAAACAAGTCAAAACTTCAGAAAAAATCTGAGAAATCTAGAGCTGGCCTCATTTAGTGATTCTAATAAAAATATGAAGGCCTCATCGATCTGTTTCCTGCTAAAAATGTTATGCTGAATCAAAATGTCACGAAAAATTGCTTCTTCGTGAACAACTGGTTAACGGTCACTTTAGCAGATAAATGTTGAAGATTAATTTTCTAGCTTTAAACATTTTCAAATTTTAATTTTTCTGTTTTTGCATGGATTTCTTCGTGTAAAAATTTATTAATAGCCAGTCTTACCTCTTTTTTATATTGGCCGCTTCAAGCTTTTTTTCGATTCAAGAGAATGAATTGAATTTTTTCGGATTCCCAAGAAATTTTATACGTTACATAATTGTCGATTGAAATATCTCGAAAACGGCTTCTTGTATGCAATAAAAGATAGAAAATGTTTTTTGATGGAAAATTTCTCAAGCAAAAACTTGTTTTGTAACATTTTTTCTGTAAATGTGACTATTAACGCGATATTCAGAAAAAAAGCATTTTTCGCGACATTTGGCCCAACCGCTGAAAATTGTATCAGCGGTTCACAGTTCCATAAGGACTTTTCGCATTTTCGTTAGAACCATATGATGGTGCCTGCATACCAGAAATCCAGGATTATGGACTATGTATACCTACCTAAAATCTAATATGAAAATTGCGTGAAGCAACGGATAAAAGCAACTATTTAAACTCTAATACTTTGAAAAATAGAACGGTGATAGCAAGAACACAGAAGATGAATCTAGATTTGTTTAGGATAAGATTCATTTGTGCACAAAATAATCTCTTCCTATGTATGCACCATCGTCTTCTTTGTAATCCGATACGGTTTTGGACCCTTTTCTATTCAATAGAATTTTCGAGACTAGTTTTTGCCGTATTCTTTTTTTTTGAGATTAACGTTAGTAGAAAAATAATAAATTTCAGTTAAAGATCAACAACATTCTTTGGATTTATCTTCTGAGGGTTTCAGGGTACATTTTTATGTTTACTTGATCCTATGCTTATACTAGACTTTGTGATTGTTCAGTTAATTTGTGGCTTGGTGTTTTCAATACGGAAAAGCTGGACGATTTGAAATAACATAAAAATTTGCGTCAGAGTAAGTTAGTTTTATTGAGATACCTTAGAAAATTTTCATCAGCCCCAACATTCCAGTATCAATTGTCGGAGTCTAGATAACGATGAATTATTTTCAGATGTATTTTTTGCAACATATCTCGAAATTTTAGTTAGACAAAATTATATTCGTGTCAACAACAAACTCTGTGAATCTATATCAATTTTTAAACACATTCTGTCCACGATCTTTTGGACATTTCTAACGGAGTTCAGGGGATGCTATTTCCAACCACTTTCTCTAGCACACTCCATTGTTGTTGCAGCGCATTGAAAATATGTAGAAACATAGACACAAAAGACTTGTGGGAAAATATACTCAAGACCCTCAGCAAGAGACCCTACATCGGATAAGGCCTTCAATTCGTCCCAAGAGATTTTTTCAGTTGGTATTTGTTCCTAATGAAAAACTATACAGAAAATTCGTTACACACAGTCAATTATCTATGCTTGTCTTCTGTTTGATACGATACTAAAGGAATTTTTACCAATTGAGAATACGGTCTAGAGGCGTTATCGGAACGGGGCCAAAGTTATTAAGTGTTGTAGATAAGCGATTTTTTCAAGATTTTTGTCTGGTATCACTTGAACTTTTAAATATGACGAGTTTAAGAGCATTACGATGATAATATTTCGTTTTTGTGGTCATGGATCTGATTTCATATATTGGTGAGTTGAAACGTTCATCCTGACTAATTCAGAGATAAAATTTAATCAAATGATTTATAATTTATGACTAGACGGCACACCCGGAATAAAATTGCAATAATTTTGGAATCGATATGAATGTCAGGCGGCGGCAATCAATGATTGACATATCAAGACCTCTGGTTTTCAACACAACTTGTAATTATCGCTTTAATACTGGCGGATCCTAGACGCCAAGACTGTTTGATTTGCGCAAGTCTTATCAATTTTATTGATGTTCTATGTCCGTACATCAACCATTAAATGGAGGAAACATCAGTTGTCTATAATTTTTATTGCCTGGCATGTTTTGCCGACAGCGCAATATTAAGTTTTCAAGTTTCCGCCAGTCTAAAAATAACATTTGAATTTAACCGACAATTAACAGCCTGAAGATACTTTCACAGAATGAAATTCCGTGGGAAGATGTTTACTCTTTGACCTTTCAACCTAACCGGCGAAGTTCAGCAGTTCAGTGTAATAGGGTTCAATATACATACATTTTTGTCCTGGAATGGTCCCAGTAGAGACCAGATTGTGATTCCAACCATTCCATCCATCTCTCTTCTAAATTCCTAGCCAAACAATGTCACTAGAGAAGTTCACATCAAAGTTTAGCAACGTGATTCTATTTGTTTTTATTTCCGATACTAAAGAGACAGTCAACAGTTTCCCATTTGTTGGTGAATAAACTTCCATCCAAGATTCGTCCATCACTTCTCGTCCTCCGAGGAGTAAAAAAATGTATCTTTTGTATGACCGCACAATGTATCCGATAAACTTTTAGCTGATGGAACTCTATGCACTATCGTGTAAACAGCAACAATGTGTCCATTTTTATATGGCTGGAAGCATGGTCATTGTTGTTCTTTTTTCGCTGATACATCTGAACGTACGTATGTGCTGTGAGCACACATGACTTTTTTATACACTGCATTCACTTGATATCGAAAACCTTGTCCTTGTAAGTGCCCATATCTGTTGACGATGACCAGGATGATGATGTTGATATCAGAAGCATAGTGAAATCTTCTTGTGGCGATTAACGAAAAATTCTTAAGGGCGCTACCGTATCCTCGATGATCCTAAAGGAATGTAGTAGTTAAACACAACATAAAATCTACATAAAAAGAAGTTAAACAAATAAATGTGTACACGACGGCGATAAACGATGAGGAGGATGATAGTGAAAATGTTGGTAAAGCTGCGTTGAGTCGAGCTACAAGAATCATTACGTTGAAACCACTTCAGGTATAATCCGTCTTGATGATCTTATATTAAAGCTCCACCATCATGGACATAAATAAAATAAATTATCTATGTTTAGTCGTTGGCTGTGTGAATGAGTGTTGAATATACAGTTTAGCTTGTTTAATTTCTTGAACGTTTTTATTAGTTCGACTAACTTTTATGGGAAGCGAAAAAGATGTTCTTTCGAGGGCAGACAGAGCCAGGACCATGTAATTGGCATTTACAACTCAAGGGATTACCTTTGGAATTTATGATGGGGACAGTATCTTTTAGGAAGTAGATGAAATAATGTTCAATTTGTTGGAGAATGTGGCAGATCAGATGAGTTTTGTAGGCTAACAAAAATATTGAAGAAGGAATGGTAGTTTATTCGAAAAATTTCAAGATTAAAACCAAAAGAAAAACAGGTATAGACTATCTGTAAATTTAGGTCAACTTGATGTTAATATAACTGCAGTCACCTGCTCAATCATAGCACTTAGCTTCGTGGACTCCTTCAACTCAATTGTCCATTTGTTATGGACGCGATCACTCATACAACGCGCAAATTCATCCGACGCTGCACACACCACAATACAATTCATCGCAAAAATGGCAATATCGCATGATTTTCACAGGACTATCATAAGGGCAAAAAGAACAAGAAGCATGGCAAGAATATGCTTTCTGCTGAAGCATTGCCACAATAGATATAAATGAAAATAAAATCAACCATAGAAAATGAAGTGTTTCACTGTGAATGATTTATGCTGATTGTCTTTTCTATAAGCAGTTTATACTAATAACTGTGAAAACTATTTGATATTTTTACATAATTACCAAACGTTTACAGCTGAGTTGGTTGGCGTTCAGTGAAAAATTGGGTATTAGCGAATTGCCCCGTACTACAATACATAGGCAGACTTAACTCATATTTTCTAAAATCAACGTGAAAATCTCCTTGTAAATTAATGATACATTATAATATTTACAAGTTTCTTACGAAAAAAGCGATTTAAAGCTTCTTATCTATGCTGTCCTAAATATTTACGGAGTTTACCATCTTTTATCCTCCATCTATCACTTTCAACATATCAACACCTCAATTCATTATCGTTATCAGAAACGGTAGCTCTACAACAAACACTACAACAAAGACCGATATTTCGGACAAATAGGATCGAAGCGGGGTTGAATAAAAATTCGGTAAAAAGAACGATATTACGGCCGTCCAACTAACATCCACTACCGGCTTTCTTGACCTCGAAAACTTTGACTATAGCCTCAGTATCTTTCTATATTTTCTATTTATGATTGATGACGACAACAAACATCAATAATGGCGGAAGGCAACTAAGCCACATTCAAATATTTCCATTCACAAGCTTCCAACTTCCTAAAATGTTTAGATATCGACATACCATGCATGCATGCAATAATATCTCTATCTTCCAATAATAATACCTTTTCAATGATTGATAATACTTTTTAAACGGAGCGGCCAACATTCGTGGCTGACCTCTGTGTAGCCCCCGAACTGGTTGAAAGCGGCAGATACCCACCACTTAAATACTAAGGGCCCCCGATCGAATTCAATAATCAAATTAGCTTTGGGATCTTGTTTGTCTGCACGGCTTGTGTTCCAAAATCAAATATATAGATTGGAAGATCTTTTTTCCCATGCGAGCCAAACGATAACAACTTATTAAATAGAAAGATCTTCGTGGTGATAGTGATCGAACGGCACGATCAGTGGTTTATTGGTTTCTTTTTGGGAGCAATCCATTTTAGGAGTATTGACCAATCGATAGGCAGGAAGGTAGAAGGATTAAAATTAGGTTAAAGCTGAATATTTAATCAGAATATTAAACAATTGTTGCCGAGATGCAGATCAGCGACGAAAAGTGTGTAATCCGCAAAGATCTTCGACGAATATACTTTTTAAAAGTAGATCATATCTCACCTTATTTTGGGGACCTTACTCTTTGCGTTAGTAGTCGGTTTATTTTATGTAATACTTTTTGTGGAGATTCAATTGAAAATTTCGGATACACACGTCTTCAACGCGTAGCCCACTTCCTATGCTTCTAGACAGTATCAACCCAGCAGCTTTCTCGAGTGCTTAGATTCTTCAATACTGCTGGAATGGTTTCAAAAGAACCATCTGGCATCTGTGTCGATCATCATGAGTCGTAACTATTCTCGTACATATATGGGAGGAACGTGGTCATTCAAGGCCCGCATCAATGCCATCATGATCATCCTCATCGCCATCATCATGATATGATCATTTTCGTGTCCCATTTCAAGTTGAAATTGTTCGTGTCTATAAAAACAGTTAAAATGGGAAATTTATGTTTCGAGTACTGTTCCATATAGTTGATCTTCCCACCAGCTCTTCGGCTAGCTTTAACATATCAGGTTTAGAGGAAGATCAACAAGATCAGCTAGAAGATCATGTGGAATTCGAAAAATACTGACATCATATCATCAAATTACATGTATGGGAAGCACATGTTAATGTTTGGATTCCATTTATTTTGTGCGTGAACTAGAAAATGTTGTTGTTGTTCCCGATCGCGCATCTATTCGAACGGAATCGCTCATCGGGCTGAAAAAAGTTTAGCACAATTTTACAGATGGTCGTGGATAATAGTCATAAAACTCCTCTTCGACCATTCCAAGTATGGAACACTAAACAGCTTTGATCAGAGATTGTCGTTCGTTCCAAACAGTTATTGCACTATTCTAAACGATTTAAACGATTCCGATACTTTCGAATTCCGCTAGATTTTGTACCTACCTTGTAAACGAAAAGCAAATGTTCTGAAAGATCTGCTGTGATTAAGTGTTATGGATATCTTGTCGAGATAAAATGGGGTCGAATGTAAGATTCAAGATATAAGACCATCATTTCAGTATCTTACGATTGTATGCGATGCATAAAAATTAAGCTGCGAATCTGCGTCTTAAGCTGCTTAAGACGGAAGCACAAATTGAAAAGTATCTTGAACTGGGACAAATTATCTTTAAGAATCTCTCCGGCAATCAATTAAAAACTGTGCGGATCATTATCTCGATGAAAAAATCAGACCATTTACCAAAAGCACAACTGGAAAAACCAAATGCCCAAAATACTTTGGTTTAAGCCCCTATTTGCACTTTAAATTAACTCTAGACGTTTTTCTGGTCGGCTTCATTGCAAGCCCGAAGCAAGATTCTTGATCAAGATTAAATTTAATTTTGTTTTTCTTCTGATTTCAGATTGAAGTAGCGATAATCTACCGAACAAGGAGGGTCGCGAAAGCTGTGAAAACGGTAGCAACATAATATCCGGGCAGTGCAGTATGTCTAAACGTGAGAAAACCGATTCACTGGAACGTCCAGGTGCTGTGAAAGAAGTCAAAATAGTTCTTGTTGGCCCCGCCAAATGTGGTAAAACGGCTCTTGTACAACGTTTCGTTAACGACACATTCACCGAGGTAAGAAGGGGATGAAATTGAATGTATTATTATATTGTACTCAATGCATGTTGAGGAGGGCATTCGGGTACAGTTCGGGTTGAAAATGAGTGAGCATTGCTAGTCAATTTTTTATTTCAAAATTTAAATGTTGAATTAATTTTGATTAGGCGTGAATATGAGCAGAATACGTTTCGACTGTCTGTATGAATTAATTCATGCTGGTTAGAAGCGAATGAAAGTGCACTAACGTAAAAGTCATGGCCCCATACCGACGCATTTCATGCGAATCGGTCGTCATTTCGAAGACGATAGAAGGTTGTTGAAAACATTGTTAATTGCTTCTGCGGGAAATGATATTTCAAGCAGATTTTTAGTTTATTCGAAAAGATTTTTAGGGGCATTTCATGTCTCTTAGAATAAAACTTATTTTGGAGCGTAGTCAATTCATCTTGGATAATTATTCTCAGCTCTCTGCGGTTTTTGCAGGCAGTTTTTTGCTACTCTCTAGAAGGCTAGACGACTCTGCAATGTTCACTCGTTTGGTCAGCACAATTTTTTTAAGACTCCAGACTCTATCCATAACCAACATTCCAGTAAACAATTCTTTTATTTGTTCTATCCAAACAGGCTTATGTACCAACCGGCTTCGAGAAATACACTACCAAACAAAAGATAGGAGACACCACCGTCGAATATCAAATCTGGGATACATCAGGCGGTGGTGCATACGACAGTGTTCGTCCTTTGGCCTATCAAGATGCCAACGTGTTTATGCTGTGTTTCAATGTTGGCGACCAGGAATCCCTCACGTCCACCATCAACAAATGGTGCATTGAAATTCGTAGACACTGTCGCACTACACCAATTGTCCTGTGCGGTTGTCGTGCCGACACACGAAGCGTTTACAACACAATGACTTATTCGGCGCAAGCAAGAATACCGGTTACATCAGAACAAGCACTTCTAGCCTGCAATCATATAGGAGCGGTAGCATATGTGGAGACATCCAGTCAATATTCAAACATTCTTGTACCGGAGGCGTTTCGTGTTTCAGCCGAGGTTGCCCTGGGTCTTATAAGTGGCCAAGGTAGTCTTGCGCCGTCTTCGAAACCGGCCAGCAAGAAGGTATGCAAAGAGAAGAAGTCGTACAGTGTGTCCAGTCCCACGTTGAATAGAATAAATGGTAAGCCCGATATCAAAACCGATGTGCAGAAAACAGCGAAAAACTGTTGCATTATGTGATGGTTCTAACTCGACCAGTGGAATGTTGGATGCTGCAAGGCGTTGAGGTCGATGGAATATCTGATGGCTGCTAGAGAGTGTCGGCGGACAACCTTCGCGAAGTCACTAGTGAACTTTGAGAATTTGTAGAGGTCAACAACGATGACCCTTTGTCCCTTCCTTACACGAAGTCTATTTCAAATATTGTAAATCCATCTTTATTTTTCTCAACAAAACCATCTCAAGAAGCGTCAACCGACACACCTCAAAAAAATCAAGTCCAAATTTCATCCAATTACAAATTTCGTTTTTTCCTATTCGTTTAAACTTAATTCTGTGATGCTAGGTTTTAAGTAACATACCCCCTGCCCCATTGTAAATATGCTTTTCTTTTCATCGTCCGAGTTGTAATTATAATTTTCATGGAATAACAGACCAATTTATCAATTATACATAAACGTTCTTCCAAACTGCGGTTTTACCCAATTTTTGTTTAATTCAATTTCGAAGCTACATATATTGCCATTGTTTATTCGCAAATGAATTAAAATGACAGAGAAATTATTTTTAAAAATGACAAAATTTTAATATGGATTAGAAAAAAATTAGATGGAAAACGGCGAACATGAGCTTTAATTATTTCCCAAAATTACTGTGAAATAAATTTAACTAAATAAAAATGAATAGAAACATATATATGAATAGTGATTTTATTAGATGCAAAAATCGATCGTTTCAAACAAATGATGTCAATCAAATTTATATGAATTTTGTTAACATTGAATTTTTTAATTTGAAAAAGTTCGACATATGAAGACCTGAAATAGAAATAGAAAAATGTTTTTCTTCAATAGAACAATTTATTGGTGGTCTAAATGTTTGAAAGTCAAAAACATTATAGAAAATATAAAAGCGACAATGATAACAATAACATTGTAAATAATGAGTCCATTTTAAGTTTAATTAAAATATGAAAGAAATAAAATATTTGCGTTAAAAGAACTTTTGTGTGATTATTTATAAAAAGGATGTATTTTTTATCATCAGAACAAATGTAAATGAAAAGAATGGTGTTAATTTCAAATGCGATCAACGAGGGCGTAATATTATACAGGATATTTTCCCAATAGAAGAAAGGGACATAGGACAGCGAAAATTTCATAAACAAATGATCCCGCAGCCCATGTCCATGATTTTTTTAAAATTTAAACATGCCTTAATAGTCTAATTGTTTTAAACAATCTAGGGTGAATAGTCTCGACCCAAAAAACCGTTTATTTACAGTTGTCGAATTTAATTTTTTCTCTTTGACAAATTGAGACGATCTCGTTGAGTTGGGAAGCGTTAAGTTCGATATTTTGGGTAATTTGATAGGATTCTACAAGGATTGTTTAATCTAGCATCTGCAGCAAACATATGTATTAATTTTATCATATTTGAAATTTTGGGTAAAGAAATTTTGATCTGTAGTAGTGATTTTCCAGTCGATCTAATTTTGAAAAGTTTGCTTAAAAAATTAACTGTGAGTTATTTTTAAAAGAAACGAAATAATAACATTATCTCTTTATCTAAAGCTTTCCCATTCCAATAGACTTATCCCAGAAAGATACAAATATCACTTTACTCAAATCTTGACATCTTTTGTCGCTTCTCATTTATTCAATTTAATATCGCTTCAATCCCACTTCGAACGGTTTAAAAGCAATCTCAGGCTTAATCTTCTTCAACAGACTGCCAACATATTATATCTGTAGCATCAGTATTAAACAAATCCTGAAAAGAACAGCAACAGCTTATCTATGTCACAGCATCCTTGAGGATAAATACAGGCATGAGAGTAGGTCCTTTCTTCGTTTGCAGCCAGTCCCACTTGCTGCTGATTAACATCTTAAGTAGAATTAATCACTCCCACGCTGCATCGCTACCACATTTTAGCTCCTAGCGTTGCATACAACGTTCAAATAGCATTTAAAAATTCAGCATCTCAGATAAACTTCACTCATTTTCACTACACTACACTTCATTTCATTTTCACTTTTCTTTTTTTCCCTTGAAGCGAACGCTTCCAGTTATAGGGATGGGGTTTGACGGAAAGAAACAATTTCCGTACACTTAAATTATGCACACACTATCTTCATCGTCAATCTGCTATTCAATCAAGACGCTCCACCATCTCAACTATGAGCGGAATGTGCATACATCTAGGCAGGACGAAAAGAAACTTTTGAGGAGATGTTAATCCGCAACTAAAGGAAGGATCTAAGAAAATAGCTGGAAAAAAGAAGCATTTCTATACTAATCCGCAAAGAATTCGCCTTGTCGTAGCACCGCGTAAACTAACTGCAAGGTGAATAGGATAGAACACCACGGAAAATCCTTTAGCCGTGATGTTAGATCTAGGACACTGGGTAACAACATTTTAAATTTTTTATTATGCCCCCCACAATTGAGACAGCTATGATGAAGTAAGAAAAAAATAAGGAGTGAAAATTTGCGGAAAAATAATGATGGCTTAGATGAGAGGTGGTCGCACCTTAATGGGGTCTCTGTGGACCCGCCTCTGCGCTCAAAGCAAATTTGAGCCGGAGCCGGAGTCCTTTGTGTAGCTTAGTAGGTGTGTAATTATCTGCAGGCACCTTGTGCTACATTTTTTATTGTGAAGTTTGTGTTTACTTCCAAAGAGGATTAACATAATGGCACGAAGAGGAGCTCAAGCGACGACGGAGTATACTTTGCTAGGCTCTAGAGCGTTTATGATGTTTCCATGCGTGAAGATTTGATTTTCCACGATTTGGTCCTGAGTTTGCGAAGCTGGATAGCAACTAGACCTTAAACGTTTCGTGTCGCGCGTAGTTACCGTAGGTACTCAACTTCAACCGAAAAGCACTGGAAGTCCTGTGGAATTTTTCTTTCGCAAATCAAATTTAAATTCGAGCTTATCTCTTTAAATCACCCGTCGCACTTCATATCGCACATGATCCGCCCATATAGTAGTCAGGCTTCGGTACTATTTCCTCGTTGCAGAAGACAACAATGGGAAGGATCCACCGCCGGTTCCTCTTCATGAGCGTCGTCCACTGTATCGCACTTGAGTACACAGAGACGTGTGTGGAATTGTTGGCAAAGTAAATTCTCATGTTCGTTCTTTGAAAATTCCAGAATGAATGACGTGCTGGAATTTCGTAGTGTACACATCGAGTAATGGACGCAACTGGCATTACCGGCAATGTGGTGTGTTTGGTACCTGTAAACAAACTCGCGATGATATCTATTACCACGGCACAGATAGGAAGGCATTTCTTCTGCTTCTTCTCGACGAAGTTCTATGTCTTGTGTGCACTTTGTTGCTGTTGTTGTTGTTGCTTTTTTCATTTCGGGGGAGCATTCCTTGGTGGAACGACAAAAATACATATTTGCTTAGTGATGAATACCAACTTTTTTTCTTTCTATTTGGGTTTATGGAGATAAGTGACGGTTTGTGAGTTGTTCTTTTATTTTAAAACATATTTGCCATATTTCCTAGCTATGAACGGTGGTAGATTCATACAGGTGAATACATACTGGAATGGAGCCACACACACCCAACTAATTGCGGACGGAATGTCTTCTTCTGCTGCTTTTTCCGACCAAAAAAAAATTTTAGGCGAGCCCATTTCTTTCTGAGATAAAATGATTTTTAAAAGCATCATCATTTTTTTTATGAAAGCAAACCGTAAAAAAATTTCGTGAGTAAAAAATATTTTTCCTTCTTCGATATATTTTTCCAGAGTCAAAAAATAAAGTAATATCTATCTTCATCAACCAAATTTTTCCTAGACTAATATTTATCTGAAGTGAAAAAAATTAACGTAATAATTTTGTGTCCTTGTTGTACTTATTTATTCATTTAATTGTTACACAATATTTTCCATAAAACGGTTTTATGTTCATTAGAAATATGTTTGTGTAGATTGTACACGCGTTATTGTAATATTCGTAATTTTTTCTTCAACAAGATTTCGAGGAAATGAAAAAGAATTCATTTTATTCCTAATCTTTAGGTGGTTCCTTTAGAGCTAAATGTTTTTCTAAAATCCACTAGGCTTTTGAACATAATTGTTGTTTATTTTGCAGCAATAAGGTTACACCAGAAAGTATGGTTGAATATCTAATGAGCACCGCAAGGAAGTCTAACGAAGAGCGAAAATTGGTCGCTCGGAATATTTTGATTTATTCGTTTGATGTTTTACCATAGAATTTTGGGCGAAATGAATTTAGTTTGTCTGAAATAAAGCTATCATCGCAAAATTGTATTGTAATTTTCTCATACGTGAAGCAATTAAATACTAAAGATCTGGATAATTACAAAACGCGATGTATTAAACCACCATTCATCGTTTTACTCGAGGACTCATAGATACTTACCGTTGAGTTTTCGAGGGATATAGTGAAATAAAAATTTCTTCTGATCTTCAGACAAACCAATTCCATTTGGGATTCTTTTGGCATCATAATTATGTCAAATCAAAAAGTAAAACTATTAATTCTGGATTATATTTGCATTATACTTCGTCCAAAAGACATTCTGAACCACACTTTCCTAACATACACTAAAAATACTTGTCCAAAATAAGTTTTCGACCACAAAAACAAGTCAACCAAAGAGGAACATATGCTCGTCACTAAGCTGAAAAATAATCCAACTAAAAAATATTATAAACCATACTCAATTCCATACGAAATCGCCTACCATGAAGAACAATTCATTTACATTCCAATAGATGTATACCGAAATGTAATAACACGCAATTTTACCAATGCAGAAGTGAATAGAATTTCAAACAAAAGATACTTGTATCTGATTCTTTAACTTCTCAACGGTTCGTTAATAAAATTAATGACCAAGAACAATTTCGGGCGAAACTGTCGCTGTTTTTTCCACCCAGCCCAGCCCGTAAGCCTGCTTCCTCATCATCTCAAAACATACTTTGAGCATTATCATAAAATTTGATTTCCACTAAAACGTTAAAAGCAACAAACTTTGAAAACTCAGAAGAAATGACTGTAAATTTGCGTTTATGGAAATTGTCAATTCTGACTCTCGTTCTTCCTCGTCGGTGTTTTTTTTCTGTATAAAAGATATAATTTCAGTTTGAAAGAGATAAAGATGAAATGATTTTCGGTATTTTGGGATCAACAAATTTATTTTGATAACTTTGTAGTTAATCTCTTTACTGATTTGGGTGTTTTACCAAGAAGTTGTTGGTTTGGTCATTCGAGAATAAATTATGGACTTCGAATGAAAAATGTGTAAGAATTCCAAGAATTTGGTCTATCCAGTCTGGAGGACGATGAATAAGTGTTTGATTGCAGCTTTTTGTTTTCATCTTTAATTGAATGATGAGTAGATAAGATCATCGATTGGTTGAAGAAAAAGGCTCTTGATTGAGATGGTCATGAATAGGATGAGGGTTCAAGGGCACTGCCAAATCTTCAAAAGATAGATTCCGTCAATCAGATGAATGACATGAAATCACCGAAATTCGCAACCTATTTAGCTTCTAACATCTGGTCGTGGATCTATTCAAGGAATGAGGCCATTTCTTTCGAAACCACTCTGAATCCACTCAATCAAAAAATAGTTCTCTCAGGTCGTTTCCAACGTAATTGTTCGTGACGCAATCCCGAAAATTTGTATCCCTGAATTTTGCAAAAATAGAATTACACTGGATAATCATTAACCCCCGCCGACTCACAAGCACCCTCCACCATGACTATTGGGTCCATTTGTTTATTTACACATTTTCACTTGAACACCCAACGGGAAAGGCACTTCCCTGGTAACGTGCCGAAGAATATTCAGAGTAAACAATTTCCATACAGTGCAGGCATGAGTGACAGGACCAATTGGATTTTTTTTCCTTACATAGTACGTACGAATAGCACACGCACTCGTTAAGTATCTTTCGTCATGTGTATCTTGCCGAAGTCATGTTTTATGTGCGGATATTTAGCAATCTTTTAGATTTCATTTAATGACTGTTTAGTTCAGTCTCGAGGCGTGAAATATTGTAAACAACAATTGTTTCTACTGTGCGAAGATGAACTTTTGTTTGTTGTGTTTAAAATTGAACGGAAGAGCAATCATTTTGCAGACACAGCAAATGGGAAGTGTATTTTATGAAGTTTTATATGTAGCAAACAACGAGCATAGAATATGAGCATCTGTTTTGAAGCTGATTTGCAATAAATATCATAAGAAGATGGTAGTATCTTTTGAAGAAAGATTGATGAACGTAATTATTAAAAATCTAGTTGCTGATAAATTAGCGCAGTTAAAAAATACTTTCAAGAAAATTTTACAAAGGAAAATTATCACCTTCAGCCGTTACTACTTACTATTATGAAAGTTTACCAAATCATGTGAAGGTCCAATGTATTTTTGGCAAACCTACTTTGATTTGCATAAAAAATGCTTGGGGTAACATCATCAAAATTCGTTTAGATGCTCTCTTTCTCCTAAGTAACTAATTGAAGCAAGTCAATCGAATCTTTGACGACTTCATATTCCTTAAAATTGATTTAGTTATCAAAAATGCAAAGAAACATGTGTATACCTATTTCAACAACACAAAATGCAATCACATTCTTCGTCTTGAAAAAATGTTGCCCATCTTCCCGACCTGAATTCTTTGAATCTAAGCGCCTTTGACCGCGCTATCTACCTTCACGTCTATCAAACCAAGTCAAAGATATCGCACTATCCTTGCAAGCAACTTTGAATAGTCCTCTTCTTAGAGCTCATCAATTATTCAATGATTGTGTCCAATGGCCAATGCCAAAAATACCATCCGAATCGGGATCAATAGCTGTTGCGCCACGGGCGGAAAACCTCTGGGAAAACCACATGAGCCAGCCGTCCATCGGGCCGGCCGGTCAGCCAGCTAGCAAGCAAGTCAGCCACATTAGAAGGAAGGAACCTTCTGCCAGAAGAACCACATTCCCCGCCAAAACTCACATATTCCAAATAGCATTGGCTGCAAGCGCATATGCAACTTTGTCGGCATGTGGTGTTTATAGTGAAGATTGCCAAGAAAAAGAACCGACTATACTCAGTCTGTCGGGTCTGATGCTTAGAAGTTCATTGAAGATGTTCCATGACCATCGTTGCCCGCTATATTATGTGGTGTTGATGCAATAAAACGGTCAGCTAGCTTTCATTTAATTGGCATTTATGGGGATAAAATTTATAATTGTTATTGGAAACCGAAAAAAAGAAAACTGAATGAAAGAACAGATAGCCCTCCATCGTAGATGAATGGCATGCGTACTTAAGATACTCTAGATGCTGCACCAGAAAATTTATAAGCTCTGGAAATTATTTTTAACAGGTCAATTACTAATATGTAGGAACCTATTAAACCAAATCTGAAAGTTGCGGTTTTATTCTGGACGAGAGAAATAAGCAGTCGGATGTAAAAAAAATCGAAAAAAATATCCAGTTTGCAAACACTTTTCATTTTTCGGAAAAGTTCCTTTTGCGTGTGGTAATTTTTCAATGAATAAACGGATAAATTTATTTTGTAATCTCACAATATCAAAAAAAACATTAACAAAAGTAAAATCAACTTTCCATACCTGATATCAATTATAGGTCCAGAAAGTCAATGAAATCCTGAACTTAACCAAGGAAGCTGAAGTACCTTAGATAGCTCCTATACATGCTTACTCAAATATAAAGATAATGGTGATCTAACGAAAGTCTCTTTTTGAATTTCGAAACGAAAAGAATGTTAAAGAATGTACGACAGCGTCAAAATCAAAATAACGATGATAAAATCAAAGAAATTAGAGACTTCTATGAAATTTTTTAAAATAATTCTACACAAGTAGTTTATTCTGCAATTAAATTTTTTTCTATCCGTGAAAAAATTTGGAGTGCAAAAATGTTAAGCTTAACAATCATATAGCGGGCGAAAATTTTAAATCAAAATCTTACAAATCTATATTTTCTTCTTACGAATACATCCCTCTAATTTATGTTTACAGTGAATTCTTCCTTACTGGACGCCTCTATTAAGTGGGCGGTTTTTTTAGTTTCGAGCAACAACCGCTCTGCTATTGCTACCCTAAAAACCGGACACCTTCCCTAATCGGATACAGTTCTTTCCTCTTACAGATTTTCGGCTATGCAAGATTATTTGACTGAATATCGAAAATACTTTACCGCACAATTGGATAGATGAAAATAGGTTCGAAAATACTTTCAAAACCATTCAATCCAGAGTATTAACCACGATGAGGATGAGATAAGGAAATAAGATAATAGGGAAATCGAAAGTTTCTTTGGGTCATGTCTTCCGTTCGGTTCGATTGTGCATTAACTGCTTGTCCGTCTGCTTGAAAACAATATGGTTAGTTAGTCAATATCATAGTCAAACGATCCATATGAGTGCAATTCAATTGTTATTATTAGAAGAACTTCCGTTCCGCATGCCGCGCCACACACGCTGGCTTCCGAGAAGAATTAAATAGAGGAAGTGTAATGGAGACGGGGTTGCTCTGGTTGCCAGGCTACTCTACTGCAGAACCCCAATTCGAATTCGAATAAAAAAGATAAGGGACGGAATCCTGACAAAAAGACGTATGCATGCACTATATTACTCTTGAATCTATATGTATGAACGTATGTATGTTATTTACGGTGGTTTGGGCTTTGTAAACAGTCGGGTAAGTTAGTGCGCGGTTTTCAAGTGAACATACTTTTTCAAACAACAAAAATCACAGAAGGGGTGAACGCAATGCAACCAAACAAATACAATCGCTTCAATGTGAGTCATAAAACTACCCCTTGGGAATTTTAATTAGAAAAGGGGACATATGTCGGAGGGATGGTTTTGATTGTTTGTACCCTCAAACTGAAACCCGAATAAACATCGCAATTTGTGTTCTTTTGTCCAAGCAAAAGGTAAACTGGATTTTCACCCCTTGTGATGGGAGATACCAAGTCAACCGTTTTTTTTCCTGGATGGTTCAATGGAATATGGCATCCAATAATAAATGCCAACATGCTCTCAAGAGTTTTAAATCCCTTTGAAAACTATTCAGGACGTTGTTCTCTGCCGGGTAGTACTTTGTGCCCTTACCCATTTACTGATGCTTCAAAGCTAATGAAATTCAAAGAAGTGAGAACATATTTGCCCGACCTAATGCTCTTACCAAAAGAATTAATTTCAACTTTGCCGTGTGCTCAGCTCAGCGCAACATATTCTGCATGCTTCGCCACTCTGTACGCCGAAACTTTATCCATTTCATTACTACTACCATCCACTACCGATGCGTATCTATTCCTGCTCGACAAGTTGTATCTCCATAATTAGTTCGTCAGCTAATTAAAAAAAATGCAAACCACACACAAACATACGTACGTACAAAGTAATGGCGCCGTCCATCTAGGAAATGTTTAGACTGACCAAAGTTGAGCTGTTCTGAGGCGTTTTACTGCACGGGCCAGAATAATAATAATATCATTATGCAAATGCTGATATTCAGAATTAATAATTAGATTTTGATTGAATATTGGCAAAGTGTGTGCACATGTTGGCCGATACTATCAGCGGCATTAATTGCATAATTTGGTCGTAGTTACAGCAACAGCAAAAGCTAATCTACGATTGCTGCATGCGAAATGAATGGACTTTTAAATATGGATTTTGTAGGTTGAATTCTCTGTTGAATTTTAATAGACCAACTAGGCTCGGGAATAATAGAGATGGGAATGGTATTGAATGTTTTACGGTGGGATAAAAGATTATAGATGAATGTGCCCCCCCGGGAGTTATTCTCCTCATTAGCTAACTAATGAGCTAGTTGCGATTGGTTAGGAACGGGTGGATGGGTTTGCGAATTAAATTATCGATAAATTGTTAAGTAGCTGTTTCAACATTGAGGATATGAGAAATATATTAGAACTTGAATAGTTTTTAGATTTAGTTGTCTGACATTTTTAGACTATTCGAATTCGTTCTTTAGTTGAGGTATGCACCTAAAAAAACGAAAAAAAAATCTAGCTGTAATTCCGGAGTTTTTCATCCAAGATGTTTAATTTTAAAAAGCCAATAGGTACCAGTACCCGCTGAATCTGAATCATTGAAAATGGTGTTGAATATTTTCTTAATTTCAATATTTTCTTAATTCTTGTGTAGAGTTAAGCGACGTAATTTTTAGTAAGAACTCTAGAATCGTTTACCAGTCAAAGACTGCGATATAAAATTTCGCTAAAAACAGTTTGCTTTCCAAGTGACTCGATACTGGTAGCAACCCGTTTCACATCATTTAATCACAAACTGGTACTTTGAGTTATTCGTGGTGTAACAATTCGTCCTGCATCATCTTTGAAAACAGTTACCAGTGCTATTATACAAATAGCTTACTTTGGATATTTGAAGGCAAATCCGACAGAGTTAAATAAAAGTCTCTCCTAGCAAAAACATAAATCAGTGCTGAGATTCGAACCTTGGCTGCGATAAATTGAAGTCGGATGCACTATTTGACCTGGATTCAAAATTTTTCAAGGCTTCTTTTTCTTCTTGGACCGGCCGAAATGAGTGCTGAACCTAACAACATAATTCTGAACTGAATTAGGAAGCAGTATTGTTGGAATTCTTGAAATCGAAATATTTCCATAGATTTGATTGGAATGTTTTACAAAAATCAAAAGTTAAACTATAACCAATCCCTTGATTTGTTCACAACGATTTTGGGTAAATCATGTAACATTTACTAATTAGTTTTCAATGTTTTATGATCACATTTAATGATTTAATTCAAAATTTAAGGACATCTTGATTTATCTAGGTACTTAAAGTAAAATTTCAATAACTTGGGCATAAATAAAAATCAGGATTCAGGATTTAATAGACTTCACATTTTAATCGCCCACTTTCTGTCTAATAGGTTCTTTCGGGATGACAATATTGATTTTTTGCTCCTTACAAAAGCTATTTTAAGTAGACCGGGTGGAAAATGTTAGAAACATCTGGCGTTACAATTCTTGATGATTTGGGTAATGAAACAGTTTAATATACTTAATGAAATGCTAAAATTCCTACCATGAACAATTTTATTTCGTCACTGATTTTACTTGAAAAGTTGTTCCGAACATTTTGATGATGAATTTTAATATTTGTCAAGAGTTTTCAACCCACAAAACTACATAGTAATCGCCATATTATCTTCTATTCGCACTAGTGCTTATATGAATAAACGCTTGCCATATTCGATTTCTATTAGTCATGCCTCACATTCACATACATATGTGACTGCAAAATTTCAGCCTCATTAGAATTCCAGCCACATTTAATCCGGATGTTAATCCAATTGACCTTGGCTCAAAGATATCAATACGAGACAACAAAATAAGAAGCGAAAAGCTAATCAGCTTAATATGCACTTTATGAGCGTTCTTCGACTTTTCATTTTTGCACCATCTTAGCTTCCATTTTTAATGTCGTCTTTGATAATAATTTAATGCGAAAATATCATTTTAATACTCCCTCTCGATGGCACTGAATCTACTGGATTTAGGACGGATTAGCGGAGGTTCACATGTCAGGGCGATTTGGCGCCATTATTCTAAAGTAAATGAACAAAAGGTTGCAGCCTTGTTCACATACATATGTACATACCTAACGTGTCAATACATATGTGGCATGACTTTCAGAAGTATCTTAGCGAAATGAAATGTAATGGTCAACAAGCTTATGAAATCCGACACTAAGCCTGTTTTTCATTCACTTTTAAATTAGAGCTTAAGGTATCATTAGTGGTGGATGGAGTGTTGAAAGATTTGCATACGGTGGCCATTTGCAAGGAAATAATTCTAGGGTTTGGTTATTTAAGCTGTGATAAATTCGTCTAGTAATCAGCATAGAATACTGAAATGCTCTGAAGTACGTAGGCACGGCGATTGAGGAAAGACGATTAACTACGCAAGATCTCCAGTTTTCATGCATGCAGTGTTATTATAAGTAAAAATTCGTTTCTAGATATGAAAAAATTTACAGATGAGCGTTAATTCTACAACAATTGTTCAGCTTCTTTCGAAAGAGCCTAGCTCCAAGGATATTCAGTGCGTCTTATGGAACCTAATTGTTTACACAAATTCGTAATTTTTATTAAATTTGCTATGCAATGATCTCAACAAACTACATATATTCCAGAGCTAATCAGCACTTAATTTCAACAAAATATCAGATAGCCCACACTGACCCACAGGCGTGACATCGAATGCATGACCTATTATTATTAGCACTGACCAATTACAGTCAATTAATGTTAATTTCTCCATTAGGGCGACCCCAAAAAAATGTCTTCGACTTTCAGATATCGAAACTAACGAAATACCTCGAAAGATGGAACTTTGGATGATGATGATAATTATTAGTCTCTAATCGATTAGCCGTAACTTCTAATAGGATCTTGTAGCTGCTGGCCAAAGTGCGTTCTCAAAAGAAATCCACAGAGACCTCAAATCCCAATCGAGTGAATTTTCGATCTCCTCCAAGTTCATCGATTAGCATCAAGAAATAATGAGTGTCGGTAATTTCGTGACTTGCCCAATGGAAAAGCATCTGATGGGATTTGTTAACCTTTTCGTCGTCAACGGGCCAGAAAACACGAGCAAGTTCAGATGATTTCCCAAGAATAATGTCAAAGAATGACGAACCCTCGTCCTCCTTTTCGTACCGACCTGTGGTCCATTTTGCTTTTGACTTTAGATTGGTTTCATGCATGTATGGAAATGTGTATCTTTCGGTGAGAATATCGGTAAGCTACAAAGATACAATGTGATGTGGTTTCGCTGTTGTTTTCATTTAATTTCTTGAAAGCACGATTTCGTTTCTATGGGTTGCTGTGTGCTATATGATACCACCAGCCAGTCAGCTAGCCTAAGCATCGTGCCGAAGTTTGCTGAAGCATGAAACCTTCTACTTTGTCCGACTCTCCGTCGGTTGTTGCAGATGACTTCAGAGATACGTATTTCTGCCTACTCGAAAACGTGGATGGACTCATTCGTACGATGTTTTCGTCAGATGGGCTTTAGGAATTAATGAGCGATGAATGATATAGAATTGGAGACCCATACACGAAAGATTGTAACGAGGAAGAGTTACAGTTCTGGTAAGCAAAATAAAGCTCAATAAATTTCATTAGACGTAGAAAATACTTTGCCAATGTATACCTACTACAAAATGAAAGCATTTAACATTATTTTGCTGAATTTGATTGGGAGACAATCGTTTTCAGACAGATTCTGTAATCCTTTCTTTGTCTGATTCAAAAAAAAAGCCATACGAATTTTTGAATATAATCTTAAAAAAAATTATAGATGAAGAACAATAGAACAATTCTATGCCAACATTATGTTTAGTGGCGGCTCTACCCTAATTTCTCACCGGTAGTAATTTAAGTTGAATACCAAAGTACCTAATCTCGTATACCTATGTATCTCGTTAACTGATACTGTAAGTAGTCGTGGTCTAATTGACTACGGAAACTTGTCAATCATGAAACGAGTAGAAGCAACATTTACGTTACTTTCCTGTTCCCCAACGAACGAACGATAGTTTGAAGAAGTATATGCTTTTCTGAATTTTCAGAGCTGCCTTAACGCATTTGAGAAAAATTCAAAATTCTGCGCAATTATCCGTGATGACGCCATGCACTTTACAGTCCGGCAAATTTTAAGAGCTAACAAAAACGCCTCAAACTAACGAATAAAAACAAACAAGCGTCTAAAAGTATTAATACTATTAAGGAATATCAGCGTTACAGCCGAACATAAATTTCAACGCATAAATACATCATCAAATTACACTGGAAAATAAATAAAAAACAGCTAGAAAAAGTTATAGCTTTAAAATTTTCGATAAAAACTCCAAAATATAATTTCAAAAATAAACTAACTTGGAAAATTGATGGAATCTAAAGGAGAGAAAAATTGAACCAACAGTTTTTCAAATTAATTTGCTCCCAAAAATGATTCTCGAATGTTATGTTATGAAATGTGTTTAAAACGAGCATTTTTTTGTGAAATTCTACGGGAAACACTAGGACCTATAATAACACCTTATTATTTTTTGTAGATCAAGGATTATTCCAGTTTTTTCAGTTGAAGCAATCGTGTCAGGAAAAAAAACTTAAACTAAATGAATTTTCGAGTAGTAACAATTCATACGAAACGAAGCCCACGTTGGGCGCTATTTATTCTGGTTGAGGCAAAAGATTTTATTTTGGCTATACCTGCAACTGTAAACTTCACGTGTATCCTCCCATTTAGATATCTAACCGTTCAACTTCATTAATTCTGCATTGATAGTGAATTGCGCAACTACTGAATTAGACCATCCTTGTTCGGGCAATGGCTCCGTTCTGCATCTTCAATGGTGGCGGCGACGATGGCATATCTTCTTAAGCATACGTATTCCTCCGTACCTGTGTAGCCACAGATAAAATATGTAGTCATTGTATGTACGTTGGAATTGTTTCAGACCTATGATATTCTCCATACATTTTATATTATCTTATATTGCAGTTCGGTTTCGATATGTTCTCAAACTTCCAACTGTTTTGAGTGTGGGGAGCACTCGTGTTAATAGGTGTGGTAATCGTTTGGGTGCAAAAGTAGATTGGTTGTGTATGCACGGACACGATGTATTAACATTAACATTTGATCGAATTCCATAAAATGTTAAATGTTAGTTGTTTTACGTTCGGCAAAGAAGGCAAAAAAACCGCAGTGTGGCTTCATGTTGATCCTGCATACGTATATGTATGTTGTTCGTTTTTATAGCAATGGTCTGATTATGATGGGAATGAAAGTGGATATCGAAAGAAATTAAAAGCTGTATTACGAGAATTATCGAGGAACATTTCGAATTAGTTTGTTATTGATAATCATGTTGCGTGTCCAAAAAGTCAATGTCCCTACTTCGGTCTTTTGCATGTATCTCTGCAAGAGGGTTACGAATTAGAATGTAAGTAAAAAGCAATCTAACAACTTTTTTGTTAGTTTACATGTTTCCCATTTACCTGAAAACTATGTGAGATAAAAGTTCATTTTCTGAAGATTTTCAATCGTTCGTCTTTTGATCCTTGAACTAATAAATTTCATTCATCACTTTCTCAAGTTCTACATAATTGTCCCCATTCTTCCATCACTTTAATCTCAACACAAAAACATACATCACGTAATCGTCAAGAAAAACTTATAATTGACTCACCACAACGCAACGTTTAGATGATTACCGTCACCATTCAACGTCTTTGCTACCATCTAAAATAAATGAAAGATAGTCCATGTCTTGGAGCCATCACATAACGCTGTGGACTGACTGTTGGAGGAAGCATTCAGGCAAAGTGGATATTGTCTACACTCCAAATACAATAACTATTCACAGAACCCATTTAAAAACCATTTGTAATCGAAAACGCGACGGTTGAACTAGATTTGACATTCAAAAAAATTAGGTGAGCCAGCGAGCGTAGGTGGTTATGTAACGTCTATTTCGAACTATTAGCGTGAGTTATGACTGTAATTTTTTTTGCTCAGATAAGAAAAAAATAAGAGTTGGTATTTAATTTAATGGATGCAATTAATCGGCGGATCGTTTGACGTTGGACTAATTAAATGGAAGAGAGATCGTGCGGTAGTGAATGAAATGGCGGTCAATTAGTCGATGGTAAGTCACAGTATTAAATTATGCCTTAAGGATCTCGTATAGTGTTGCTTTGAGAAAAACAGAAAAGTGAAACTGAAATATGTCACATCGAAAAATCAATGCGATTTTGTTCGATGAACGCCTCAACTTTCTTCTTCAGAGTCTGTGCCATTGTGCTCACTGCACTAAACTATATGCTGCCGACCTATTTACAACCTCATCTGCAAAGAAACGTGCTAAGCCACATCATCTCTTAGCCGCAATAAATTAACCCTGTCAAACCATCCAAGTACTTAATCAGTGTCTTTGACCTCCTCATTCAATCTCAGACGACATAGAAAATCCGTGCCAAAATCTGTTTCATTCAATTTTCTTGGATTCTATCCATCTTAAAAGACTCATGTTTCGTGACACTGCAAGTCTGATCACACCATCAAAAATAGACGCGGGAAAATTAATTTAGTTTTCATACATGCATATTTTTATGGAAATTCGCATTTCCGTTTTTCCCCGTTCAACCTCGTTAATATCGTCTCTCATCATTTCCAGACGGGACGGTGTACGACAGACTCGAATCTTTTCTGTCTTGACTCGCGAGACGACTTTTCCTCGATTTTCCCACCTATAAATATCCAATATGCAGAAATAACCTCGAGACAAATCATCGACATCAAAATTCAAATAAATTTCGCGCCGTCCACATTTGAGCTTACGCGCATCAAAAAGTGCGGCATGTTGCAGACGCACCGAAGAACATGATGTGGTTTGGACTATTTTCAAACTTTTTCAACTGAAATTTTCAGTGATTTTTGGCATCAACGATATTATGGGAATCAACTTGTCTGGGTAAGATTTCGTTTAAATTTAAATTAACATGCGTGTAATTCAGACACGCGTTTCTTCGACTTTCGCGGAAAGACAGACGATGGGAAAATTTAAGTGGAACTTGTTTTCATTTTTTTCTGACTTAGTCACAATTAAAATCACTTAGATTGATTTCCGTACTGCATGGCGGCTTTTTCCAAATGTACACGATTTTATGAGTACTTTATTAATTTTTTTAAAAAATGAATATCTTTGTAGTTATGTTTGGAACTAATTACATTTTCGTGATTAATGAATAATTAATGAAAGTCATTACGGTTTGATGGAGCTTTCACTTTAACCGCTGACTGAGCACGTGAACAATTGTTGCGTTCAAAACACTTGGAAAAGTATCTTCCAGTAGAAGAAGAGGCGGAGTGAAGTATCTTTTGTGTTTCTTCTCTCCCAAAATTGCAATTTGAATTGTATGAATTACCTCCGACAATAGAAAGGCTGATAAAGTACATATGACTGAATTCTATGGTTTTTAGATCACTTCTCCACATCGCTTTCGAAAAAAAGATTATATTATATTTCAGCGGAAAGTATTTTGCACACTTGGCTGCCAGCTGGAAATTGTTTGCGAGAGGCAATTAGCGAATGTTACAAAAACACTAGCATGCGAGACCATCGAAATACGCAGCTTAATAAACGAAATGCCAGCCAAAAAAATATTATTAAAATTCTAGATTTTTTTAAAAATATTTTATGGATATTTTTGCGTCAATTAGTTGTGAACTGTTGAAAAAACAACTGTCCTTAACGTCCCTCCGTAAAAAATGTTTTAATGGTGTCAAGTCGAACAACACACGCTGAAGGGACTTCATTTTGACCAGCAGCTCTTTTCCATAATCTTACAATTTTTGCAACACAGCACTCACTTTGGACGCATTAAATAGTATGTAAAAGCCAGAAATGCATTTTTTGAAGAACATCAATATTTAGCTTTCCATTGAAGTAGAGCTAATATTTTAGCATAGAGTAATAATAAATAAATACTCACACCCACCTTCATTTGTTTTCCACTTGAAGCGTCATACTGTCTGCAATGAAAGACAAAAATTAATTTTAGTATTTTTCTAAACTTGTTAAAAATTTTGTTGGTATCCTTCAAGCTCGTAATTCAATTTAATTAAAATAACAATAAAACAAATCACTCTCCGCGAATTTAAATTTAATTTAGGTCCAGTAAGTCTCGCTTTTGGTCATACTTTAGATAAAAATGAAAGAATCAAAATTAATTGTGCATGATGAGAAGATCAACAATGGTCCAAATTGCGTGAAAAAAAAAACAATAGTTTCTTTTTTATTAATTTTTCGCACAATTTATTTTTGAAAAATATTTTAAAAATAAACTCGATCAATTTATTTCTTGGATAAATTTTGGTTGAAGGTAATTTTCGAGAACAAATTCTAAAAGTTTTAATTAAGTTTTTGTTGATGGAGATTTTTGACAATATCAATTACTATTCCGTTTTCAAGGTGAGTGTTGCTTGTGATGATATTCGAAACAGAACATAGATAAAATTTTGGTGGAAAATTTTTTGAGAAATTTTTCATGAAATAATTTCGTGAAAATTTATACGGAAAAGTATTCATTACATGTTTTTTGCCTTTTACGACAAATAAATGTCGGTGTATGTTTTTTTCAATATTTGGGTATGATATCTACGAATTTATTTTCAAAAGAGAATTTTTTGGGGAATGTTTCAACAAGAAAAGCGAAGAGGAAAAGCTTATAAATTTTTAAGAAACTTAATTTTGTTGAGACTTTTCGAAAGATTCTTTTATTGTCTTCTAAAATACTCTGCCAAATTAAGTTCTAGATTTTTTTTTTGATTTTTCGTTTTTTTTTAGAGATTCAATCCAATGAACAGTAACTAATGATACGAAAGTTGAATTAGTATGTCTAGGTAATTCATTGGTTAACTTTCAAATACTTCCCGTTTTCAATGATTTGCTGATAGGCGCACCAATTAATCATCCGTTCCAAACAAAATATGTGCTATGCATTCACAATTTTCTCAAGCAAATGAAATTCGATCAGCCTCGTAAGCTCTTAAAACAAACCCCCAGCAAAAAAAAACAATCTTCCACGTTCAATTGAACAATTTTCATGGGTCATTTTACCATATTATAGCTAGACAACCTGAAGGCGATCGTTGCCGGATGTTGTGTAACGTTCAGGTATACTCCAATCCATCCTAAAACGTTGAAAATCTGAGTACCAGAACTCGCCATGAACGCAACAAATAAAAGAGCAAGTGAAGATACTTCATGTTGGTTGGGCCCCAATCAAAAGATACTTTGGTGTGTTTGGTCGAGGTACGAAGAAGGTGGCGGAGAGTGGAGGATCACAGGCTTTTCTCTATCCAAAGGTTATCCAACAAATTCACACGATCGTGCCTGTTGATCGGTTTTTCAGTCCCGCCGAGTAGGCTGATGACGTCAGCTGTATTCAAGTCCATTGAACACGCAAAATTATTTTTGCATAAAAGAGTATCTGCAAATGTACGAGTACATGCAATGCTCAGCGACGGGGCACGATCAATGATCGCGTAATTGAATTCAATGGAGTGAACTCAAGAAAAAATCCTGTTGTGAGGAACTTCGCGATTGTGAGTCATCAAAACTTAAGATTCTAGATGGGAGTGCTAAGCATCAACGAAGGACCAAAACTGTTATTGTTGGACGAAAAATTTAGCTTAGACGTAGCAACCGATGCCTTCGCGAGACTTAAATTACATTTGATTACCTTTGAGGGCACTTGATTTCGGCGTTGGACCAACTAGGGTATCTACCAATGGAACTTGCAATCTATTATTTCCTCTTCATTTACCTCACTTACTCATTGAATTTGAATACACCATAAATCATTTGAAAGCCAAAGTCAGTTCTATTCACCGTTCACCAAGCGAGGCTACAAATAACATCGAATTTATCCGGTAATAATTTACCTGGGTGTGCGATTCTTGATTACTCCACACCGACCGAGAACAGCTTATTTGGTTAATCATTCGTTCGGCTCTTGATGGAATTCTTTTGCGTTGCGCACATCGGTTCACCACTCATCAAAGAACAATAGCAACAGCTGCTGCCGTTCTTACGTGATTCTTACCCAGGAACACGCAGGAAGACAATGGACAATAAAGCTGAAAGTGGCTTTAACGAACATTATGGTGACGAGACTCAGGCGCTGGTGATCATGTCGACGGTTAATTTTGCGAAGGGATCGAGAAGAGAATTTTTTGGTCGATTCTATTTCCTGATTATTAATAAACCAACAGAATTTCTCACGGTGTTGATTTTCTGATGGGAATGCTGGACAGGATGAGAATATTTATGGGGAGTGCGAAAAATTAAGGATGATCGGGGGAAAAATTGGAAATTCGGTTGAATTCAAGTAAAGTATCTAAGTTAGAAACTATGAATCTAAGAATGTGGATTTTACGCCATGGTTTCCGATTTTTTCTACTAAATAATTTTAGTTTACAGAGTTAATGTGAAAGTCTTACTAACACAAAGCTAAGAAAAATCATTTACCAAGACGAGAAAAATTGTGGTGATACATTTGAAATTGTCATTTAAAATGCACCCATTTTAATCTTGTATGACACCATTGAAAACTTCTATTAGCAACAAAATAATATTTTTAGAAATGTCACACATTAAATTAAAATATTCACAGCGAAATTTTTACGATAAAAATAGCACAAACGAAAATACGAACAATAAATACGATACAGCTTTCATAATTAAATAATTATATTTATTTACGAGATTTTTTTAATGCTTGCAGTATTCTAAAAAGTTGATTAACAAAATATTATGTTTGTATAAATGTTCCTTGTGAAGTAAAATCAGGAAAATATTTATATAAATATTTTTAATTAATTACCACGAATTTTTTTGCTGAAACATTTTCAGGTAATTAATATATTATCTTTGAAGTCAAATGGTGCAACAATAGTTGCATAGCATATTTTTATAGAGTCCTATCCCTAAAGGTTCCTAAAAACAAGAAACTTTATCTCATGTATTGTCAATATACTTTGCTGCAAAATCTCAATAAAAGCAACGACAGCATTAATAACAAAATAAAATATTTTCCTAAACTAATTTCTCTTGACTTACACAAAAAGTCATTGAAAAATCAATTCGAGAGCAAAAACAAATTAAGACAATCTTAAGTCGCAACCCACTTAATTCATTACTTTTCGCGGCTTTACGACACTCATACGTTTTCTTTCCATTAACAATTATTTTTTTCACTCTCTTGAGTTCACTTCACTGCAGACCATCATTTTCCATCAAGCTTGAACCGACGACGAAAGGAAAAGTGTAGTCGTTAGCATTTATAAGTTGCATTTATCATTAAACTTTATAAGGTTTACTTTCGTTCGCACAAATCGGATTACATAAGTTGTCTAGGCTGGGACTAACCTACTAAAGGAAATCCCCACTAGGCCTACCTATGAAGACATTCATCACAAAGCAAAAGACAATTGTATTTGCAGAAGGTGATAAAAAAGGAGACGAAAGCAATGGTAGGTGCAGTTCTTTTTTTATTTGAGCATGAAAAACGATGATTTATGATGATTGTATCGTGGGAAATGTGAAGACAAGATTAAATTGACTTGTTGTTGGACAATGATGTAAAGTTTGTAATTTTTTCGGGAATTTATTTGGTAATCAGTTTTGGGTCAAATTTTGACTCTCCGGATGTGTTTTTGGGTTGATGATATTTCTTGGCTTATTTTTACGAAGTGGTAGCACAGAGGAACATTCAATTGGCAATTTAAACATGAGCAATGTTGTACAAAAATAAAAATAAAGGAGAAATGCGCGTGATTTCTTAGCGAAGTAACCCACGCTGGGCGCTATAAAAGACTTTCATGTTTTCAATTTGAGCAAGTCAGATCTGGGTATAAATATCATTTAAATCAGTCTCGAAACAGCATTTAAGAATTAGAAGACACTGGAGTAATATGGTTTCTATGCAAAAGTCCAGTAAAAATTCTGACACAAAAATGTTAGGTATCGATGCAACCAACATGCGTACACTTGTAGTACGTGACTATTCCTCTTGTAGTTCCATTTAATTTTTCACTCGAAACTCATTTCATTCATAAAAGCACAACCGTTCTTTGAACTGAAACGAATCCATCGGCTCCTTCACATGAAAATCTCAGCCACTATGCCAGACAGACGACAGTCAGATATATTTGAACGCGACTATGCGTAAGTATCTACTCCGATATTAAATTAAGATACATACAATCTGTCCCCCACATATGCCCAAAGTGAAGCAATCACAAATCAACCAGTTTTCGACAATATTCCAGGTTCGTCGTTCATTTAAATATGTACATTCAAGTACTATTACTTGCCCATCGAATTGCTTGATTGCGCACTTTTGCAAGCAACCCACGTAGTCCGTCCCTAGACACCGGAATCGTTTTTCCTTTCCCAAAAAGACAACCGCAAAATGGTCTCAACGTACTCAAAAACCCGTTCGTGCACATATGCATTTTCTTAGGTCGGATAAGACTCATTTGGTTCACAAAACGCCACCCAACCGGGATCTTAAATAATTATGTGGGCACATTCATAAAGATCTGCACTGGTTTCAAGTCAAGTTGAAAGCGATTTATAGACTGGATTACATGCGAGTCTGTTGAATGGGCGCAAGGCGGAAGAATGTGAGAGATTATTGCATGCAACATGGGAGATTGTTGAATGAGAGTTGTGCTGATCGATATAAAGTTGAATACAGTTAAACGCACAGAGAATATTATACATAAACTAGATACGAAAAGTATGATTTATGAAACTCTTAATATTCAATGCGTTTTCGAACAAAATATTGCCGTTGTTTACATTGCAAAGGTTGTAGTCCCAAAACCCAACTGAGGGAGTATTGAGTATATATAAATCAGCACGTCAAAACGCGAAAAATATAAGTTATACTACACTGAATCAAAAAAAATCGTAAATAATACGAAAACCGTCCATAAAACAGCATTTTTTTAAAACCTTCTATGTAGCGTTTCTTTACTACAACGACACCTTGTTAATTAATTTTTGTTATTACGAAAATATTCATCGTAACAATGAAAATTGTTCTATGTTTTTTTCTACGCTAAAATCTTTCGTAAAAACTTGCAGCTTGCATATTTCTTGGAGTTGTTGGATTTTTTCTTTCATCATGTAAGGACTATATTTCTTCACTCTAACTAATTTTGGGTAGGTTGGCTCCTTCACTTCATTCTCCATATTTCTGCAATGCTACTTTTATTTGTGTTGTGATGAAAATTTAAAATGCCGATTCGGGAACTAGAAACCTGCCACTCTACGCATTCATCCATGGGGCAACGTAATGAACGCTTCTGTTCGACGATTAACTGCCATAATTAACGAAACATTTCCTTGGAACTGTGAATGAGTTTATTCATTTCGAGGGTCGAATTTCTTCAAAAATAACATCAAGTTACAAGCAACGAAAATTGACCTAAATTCAATGAAAACGTTTGAAATTTTAAGATGAAATTATTAATTTAACATGCAATTTTTAAAAATTTTAACTTTTCATGGTAACATTGCCCACGTTGGGCGCTCTTTTAATAATGACCCCGCCCGCTCAAATCTCGACACCAAAAATAACTTTTACTGGAAATACCACATGGGTTCGTGCCACTTCAATTGATTTGAACAACTCATATAATCGACTTATGCCTCATATGATCTGTAATTACATATGTATGTTTCCTGCAACGCGCCTACGACTAGCTAAACTTTTTTCCTGTCTTCGCATTCATTTCAAACACGAGTCATCAATTCCATGTCACATGAGATGATATGATATGTAATGCATGATATGTGATGTTGTGTTGCTCGGTCGGTAATCATTGTTGCTAGCATTTCTGTTGTTGATTCAAAACCGACTTGAGTGCGTAATTTTACACACGCTAGCGTAGCATTAAAAGCGGCTTTTGATATCATATGTGATGTCGGATATGTGGAGTGGTGGTGTGTCTGTCTCTTGTTCGTGGTGCCTTTGCCGCGATATCATATCAAACAAACATTTGAATCGCCGAATCGTCTCGAGTCCACGGCGTTTGCTGAGTCGCAAGTCGCTTAGTTGCACTTCGGTAATTTTTCCCAAAGAGAGAGTGTGTGCAGAGATACAGATACGTTTACGTTGGTACGAGCACGACATTGGGTCTTGGCAAACCCCATTCCGTTCGGTTGTATCTTCAGTGTAAATAATTTTCTTTTGCAGTGTTTTTCAGTTGATTATAACGCGTCGAACGGGCGAGTTTTGTTGATCGCATTAATACACGATTATTAACGCGATTTCAATGATCCAGATTTGATGGACTCTACACCAATGTCGAGGACAAGCGGTTTTTGCGATCAGATTAGTGAGTTTCAAATCAGTGTTTAGTATGACAAATTTTTGTTGAAAGGTCAGTGCTTACTTTTGTGTATATATGCGAAATTCCCAAAAACGATTTCGATTCATTCCGCATCTTAGTTTGCGTGCCGATGCCGTGCGAGTCAAGTGTATCGTTCGTTGCATGAGTGCAAAAAACAGAGCGTGCGTTAGAAGTTGCGAATAAAGAGCTTTTTGTGTTGCGAATCTCCTTCTCAGTGATCTCGAGCTGGGAAAATCTTGAAAACCATTTGTCCATCAAGTGCAAACACAAAGATATACATATATCTACAACTAGCGAATATCACGTTCTAGCGTTCGTTGTGAAAATGCAATTACATCTATCGTCGTTTCTGATCTAGCAATCAAGGATATATCTATGTGAGTCCGAGTACAGAATCGTGGCAACCAGTGAAGGATTTTACCTCTTCATTCTTACAGGTAACAAGATACATTTGAAAACCACATCATACGGCAATTGGGCCTCTAACAAGATCCTACCTAAGTCACATTAAAACTCACCTGTTCCAATCTGTAACGTATAGATGCAAATATAGATGCATGTACAGATACTTTGGCGTGTTTAAGCACGTTGGCTGTACAGGTAGTGTGCGCTATGAGTCAGAGGTCTGCGATTGATCGCCAACAGCAAAAACAGTGTGCAGACCCAGATATCCATTCTCAAGGCTATCAACTCGATAAGAATTAACCCTTGATGGTAATTTGATTTGTGAAAACATTAGAGGCGAACGAAATAAATATTTGGGATGCATGGGGTGGGCAATCTGCTGGGCTTTTTTTCGAAATTGCTACTAAAATTTCATCGTTGAATATTTTGGAAAGTTCATTGCTTTATTCACAAGTGTAAACTTTCAAATTATTCATGGAAAATAATTTCAGATAAATGGCTATTACGGCTGACTAATATTATTGATGCAATTATCCACGAAAAGTGTGGTTCGTTCGAACATGAACGGTGCTCGGCTTTTCGTCATCAAAACACTCTCGAAACGTAGCTGTGCGATGGCTAATTAACTTTTTAAAACCGCTGAAAACACTTTAACGAACTTACTCTGCAAAAGATCGATTGTTTCACGACTGTGGGTCGTTTTTCAATATTTCTCAGCGTCATACAATAGCAAGGCGATCCTAAGATGGTTTTACACTACGCAATCAGTCAATATATGAAACAGATCACTGTTGCTTATGTCGAAATACCACTGACTTTCGTAGTAGAAATATAAACAAACGGGTCACTTTTTAGTACATATTGCTAAGTTTCATAAAAATTGATAGATACTTAACAATAATTTAATCTGGCATCACTAAGGTAAAATGTTACGAAAGATTTTTTTATTTTCTGGATAAAAGATATCATAATCCGCTTCCTACTGAATTTTAGGGAAATAGATACTGAAGATTTTCACTGATCTGATGAGGATCATCCATTTTTCAACCTAAGACATCTCTTACAATCAAGGGTTAACACAATCACTCTATCTACCTAATAAATGAAATACTTTTCCATCGAAGATGTTTGCGAAATTCGATCAGCTTATTTTTCTCTTGAACATTTTATGTGCCTATTTCACATTCAAAACCAAAAACACCATCAGCAGCCTTTTGCCTGTGGGCATCGTGGAGCTAGAAGGTGAATGTGCCAACAACGCAAAGAAGTTCCTTCCACATTCTTTTCCAGATTTTTGTGTTACATTTATATATACACATGAATATCAGGTGGTTATGTATGCTGGTTGCTTTATTCTTTAATCTTATTTTTTGGAATTCTTAACTCCAAATAATTCCCAGCTCAGACATGGCGACGATTTTTGCGCTCAAGGTACGAAGCAGCAGAAATGTTCGCCGTACTGTTGCTTTGACCATAAACCACTCAGGAGCAGTTAACTAATTAAAATTGTTCTTTTATCTAAAGAACACATTCTCATTAATGCTGCACCGTTCCGCGGTGGTTCTTAACAATGTACACATGTTCATATAAATGCCACACACATGTATGTTTGCAATGATCCATGTTATCAACCATATCCGGATGATGGCGACAACGACCGGTTTTTTGGAATTTTTTGTATAAACTCGCCATATAAGATGCGATACTAGATCAGTTAGTATGATGCGTCTTGAAGACTGACATTAAGAAAGTGATCAAGTGAAACGACCAGTAGCAACTTGATTGGAACTGATCCTTGAGCTGGGAATTAATTTGTGTTCAAAAAAAATGCCGGCGATAGTTTCATGCATGCTAGTCAACTCCCACGCGTGTTGAACACGAGAATGTGATTGGATAAGTAATCAATATTTGAAATACATAAGGTTGTGATAAGGTCGTCGGGAAAGTAATATCACCAATTGCTGAAATTTGTGTTGGCAGGTGGGCAGACTAAGGTTATATAAATTTGAATCGATGGGAATGAGGTCGAGCTAGAAAGTATGAGGTACCTAATAGTTGAAAAGGTCATCAAGTTGCTATGCATGAAAAAATAAAATCAACATACATAATTTTTCACATTTGATTAGCTTTTTATGGATATCAATAAACTTAACATAACCACTGAATATTTTGATATCATTACGGAAAGGTGTATTCATTCAATATCACGATTGTTTAGCAAAAATTCCCACATTAATTGATGGCTTAGCCTTTAGATTTAATTTTCACACTTTTCGAATAGAGGAATTTTGATTTATTATAATAGATTCGAAACCGATAAAGTTAAAATAGAACTGGCTAACATTAATTCGAATTTTATCCCTTGAAAACAGGACGCATTCAATAATTTGCAGAGCTATTCTAAACCTTTTGGTCCCAGTTTTTTGTTGATAAATACCACATGCAGTATTTTCAACGCATAATTAATTTAAGTATCCAAGTTGAATCATCCTTGAAAATATGTGTTTTCTTTATTTTCACAGAATAAGTGCAAACCGAATGATTTTTCTTCTTATCTTAAAATTTCAATATACACAAATAAATGAAATCAGTCATCAGCTAATATTTTTAAAACTAATAACACTAAGTAAGGGATGAGTATGTTTTTTTTATTATTTTATTCGATAGTAGAACTCTACACGAGTATTCAGTTAAAATTGTAGGTCGATTGGAGCAAAACTGACGGAGCTACATGATTTTAAAACTCTGCTCTTCGACGCGACGTAAACAGGCTGTTTCTCCTTTTTCAACGTGTTTTTCCAATACTTAGCTTTTTCAACGTCGGTGAACGCTCTAACTCAAAACCTATTTATCCGATCCTTTTCAATTTTGCACACTTATTCTGTACGTAAATCACGTGGTAACTACGTCGAGATATTTTATTTTGAAGGATTTTAATTTGTTTTATAAAAAAAAAATTATCGATTTTTTTTATATTTTATTTATTTTTATTTCGTTTTTTTACTTAAAATTGATATTTTGACGTGGTTACCTCGGGAAACTCATAAACTAACGAAATCTTTTTGGGTTTTTGTCATAAGATGATCGAGTGATGAGTTATGCTGTGCGCCGCAAAACTACCTACTTTTTTTGAGGTATCTACGAAAATTTGCCGTCAGTGGCTAAATAATCAATATTTTTAGACCAAAATTTTAGAGAATACTCTTGAATAATTATATGATTATGTACTTTGTTCAGAAATAAATTTATATTTACAGTATTTTCCAAAAAAATCTTAAAAATATGTTTAAAATAAGTAAAATTAACCATACTCTCCCCTTAAGTGTTATAAACAAATCAAGTGAAGCTATCGTAAAATATTTTCTTTTGTATCTTACATGGAGTTTTATCCAAATTCATGGTTTTTGAAGTATAAGCAAGCCTAGGAAGCGTATAGAAAAAATACGTAAGTAGCGCTTACATTACTTCCACTTTCTCCAACCGACGAAAGATAGTAAAAAGAAGAACATGCCTTCCTGTATTTCAGAGTTGCCTTGATAGATTTAGATAAAAAGTGGATGATACTTTTCTGTATCAATGAAAAATACTGAATGAAATACATTTTACATCGCTAAGAAAAGCCAGATTTCATTTATTTCTATTGTGAAGCCGTTACTGTTCTGTTTTGAACATGATTTCATGATTGATAAATTGTCAATGAAATGATATTCTAGAATTCTCAATATGAATAGGAGAGAAGACGATTTCAACAAACTCTTTATTATATTTTGGTTATGATTCAAAGAATCGTAAAGGCTTCATCGCAGAAAAATCACCATCAGTCTATCATTCGTATCGATCACCAAGTGGGATGGTTATTTCCCAACTATTTGCTCTATGCATTGTGAACGTATCAGCTAAACGAGTTTCCCATTTTCATCAAAGCCCTTTTCCGACTCCCCTATCAATTTCAATTCACATCCACACTAAGCAATTTATTTCATGGAAACGTTCAAACAAGTTTACTGGTGGTCATGCCATCTAATAATAATCAAATTCAAAACTTCAATCGTTTCAATGATTACAGCCTCGAGCGGAAATTGAGAAAAGAAAGTCTTTCGCCAGTCTGCGACGCTCCATGAAACGCTTTGCGGTTGTTTTGTTGTCACAGAATCTAAAAGTATCTTCAACGGGAAACTACTTTGTACAAAAGATATTGCAATCGAGAGGAGGAATAAGTGGAAGTGGAAGAGAGGCGGGCGGTTCCGAGTAGAGGATATTCATTTTATTTAAATTTAATGCAAGTTCATCGGTCCCGTTGGTATGTGTACATCTATCTCGTGTCTTACACCATCATCAGCATAAAGAGTTTAATAAAATGCATGACTTGCTGGTCGTTAAATTATAATTACTCGCCAAGTACGGCTGCTGTTAGTTCACGTATTACAACTATTTAAGCTTCGCGTTTCAGATTTCATTGGTATTAAGGGGGTGCTTGGAATGAGATGGTTGAATTTTGAGTATTTGATGAGTTTTAAAGTTGTAGAGGCAAAGTTATGTGCACACATCTTGTACATTTTCTGGATGGTATCTGTTTTAGAATGAATGCAGGACAAACGTGTCGTTATGATTTCCAAGGTATTTTATCATCCGAACTCATCACCACTAAACCCATTCTCCACAAATCGAGACTACCCCATTGTGGCTACAATTAAGCAGGATGTAATAAATATCACGGTGGCGACAGTCTATCGTCGCAAAAAAAACTTGTTCTTATCATTCCGCAGTCGTCGTCGTGAGTCTTTCAAGGAAAATTCGCGAATTGTTTCCGTTTTTGATCGTCATATCTCTCCTGTCCAATCCCCGCTCCTTTTTTCCAACATAAAATCATGCAATCATGATCAGCAGTTGACGTTCCGCTCTCCTAGTGAAAATTGATATCACCATTTACTATTTCCTCAAGTAATTTGATAAGAAGATGAACTGGAGACACACTATCGTACTACTCAGTGGTAGTGGAAATATAATATAAACTTGCCGTCGTCATTGTCGGTGAAAATATATATCATTCAAGAAGGGATGAATCGAGTGGCTGGTGGCTGCTACTGAGAAGAGGATACGGATTGTGTAGTAAACCATACAAGTTTATCTTCGGAAACAGTTTTTGAAAAGTTTTCAAAAGTTTCGAGTGCGCGACAAAGTGGAGCTGGAAATGAACGAGTCGTGGATGATATTGAATCCGAATCAACCGGAAAAGTAAGTGTATTTCCCGACAGCATGAATGAAAATTTGAAACGAGATCTGGGCCTGACGATGGCGACGGGGTGGTTGCGCAGCAACCCAGATAACGATAATGACGACATTTCTAAATTCCACAATGATGATGATGATGGTAACGACAGCGCCAACGAAGACAACCGATTTATTTGAAATTGTGTAGGTTTTCCATAATTTCCAACAAGTATAGATGTTCATCTGTCTATTGCCGTTCCATCTGTATGTTCATCTTTCTGCCTATGCATCTATCCATCTATCTACGTACCTAGGTATCGTCTATCTATTTGAATCTTTTTCGAGTAATGTAGGTCTGGAAACAGAATATGAGTTGATATGGCTTCTCCAGTAAAATTTTCCCATGCCTTCCGTTAATTAGATTCATCTCAAAGTTGAGGAAAAGTTAAATGGCAAACAATTTTATAATAACTGTAACTCCGACGCAAGCGGAGGAAAATTAGTTTTGTGGCTTTTCACATTGTAAAATGAGGACAATGACGATGAATTGTTGAAAATTAGATTGGGCGGAACTTCAACAAAGTGGATGTTGAAGCTGCTGCTGATTTTTGATTTGTTTTTGTAATCGGCTTTGATTTTCAATTTATTAATTTTGGTAATGTTTTCAATTGACGTTTTATGCTCAATAAGAAATTATAAGGTTTTCATAAAGGAGCGGGATTTTTTGTATTCTAGATTTTATTTTGTGTCTACTGCAAAGGTGTTATTTTCATTTTATTGATTATTTATTATGCTTCAATGTATGTGAGGGAGCTTTTTTCTGACCTTTTTATTTTCTTATTCAAGCCATAATCAAATGTGTAGAATTTTTTTGGTTATTCGTTTTTTGAGCCCCGAATCTTATCGGCGTATACGTAGATAAAAGTTCGTCGATATAGATGAAGATATAGATCAGTAAATGTTGTCCTGATAGAAATATCGTAGAGTAGAACACTTTCAAACTTCTGAATGTAAAGAAAACGACAGTAGAATTAAATTTAAGCATGAATCAAAAGGTTCACCTGAAAAACTGAAGATCTTGATGCTATATATAACTGTGAAAGCAGCTGGTATTCTAATAAAAAAGGACACCACTAAAATATTCTCAGATCAGCTACTGTGATTACGAATTATTTTTCTGTCCATAAATCTTGTCAATCGAACAATGATCGTTGCAACATTCGCAAGAGAGTTGGCATGATATTTTAACATTGAAATTTCAAAGGAACAAAATATGTCTACCACACCACAAAATATGAAAATATAGTCTCAACATTTACGCCAAGTGAATCATTTAGTCAATTTCCACAGCTTCGAAAAGTAAATCAATCAATCAATAAATTATTCACATGCTGCCACATTGTGACCGTGATCCAATTATATTATTTTCAAGGGCAAAAATCAAATTTCGTTACCCACAAAAATAAGCCTGGAAACCAAACCAAAGAGAATTTCCCAACGAAAAAAACATGTGTTGGCATGCACGAAAGCATCCGAACCGAAATTCTTACAGTGGAAGCGACAACAGCAATCCATCAAAATATCCTACGCACGAAGTTCAAGATCATATCCTTTTACCTTTTCCCCCCCGGGAAACTCTACTGACGAACAAACACATCAAGGCTACTTTGCCAGCAATGGAATCCTGTATACACCTATTTATTCAATTCCAAGCACCAACAATTCGCGTCATCATCTAAATTGTGTAAAATTGTCCCTCCGAAAAAAGAAATGAAAATATTTTTGCAAATGTCGAGGAGCTTCATTGGATGACACGTGCAACCTCATAAAGTCAAATAGGAAAATCAAATAAATCATCTCAAGATACCCTCATTCCTTGTCTTTATGGAATATCCTATGACTTTGGCATCCTTTTCTGCTGGCATCACTCCCCCCGAAAAGTGAGTATTCTGCCTACGCCGCTGTGCACGGAATTCACTCATCTATTTCATACAGAATAGTAATTGGATTTGAAATACTATTCACTCCAGGATTTTCACAGCTTAAAGTGATTACATTTCCACGGCATCCTTTTTTCGCGCAACGACCGTGTCATCTTCATCTTCGAAAGCCTGGATGTGGGGCTTTTATCGTAAGGAGGCATCTCACGCCAAGCCAGGATGTCATATGGCACAAGAAAATTGGTGTTAAAATAAATGACAAAGCATCTATTTTACGGCGCCTTGTGTGCGTATCCTTGTCAAGTGTGCCCACGAGCATGTTAAGATAGTTTAAATTCGTTGTACAATCAAGGAAATCGTGTTAATAAAATGTTCCATGCATTAGCAAAGATTTCATTTAAAATAGAGATTTGAGTGTTAATGTGTTGTGTTGATATGACGACGGGATGATAAGGATGATGTGAAAATATGATAATTTTTTTGATAAGTGTTGAAAGTTTTAATGGGGCGATGCGAGAAGCGCACAACCACGGGGAAGTTTTCATTTAAATTCAGGACGGAATTCATAATGAAGAGAAGAAGCTTTTGTGGCCTATAATGCTCAGGATCAGTGTTCTAACCTTGAATCAATCTGTATGGATAGGAGGTCCAGAGATTTATTCTTTTATATCTATATAGAGTACATTACCCAGGGTTTCGATTTTAGTAACGAATATATTACCAACTGTTTTATTTGAAAGAAAAACTATATTGGAGTATCATCTGTGAAAAAGATTACCCATAAATTATCTTCCTTTTTTTGCGATTCATTTAGGAATTATAATGTTTTTTTCGGACTGTGTTTTCTTCGTTAGAAATTATGTTTTGTGGAGCACACTAATTATTGCTGGAAATTGAACAAATTGATCAAATGTATTTATGTTAATTAGATTATTTATTTTTCTATTGCGAAAGCCTGCAATTGTATGTGCCAAATTGATTTTTCCTATTGCCAGAAAAATAAATCATCAGATATTTGCATTTTCGCAATCCAACAGCGGACCCGATTGGGTGGGTATATGGAGCGCTTAACCGCGCTTATTTTGCGGTAGCGCACGAGCTAAGCAATGAATCCAACTGAAGTTGGTTGTCCAATATAAGCGTAGTCTTTCACGGGTGATTAGTTTGTTTGCGCGTTTTTTGTTTGGTTTGTGTAAACAATGTGTTGTCGGTCGAATCATAATGATAATTATTGCTTTCAGTATGTCCTTGTGACGTGAAGGTAAAGTCAGTGTGCGTGCAACAAATATTAGAGTAACGTAGAAGGTATGCTCTCAAGTTTCTCAGATTTTTTAAAATTTCGTATAATTTAGCTTTAGCGATCAATAAAAATCTTAAGTCCCACTGTAATGCTTTTAAAATAATTATAATTAATTTTTGTCAGTATTTTTTTTGACCACACAAATTTATTTATTGATAGCAATATTCTAGACAAATCGCTGTTCAAACATTTCTTCTATTGAATAAAGGGTTTTTCTTAAATTAAAATAGACGTTAAGTATTATTTCTAAAAATGTTGCGGGCCATCCGATTTTTTTTCTTTGGTTCCGGAAATTTTTTACAGTATTTATTAAATATTAAATCCAATTTCGTCTTCCAATCGCAAATATATTTTCGTTTAATTTAATCTCATTACTCCACAAAATTATCAACTATAGACCACCCCGAATGATGATGAATCAACAAAAAATATAATCATTGGAAGGGAGTGCCTACAATTGTATGTCATTCTAGTGACTTGACATTAAATGAAAAATAGATCGCAGAAAAAATTCATCCTAAAGACCTTGATTCGACCAAACCATTCCAGTTTGTTTCAACAAATCATAAATGGAAAATAACATATTCCTACTGTGTACGTATCGAAGTGTAAATATAGAAGACATGTCCATATGTGCTTGCATGTATTACATTCGTTTGAATACTGATTGCAGCAAAAATGTAAAATAATACATTTGTAATACGAATTTCAATGTGTTCTGCAGTTCTGTTTGTTCATTGAATGATTGAAATTCTTTGTGTACTTTTTATTTGATGGATGTTATTTGAAAACGCATGTAAGCATGATTTACATTCTGAAAAACCTTTTCCATTTATTGTACAAAATGCGTGTGTATAGTAAAAAAATATTTGTTCTCCGTGGAAAATATGGTTTGTGCAATTTTTAGAGATTTTGTATGAATATTAAGTGTTGTTAAATTGATTGTAACTTTAGGGATGCGACAACGCATGATAGTGTTCATGGCACAGATTTTAAAAGTCGTCAATAAGATGTATTTGATTGAAATAAGCGTTGCAATTTTGAATAAGACAGTGTTAACTTTTATTGTATGACTCAAACCAACTGAAAACGTATTATCACCACGAAAATATGATGTCAGCCACTTTGAACTTTGTGTTCAGTCTATATCTTCAATAAACAAATGGATCCCCAAATCAAACCCCAGTGGCATGGCTTATCTGCTCGGTCTGCTTCGGACGAGGCTGTTATCTACAATTTTTAAGTATCCTATACATTCTATTTGGTACCCAAATTGAAAAGCCATGGCATTCAATTTCAACAACATTCATTATATGAATTCAGAGCATCAATCAACTACTTATTAACTAGATTACATCAAATTGGGTGCAACTAACAAAGAAAACCTAATATTTGAGTACGATTTCCATGAATCCTTCGACCTAGATTCCTATTCTCGTGAATGTTCTTCTCAACAATCCACTATGGAATCCTCTTTATAATTTTTCCCTTGCATTTGCTCGTCGTTTTCCAATAAAATCAGGCACAAGTGGAGATGAAAGCGAGCACCCAACAAAATCACTAACTACTCATATTAAATTTCAATCAAAATATAATTTGCGAAAAAAACATTCATAACAAGTTGGCGCACAAGTCAACCTTTTGTGAACTTGACGTTCAATGACCCAAAACAACATAGTGGGTACTTTTGCAATTGCCATCACTTACTACACATCCAACCCCCGCTTAGTTCTCATAGCATCGTACTATTCAAAGAGAAATGCGGATTTTACCCGCCCGCCACTTCAGCATCGACAATAAAATGCTCCTCTTTCGAGAAATGCTTTCTTCGACAACAAAATGCTCGTTAGGGAAGCATATTCGTTTTTATTGAAACAGCTAAACATTTTCGATTTAGTCAAGTTCACAACAACACTCTGGACTCCTTCTTGCGAGTGGAAGAGCAGTAAGGACATAAAGAGCTCAATGCCACAAAAATTTATGTATGATATTTAAAGAGGCCAAGATGCCAAGTGGCGACTGGATAATGTGGAGGGAATCGACGAGGACACAAATGTAGGATGTGTCAAGGAAACAATTCGCAATTTATGTATGGATGTCGACTAGTAAGGCGGACAATCCTATAAATGGCATTAACTGATATAATAGATATGTCGCTCGGTTGAATTGAATGTGTCGAGTGTTTTTGGGGATCATTTAGTTGATTTGCAGTAATTAAGGATGTGGTCGTATCAATGAAATGGATACTCTTCACAAAACAGTCGTTATTTTGTGATAAAATCCAGTTAGCAATCAACATATATGAATTGGCAAAACCAAGGACATTCACAATTATTTATGAAAAACTAGGACGAAATCGTTCAACCTTAAAAGCCACATATTACATCAATATAAATTCTCTGAAAATCAAATAATAAACCGAATAACTTCGTGTTTGATGTCACCGGATGACCCGAAATTTCTTATAATTTTTCAGTATAACCATATTGAAAGTTTCCTTTCTTGAAATGTACTCAAGCAAACGAGTTAAATTGTCAAATTGTCTTTGATTCGACTTCCTTTTCAAGATTATGAGATGATTCTGGACATTATTTAGGATTTTTGGCATTTTATTAGTAGCGCCCAGCGTGGGTCATTTTCCATACAAAATTTATAAATGGGTCGGATGGAGATATTTGGACCAATTAAACGCAATTTTGATATTTTTTGGAAAGCATTTATATTGAACGAAGCAAATTTCAGTCAATTCACTTGGAAATGTTTCGAAATGGTTTTTGCAACTTTTTACGATCAAACATCCGTTTTTTTCACTAAAAACAAATAGTGAATTTTTTAATGTTTGAATTTATGTTGTCATTTTTAAGATCGAAAATCAGCTAAACATTTTGTAAAATGTCTGTGGACTTATCAATAACTTTCACAATTTGTCCCTGCAATCGACACTTCAAGGCTCGATTGATTTTCGCCAAAATTTAAAGACTTTTAATATGGAAAGCTTCTTATTTGCTCTAATTTGCATTTGTGCGAAGAAAATTCTGTTGATTTATCCAAATGTTGTATGAAGCCTGTTTTAAAAGGGTTATTGCTATGAAATGGCTCTCCAAGTCGAAATGATCTCTTCCTGTTTTTTTTTTACCTCCACACTTGATTCTTTACTTGTTTTTTTTTTAGTCTGGGGATTTTTTCTGCACCTGCATCTTGCGGGGTTTTTTGATAATAGGCCTATTTGAATTACAATTTCGTATCAAATATCATACTAAAGGAGTTTTGATATCGCTGGCAACTTTACATTTCAGATTATTTCGACGCAAACTATCGAAAAATCGTTTTTCTGCAACATTTTCCTTCTATGTTTCTTTGTTTCGCCTAATTTTTACAAATCAGTAATGGGGGTCATTTAGAACCTAAGGTACAGCGTACAGCTGCAATACATTTTTACCAATATTTATCCAGAAGAAAGGATTTTTTTTCCCAATCCGCACAAAAATTTCGACAGGTTATCCTTCTTTTTCGAGCTCCTAGCCAAGACTTGAAACTCTTTGTGCACCTCGTAAGAGCATTCAGGACAATGGCGTTGCCGCCAGGTACAATTCAATATTGACATGTATTGCGAGCAAAACAGAGCTAGATCATTGCACAATATCAATTGCATCCAGAGTATACCTTAATCTTTTGGATAATTTCTAATGACAATAGTTTTTGTCAAAACTTATTGATTCCGAAATATTTACAGCACATGAAATGAAAAAAACTTTTTAATAGGAGAAAGTTTCATTCGAAATAAAAGTTCAGACAAACTGCAGGTTTTTTTCTTCATTTTGAAGAAACCAAACAATCGTCACATTTCAATTCTTAATTTCGCAAACACTTCAAGGTGAAAGTCAGTTGATTAAAATCCATCTCAATCACAGTATCTATCGAATCAATGAAAATCAATAAATCAATTATATATCGAAGTCTCGTCATCAATAAAATTGAGACGTACTATAAGTTCGCCACAAATCAATATCAACTTGATCACGTTCTCTTTGCATTCCGCGGTTTCAAAAATCTCACATGCTCATTCACAAGAGTATCATATGTTGATGAAAATCAACCAAGATCTGCTTCCAACCACCATAAATGATTACGCAACAAATTAAATTCATGTTCATCGGCTGGAACATGCACAGATGCACACACACACTGACACAAAGCTCTTTTCTGTTTGTTTTTTATATTTTAATTTTGTGTTACGATGTGCCCTTCACCATGAACAGCACCAGCACTTCTGGTCAAAGAAATAAAAAAAGATATGGTCGTAGTTTTGGCAATCAATAGATACATTCATACATGTAAAAAAAATAGGATTGTGCTTTTTTATTCGACGACAATTTACGACGATAAAAGAAAATGCAGACAGTTTGTCGGCTCAATTTTTTTTTGAGATTTTCTTCTCTGATGGGTTTCCTTTGATGGTTTTTTGTTTGAAATTCATCGTTTTTATTTTTGCACAGTGTGCGATTTGAAGGCAACGATTTCCTTGGCAGACGTTATTTGTGAGAAGGTCGTTTGAATTAAAATCATTATTGCCTGATGTATAGGCAATTTTCAAATTAAAGTAAGACATTTTTACGACTAAGCTTCTGGGATTATTTTGATGACAACAGTTCAAATTATTGCCACTTTGCTAACAGCTACTGTCTTTCAACAAATTAAGTTTAAGTAAGTATTTCAACTTCCATGTTTTATTTCTCTGCAAACCACTCACCTCAACTTATGGACATGTTGTCTACCATCCAATTCGATTCAAGCGGTGGTCGTCAAGCGGAACCACTTCCATCCTCGAAAGAAACGTTCATTCCAGGATTGGCCATAGTCCGCGCTTGATAAGCTGTAGTATCTCCATATGGTCATTATAACATCGTTACCGCAGTCGAGAGGCAAAAGGCAATAAAACCGCAATAGATATTCGAGCATAATGTTATAATTTAACCATCATTACGTCCATCCACAGTATGAAAACTGCAATTAGAGACAATGACAGCCCAACATACGCACGCACTTAAAAAGAGCATGGGCCAGCGCAGCAAAACCACAAGGCTTTCCTCATTTTCCGTAATTAACACGAAACATTTCGTTGCAAGAGCGACCAGGTGTGGTAATGGCCCGTCACCCGGTAAACGGGAGAAAGTCGAATGCGTTCAAGTGGAATCTATCTAATATCTTTCTTACAAGTACATACATACATACATATGTATTTATCCTGAATAAGTGACGTGGTTGGTACCACCACCTCACACAGACTCTCGATGGATAAGATCGCGTTGGCCAAACATTCGTGGATGCATATTAAAAATGTTAATGATGCCAAAGAATGCGCGGTATTTCTTCTATCTTTTTCGACTTCGTCATCTTTTTATTTGTTGAATTTTCTTCGGCGCTTTTTCATATAATCATTATGTGGCGGATGGATTGGATGCGGCGGGGATGCCGTATATATGGGATGCGGCAATGGGGAAGTAGATAGTCGTTTAAGGCTGATTTGCATATTTAAGCAAAACATTGACTTTGTGTTCACCAGACAAGAGATTGGGATTTCGGTCGTTAAAGATTAGATGCGCCCGAAGAAAATCTATTTGGAGAGTATAATAAAAGTCACTCAATACCATATTATTGAGATTGCTTTTATGATGAAATAATCGCTGTTATAATTCGGCGTGATATTGAATAACTTTGCATATTGTATAATCGTTTTGAACAGTTGATATCTTATTGGATTCGCCGATTGAAACAAATATGGTAATGAGAAGAGACACCTGCAATTTTAGCGGATAATTGTTGAAATTGAGATGAACACCAGCAATCGTGAAGATTTATCATTCAGAGTTGACACTTTCGACATCGAATTGAAAAACGTATATCTGTTTCGCATCCTAATACCTTCAATAGACCATCTATGAAAGCATCAATCATCAATCCACAGACAGTTTTTTAATCAAACTTTCCCTTGAAACTCTTGAAACTTACTTTACTCGCAATACAAAATGTGCCATTTGAGATCAAGTTCTATTTGATTCATCTACAGATTTCAAACATTAACAGCAACAATTACATAATTTGCAGGAAGCATTTCATTTGGCGGAGTGTATCAAATAGGATGGTTAGTGGCAGCAGCAAGAGTAATGGTTGGGGTAGTAGTTGCTGTAAAAGTAATCTTCTCGTATCCATGCAAGAGTTAAAATAGAACGTGACTACTTATCATCAGTGGCTTGAAGAGAAGAACTTCTTGAACAATGACCATGACAGAATACTATGCTAGATAACACAGGGTGATAGTGTTCTGGTTGATAGCATAAATAATTGAACTCATAATTTAAATTTTATTCAGTGAAATATCAATTGAGATGCCACAGACCAGCGCAATTGAGTTTAATAAAATAAACCAATCATTTGATTTCTGATGGACTCATAGAATCTAGATTGGATTCGATTCTTAACCGCATCGTAAAATTAATATTAAATAATCTTTATCTACTAGGATGAGAGATCGAATGATCCCATGAATTTTCCGAAATGAATTTTAGTTATATTCGAGAAGCATTGAACATGTTTCACTAAATTCAAAAGATTTCCCAGAACATATCGCCTGTAGGTGTAGAATATGTTTTCTATTGATTTCGAAATATTGATGTTCAAAATATACCAAGAAATAGCACAGCTTGATATAGAAAGCACCTATCGAAACTATCACCCTGCCCAGCTTGCTATCAAATCTGAATTGTTCTTCTAACGTAGCAGCATCAGCATCAGGATAGAGTCAACCGCAGTCATCTTCTTAGACTTCCACTTCGTCTTGACAACAATAAGCTTTGTACGAAATAATTGAATGCAAGTAAGTACAGTTGCCGGGATGATAGTCGTTGTCCTCGTTGTCCTGACCTAAGTCAAGTTAATCTCGACGTTCCAATGTTTACACATCTTGTCTTTGGAATTCAGTGCTTTGTCCCCATTATTTTGCAGGGTGCATTTCCATCGAGGTGGAAGCGAGACTTCTAGACGAAGAGGATACTGACCTAAATTATCAATGGTTTTCTTCGTTGCGAGCAGATTTTTCAAGGGAATGTTGAAGACTGCATAACACGATTTCCTGAAAACTAGTTAAAACTTGAAGCCACGAGCTTAAATGAAGTTTCAGGAAATTGAAAAATTAGAGGGAACCAGTTTGAAAAATTAAATATGGTGATTGGAAAAATTAAATTTAGAGCATCAATGGCAATATCACTGTAGGAAAAACCACGCTGGGCGCTAAAAATAAGAAAGATTTTTAGCTAAAAATAAAAAAGATTTTAGCGCCCAGCGTGGGCTACCCTACAGTCATACTTTCATTGCAACCAATACATTTCCATTTTATCTTTAAAGTTCAATGATATCGATCATTCAAAAAAAATCAACATCCGTTCTGAGTTCCGTTTCGAACATTTCTTTCAAATTAGTTTCCATTTTTCGAAGAAATCAGTCAAACAAACAAACGGACACTCAACCAGCGCCTGTAAATATCCAAAAGACTTCTGTCAGCGTAACAAGTTCCATTCATTGATTCATGCTTTTGAACATTGTGTTTCGATGAGGAATAAAATATGTAGATCTGAAATTGTCACCTGTTCTGTTTCTCCGTAAAAACCGCGAAATTCATTAGATCAAGAAATAGATTTCCGCGAAAATTGAAGCAACTTTAAATTAACGATAAAAAAAATATTGAGTATTGCGCGTTTTGGCGAGTTGTGCCCACTTTGGTTTGAGTGTTTTTGATTTTTTTTTTGTGGAGATATTGAGGACGTGGGAAATTTTTTGTGGGTTTTATTTATCGTTGGAAGATGTATATGCGTTTTATTTGAACGCACTGATTTTGATTTGAATATTGTGGCTAGCAACTGAACTCGATATCGTTTTTTTAAACACGCAATTAATCGTGGTATTGGTTTTGAGCAGAAACTGCGCTGAAGTGATTTAATAATAAATCAGATATACATACATATATAGTGTGAAAATTGTAACGAAAAATCATCGGGAAATCTATGGAAGCAACAAATACTAAATACAGTGAAAAATTTGTTGATACTTTTCTGGTGCTTTCTGTGATTGAATCGGCTGTTGTAAAAAGGGAATATGTAGTATATTTTTCTCAAAAATAATTTTGTTGGCTGATTAAATTTTTTATATGAACACCATTAGTGAAAATAAAATCCTACACAGAAATTAATTCCATTAAAACTGCCTGTCTGGTAGCCAAAACTTTGTAAAAAGCTGGCATGTTCTGCACATGCAACCTTTCACCCATACCGCAGTGTCTTATAAATTCCAACGGAGCCTCAATCTCTGAGCATTTTAATGGCTTTAGGGAAACCTTCAAGAGATACCAGGACAACAAAAACAGGATACAACATTACCAACGTCACTACATAACAAAAAAATCACAATTTTCTAGCATTTCTTGAAACGGAAAATGATCTATTATTCGGGAAAAGAAAAAATCCTTAGGAAAAACATCGAACTAAAAGATTTTATATCAAAATAATAACTTTAGAAAGAATAATTTGCTAATTTTGCTACAATGCGCACTTCACGTGCACACAACCTAAAACATACAACGTATTCTACAGTTGCATTCAAAATCTCTTTGTTGTCGCGAAAAAATTCTCTTATAAAATTTTTCGTCTTTGTTCCGCCGAAATGAATTCTTCACCATCAGAATGTATTTCATCACACAGGAAATCGCCGGAAACACATATGGAAGGCATGATTGCGAGAGAGATAGCCGACAGGAGTTCAGATCCAACACGAAATTTTTAATATCCATGTGAGGCACTGCTGCTAGTGTAAAAAGTAAACTGTTGAGGTGAACTTGAATAGGTTTAGTAATTTATCAATACCAATATTAGGGAAATAAAATATAATATCCAATTGATTGGAATATATGATATGCAATGACAAGGGAGGGGTCAAAAACTGGAGGTGGTGGATTATGAAAACCTGAAAGCTCAATGTGAAAAAAAAAACATTTATAGATGTAAGATAGTACAGCATTTGGCCCACACCCATTCAACTTTATATATAGTTCAGTGGTGGTGTCCACAATTATGAAATAAGCCTTCTAGGTCAGAATTTTCAAAATCGATGCATCTCTAGGACACAAAGATTATTTTTAAGACGGCACGGAGTGAGCTCGAGTCCTAAATTTCTCTACTTAAATTAATATAATTTTCTGAACCGATATCAATTCCAATTCAGAACCCATTTCAGTTGACCGATTCTTCCATCTATTAATCAGGTCGCTGATAGTACCAAGAATCAATTTTCAATTATGTTTCACAGTTCGTAGCCATGACAATTCGAGCTCAATTCAAATTGCACAAAACTAATAAGCATTTCACAAAGTGTGCTAAATTCATGTCGCCATTTGTTGTCGCGGTCGTCTAGCGTTTGGCGACACAGCCAAGTCTTATCAGCAAAAAAAATGGTATTAAAAATCGAACTAAAAACGGACTAAGTGCCACAGTTTGACTTGCATGAATAAAACATTGATTTTGTCAGGCAATGGGTTCAACTCGATCGACGCGGTAATTAATAAAAGCTCAGCGATAAGTCTTTTTCAAATGTGTGCTACACTAATGGTGAAATGCATTTTAAATTGCCTGTAAAACATAGAAAACGTCGAAGCGCGCAATCATAGCTAATCAAGCTTATCTTTAGTGTATTTAGTGTATTTCTTAGATTGCCGGCACCTTACGTAAAGAAATCTTTTGAATGGGAAAATATTGAACAGGTAGATATTTTTTATCGCTATTAAATTCGAATTTCCGTACTTCTTGAACAATCGATTATACTTTTGATTGACTTTTTTATGAGCCATTGAATCGATCGATTTATTGATGCCATCATCAATATTTCACACTTTCAAAAAATTATTCACACAGCTGCCGCGTTTAGCAACCAAAGTTTTCCTTTCATTGACCTTAGCCGCATCTCAGGTAACTATTATCTAACAGCTTAATTAGATATTTAAACGAAAATTAGATAAAAATTATACTCTAGTCGTTTTAACCAAATATATTTTTCGTTTCTATCATTTCAGTCGAGGGGAGTATCGTTAAATCGATTCAAAAGCCAATATTGTGTTTTTTTGCTGGACTGTTGCGAAAATACAAGAAGAAAAAACAACAATAAAAACTGCTCGCAAAACCAACCGCAAAAAGAGAGCTCGGGTTCCAAAGAAATATTAATATTGGAAATTATTTCGACAGACGGTTGAAGAGGGCCTACAAGAAAAAAGGGAAAAGAATCGAGAGTCGATATTTTAACCACAAAAATGTCGAAACGTGAAATGATGGATTCGCTCGAGCGACCGGGCCTCTTCAAAGAAGTCAAAGTTGTGCTGGTTGGACCGGCAAAATGTGGCAAGACGGCTCTCATCCATCGTTTTGTCAATGATACATTTAGTGATGTAAGTATTTTTGTATTGATTGAATTTTGTTTATAACTACCAGACACTTTTGCAAGCAGTGGAAGTGCGTGACTCTTCACATTAGTTTAAGGCAACTTACTTTTTGGCCTCAGCTTTCATAGTAAAATTTTCTGGCCAGAAGGTAGGCAGTTTTTCAAAGTCATATTTAAGTCTTAGCCTGGCACCTTAGTAGACAGTAGGGAACTATTGGATGGTATCACAACCAGTGTAGGCATTTTAAATATGCATATCAGCTTATTTTTTGGTCCCAAGATTTATCCGAAAAACTTTCAGCCATAAATAAAATACGATGCAAATAAGATTCGTGAATAAAATTTCAGATTTGAGTAATTTAAATTAGCACATTTGTTATAAATGTTGATTCCCACGAGTTGTTTAGCACCGCTCAATTTTGGACCATTAACATTTACGCACATTCGACCTGAAGCCACAATTAGTATACATATGATAACGATCGCATAAATTCGATGACTTCTTGAACACAAAGAGGCCTCCACTTGTAAATAAAAGCATATTTTAAGAGCTCATCTCATCTGATTAGCCTTTTGAGACATCATCTTTTTTCGGGTAACTTTCTTCACAGTCATGAATGGTTTTAATGGCTGTGAATATGTTCCCAAAATTAGAATGAATTTTTTTTCCTTAAAAAACATAGTGGTATCCACATTTAATGTTCATATGATTCCAAGAACTCATAAAATATATTCGGACAAAGAGAATTTTCGCTATTCAGTTTCAGGTAACCAACAGTTGCTTCATTGTTGCTTTTGTGATGGCTAATTATTTTGTTACCACCTCAACTATCATTATCGTTTCGTTTTGACTCTTTCGAGTATCTACGACCATTGAAAATTATTGTGGAAGAGGTCCAGCATTTAAGTGGAATCAAGATGTTTCAACCTTGCCGTCAAGGTTGAATAGAACACTCATTTGTTATGTAGATACACCGGGGGAGTATCTAATATATGTAGCCTAGTAATTTAGCTGCAGCTTAATGATATGGACATAAGATTACATGTGAACAAGTAACATCAATTGGTATTCTATGCAGATAGGAAAAAATGAAACTTCGAGGTCATCATCAAGTGATGAATTGATGGAGTTCCAATTGGCAATAATGGAATGCGATCAAGCAGAGGCTTAATTATGCCATAGCTGTTAGAAAAATTTACCCATTATAAACTATGTAGGTTTACGGTGAAAATTGAAAGGGGATTTTTCTCCACTAGTTCGAACATCATCTTTTATAAAATTCATAGTAAAGTCCCTTTTCTTACGATTTTCGAGAAATAGTTGAACTTGGCCTTCAAATCACAACAAAAATATGAATAGAAAATCAAAATCAATCTTCAAACAGAACTGAGCCTATTTTATCGGGATTATTTTCGAGATTTCCTTCTGGCGAATCAGACTTATTTTTGTTGCTTGTTCTTCATCCGAGTGAAGGAAGACGATCGCACGGCTCAACTGCTAACTGACGTTCTAGCGCGTGTGATCGTTTTCATTTGGATTCATGGCACAACAAACAAAGAAATTATATGTGAACACTATGTTGAAAATTTTGTTTCAGGAGGTTTTCGTTATTGACAATTTATTTTGGATTGAATAATTTTTGCTGCTACTACAAATATACAATAAATTCAATTATTTAAATTCAGACAATTAGAATTAATTTACTCAACATAGGTCCTGGAATATTTGTAACTTAAGTATTATAGAGTCATCAAAATAATTCAAATGAATAAACCTTCCCAGATTTTTTGCAATCGCATTTGGGCGTCACATGAAACACGCAATCATTGTTTAATATTACATGAATGAACGTATCACATTAAATTCACAATCAATCAGTGTTAATTTAAACATACTTTCTAAACAAAAAGACCAATAACAAGCGTATGCATATCTTGCGTGTGTCACACACACACATCCAACATGCGTTAACATATAAATTTCAAATCAAACATGAGCAAAATAAAACTACACGATTTTCTATATTTAGAAAATCACTTTCCTTAATTTCAACCACTCAGAAACTCCTTCAACGCTATGTTATCAAATTTGTTGTTGTTTTTTGTTTATATTCAAGCAGGGGAGATTTACGCCATGACTTTAAGCCAACTAATTTTGTTGTCTTTGCTATTTCGGAGCATCTTGTTTTATTTCGGGTCTTGTGCAGATACTTCATCCATTCAGTTTCAGATCCACTCTCATGTATCACTGTTGGAGGTAATTTACCTTCTGCGCTATTGCGGCACAAGAATATACATCACGCCTTTGACTATTTTGTTTCAAAGACATTAATTACACTCTTGTGATGCATAGTTTCGTGATTTTTATCATGTGTATCGTATGAGTATGTGTCCTATATGAGTTATGAGCCGAGAAAGTGTAGTTTTCAGGGAAAATAGACTCAGTTGGAATGAGAACCGCAATCAATGTGGTGAACATGAAAATTAAAAGTTGATATTTTGAAATGTGGTTATGATTTATGTGATTATGGTGAGACTTTTCAGATTTGGGTATTTTCAAGAATAATTGACGCAGGATTCAATTGCCAGTGGCACATTTGGTTAAGAGATATAAAAGCTGTATTGTCAATGAAGAAAGATTTGGCCTCGCTTATTTTTAAACGTGGAAAGTATAAAGCTTTTAATAAATCTTGGACATCGCCGCAATCATGTCCATAATCAACTTTTTTTGTAACAATTCAAATAATGGTAAAAACCAAACCGGAAAATTGGTCCCAATACCACATAGTAGCAATTCTATTCATGTCACCATGATGAGATTTTTTGAGCTTTCTGGTAGGCTTGATTCAATAAATCATTAAAATCCTATCGACAAAAAAACTCTAAAACCTTCAAATACCAATTAAAAACATTTTCGAAAATTCAGACGCTACAAATCATGGTCAACTGATGACCAAAAAAATTGCCAAAAATTAACGCTAGTCACAGTCAGATGTGGGCTAACTCCACAAAAATAATTGTCTTTTTCTAGTCACTCCTCTTATGCCCTGAAAAAAAATCTGACCATCACGCTAACTTAGCTACAAAATTCAAAAAGTATCTTTTACTGGAAATATAATCAAACCTTGTTGCATGTTCGTGTACGATGAAACCATGGTAGAAAATCGCTAAAGGCATTTTTTTCGAGGGTGGACATGATATTCATCACCTTCTGCAAAAGATTTTATCAGCCTTTAGGCAAAGTGAAGTTCTACATTTAACTTTTTTTTCGATGGGCCTCGCTGAGAAAAAGTTATCTTCATTGCTTCGGTGTGATTTTTTAACGCTGTTGTTTTTCGCGAAATAGAGTTTCGGACCGTGACATGAAAATAGTTGAGTGCATGTTCATGCATTTAAGAAGAGAAATTTAGGTATAAGTTTTGATGAACGGTGACTTTCTGGGTCAAACAAAAGTGTTTTTTTTTTTGGATTCGTTTTGATTAATTGAGAGCTTCTTATGGTGTGTAATAAACAGTCGGATTTTTTTTAGCACTTTATGGTTTGTGAACGAATGGGAAACAATCATCAAGTTGCATATTTTTTACATTTCTCTAAGATTTTAATTTCGTAACATGCTAAGTTCCTTCCAGTTTTTGAATTATTTAGATGTGATCTCGTAATTTTTCGAAAGATCATCTATTTGAAGTTAGTATCGGCACAAATCAATAATATGGCGCCAATATACTGAATCCTTCATTTTCGTTTAATATTTATCATACCACCTTAAAAACATGGACCAGCCCATAGCTGTATTTTTCCCAACTAATAAATCCTACTCCCAAGTGCTAACAAACATTCTCAAGTTCATCTAAACATTATGCTTCCCATTTCTCGACACAACACAATAAAATCCACACCAAATTGATATAATTTCCAACATTTAAAGTGCATTTTATTGTCGATTTATTACATAGGAAGTATTTTAGTACATTTTGGCATATGTGTATGTGAGCGTGTGTGTTGTTTGAATTAGTGTTTAATGACTTAAAGGCTTGTTTATTGAAAGAAGCTTCCATGCTATATTGTGCGCCACTTGTAAGGAGAATGGATACCATTATTTTGTGGTTGGAATTTATCTTTTTTTAGGATCGTAAATACGTTAACAGAGACTGTAAAAGTAAATTTCGGAATATGCTGATAGGCAGATAAAGAGGTCTTTTATTGTACAATTTCCATCGACAATTGAATGATTTCATGTGATGAGAATGGAGCGTTCACTTTTTGGGGGATGCAAATGATGCGACTAAGCTATAAAATCATATATAATTGAGATATTTAGCTGATCTTTTAAATGATGGGAAAGATGAGATTGAGCTTAGAATGGATCGGACTCTATTGGCGTTTGTATTAATATACTTTTATTTGAATGGTTTTGATTCTAAATTTTATTGGGCTCGAGTATTTCCTTTTGGCAGCTGTATTTTATTCAGATACAGTTTATACTTTATATTTATTTATATATAAGTATATACGTGTGGAGGTTCAAACCATAACGAATTATAGTTTAACTATGTTGATGAAAGAAATTTCTTGAGTTGTGCGTAGTGTCTGTCAGGTACTACTGAAAATGCAGAATGTAATTGAATATTTTCTAAATTCACAGTGAAATCTTTCGGTTCGCGCCAACCTTGCAAGAAAAAGACAAATTATTTTCTAGCAACTTAAAAACTGAATTACTTTCCCTGAACAATTGGGAGAGCCACCCTGACATGACGACAAATCTTTCCTTAAATATCTCTCCAAAATAATTTCATATTTTCTAATAGGTTTTGAACGTTTTTTGGGCTCCTCATTTACTTTTGCTGAGCTGGTCTCTGCTTAGTGTTAATTTTTTTTAATCCACGCGAAATGTTGCAAATCAAACGAAAAATTCCCATAAACTGAAAACACCAATCAATTTTACCTGGAAATACATGTGGATGAACCTTTTCGAACCAATTGTTGTAATCGTCCCACAAGCGTGCCTATTTGCAGGTCGTGCTTTTAAATTATCCACTTAGTATACATATAAATATATTATTTCATCGCCTCCACTATCAATTTGTCCACCCTGTTCATCTATTTTCGACCTGCAGCCAATTTCTCCTCCACCATTCACCATATCTAATTCATAAATAGCGTGGACCTTTTGACCTCCTTCATTCTAGACATTTTATCCGAGAGCTTCGAAAGACAAGACCAATCCGTGATTTATTGGATTATTGTGGATTAAAGATTTCACGATACTAACGCCCACACTGTCGCATAGCTAAATGTCTGTCTGTCCGTTGTCGTGGAGTGACTCTTGAAAGAAAACCAGCAGAAGGACGACATTCTTTAATGAAAATAGCCCGCGCCCAGCATGAAACTCTATATGTAGATTTGATACTCTTGACTTGACGAAATAATAGGTTGACGAAGAGGCTTCCTCCTCTTGTTAGGCCTACATCATCAATCTGATTGTTTGTTTGTTTGTTCGCCCGAAACCTGACTGTTGTTTGTTTTGTTCCATTTCTATGGGAGTCAAAGAATAAAAAGAATGAACCAAGACGTAATGGATACTGCGACCAGGGCTTTGAACCTATCCATGCTTTTATTAGACTGTTAATTAGATAGCTGACCATTTTCGATGTCCATCTGACTCTCAATCTATCTTTTGTGAATTATTACCTTTTCATAGTCAACAACGTTGTATATGCATCCGTATATTATTCCACGGATACACGTAGCTGTATGTGCTTGATTTATTTTGGATAAAAGATTCCAACAAGTGTTACATACAATCAGGTAACAAAATCTAGTCTATCTATGCTATGAGGTTTCATCGCAACAAAAGATATTTTAATTAACTATTTTTAAGTGATTTCGAGTATATTTTCCATTGAAAATTATTCATCAGCTTTCTACGCGATTTTCATGAATAGATAATTTTGTCGAACAATCTTAATTGCGTACGAGAAATGACTCGTCGCGATGTTAATAATGTCTCGAAATATTCTTCTTGATGATCCAATCGAATCACTTGTTCTTTATGGAAATTATTCAAACGGACCGCAAAGAGTTTATGAATCATTGAATTAATTGTGAAAATAATCCAATTTGATTGACGCAAAAATTTCAAATAAGAAATTAACAATTGCGCAGCAGATGTTAAGGGATGGATGATGATACATACATTATATGTACTCAAGTGTTTGCAAACACTTGAAAATGTTACGTAGTCCGCTTGAAAATGGTTAGTGGTTAATGTAGATTTGGTTACTTTACTTTGATGCTTTTATTCAAATGAATTTAGATTGAAACGGAAGGTCGCTGAAACGAGATAAGATCGAATCAATCATAAACGGAAAACTTATAAAATACGCCAAAAATTTTTCGCCGATTTCGAAATAAAAAACGTCCGAAAAAATTTACAAAATTTTCGGAAAAGTGCACTCCACTAAGGAAGCGTGCATTAATTGTGTAAAACTTTTCGGGAAGCGATATCTAATCGAATCCTTGTGCGGAGTATGGTGGTGGGGACCCAAACCTGTCCTTACGGAATTGTTCTTTTTTATCCATTTATTTTATTTTATGTTAAACAGTCGATTTTGGCAATTGAAATTAATTATTCTCAATTAAGACTGCTTCAAAATATCGAAAAAACTTTTAAAAAAGCAGTGAGGCACTCTGGGAGTGTCCGGTGGGAAGTTTAGTTACGTTTTGTAAATGCAGGAAAAATTCAGGAATTAATGTGACAAATTCAAAAATCTAGGATGCATATAATATGACAAAATATGAATTTTTTTATTGCTTTAAAAACACAGAGGAAGCGGGGATTTGAACCCTCTACCTCGAGAGCAAGAGTCGGGCGCTCTGCTCACTGAACCAGCCGCTGTACTCTATTTCTCTCTATTTGCACATCATTGCTATTAAATTTTTATTTGTGTTGAATGTTTTGCTGCTGCAATTTTGTTTGAACCATGGAGATATCATGTATTTTCTTGAAGGAAGAAAAAAATAAACATATCAAACTTCTTGCGAATTGGATCGCATTAGAATTTTACGAAAAACTTCCGTTCGCTTTTTCGTTCGGTACGCTTTTTCTGGGCTCAGTCCTCTCGTTCATTTTTCGATAGCAAGCAAAGCAAGCTAAACTTTCAAAAAAATGGTAAAAAATTCACTAAAAGAGATAGATGTCTCTAAAAATGTATGCTTAAAAGGTACTTTTTAGCAGGCACAGCTTGAGTCCCGAATGATACTTTTACCTAGGGACAATCGCAATATCCAGAAGAATAGAAGGGTTTCATGGATATCTTATCTTCTCGGCATAATAAGTCAGATATTAATGTTCTATCTTAAGATTTAGTTTTTGCTAGAAAAAATAAACATTAAGCCAGTGAGAGAGAGTTTGAAGTGAAATTCCAGCGTCAAAACTCTTTCTACGCGACCGTCGTTCGATACTTTGCACACCTTCTATGGAGTCGTCATTCAGCATAATCCAGTTACCGCCAGATATAGTTCATGAATTCCAGAAGCATACATAGGTGCCACATCTATTGTGAGCGACAGAGGGCTGAATATCTGCGCTATATGCTAAAATCGTAGAAAAATCCCGTCATTTGTGGACCAATGGCATCACACAGACTTTTTCTGCATCTGAGCTTGGTAATAGATGAAAGAAGGAGGTGGGGCTTCGAGTTAAGGGGATCAACATTTTATAAAAATAATCAAAATAAAGACGTAGATCAACAATTTTAAATTGCTTTAAAATTACGCTTACTTTTGTTAAATGCGATCCAATTCGCAAGATGTTTGATATGCTTATTTTTTTCCCTCAAGAAAGTACATAATATCTCCATGGTTCAAACAAAATTGCAGCAGCAAAATATTCAACACAAATAAAAATTTATATTTTCCTATATTTATTGCTAGTTCCACCGCAAAGTTCTCTTGACCCCCAATCAGATAAGTTAGCTCTCGCCAACATGCAAAGCTCATGACTTTTGATAAAAAAAAAGTTATAAACGACTAGACAAACAAAAACAACCATTCCCTACGATTTTTCGTTGTCGTCTTGTTGCCATGCATACGAGTATGTAACAAATTCGAACATACACATGTCACTCCTGAAGTTTTTGTGGAGGGTGTGATTTTGGTCAAGTTTCAACAATCCACCTCTTGGATTTACAACTCATGCCTGAGTCAAGATAATTTAATTAAATTGATTAGACGTGATTTGTTTGCGACCGAAAAAAAATGTTTGTTGAAGAAAATTAAAGAGCATAGTTCACATAATAACGGTGATTTTAGACAATATTGATAAGAATTAATTAAATATGTTTTTTTCTCTATACTTTCGCTAATTGCGTATACATGTGAATTTGTGACCTGATTTGCAATGGTCAATTTGATTTTGATTGAGCTATATTTCGGAGTGAATGGCAAATGTTTGGTGGTCGGAATGATCTGTAAGAGATTTATTATGAAGAAAATTGCTGTGAAATTATTTGTTAATAGTTTCTGGAGCGTATAAGGATAGGAAAGTCTTTGCTGTTTTCAAAGCTACATTCGAGATTATCAATAAAAATTGAAGGTAAAATGAAAGTCGTATTATTTTTGGCTCAAAGATTCATGTTGCGATCTTGGGTTAAAAAAAATTAAGACTATGGTAAGAATGAAGCAATTATTGAGATGATTAAAGCAATTTAGCTTAGTAAAAATTCATCTCCGACCTCGAATAATTTACTTCTCAAGAAACATTACTAGTTGCCTTTCTGAATTTTCTTAAGTGAATAAAAACATGTTTTTCGTGCCCCCTAGAACCTTTCAAAATTATTTCCCATTAGGACTAATCCAATTTCATGGAGAATAACATCAAAATTAATGCAAAAATTGACCCAACTAAATACACTAGACAGCAAGGCACCTTCCTATCTAACATCCCTCCGGGCAAAATAAAAAGAACCAAAACGATTATCCAGAGAATATTCATGTTTTGGAAAATGGTCATGACTATAATTTCGACGGGCAGCGTTGTCTGAATTTATGGTCAATAATTGAATGCCACATTCTATAAAGACAGCTATTAACGCTTCGACTTTCCCAACAGTAATTGCTTTTAGTTTGCTACCACTCTGCCACTCTGCAACACTACTACTGCTGCTCGGACCACTAGAATTATAGTCCCTGTAATTTATTGAATCAAGTTTATGAAACAGCTTTGTCGTCAAATGTATGCTAATTGAACAGGATTTGTATCTCGACGCGGGTTTGTTGTTGTCAATTGCACTCCGAGCAAATGTTATGTCATACGGTATGTTTTGTTTTTAATAATAGCACAGATTTGTTGATAATATAATATTGATAGTTCATATGAATTGGATATAAGATTCGGTCTTGTGATATGATAGTTTCTCTTGTGGCTGGTTTGAGTATTGTTGGAAGAAGGTGTCGCCAAATTTTAGCAGCTAGACATTATGAACTTTCCTATAAAGTGTGGGGTACCATTGAGTCCTTGCTATCAGCTTAAGCCTCCTCATCCTCTTCCAAATGGCAAGCACTGATATTTTGATGCTGATCCTAAACTTTAAACGTTAATAAACCCAACTTTTAAAAACATTTTCTTAACAATTTCCAGAGTTACATTCCAACTGGATTCGAAAAATACTCTACCAAAACGAAAATCGGAGACTACACCGTCAACTATTCAATCTGGGATACGTCCGGGAGCGGATCGTACGACAGTGTCCGACCGCTAGCCTATCAAGATGCTCAAGTGTTCATTCTATGCTTCAATGTTAGCGAACCAGAATCTTTGGAGCATGCTATTCACAAATGGCTTCCAGAAGTTCGACTACACAGCAACATATCATCGCCAATTATCCTGTGTGGATGCAAGGCTGATATGAGGCTGATGGAAGCGCCCGAAGCGAATATTTACATGAATCAAGCGCACATTACCAGGGAACAAGCGAGTATTGCATGTCAACATATCGGTGCAACTGGATATGTGGAAACGTCCAGCCTGTATCCTGGCACAAAAGCCGTTGAAGAAGCATTTCATAAAGCTGCCGAAGCAGCACTGGGTATATCATCGGTTAGTACCGTGACATCATCGAAAACTCCGAAAAAGAAACGAAAGATCTACAGCATTGGGACGTTGGGAAAAACTGCCTCGATTCCGGAGGATCATCGAAAGGAAGTTGCGAAAAGTTCGAAAAATTGTAGCCTTATGTAGGATAGTTGTTGATCTATTCCAGAATAAGTTAGTTTAAGCGTATGAAATGTGGTCTGAAGACTAAGAAGAATTTTAGTGGCCTACAATTTGCTTAGTCGGAACCAGAGAGTTTCATGCAAATCAGCTCCTATTTTGCATGTTGCAGTTCGAACATAACGCATCAAATACGCGTCTTCATAGTTCCAGACGAACCTGAAACTTAAATTCAGGTCCACTAAGATTTTTTTTTTGAGTTTGAAGCATGTATATAGCACTGAAATGGTTACTACTAGTCAACATCTGGAATCTATTATGAAGCAATTTTCCCATCGAATTAGATAATGCAATACATCACGTATTTCAACGCAGCATTACAGCAATTGCGAGCATTTCAAAATTACTTTAAACAAATCTAAAAAATATATTAACTAGTATAACATATTAAGTAATTTCCCAACGCGTAAATAAATTTTTAAACATTCAATTCACACACAATTAATTTAATGAGAAAAATCAATCACCGAAAATAAACATGCTTAACTTTTTCAAGAAAATTATTAGTAGGTTTTCGGATTTTTTTTTTAATTTCCTTGAGCAATTCTGAAAATGGACCAACTAATGTTTATTTGAGGTGTTTTATCTTAGTAAGGAAAATTGCATCATATATTAATAATCTAGAAAAAACCCATTAAATTAAGACAAATAAAATTTCTCAGAAAATCAAGCTGTGATCGTAGAATGTGTAATGAAAAGAGAAGCTAATCAAACAGGGTGTAGGGTGAATTAGAAAATCTATCAATATTAATATGCTGTCATACATTACACGCATTTCCAATAGAGTTTTACATGATATATGAACATTTTGAAAATACAGCATCAACAATATTTGTGTACTCTTCTATACATCATATCCTTATTTTGCAAATACATATATAGAACGATAGCAATGAAACTTGTGAGATTTTATAGAGCAATAAACTGTATGTATACTCGGTATATTATTGTATGATAAGAATATTATTTTTTAATAAAAATGTATCGCTTTTTAAGCATGCAACTGATATAGTCAAAGAAATATATTTTTAAATAAAAACGAATTATCACTTACCGAAATTTGTTCGCTGATCTTTCATTTTGTTAGTAAATCTGATTTTTATAGCTTATAGCTGGAAAATAAAGTAACAAACACATTAAGGCATCCAAAAAGGTAGGAATAACACTAAATTAAATAAATAAAATACATTAGAATACATTAATTGAATTAAATAATTTACATTAATTTCATTTCTGGTCAATAAAAGCAGTTCTAACCAAAAACAAACAAAAATAAATCTTGCGGTTGTAAGAAATACATTGGGAAACAGAAGTTGAAGACTGTTTTTGGGGTAGCAGAAAACAAGGTTCAAAATAGACGATTGTGGTGTCTTACTTTCACAATCTGAGTAATCAAAAAAAATTGGGCCAGTGCGAGCCGAACTCGCAAAGGCAAATTTTAAAATATTTTCAAATAATTTCACAAAAAAAGGCTACCTTCAGTTTTAGGAAAAAATTAGACGTTTTGCTACGACTCGCGACATAAACTTTCAATTAATTATAATTAAGAAGTACCTAAATAAATTTCATTAAATTCAAAGAATAATTTAAAAATCCCTAACAACAACCTTTTCATTCTTTTCATCGTTTTCTTCGTCTTTGGCTTAAAGTCTTACATTCTAAAATTTCTAGTTAATATCTCATTTCATTTAGAGGTTAAAAGTATGTGACAGACTGCTGAATATAGCGTTTCAATTTAGATATATAGCGTTTCAATTTAGATGTTTTCCAAATCGAATTAGTTATGTGCTGAATCAAACTGGTAATTAACCAAAATAAATTGGTGCTTTTCCGAATCAAATCGGAACTTTACCAATGCAATTGTCATTCAAAAAGCGCCAACTTTTTGGAAAGGTGTCAATTTGATTTAAAAGTCACCAATTTGATTTGGAAATCACCTAAATTAAAGGGAAAATGGTATATAAAATAATACTTATTGTACATAAAACCTTGTGATATTTTAAACCATCCCTAGAAACGAACAAAAAAAATTAAAAACAGCGAAGATATTTGCCTTCAGCACACTATCAATGCCGACGTTTGAATTTTTTTCTGTCAGACATCGTCGACGAAATAAAAAAACTTCAACCGTAAAAAGATAACACCTAAAACTTAGCATAGGAATTTTTGATTGGATTAGGCTTTTATTTTATTTTTTATAAATTTTAAAATCTGTGAAATTTTGGTAAAAATCTGAGGTATTTCCAAACTGTGTCATTTCTACAAAAAAACTATTATTATTTTAAAATAAGAATATTTTTTTAGATGAGACCTGACAGCGATAAAAAATCCTACCATCGGCAAGGGTTTTTCAAAAAGAACTCTACTTGATGACTAATATACCCATTTATGATTTCCGAACGTCTAAAATAAAAATAAAAATCTTTGCAGACGTAAAGAGATAGTAACTAAAATTTAGCATAAGAATTTTTGATTCGATTATAAATTTTAAAATCTGATAATTTTGGTAAAAATCTGAGGTATTTTCAAACAGCTTTCATTTCTACATGAAAAATCCCTGTGCCATATCTTAGCTATTATTATTTCTGATAGCGATAAAAAATCCTACCATTGGTAAGAATTTTTTAAAAAGAACTTTACTTGATGGCTCATATCTCCACCATTTATGATTTTCTTTAAGAACAATGCATTCGTCTAAAATAAAAACTATTTGATATATTCTATATTTATAATACCCATTTTTAAGGCGCCAAGTGGTGTGATTCCTTAGAGATCCATGTGAGATTCTCAATTATTTTCTCTGGTAGCTATTGAATGATTAACAGATACATCTAACTTTATACTTATACATTCTTCTTGAAGCCTCTAAGACAACATCTTAAAAGAATGTGCTCTAAGCCCAACTGCTGTAGCTACTTTCTCCAATCCACTTTAATAAATTTTATTCAATTTCCAAACTACACTCACCTAGTGCCACTCCGCAAAAATAGAACAAACGCAACCAGCCAAGGCAGACAGACAGACAGACGAATAGTCGCCGGTAGTCAAAACATTTTCTCAACAAGTTTTTCATCATTTCAATTCGAATCTTTTCAAAAATTCAAATGGCTTTCGCGGGCGCGCGGCACAAATGTGTGTATGTGTGTAGGATTTTCATATGCATTCAGACTGCACAATTTATGCGCGACACGATTAGACCAACCAACCATTTGCCGCCCACATTCCGTTGAGAAATAAAATCTATATTCAGGTATGAGTTCGTAACACGCGGGCTCCTGAATCTCCTCCACATACGGGTTGCAGGCAAAGATACTTTGCCGGCAGACGATACTGAATAAAAGATTTTAATGATGGATATGTCGTTCCAGTGGAGTGTTCGCGGGTTCTTTTCACGAAATTTAGCACGTGCTTGCGGCATCTGGAATATTTTCAGGTGTAAGGAAGGATATCACGACTTAGAATTGCATGGTACCATCAAATTATCCACGCTTCTAACTTTTGTGGAAAATTTTCACGGATGCGGTTCAATTACAAGCAAATTACAGCAAAGAATATGTCATGATGCCATCATCAAGATGCGATCATTTAACTTTAAATACTCTTGACTAAGTGGATTTGCTACCACAATTTACCTAGTCGTGGTTACAGATCTTCTTGCATCACTCATACTTCTTTCTTGTGAAACTGCGACACTAGTCGAAAATCAAAATAATTTTAAACACGGATGCAGAGCATATTTGCAAAATATTGTCATCGATTCTATTTCGGAAGGTATTGAATGTGCAGACAGCATTCAATGAAGAAGTAATTATTGACGAATGCAGCCTTTTTGTCGTCCTCACTCCACCAGCGGTTAATGATGGTTTTTAAATACATCACTTTGCCACGATGACCCAGTTATGAGTTTGCTGAAAAGAAACAGCTGCCGACAAGTATTTGCGGCTACCAATTCGTTCAGAGGGAGATCGAAACGGCTCCAATTACTGAAACGGATCAATTTGCAGTGAAACCATCGTCACGTTAAAACTATCCCCATTCTGAAGTGTCCCATCAAAGATACAAGATACAACTGAATCGCATTTATCTGTAAATGAAAAACTCTGCGGTTGCATAAATTAAAAGCCATGCAGTATGTTTCGGTTGGCAATTATTCTCTACAGCCGGCAGAATATGAAAATTGTTCAGACTAATGCACATTCAGATAGTGCGAGAAGGTCACCTGTTGTCATACAAGATTGCATGCAAAAATATACTATGAGGCTATTTTCAAACGTGGCCTCAATATAAACATAGATATATCAGGCCAGTCTCTATTGATACCTTTTAGTGTTGCTTACAATAATTATTCATGCATACTGGATGCTGATCTGTAGACAAACAATTCTAGTGTACGTTTTGGCTGCTGGCCAAAATAAATTAGGATTTTTTAGAAATATTGGCAACGATTATGACAAATTGGAGACAGCAAGTACACGCTGATACATAGGAATTGAATTAAATATGTTGTTGTTTTCTTTTTGAAAAACGATCAGATGTATTAATTTTCTTAAGGAATCCGAGGGCTTAAAATAATCCACATCTGCATGAAGTGGACTTTGATATTTTCCGAACTAAACTCAATTCTGCCTAGACGCGTTACTAAATGACCCTTCCTATCTTTTCATAACGTCAAAAGGACAAGGGTAATGTCCTTTTTCGCCTATATACCATAAGGTTATATGATGTTGTTGTAGTACCATATCTTAAAAATTAACAGAAAACAGTCTGACCCATTTTAAAGCTGAAAGCCATAATTAGTATAAATGTTACATTTTTCATCTATCCTATTAATTGCACACAATTCAAATGGTCAAATTCCTTACCCTTTACAGAATCAGTGAAAAAACACAACATAAATTACACTTTTCTACTAGAATTAGCCATAAGGGTTAATCAAATTTCCACCTTTACGACGTGACATCCACGATTCACTGAATTTCTTAAATTTTACATTGAAGAAGTTCTAACGGGCAAATCAAATTTAAACCCATGTATGTTATTATAAACGGCTGATGGCTTTTATTTATTTCGAATCTAAACCAACCGCCACGCTTTCTCTTCTCATCGCGTGCGGCCTCACTTGACTAATTGACAGCTTCCGTCCTAACACCTCGACCTGTGGCCTCTGTAGGTATGCCATATCTAAGGCTAAATCAAAGCATAAAGAATACCTATTTTATTTTGACAGCTCAGTGTCCGAACTGTCAAAATACACATGAAACAAAACATTCATAAATTACCCTTCCATCAGAGAGAGAGCGCTCTGGTTTTCGTTCCTAAGCTCGTGCGCAAAAGGGTAGGCTGAAGTTCGTATTCAAATTTCTCCAGGCCGGATTTCGAATATGTAGAGAGGCGAGCCAACTATTTTATATAAGTTAACCGCGTACGTGATCATGTCAAAATCAGCTGACTTTACGCGAATGTGCATAAAATTAACGAATGCAGCGAGTACCCGCCCTGAAATACGTGACTGATCGAAGCCTTTGGGGCTGTCTAATTATCGTTTAAAAAAAATACATTCAGGTAACTCCGGCCATTTTGGATAAACCGCACCGTTTTGTTTTCGTTGAATTTAAAAAAAATCACAACTTTTAAATTAAAAAATTAGCCCGCGAATTCAGCGGCATGAAAATTCACCGTTTTCAATCGATACATGACTGTTGCTGCCGAATAGCATAAGCTCGACCCACCGTTTGAGGAGTTATACCCAAGCATTTGTAAAATAGCTCAGAAACACACCATCCCACTCACAAGCTACCCATTCTTTCTGTGAATATATAAACGCCTAAAATTGTCCAGTACACGCACCAATCTGTAGCGGAGGACAACCTCGGACACAATTTATTTGTTAAATAAATTGGGGTTGGTGAATGCGGTTGAAAAGGTGAGTGTCACCTCTGCAATTTTTTCTTTAATTTAATTGTGATCTTTTTTAAAATTCAACAAAAATCTCAGCAATCAAATCAAACTAATCAAACAATGTCAAATAAATTATTGACCTGACTTTAGCTATAAAGTTCGATTCTTGTTTCTTTAAATTACATCCGATAGTAGAATGGACGCAACAATCGCAAGCCAAAATAGTTCTTGGTTTGATGGAATTTTAGACGATTTGGAAGGATACGAGCTACCGGAAGCGCCTTTACTCGAATTGATATCATCAGGGGAATGGCCTACGCAAAACGACTCACGATTGCCTCATTTAAAATACGTCAATAATAATGCAAATATTCGTGCACATCGAGGAATCAACAGAAGTAAATATTTAGACTTAATTGTTTTATCGGGTTTCGTAGTGTTTGTATTCTGGTCACTGTGCAGAATATTTGCCAGAAGAATTCGATAGTTCACACGGAAATTAAGAACGAAGGAGATTTCATTGTAATGGATTCTTTTGTTTGGCCAATGAATAAATTATTTTATATGTAAAAAAACTACGATATTTTTTTCGCAATCCTGCTAAGCATCACATTTTCAATTGCACAAAAAACACTGGAAATACCGAACAAAATTTTGCCTTAATATATATATATATATATATATATATATATATATATATATATATATATATTGTAAGTTGTTGTAAGTGAAGCACTTGCTTATAGTCAAGCAACCATAACCATTCACCTGAAATCGTCGTCCACCGGACAAAAAAAGACAAATGGTTTCAATCACCCTTGCTTAATGAATTCAAAAATTTCCTTCCACATCGTTTTTTTTTTGGCAGAAATGGTTCAAATTTGAATTCGACCACAGATGACTTCGCCATGATATGCTTCCGTGAATGAACAGAAAGAAAGATTCTATAAGGAAGCTACTTCTTCAAACAAAACATTAACGCAATTTAATTTGATATAGTCAAACACCCAATACAAATTTCCACAGTGCGATTGTCCAGCAATGCTTTTCCAGTTCCACTTGCATATTTTGCAATTAAAAATAAACAAAACTTTGCACAATTAACCTCACATTTCGAATCAATATTATACGTGAGCACGTTCGATTTGGGGATTTGATTCGTTCAGAAGCCCCAATTTTCGACCTTCTAGACACAATATTTAACTGGAATTTATTTTAAAAATGCTCATTTTGTAGAATGCAACGCACCCAAATCTTATTCCCGAAATTGAAATCAACATTCTTTGATGTTCACCTTAAAACACGAAGCACTTTAGTTCACTCCCCCATATTTGGCAGCAATTCAAAACCACAAACTGTGAATCTAAATGTGTACTTCCCAATAAGTGGTGATAATTATAAAAATGATTCATTTTGACAAGGTAAAATAAACATTGGTAGGGGGCCAACATATAGCGTTTTTCCTCATTTACAATCGTGACACCATCTTTTAAAGAAAGAATAAATATTTTGTTTCACCATAGACTCCATCATATATACAATAGTTGCAAAAAATTGATTATTCTCTCCACAGTGATCACAGTGATCTAACTGTCGTCCATTTTGTGTTTTTTTTTGCATTTGCTGTTTTTTGCATTTGAAAGGTTAATTAAATTTCCAAAATTTAAATTACTACCAACGATTCATATTTTTTTGACGCAATTGAATTGAATTTCTCTTTCAATTTTTATTTTCAAAATCTCAATACATATGAAAATAAATATTTTAAAATTTTATAAAATGTATAGTGTCTTTGCAAAATTCTAAAAAAATATATTTAATGCTAAAAATAAATAAACATTGAGGATTCCTTAGAAAATAATCAACAAGTCGTCACACTTAGGAAGTAAGATTTTTTGACACTCCACTTTTTGACCCAAAGTTTTCATCAGATACCAATTCTTTGATCATGCTGTCTGCGAAACAAAATTGAACATGTAACAAACAAAAGACAGAACAAATACGAGTGCCATTCAAATATGTTGCTGTTCTTTTGCACTACTTTAAATTTTTCCTGTCAAAAGCAAGCGATGTACATTGCCAACGCATTTATTGGTGACACCTCAACAAAAAGAGGATGTCGAAAATTCTTCAATCATGTTTCCAGGTACTCAGGACAGCATAGCTTAAGCGAAATGTTCTTCTCTGAGTATTGAACACCTAGACAGACAATTAGGCTTGATTGTTTGCTTAAATTTTAAACTAAGCAAAAGTATAGAGTTCAGATCTCTCACTATTTATTTATTCAACGAGCATAGCTTCAACAGAAAAAAGCCTCTTAATTCGCTACCATACAATTGAATCCGAGCAGCACTAGTTGCAGATGCACTTGACAAAAACGCCACTCAATCGTTACACTCTTAAATAATGCCATTAATTTTTTCTGCATAATTAAACCTTGAAGTCAACCAGTTCGCCAGTCAGCACCGGCGTTGTGGTATTCATCACTCTTTTACATCCAAATTAATGATGACGACTCCCTGTGGAGTCAATGTCAGCCGTCAGCTATCCAAAGGAGACGAGGAAGACGACTTGGACTGGAGTGACTCCAACAAAGCGTAGAAAGTACTTTTGGGTATTCATTTGTTAATCAATAGTAGTAGCTCGCGCGATCCACCTTTTTTCCTTACCCAAATCCATCAAGCAATTCTTTCACGACGCCGAAGAGCTTACCATTCATTCATTCATTCGCAACAGTGTATCTATTGTAGCCACACTGGCAACGTTTGTGTTTATCCACGTTTTTTCAGGCTTTTCCGGCCCGCAAATGAAAAGAAGTTCACACGCTTCCGGAGACGAAGAATAAAGTGTTAATTTGACCTTGCCAGCAACTAATCTTTTAATATCATTTTGTTAATTACGAGTATAGTATTATTCGTGCGAGTGTTTTACATTAAAAAGAAGTTTTTACGCACAAACGAACTGCCATAAAAACTGTTCGACCATGAAAATGACATGGAAATTGTCGCCCCCGAAAGTAAAAAAATTCTTTTTTTCTGCACCAACAACTAAAATATCTTTTTATTCATAACATTAACAGGGTCAAGATCAAGAATCGTAAACAATCCATGTTAGAAATTGATTAGCTTTGGAATCGAGCCTGTCTAACGTGTGCAATTAGCGTGTTTGCGAATTAATGTTTTTATCGCGCGCTCCGTTTCCCCTTCCAATCTCCGTATCTCTGTGTATTTATATAAATAATTAATTAAAGACCCCCTTGAGGCATATTGCCGCCGTGTTGGCTAACTAACTAACAAGCAATGCTGCTTGATCGCGTAAATGTCTTCGAAAAGTATCTTTCGAATGGCACGAGTGTTTCTTGAAATGAATCTCGCAACTTAAGGGATATAGACATGTAAATATTTTATTCAAGAAAAAAATGGCAAGTCTCCCAAAAGCTGATATATTAAAAATTGAGAGAAAAATATGATTTATTAGCAACATATGAGGTTTCTCCAGTTGCGAAGAAAATTTCAACTCGAAAATAGAATTGTTTCGAATAACCAATGTCGGGACCAGCTCTGAAACAATTTGCTCAGTCCTTAAAAAACTTAACTGACTTAAAACAGTGTAATCAGGATGCATTAGAAGTATCGACATGCAATGTCGTATCGTTGGTGCCTGTCGATTTATTGGTACTCGTTATATTTATTCTTATGTTCTATGTATATAAAATTTCGACCGCTACAAATTTCAAAAATTTGATATATATATTCTCAATTTTTTCCAGCTTATACATATCATCTTTCGATTTCTATCCAATTTTTTCTAGGCTAGCATGAATGTTAAACCCCTAAATTGAATCATGTAGCAAGTACTATCCTATCTAAGTGCACAAAACTGTTACGCTTGTGCATATGTCTACACTACATCAATTTCTCATAAGAGATCTGCTGGCGCCTTTATGTATTTTCATTTGATTGGACATACGACACTTATGCGCTCGTTATGAATATGAAGAATTCTTTGAAAGAATCATTAAATTTCTGGAATATTCAAATGCAATGTGTATACAATAGCAGGATGAATTGCAGAAAAATTATTTGGTCAAACACACCAGAATATAAAGGACCATGCTTTCCCATCTTTTTATTCAGGTGTTCGTAAAGACAAGCAATACGGAAGTATGGTCATTATTCAGACACGCCTCCTATGTAAACGATATACGAAGTGTGGTCGTCTCGGACAAGATTTTTTGTTCTTTTTATGCCGTAAATGTGTTAGATATTGCATGCAAATTTCTATGCTAGGTATGCTTATCTCACCTGAGGGTGCGACATGTCGTTTGAAAGTGGGTTACTCCAGGCATCGGATTATTTGGTAGCGAGATTTTCTGGTGATTTCGTACTTGGCGGAATTTCGGTTGAATTTAACTCGCGAATTGCGTGTTACTAGTCGCGCATGTGTGATTGGGAATTGATGCAGAAAAAAAATTAGGTCAATCGAAAATTCGACTTGGCAGATGACAAAATCAAATTTAGAAAAAAATTAACACCGAATAATATTATCATTAAAAAAATTGGTTTGGTAAAACTAATTTAAAACCACTGCCAATAAATGTTGCGAAAATTTTTACATTCAAAATATTGCAACTACGACTGACTTAAGACACAAGGTATCAAGCCCTACTACTAGGTATCTATCATAATTGAAAAATTATATTGAAAGAAGTATGATGGTCACTTTTTTGGAGGAAATAAGTTAATTTCGATTAAGTAAATCGAGTCTCAAATTCAATTTTCGACCAGCATCGAAGATATGCTCTTAGAAACTACCGAAAAATAACTTAACAATTTTAGAAACTAAACTTTGCCAGAAATTCAGTATCGTCCCATGTATAGTCCCATTCAATTACGCACAACAATCTTTTTTTCTATAGATTGATCAAATTCAGGTCTAGGTGTTCTGCCTCGCATCTCCAACATCACGCATGTTTGTAAGCGTGTAGACACATACATAATGAATGTCTGCTTTTGTCCGATTTGTCTGCTCAACATTTAGAAGCTGGCATTTTTGTTGTTGTTGTTTCTACTTAAAAACCTTCCAAGAGTTGCTTTTTGTATTTTCATTTGATTGCAAAGCGATGACAAGTGATAGATAGTTGCAATCAGGAAAACATTTTTTCGATATTTGTCAACACATTCTAGATTTTCTGAATTTGAAAGCATCCATTTCTATAAAATCGGAGAGAATTTTAGAAATGTTTCTTTTATGTTTTCTATTCGGTAAGAATTTTTTTAGGGGCTTTGCCTAGACAGTTGATAAATGAAAATTAGTGAAATTGTTACAGCAATGCTCTTGATTGATTTTCTTTGGTATATCATTCAAGGCAAAAGAATTAAAAATAAATGAGTTTGAGACTGTTTTTTTTTTGGATTAAATTATTTATTCCGTTAAGAATCTAGTGTTCTAGGCGATTGAATTTTTGTTACAATCTATTATCAAGGTCATTGTGATGTTGGCATATTTGCAAATCGATTGAAAAGTGACTATCAAAATGGTTTCTGATAAAATTCAGCTTTGAATGGATTTCTTAGATAAGAAATCATAGTTGAAACTGGGACATGTTCAGATCTATTTTTTATAACCCGAAAAAAAATCAATCAAACTGAAAACGTTCGAACGAACAGTAAATACCTTAAATTTAATTTAAATAGTTATTGCAGAAATGAAAAATTTAACCGCATTATTTTGTCGATATTTGTGAAAAAACTATCACTTGCTACTATTATGGCAACGTAATTAGATGTCAGTGTAAATTCCAGAAACTCATCTACAATATTCTATTCTCCAGATTGCTTAAATCTTAGCCAAACGCATTCTAAATTCAAACCAGTCAGCGAATTCATTAAGAAAATGATCAAAATGAAGATATTCAAGCAGAAGGAGGATCTTATTCAAAGATTGTTGTTATACATAAGTGCTTACATGCAAATTCCAGAAATTATATGATGTAGCTGTGCTCAATGCTCTTCATCGTTTTTAAAAACACTAATACCGCAGCAGCAACCACATTCCTTCCGCTTACATATCTCAGCTACTCAAATCTATAAATTTTCATTGCAAACCATTCGTCGATAGATGTCGTCACTAGTAAATTTCTCGCGTTTCGTTTAGTTTGGTGCGCGAAATTCAAATCTGAAGCTACAGTTTTTTAAACTTATATATTTTTTTTTATCTTTCAGGGTAAAAACAATTAGGATGCAAGATACTACTATGCCAACTTTCACCTAAAACCTTTTTATAGTTTCCCCGTAAGACGAACACAGACTGATGGGAAGAAATTCGTTAAATGGTATTTTTTGTTTCCACTGATTCCAAATAGTCCTTTAAATATATTTTTCTTAATTAAATCCATTGTACAGATATGGGCTCCTCTCTGGGTCAATGTTAAAACCAAGCAAAAAGACGCATCCGCTTTCCCTGATCTATAAAATGTGTATTTAATATCTCACAATTTTCAAAAAAAAAAGATCGCGCGTAGGTCGTGTGACTAATTAAATTTAACCTTTCCAACTCCACAACTAATTGACCTAATTTCAATTTATTGAAAGCATTAAAGATTGAAAAAAGCATCTTCAACGTCAATTTACAAAAACATAATACTCATTAGGCAAATTGATAGTTATCTTGCCATCCATTAAGTTTGATTCAATCTAGTTTAATCGCCATTTTTACGGACATTCTTTTCATTTGGAATCATACCACCTATATTTAGCAAATGATACGTTTTTGTCAGTAAAACTATTAAAAAAACAATCTTATCCGTGACATTTAAATTAATAACTATAAATCTAAACACGAAACATGATCTGTTTACAGCAATTTCATATTGGATACATTTACATATTGTTCATAAAATTTTATGCATAAAACTGAATAAAAAATATTTAAAAAAAAAGACTTTAACAAAAACAATTTTCAGATGCAAAACGTTAGCAGAAGACAAAGTCTAGATGCAGATCTCATTCCCGAAACATGTTTGCTCTATGGTTTTCTGTTGTTCAAAAAATACAAAAAATATCATAAGAGTTAGTTTGAGTGCAAAATTATGGATATGTAGTGGTTGCTTGATTGGTTGGTTGCACATGTGTGATGATGGTGTTGTTTGTTTGCAGCGCACACACTTTTGTGAATTTTGTGTAGGACTGACCTTTGAGTGTCCCCATAAGAATATTGTTTGTTGTTGTTGATAATGTTGTCGATTTACTGAAATGATTGGATCCATTATTTTTGACCAATCGAATTGATGCATTTTAACCATTTAATTCGTCAGAGTTGATGATTTATCATAGGAGACGATAAGCTTAATAAAAATAAAATGATTCTGAGATAGGAATGGATCATAATGGAAGTAGGTTGGAAAGGTATTTTATCGGTTCATGGTCCAATCTATTTTATTATGATGATGTACAAAGTCTTGACCGAAATCAAACTTGCAGGATTTTGCTTACAAGATGCGTTAGAATTGAAAAGCTTTCCTTTAGTAGATTATAAAAATTTTGGCCAAAAAGCAAGGCTAGTTAAAATGATCAAACAAACGTATCTCAAACATCGGGCAGATCATTTGTGGGACTCTTCGCCAAGTGCGTGTTATTGCAACGATGGCAACAGTGACGAACGAGAGTGCTTGTTATATTTTTGATTGAAGAAATGCATCATTTGAGTAATGCTGTGAAATATGAGCTGAAAAATGATGTCGATTTTTGATGGAAATTAATATTTTCGAACGAAGCTCAAGTTTATTTTCGAATTTACACATCTAAATCACCGCAAGTTCACGAGCAGTTGAAAAATAACAGATGAGTTTTGCAGTGGTAGTCTACTTCATTCATAATGAAACATTATTATAAATGGAGTGCGCTACAGAGACAAAGTACATGATTTTTAAATTTGTAGTAATTTTCACATATACTCTATGAAATAAAGCAACAAAATAAGTATTTATAGTTGAAAAAATCATAATCATCTCAAACATAAATCACCAGGAAAGAGATCAACAGAAGCTCCTATACTATCAATTCTAAAAGTCAACCCATGCTAATAATCTATCTATAAACCCTTAAAACTAATTGACCAATAAACTGTCTTATCAACTGAATTTCTATGGGAAAAAAACACATCTCATCAAACCGTAATAATCAACCTATCACCGACTTTAATTGAACCGCGTTGTAAAAATAGAAAGTGATTAACCACACCGCCAGAATGACTAGTCTCGCCTTTCGTCATTTTTTTATTATTTTACATAGTTTTTATAGCATCCCCATCGAGATTCTAACCGCAAGCGTAAGATACATCGATGACTTCATAATTAGTACGTAATTACAGAGAATGTCACGACTATGACGTCGTCGATGTATCATTCGATTTGTGGGCTTGGTCCCGACCCACTTGTTGGCATTTTAATCGCCAACTCATTTGTTAACACTTGCATTTGATGACCAACCGTCCAGAAAGTTGTTTCTGAAATTATGGAAGGAAGGGAGCACGATCGCGTAATGTTGATGAATTGATGTGCGGGTGGATCGTGACATTGAAAATGTTAAGGGGGTGTGCTTGGTGTTGCGATGGAAATTTCAAACGTGAGTTTATATGAAGAGGTGTTGTTCTACGGTTTTATATGAATGCTTGATATGAATAACGAAAAAAATGATTGGAATGTTAGATCAATCTTCAATTTCATGATTTTGAAGATTCTATTGAAGTTACGGGAATATCATCCAAGGATCAACACGTTTTTCAGTGAACAAGGGTGAAGGCTATTTATCAACCTATGTTGAGCAGTTGTGACTGCCAGGAAGTTTAATTTGAGGTTTGTTCCAAAAAGGTCTCGTTCAGAAGTTTTCTGTGTTTAATTCTCTTCCAGAAATGCATCAAAGAAAAAGTCAAAATTCGTCTTCTTCCTTATAATATACAAATTTTCGCACACATCCTTTTATCTAAACATAATCAAAATTTATTAAACAAACACTTCATGTAAGGAAAGCATCTGTAGTAAATAAAGTCAACTATAAGTAATTTAATCTATAATAAATTAATCAAGTAAAGAAAATTGATGCTTGCCTACGAAAAATACTCCAAACTCAATGAAAACAATGTTTCGATTTGCATGAAACTTTCTCTGACCGTATCGTAAAATAAAGGATGGGCGAGAGAAACCATCTCCGTTTATCCATACATTTTTTTTACAAGGCCAGAAAAAATATCAGTCAAAGGTTGTTTCGGCCGAAGGAAATCATTCAAATACTTCGGAATCAGTCATAGTCCACCTTGACTAGTGTCACGACTAGAAGAGTAAGCCAGTCAAAAATAAGAATTCAACAAAATAAACTCTTTTCTTACAAAAATGGGCTTTTTGTGCACTGTATCTATGAATTGCATTTCTATTGGTCATCGCTTTACGAACCATTCCGATAATATAGCCAACTTTTGAAGATTTCAACATCTTTCAGTTCACCGCCTCTCATGGTTGCTGTTTCTCCCGGTGTTGGCACGGTGCTACAATTATCTAACCTCCTAACAATAATATGTAATTTTCTTCTTGTTTAACTTATTTCTGATAATCCATTCCTATGGAAATGCTCCCTTAAAAAAATCTAATAATTTAATTTCAATCTCTACCCTCTGCGTCTCAGCGGCGTGAGTTCCTTACTGGTTTGACTAACAAGGAGGTGGCAGGGCCTTGTCCTCTCAGATATGGATGAAATTTGGCATATAAGTAGAAGACGTCAAGGATATTCGATCCTTAAAATATTAGACCGGCACACACCCCATTTTTTGAGAAAACCGCCTCTAAAGTTTTTAGCGTTGCTTATGGAGTAGTAAGTTATTGCATCTAACAAAAGCGATGCAATCTAGGAAGCAGCACGACTAGCTCGCGATGAAGAGGTCGTGTGTTCGATCCCCGGTTGGTATTGTTTTTTTGAATAAGTGTCGTCGTCGTGTGTTCGATCCTAGGTGGTATTGTTTTAAATAATTGTGAATTTAATTAGTTTTTCTCAAAAACGGGGGGGGGGGTTGTTGCGATCTAATATTTCAAGGATCGAATATCCTCTACTTATTGCCAAGTTTCATCCAGATCTAAGAGGACGATGCTGTGCCTCCTCCTTGTAAATACTATTCGCTCCGGATGAAAACGATTCAAGTAATTCTGTTTTCATTTGGACCAACCGCTATGATAAATTTACGATTCGACTTTTCCTACATCCACCGACGTACTCTCCTTATAATTTGCAACAAACAAAAACCAGTCACCATCAGTCCAGTTAGTAAGTCACTTCATTTATATTCTGAGATGACTAACCCTCTCTTTTCTAACTGCCAGCTTGGCTTCGAATTGCACGCTTCAAAATAAGTATATTCATTAGAGTAAACACTATTAATATCTATATCTACATTTGTTTGGATGTACATACATATCTCGAACCGGAGCCAATCCAGCCTGGTCTGGCCGGTCACGATTATTACGTCTTAACACCACAAGCCATGACTCCCGATTACTATTCTGCGACAATGACATCACTTGTGATTAACAATTTGCGATCATATCGTTTTCGTTTTCATTTTCATTTTATTTTCCGGAGTCCTCTCACCAACATTGCAGCAAACCGCAAGTATCTTGTTCTTATTAGAATATGATGATGGTTCTTGGGGCAACGTAGCTAGTATCTCGACTGAGATTCTGTTAGTATGCGATCTAGCCGTTGCGTCCGTGTGTTCGTTATGATCTTGACTCAAAAGTTACCTACTATACTATATGTACGCTGAATATATAATCATAGGTAAATTATTGATTATAGTGTCCTAGAGAGATAGTTGGAATGATCGTTTGCTGTTATTGCTGTTGTCTAAATTATATTACTCATATAGACTTTCTTAGGCGCATGGATTTGTTGGTCGTTTATTGCTTGTTGCCTATGCGACGGAGCCGAAGATTTATGAGACAAGAAAACTATAATATGACAAATTGTTATAGTTACAAATGGTGAAGAAGGAATTTTTCAATTTGAAGGTCTTGGCTATATCAGAATCTAGTTTCAGAGATTATCAACGAAGGGGATAACAATGTTCAAGGATAGATATTTTTGATATAAAACCACTCTTGAAAATAAAATAATAATTTATCAAGTGTGAAGTAGGTTGTGACCATGACAGGATTATGATCGGACGAATTTTAAATCGTTAAGATTTATTAAATTAGTTGCAAACGAAAAAAAATGGCTTGACAGTGTTAGCTTGTTAGGCATTGGACTATCTATCCATTTGACATGATTAATTTTTTTTTGCAATGTCTTTCGGTCATTGGAGTGGCTAGTCATGAATTTGAAGGATTGCTTTCAGAGAGCCAATAATTATAGTAATCAGAAAATTAATTAGCATGTAACACAATTCATGCTATTTGAATTTGATTCTATAGAATATAAAATCCTATTCTAAAGAATTAGTGTAACTAAAAACATTTCAAAAGGTAGACAAATTCGTTCGGCTTCACAACAAGCTTGTTAGAACAAAATACAATCAAGTAACCGATTCGATTCCACGATACCTAGATAACCCTGGTTTCTTACTAATTACACGAAAAGATTGCAGACAAGGACAAACAAGAGTCAAGCACAAAAAAATGATCCTTGATAACATCAAGACTTCTACATGCTAAAACTCGAACTAAGTACATACTGAAATGATCTTAGTCACCAACTGTACACTTTCTTTCTCAAGATTGCTCTTAAATTGCAAAACGAATATTTCTGTTGATTTTATTTCCTGATAAACAATTAAAAATTGTTGATATTTTTGTTGAACCTCAGTGAAGATGGGTCAGTCGAGAAGATTTGGAAGCTCAAATGAATCACTCGATTGTGTTAAATAATTTAATTTTACAAATTTTAATTTAAGTTATTATCAAATTGTTTTTGAAATTGCTCACTAGGGTCAAATAAAAAATGTACTACTAAATTGGTGACTAATTTTTTGGTGATTTGTCCACGCATAGAATTTGCGAAGTGTTCACCAAAAATGGCATTTTTCAATTTGATTTTGCCTAAATGATTTCACATTTGATTTCAAAAATGCTAAAATGCGATATTTTCAACGTTTTGAAAAGTCTATATGGAAGAGATGATCATCTTATTTGCCCGAAAATAATTCGTGTTTTGTTCACAGTCTATATTTTATGAGAAAACATCAAAATACATTCTCTCTACTATACATTTCGGCAAAAAGACTGAGGTGCCTTTCGTAGTATAAAAAACAATAGCCGATTACTCTAACTCTAAACTCCATTCTAAGTTTTTACTGATAGCGTGACACTAGATCATGCATACTAGTCCCGCGATTCCAATGAAAAACTTCAGTTTTTTAATCGCTTCGTCCTAACAACAGAGCATTCTGACAAGCCCAATTTATGTTTTAATTATCCTCACTGTACAGGACCCCCCTTCCACCAATCCACGACACATATCGCCACTATTAACGATAGTGCTGGTTGAAGACTCACATGGGAGCAACTACAACGTCCATTCTTTGCTACTAATTACATTAATGGAAATGATCCCAAACGACCTCCTCTTCGACCTCACGTCCACCACGAACACATATCATATCCCTATTCACTTTGGAGCCTTGCAACATTGCTTTTTGGCCCCGCCACTATTTACCCTGTATTTTGCGGCACCTGAAAGCCAACACAAACTACTCCATCCGAACAGAACACATGAGAACTTTTAGCACTTCTCTCCGATGGCCTGGCCTGAATGTATGTTTGTTGGCCAGAATATAAATGTTACAAATTTAATAGTTTCAAGGAGATGTGCAAATAAACAAATTACTCTTGTCTTGACTGTTACCATTTTAGAAAGTCCGGGTGGGGCCGGCCGGGTTGGGTTCTGCGACGAAACCCGAACAGATGGAATGGATTGAGAATTTTTTTTGTGGAATTTCGTAAATAAATTTAGATGTTTGCAAAGAAAATGTTTAGCTGGCCAGTTTGTCGGCTTTGCCCGGCCGCCCCGGTGGCTGGATTAAAAAAAAAGATTGAAACTGGACGATTGAGACGCGTGAATTTTCAACATACGAGTATGTACAATTTACAGCAGCACGCATGCATGTAAAATTGGGAGTGTTTGTACGTGAGTCGTTAAAACGAGGATAAACAGGTCACGTTTTATGTGAAAATATAATTTTAATGTTTGAAATGATTTAAAGTTTATCGCATCCAAGTTTCATGGCTGTACAAAAATTTTCATAAAAAGGCTGCAACATTTAAAGTCATCAAGGATGAGTTGGTCGTTAGCAAAAGCTTATAAATAGGATGACGAACTTTCGACCTGAATTAGGGAAACATCGGAAACATTGCTTGAAAAAATAAACAATCAATTCTATTAAAGCATTTCAGCCGGAAAATTCATTTCTATTCTAAACACCACCAAAAGAAAATTGAACGATTTATTCGAAAAAAGCAGTTTATCTTCGTTTTGCAAATGATTATGAAAAGGTTAAAATAAATCATATAGATAAATACAGAAATTAATGTGACAAATTCAAAAATCTAGGATGCATTTAATATGATAAAATATGAATTTTTTTATTGCTTTTATTCACACAAAGTAACTTAAAATAAAAAAAAACAGAGGAAACGGGGATTCGAACTCTCTACTTTGAGAGCAAGAGTCGGGCGCTCTGCTTACTGAACCAGCCGCTCTACTCTTATATTTGCACATCATTGCTATGTATTGTGCTCACTCTGAATTTTAAGACAAACTTCCGTTCGCTTTTTCGTTCGGTACGCTTTTTCTGGCCTCACTCCTCTCGTTCACTTTTCGTTAGAACTTCACAAAGAAAGCTAAACTTCCCAAAAAAATCTAAAATGAGTCGCAAAATGCGGCAAACGACAAAATAATGAATATAATTCGAACATAGAAGTAACAAATGGCATATTTAAAGCCGTTTCTCATACTCTATGCTTTGGATATGCACCAATAAATTACACCTATATAATTTAATAAATATTAATGATAAATAAATAAAATTAACATTTATCCCAGTCATATCTAATTTTTCATTGAACCCACACCATTTCCAATTAAATTATTATTTATCCTATTTATTGGCATATTCCTATTAATTTCAACATTTTCTGTCTCTTAATTACCTTGCACGCTAGCACAAACTCCACGTTTGTAAATATCTGCTTAAAATTCATTTGGCAAAACTCATAAAAAATATCAATTTCCGTATTCAAACATACAAATCAACAAGTGCTAATCGACTTGAATGCTTCAGACTCCGCAAGTCCAAGATACAGATGCCTACAATTATTCGAAATGGAAATGAAAACGGATACAGAAGTATCTTTAATTTGCTTGTTGTCCAAAGACAACTCACTCAAGAACGCGACGGGCGCAGATACTTTAGTGATATTTTTTTCAGGTGGGTGGGTGTTCACTACCATGTAAATTCATAAGAGATGCAAATATCTGTTTTTGAGTGTTTTGTCGTTTTGCTGGATTTTTTTCTTCGTCTCAACACTGTGCTTGCACGTCCAATAAAACAAAGATTTTAATGTATTTTTACCGTATTGGCGAGAAATATTTTTTGCAGTTTTGCAAAGTGGCATCCAATATGTATATTTGCAATTTTGGTATGTTTGGAAATTAAATGAAAAACAAGAAGATGAATCGCTTTAACGACCTCCACACACAACTACAAACACAAATTGGTTTATTTGAATGGAACCAAGCAAAGATACATACTATCAAAGACATCAAGTCGAGTGCAAAATCGTGGACTATCTTTTTGGATACCAAGCTACTTACATATGTAGGTATGCCACATGTGATGGCAATGTACAAAGGTAACATATATATCGCAAAGATTTTTATTTCAATCTCATCAAGTGGAGTGGATGAAAAACAATTGGGCATTAAAGTTCTTTATGTTTTCTTGTTACGTTTCGTCTTCGCATCGAAAGAGGTTTCCCTAATGGCATCATTAATATCGCAAGCCGGAGTGAAGCCGTTTAAGCCGCAGATTGATTGAGGTACTTCTTAAAGCGATTTGCATATTAGGCAGACTTTTAAAGTGCGAGGTGAACCTTTATTCTGGAGTATTTTAATGGATGAACCTGAAAATCTTTTGAAATTTTTGCGTGTGTGTTTGAATGAAAACGATTTTGATGGGCAAAAGCTAGTCTATCGCGACGTTAGACCGAGATTCTTTAAAAAAAATCTGACGATACTTGTTGATTCTTGTACGATTTTCAACGAAATTATGTCTGAAATGAATTTTAATCCGATCGGAATCAATGATTGTCAACCTGAATGTTAGCGATCTTCGATATTTTTATGTTTGTTGTGTACCAGAAAATATACATATATGAGTCTCTCATCTGTCTAGAAACCAAATTAAATAAATCAATCAAATCTTAAAGCCATTTCGCAAGGAGTTCGATGGAATGCCTTCAGATAAAGGAAAACGAAACATAGTTGCCCATAAAAGAAAAAGGGTTAACATAAAAGATTTGTCCGAAACGTGTGCTCAAATATCTCAGATAATAAGTGACTTCAGAGTTTTCTAAGCACTAAGCATACAAATAAGATACATATAAGGACTGTATCGGAAAAAAATGACCTTTAGTTTTTCCTGCTTAGCTCCTGTTTGGGATAAGTTTATGTTTTCATCAGGTATGCAAAATAAGCTATAAAATGCTACAAAAAACCACCTAATCCATTCGTATTGTAAGATCACTCTTGAAAAGATGTCATCAAATCAAGGAAAAAATGTGTAGTTCAATTGTGTGCAAATACTTGGAAAATCCCCTTCGTAAATATTCGGTACAAGCAAAGGAGACTAATTCGTCGATTGCAACAGTAAAACGAACGATTAAAAAGCCCAAAAAGAGGCCTACCTATTGCTAGAAAGTCTGGATCAGGTAGAAAAAAGAATCTATCCGATACTCAGCCGAAAGATAAAGAGGAAGTCCTAACAGAGGAGTCCTAACATATCCATTCGAGATATGGCTCAAAAAGTGCAAACATCGAACGCAATGATTCCGAGGATTAAGAAGCATTATAATCTTAGATCAGAGAAAGTCCAAAAAGTACTCAATCGATCTGAGTAAAAGGAGAAAGAAGCGAAAAATCGGACTCGAAAGCTATACAGGGATTACCTAACCAAATTCGATTGTGTTGTGTGTTGAACGATGAAACATATGTGAAGGCCGATTTCGCACAATTGCCTGGTCAGGACTTCTATACAGCAGGATCAAAGGGTGGTGTTAGCCCAAAACATAAAACCAAAAGCAATTAATAACACTTTTACAGATATAATTATTAAGGTCAATTTTTTCGATACACTCCTTAATTTTTGGTGACTACATTTTATGGAGCAAGATCGGTTTTTCGAAATTTCATAAAACAATTTAATTGTTTGCACATTTATAATAAAATATTGATTTAATTCAAACTGATCACTATATTCCCATTCATTAATTCGATTTTCCATTTTCCATAAATTGTTTCGAATCAATCACAAGGTGAAACCGATCGTGATATTGTAATTCAATTGTCGTGAAATGGGGGTGGTGTTTGGTGTGACCGTCGTCCACCTCACTGCAGCCCATCACAGCAAAAACAATGCAACTTGCAATCACATCTAAATAATTTACACGATCAATTGAAACCGCCCACCGTGGTGCATGCCCGTCGAGGTGAGCATTTAATTGGTGTATCTTAGTATCTATCAATCCACACAATCTATGCATATACAATTGGATTATTTCAACCGATGACCGCCTTTTTCAAGTATAGATAAGAAACTACACTGAATGCTTTTACACTTCGCGTCGCAAAAGAAGCCGATGAAGTCCATACTAGAATTCGATTGGACGATTGGTGGTGATTGTTGATTATATGCGATAAAGACCCCCGACAAGAAGAGAAAGGTTGTCCCCTCACGCTTGTGGACAGCAGCATGAGAGGGAGGTATGGAGGGAGAATGTACAATCGTATTGATAGTGTAGCGAATTGCTACTCGATTACGTGAACTGTTAAATTTAACAAATTTAGACATCGCAAATCTAGTCAAGTCACTGAAGCTTGATTTAGTGTTATCTTCGATTTTTCCTTAAGATTGCCGGCAAGCGGTTTGCAGGGTAATCGAGGACGACCTTTGAATATTACTGATTGAATTGTGACAATTTATGATGTGTTCTTTTTGGTGTTAGATCGATTCATGTCCAAATATGATTATTTATCATGTAATTTTCTATTTTCTGTGAAGATGACGATGATCAATTGAATGCGGCTTGATAAGGTTCGGGCTTGATTGCGGTATGTCGTGATTGTATATCGAGGTTACATTTTTCTGCATTAATGTGATAAGATCATCGTTGATCAAGACTAACGCATGTTTTGATGAAACATAATACTCTCCGGATTAAATAGTCACTCAAAATTGAAGCTCTTGAATCTCATGTTTTTTTAACTAAGAAGTCTTGATTACACTATGTATTAACTCATCAGAAACTAAGTATGCTCATACAATATAACATTGGGTTTGTTGATCCACATGTGTATGATCCTTGGAAAACAATAGCAGGAATATTTCTAGATAATCATGGAATAAGAAATAACAAATATGTCTGTATGGACATTAAAAAGGCATTCAAAATTGTTTAGAACGTGTGGATCTGTCTTAAGGTGCTTATGTCCGTCACCATATTTGAAGGCAAACCAACAATAGCGATAACTTTTAAAACCGTATACTAACTATTCCTCAGAAGTGAATTGCAGAAAGGACAGAACTGATTAGCTCTTATATATATATATATATATATATATATATATATATATATATATTCTCTCTGTCAATAAGCTATTTAAAATCAACAAACAAGCAATGCCATGATCAATATCGACAATAGATCTCACCTTGTACCACCTATCAACGATATTGTAGGCGAGATCAACCAACACCTTTCCTCCTCAAATCAGATACTTATCTAATGCAACCGATCCAAGTACAAATTACAAATAAATCACCTAATCTCATTGGTATTTTGCCCTAGGAGCCGTTTTAATGAACCATTAAATGTAATTCTAAGACAATTTGCATCCACATAACATAACAAACGATCCCGAATCGCCTGTAGCATCATCTATAGATACCCACACTATCGACGCGCATTCAACGAACAGCATTTTCAATAATTGCACTCTGGTCAACAATATCTATTCTGTGTATCTATAAATTGATTGCAAACTTTTGGCGTCAAACGTGTGGACAAAAGATACAAAAGTGGTGGCTAATGGCCGGCCACCTAGGAATAGGTCGCCATGCCAACTATCTGAACAATGTTCTATTTTTGATCGTGCATAGTCAAAGAACCGACACTTTGAATGCAACGGAAAACACCATTCGATTGAGGTATACCACAGATACCTTAGATTTAAATAATTGTCATGCATGTACGACAATAATGTGACAAACGCATTGAATTCCAGAATAGTGCAGAGCACAACCCAGCCCATTATATGCATTTTGCAGAAAAGGGGCATTCTAAAACGCACCAATATTCGATCGAACATCCAATATTTTGGCATTCATTATACTTCGCTTAGATATGTTCTGTAACATTTTCAGATTGAATGACAACGCAACATGCAGAATACTCTCTTTAGAATGCGTTCACGCGCAATAGGTGGTAGTTGTGATGTTCCGCAGGGGTCCCGTGTAGGCGCGGTACTACTCGTCAGCCTATTCAGTATGTTCTAGCAGATAGATTATTTGCTAGCGACAAAATATGGTTGAGAATCAGCTTAATAGATGATTCTTCAAAATGTCTATGAACTGATGGCGAGTGGTTATTGGACTATTATGAAGACATTACGTGTATTTCAGGTACACACGAGCTCGCTCTTAGATTATGATTGACACTTTTGAAATGACCACGATTTTTCGAGTGCAAATTTATTGCTGAATACACTGCGCTCCGATCAATAAGGATCAGCAATAAATATATTTATTTCTTGTTTTGTTTGCAGAAAATAATAATATTTATGAATATTAGCGCAACAGTCTTCATTAACAATGAATTCGTTCTGCAACAATTATCTCAAAAAAATGCATTTCAAATGCAATAAAAATATTGCTAATTTGTTTAAGATAAATTTTACTCACCTAAATATGTATGGTGTTTTCGGGGGAAAATTTACTTTATCCTAATTTTTTATGTTCAAGTTTAATATTTAAATAGCTCTAAAAATTCGTTATAATTTGCCCACAAAAATTTCCAACCAGATTAAATTGTTAATATATTTACAGAGCCCAAGTGTTGATCCAGAGTATGGTTTTTTAATTTGGCTTTCGTTATATAGTCTTTCACAATTTGTAAGATATGATATTATGATAGAAATACTGACTAGAACCATTAAAAATGGTAGTATAGTTTAATAAATTTCCTATAGTCGGCTTCTAAGAGTTTCCTGAACAAATTTTACTGATTGCATTCAAGTTTCCATGAGTGTTATATCAAAACAACGTCATTCAATGAACTTTCATTATGTATTTCCAAATGAGTAATCATTAAAATATCTAAATTCGATGGTTTTAAGATAATAAAAAACTTTTATTTCGATTCATGCTTCATTAGTCATCTATGACAACAGCTCCAATATGTCTAGAATAGAATATTTACATATGGCAATGACTTTCAATTTTGTCAAATAATTTTTGTTGGATAACGTTTAGAACTGTTTGCCACAATGACAGGTTGAATTTTATCGGCCAAAAAAGTTGTGTAAGAGCTTTGGAGTCGTTTTTCTAAATGCAAGAACAGGTGCGTTTTTGGTAACTTCTTTCTATAGAGCGTGTACGAGGTCTGTTCAAAAAGTATCGCGAATTTTGAATTTCCGCAGGCTACGTGTATTCAATTTTCGATATTTTTGTGACGTTATGTTGGTACTCATATCCCTCACTTATGCTGACAAGTTCCGTCATTTTGGATCATCAGTTAATTTTTGGCTGCCATTTTGCTTGGACGTGATTTGGCTTGTCTTCGATTTTTGTCTATTCCAAAAAATGGATCAAAGAATCTGTATCAAATTTTGTTGGAAAAACAGCTTTAAGTGCGCGGACGCATTCCGAATATTAACTGTGGCACATGTTGAAGCTACCATGGACATAAACAAAGTTTATCGGTGGTACAAAATGTTTTCAGAGGGCCGAGAAGATGTGAACGACGAACAGCGTGCCGGACGCCCGTCAAAAACAGATGAAAACATTGATAAAGTGAAGAAAATAGGACTGGCCAATCGTCGCATCACCGTCAGAGAAGTTGCTGAGGACCTAAACATATCGATTGGCTCGTGTTATTCGTTTTTACCAATAATTTTAACTTGAGACGGGTCGCCGCGAAATTCGTATCAAAATTGCTCAATTTCAACCAAAAACAGCATCGCATTAACATTGCTAAGGAGGTGTTGGACTTTGTCCGTGACTATCTAAAATTTGCTCCAGAGGGACATAACTTTTTGACTTTGAAGTTTTCTTGTTACCAAAACTGAATAGACCCATGAAAGGACGACGCTACGCCACGATTGAGGAGATAAAGACGGCACCGAAGAAGGAGCTAAATAAGATCACAAAAAATGATGTTTTGAAGTGCTTCGAGGATTGGAAAAAACGCCAGAACCTTGAGGTTAAAGTTACCTTCTTTATTTGAACAACGGAACTCGCTCGTCGTGATTATCATCATGATATGACTCAGGTACTTATTTACAGCAGATTAACTTGATGGTCTGATATCAAATCACATTTTCCACATTTACTTGTCACCAAGCAGCCTCGAACCTAGTGCACAGTGCATAGGAAGCTTACAAACGCTGGATATACAAGCTGATGAGCTTACTATTTAGTCTAAAGACTGTTGACCGAAAAAATTCGGAACTACCAGACTCAATAGACACAGACGATAGAACAAAAAGAAAAAATGGTTTCCGCATCATTTACATTCCATTTACTTCCGAAAAATATCTGAGATGCATTTCACCAAAAATAAAAGACCAACGATTCTCATGCAACCGAAAAAACCAAGTGCCATCAAGCATTAAATTGCAATTTGTTGCTGTCCGATGTCTTAACGCGACTGTCGCTCAAAAAACAATTCGGCCATTCAGCTGACAGTTGTTGAAAATAGAACAAAAACTTCTGTTAAATATTTTTTTATTTTCAGATAGATAAGTAGCTGATGGTTGTGACTTTTCAGACGATACTCCACACATGTTTCCGTCACGCCCTGTCTTTGATGTGACAGAGATGAAGCATTTAAGATTCAAACCCAGTGCGAGAGAATTCGAAACAGCTCCATTTACCACTTTGTTGATTTATTAGCGAATCAATCGTACAGTAGCCCCTAAGGAAATTTCCCACACATGAACATGTACAATTTTTTTTTTCTTCAAATTACTTAAACCACTTGTATCATAGCCACTAAGCCATAATTATCAAATTAAATTCGATCTTGACGGCGCACATGGAACGCAGAGCTTCATATCGTTCTGCACCCATTAAAAATTCTAATTTATTACACAAGATCTATGGAAAGAAAAAACTTTCAAGGATCACCATATTTTTTAGATTCCCATAAATCTATCATCTTATTGATCCGATCAAACCATCACGTTTGTGCCATTTACTTAAAATCTCGATTCAATTATTTTTTGCACTTACACCAGCTCGTTGACAAAAGCCAAACATTTGCAACAAAATATAACATATATTTATTTATATTAAAAATTGCAGACTGATAATCTCAAGATGAGGAAAACCATTAAAAAAACGGATCAAAAGAAATATTGAAAATGTGAAAATAAAAACAAGAAGATTATGGAAAAAGTCATTTCGACCGCAAGAAAACAGCATGTTCTTAAAGAAGTGGAGACAGCTTGATGCAATATGGCTTGGTTGTCTCTCCGTCCGTCTGTCCGCCCGCCTACCAGCCCGGCCGCACGACCGGTGTCGGAAGCGGTGGCAGAGCGGCCAGAGCAATACCAGCAGGGGTCTGAATGAATGTTAAAAGTATGTAAGTAGTAGCAATAATTGTTGTTGAACTTGAACTCATTTCTTCTCGATATTCTCATGTTAGTTTATTTATTTGTTTGTTTGTTTTTTTCTTGGTCTGTTGGCGTTTTCTCTAGTTTTCCATCTTTTAATCTTGCCAGGAGACATTGATAATTCATTTCTTTGGCGTGAGCGTGTGCGCTTGCTGTATCTGAGATACTAATGGTGGGCGGGGTGCGCTTTTACATATGGCAATTGGCAATTGAAGACGATGAATGCGTGGTATGTGTGGCGAATGCAAGCAAAAGGTACCGAGTTAATTTTGTATGCAGGTGGTTTAGAGACGAGTTGGGATGAGTAAATTGTTGATGTGCTTGGACATTTTCGAACAGGTTCTCCGGGGAATAGTCAGTAATGCTTTCCTGAGATCCATGCCCAGATCTTCAGGAAAACTGATTTGTTTGATATTTTTGCATGGTAGACTATTACTATTAGCGCAAAAAAAAATTACATAGCCTAGATAGAAGACCTACTACCTTTGAACACACTAAAGACAAAAAGTTCTTTTGAAGAAACCTTAGGTTCAACATATCCACTCATTTCAAAGTTTTCATGAAAATTGATGTATCCTAAAGTGCTTCTGGACGTCCGTAAAGGAATGACTAGACTAGCGAATCCGTTCTAACCAGTATTCATATGAATTTTTAGCCGAACCAGCGGTAGTTAACAGACAAAGCTACATGTTGGATATCTACCCATCCCTCCAATCCTTGAAAGCAATAACAATGCAGAACTTTTGAGCCAATTCAAAATTTTCACCAGCGATTTATGTTGTTATGTTTGTTTTTCTTTTTGCAAATAGGATAGGAATTCAAGTTTAAAATGTGATTTCGGTAAAGGTTAAGATTATGGCCCTCACCCCCGAAGGTGGTGGGAGTAAGGAAGATCGGAAGAGGGTTCCCCTACTACTATGGCATGAAAATTTTGTGGCGGTCAAGGCCCTATGAGAAGTTATGGGGGTTCCCCCACTAAAAAAATGATTATTTTGCCTATTTTCAAAGATCAAATGAAACCGTAAAATTGATCTGGGAAATGAATTTTAGACTTGCTGGGTGTCCAAAAAATTTGAAAAATAAAAGGATTTTTTATTGGTACAAAATAAAAAAAAAATAAAAAAAAATAAAAATAAAATTAACTTCTCATGGGACCGTGCCCGACGCGTATTTTTTATGCTATAGTAGTAGGGGCACCCCCCTCTCTTGATCCCCCTTCACCTTTTGCGAGATTTCTTTCGGGATCCACACCTTTTTCATGAATGGAACACCGCTTACAATGTTACGTCCATCAAAACGTCTACGCTACACTGAAATAGACAATTTTACGACCGAATACCAACAGCATTGGGTATTTAGCACAGATTTGCTAGAGGGATATCTTGTCGCCATAAATTGTCAACTGTTAGTCATGTAAATTTCACGCCTACTCGTTATTCAATGCATTTTCGAGGTGAACGGACGAATAACGTTCGCAACGAACGCACTATACGAGTATGTAGTGCTGCGACAAGAAAACAGTGTGAAACACATAAAGTCCATAGCCATCGGACCGTTGTCGTATCGGTCAGCTACCGCAATCGTCACGTACGGCATGTTAAACAGTGCACGCATGCTCATCAATAGATGCCGCCACGATTACAAATTAGCCACACCACACATGTCCTGCACTATGCAATTCCGCATTGTCCCGCTGTCCTCTGACCCTATTTCAAATGCTAGTGCAGTCTAGCATAGATAGAGGCTGCATTCTTGAAGTTCCATGCATCCTCAGAGCCATGCCCACCAGCCCAACGGGAAGAGTGCATACGAACGGTGATAGATACATCTCATGCAGCACAACACATACGCTTAAGCTTTCCAGTGTGATTGAGTGGGGCTGCTCCTCTGGCTCTTGGTGTCAGTCCGCATGGCGCTAGCACGGACGGTCTGGTATCCATCCATCCCCCCGCTTGGTGTATCGGTCGAGGTGGCGCATTTTTCCGGCATGATTGTCGCATCCAATATTGGCATTGATTGGCAGATGGTGGCGGCAACTATTGATCGTGGGCATGCATGCGTTACCCGCGTTAATTATATATAAGAATGCTCATGTCTCCGCACAGATTGGTGTTACATGGCTATCTACCAGACTTTGCATCCTGGTTTCACTAAACGTGAAAATAGCAGATCGGTCTAGTTGCCAGTGATTCCCGAGTATTGACTCGAATCCTGACCGAGATCTGATGTTCTATTCATATGAAATCCCAACGTAATGAGACCATGTCCTCTTCAAGTGATAAGTTTCAGACAAATCGAATCGTATTTGCATGCTCAATAGCAAAACTTGAGTCAGAGAATCTATTGCGCTTAAATCATCAACAATAAATAATAATCCAACCAGGAAAACTGTCTCCAAAAGATACTTGCTTTTACATACGTTTACCTCATCATTATCCTTCATTGACCTTTCCATCTAACAAACAAAAATGCTTCCATCATGATTCACACATCACCGAACAAGATAAGCATTTTCAAGGACCTCAACTTTCCTACCTGAATTACGTTCAGCAAACGTCTAAATAATATCTAGCCATCTAGACAATAAACCTCTTATTCTATTCTTAAGATGAAGTCAACACTATATTTATGGTGTATTACGAAATTTGCAAGGCTGAACGATCAATATTGTTATGAATAAACTCTTCAAAATTAAAACAAAATAATAGATTATTTTTTTACCTAAATAAAAACTATAAAGATTTACTCTAGCCAAACAGTTTTCGTAGTACGAGTTCCAAGAAAAACCAGCTGAAATCGTGCAATAAGAATGAAACGATCTGAAGAGGCACTCGAATAATTTGAAATTGATTGATGAAATTTGCATGTGTGTTGTGTGGTGGCACATGAGATACGCATTGTGAAAGATTGCAAATGAGATATTTTATTTGAATAAAATTGTTGAATAAAACAAGAAGACAATGAGTGGTCAGCAACGTCATTGAAGAGGCGATTTAAAATTAGATTTTTTTATTAAGTTGCATCTTTTTAGTGCACTCTCAATAAAATCGATTGTGGATTATCTTTCGATCCAAAATATTTCTCGCTTTTATTAACATGTCATCGAACTTTCACGCACTGTTAGTCATAAGAAAATGATCCTGCAATAAAATGTATACTTTTACGTTTGCCGTCCATGAAAAGATACTCTTACGATTGCGCGAGGATGCAAATAAATACTTACGTCGTATCCGAAACGATCGTACGACTTTCTGTTTATGAATCAACTGTAAACTCTAAAATGTTTTTTTTTTGAAATTTATTTTCAAACCATTCGTTGATGTACATCAACCGAATTTTGTTGACGATAAAACATTGAATGCAAGATAAATAATGGCTAATGTAAATTGATGATGCCATGCAATGTGCGAAGGCTCGAATCATTAATTTTGTTTTTATAAAAAAATTCATGACAAACCACATTCGATGCAAATGTGTGTAATTGAATGAATCGCGGGAGATTGCAATATAATTGTAATAAAAATTTTGATTTCAGCATTTCAAAGAATCTTTTGTCAGGCGAGCGTATCCATTCGGAAAATATTTTACGGCTTCAATAAACCTAGGCTTGCTTATTTACGAAATGTATATCTTATTCAATTTTCAGCACACATGCACATTCGACAGAAGCTAATTGTTTTCTTGATTTAATTATTAGATAGACATTCAATACTGGCTGGGTGTATATCCTGCAACTTCCACCTGGCGAAATTAATTTTTAGAAAGCATTTACACATCTATCAAGGTGTTATATGAATATTGGCAAAATGCCAGACCACACTTCAAAAGATGAACAGCATTAAAATCAAGTGAAAATTTTATTGGCCATTTTGTCGATTCACGAAATAGAATATGGAAATGGGTAAGTTGTGAAGTGATGAAATGAGGATATGTTTTTTTAGGCAAGCAAGAGTTATTATAATTTTAAAATGTTTATTTATTTTAGTTTTGAAACATATGCTGAACGAAGGAATTTAGTACAAAATCAAAGAGACATCATTGTAGTTCGATTTTTTCCCAATTTTGTTCATATTTGCGTATTGCTTTTTTGCATTGTTATTAAGAGGATCAGCAAAAATGTGAAAAATGAAATGAAGTCAATGGCAAGCTGGCAAATTCAAGCTAGGTTATCAGGCAGTATCAGCTCAAAATGCTAGGTTAATACTAACAATAAATTATTTTATATAGTTTTCAAGAAAATCGCCGTTGAATCGAGACTTTAGAAAGAAAGGAAGACGCTGTATAGTCTACACAAAAACAGGAAGATAATTATGATGATGATCGTGTAGGCTAACTAGAATTTCATGGTGGAAGTCTATAGCCGAATCAAAATTTAAAGCCGAAATTGTTACGCACAGTTTTTGTCCCATCACGAAACCATTTTCGATAAGGCAAATAATCTGCACTCACCTGTGGTTGTTCACGCCGCACAAAAGAGGACGAGTGAACTAGCCCGAACTAACTAACTAACTCTCGCCCCAATTGCACTGCAGGCAAATACAAGAAAATAGATTTTCTATAAATTTAAAAATCTATTCAGATAAATAAATGTAATTCATGAAAATAAAGGACAATCTCACCGACCTTTTTTAGCGACACAATTTAAAGCAAATCGATAAGAACAATCGCAGAGCACATTTCATAGTTTTCATTCTTAAAAAAACTGATCGTTAAGTGTAACAGTAATTGAGAAGAAAGTTTTCTTACTTAATGTAGTCGGCGAAGTCGCTTAGAACGATTGTATAAGAAATTTAATCGGGCAAAAGAGTGATCGACAAAATAGACCAAACATGTTTAGAACCAGAATCGACACGGGCGGAGAATGTGATTTTATGTAATTCGCCTAACAGTAAGAATGAAAGCAATCAGTTTCCGATTTATATTCTTTACCGGGTTCTCAAGAATCGGAAAGCAATCAGCATAAGAATTTAGCCAATCTACACTATAGTCAAACATTTTATTTATCTCTGACTGATCGATTAGTCACAATAAACTGGCCTACATCCTTCCTCCTATTTCTAGTCGAGACTCTCTCGACTCCCAATCGAATGCTAATGAAACAAATTTCAATCTTACTTCGCGATCAGTATTAATTCAAATACCATATGCAAGGTTATGATGATCGCAGACAAACAGGCAACATTTTCCATAACAACTTCTTTTTTCACAAATAACAAATAAACATTAAGAATTAATGTTTGTTTTATTCTAATGCACACTCATTGAAGGATGATGACATTCGGCCCATATAATATTCGCATTAATTCGAATTTATAATTCTGAATCACACGACATTGTAAATTGATGTCTTTTTATTTTCAGTTGTTATTCAGATTTGAACCAACTGTGACTATTGTAAGTTTGTATATTTACTGTTTGTATGTTTGCTAGTTTGTGGTGGCTAGGCCAGCTGCATATGTAGCTTCCATTCTAATTATTGTTTGTCGTTAAATATTTGAATTCGCAAGAAGATTACATGACAGGAAATATTTGTAGTGAGCGATAATCATATTTTTTTCGTATATAGCCACAGCTAAACTACTTTGTTATAGAAAATCACCTTGAAAACGGTATGTGAGTATGTGAAAATATTAATTCATCACTATTTAATCCTTGATGATTAATCCCTTGCTCGACTGACTTAGTAGGGTGATCGAGATGAGTCGGTGATGGCTTGATGTTATCAGAATTGTTAGTCATCAATAACCGAAATATGTTCCTCTATGGTTTTTTATTTATAAAAACTGAGACTTGGGTTTAGATTGAAAATGTATTTTATAATACTTATTCATTCAGCACCGATGATACATTCTCCTTTGTTAGGAACAAAAATTGTTTTAGCTAATTTTGCACTGGCTCGAGTTCACCCAAAAAAGGTACCACCACAAACAGAACGTCTAAATAACCTTTAAGACTTCCTTCTCTGATCTCTTCACTGACCTTTCCCTAATAAAACAATAAAGATTTAATACAATAGCCATCATAATAAAACTCTCCGAGTTCCAATCAGACTGAAAACATCACGTCGTCATGATATTAACTTTTTATTGTTACTTTTCACGGGACGTAAAATTTTGACTTAATTTACATATGATTTAAAATCGATAACGATCACGAATAATAGCTATTTTACGATCATCTGTAAAACGCTAATTTTTTTCTGGCTTTCAGAATAAACTCTATCCATTCAGTATATGATTTCAAGAAATAAATTAACATACCTACAGCAAAAATTATGAATATTATTTTCAATTTTCTATTGATGTTTTGAAGGTTCTTCTATTTAAATTGTTCATGAAAAACAACGTATCTTTCCATGAAGATGAAACCAAATCCAAATCTTCCGCTTCAGACGTTATACAAAAGATGATAAAAGTTATACAGCATAAATCCCGGTTACCCTTCATCATTCGAAACACCCAAATCAATTATAAGATTAAAAAATTAAATGCGCCATTCAATCCATTTTGGGTACTTGGGGGCTCAACACATCAGGAGACATTGATTTGTGGTTGATGAATGCCGAAATTTCGATTGATTTTTCTTTCAGTTTTGTTTTAATAATAATAGAAAGCCTTGATGGCTGAACATAGTAAAATTATTTAATTGGAAAATATCGTATTATGTCGATAAAAACATAATCATTTTTCTATACGCATCATTTAGTTATATGTTGATAGAAGATTTAGATAAAGGAAGAAAATTGCAACCAGGAAACCATTTTTTGGTATTTGAATGAAAATAAAAACTCATTTGTCTTGGATTGTTTTTGCAGTTGAAACGACTATTAAAATAATTTATGGACCAAATAGGCGGGCAGTAAATCAAGGTTGGACACCATAAAAAATATGCAAATTCTATAGACAATTTGGTGACCTTCCTCATGAGGAAGCCAGCCTGCATTCAAACGAATTTCCATCAGAATTCTAGTGGATTAAAAGTTATATGGCTGGAAAAATATTACCTGGCCTAGAAATTATTTTTCAGGGTCTCAGCCAGTCTGTATTTAATGCCGAAAAACTAAGAAGTTGCCTTTCTTTTACTATGACAAAAATTGGTCCTAAATGCAATTGGGAAAATCAATTTATCTTTATTTTTCCATCGCTTAAAACTGTCTCGAAAAGGTGTGTATAAAATTTTATGGTGGCTAAACAAAATAGAAATAGTTACGAGCATTTTTACACAGACGGATCTGAGCAATCAATTGGTCGTATCGATTCTATGCATAGTTTTACATTCTATTTGTTGCCTAGTTATAGATCGAAAAGATTTTCCACCGCTTAACCAGTGAACCATTTCATTGGTTTATGATGAAAATGTTCAGATTAGGTGTAAGACGGCGACATCCTTCAAACTGAACAATATCGTGCTGATATACTCCATGGTTAAGATTTGAACCCATGGATGAAGAATCCGAAACCTGGCATTCTTTTTATGTATCCATGATGCCATCGACTTTTCCAAGCGTTTTTGTGTTGCATATGCTTTTTTATAAGCCATAACACGTACTCGACGCTCATTGCCATTAAAATCATAAACTGGAATTAAAATATTGAATCATTAATCCCTCCACATTAACCATCTCCTTTTCTTAATCGGGACAAAATTATAGTTATCGATTGATAATGCCTGGATGCCAGAAAATGCCCGGAAGAAGTGAAAAACATGATCTCACGCACACACCTATTGTTTTTCAACCCTTTTTCCTTAGTCGCAAGTCTTAAATATTCAATTTTAAACAAAGTCTAGTTTATGAACAATTAAAAAAAAATCCATAACTTATTTACCGCTTCTTAATTCACAGAAAATTATAGATCCTATTTGAATTATTTTTAATTCAGACAAAATTCTGTCAAGATACATTTTCTTCGTTCACGTGAAAAATTAAATCCCTAGCCAAATTTAAATTTCACGAAGCAAATTTAATCCAAGAATAAGTCCCTTGCCTTGTAACCAAAAAAAAATTGTATGCATATGAGTTTTTTTAACCTCGATTTGTATGAATTTAATTTAGTTTAAATAATTAAGGTTAAATTTTTCATTAAAAGGAAGAAGAAAAGTCATTATATTTTTTTATTTATCTATTTTCTCTTGAATATTGACCTCAAAAAATCAATCTAAATTCTTTCTGTTTAGACTAAGCAAACATTCAAAACTTCGAAGTTTTATTCAACATCATAAATACGTTTGTATTGTATACACGGACAATCAATTCGATTTTGTTTGCATTTTAATAAAATGGTTGACATGTTTTGACAAGTCGATTATTGTCTAAGAAATATTACACTGGCGAAAAAATTATTAGCATAAAAAAATTTACGATTACTATTCGCTTTCCTTGGCCTGAAACGTGCGATTACGCATCTTATGCGCAAATAGGCCCTCCATGAAATGGTCGATCGAAGAAAAGAAAATAAGTACTTTATGCTCAATTTTATTAAAAGTTTGCAAGAACAGTTTAAAGGATGCATGAATACGAATTCTAAAAACTCTAAGAACATTTGCACTGAATCAAAATTGGCACTGCTATCCCCGGTCATCAATTAAACTTTCATATATCCCCCCCCCCTTTGGTCCCATCACAAAAACAACACTGACAACAACGACAATAACGTTGAAATTCAAAAATGGAAATTACTTTTGGCAACGATTCAAATTCAACGTTTGTTTATATTTCTTGCATTTAATACATATGATTTAATAGCAACCAGCGGAGACACAGTGTCTTGAACGAATGGCCAAAAAAATAAAGATATGTATTTTGAAAATACTTAAGAACTACAGATATTTATAGAGGAGAGCTTTTACGGAGGTGTGTGAACAGTTGGAATCGTTTCAACTACAATACGTTGAATAGATGTTTTTGAGAAGAAGCTATTTTCAGATTGTGTTCAGGCATTGATTTCATATCCACCAGGAAGTTGAGTCTATATGTATTAAGATAGGTCAGATTAGAAAATTACGAGTTGATCCGGTTCGCATTGAATTGATGAAGGAACTATTAGTTGATTACTGCTCGATTTTAATTAAATTTCTATCTATAGTTACTAATTTAGTATGCTAAAATCTGGTGTGATTATTTTTTCTCAATAAAATAACCATAAATCACTTTGTTCTCGGAGGATAAAAAATGCTGAATGAAACAAGTCATCCAGCTGAATTGAATAAAGAATAAAATCCGGTCTATTTTTTTGTTATTATTTAATCGCCAGTTCCATGATAGAACGATCACACCTACGACAAGTCTAGGATTGAATCTGAATTTTTAGAAAAAATCATATTCATGTTAACTTTTTTTTTACTTTTCATTCTAGCTTAGATAAAAAACCAACCATTTTCGTGATTGCCTTCGAAGGTCAGGTTCTTCAGGCTCCTAAGAATCTCTTGAATAAAATTCTTATATACTTGAAATTAAGCTATTTCGTGTTTTACGAATACGACTACAACGGCAAAAGGCGACGACGCTTTCAAATCACAACCCAGACAACTTATGAGAAAAATTCTAATGAAGAATAATAATAATAAAAACTGGAAGGGTTTTGCTTGGTAAAGTGGTTTAAGCTTAAGTGTTGGACTAGCTTTTATTATGCCTTGCGTATGAATGTAGATATGTGTTGAATGAATTTTAGCATACATAATTTGGTTTCGAGTGTTGGCAAATTTTTGCTTGGTATATAATGTCTTCTTGTTTTCCTCAATTGTTCATAACATATTTGTATATATTAGCCGAATCGAAGTTCCCTAGAATTTTTAAAAATGGCGGCAGAAGCTACTTATTCGCATTCATTGAAGGTAAAATTTGAAAATAAGTTCCCATTTTGAGCGTGGAAACCTCACCTGAGGGTTCAACTACACGGTGTTCCTTCTTAAGGAAGGAGTATGGTGAATTTTACATATTTTAAGCATATTTTCAAGAATTGTTTTTGAAAATACTGTAAACATAAATTTATTTCTGAACAAACAGCATAATAATATAATTATTCAAGAGTATTCTCTAAAATTTTGGTCCAAAAATATTCATTATTGAGCCACTGACAGCAAATTTTCGTAGATACCTCAAAAAAAGTAGTTTTGCGGTGCACAGCATAACTCATCACTTGATCATCTGATGACAAAAACCCCCAAAAAAAAAATTATTAGTTTATGAGTTTCCCGAGGTAACCACGTCAAAATATATTTTTTAAAACGATTTTTCCATTTTTAGTATCAATTCTAAGTAAGAAAAAAACGATTTTTTTAATTTTTTTATTGGAAATTCTATCTTTATTTTGATAAACTCAATCAAAATTATTGTTGATACTTTACAAAATTAGCTAAACAGAATGTGCAATAGCAATTTTATGCAGAACCAACAATCTCAACTCTCTCTCCACCCCACATTGACATAATGTGTTTACTGTCTAAGCGCTTCAACATATTACCATGGAAATAGTCTACTCTTATATATGCACATATTGTATCATACAATTCAACATTGCGTGGTAATTGAGAACAAGTGAAAATATTAGATGTGTCACAATCTCTCCACAAAATCATTTTCATCTTCGACACGCTATAATTACACTTTGTCGGAGTGTCTATTCTATTGAGGGCACTACTGCATTAGCATAGTAATATGAAATTGAGGGGGACGACAAATGGAATTTTACGAAATAGGAGATAAAAGTCGACAATAATATTTGGGGAAATTTAGATGTACTATAATTTTTTGGGTATTCGAGCTAGGACCTCACCAAACTTCTAAAGAATATATTATGGATGATGTTGCCTACTTTTATCATTGAAAATCTATTGAAAATATTATGTTGATTCCTTCAAGTTTGTGACCAACAGCCACTTTTGCAGACTTTTAAAAAATCAAAAATATACAAAATTTTCCTAGCATAATTCGAAAATCAATTTAAAAAATATCGGTACGCATTAATTTCAACAGGTAAAGTGAGTAGAGATGTAGTGTACCACGATTGGACGCAATATATTTTTGTCTTAGTAATTTTGATAACGCTCAAAATACAAACGTAAGACTTCACATTTTTATCATCCGAAGTTGTAAAATACTACAGAAAAAATGTTTGTTTCGTTCCGGTTGCCCCGAATATAGCATTTTCCAATTGGATGAAATTTTTTCCAAAAGAATAACTCTTTTTCTCAAATGCAAGAATCTTTTTCCAGATAAATTAGACCATTTCAAATCGCAATAAATATTTATCAAAATATTTTGCGATGTATCCCTTTGAAACATTAAATCTTCTTTCAAACATTAAAGTGATGTTTTTATCAACAATCAATACATTGCTTCATGAATGGACAGATAGCGCTTATCACCTCGTGATCTTTCCTTGCGAGCATAAACATTGCCTTTGTAGGTTTTCGCTAGTGTCATGTGGAAGTTTACGAGTAGTGATAAGTTTTTGGGGTCTGTAAATGCATGACATCGTGGAATGCATAATTTAGGAGATTTAATTAGGTCATAAATGTTTGGGTTAGTGTTAAGAAATTGTATAAACAGCAAGTAAGAGTCAAAGAAAATATAAACTTTTGAAAACACGCGAAGTAGTTTCACCAAAAACTTCAACTAACATTTCTAACCACATACCCTCCCTTTACCCAAAAACCACAACCATTCGTCGAGCTTCTGAAGATGCAACCAAGTTTTCAATGCAACAGTCGGGCAGACGACATCGCTTCATTGCAATTAACAGCTTTTTTGTTACAAATAGAAAACAACGACAAACGTATGGTGGTTCGCGCTTCACATCACGTTCTGAATGCAACTATTCAACACGTATGTACTTAGATTCATAGATACATACATAAATATATGTTTATATGGAAGTTCGCAACAATTAAACCAATTGTTCATATATAAACAACAAATAAAATTTTTAGGGTGGTGGGGATAAAATAGTTGCGAGTCGCAAGGATTAATATACATATGTATCTTATCGCGATATAGTATGAAGATTGTTTATCAATAAATAGGCAGATTGCAATTGGATTTAGTATCCATAAAACATAATCAACTCCGACTATTCCATAAAAGATACGAAGCGAGCGTGGGGTTTTCATCGATAAAGCCGTTCAGTGGTCAATGAGACATCGCCGCGCCACCCAACAATGAGGGAGGGCTGTTTCGGCTTTACATTTTATTTTCTATGCAAATTAATTCTAAGTGGCAGACAGTGTCGATGCGACACTTAATAATTGCAATTTTCGTATGAATTATGGTATATGTAGTAGCACGAAGACTACAAAGAGTATAATCTGAATCATTCGGTAATTTATTGAATCTAAGATTAAGAGATCTGGAATATTATTAATTCGGGCATTTAGAACTGACAGACCAATTGATCATGATTGGTTTTCATCAATTTACTCAATTTAAGTTGCCTTGAAAAAATGTTTTATCTTTCAGACAACTGAATCATATTGAAATTACATGAATTTAAATCGGAGATAGTTTTACATAGCAATATGCTTTCAATACTACTTTTAGCTCCCCAAGGCCACACCACATTGATACAACTTCTTCAAATTGTCATTGAGAAATTCAGATCTTGGCATCACAAATCCAAGAAAAAAATAATCAAAAGAACCCAAAATAAGATGAAAACAAAAAAAAACAAGCTCATTTGAAAATTTATCGCCTTAGATAAATCCTGAAACGATCCCATAAGCTCGACCTCGCAACTGAGAAACAAGAGATGAATTGATAAAAAGCAGCCCCTTTTTGGGTTGGTTTTGCCCCCCAATTGATACTTTAAGCCCCATTAATCAGACGAACATATGAAAGCGACCGAGAAACATTTTTTAGATGAGGATCGGAATTTTAGATGTGAAGGCCACACACTTTATAGATTTCAACATTCAAGCTTATCCAGTTTCCTGGCTGCCAGCACGGGATTTGTATGCTGAACAGCTGCAAAAAAATGGGAAAAGATACAGACGAAGAAACAGTGTTTGATATAGGCTGATATCAAATGGAACTTTCGTGAGGTCATGTGGTGCTAATCTGGTTCTAAATTCTAGACATAATCTTTGAAATGATTGTAAATTTATGGTTTTTATACATACCCTTTTATATTATTTTAAATTTGTTCCGAGCAGGGAGATGATAAAGATCGAGCTATCGAATGAAAAAAAGATTGAAATGTATGACAGTGCTAGATTATTTTTTTGCACTAAATACTCTAGTTCAAAAAAGCTATTAAAACTTTGTTTCTTCTACTAGAATTAAAAATAGAATCCATTTGACATCTCAGAATGTAATCACCACTGAATGCAAGTTTCCCATATAAAATTGTCTGTCTGTATGTACTAAACATATTTAAGGATTATCTGCTTCCTTTTCTTTACCACCGGTAAACTAGTTAGTGAAACTTTGAACAGGGATTGTCACCATGCGGACGACATGCGTTCCTTTTTTCTTTGTTGTTGTGTTGACTTCAGTCTTTTGCGCCCCGATCATGATGCTCTTCAACGCGCTCAAATTGGTGAGGTCTGATTGGCCGGTCGATCTGATCAACACCTTTTGAATTATGCAATAAAATCTATTAGATTTACCAACCGTATTCTAAATTTCCTCTAAAAATACAAGATTTTGTTTCGATTATTTTTTCTCTAGCTTTCAATGATTTTATTTCAATTTCAGTTGATGCTCATTACGAGGTCATTCATTCAAATCCAATCAGATTTTATTAAAATACAGGATTTCAACACTTTTGGCACATCAGCTTCTGAGCTTTTCATTGTATTTGGAAATAAGGCTTATAAATAATCGAAAAATTTAAATTTAGATGTTGATTTTTATTTTGTTGATTTAACTTTTTACTAAATTGTTTAGCATTTCAATTTGCAATATCAAGAGACATATCATCCATAAGTAGCTTCAAATTTGTTGTTAAAAATGAATAAACAGAATCAAAATTCTATATTTTTCAGTTTCCTAATTTAACGAGAAGAAATTATTCTCAAAACTTATGAATAATTCAAGTCAAAACTTTTGCTTGAATATACAATAACATCTTTTCGCTCTCTTTAAATTGGCATTATTATTTCTACATTATTGAAAGTCACATCTACAAGTAGCGAGGTCAGGTTTCTTGGACGATTAAATTTAATAGTTGCCTATATAATAGCAAGCAGCAACTCAAAGAAGATGGAGACAAGAAGAAAAAAACAATTTGATTTGTGGGCGAACATTTTATTGCTAGTTTTGAGGTAGGTAAAGGTGTTTATGGTCTTTATGTGCACATGGACCAGATAAAAACTAGATTTAATCTACACATGGAGGATAGGTTTAGAAGAAAGAAGACCATGTGTGTGAATGGAGAGCTTAGACTTGATGACTGTATTTCTATCATTTTGATAGACGATAAGTAGATGGAAGTCGTAAAAATGAAGCTTATAGGGGGGTTTTGTTTTAAGTTTTCGAGAGCACAAAAATTCTGCACTCATTCGATGATGAAAATATTTTTTTTAACCGACCATTTTTTCCTGAGAGAGTAAGTTACACTGCTGTTCGAAAATCGATTAAATTTTCATAATTTCAAAGCAATTTTTCGCATCAATGAAGTTATTCCGCCGACCGGAATTTTGTTTCAAATGACGTTTTTTCGATAATTTTCTTTTCGATCAAGTAGGTACCAACCAAGACGTTTTTTTAACCCAAAAAAAATCTGATTCCAGTAACATATTTTCCGGATCAGATAAACCTGCAGCTTTTTTCGCATCCAGTAAATTTTTGTCTGAGATATTTTCACAAAGTGGCTGATATTTTTGATGTTAAAGTATTGTTTTAAACTCCGAAAATGTTTTTCGTACAGGATAAGTGATTTGTATTGAAATAAAGAAATATTTGTTTGTTTTAATCAGCTAATCTTTTTAACATAAAATATTTTTTTCTGGAAAAATAATAGCTTGGACGTACATACATATATGACCATGAACCCACACACCCTCCACAACAGAACCAATTGATATTTGTAAGAGAACCTTCTAAGATGCATTCTAGGACCCGTCAGTGATGGACCATACTTTCGTATGATTCAAAAGTATGGTGCACCTTAGAATGTCCTCTTACAAATATCCATTGATTCTTTTTTGGAGGGTGTGTGAATTTTTTATTTTCACTTGTAAACTACGAGTTTTATAGTTCAGTGGCTTGAAAATATAAGAAGGGCAATTCAGGCAAAAACGTAGTCGCTTTCGATATCATTCTTTTTGTTTTTTGGGTGGTTGGATCTGAATTTCAACTTTGCCACCTAATGAAAATGGTACGATCTAAAGCCGACTTCCCGCGGCGCTTGAAACTACAAACCGTCATAATCCTGACGAAGCTGCGCAGACTTCAATCGGCCAGGCATGTTGAGAGCATGGATGACGGTATATGTTTCAGACGCATCAGGAAAACCTGAGCAACTTGCAGCTACCCACCGGGCAAACCATACAAATGGTGAGAAGGTTTAGTGCTAACAGACTGCAAATCGTTATTAGGATTCGCAGGACTGGAGGACGCGGTCATTGGACCGAAACAGCTGAAATCAATGACTTCAAGATATGAAGAGGCGTTTTGGGTATTACGATTCGTTTAAAAAAATGCTAGCTACGGTAAATAATGGTACATATTGACAGTCAGATTTTCAAAGAAGAATTTTTTTTAACAAATTCAAAAAAAGTCTGAAATCTTTATTCGATTCATAAATTACTTCATCTCACATTTGACATCATTCATGTTAACATTCAACACATCATGAACTGCCATTTAAATATTTCTAATGTATTTTCAATTAGTTTTCTCGTAGCCATCTCTGCATTTACAAAGAATTTCCGCCTTTCGTTATTCTGTCTCATTTTAATCATCCCACAAAGTGAAATTAATTTCACTATCATTAAATCATTTAATGTGACCATACGTCAGTACACGTGAGTTCACTAGTGTTGAAGCTTCATGACATGTTCCTATTTATTTTTAAATGTACATGTATTTTTTTTTAAATTTTTGCATTTAACTAACAACGAACAACGTTGACGATCTCTTGCAACAATTTCCGGTATTGAATTTTAAACAGCATTTCCCATTCGTCTCGTAAATTATGGGTAATAATGTTCAATGCATCTTTTCTATACAACAATACTTTCGTATTGCTTATATAATTACAAGTTGCTATTTTCAAAAATCAATTAGTTTTGCTGGGAGAGATACTTTACTAGTAGGTACTATATATGTACATATATTGTGACTATATAACTTATGTGCATTCTTCGCTGTATCGTAAAAATTAACTTCTTTGTAGGAGAGTGATGGGGAACAGGTTAAGTAAGCTATTGATGGCTGGGAGGAATCATTTTTTCAGATAGATATTTTAAAGAAAAACCTCAGAGTTTGAAGAAGGGATAAACATCCTTGCCAAACCTCGTTTCGAAACATTCAGCATGAATTCGTGCGTTGTGAGTGACCAAAATTATAAGTGGATTCAAATATCCTACAGGAGCAAGCGATCATAAAGCCTGTACTGAGTGTAATCGAAAAAAGGAGCGCCCAATTCTTTCCTGGTGACTATTTAAGCGACACTACTCCATTAACCTTTTGACATTAACCCTTCTACATACTCATATATCACTTCAAGAACGCAACGCATCACGTCGCGATCTATTATGGAAAATATGTACAACTACATAATCTTTGCATTGAATCCTCTGTTAAAAATCACCACACTATTGTTATTAATCATTTTTGTTGTAAAACCATGAAATGTTCATTGTGACGGCAAAAACGGCGACGAAGACGCCGGCAACAATTTAACATTTTTTTCAAACGCTTTGACATAAAGTACTTAACGACAAGTTGTTGTTGTTGCTTTTCAAACATAAGAAAATCGTTATGGATTAGCCTTGAAGTGGCTACCACATAAGTAAGTAAAGTACATTGTATTATTTATTATATGGCGGCGGCAGCTAAGATTTCAGTTTCGTCTATTTAATTAAACTATTGCTTGTACGCTTCATTCTGATAGTGAATAAATTGATAGTGCAACAAGTATTGATTTATCTTTTATCTTTTATTGTTCGACTATTGATTTTTTCCTCTCTAGGTTTGATTTACTAGTCCCAATTGCAAGTATGTATGTATGTATGTGTTTGCTGCTGTTAGATGCCTATTGTTTCATTTTATTTTGTACGATTGATGAAATATTTCAAGGGAAACACCATTCGTCGTGATATCCTCGAAAATTCCAATGTTGAGAAGTTCTTAACTGACGATAGAATCTATTAGATTAATTGAAGAATTTGTTGCGAGCTTATTGTGTAGGCGGATGGAAGGTTGGCTTTGCAATTGTAATGATTGTGGCATTTATTAAATTAATATTTAGAGATTGCAATCGCTATGGTGCATACATATGTCGGTTGTGAAGTAAAGTGAGATCACTTTTAGTCCTTTTTTTTGTTTTTCAACTACTAAACATCATTATAACATAGAAGCATTTACAAATACAAAAAAAAAGTTTTGAATAGTATTTCATTTTACCGCAACAGATACAGCTACGGACATACTATATGTATAATTAGAAACACTTGTAGCTTACTAAGAAGAACCTGATTTGACAATGAATCCTTCGATGCTTCGAACTCATTCTCCTTAGGTTAATTTTTTAACAGATTCAATGTCGATTGAGGGAGGTAAAACGTTAGTCGATACCACTTCTAAAAGGACGACACGACAATAAAGTCTTGGAGAACCCAAGATTTCGAGTGGACACCTCATTAGAAACACAAAAATTATTTTAAAATTTTTCTATTAAAGCTAATATTGCACCAAATAAAAACAATAAATTACAAAAAACATATCAGTAACATGTCGGAAAGCCCTTCTGCTCCACAACCTCTTGTAGGCGATGCGACATTGTCGTTACAAGTCTCCTCCACCTTTTCAATGTATAGATGTCCATGCTTCCTTCACCGCTTCGAACAATTGATTCATGTTTGTGAAATTTCTTACTGCTATGGCTTTTTTTAATGTGCTCGATTGGATTTTAGTCTGGACCCGTTGATAGTCAATCTAAAATGGCGACGCTATCCTATCCTCCACAAACTTCCCTGTGTGTCGTGCCGTATGATTGGGGGCGTTTGTCGTGCTGAAGCTATCATATATGTATGTAATAGGAAGATTCTTCTCAACCCATGGCGACATGATGTTTTCTAAGATGTCAACGTACTTTTTGTTGGTTAATGTTCCTTCTATAGCGGTATATTTATCGAACACTATACCACGAGAACTTCCCCAAACATTGATGGAGCCACCTCCGTTGAAGTGTATCGATCTGTAACATCCAAAATAGATCGTTTTATTCAACCGAACCGTTTTGAGGGCAGAGTATTGTGTCCGTATAAGGAATGTGGCCGGTTTTTAGAAAGGGAATAGTACCTAGAGCACGCGACTGGAAAATATGGCCGGATAATAGTGGTGTTCGCTTTTGGGAGATGCTCAAGACGATTATATGCTCTGTTCTAATGTATTCTTATGATAATCTATTCTTTTTGAAGCTTGAGAGCATATGAAGCATGGAAGTGAAAGCTTACACTTTATGTATGTATTAGAATTTTTTTAGGGGTAATTTCATCCAATCCAAACACATAAAGAAGCAAGCAAGTACGCCAATCTAACCTTTCCACTTCAGCTAATTAGTAAGATAACTTAAACTTTATAGCGGAACTACATCTGAACAAGCACATCAAACTCAATTAATTCCGCTCGCCTCCAACCATTATACAATTCTGACAAGACTTGAATCGGCGAACCTATTATTTAATATTCACCCCTCATTTATATCTTATCAACACTATCCAATCGGAATATGTTCAACGGCAACACTCCAACAGACCCCAAGCAGGCCCTAGGCACTAGAATCAAGCCATAAGGCACGCATTTTATTATAAAACATGCTGGGAGACAGGTCAGTAATCACGGAGCGGACCACGGAGACCGCAAAATTAGATTGAAGATATGTGCGGATGAAAGAAGCTTCTCAAAAGAACAGAACCAAGAAAGACAAAAAAAAACCACTGGCAACAGCAAATGAACCAGCTAGCCACGCTGCTTCTAATTTTTACTGTCGTCTGTCTATTCTACGGCTAACAGCTAGCGAAAAACGATCAACAACTGACAGGAAAATTTGAAAAAATAAAACATGTGCAAAAAGACGAGGCCCATAAAAAATAAATTGAAAAAACTCAGAAAAAAAGTTCTAAAGACCAAATGCCGAGCGACAAGCAAACTTTTTTCAAACTGCTCCAAAGTGCCTCGACCAGAGTGTGTGGAGAGTGTGCGGAACAACAGTAGCTCTAGCAACAACGCTAGCGGCTCGATATCCATACAGTAAAGCTACGCGCTCTCTTAAGCTTTTTCAAACGATCGAAAAGCCAAAACGTCTTGTCCAATCAGCGGCAAGGATGACGTGATTCTTGGCCAATCGTCGCAATCCGATGATGAGAACATTCCTATTTTTAGAACATCGTTTGCAACGTCTGCGCACACACGTGTCATATGCTCCATACGTTTTCAATTCGCGTTCACACTAGCTCCACTCGGATGCCGAACGAGCGAAGCGCCAACGAAATAAATTTAGCAAAAAAAAATCATCAAATTCTATTACAGCCGGATCAACAATACCAACACAAAAATGTGCTAAAGCATGCATGCCCGGTAAACAGATACAATATCTATAGAAACGTGCTAAATGTTTCTTCAGTCAGATATGCTAGAACTCTAGCTCACGCATACTGTGGAGACTTTTGCATTTTGACAATCAATTTCGCTAGAGAGACTGGTGGCGGCAACTTTTCTGCGCGGGCATATTTATTATTTTCTTCCCTTTTCTGTTCTTCTTTTAAAGGGGTTGGAAATGTTCAAGTAACGAAACAGAAAGTCTAACCGCGGTGAGGCATTCCGTTAGTGTGTTGGTCTTCACAAATTTGACATTTGATTTTGCACGAGAGTGGTGGAATGTTTATATTTTCGTTTGGCACTTTTTTTTATTTGTGTGCGACATATGTTTACATTATTTCATACAATATCGTGCGGATGAAGCGACAGTCTTGCGAGAAATTTCAGCAGTTGTCAAAAGAATGGAAGAATATGCTTCCTAGGGTTAAACTATTGATGGTTAAAAATGTGGCCAACACGACGAACTGCTCAGTATTATTTATTTTTTATCTAACCATAAAAGCTTTGGTAGAGGAAGACGCCTCCGCCACCTGGTCGTCCTCTACCAAAGCCTCGGCAACCTCGTCCTCCTCCTCGGCCCTGGAATCCACAACCATTATTAGGGGTATTTAATTATTGTCAATAATAATCATTCGTTATTAAGAATGTTTGATCGTTACTGAATAGTTATAATTGTGTTCACGTCAATGCAATCTTTGGTTCTCGAATTAATCCAGATGAAAAATAATTCCGAACGCACATACGTACATACCCACACACAGACATCTCTCTAAAAACGATGGATATGGATTCTAGAGACCTTAAACAAGCAGATGTCAAAATTTGGGATTCGCAAAATCGACCTCATTACAATAATTTCCCATAGGGAACTGGGAAGTTAACAAGCCAAGCATGGATGTGACTACTGATTTGTTTGTTTCATCACTTCCATGTCGAGTGCATAGGTAACATATGTGTATCCCGATAATAGGTCAAGAGACATAAAGGCGCCAGTGCATCTTATATGGATACTTGGCATACGCGACACGATACACAATTTGAGTACTTGATTAGGTCCGTTTTTGACCTTTTAATTAATTCAGGCGTTCAATAGACAATTGATGATTCACATGAGTCGAATGGTTTATACATATGATTTTTGGTATAAGTATACAGAAGATATGAATAGCCACATGACAATTTTGCCGATCTCACATTATTACATTAAATAAACTAAAACCCTTAATAAGAATATCCTCGTTATTAGATATAAAGATTTATAATACATGATCCGCTTCTTTTCGCAGTACCATCATTCACAATGCAAACCGATGCTTGAATTTCACCCAAGACTGTCTTTTAAGAGCATTATTTCGCCGCCTGTATCGAATACCGGCATCTTGCCTGCGTGGTATTAGTGTTGCGAACTAATGGCTAGCTTCCTAAAAGAAAAAGCCGCCGCCACCGCGTGCGACAACTTGACGATGAGAGAGCACACCATATTGCCGCCTTATAACACCCTCGTAGTCAACTTTTAATTCGCACAAAACAAATACTCCAACACCTCTCCACGAACAGCAGAATAAGCTCTCTTTCAGCCGGCGGGCGCCCCGCAACACCTAAACACAGCAAACAAACTTAACTGAACGATTCCATTAAAGATACAGATACTCAGCTATGCTCCTTCTGTACTCGACTCCCCAATTCTCTAGCTCACTCTGCTCGTAAAGTGCGAGTTCTGTTGAGCCCGCTTTTCTCTGCAGGCACGCCTGTGCTGCCACACACCATATAGCCAACATGTGCGAATGTGTTGATGGATTTTATAGTATCTGAAGCTCACACGATATCTCGTTCTGCTATGGTGGTAGCTCGTATAGGATGGCCACAAATGTTGACTTTACTCGTGAAATTTTTCGCTTTTCAGTTTAGTTAGCATCGTACAATTGACAAGAATAAAAGTTTGGTAGGCGCACGCTGGCCACAAGTTGGAAGTACGTTACACCGATAACCACAACGACGCGCGATAGTTATTTTGAATTTAAAAATTTACGCCCCAACTAGAGTTTGAATAATTCGTTATCGTTTGCAATTCAATTCCGACGAGCTATCGACGAAAATTGTTGAAAATTGAAGACAAACCTCACCGGAAAATTACCTTAAAAATTCGTATAGAGCATAATTTTATTGCAGTAATCGCAAGTATCCTGAAAAGACACATCTCGATTGCCGACCCGCGAAATTCATCCTGTTTGCCAAATTAGGTACGTCGCGAGTGTCCCGATTCTAAATGCGTTTTTTAAGTGTCGCCCTCGCCCATCGTCGATCTCCCGGCAAATCGAAATAATTGACCTCAAGATACTATCGATGAGATACCGTATGGCCAATTTAATGCCACACCAGTCCTGCAGATACTGTTTGTGCATGCGAAAATATGCAGAACGATTTCCTGGTCAGAAACAACCAAATTCCGGTAACAGTGCAATCTATAGATTTCAACACGCCGTCAACGACGATCAAAAACGCTACCAGTGTCGAAAGTGTTTTATCTTAGACGACCTGTAGATGAAAAATCTTCACCCATTACCACCCGTCGAATGTGTTATGCGAACACACCAATTACGAAATTAAAATTGAATAGAAATTTACATAGAACGGAAGTTCAAGTGCCTGAAAAGACATTCAACCGGAAAAATAAAGAAAGTTTTCCATGTGTTGCCCCTGCGATTCGCTTTGATCGATTTGTGCAGTTTTTCATTTGCTATTTTTATATTTACCCCGCGATTATATTGTACAGAAGACGTGTGTGTTGTATACACACACCCGGTCCAAACAAAACTTATTGTTGATGTACAAAAAGTGTTTTCACGTCGAAACGAATTAGCAACTAGTGAAGATTTTTTTATATATCTATTGTAAATCCACCATCTAAAAGTGTGAAAATAGTTTTGAGATACGCCACTGAAATTCAATTGAATACATTTTGGATTACGCTTGAATTTACCGCCAATATTTACAACGCCCTCTACGAAATTTTCCAGCGTGAGCGAAACGGAGGGGCGAGTGTGAATTGTTTTACATCACAATACAATACAGGTGTTTATTATTGTTGTTGTTTATTTTATATATAGAACATAAGGTGCGGGTTAACTGAGTCTATTTGGACTGGCAAACGAAAAGAAATTTTTTAAAGCAAACTTTTATCACGGTTGAAAAAGACAGAACGAAATCGAAAGCATTTTTATAGAAGTTTTTCCATGTGGGAATGCAAAGAAAACCATCATATTCCAGTATATCCAATAAAAAGTAGCTTATCCATATATCGACTAACATTACCCATTAAATTATTTTATTTATTTTCGACTCGCTCTTATACTTTTAGTAAGGATGCTCATTTCTATGTCTACGAAAAAAACCTGGTTGGAAAATGAAACAAACGACCAAATAATTCTCAAAAAAATAATAGCTGAATAAAAAGTACATAAATAACACATAAAAAGCTCATAAATTCACTGAGAAGCCGCCGCGAACGTTTGAAATGAAGAATGAAAAAATTAATTAATTGAAATAGCTTAAATATACATATTTCATTTCCTTTTTGGCTATTTCGGGCTTTACCTACTTTTCACATGGATGTTATGTAGATTAAAACGTTCAGATTACAGTGCACATATATATATAGTGTATTTGTGTTTGAGCTGCTGATAAAGGCGGCAAGGATGGGGGTTTCAGTTCAAGGTTGACTTCTTCGTGGTTTTTTACCTTAAATAGAATTTTTAAAAATTCATCTGGTACGGAAGCGACAAGATTACAGACTAAATTCCACTCTCATTTTGCATCAAAACTCAACATGCTTATTTTTTTCAAACAACGTCTGCTGCGACAAAATCACAAAATTTGCCGCCTCTTCCTAAACAAAACAAATGTAGTTCAAACCGCATGAAACTTTGTAGGTATATATAGATAAACTAAGTGAGCACATCTTGGAAGGTGCATAAAAAATTTGGCATTTACAGTGAAATCTTTAACAACCGGACATCTAAGAGATGGAATAATTGAGTCCGGTTAACCGAGGTGTCCACTTATTACAGGGCAATAGAAGAGTGATTGGTGCACATGATTGGAAAAACTGTCTGGTTAAGCGACGAGATTCATTCATGTATAGAATATCGTTATAAAATGATTTTGATGAGTTTCACACTCGTTTCGAGGTTACAGCCTGTGAACACTACTGACATCCGTTCAGAGGGGTGACGAAAAATAGGGCGGCATATGTATGTATACTTGTACCATGGAATCCGGGGTCCCAGGGACTTGTCCCTGCCGGTGTCGGTGAGGAACCTGTGAAGGTTGAAACTTAGGGGCTGTGGTCGACACCCAAAAGCGGGTACTTTTATTTCTAATACAGTTTGAGATCGGAGTTATTCGGTAACCCTTCTGTATCGTGGTGCATTGGCGTGCTACTGTGTTTACGTCAGGGGTGCGGTTACCCAAAAAGCGGCAAGGATGCTGATAGGTCCAAATTCTCATCAAGGATTATGAAGTAGTCCAGCCAAGCTTTGGATGAGATCTGGAACCAATATTCAAAAAGCAGTACTCATAACATAAGTTATGCGCACCTGACTAGTACGTTTATGAGGGTTTTGGTGCGTGCTAATTTCGTAGCCCTGGCTTAAGAGGCCCGTGTTTTAAAGATTGATTTCGGGGAAAGCACGTTAAACTCAGGAACTATCTGACCTCCGTTCAGAGATTTTATTGTGCTCCAATATTGTCCAAAACAATATAATACTATAGGTTTTTAGAGCTCTTCAAGCCACAAATCGAGGTAATTTTTTTCGCTTGTGTAGAGGCAAAATGCATCTAAATTATATCCCTTATTCTTCTAGACAGTAAATTTCCGCCTAATCACATAGATACAAAGGTATATCGTCTTCTAAGCCTTTACGTGTCAAAATTTCCGTTACTTATTCTTTCTACAAACTTACGAATCTGAATTACCTATAGTTTATGAATTGAATAAAACATAACCACTTTCACTAATAAACTTCAAGTCAAAAACACAACAATTTTTAAACACCCCCCTGAAAAAGTCAAAGAATTGAGATACGCGCAAATACGTGCTTCAAACGAAGATAGACCTACCGAACATTATTTGTGCAAGTTCTTATCAATTTTCTGACCTGGTCTTTCTCGAGAAAAAAAAATCCAACCAAAAAAAACATACAGATCATGTATGTACCAAGAAAACACTTGTCTAAATCATTCCAACAATATGCCACTGAAATATTTAACAGCCGAGTCGTCCGTCTGTTCCGCCCAAATATAATCTTTAGCGAAGAAAGCATTTGCCGGCAACAAACATTTTCAACAAGAAAGAAAACTCTTTCAAGCACCATCGGCACACACGGCAAAATAACAAAAACTATAAAAAAAATTATAGAAGCGCAACACACTAACCATGTACACATGGTAAAGCGCATAAAAGGCCATCCAAAAAATATATAAGCCCCAAAAGACATCCATACATACATACATGCATACATACATACATTATTATCTTTAGATGTTCCACTCGAAAAATTGTTGGTTCCTTCTTCGCCTTTGGCGTCTTGCACTGTCAAGGTTAAACGGAAGGTACCAGCAACCAAGCCAAGCCAACCCACCAAACCCCCAGCCAAATCAAATGAAAAGCAGCCACGAAAAAGCTTTTCTGCATGCTTGGATTCGCGGTTTTATTTTCCAAGCTTCAGATTCAAGAATTTCTCAAGAGTCCAAAGAAGAATCGCAAAAGCACTAGAATGAAGGAGGGTGGTGACGCGCGAGGTATGGCCAGAGGCGTTTGGGGACGACTCCCAAAAATTCTTGTGGGTATATGTAGGAAGAACCACACAGTAAAAGGTGAATTCAACAAAATATAAGAAGCGGCTCAAGTCGAATACAAAACTAACCACTAGAAGCAACAACAACAACAACAATGTATGAACAAGAAATATGTCTGAAAAAATAAAAGCGATTTTTTTTGTGCAGTCCAAATTTTGCACACAGAAATTTTGTGTGGTTGTGACTTTGAGCTGCAAAGACGATGACACAACGAAAACGGACGTGCACATTTAGTATAAATGGTTTTGATGTGCAAAGCAATTGCAAAAAATAAGAATATTCGCCGAAAATTTGAATGCAGAATTTGGAAATCATAAATTTAGACTCTTTGGCACGGTACCAAGATAGTAAACAAATTGACTCGACTGCAGGTATCCTTTTTGTGGAGTTTTTTCTCACTCGAAGTGGTGGGATGCATCCGGAGCTGATTCCAATATTTGCTCTTGTGGGCGGACTCTAATGGTCAGACAATTTAATCATTGTCAGCAATATGCGATGAAGAGTATGGATTCGACGGTTACTAAATTTGCTAATATCTGAAAATTTTCAAGATGCTCTTTAACAACGAAAAGAATCGATATATTCAAACATCACACAGTAAAAAATTCAGAAGTAGCTTTCAAATTTATTTTAGTGAATCTGTTGAGTCTGTTATTCACACAACGCAATGCCTAAACATTTATTCACGAATTAAATTTCATCAAAATGTAAACATACAATCAAATCGCAAACAACACGAAAAAACATCTTCCAACAAAATCCCCCATTAAATTATCATTCCATTGTTTCTCAGCTCGCCCAAAAAAAAAAATAATTCTGAAGACGTTGCGCCAAGAACAACCTTCTTATTGTGTTCTTATTGAAATACCAATAAATCTTGATCAAATCAAATTGGGTAAAAGAGATAAAAATTTAATTTATTGAGACCTACACATCCCCCCTTTCATACGCATTCGCTTGCCCCAACAACAAAATTCAACCTACAAAGAGGCCATGCTAGATGCGCCTCCACCACCTTTTCTAGCGCTGCCTGCGTATTGTCTTGCGATATTTTGATCCGCATTCTATTAAAGACTCACATATGAGTGACTCAGAGATTCATTCCAAAATCCAATCACGATTTCCACGACTTTTCTTTTCATTTTGAATTTAGTGGTGGACATCCAAAATAGTTTTTTTGTACTCAATTCGATTCCATAATATTCAAGCGTCTTTTGATTTCTTTCTTGGATAATCGAAGTAGAGACAGAGACTGTATGACAACATGAAGGTGGTAGCCTAACAATGAAAACTATTGTTTATTCGAAATTTATTTTGAATAAAATATTTTCCTATTTTAAAGTTTTGCCTGTACGTACGCTAAAAAGACAAATATTTCAGTAGCAAGGATTGTAATGGTCGTGTGTACGAAAACTTTTTATGTATTCAACGCCCATAATTACAACATTATAAAATTCAAATTAACATAGTTCGTGATCATGTAATAAAGAAACCAATTTAAATTGTTTGATTATTGTTATTCAGTGCAGCCGATTGTCGTTAAATCAAATTGCGTTTTTTATATAGAGGTATTGTTTTTTTTGCGATTATGTATTTTTGACGTCCGTTTTGGACACATCTTAAGATTCTATTCAGCGAAGACTTTGTTTTTCTGTGGAATTCTAGATTCCTGGAAATTTATATTTGGTGGATATCGCACAGAGAGACATTTTTATCTCATAGGATTTCAATTAAAAATCAGTCATTTTAAGTAGGCATAAAAATATTTTATGGAAAATATTAACTTTATTAAAAAAAATATTTATCAATTCAACTGCGGCTTTTTGTGCAGAAAGCCTAGATTTTTGGGTTGGAAAAAGTAAGAGGCTTGAAAATGTTCATCCAATTTTGAACACCTCATGTATATATTGGGTGTGTGAATACGACTCCACCCTTTTTGTTAAAATAATGCTTGTTTAGAAAATTAAAGTGAAGTTTATTAAAATTATGCTCCATCGGCAGCTACATCCTTCGCCTATCTTTCAGGTAATTTACGTATTCCTTGCTTGAAGAAATCCTGGTCTTTAGAGCTGATCCAATTATCAATCCAAATTTTGATACTTCCGTATGAAGTGAACCGTTCTCCCGTAAGATCGGACTGCATTGTTCGGAATAAGTGATAATCCGAAATATGTCTGGCGAATATGGGGGTGGAATAGCACTTCCCAGTCCTGTCCATCTAAATATGGTTTCACCACTTGTGCGATATACTGTTTGGCATTACCATGTTGTAGAATTAATTTACTGTGCCTATTCGCCCATTCTGGTCGTTTTTCTTCTATGGATCGCTTCAAACGCATTAGTTGTCGTCGGTAAACGTCTCCATTAATAGTTGAAGAGGGTTCCAGCAACTCATAATGTTCAACACCCCTCTGATTTCAACAAATGCAGGGCATAACCTTAGCACAGTGGATTTTTCTCTTTGGTTGTGATGGACCGGGTTCACCTGGCATCACCCACCCTTTTTGACGTTTAGGATTCTCATAATATATCCATTTTTCATCTCCTATGACTATTCGATGCAAAAATCCTTTTATTTGCTATCTTTGCAGTGGAATTTCACAAATTGTTTGTCGACGTTCGATGTCTCTTTCTTTCAATTCATATGGAACCCAGTTACTAATTTTTTGAATCATTCCCATTGCTTTTAAACGCTTTCAAACAGTTGATTGTTCAACATTTCATGCTGCAGCCAACTCGGATTGAGTTTGGCAGGCATCTTCTGCCAATACTGCTCCCAAATCGGCATTTCAAATTTATTGGGTGGTTTTCCGTGTTCTTTGTCCTCAGTGCCAAAATCATTATTTTGAAATCGTCAAAACCATTCCTTACACGTTGTATTAGAAGGAGCATGCTCACCGTAAATCTTCACAAGCAAACGGTGCACTTTTCTTTGCAATAAAATAATGTAATAACACTTCCCGCAAATGATGTTTACTTGGAACGAAAACCGACATTTTCAAGAAGGTAAAAATACTTGTCGTTTAGAACTTCAACCAAATATCACGTAGTGCGTTTGACAGCTGAGCTCCTATCGAATACAAGTGTTGCCATTTATTAGTCCACGCAAGCAACACTGAAATCGACATCTGTTGGGAAAGGGCGGAGTCATATTCATACACCCAATATGTCAGCGAATTTAATTTCTTACAAGAAGGTACACCAATTTTAATTCAGGCTAATTATGCATTCTTGCAAGAAAAGCAACTTGAAAATCAGACTGAACAAATATACTCCGACAGCTATCATAGATTTTTTTAAAAGTACATCTTAATATTCAAATCCTTCTGTTTATTACACAATTGCTTTTATGACTCAAAACACTTACGCCTCCCTTGTTTTATATTTTAATCCCTACCATTCAATTTACCGTCTCGTTATCATCCACTATTTGGTCAATAAATAAAGTGAGTTCTCACAAGATTTCAGTTTGGTTTTCTCAGAAAGCGTCACTGTTTTATTGCATGCGATATTCCACCCAGCAAACACGTTAAAAGCAAAATGTGCAAAATCCAATTACACACAAACACACACACGCGCACACACCTTATCAGGAAAATTTCACACCATTTAGTTTTATAAAAACATAAAAACAAGCCGCAAAAAAAATTTCCACGAGAAAAATAAAACAATAACATAAAACGCACCGTAAAATCGCAAGAACAAATAAATTTAAAGACTCATAGAAGCTGATAACATGCAAGCACATATTGTCTTAGGTGTTTGCATAGTACACCCCCCCACATATGACCATTCTTTTGTGGCTCATTAAACTCAATGCGTGGAAAGAAAAAATAAACAAATAGAAAAAATAGCATTTTTCCCAAAGAAATTGTGCACATTTGCAAACTGTGCGTGTTTGTTTAGAGATGCGCGGTATTTTTTTTGGTTTTCTTTGAAGAAACTTGCAATTTAAATTTGAATTTTTTGTTTGCAATTGGACCAGATTAACCGGGAATATCTTTGCTCAAGGATTCACTAGTTTCATAGAAAATTAAGAAAAAAGTTGATAAATTGATAACGAATTGTTAAGAGCGACAAATTTACACGATTTATGGAGATTTTATTGCAAATAAATGGTGCGGATTGAAATCAACTATACACTGAGTCATTAAGCTTGCTTTGATGTTATACAGCCAGTTCTAAAGTTAAGTAGTATTGTAAATATGGGAAAAGACGCCTACAGATTATTTCAGATTTAAAGTTATTGACTCACGTGTAATTTTATGTGTAAGTACATACTAAGTGCTTGAATGAATCATGACTGTATTTTGTCAAGATGATTTGAGTGAGCAGCAGTGAATTGACATCGAAACAACTATACGCAATGACAAGGAAAAAATTACAATTCACCAGAAACATTCGGTTCTGTTGGATGAAAATTACATTTAAAAATCCACCTGAAAAAAATATGCTGATAGCGTTTTCCGAAGCGAAAAAAATCAGTTGAAAGACCAACATATTGCAAAATTGAATATCAACCAAAGAATAAGATGCTAATAGGAGCATACAACAAAATTTGATGTGAAAATTTTAAAAATAAATACCCTCCCGAACTTTACTAACAAATACATCAAATAAAAATCGTTATTGTGTTTCGACTGCAAATGAGAATATTATTTTTAGTTGAATCGAAATTTTTCGGAAAATTGTTTGGATATTACATACAAAATGTTACCCAGCAAAAATAAGAATATTTTAGCAGAAGTGTCAATATTTTTGTCAGTGATTTTTTTCACTGGAATGAAAGACGGAACTTAGCACAATCACTTTAGATTAAATTTCAAGTGAATTTTCATGTTACTTTCATAATCGTTTTATTTAAATTATGAGTAGCACATCTGAAACGATTGAAAATTGATTTAACATTGATGAATAAGAATTTAAATGATTTAGAATTTCTGATTTTCAGTCCAGACTCTCTTAAATTAGATTATATCCCTCTATTCATTACAACAATCTTCCTAGCGATCGAAACACTTTCATATAGGATTCATATTGAATGTATGTTCCTCGAAAATTGTATGTGAATCGAAGCACATTCAATGAAAATCAACAACATTCTATGATTTGTTCAATGCATAAATATGCTTCTTACGAAGCTCAGAACTCGAGTCAGCAGCATAATGTTGACGGCAGCGGTACTTGGTAGCTTGGCTACAAAAAAGTAGCCAGAAGTCGAGAAGCTATGGCGCAAGAATTCGTGAAGGCTTTCACTATTCCATAAGGAAATAAATATACGTCTGTTTTCCACTACATTGGCGGAACGATGACGTTTAAGTAGATTTTAATGTCTGACTTCTAGAATTTCAAAATTAATGTGAACTGTCCTGAAATATTTCAGATACATAAACATACATAAAGTTACACAACATCCATTCTAGTGTTCGCACAAAAAATTTCAACATTCTATTGTAATGAAAAGGATATCTAACTAAAACTATCGGTTGCCAAGTGGTGGAGGCTAAAGCAGGATATAAAACTTATACCAAGGCAATCGTTAGGCAACTTCAACACAATTGCGAAAAAAAACATCCTAAAAATAGAATACAAAAAGCCAAGCCATTCCTCATTGGGTCAGAAAATTGCCGTAACATTAGCCGTTTGGTAAATATTTGCATCCACTTAGAAAAAATCTCCCCCTTGACTATCAACGTTCGTCCTCCATCTTCATCAAATCGAATTGTGAAAAACCCGAAAACGATAAGAAATAAGAATTATTCTAATGGACATGAATTTTCGTTTAGCGAAAAACTTTACCAATTCATTTTTGTGTGTTGAATGTGTCTAAAATTTTCTGTTTGAAGTAATTCGATCCTAATGGAATTTTATTTGCTCGTTATTGTCTCTGTCTTTCGGGCCACTATTTTCCTTATGTACATTAACAATAATGTTTTATTCTTTAAGGTTCGCAAGATCCTTATAAACGATTTGTACGGCGGTTTGTAGTATTCATTCTAATTATATATATAACATAGCTCTGTATATCAATGCTACATGTATAGGAATGGCCACATTGGTGCCAATCTCATTCCTATCGCCCAACTGAAATACTTCACCAAAAAGGACTTGTTCGCCACGTCGTCCGTTTTGAATAGTTGGTGCCAGTCGTTGTTGTTTCTGCTATAAGTGTGTATACATGTATCCTTGAATTTTATTTAGTTCCATTCCTAGCCAGGATGAAGTTCAATCTATCTACATACTAACATTTCTATGGACGGTTTTGTATACGAAAATGCGATAAAACTTTTCCTGTTTCTAGAAAAGCGTGGGTGTTGTTGGATACCAGGACGAAGAGCAGGGAGCATCCTGGTTCTAACACCCGAAAAAAATATTAGTCGTACTACTACTTGGATTCGAGCGGGGGCGAACTCGGCACTGGCAAAGGGTGGATAATGTTACAAGCAATTCTGAACGAGTTTGAATGTGACCGAAATAAGCATGTTGCGAACACACACTTTTATTTAGAAAATAGCATATCCTTTTCCTTCGTTTCGTTTTTGCCAGCACACATTTTTGCAGACGATTTAATTATGCGTGATTTGGTATATTGTAGCAATTTTTTTTGATGGGTTTTATTTTTTGGTGGACAAAGGTCTGATGTACGATTGTTGTTTCGTGATGAGGGTTGTAGAGGACTGTTATTAAAATTTAGTGAAGGGATGTACTACATTTCATAATTCATACGACTGAAACGATTAAGGAAATGTATATGCGAATTATTATAGCGAATGGATTGTGATTTTGATGTTTGAGTCTATTTTTCTAAGATTTACCAAGTAATTATCTAATCAATATTTGTTTTATTTTTTCCAGGTAATGAAAAATCTAAGCCTTGAAAATATCGTAAGTCAAAATTAGTTTAAATTCTTTAACTCTAAAATATTTGACAATTTTACGGAAAAAAGAACAACAAAAGAATTTTAATTATGTAATTCGGTTTCAATGATGAAATTGATGTTGAATTAAGGAAAAATTTATGAAATAATTTGCACAGCAAATAAAGTTTAAACTGCATGAAAAATTTACAGAGAAAAATAACATTTTAGCTATCGATTTTTTTCAAAAATATCTACTGAACATCCCCATGAGACTAAATATAAATAAGGAGTCAACAAAATAGTCTGTTCTAAGAATTTTATAGTACAATGATAACCCGTACGTTTTGTTTATGAAGAATATCTCCGTTTAAATTATCCCAAACAGTTTTGCCAGGAAGTCGATGGATTACTTTCACTATATCCCTTAAAAAAACACCCCTAAAGAACATCAAACACGCCTATTTCGTAGCTTTTATCCAAATTGTTTTATTTTCGAAAGGGAAATGCATAAATAATGGGAGACCTTTAAAACCAGTTACCCATATTTCTCCCTAACTGTTGGGAAAAATTCTTAATCCTTAGTATGAAAAATCCTGATTTTGCATCACTGATACCAAATCCTGCAACAAAATTCCTGGTGAAGATAATTATTCGAATAGAATCTCAAGTTTTTATAAAAATATATAGGTAAAATCGATTCTGATTCCTTGAAAAAAATTTAATCCGACTATCAAACCTGCAACATTTTCAAACTCTGGGATATACCATTGGAACTAGTCCACCTATACAACATCAATATCATTCACACTGAACAATCCACAGGAAAATCAAGAATAACAAACAGAATAGAAAATTCACGCTTGAAAAATTTTTATTGGAACTTTTTTAATTGTTTGTAACGTTGCATGCGAAATCATTTTAATTAGCATAACATTTCATGGTTTTATTTTTATATTTGCTCTTTGGAATTGTTTAATTTTATCGGTTTTGCATGACCCTGTGTGTGTTTTATTGGTTTCGGAAATGCAAGACAAGGAATATCGCGGATTTTCTATTCTAAAAATGGAAATGCGTACCTACAACTTTTAAATTAGATTAAAACTATGTTAAAATTACTTAGTTTTGTTGAAATTATAGTAAATATTTTAGTTTTTAATTATTTAACAATACCCTTCGCAGCTTTTAACGACAAACATCTGATCAAATATATTTAATCATTCCCCTTGGCTACAAAAACTGATAGAAGATACTCATCATAAAATTTTCTATAAGTACCCAAGACTGTTCAGACTTGCATACCATGTATTATATCAATTAAATACATGTAATATATATTTTTAATGCAATCACAGACATTACAACATTTTATAGTTTTTATTAATTAAATTGCGGTCAAACACAGTTTGGCCAATAATTCCACAATTCATATGCCATAGAAGAATTTAAATTGAACATTTATTTCTCTCCGATTCGTTTTGCATAATTATTATCATTTTTAAATGCAACAAAGATTGAATTTATTCAAGATAATCTTATAATTACGTAATATTTTATCATAGATCAAAGCAATTGAATTGTTTTGTGTTTTCTGATTCTTCTATACCCAAGCAATTTTCTCTCGATGCGGCATTTAAGATGCACGTACCTACCTATGTAATTATATAATTGAAAACATGTCTTAACGGGCTTTAATTAACCGGATAGTGAATTAAGGTGCTATTAAGTGTAATGTTTTTTGCGAGTAGGTGAGAAATTGAGAGAAATGATGTGATCTTTAGACATTTTTTTCGCTTTGAAGATGTACCTTCTGTAATTTTGAAGGTCTTTTGACGTTGATTTTTCCAGAAGGACCTTAAATCATAACAGCAATAAATTCATTCAAATGACACTGTAATTTAATCAGACCGTAACATTCCATTTTTCATTCATCATTTGACCAATAATGCATTGACGAAAAATCAATTTTCGTCACAAATGTTTGCACAATTACAATCATCGAAAAATGGCACCGTCTTGTGAATCAAAAACTAATTTATATGCACTTTTCACTATACATTTATGCACATGCGAAACTTGAAAGAATAATATTTGTTGTTAAATAGACAAATATTTAATGAAAACTATATGTTTGCTAAAAAAACACACATACAGATAATGTTTAAAAGTTCAAATCAGTGCAATGCACTAGAATCTGAGCTGGTATTTTCCTCAATTGAACAAAAAATGCAATGCAGTCATCTATAAGAAAATATACCATGTTTGTCTAGCAATTAGTGGTTCGGTGCTAGATTAGTACTAAACAAGTTCTAAATTTGAATGCGTAGATTGCTTGAAATGCCAAGCGTAGTACTTTTTGGGTAGTGCAGAAATGTTTATGTGTTTAGTACTAAATTTTCAATTTTTTAGTACAGAAAAATTTAAATCCTATATGTGCATAATAAATTGTGTTTACGTACAATACTTTTGAAGATTTTGATTTTTGTCGGTTATATGTATTTTTAAATATACTATTTGAGAAAAATAAAATGTACTAAATAAAAACAATTCGTGCGGAATTATGTAGAATTTTTAGTCCAGAAAAATTAGTTTTTTGTATACATATTAAATTTTGTATGCAAATAAATTTTTCCTGATTTTTAATAGCTATTTATGATTGTCATAAATTGCGATATATGAGCATGTATAGTACTTTTCGAAAATAGTACTGAATTTTTAATTTTTTAGTACAGAAAAATTCAAATCCAAATTATGTGTATATATTTGTCGTTAGTTTGAGTTTCAATATATTGTGATATATGAGCGCACAATCTTCTAAAATTATTATTAATTTTTAGTAATTTTAAAGAAGATTTTATATATTTTATTTTACGTCTTAGTAGAATTTCCCTCACTTCTATAATTAGGGTTAATGATATTGGAAAGGCCATTGAATGCTCTTAAAACGAGACAGCACCACCGATACGGATGCTGCCCAAAAAATCCCTCCATGATATCCAAAAAACTTACTTCACTGCCAAGCAAACTAAATTGCTAAAAATAAAACTTGAGTGTTGATTTTTTCAAATTTTGGTATAAACCATAAAACCAATTTTTTCGATTCGATTTCAAAACTTGAGAAAAAAACGAGTAGCCACAATCAAATACAGTTGACTACCATATCATTCTGAGATATTTACTATCTATCTTCAATCAATTGTGTATCTTTTCACACATCCAGCTGCGGCTGTCTTCTAAGACAATTTAGTCAGACTGACCATAGATGCTGGAGGTGATTGCTTCAATCAAATCGGTAAGAACAGATGGAAAGATATTAGCTTTCAACAGAGTGAGGCATCGCCGAGCATCTACAATTGCACATTCGTATAATAATCGACAGAAAGGTCAACAAGTATCTTCATGAAAATTGAATGATCATATTGATTTTTCGATGTAGGTAATTTATCTTTAGATATTTCTCACTGTATCATTCGTATTCGTATGTTTGTTTGTTTTTCCTCGTTCGGTCCGTCTCCCCACGCAACCATCAAATTTAGTTCGGTCTTTTTTCGTACCTATCTAATATAGAATATATTTACTTTTCTTGTTGTGTTGTTAATTTATTCAGAAGCTAAAATGATTTATTGATTCTATCTTTTTTTCCTCACAAAGTTATTTACCTCGTATCTATCTACGAATACACTTGACAAGAAAATAAATTTTTTTCGACAAGCGTATTTCAGGTGATGAATACTTTTTGTTTGTTTCATGTTTCTTGTTCATTTGTTGTTTTAAGATTTTTATTGGCGTGTTTTTTTCTCGTCTTCATCTTTTGTCGGGTGTGATTTGAGACATGCTCGTTTACAATGCACTGTAGGTGGTCGTTATTTGTTGAAAATATTAAATTTACATGCTTAATATTTTACTTACACTCTACGTTACGGCCGAAGATTGTTGAATTCGAATTGTCGACAAGAGGGTGGAAGCATCGTGCTAGGTAGCTTAATTTGATTTCTTTTTTTTGGTTATTGAAGATAACTTGGAAAATATGAGTGATCAATGATGGACCTATGATTTGGTGTATTGATTGAACAAGCAGGTTCGCTTTATAGTCGTTTTTTCATGCCCGGAAGTGTTGAATTTTTTTCGGTGCAGAAAAATAGGTACATGGTTATTTCCTGATAAGAATATGCAACAGACTGCTTGAACTTTTCATCAGTTTGGCTATATATCAAAGAATTAATACGCCAAACAACACCTCCTCAAGATCAGATAAAACACACAAAAATCTAACCTCATTTCAATGAGCACCAATTATCCTCTCACGATTTCTATCGTCAAATTCATACTTAAAATCACGTATGAACATTTCTACATAACATCAATACATTATCCATTTTCAACACAAATCACGTACATCACATTTTAACTACGTGCGTTTTCATGCAAAAATAGTTATCATAGGTATGTGCACCCTAATCTATCGCAAACCGATCCATTCAACGAAATAGATAAATTCACAAAACCAAAAGCTTTCAGCAAATAAATAGATACAAGTGAACTGAATGCTTGCAATTAAGTACACTGAGCAAAAAAAATCAATCCCTATTTTCTGTCACACTTACATATAAATCAAATAGAGAAACACGAAAGAAAATTAAATTTACTGACCAATAAACAATTATGAGAGATGAATGTTAAATGATTGCAAAAATTTCAAAACGGATCTTGATACAAAAACGTTTCGCGCCTATGCCAATGAAAATCATTTGAATGTTTTATTTTACATTTATTTTTATCAATTTTTATGTCAAGGAAAACAAATGCTTTCCTTTGCGGTTTTGTTCTTGGTTTTTTTTGGTTTATTGTCCATGCCAAAAGTTTAAATTTCATTGGAAGGTGAGGACAAAAGCAATAAGAATATATTGTGATCATAATCAATGTGTAGAGAGAAAACATATTTTCAAAACTAATTTCTAAACGTAAAGTGCTTTGAGGTCAAGGTTAATGTTGAAGCCATAAAAAATCCATTATATTTATTTCGCTTATTTTTGGAACTATCACATAAAATTCACCGAGTTATTTATGTCTTCGAATAAATGTAGGATAAAGATCATCTAACGACTTAGACATTTTTGATGATATTTTTATGAATTTTCATAAATCAAAATGCTGCATTAGAGATTTTATCGTACATAGTGTAAATTGTTAAATTTTAAATGGAAACAGATGACCCAATTTTGCACATTTTTTGGCGTAGAAATTTACACATATTATTTTATGTAACTATTAACTCTGGCTGTTCTAGATAATGTGGATGATCATATGTTAGAGTGAAGTATCTTCGACATTCGACAGACTATGAAAAAAATCCTAGCCTATCTTAATTTGTTTGTCGATTAAACTTTCCACCACATAAATTAAAAAAAATCTTGATTTTTGATGCCACATCTTTTCGAGAAATAAGACATGATCTTATATGTTCAAGCTGCATGAGAAATAATTACTGGGGTCTTGAATGATTATTCCCCCGTATCTCATGAATGTAAATCACCCTCAATAAATCACTTATGTCTGCCAATCGAAAGCTTCCTCATTCATCGAATATCCATCTATTCATATCTTGTTGCATTAATTTATATTGCGCATACAGAACCCTAGCAGCAATAATTCCCATCCCTCCCATTCTTTTCCTATACTTTCCCCTTTATTTCTTCTGGTACCGATTACCCTCCCCAGCAACAACATATATCATTTACATATCAAAAGTACGCCATTCAAATCAATAAATTACGTTCGAACATCTTAAGATATTCTTCTTTCGTTCCATGATAGATCCAAAGATACATCCGATACAAAACTTAACATGATATAATACATTTTATAAGAACCTTCAGTGCGCATCAGTATATATGTATGTATGCCACCCAGCGAGTGTAATGTACTTAATGCGTCCTCCTAAGAAAGTTGAAGAACTTGTCCCAAAGAACACTTGGGAGGCACCCTTCTCACATAAGCTCGTTTATTTGTGACTATGTACATATGTGCATATGTAGATCTAAAATGAAAATACCATCCGAATATCTATCTTGGCACGCAATTTGTTAAATAAATCTATAATATCTTTTATACGTTGTTAAGCAATAAACAATGAAAATTGTGCGTAAAAGGAATGCGCGTAATGCAATAACCACAACACGTGCTGCTACGCACTCAACATACTGTTCTTCATTTTCATCACCGAGTGGTGAATGTTGGAATGTCTTATACAAAACGACGGCACCAACAACAGCAACAACAACGATGACATCGGCAACGCCTTGCATGAGGAAGAATTCAAAAACGCGACGCCGACAATGAAAGATACTTCGCGTTGCGAGTTAACATACAAGATTTATAGATGGATTGCGTTTAATTGAAAAGCATCACAGTGAATCATGTAAGGAAATGTGAAAGTAGAACGTATGAATTGAAAGGGCAATCAAAAACGACAAGGGAGAATGGAGGAGATGAGTCTATGTGGAATAAGTTAAAAGGGGATAGCAGTGATTTCGAGTTTTAATTGGAATGCCTACAATATCCAAATTTATTGGGATTGAGGGAATGAATTCAGTTTTTTGTTTAAAAGAGTTTCATTTTTTATTCAACTGATTCAGATGCCCTGGACTTTCATCTTTATCATTTAGACACTTTAAACCCTCACAATTAGGGGATGATAGTGTTTGCCACCAATCGGGACGAATCAAATTAAAAAAAAGAACAGCCTTGAATATTTTTCATCCCTAGGTAAAAAATATTCAAGGCTTACAAGGACGAAGTAAGGAAGGTATTGATCCAATATCCTTGACGTCTAATACTTATGTGCTAAATTTTATCCAGATCTGAGAGGACGATCCCGTGCCTTCTCCTTGTTAGACAATTTGACTTGAGGTACAAAATCATCCTGAGTATATTTGTCGATAGGGTAAAGATTTAAATTATATTATTGGATTTGTACATAGTATTATATAAGAACTGATTAGAGGTTCGAGTTAATAAAATTGTCTACAGATAAGGGTAGGATAACGCCGAGCAAACATGTAGCCGAGGTCGAGCTTAACTATGTTCCCGAAAAAAACGTTATTTTAAGGTCAGGTTGGACACAATCTATAGCCTTTGGATAAACTCATCTTTCTCTACAAATCATGTGTATCGCAAAGGAAAATAAATATAAATTTGAGAGCTTATCATCATGCTGACTTTAATATCAAGCGATATTGTTTGCAATTCTTCCAGGTCTCATAACTCGAACAACAATATAATGTGTAAAGTTATGATGCCAATAAAGTTTATGATGAAAAGTACAAAACAAGAAGAGGTTTTTGGCACACTTTTACGTTCATAATAATCAGCATTATCATCTGAGATAACATATTGAGCCGATTCTTCGCCGAGTATTTAACTTTCGGCAACGTTAATGACCTACCTGAAAAATTCAAGCGTTACGTTCATCCACACCCTCTTTCATATTCCTGTTTATCTGAAAGCACATTCATCAAATCAAAGTCAACGATATCAACCGCAAGCACCTACATGCATTCATTTACTTTGCATATCAAAATTACTCAATGGCTCAGTTCGCCTCATCCTTAAAAGGTTGTCTTCCAACCATCATTATTTCGGGCACATAAAATGCAGTATTAACGGCAGCACTTTTATTAACAAGTCTCTTATTTTCTTTTTTCCCTTCTCAAGCCATTTAATCGAGCAAAGTAATCACAAACTTCAATCTCACTTTAATTTGTCTTACGGTTCTTCTACCTAAAGGTACATATACTTCGTTTGCCAAGCAACTATACCTACCTATATATCTAGCTAAATTCTCATCAGATAAACGTTTCGCCAGGAACATGACAACCAACCAAGGAGGAGGACGACAACAATAACAGAAGCAACAAACAACCTCGCCTTATCGAACCTTACCTTGCCTGAAGCTTACCTTAAGCGGAATGAAAGAGGTGGTAAGGCATACACAGAAGAAGGGACGAGATGTCTCCAGGTTGACTGACAATTTGTAATCAAACCTTGATAGTGTGCTGATATCGTTTGATAGTGGGTCAATGTTAAGATTTCCTCCTACCGTCGAAGCGAACCGAGTAAATGTATGGGTGTTGTAGACTCGCATATATCTTTTATTTTTATTGATGCTTCGTTATATAGAATCAATGGATATGGATAGCGACGACGAAATGAGCTTGGTTCAAATTAAATGGATGACAAAGGTGAACAGAGTTACGTGGGTGAAAGAGGATCATCAAGTTGCCAATACATCTACGCGTATATCCTGGAAAATTCAACGAAGAAAAGTATTTAGAACGTTTATGTTCAATCGATAAATGTGTGTTCTTAGTTGTAAAACCACAATGCCTCCTTGATATTAACCCTAATGAAAAGAGAACAAGAAAAGCACTTAACTCAACTAACACTCAAATAAATTATTTGAAAACCCATTCAAGTACAAAAAATAAATCCCATTGTTTTAATAGCGCTAACAACTATCTGCAAAAAATGAACAATAGATCACGAATACTCACTAATCGATGTTCGATACGGTGCGCTGAATTGCAATTTCTTTACACCTGCTGTGGCGGCTTTAATTAAAATATCGATAGTCGATTACGAATAAATGTGTGAAGTCTTTTTTATCTGAACTTTACACACAAGTAGTTCCTGTTCGTTAACAAATTTTCCAAAGAATAATTCATATTCAGGAAATGCCAAAGTTATTTAGTACACACAATACTATAGCCGCCAATATACTGTTTGAGTCATTTCTATGGAAAAGATATTGTCTGGGTTATCTCAAAAACAAGGGACAAGGTTGCGGTCGTACTTAGAGAAATTGATTTCTTTGGAAAGATAAGAAAATCTTCATCATCGGTTAAATGAATATAATTAATAATTACAACCTTATTATGGAAACTCATCCGTAAGCTGCAATTTTTCCCATATTCATTAGCAAACAATGTTTTTTTCTTAATTTTATTTTTGCACAAAAGTGTACATATTTATTTTCAATGCAACATACGCATATAAATAGCGTCACACCTCTTTGTATCAACTTACATAGGACATTCAACGTCAAATAAATTCGTGAAAAAATCACTACGACAATACTGATAATACCCGACGATAATTGAAATCGATAGCAAACAACTGCACCATTTAAAAGTGATAAGATTAAAAATTAAGAAATCTTTTCGATAAATCAATGATAAGGTTCAATTATCATGAAACCAATCAGCAAATAAGAACAGAAAATAAATAAAACGAGAAGCAAAAGGGGTGAAAAATGCAAAGGTGAATTTCTACAGAATTTTTCGAAACAAATGCGAAATAATATGAGTAATTGTTCTAGACGAATGATGATTGTTCGGTAGAGTATTAAAGACTTCACTACGTTTTTTCAAAGGATCCTAATGAGAATTTCAGAGTAGAGCTAATTTCATTGCGACCTCATCGTGTATTTTTTTATCTTGACAAGAATCTATGTACATTTTCTGCGCCGATTTTATCCTCATTACTATATGTGGATCATGTGAAAGGGCTTCGATTATTTACTTAGTCTAAACAATCTTAACATCAAAGTTCGAGGTCAATTTTTTTTTGTATGACTTCTCAAAAGCACCGAAACAAGTTACTAATCACCAATTAACACATAATTACCACTCAAACGCAACTAGTTCCCATAATTTAATTGCAACGAACGAAACTCGCTGAAACACATCACTAAATCACTTGCTTAATTACAATCAACATTATTTCAACTCTATATAATCAGTCAACCGTGTTCAAGGTTTTCTAGCTCTTTAAAGCGACTCCATCACAACATAGAGTCGGTCGAACATGCATTTCGTACGTACATACATACATGTAGCTAGAAAACTAATCCTGAAAAGAAATTAATATCCCAATCATCAAAACAGTGTTACACTGTAATTAATTAAAAACACACCTGAATGCTTTTCACGAAATTACGTGCAGACTAAGAACTAGGTGGAGATCGACGCCGCAAAAAATGTTTATGGCTCACAACGGGTCCATAAAATGCCGCGCTAGGAGAAGATACAAAGACCACAACCGAAAAAATAGATACATATGTTAGATATATATTCGCTAGCCAATTGGCCAATTCTATATACTATTCAGACTGTGAGCTAGGCTAGCTGCCTAGTATGGTTGCTCCAGCTATTTATTGAGTCTTTTCGCATCAAACGTGTTTCATTTATTGCCGCGACCTTGTGAGTCTTCGCGAAAAAAATACGCGTCGTTCTAATCAATGAAATGAAATTAGCTACGAATTAAATACTGTCATTATGTTCCTTAAATTATAGCAAACAATTGCCTATTGCAGAATAACCGACGACGAAAAAAATTTGCGATCCGCCATTTTCCCAGTTTTAGCCAACCATTGAATTTTATTCTTTAACGTTAGTAATTTATTGTTTTCCGGACATACATACATTTGTGGCCTGAAACTCTCTATCTTACATTCAAACCGGCCAAATTTAGGCAGGCGAAAAAAGTCAAGTAATAAATAAACTTTATGAACCATTAAATCAATTGAACGAGTCCTTGAGAAAGAACAGCAATGCGTAAAAGGTCATCGAAGGTAACATGCTGTGCAAAATCTATAAAGAATATGGAAGAATGGAGTGGATGGTGAATTTTTTTCCCGTCTAATTCGCTCGGCAAACTTCATTTTTGGAGTTCTGCAAAAGATAAACAACTGTGAAATTGTGCATCAAAGATGTATCCATATTGATACCATTGAAATAAGTAGATTTGGTATAGTAATGTGGTAATGTGGCGTTCCTGGTTTCTATTATATTTCGTTAGGGAAGTAGCTAATGGCGATCCTCAGCTTTCGGGTTCAAAAAAAAGCATATATTATAATGGGTCAGAGAATTTGGACACGGTAATAATAGTAGATAAATATAATGTTCGAAATAATAGACGTGGAAATGGGTCTGCTGATTATCATTTTGTCACGCTTGGCTGGATGAATAGTAGTTTTTGCTTCGGATCATTCTCGGTAAGAGATACCTGAATTAGATGATTCTTAAGGGGCAGTAAAAAAGTATTTTTTTTATTTTGGATATTTCGGTAGAAAAGTACCTTAAAACACCTGTACATAATTTTATATCGATATCTAAACTGGTTTTCATTCTACAGCGTTCGTAGTCCCCCTTCGTCCTACTATACTTTTTGCCCGAACATATGCCGCTATGTAACTATTCTTTCTAATACAATACATACAAGTTATATTACATAGTCTAAATTAGTGCATATTCGAATTTCGCAGTGTAAACATCAAAAATTGTGATTGAAAATGCTTTCAAATCGAAAAGGACGAGATAATTCTCGTAAACGAAAGAAACTTTAAACGCGTTTTTCTCGAAACATACTTTTTGTGTGCGCGTCGTATATTTTAAGAAAAAAACTACTCATCAGATTTGCTTGAAATTTTTCACACATACTTTTCAATTATTTAACTAAGGTTGGAGCAACTTATTTAACTAAGGTTAGAGCAACAAAAAAATTGGACGATTCTAGAACACTTTTTTTAATCGAAAAAAAGTCAAAAGTCGTTACACGTATATTCAAACGTGCGCCAAATCGCAAAAAACTTACTTATTGCCCTAAATTAAGGCCCGTGCAGAGGCTTATACTCAAGACTAATAGAATTTTTTTGTTAATATATAGTCACATATGAAAATTTTTTTCAGGAAATTACGAGGCGCAATCCGCTTTTTTTTGTTTGGCACTGCTCAAGCACTTGATCGAAACGGCCGCCATTTTTTTTTAATAATGTGAATCTAAATTTTTAATCTCAATATACATTCATTTCAAATTTCAAGTCGATATCTTTAATAGCTTATTTTTTATATACATTTTAAAAAAAACCAATCCGTTTTAAACGCGCTGCTTTGATCCAGCTTCATCATGAGCCACAGTCAACATTCGGAATGCGTCCGCGCACTTAAAGTTGTTTTTCCATGAAAATTTGAAGCAGATTCTTTGACCCATTTTTTTGGAATAGACAAAAATCGAAGACAAGCCAAATCACGTCCAAGCAAAATAGCTGTCAAAAATTAACTGAAGATTCAAAATGGCCGAACTTGTCAGCATAAGTGCGGAACATAAGTACCAACACAATGCCATATAAATATCAAAAATCAAATACACGTAGCACTCGTAAATTGAAAATTCCCATTACTTTTTGAACAGACCTCGTACAAATCCTACCCACAAAAGAAGTATTCCTCTAACTTTCAATTATGAGCTAATTTTTGCTTATATAAATTAGAAATATAATCATTTTTACTCGACATGGCTTTGTTAGCGGTCGCTAGGTTTCTTCTTAAGATTTTGGAATTCACTAATGTCACTACTAAATACAAAGTGTTTCGTACTTGAGGGTAGGTATAGGTACTGGATGTTTCCCAGAAAAAAATCGGAGGAGAGGGAATTGGCAAATCTGAAGAGTTTTCGAAATATATTGACGAGAATTATCCTGCCCCTCAACGACGAGCTGGACCAAGTTAAACCTGATAACTTTTTTTTTAACAATCAATAGATAATATGAATCAAAACAATTTCTTCCTGGGCTCATTTTTCAAAGAGATGAACATACATATTTGACCACTTAAGATTGATAGTTTATTTATTTATTGTTATCCTTTTCTATTGCTCAATAGATTGAGAAATAGATAACGCATCGAAAATCCATAAAAGAACAACCCGCGACGTTATAGACTTGCGTTTGAGGCTATGATTCTCGTAGTTCACTCTATTTTAACTTTCTTTCCCACGAAACTCATCATAAGTGACTTCAATTTTTCAAATCATAAACTCACACCTACTCACGTAACTGTTAGAAACAACAATTTGATATCATGCTATCATACACTTTTTATCTTTTAAGTGTTGCGCAATCTAAATTGCTTCGAGACGCTGACATTTTTATAGTTTGTTTGTCGTAGTCGAGCAAATCAAAAGAAAGTCTACTATCTTTTAACAGCCTCAGCGCCAGGACTTTTTATTTTTCACTCTAAACGAATAAAGGTCGACATCTTGATCTGTAATCGATTTTCAATCAATATAAAAAGAATCAATAAAACTTCTATTCCGATTACAGTGAACCAACATGCCAGATATCAAAATGATTTGATCAGCTTCTGTTTTTTTTCAATTCCAGAACGTCCTTGTATTTTATAGTTGTAAAGATAGACACTATCTACTATTTATGATACACAGCAGTTCTATGTAGATAAGTCAAAACTATTTTTATTGGGTCTATTTCATTTTGCAATAAAATCAAATCGAAAATACATTCAATTTTTAGACATCTAGTTATCTAAATGTTCTGTAATAAATTATTTCAATTTACAGTTTGGCTAGAGCAAGAAATATAGACAGGCCGGACAGACAGACATTTTGTTATTCGGTTCGGGATATGAACACGACAAGCTTAATGAGTTCAAAATAAATATACTTGTTTGATCTTTTGAACGTACTATACATACATACATTGCATATACAAGCCTATAGTGTATTATTTAAAACATCACATATGTTCGCATTTCTATCGGAACGTTTATTTGATAATTATTTTCGATGCTATTTCAGTTGCGAATTTTATGACCGGAACCATTGGAAGCTTAACTATCTGTCTGTTTAGATAGTGACGCGGATTGCGTGTATTTTCGTCCGGCGAAAGTGAATTTCAGATCGGAAGATCTGATCCAAAATATATTTCATCGTTTGTAAATATTTAGATAAGTTGGCTGGATTATATACTACTGTCACATGATTCAGACATTTGTAATTAGGTTTATTAGAAGCATAACTAGATCGTTTTTTTTATTGCAAACAAAACGACTTTTGGCTCCCATTTTAGAAATTTTATGTAATTGTTTCTAAAGAACGTAAGCGATTCATTTGGTTCCGTTCAAACAGAAACCAGCACATATCACCAATCAATTAGTTACTTAATCCAATCGAGGGTACTCCTAGTAATGAATTACACTATTTAAATGAAAACAAATCCAGCGACACAAACCAATTCGAAATGTATCGCAAAAACACTTCATACGGACAATATATGCTTCATTTGCAGACTTAATCCCTGTTATTTTTTCGGTGTTGATATCTCGGACCAGGAAAAAAAATCCTAATCCCTTTTATCAATCTATCAATGCATTGTCACGGTAAATCTCTGTAATCCCTTGAGAACGAACGATGATAGGAGCGATTAGCTAATCTCTCAAGGTGGCTTGGAGTCCATACGTTTTTTTTATCAACCGAATAGCGAAGCCCGCCAATGATTTTTTTTGCATACATAAAATACTATTTTTTTTTGTCAACGCAATCAGCTCCCTATCACTTCTTATCGAATATTTGAGTAATGTTGTGATTTCTATTTTTTGATCATGATTCTGTTTATAAAGTCCACACGTGATACACACACATTCATGGAGGTTTTCAAAAGGAATTCAAGAATTACACCAACTTTTTACAGAATTGATAATTTCCCGATTGATAAGGAGAATGAAATGATATCATTTTTATTGCACTTTTATTTGATGGTAACGGAAGGACATTTTTTCAGATTTTGGTAGCTAGATTGTTGATACTCACTCGTATGCATGTTGCTAAGTCACCTTCAAAGAAAAAAATGCTATCTACTAACCTACATTTTATCTCTGTCTTCGATCTAATTGGTAGAAGGCTCATTGCTAACTAATCAATCCATCAAAAAAATATCACTTATTCTATTCGATCCAAAATTCGTAGCCAAGCGCTTTTTTTGATTGTACCGCGTTTTATATCGGAATCAATAAATTCCATTCCGGGTTTGACATTGTAAACAGAAATAATATTGATGATGGTATATATATTTTTTCACATACGTGAGTATTGTATAAATATAAAATAGATTGCTAGCGGTACGATAAAAAAAATAATAGTGCGATAATAATCTGATAGTTTTCTCGGGGAGTGGAAAACATAGCTGCCAATATTAATTACGATTTTTTAGGAAATTGTGCGAACATATGTAGTTTTAAAACGTTAAAATATTTTTTGCGAAATTGATAAACCATCATTTAACTCTCATTTTATGTACGGATTTGTGTCGAAAATGTATCCTCGAGTAGCTAAAATATCTATGAAATTATTTGTAGAACTGGAATGTGCTCAGAAATGAGTTTACGGGTTTCCACAAAAAAAATATAGAAGCACTTCGTAGCTACAAGCGCCCTGGGCAGTACTAAACTGCAACATCACTCATCGATGAGGAAAACATCAAAAAAAAAATTTCATATCCAAATGTATTTTTATGTATAAAAAACCCCACTAAATACAAATCCACTGGAAGTATTGAAGTAGCAAGTCATATCTTTTTCAATCCTCGAAAAAAAGTGGTGGGAAATTGAGCTCTCCAGAAAATGAACAGAATTATGCAAAAATCACTACAGAGGGTTTTTTAGGTCACTGATCACGAATCTGATTTGCAAAATTCGAAACGACGGATCCATTATGGTGGCCAAGACCACGTAACTTTACATTTTTAGTCGTTATATAATCAGAACTAGATTTGTTTCAATCCCTATTAAATTTGCAAGGGCTCAAACGTTAGTTTTTGAGCTTTTCGTTTAAAGTCTGTACCATTTTTGCAATATGTTCGATTCAAAATGGCGGCTGAAATCACGCGGTCTTGACCGCCATACTGTATCCGTCGTTTCGAATTTTGCAAATCAGACTTCAGATTCGTGATCAGTGACCTAAAAAATCCTTCTATAGTGGTTTTGGCATAATTCTGTTCATTTTCTGGAAAGTTCAATTTTCCACCACTTTTTTGAGAATGGAAAATATACATATATGACTTGCTACTTCAGTACTTCCAGTGAATTTGTATTCAGCAGGTTTTTTACACATTAACTACATTTAGATATGGGGAAATTTTTTTTTGGTGTTTTCCTCGTAGATTTTCGTTAATTTTTGCTTTTTTTACATGTTTTTTGAGGTTAGGAAAAAGTTGATAAAAGATTCGTGTTCAGGTGGCAAAAATACTACGAAAAACATATATTGTATAAAAACCATATGTCACTTTTTTGTGGGGCTGTGTTATTATTCGTTTGCTAATATATAATTGTATTTATAAATAAATAATGGACGCATCTACTGTTTCAAACACCATCTTATTAATCCGACATGAAATCGGTTAGAACGTAGCCCAATAGAGTTTGTGGGGCACAACAAGCTTGATTATTGCGAATGCAAATAAAAATTGTATACATTAAACCATCACATTCTAAACAAAAATTAGACATTAAAACTAATTCCTTATAAACGCTCACGTATATGGATACATTCGCCTGTACGACATCCTACCCATAATATGTCTAGAATATTTAGCAGAATAAAAAAACAAATGACTCAAAACAAATATGCTTAAACATCTTGCGGGGTCATATTTGTAGATTAGTGCGAATAGGTTTGACGATGAAAACGAAACTGAAAATGGCATTTTAATTGATGTTTAAATAAATTTCCAAGGCGATGAGAAGTCATTAATGGAAAAAGCTTTTGCAAGGGGAAAATGAATCGACAAAATGCCATAGTTTTTTGACGACGATTTTTAATATTAACTCATGTTGTTGTAGGTCTGTAGATTTACAAGTTTTCGTTTTTAATTGTTTCCTCGTTGAGGAGCTAGATGGTGGTGGCATTACTGTTTTTTGAGGGAGATAATGGAAAGTAAGACGCACTAAGGAGTTCCACTCTATTCAATTTTTATTGTAGCCAAATGTGTATTCAACAAGTTCTTCTTCAGCTGAAATATTTATGAAATATTTCAAACTAGCTAAATATATATCTTTAGCCTTTCTAGCAACTAGTTGTTAGATACAATTAAAGCAGAACTGAAACGATAATCTTACGTGCTAAGACCATGTTCTAAACAATTTGTCGAAACAGCAAACAAAACGGTTCATTTCATTCTCATTGTAAACATCAATTGGGCACATGCTAATGCAATAGCCTTTAAAATATCCATTAAATAACTGCCACAAAAGCATTAAGTACGTGAAATTTACAAAAACAAATGAATTTAACGCTAATAATCCATAGCTATTCTCGCCCTCCCTCCCTCCACATGTGTTATATTAACACATGATGTTCGTTTAGTAGATTAAAGCCCAAACGAGACGATTATTCAATGCATGAGTTCAACATACATAATTATGAATCCACATCACACATACATACATATGTATGTATGTCCGTATGTATATTTCCAACAAACACGATCGCCATGTCGTTCAATAAATTAAAAAAAATAAAAGTACAATGAAGAAGAAACATTTAAACAGTGGCGCCCAAGATTTTTTTCATATTATTTTTTGTGTCCGTTTATTGTTTTTGGTTCGAGTCCCTCAAATGAAGAATTTGTTCCAATTAAATTACTGTAGTAGTTTTTTTCTGCTCTCAAGCGAGCTTGATTATGATTGAAGTCGTTCTTGCGTTTCGGGTATGCATCATTGTATATATGTTTATATGTATCTTACGGATATGTATTTTATGCTGTTCAAAGCTTAAGTGCCTTAGATAGCCTATGACATATGAAGGTGTAGGCGTATATGAATGAGGCGAATGAAAGATAATGGTAATGATGATGAAAGATATTTAGATATGCGATGGTTTTCTTACACTGAAAGAATCATTAATGTCAAGGTAATCAAACAATTGATTATCTGTGGGCAAGTTAATGATTTGTTAGAATATATTTTTTTTGGAATTTCAATCCTATGTGAATCAAATTAAGACGGAAAAAGTATTTCAATTTTTCTTTCAAAAATTCCACAAACACACCTTCAAAACATTGTCGTCTTTTTCAATTATACTCAAGGCCTACTTGAAATGAATAAACAAATAAATTTTTATTTCAGAATCATTAGCATTTCAAGTGATCTAAATCCGGGTTAATGATTCAATTTAGGATTTATGTAAATTATAATATGTCGACATCATGGTTTTCGAAATTGATAGTGAAATTATGGTCAGGATATTTTTTTTGATGAGAGCTTCTTTACGTTTTCCACCCACATTCTATTATGGAGTAGATTTTAGTTTAACAGTTTTGATAAAATATATTGAAAGTTAACGGTCTAGAGCTAGAGTAATGCAAGAGTGTATGATTTAAATTTGAAATAATCAATGTAAATAGGTTCGGACTTACTTGGCTTGAATGCTTCGGACCTGGAATGAATAAAAAGATAGAAATCAAAAATTAACATTTTTCTGAGACATTCCATTGATAAGAAATAATTGTTTTATTTTAATACAGCGAAACAATTTGATTTTGATTCAGTATATAAAAATCAACACTAAAAATTTCCAACATTTTTGAATCAACGAACTTTTTCATAATTGAAGGCCTTATATTTAACAGGAACAAGAAACAAGACGTTTTCACCTTTTAACCGAGTGAACTTTTCTCAAGTGTAGATCATAAGAGATTTTGGTCAACTCATTCTGAAAATCTATCAGAAAAGGAACACCACCAAACAGAGAAGATCCATTTAACAGTTTTGTTAGAAAAAACCTTTTTGGAAGGACACAATTGTTTACATACATTTTTCAAGCAAAGCAGATTCTCGCTTGCAGTTTTTCAAATAAAGATTGAAAATAAGAATCCAGGTTTAGCTATTTTCAAACTTCCTATGTGTTAACATTCTTAATCTAGTACACGTCTACCAGACATTTTGTTGCATCTCACTTTGCATTTTAATTCCATGTTCAAATCTAGTTCTTTCAAATTTATATCCAGACACATTAAAACCGCCTTCAGAAGCATATTTACTCTGAAATTCAACTCAATTAAAATTCCATACGGAAGAACGATTCCTACAACTTTGTCAATATATGCAAAAAATATATGTATATATGTAAAGATCGAATATGCAAAAAATATATGTATATATGTAATGATCCCCCTCAATACAAAATGCAGAGAATACCAAAAATTAATTTTGTCAGCTACAACAAAACCAACCAATCTATTGTACATTATGTATGCGTTCTGTTCTATTCAACAAAAAAAAATTTTTATCACATGCAAAAGAATAGGAAGTATCTAACAATAAATTAGCATGCCATAGTTGCTTGCCATCGTTGATGCCACACCACCAACACAATGTACACATATTAAGTTGGTAAGTTAGTTACTGAATGCTTGCTGGTGTTTTGCATATTTTTTTTATTCTTCATTTTTTTGTTGGTTGGTACCTCATTAAGTCCGTTTCCTCGACAAAGTATATTGTTCAGAATTGTGGCTGTTGGACAACACTAAAACGACCGTCTTTTCGTATTTAATATCATTATCTCGTGGCATTTCATAAAAGGACAACACAGCTTGGTCGGTTGGTTAGCCGATCTGTTTTAGTATGCATGCAAATGTTTGCCAGTTTAAATATGGCGCCAAGAATTTAATTTTCAAGTTCCATCGCTTCGCAAGGATAGACGGATGGATAAGAGTACTAAAACATGGGGATTATATGAAGGGGGTTGGTAGGAGGAACGAATAGACGTTGGTGTAGCATTAGCATAATTAGGAAAGATAATGTTTGTAATCCGTTTTAATGAAATTGAAAGTGTTGAGTAGATGGGGAATTTGTGAATTATTTTATTGAGGAGCAGGCAAGGTGCAGCCAAGGAAGATAAAATTTGAGGATTTGCTGCAAAGCGAACGAGACGCATAACAATTTGTTGAGAAAACTTTGTAACAGAGAGCATTGGACCTTCAAACTTTATCATTTCATTTGTACACGGATAATAAAAAAAATTGTGGCAACAAATATCAACTAGAAAATATTCGATGGGACATATTTTATGAAACCGTGTTACATCAATCATGCAAACTATTACAATCCCGAAAATCTCATTGTGATACCTTCACATGAAATTGCAGTAAAGAAATTGGTACTAAGCACATTATAAATCAAGATTATGTAATCCCTATCCCTGTAATGAGGATTGACCGCCCTAATTGAGTTAAAAAAATGCACAATAGAAAGTCGTGTTATAAGGGGTGAATCTCTACTTGCCTAGAAACACAAGAAATTCCATCCATTGTCTAATTCTGCAATAAAATAAATCATCCTAAGTTATTGCTCTTGATAAAATTATATTTATTCTTCTTAAAATCTGAAGACATAACAGACTTTGATCAGCTTCATGGAATTTCAGTTTTTTTATGGTTAAGAAATCAGGAGCTTCGTTTTGGTTTGTCCATACAAATTTTCGTGCTTGTTAACTCGAAAATAAGAGTTGTTTTCGATAAACAATAAAAAACGGTCAAACTTTAGCACCAAATTGTCGAAGAAATCAAAAAATTTTGTGCTTCTAAAAGAATTTTTATCCCTAACAGATTTTGCAAATAGAAGATACATTTTTCACTTATACAAACATAATTTTACTTCCTTACTGATTTTTTTCGTTCATTTTTTTATATATAATTTTCTAGACCAATTCTACAGTTCAACAGATTTTCGTAAATATTTTTGAAGATCTTCTGACGAAAGCGAAAAGCACTGACCTCAACGAGTCTATATTTTCTTATGTTACGAAAAACATAAGCAAACTCATAAATCAATGATTTTTTTTCAAACACTACCAACAATATTATATACAAACTTATCTCTTCGACACAAACGTGTGAATGAAAAATCGTATAAATAAATTAAAACATTAATTGCGTGTGAAAAAATAGCATTTCGAATTTGTAAAAATTGTTTATCCATGCATCTTTTTTGTAATAAAATTCTTCCTGAACGGATATTCTGTTTTCGCACTAACAATTTATAAACATATTCAAAACCATGCATTTTTATTCTCACCTCTAAATTATGATGCATATTAACATCTCAATCGAATTTTATTTTCAAGTTTTTTGCTAATTTTTCTTGAAATTTACTTTAATACACTCATCACGTCTTCAAGATTTGCTCAAATTCATCATGGCTTGACCTTCGATATTTCATTTTTCAGTGTATTTTTTTATTCAACGTTATTTATTTTCGAACAAAGTCGTTTTCTCAATATTCAATTCAAAAAGATTATTTATTTTACATAATCTATGTTTAATATACCGTATCTATGTATACTTTATCGTATTTGTTATGACAAGTTTAACAAGTTGGCGGAATCTTTTAGTGGGTTAAGTGAAAAGTTTTGTCATTTAACTGGTGGGTACCTTTACTATGGGAAACGAACAGAAAGACAACAAGAAAAATATATATATATGTATATCAAAGAATAGAGAATATACCTAAAACATGTTACCCTCCAGCCGCTTCCAAAATTTCATGGTCAATGAAAAGTAATGTGTGAATGCGTGTTGTGGGCACAGTTTGTGACGATAAAAATGGTTATTTGAGAATTTCATGAATAGTTTCGACAAGGTCAGACATTTTGTTCAGGAATTGTAGAGTTTCGAGATGGTTTGGATGAAGGAAAAAATATTTTTTTTTTGTTTTATGTAGGCGTGACTTCAATTGATTGTCTAAGCCCAAGTTTAGATTTTTAAAACAAAGAAAATGTAGACGACCTTTATGATATTCACCTCCGATATTGGCTATCAATTGACCTGAATTGATGATTTAGATATTTTTTGTTGAATTTTCTGGCAATTCTGGTATCGCCAAAATCAAATTGGCACTTTTATTGTATCATATCGGAATCATACCATCATAATGTTCAGCATAAGCCGATTTAATTGAAATGCAGCATCCACCAACTATTTAAATACCCGCTTGCTACCCAAACATTATCTCAATTTTCAAAAGTTTTTAGTTATTTTTTTTGCTTTCCAAACAAATTACCATCGCCTCTCCACACCGTCCGTCATTAATGAATTTAAGATGCTTCTAATGTTCGAATACTGATACCGCGAGCTACAACAATAGACGGAAATGGTCATGCTTAATTCTTTACGGTCTTTTAAACAGCCGAACCGACTCGAACTAACCAGCCTCGACTAGTTGCCTAACCTAGTCAGCTAAGCCTTTAGCTAGCAACAATCAAAGGCTGTAATCAGATAAAAATTTAGGCAGCATTTAATTAAAGGTGTGTCTACTTTTCCATCAACGTAATACTTAGCCATAGATGCAATTAGTTTAGATGCAGAGCGAACGTTTCAGATATTTATGGTGGTCTTATAGATACACGAGTAGGCGTGCAAGATGGTTGGCGCACATATGCAGGTAGCAAATAGTATTAACTACATTATATATTTTTTTGGGACAACTAGGCGTAACGAGGTATGATGAAGTTTTCAATTTTTTTTTATTTATGCAAGCGTAGGTGAAGAAAAGCCTAATGTTAAAGGAAATTTGTGGGCAAAATGTCATTGTGCACTGACAACATGTGAGATAATTTAGAAATAACAAAGACTGAAAACACTGTGAATCCTGAGCACTCCATAATAGAGAGTATCAAAACTGCTATACACACAATTCAACGTAATTCTCAACTATCTATCATCGACCATTAATATAACACTCTATAAAAAATAGTTTTGCAGAGTCAAGATGTATAAAATTGATATTCAAACGAGTTAAGTTCCCACGAAAATCTTCAACAATGTTTATTAAATGCACTATAGTTTCTTTAACTAATCAGTTTTCTATTGAATGTCCGGAGAACCAGCTTAACTAACACTTTCAATTCACAATTCAACTTAAGACCCTGAAAACAATATTACAATTTGAGAATAACATAGATGCTAACTAACCTCTTATTCTGTCTATTCTTTGCCGCATTTTACATAATAGTAAGCTTAAATGTACAAATAAAACGGGGAGAACAAAACAAAAAGTTGAAAGCAAAAAATTTTTAGCGTTCAATTAAGATATTAAATAAGACTGTGCAGTAGTGCTTACTATTTTCACAATTTTAAAAAGAGACATCTAAAACTTTTAGTTTATGTATGTAATGCTTTTTTTGCATTATTCGTGTTGTTATGCTATGCTCCTTGAGCATCGTTAAGTCTATTGAGCAACACCAAAATTCTACAGTGGAAAAATAGTGGAATCCTAATAAAGCTCATCTAGAAATTCTTTCTTCGGTGTTTTGTATTATTGTTTGCTCTTGCTTAATAATATCCAACTAAAAGATAACATGGTCTTAAATACTTTTGTCTTATACAATAAATTTGTTTGTTTTGACAACGTTTGCTAAGTTCTACACTTAAGATATGACAGTGTTAAATATTTTATGGATGGGAATATTGAAAAAAATCGTACTCTTGAAAATCCTAAAAACATGCAACATATTTTATCCTAAATTCGATTCGATTCAGTCATTTCAGCTTTCTGGAGAATACCACTGAACATTTCGAATGTTGATTCAGCCCCCCTACTTCATGCAAATCCACGAAATATTATTTTAAGACAAGCCGGTCTATTTGTATATAAATATGAAACATTTTTTGGATTCTTTTTATAGTTTTGGCAATATTTAAAGAAAAATTTACCTTTAATTATTTTTAGAAGTTGAAATAAACAGAGTATAATAAAATCAATCGACAGATTATAGAGAAAGTGATTATGAAATATATAAAACAAAAACATATGTTAAAAACTTTCTGAGTTATCATTCTGGGAAAACGTGTTATCGGTCTGAAAAAACGCGTCTGAAGCTTTGAGGTTTCTTAACGCACGCTCAGAATCTTTGGTTGAATCGCTGTAAATTCGTCATCGCGTTGAATTTTTACAAGGTATTTGTAAAACATTTCAATAGTATACAAAATATTGATAATCGATGAAAAACAAAAATAAACAATTTCACGGTTTAAGGGGTATTTTACGTTACAATTTTTCAAAAAAATTGGAACAGCTCGCATAGATGCACAATTAGCTAGTCAGGAGTTGTATGAAAAAGAGGAAGGAAATTTATATGGCCCAGGCATAACAGAATAGAGGTATATAGCGTTTTTTTAAAGAAATCGTAAAAATAGTAAACGCGATTTTCTCGAATTCACGTTTTTTTTAAGCTGGCGGACATGATTTAAAAAAATACTCAACCGATCACTCTGATTTTTTATATATTGTTGTACACATATATGGCTACAGCCGGTAGCGGAATCGTTATGATCGGTATCAATTTTTTTCGATTTTCACTCAAGTTTTCACCCTCAAAATTAGGTGTTTTAAAAAAATGGCCGCCATTTTGTTATAGGCACTTAAAGAAGGAATTATTTGGCGTATTGATTTTTCCCCAGATAATCCAGTCCACTGAAATCATGTCCGCCATCAACCAATTCGGGAAAAATAATACTCCATGCAAGAGGCTCAATTATAAACAAATAGGTAGTAATCGGTACTAGAAAAAATGCAAAATTCTGCTCGGAAAGTTGGAATAAAATATCCATCAAATAAGTTTATATTGGCGACACGGTTTAGCGAACTTCACCCGTCACTCATAAGCACATTCCATGCTATTATGTAAACCTATTTACCTACCCCAGTTTTCAACTAATAAATGTTCCATCTACACAAACTATGTCAACATAAAATACATCCACAAGACGGCACGAAATGTCCTATTAATTTGCAAAAACGATCTAATTCAAACCCTGTTTTTCTCATTTCCTTCAACTCCCTCAATCATCATCCTGCTCCAATTTTCTCAGCGCTTTTTCCTCCAATTCAACCACACACACATTAGCCGCATAGCTTCATCCTTTTCTCCTCTGCTGTCCCTCTAAATTGGTATCGTTAAATTATAATTTATATCCAAAATAAAATTTTAATGCTTTAGAATGTCTAACGGTTGGCTCAAGCTGCTTAAAAAGCTAGATGCATTAGTCGCCATGGCTGCCTCACTCATAAGCGATATCACACACACACACTCAGAATCCACACTACGGGGCAAAAGCGGGGGTGGTAAATTTATCCATCTATTCCTTCATTATTTTTGCAGTTCTATCTTTCGTCGTCGACTATCAGTTTCATCGTTTCATTTCCATCCAAGTCGAACGTCATCAGATAAAATATTTTATTTGATGATTTGACCTTAATTTCTTTCAAACATTGCAATGTAGCTTTTGATGAAAACACAATCCATATTAAAATCAGTCAGCGAACAGTGCTGCACGTTTTTCAAACAATCATTTGTAAAAAAATCTGATTTTTATAATTGTTTATTTGATCGTGCGTGGCACGGACAAAAAGAATCAGAAAATCTCGTAAATTAACTAAAGGATAAATAGATTTTCTTGTTTTGTTTGCTCAGACGCACGCACAAATGTTAAAAATAAACTATATTGACTTTATTTATTTTTAGCTGGGAATCATGAATTTAAATTTATGCATACCAAAGAAATGTGAGACAATTAAAAAATTTATTTCATTTCCAAATCATTTACAAAATTTCCTTAGGAGATTGATGCGATCAATTAAATGAATGAGATTTCAAGAGCAATTTAATTTTTTGATCTTGATTTGACACCAATCAGATGACCTTTTGTTGTAATTGGAAACAATTTGTCCGGGAGGAATTTTCTAAATGATAATTCAAATGGAATTTTATTACAATTACACATTGTTTATGTGTAATTCTAATTAAAAGATTATAAGCTTGTTGATGATTTGAATGTGACCCAGTTTTCTTATCGACCAAATTGTGGCCAGGTTATTTGTTTATTTGCTTATAGGGTTATAGGTTTAGCGTGTTGATGCAATCAGATGTATTGTGTAATTTTCATGAGAATTGCTCTTAGTGTTGTCTTCTAAACAAAAATAAAGCATGGTATATTCGACAAACCTCACATAAAACCGCATTACTTAGTTAGTCTTGACTCATTTTCACAATGATTTTCCGTTTAGAACAGATGACCACCTTCAATTTATAAAATTCGTGAAATTGTGGCGCCGTACCCCCGCTGGCATTAACATTTCAATTCAATTTTATTTCAATGAACTGAAAACCCTCTCAACCAGCACACAAAACAAACACTCTACCATATTTGGAAAACAATAGGAATTCACACTGATCGAACAGTGTCATTAAATAAATCGCAATATAAATCAAGCAATTCATTCAAATCAAACAGTGCGCAAAAGTAAATAATTGAAATGAGGCAATTTCAAGCCTCAAACGACAACATTAGCACTACAACAGTTAATATGTATACCTTTGATTGGCTTGTTAACGTTGACCTAGTCAAGATTTAAATTTAAAAAAAGACAATGAAATATTTTCATTTCATTAAAAATTTGCCGCTCGCAGGTCGACTTCCAACAATTGTACTTAGCGCAGAAAATAGCTTGAATTATGTCTTTGTAATCAAACATCATTTATCTTTCAGCCAGATTTAGAATGATCCATTGAAAGGCACAAGTCTAAAGTAAATTGTTTATATTTTTTCACTTAGCATCGTTAATGTTTAGAATGTTCACACACAAGCGAGCAAACAAACTAACAAACAATCAAACAAGGCGTTTGCATATCCATGGCCTAGATACCGAATTGAAAAAATAATTGACCACTATCACACGTACAACTCTTCGACATCGGATTTAATCTTGATAGTTTGTTGTAACATTGAATTTGAGACATTTTACTAGGCTTTAGTAGATTACCATCAATTGTCGTTTGTTTTAATTCATCAAAACCGTACCTTAAATTGTGGTTGCAAGGAAATTGGATTTAATCGACTAACCGATTAAACTTCTAAACACTATGGCGACAGTTTTCCGAGAAAATGGAGTCATTAAATTCAACTTTACCGTTTCCCGGCGCCGCCATATTGGACGCCATTAAACATTATACTATGCCGCCATATTGATTCTATATCCATCCACAAGTTCCTTCCAGGAAGAGATGCATTTTGTTCTCGTTTCGCTTTTATGCATTTTATCATCAAGAATATAAGGAACAGGACATGTTCTCTGGAGCAAACTGTGACGCTTATGCATGGTCAAATGCACTTGATATTTTTTTTAAATAATTGGAACAAATTCCTGCACCATTGTTACTGACACAGTTCAAGGATCAAATTAAATTTTGACGAGTCAACCAACATCAATCATACCAACTTGACTTCATATGGATCAATCAAATGGTATTCTGCAGAAACTTCACTAAAATGAGTGACAGACAGTAGGAAAAGACGTTACGAAAGAGGACGCATTGCCATGTCCGCAATATGTAGAAGGAAGAGGACGACGCAAATGGCACAATTAAATGATGATTGTAAACGTTATTGCAGCTGTGGCGGCATTTGTGATGTTAATAAAAATATATATTATGGCATCTCTCTACCATTAAGTTGAACATGCCGGAAAGGAAGTGGTGAAAGCGGGGATGGAAAATAGACTTGCTGGCGCCGCCATTATTGAGGACAGCACGTAGTGTCCAACAAGTTAAGAATGGAAAAAATGTAGGATGTAGTTAGTAATGGCGCTAAAGATTGTCGAGGCATTCAAATTATAATGTGACACTTTTCTGGTCTATTTGAAAGAAAATGAAGTCAAGTCCCACACAAATGGCACCATGAGCATGCGAGCAACAGATTCTTGGTAGTATTAAAGTTAGTTTTTTTATGGAATACGAGTTGAGTCCAGGATCTTCTTCGTGTGGACTTACCTTCTGACCAAAAAGTACCCGGAAATTTGAAATAAAACGCAAAATTCTCAATCTTTATTGGATCACCTTCAAAATATGCTCCATTCGAAGCAATACAAAAATTCCAATGCTTTTTCCAATCATCAAAACATTTTTTGTAGGCGCTCTCCGGTATGGCTTTCAGTTCCTTCAGCGAATTTTCTTTGATGAGATTCATGGAGTCATACCGGGTTCTTTAATTTGGACGTTATCGTTAGTTGAAGTGGTCGATGGCCGTCCGGAACGAGGCAAGTCTTCGACAATCTCCCGACCATCTTTAAAGGCTTTGTTCCACTCCTAAGCCTGGGTTTTCGATAAAACAGACTCATCGTAATCCTTCTCGAACATTCGCGTCGATTCGGCACACGAAATTTCGTTCAAAACACAAAATTTGAGACAAACCCTTTGTACAATTTTTTTTCTATTGTAAAATTCACCGAACACTACTGAGGTGGACTGATTCAACCACTTGCTGTAAACTGACTAGTTGACAGATCGCGCATAGTAATTACGGACAGCCTTACCAACATACAGAAACTTCAAATACTTGAAAATACTTACCGCGGGCAATTCAAATGAGAAATTCCGGGTACTTTTTGGTCAGAAGGTAAGATTATGAATAGTTTATTAATTAAGCATGTTTGTATAAGTGCAAAATCCGATTATTGTTGAGCTAAGTGTAATGTAAACATACACTTTGCATGTAAACATACACGATGTCGCAAGATTGTGTCAATCGTTTTGAAATTTGGTTCGATTGAATTCGATAAAATATTTCATTTGTTAAGGCTACGAAAATTTATACCTAAACTCATAAACAATATCCCTCCTTTGACCTTGCAAAACAAAAAGCTACTTATACATTTCCAAAGAGAAATAAAAAGCCTTTTATTGAAAGCTTTATACTGTAATAAATGACTACAAACGAGAACTGGGATCCATTTAATTGTTTTCTCAAACGATCCAATTCCACGCAAGTTCAAGGCTCATTAAACAAACTACTATGGACATTGTATGTATACATAAAACTTTGTATCTTCTATTTAAATTAAGCCACGTTTTCTATGTAATCCACGGACCAAACACATTTCATGTACTGAAAACGAAAATCAAATACTAAATTCGTTCCTAGCTTAATTTTTTTTACGTATTCCATGGAGGTATCTTAAACAAATAATAGTTGAAATTTAATCCATTATCCAACACAGTCAATTGAGTGTTTTTCGGTGTTGTAAAAGACAATTTCAAGGTGGAAGATTATCGCGACAAAGTCCATTTGTTGTGATTCTTAATGCTACACGGAAATGAGTTTCGGTCAGGTTGTAAAGTAGAGTTTGGATCTATTCTACCATAGGGTGTCATTGAAGATGACCTTCAATGTTTCGTTGTCATGTTACATGAAAAATTAACAGAACGTGTGAGCATATTTGAAGAACGAATTTTCAAAATAAAAAGTGTGAAACACCATTGAAGATTCTTTGCTCAAAATTGACAAAGCTATTAAGCAGCTGTGATATTTTCGGGGCCAATTAATATAAAGCTCAGAATCAGTGAAACATAATTCCATAAAGTAACTTTAAAATGCGACAATCAAGCATTACTTACTGAAAAACAATACTTATTGCGCTTTGATCAAGAAAGTATACATTTCATCAGGAGTATCAAACAAACCACCGATAGTTGACTTTGTCCAAAAACTAAAAAGCACTTCATCAACATATTTTGTTAAGAACAATTGACGCCAAAAGAACTCATACTAATATGTCCGTCAATTTTCAAATAACATTGTCTTATTTTCCACAATTCCTGTTGGTAATTTTCATATTAAACCAATCCTACTCGTGTCTATTTATTTAGTGTTTGCTAATGAAAACAACTTTGCTAAATTTTTATCTATTTAACATGACTTTAATCAAAGCCACCTTGAATTTTTCGAGTGGAGTTGTTTCAGTGCGTTTCAGTCGGTTTAGTCGAAATGAGAATGAAAACAACGATTGTGGAATTTGTTGACAAAACGCCAATCACGGATAAATTACTGAATAATCCATCATTGTCAGCACTCGCACGATTGATTTAATTCTAAATATAAATTGAATTGATGCAAGGTAAAAAAATGTATTTGGGTTACAGTAGATTAATAGCGACCGGACATAAGTGGTTGATAGTGTTTGTGATTAAGAAGAGGACATTATAGAAATAAATTTCCTTAAAAATTTTGACCTTTCTAATGGTTTTCAAACTTGACATGCTAACGAAACAGCGAATGATCGATTGCAGATTCCACACAAACTATTTCTCGATTCTCAATTATATAATATACATTTGTGGTGAATGCGATAAAATGTAGAAAACCGAAAAAAATAGTCGCTAAGCAATAATCAACGAAATTGCATCAATTTGAATATAGATGCTAATGAGCTTCGCTGATTTTCATTTCAGCAATTTATTTGATCAGTTTTCGTACTTTTCTATCAATTTGGATTCAATGATCTCCTGAGCAATCGACTGAACGAAGCTTTCTTCATACTTAGCCTTGATTTTCGTTCTGCTAAGGTTATCCTAAAATATCATGAGAAATCCACTGACATTATCATAAAACAAAATGTTCGATTAATTTTAAGTTAAAACAAATAAAAAAAATGAATATATAAAAATAAGTAAATAAAAATAAAATACTTTTCTACTAAAATAACATTTTACTAAATATTTTTTTCTCTTTTCAGATTTATTTCCCTCAAACGAGAACATCCTACATTCATCCACAATGGAGTTTCCTACGTTCAAAACTACTGAAAAACTGTGAAATTCAAAGTGTCTAAAGAGATAGTGTCGATACCAATAAAACTTTTCATTAACAAAAACTCAAACACGAAGAGGAAAAAAAGAATTTACCATAAACTGCTTAAATTTACCAAGTCAAAAAAGAAAAGAAAACATTTCACATTACCCATTACAATTTCCAAAGTATTTGTTGTTGTTATATAAGACAGGAAATTGAAGTTGTTTTTTTATTGTGGTATTTTGAAATCCATTTAATTTGTTTCAATTTGTTAAGCAGATTTACATTTATATCGATCGAATATATTGTTTTGTTTTCCAACATAAACGATCTTATATAGGTATATACACATATAGTTCGAAGTAGCATTAATCTCTCCGGGAAGAGAAATAAACTACAAATTTAAGAAGTTATTAAGTGCATATTGAGAGTCATCTATATATTTACAAACAATATTTGGCAGCCTATAAAACGATTTATTTTTTTCAAAATAAAACGAACAGTGTGTTAGCACAAAATCTATTTACCAACATATAGTGATAATATTAAGATTTACTAAAAAAAGAAATACATAAAGTTCAACTGTGATTTAAAATTTAAAAAACGAACGTAATAAGATATTAATAATAATAACAAGTCAACAAATTCAAAAAGTGCTTTGTGAAACACAATTTTAAGTTGTATTAATCAAAAATTATTCGTGTTAACGTGAACAAACAAACGAAAATACCGCAAACATGTTTAACTTAAATATTCCATCGCAATCATTGCTCGGTATTGATAGTGGTAGCTTGTGTACAACACCAAAAACACCCGAAATTCTAAATTCGTTGATAGCAATGACAAACCCTATGGATAACTATACATTTACACCGACAACAATGGCGCAGCAACAGTTGCAAACGAATGGAACATCAATATTAACAAATGGATATCAACAGGTAAACATTTAACATTTCATAATCACTGGCGCTACAGCCATAGCCCATCAAAATTGGTAACCCGTAAGAATATCAGTGGCATTCGTTGACGGTATACTATGGGAGTATAAGATGTGGAAGATGTTCAAATTTATTTGATGAAGTATTTCTCATTTTTTCGAAAACTGTATGAGTCCCCTTTTACAGAGATCCATTAAGGCAACTAAAATAAAATAAAAAATATACTCTTTACGGGGTATCGTCCGTTGGTTGGCCACGTGGAAATCACGAAAGCACTACCTAAATGTAGCAAATCTTCCAAACACTTTTCTACAAAACTGCCTTATATGTTCTAGTTTTTTTTATGCTTATTATACAATGTTCTTTTAGACTAAAATTCATTATTTTTACTTTGATAGATGATGTCGCAGGATAGCAACCATTCCAGTTGTTCAGGTTCACCACTCGACTCGCCAGCCGGATCAAATTCAACGCCGAGCGTACAACAGGTAAATACTAATATTTCTATTTTTTTTTCTACGTTACTACTTCTGAGCAGTGGAAGACAACTTCCATCCCTAAATCACCAAAACATCACTAAACAATTTCCACTGATTGAGAAACGTTTTGATGGTGATTAAGACAACTTTTCCGTCTAATTAAAAAAATTGGTCCCGATAATTTTTTAACTGATCTAAGTGGTTTGATATCGTCATGACATATTTTTTACTGATCGCGATTCTTATTCAGGGACAGAAAATCATTTTTTAATCCAAAGAATTTTCCCTGGTGTTTAATTTGACGAAATTTTTCTGATCCAAACTTAGGAGTGCAACATTTTTCCACATCTACATTACATCCACATTATTTCACCTTCAAACAAACCTTAGAATCGTTAAACATTTTTTAGACCCACAAATTTTCTGTCGCTAAAAAAATTCATAGACAGTTTTTTTCTGAACCCTTCAGACATTTTCTGGGTCCATTATTTTGTTAAGTAAGGTTGTCTTTGACAGATTTATTTCCTTTTTTCCAACTTAATAACCCTTTTCATAGACGAAAATTCGTAGCATTTTCAGCAGTGCGTTAATTTTTATACAATCAGTACATTTTATTTTATGTTCACATGATTTTTTTTTTCAAAGACAAATTTTATACAGTGTTTTTGTATAGTACAACCTAGAATTCTTTTAAAAATTCGTCTCGTTTGGATTTTCTTTCTAATCAGAAAATTTAATTAGACTGTCTGTTAAACAGGATCCTAACCGAGACTGGTCACGGGATGTTTCACCCAGCGATCACCCACAGTATATTCTCTACTACACAAGTCTCAGTGGAGTGGTTCGAATATAGTTCAAGTTAATTTTGCGTGGCGTATAATAGTTTGCTATGATACGCGGGATGGTTTTCATTGACCTATATAAATTTCCGACTGAAATAAGAATTATCTTACGCTTCTTTTTGTCCTTTCTCGACCGGCCGAATCGAGACGCGATCTTAAAATATTAGCTTTTGAATTTTTCAAGAATGATCTCTCGCATTTTTGAATTCATCTCTGATTTATTTATGACGATGATCCCCTTTCTTTCGTAGAAGCCACGACATGTCTTAGTGATTTTATCAAATATTGACGAGCTCCTGAATTGTAAAGCATTCTGATCCGAAACATTTATTATTAACAAACAGCATTCATATCTGAAACATTTTCACATCAACCCGCTAAAAGTCTTAATGAAGTCATTAAATTCATAGCCGATTTCAGACCCAACCCAAGCCCTTTTCATCACAATTTCGCCAAGAATTTATTACCATAAGCATGCATGTAATATATTTCATCGTAAAAACCACCATTCGACCATATGGTCCGTCACCTCAACCAACAATCAAATAAATCTTGACCCCATTTCGCATTCAAAATGATCTTTTTTAAGCGGTTGGGTCCCAAACAACGAACCGAAAAAATCACTTGATTACGAACCCTACGTGTTGTGATTTTATAAAATCCCCAATTATACACATGTGCTTAGTACCTGCCCGAATATATCTAGTAACGCGTCTCGCCGGATCTTCAGATTGTAGATCTCTCTTGTCTTGTCTTATTCGCCTTATTATTTTACACAGATTTCTGACTCCACAATTTGAAACCTTTTTCGAATCTTCACGTACATCATTTTCAAGAAAATCCCAATTTGGAAGGTTGATCCCAACGGTCGCCTTCAGTCACCAATTTCGCATGACTCGCATTCAACAATTGCTTATTATTTATTTATTTAATCAAGGAAAGTTCAACCGCAAACTGCAATATGCGTACACTTGCAGCAGTGAGCAATCGTGTCACGTTAAGAAAAAAAGCCAAGTAACTCCTACAAATTTGGTCATCATCGGTTTACCTGCCCCCGAATTCAGGTGAAACACAACTCAAGACGATGGCAGCACTTTCAATTAAGGGGGCACCAACCATCATGAGTGATATTTTTTTTGGATTGCGACAATCACATTTAAATATTCTTCTGCAAACGAGCATCGTTTCAAGCATTAGTAGAAACAATTTTGCAAGTTAGCCAGAGTCAAGACTGTGCAAATATTTACTACACATGTGTCGAAATTTTCATAAACCGCGAAAAATTTACCACACCACGATCCAAGAAAATTGACTCATTTACAAGCTTTGGCGCATACATATGTGTCGCATATGGAGGCTGCAATAAAATAAATTGAATGAAACGGGCTAAGTAAATTGCAATTAATCATATACAAGTTGGTACTGAAAGTTTAGAATGAACGAAGGGGTATGATGGTTGGTTGGGAACGAGATGAAGAAACAAGTAAAAAAAAGTTGTCTATGCCATATGAGATATGGTGACCCAGTTGTACAGTTGACTTGAATGCATTATGCGTGAATTCTTTTCTTTTGAAATGATTTGCTTGTAGTCAATTGCAAGTTGAAATGTTCAATTCTTAGAATGCGAGAGGGTCTAGGCTACAAATCGATGCGAGGTGATAGTACCATTTCATTGAAGGTCTACATGCAATTCTCGATCGATGGAACTGCGAGGAGCTCCAAAACAAGAGAACAAATATGGTTCGATTTGCTTGAAATTTTTCAAAAAGAATTGGATTATCCGTTACAGCGTTACTTCTCGGGTCCTTCTATTTTCTTATTCAAATTGGAAATTTATTATCTGCCCCATGGGTAACTAGATTAAATTGTGTTTTGAATATTCTCCATCCAAAAATCACTCAATATAATGGACAGAACTTAGAATAGGGTCACTTTTCAGCTATCCCATTCAACTAAAAGCCCAACGCAAATCGTGAATTATTGCACATTTCACGATGATTACTGTTCACCCTGAAATTTAAACGGCAAACAGAACCATAAAATGCAAAAGCATTTCAAGTAACGTGTAGTATATCCTTCAATCCGCGTACAACTTCAACATTTTTATGGACATTATCAGAGCTCTAAAATCTTTCTGTAGCGTTCGTGTTTTCAGAACCTTCCATTTGTAGTGTATGTCGTTTAAACTGCTTTTGCCTTTAGTATACAGTTCTGCATAGATGCACGCTCACCACGTCAACCATATAATACCATTCACATTGTTAACACCCCAAAAAAGAGAACACAGCTCCAACCCAACCAACGAAACCAAACACAATCAAATATGCGAAATTTCTTGGAAACAAAGCTAAACCGAAATAAATTCGTTTCGACTGATTTAAAAGCATATATGGCTGACGTGAAATTTTTATGACCCCATCATAAAAGTCGACTTGAGAAAAGAAGAAGTTTCTTTTCAATGGACAATTTCGACGCAACAGAAAAGAAACTCAAAAAGAAAAGAACAAAAACAGGAGGTAGCGAACAAATTTCCAGCTAACCAACATTCGTTAAAAATTAGGTATGAGTTGGGGAAAAAATGAAAAAATAAATGAAAAAAAATCAACATACATGCTACGTTTTATGGTTGACTGTAGGAGATGTAATGTATTTGCAACGTAAAATTAATAGCCGCATATAATAGTCGTAATAAAACATTGCACTTTTTGAAAAAGGCTCCCTTTTTGAATCGTTCCATCACGAAGAATTTGGCGAGTGTATCTGATCTTTGTATTCCGTCCTTAACGATATGTGCTGCAAGGTTTTAGGGAATAATATGAGCAATTTTCGAACTGAAGGCAGTCACAAATGAGCTATAAAATATTTTCAGCGGAAATTTAAACAGTAAAATGTGTCTTTCGTGGAATAATTTTTCTGTAGAAAAGTTAAATTATTGACATAAAATTAATTTGAAAACTTCACAAAGAAAACTCCGATGAAACGAACGAAACATATGCAACCAACGGGATCTATGTACAAACATAGATATCCATCAAAGCTATTCTAGACCTCTCCTACCGGCGATTCTATAAAATCAAACATTATCGCTAGGACCATTATAAAAGCGTTAATAAAAATGCTAAACAAATTACAAATAGGCTAGAGTGTACACATACTTAGTTGTAATCTTACTAATTACATCCAAATTCAGTATCAACAAAATTTACTAATCTTGTTTTCGGTCTGACCTTGCCTTAACTCCTAACTCTCTTCCCTCTTACTCCATTGTCCAATTACCACAAATCGAATATGCAAAAATTAACATTATAAATAACAAATCAGTGGCTAAGAAAAAAATCTTATCTCATTGGAAGGCCGAATTTATTAGTGCTTTATTTACACATTTTGAAATTATCAAAAGATCAACAACTGTTGCACTTTGTCTGTTGGCTTCAATATTTCAACAAAACATTGCAATAATTTGTCGTTGATCAATTATTGCCAACTTAATTACACTTTTCCATTTATATGATCTGTCGTTTAATTTTTGTTCTTTGTTTCAATTTTAAAGCCTTATTGGATTGGATTGGATTTTCTTTTTTAGACAAAATTTCAAGATAATTTTCAACATTTATAAAATTTGATAGCACTAAATGAAATATCATGACAACATCATCATTTATTTCAGCTTGGCTATCAATATTAATTTTATATTCGTAATCGTTGTTAATAAAATGAAATAAATTAATATAATCGAATACATAGAGGCGATGGGTAGATTTATTTTGTTGGGCGGGGTTTCGATTTGATTGAGATGCAACATTGAGAGGCGTGGCTGCAGTCGTTTTTGTTAAATATTGATGTCATATGTAGATGTTGTGCATTAGTTTGATTTTGGTTTGGCTTATTTCTTTTGTACTGGTCTCAGAAATTTAAATACGATCGTATTTCATGGCACAATCTTCTAAAAAAAACTCAATTCTTTCTTCTGTCCCCAAAAAATAAATAAAATCCTCATTTCCTATATATTTCACTTTTGTCATTGGATCAATCTACAAATCAATTTACAAAAAAGCTTTCAACCATAGTTCATTCTACGCCAACACCCGCTCCCTACTTGATTTACCCCCAAGGTATCGTCAATTTTAATACTCCATATTCCATCTTCACTCACAGAAAACTTCATTCGGAATTTAAACATGAGAAAAAGCAAAGAAAAAAGATACTGATTAGCATATTGTCTGCATATTATTAGCAACGACAGTCGCAACATTTTCAAAATTCAAATAGGTACCATATGCTGTCCATATGGAATTCATTCCAACATTATATAAATACATATGTGTGAATTAGATTTGTTCTTTTCCACTCACAAGTAGTTTTTTCGCTTAGGAAAGACGAACGGACGAAAATATTTAAATTCATCAAGAAAATAGTTGTTTTTTTCTAGAATAGTATTAATTTCATCGATAGATTTTAACCAATTAATCATTGTGGAGCGAAAAAATTGGCATAGATTCGATTCAAATGAATTAATAGATGGATTGTGAGAATATTAGTAATCCTTTTACAGATTTATGAATTTATTCGACGTGGTTGTTTCGTTTTTGCTGAATGGGCATTTGTTAAAATTTAAATGGCATTGATTTAATCGTAGATCATTCGTCATCATCTTCAACATATTTAATTGATTTTTATACTTTATTTTCAATGAGTTTTATAAATAATTTCTCACCGTTTTGAGATGATACTCAAATCAGCACAAACACATCACTGATTTAATCTGAGGAAATATGGTTGAAAAATGCCTATTCTATGTGTTGCTTCTCTCAGAAACCACCCATTCATTTATTTCAATTTATTTTCCGTTGCGTCGAGAGAGCATGTCATGTCTTTTCCATATACTCAAGGTGGTCGAAACTATTTATGAAATTAAAATAATTATTTTGATTTTATCACTCCAGAAAGTAACAAAGTCATCATTTCTCCTTTCTAGACCCGCTCACAACTTATCAAGGCCGGCCTGAAACTCACCATACAAAGCAAACGGAAAATGTCGAGTAGTGATTCAAGTTCGGGCAACGAACAACCCTGCAATAAAAGCTATCGAAAACTAGGCGACAGCAGTGGCGAAGAGGAGACAGACTCACGTAGCACGTCCAAACAGAGTGCAGGACTTACGCCTGAAGATGAAGACCGACGAAGACGCCGACGTGAACGCAACAAGATTGCGGCCACTAAATGTCGAATGAAGAAACGTGAACGTACCAACAATTTGGTCAGCGAATCAGAACAGCTCGAAACTCAAAACAGTGATTTGAAATCGACGGTGCGAAATCTCGAAACGGAACGACGAAAACTTCTCGACATGCTGCAATCCCATACCTCCACGTGCATACGACCGGGTGGCTACCAGCCGGACCTCAGTATCCACCAGTCGCCTGCATATAAGTACCTCGATGAAATCGGACTCGGTGGCGATCTGCATCAGCTTCAGGATCATCAGAAAAACCAACAACGAACAATCACCGCGATACCACCAATGAACACAATCAAATATTCCAGGAACAATCTGAGGCACCAGCATCCGCATCAGCAACCCCTCCCCAGTCTAACCAGTAACGACTTGCAGCAACTGCCGAACGGATATTGCAAACCCTCGCCCACAACTCACGAAATAGGCTACCTAAGCTCCCCGACGCAGGACATGTGCCTGCATCCGCACGACATCACCTCACCAACGGCACCCATGCACCACCAAACACCTCACCACTTGCACCATCACATGACAGCAGCGGCTCTTCTGAAAAGTGACTACATTCCAAACTGTGAAAATAGCAACGGAGGATCGACAGTCGATAGTACCCCGGATTTCGTCCTTAAAAGTGAACTCATCGATGCCGCGTCGCCCTACACAACAGTCCAAAGTGCCGATCGTTTTCTATTCGAAACCAACTGCGATACCTTCGACATGAAACATGGCGTTAGTAATAGTTTAAACAATAACAATAGCAACACTATCAATAACAATGGCAATCATTTGGATTTCCATCATCAAATTGCAACAACACCCACATATGATAATCTCCTGATTAAAAATGATTTTCTAACAAATGAAAGTGAATTATTGGCGCAACTCACAGACGGTACCGATTCGGAGTTTACCGATTTGGATAGTGGTATAACAGCTTATGCACATATTGCGAATGGCGGCTGTTTGGTGTAGAAGAGACGATCCACCTATTATAGTCATTTGCTTTCTTGATAGGTTACCAACTGAGATAAATTATACCCTTAAATTTCGATCGCCAATATCACAATGGTTTCAGATCGAACAAGTGCTTCCACCCCCTGCCATCTTAAAAGTTTCTTTTTCCAATCGCTCCAACACACATAAATGTTACAACTAAATTAATTTCATGTAGAAAATGTTGGTGCTCTAAAAGTGAATATCTTCCAAGTGCATTCCATTAAAGGTGTCTCTTTTTTGTTGTCCAGTAACGAATGTCTACCATTTTCAACTTTTGCTAAATATTCGTCTACCTCTATTAACTAATTACGTTAACAATCGTGTTTTATACTAAATAAAAGTCGAATTTTCCAATTAGAATCAAAATGCCACGAACGAAATATAGGTTTTTTCAAAAAAAAATTCAACTCATATGCATTGAAAAATTTTCCAGTCGGCTTCCAATGACAATAGCTTTTCCATTGAAATAGACCCGAATTGTTAATTGAAAATTTTGCAATATTTTAAAATACATATATCAACTCCATCTCAGCATGAAAATTATGCCATTGACAGAGTTACCGTCATTACGATGGTCCAATTCAATTTGATTTCAAAATTTTGAGCGATTTTGCCTTTAAAATTCAAAAGAAAAACGGTGAACATTTTTCAGGAGAATTTTATTATTGGGTTTTTATTGTAGGCTTCACTATTACAATTAGATTCACTTTCGCTAAATCAGAAAATACATTTGTGTTTCATTTCATTGCAACTCCAACCAACTCCCTCTTCGCTATCTTTATCTAGTCTCACTATCCAAAAGCGGAACCGTCGTCAATCAGTACAATGCGCAATCAAAATAATACACCATCTTCATTTGCACTAGAGGGACTAATACTTCCATCCTAGACGAAAAATTATTTTCAAATCAAACCATTCCAGGAGAAATACATCACCACAACGCTTCCATAGGTGCTTCTATTCTAGATTTAAATTTAATTTTTTTTTTTTATGTAAAATCGCGTAAAATTTATATATTTATTAATAATAATCCTGTGATCTCGAAAAAACAACAACACATAAATGAATTCTTTTCGAAATAATATATATATATATATATACTCTAGATTTTTAAGATTAACCTCAGTTATGAATTCAACTTGAAAATAGTATAAGCATGGACAAAACAAGGACAAATTTTTATCACCATCGGGGATATTTTTTGAGTGAGTTAAAGCTATATATTAAACGAATTCGGCGAACACCTTTTAATTGGTAGAATTACAGTTCAGCGAAAGCAGCACTCTATGAGATAATGCCAACAGCTTTCAAACTAGCAGGACAAGTTACTACTTCTACCGAATTAAAAGCGACAACACCTTTTCGATTCTTTATTATTTCTACCGACTTAAAAGGGAGAAAATCCACGCTTCGTTCATAGATCATCACGATCTTCCAAAAATTGGACGATTGTTAAAAAAACTTATCTGAGATGCGGCGTCCTGAACTATATTTACTAGTTACCATGGTATATTAGCAAACGGACCTATTAAAATTCGTCCCTTGACTCTGCAAGGCTGCTGTACGTTGCATTAACAAATGTTAGATCCGAGAACATTTGAAGTTAACCCCTTAAGATATTAAGGGCTGCTGCAGAATAAGCAGATATTAAATATCTGGCGAAGAAGTAGTCAGTTTTCTCGGTAAAACAGCTGTTATTTCATGCACAGCAAAAAGGAGTCAACGAAGATTTTCAAACTCACAATTTTCACTTGTTGAAACCAACAATCCTCAATGGTCTCACAATATCTTATAATTTTCCTAGAAAGATAACTGTAATCTTTTCACAAATTAAATAAGGAAACGCGGGTCCGATGTCAGAGCTGGCCTCCTCTGTCTGTCTCGCACCAACCCTCTACAGAGCAGTACGATCACTTTGACCTGTGATGTGGAAAATTTAAACCTTATCAATAAATATATTTCCAAATTTCCCGAATTCCGAGAAAATTCAAACAACTAATCAATAACACCCAAGCACTTCATGTGGTATTTAATTTCAAGCCTTATTTTGTCCTCCCTCTAGTCTCCTTTTTAAATGCAACTAACATGTTTAATTTTCCCCAAAATAAAACTTTGCTAGCTTGTAAAATGCATATAAATGTACACGTGTAAAATTATCCACAACTAAGTATGAAAATATGTAGATAACAATATATAAAATTGCCCAAAACCGATTAAAATTAAAATTTAAAAATTAGAAGAAACTAAACTTCACCAGACAAACGTACCAGTGATGCACATTCCTTATTCAATTTTAAACAGTTGTTAATCAAAAAGGCTTTCGTAAAATAATCCATTTTAGTTCACGTTTGGATCATTTCAAAAAGATCGGCAAGTTTATATATATTTGAATCATGTATAAAATTGGTCAGAAATTAGCAAAAAAAATTGCAAGCATTATTTAAGATTAAAACATCAACCGACACAAAAGAAATTGAGAGTCTAAAATTTACAAATATATCAAATCGAAACAATATAAGATTGGATAGTTATAATGAGCAGTTGAAACCCTCCGCTAGTGTTGAAAATATTTAAAATACACCCTTCCTCTCACTTTCAACAAAAAATTATCAAGAGTATTCACAAAAGTTTAGCTTGTCTCAAAAATAACCCAAGTAAAAATTGACCTAGCCACCAGCACCCAAGACTCACAAAATGTGCCTGCAGAATTTCGACATCAAAATGCCCCAGAAATGTTCCAAAAAAGACAGCCACCAATCAGAACATTACACAAATGACAAAACACAATAAAATATAATAATGTTCAAGCAAATTTTTTAAAAACCGTGTAAATTGACATCATATGCATGAAACTCATAGTGCTTTACAATTAAAAACTAATATTTTTAATTAAAAAAACAGCTTGCATATAAATATAATCAAACGCGCGATACATGTAACAAAAGCTCGTCGTAATTAGTTTTTAAAAAAATGAATACTAAATATGAATTTATACAAATAATAATAATTGAAAAGGAGCAACCAACAAAATGCCTTCCTATTTTAGCTAATAGGCTTAGTGTGCATGATGTTACCTCATTTTTTTAAATATTATTATAAATATTATCCAAATAGATTGCATATTTTATTGACAAATCAAATAAAAAATTCGATTCCTTTCATTGAAAATAAACAGACAAACAAATCAAATCCTACTTCCATCTGATAAAAATCAAACACCTTTGGGTACAAAAACACCAAAAATAACGCATACTTAACAGATTTACTAAAAAATCAATAAAAATTCGACATAAAGCCTTTTTATATTCAAATAATCAAGTGCCAGGAAAATATGAGCTTTTTTTAATAAATATGAATAGCATCTAAAGATACATTTTAGATCAAATTCAGATAAAATTGTAGAAATTTGATTCACATCTTTTTAAATAATGCTGTTCATTATATCTGACTGTATGATATTTAGAATCGAAGAGAAAGAAATTATTTTTGTTGCACTTTTATCGATTTGATCAAAATAAACTATGCGAAATAAAATATTTATGCCTTACTCGTATATACTGTGAAGATGTGACAAACAATGCCTTAAATGTTACCAAAACAAAAATTGACAGTAAAACTGTACCCAAAATGTATGTCAATATTGTCCAAGCAGTTGTTGCAATTTGAATTCTTTAAATTATATATATTATTGATGTAAGATAAAATTGACGGTTCAGCAAGTCAGATCTAATCGCCATAAAATGCATTACAAAAAATTATTAAGTAAAATACAATTAATGCACAAATTCAATTTAATCAGACGGAATTTTTTTAGCTAACACTTTATCTGAATTTCGAAAAAAAATCTATGCAATTTTATCTTACATCTTAACGCAGTTGAAAAAAATATTGTAAAATATATGTGATAGTATGGCACACAAAAATGTATCGAGTCAAAACAAAATTGTAAATCGACATTTAATATATTTGGCACACAAATACTGTGTAGCACGCATAAAGACTAAACAGTCAACCAAAAGGTAAATCCAACACAAAATAAATCACAAATTCAACACGCGAATTAATTAATAAAGCTACAAACAAAATGGAAGCAGAGTAAAATCGTTTTCTTAGTTTTTGACATGGGCAAAAATTAAACTAAAACATTATTTTTTATTAAGTTTTCCATTTTTTACATGTTTATTTATGTCGCAAGTTTATTTTAAGTCTTCAATTTCAATTAATAATACCGTGACAAATTACGTTTATGGCAAGTTAACTCTTTTTAATGGATTTGAATCATGTATTTTTTTGTTAATTAACTAATAATTACGCGAGCATATTGATTATATTTTATTTTTATCATGAATTCGATTAATGATTCTGTTGCTTTCATTGAAAGTACTAAAACATAAATCGTGTTCACATATGTCATAGCAATGCTATATACAAAAAGTAGTTAGTTGCCAACTTCCAACATTTTATTGAGTCATAATAAATTTCAATTCTTTAAAGTGATAATTAAATTGAAAAAAAAAACAAGAAACACAGACGAGTGTCCAAAATCTATTCATAATTAATACGCCTATACATATATATGCCTGTAATTACTTTTTATATACAGCTACTTCACTACCTAACTATTTACTATACTACTGTTTTTCTTCCCTTACAATGGAAACCACTAAATGTTTTGTATATTTATTTATTTAAAAACAAATGTATAATTCCTATAGAGCCCCCTAAATGAGATGTTCATGCGTGGAATGAAAATGCAAAAAGAAATCAAAAGAAATTGAAGTTGATACATATACACTTTCATAATTGTATGATACAACAAACATACAAAATATATTTTTAGTGTTTTTCTTTTACGACAAAAGAAATTATACATGTCTATTTCAATGTGAATAAACAAATTGTTAACGTCAGCAAAGAATTAAAAAAAAACACACAAAGGCATTCGAAAAAATGTAAACAACACATGAGAATAAATACATCTACCATGTACCTGTTACATAGTTTTCTTTTATTTCGAATATTACGGAAGAAAATAGTTGAAAATATGATCCCAAAAATTGACTTGCTGGATTATTCTAAATGTTTCCCTTATATCGAAAAGAGTCAGAATTCCGAAATCGTTTTCCACTTTTTTCATTTCAAGACACACCGATGTAAACGGTACCAAAGATTGTACTGCAAGGAGACACGATTGATAAAAGATCTCAAAGTCGCCTGACTAAATTATCTTCAAAAATTGTTCCTTCGTTTTTTTTTGCTGATTCAGAAAGCCCTTATTTTTATTGCTTTTGAATAAGTTGTTTAAGAAGAATATTCTCAACTTTATCTGAAGCGAACTCTTCAAAAATGATTGTTTGGCATCAGCTTTGAAATAAAAGCTAAACTATAATTTGACTATCGGTTTGTAACACGAAAAAGCAACAAATACATAACTGTAACTGTTACTTCTGCGATTTAGAATTTTTGGAGACACAAATTCGAAAAGATCACCAACTTTAGTGAATTTGTAATGATTTGGATATTTAACGCGACGGACGAACATCTAACCCGACATCTTCATTACTCCGGCCCCAAGTTGGGCGTCACATGAATTCAGATGAAATGAATGAATTTGAAGCTACTCAATTACTCAACAGGACAACCGTCGTCAGCGGTGCGCGTCACGCATAGATATTTCCGCATGAGACCTCCCTACCATAGTACAGAACTTGCGGTTCAGCATGTTTAGCGCAACTAGGCCCACCGTACTTACCTCAGTCGCGGCTCATTTCCTGCTATTTCGAGTCATTACACAATAGGTCATCATAATCCAAGACGGCGATACTTGGATTCAGACCTTACTATTGCAAAAATGTAGAAACTGGATGTTGAACAATGTAATGAAGAGGAAAGTGAAAAAGATTTTCTATCGTCTTACTTAAAATTAGACATTTATATAAATAAAATAAAAAATGGTCGAGTTGAACGAAAAATTACAAAAAAAAAATTCATTAGAAATCGTGAAAGACATCAAATTATTTATAAAAATAAATGATTTTTTTAGACGGTAGCTGTTTGTATTTAAAACAACCACATAAAATTACAGCCCGATCGGTTCATTACAATTGCATTCCTGCTATGCACCAACTGCAAAATGAGGTTTCAAAAAAAACGCGTTTTAAAATTTAGTAACAAATTTTCCGAAGAAAATTTATTATATTTATACGTATTAAAATACATGTTTATATTTCATTTATTTAATTTATATTCATATACTTGTTGGCTTATTTATAAATTTATATATAATTTTTACTAATCAGCTATGCCTACTCGATACAATAAACTTATGATTTTTTCGTAGGTGAGTGTGTGATAATAATTAAACTCACAACAAACGAGCCCCATTCACCATCGTAAAATATTAATAGTCGTAAAAGGAAAAGCGTTCGACTTTGACGCAGTTAATACGTGATTGCATGCCATGATTGAAAGCGTTATAATATAATAACCGTGCCGGTGAAGAAATTAACATTGGACACATGGAAGAAGGAAATTTCAGAAGCACATCGGTTTTCAGATCCGCTTAGAATAGTTAAACGATTTAATCAGAGGTAAGTAGTGTAAATTAGCGAAACACAGAAGATACAGAAATCGTACCACATATTAATGAATATTCAGCAATCGAAAACATACAATTGGAATTAAGGATGCAATGTTTGATAGCAATACAAAAAAAAAAGAACCAAGCTTGATGCGTGTGAGAGATTCTAAATAGCAAGGGCTGCTGAAACGAGACGAATCAACTGGGATTTAGGAAAGGGATTTACAGGGCTCATGGAACTTATACTGCAATTAATTTCTGATGTCATGAAACCATTAGATGATGAGTAACAGCAAACAATAGATGAAACCAAAGATAAATTTTGGAAATGAACAGGTGAATGTTATCAGGACTCGACTAAGTATTCACTACATACTTCAATTACACCATATAATTCTTCAAACAATAAGCACTGAATAAGGGATCGACTGGATCTCGAAATACGTGGTTGTAACTTCGGACAATATTAAGCGATTTGAGACAGATGATTTCATTAGAAACTCGAACTACTCATCGAACATAATCATGCTAGGATTCAAGCAAATCATTCAGTGCGGTTATTTTTATAAAAATAAAATTCTTGACTCTAATTAAAAAGCCATGCTGAAAATGCAAACGTGATGTGGAGAATATTTGATTTTCAGTGATGTACGTACTTTTTTATTTATAACTGAGCTTCAACGAAGATCCTTTCATGTAACCCGATAGCAGCCACCTAGTAATCAAATTATTTTCAGCAATATCTTACCGTCAGCTAAACTATATACACAGGAGGAATCAATATGGTATACGAGCATAAATGAAATGAATGATTGGAAGTACCAAGGATTATAAAGCACAGAGGATAGAAGAGTTATATCGAGTAACGATTAGGAGTTGCTTTCTGCGAACACACAAACTATCAAAGAATTTATGTTAAAAAAAGACAGTAGATTCGATCTCTAGATATATATGTACATATGCACTCACAGGAAACTAACAACTATTTTAAAACTATGGAATACAAATGAGTATTAATTGGCAGTGAAAATATTAAGCACCATTTTCCACCTATATTTTTCTGGACCCCTAGCAATGGCTGTCAGGCAGCACGTCATAATATGTCCTTCCTTTTCTAACATTGTAAGAGCTGTGAGTGATTTTTTCAGCTGGCTTCAATTTGGACTGAAATTTACGAAGTCAACGTTTTATCATAGAAATCAACTATTTTTTTAGGAATACATAGAACCATTAAAATTATTATACGGAATAAATTTCACATTTAAATGATCAATTTGGAATAATTTTATGTTTCATTCTTTTCGATTGGTAAATTATTAATGAAATATTGTTGTTCACGAAAATATCAATAGAATTTTTTTCACTTACTTGAACTGTCTGCGTCATTTACGTTTACGTTCCCGGAAAAATTTCGCCAACGAGCTTTGTACCTTTCCGAACGCTTCGACCGTTTGTAAATTCCTTGAGATCCATTCTGGCAATTTATTTTTCACTCGATCACTATTGTATCGTTCGTCCAGCAGTAAAACACTTGCATAGTCGTTTATATGACGAACAGAACGACCTAAGAACAAACAGAAAATATCGCTTATTTTCGGATGGGGCGGAAAATGATTGTATGCAAAATTATGAACAGAAAAAAGTTATTCATACTAGACAATTTTCTTAGCAGTTGATACTAACAGGATTGTTTAAATTATATTTTCGATTTGTTATAAATTCTGATCAGTGAGAATCATTTACCTATGCATTGATTCACGGCCTTCATGCATAAATTATCATAATATTCCGCTCCGGCACCATTCCCAAACGTGTCCTCCAAATGTTTCATTTTCTCTTGCAGCTCTGGACTGTTCTTATTCGGATATGGCATCCCCACCACTATAACACAACGTCCCAGATCATCGGTAAAATTCAATCCTTCGCTTAATTTCCCGCCCACCACACTAAACATTACCGCCCCGTGTCGTCGCGAGTCTGCAATGGCCACTGAATATTCTCCTAAAACCTTCTCGACTTGTTGCCCGCCGCCGCGTGGCTCCCGGAATACAAATTTCCGTTTTTCAATCCTTTCAATAGTTCCATTTTCGTTAAGGAATTTATAGACGTGTTCCAGATAATCGTAGGATGCAAAAAAGCAAACTATACCGGCTGGGGTTACGTTGCAAACGTTCTGCAGGGTCAGGCCTAGATTAAGTAGCTGCAATTGAATATGGATTTTAACATTGGAGCGAACTGACAAGATTTATTTGAATACGAACCATTTCGGGAGTTTGTCGATTCGTGTAATTGAAATTCAGTGTTTTCCCCGTCGGTCCTCTGCAAATGACAAACGGACGAACGGATTCAGGAGGAACAACATGGCCGTAGAAGTATTGTTTGACACGTTCTTGGCAATTTGAAAATAGCTGGTCGACCAGTTCTTTTGTGGGTTGCATTGTTCCACCGGCAATTATTATCTGCATATTTTCGGGAGAAATGGTAATGCTCAAATATTTAGGATTTGCGAATGTATATCGTAAGGATGCGCAGCAGTCGAAATCAAAATGAAGACACAACTCACCGCGCGACACTTCTGCACCAACTCATTAAAATGCCCTTGTGGATTCAGCAGCAAAAACTTCATGCTCGACTTCTTAGGGTCTTCGTTAAACTGTATCAGAACTTGACCATCGTGACCGCACTCGGTCAGAGATTCCAAGAACGCCAGCAGTGGCCGGATAGCGGAAGGAACCGAAATACTCGGTAAACTTTTGTTATCGTCGTCCTTCACAGCTTCGTTGCCGATTTCGGTTTCTTGTTTTGGACTCTTCGGCACTTTGCCCTGCATTCGTTCTTCTTCGAGCCGTCTCAGCAACACAATGGGACCTTTCAGATCCAGCTGATCATTCTCCTTCTCGATGATTGGCCTCCGATTTGCTTCGCGTTGCGCGTAGCCCTGCACCTTTTGAGCTAGTCGTGTCTGTTCGCAGAACTCCAGAATTTGATACAAATTCATACTGAAGAATTCGCCCTCGGCCATGAGTTCATGTGTGCGCAGCATGCGATATGCTTTGGTAGCAGGATCAGTTAGGACCTTAACTAGTCGTTTGGTTATGAAGATCAGCTGGTTGATCTTCAAGAGGCTCTGCGGATTGAACCGTGAGCTGTATTTCGACTTGTAGCCGATCATTTGTTGCTGAGCCGATTGTAACTGCGCCAGACTAACTTCGCTGCTATAAATATCCGATATTGTGTCCAACAAGTTGTGAGCCTCGTCAATGATGACAATACTGCCGTCCAGCTGAATTCCCGATTGCATCCTTGTCTTATGGTGAAGCAACATTTGGTATGGTAACAAAACGATTTGTGCGTCCTTGATAGCGGATCTGCTCGAGTAATACGGACAGGCCTTCAACGTCTCGCCCGCCGCTACGAGATCTTCAATGTCGGCTACTTCCACTAGGGACGCGTCTCGCAGCTGTTTGACGGCAGACGCCGACTTGTACGGACATCGGGGCAAGCGATCTGTGCGGGATTTCTTCTGCGCTCTGCCGTCTGCGTCGGACGATGAGGCTTTTGACTGAGATTTTTGCATATCCAGGCAACCTGAAAAAGAGTCATCATAACACTTAGTGAGGGACATCAGAAGTAAACAAAATCAATACGTTCGTTGATGAGCGACGCCGATTGTAATGTTTTCACGGCAGGATTTATGCAGAGGTGCTGGCGCGAGGCTAAGGAGACGCAGCGCACGTTGGAGGCGTATTCTGTCCGTTTGATTTCGCCGGCGATTTGTGATAACTGGGAGTGTGTCCGACTGCAGAAGTATATCTAAAACGAACAGTGACTAAACTTATTTCCCAGCGCAATTGGAGGGAAAATGCTTCTTACCTTCACGTTTTCATGTTCCGCCACTTCACTGTCCACGTCATCCTGTCCGCCACCGTCAGACTGGTAATCACCTAGCGCCGAATCGTCGTCGTTGTCCTCGGCGGGCACTTTTTCCACGTGCTCGTGCTTCCTTCCCGTCGCCAAATCCTTCATTTTCACACTAGCCACCCGCTTCTTCAATTCCTTCATCCGTTCCTCGTTCTCCGCAATCAGCTTCCTCATCTTCCTTAGGTCGTCCGCCAAGTGCTTCTTCTCGATGGATCCAGACACGGTGTTCATCCAATCCACATGATATGGCTTCATTTCTAGTGCCGCAATTTCCTTCGCCAGTTCAACCAGTCGTCGATCCATTTCAATTTTCACAACACTCTCGTGATCCTCGAGCCACTTCAGGGCGGCGCAAGTGAGCGTCAGCGATTTTCCGGTTCCGGTTGCACTTTCGAAGATTCCAATCTGAGAATTCTCAATCACATTGTACAGAGACTCCATCAAGTACTGTTGGTTTTCATACGGAACGAAAGGAAATCGAAAGTCGGAGGCACATTGAAGATAAGTTTTGCGGTGGTACATGATGTCCTACAGGAATTATCGCGAAAACACTTGCAAGGACTCTATGTTGCACAAAGCACTCAAGTGACGCCAACTTGTGTAGAGAATTGCGCGCGAAATTTCCTGGCAAGTGGAGAAATTCACCTTTGTTGATGTTGATCAGCTGGGCGTCTTGCTCCCAGTGGCTCTCAAACCACGAAATTGCATGTCACAGATTCCACTCGGTGTGGTGAATATTTTTGAGTGGATAAAAATCCACTCAAAAATGTTCACCACACTGAGTGGAATCTTTGACATGTGAAAAATTGTCTTCCGGAAACCGAACAGAATTTTATTATTGCAATTTTTAATCTCTTCCAGACAATTGTAATTAGATTTATTTCCGCGGCTCGTCCGATCGACACCATCAAAATCATTTTTAAAACAAAATCACGTTTACAAATTCATAACAAATCATTTATAAATCACTCTTTAGTTTTGTAATACATTCCAATATCTAGATACTGCTTCACAACAACTCAAACTAATTGTTTTTAATGGTATTCCAAAGTAGATGCCTCCATTTCTAGTTTAGTCTCATTAGTATGATTTTTTACAATTGCGTTATTTACTAAATTTCTTACGAAGACGTCGTATTTCAATTAAAAGTTTCAAGACGTTACGAAAAATACTGTTTTTGTGCGAACCTCATGTACACTTTTCCTGCTTGGTTTAAAATAACGGAGCATATGGATCGTAAAGCTACAAGTTGTTGAAAGAAAAACACAAAAAGAAACGTGAAGCAAACAAATTCAATTTGCCTCTTAAATCTAACTACTAAAAACAATCAAACAATTCAAAGTCCTTTGTCTGTCCTAGATTGCATCGTAACTTTCAGGACTTCGCTGATAAATTTCAGTCTGTGGCACTCGGAATCCATTTTGTATAAACACTGCTCCCTCCTGGAAAGTACAACATTGCATTTAAAACATTCTGTTAATAGTACAGCAAGACGCTCACACGTTTTTCTACTTACCCGCACTAGATTTGGTAGATCGCGCCAAAAACCTACATTTGGTATCACTTCAATTCCTCTCGCGCCCATCATAAAATAATTCACTACCATTCCCAGCAGTAAATACGAGAATAACGCCGTGAAAAAGATTATCAGTAGAATTGAGCCCGTACTGTATTGTTTTTCAGCGCTCGGCGGAGCAGGATCAATGCATGGATAGTTTAGCGTTAAGTAGAAACTCTGTAAGATAAAAATGAGAATAGAGATGCGGTTGAAAATGCTGAGTTTATTGTGAAATATTTGTTTCATAGTAAATCAATAAAGCTTTTTCGTTAATTTGCTTACTCAAAAGGCCTGCATGCCTTTAAGTTGAGTGGATAGGAAAATAAAGCTATGAGGAGCTTCGCAATCGCTGTTACCGTATAGATCTATTCTGAATCCACATGTCCAACGTTTAGTCGTTCGAAAGCATGCATATTTCTTCCAAAAAGAAGATTTGCGGTTTGTCGCGAATATCTAGGAATATCTATACAAAGATAGCCCACATAGTAAATTTTGTTCTTTTAGCTGGCGAAAATAGGGAGGAATATTCATGTGTATGAAATAAAACAGATCTTGTCAATTGAATTTCGTAATATCGCGTAAATGAATATGAAATGTGACTAGTACGTTTATTTGGCTACGTCCGCATGACGAGATGTTTTTCGGGGTTATGGACTACTTCCACCCATTTTCCTCTCACCCACGACTCGGTGAACTAGTCGGGATATCAAAAACGACTTGGTAGTCGGATGGCGCTCAAAATGGTGAGGCCTTCAACAGTTGGACATCGAACTGAGGCACGCCCGTAGACTCAACTCATGTTTACTACGCAGAACTGCGTGGGAGAGAATGAGTCAAAAAATGGATCATATAGGGCCACACGATCTATGAAAGGCCTAACAGTGCTAAGAACGACACCCATATCAATTGTTCGACTAATTCATGACTCTGGGCGTGTCTCTATGCTCATCAAATTTCACTTCACCCATTATCTGAACATACACCGTATGTATACTAATTTTCGTCCTTATCAACACTCACCCCTTGCTTGATCGGATTCGACGGGAAGTTCGTTTTATTCGACAGAGGATCGGCATAGGTGCACGTTAGTGTGATGTTCGGGGTTGTGTTGTTCGGTGTCGGCGTCGAATCAGTTTTGCAAATATCGATGGGAGCCGAAAGCGTGAAGGAATTGGTCAGCGGCGACGATGACTCTGCAGCCGGAGGTGACAGTGCTTCGGCTGTTGAACGGTTGAACTTGCGTTCTACTTCACAATTGCATACAGCCGGTATGCTGCAATTCCCGCATTCTATCGTCTCAAACACACATACTATGCATAAACTGGCTAGCAGGATTCTGGCGGCACTCGACGTCTTCATTGTTCGTTCTTCCCGGACTCTTGCTGCACCTACAACGAAATGACGTTTCTGTTTGACAGAACACCGATTGTTACCCTTCAAATTGATGATTGATGGATTTCATGGAACAGAAAAAAACGCGAGAGTATTTTCGATAAATATTCTAATAAGAATAACTTACGTGGTTAGTATTGTGTGCTATCAATTAATGGAGAGGTGACACTGTCGATGAACAGCGTACGGACCTCATTTAAAATTGAGAACTAAATGCAATAAACGATGAAGTGTGCCGCAACTTGTTGCGGGAATGAATCGCATCCTCGGCCGGCAGGAGTTTCTTTTCCCATGTAACTATATCCGCAACTTAAGTATTTAAAGCTTGTGTAAGTTTATCGCGTGTAATTCAGTAAAAAATGTTGCACTTGGTAGCGTTGAACTAGCTTGGAATAATCTTTGACAGTTATGCTGGTACTGTCAAAAAACGCTCAGCGGCGTCGTCAAAATTTTCGCTCGTATTAATACTATTTTAGGATATGCTTTCCAATAATTAATTGCTTAGTTCTTCCTAAAGCTGTACATATTGATCGAAATGAATATAAATCTATTATTTAAAATGTTCCCAAACAAACAATTAAGTATTAATTTACACCCAGCGTACAATTTTTCGAACATGAAATCGAGCAATTTGGCTGTCTAGGACTTGGACAGAATATATTTAATACATACAAATAATGTAACTTGAGGCTTTAAACTATCAATATTCTAAAGTTCATGGGTGCTAAGATGATATAAAATGATCATCTTCATATAGTTGAAATTTCACTTTAAACAATTATTCAACAAAAAAAATTATTTGCAATATTAAAGCTAACCACTAAATTTCCTAGTTTTAACAAAGAAGCAATATGGTTTACAGGCTACCATCTTCCTTTTATAATAGAGCTTGGGGCAGCTTTTGGCGGAATTACAGCTGGAACAATTGTGGAAATGCTAGATTAAATGTGTACGTACCATAGTGAAATGTTTAAATACATTTAACTGATCAAGGCGATATGCTTTCAAATTCTCTACTTGAAAATTATGGTGCAAGGTAAATCAATTTTAAACAACATTACATGCATACAGTAAAATGAACAAGTTACTTCAACTTGCGAAGCCAAATATATTATTTAAATTTAATCAGTTCATTGCGTTCCTGTTAGATTCCAAATCAAAGATACTGTTCGATCAACAGCTGCTGTATTTCACCACACCCTAGTCAAGACACATATTTCCACCCAACCGAACTACGCCGCTCACATCTCCGGAGCCTTTCTCATCCAAATGTGTCAAGGCGGGCGATTGAACACACAGCCGTGTGTGCGTGTGTGCGTTCGAAGCATATTTTGCAACATGGTGAACTGAACGGCCGCGTCTTTAACGCGAAAAAGCCTAATGAAAATAGTGAATTTACGGCGGAAAATGTGCACTCACGACAATTGAAGCGTACGGTTGTAATTGCTGCAATCGCGTGAGCGTTTAGGTGCATTTTAAGGCCGAATCGGCGCCGGGTTATTTGCACTGAAGTGCATGCCCTTTCGTGAAAACGCCATTCTGTGGCGGCCCGTGGATTTTTTTCTTCGATTTCGTTTATTTAATTTGCGTGAATTGTTGCAGGAGTCGAGGCGGTAATTAACGGGAGATATTGATGGTAAGTGTGTGCGGCTTGGATATGCAATGGATGCAAGGACGTTAGATGCGGGAATGGAATTGGAATGGGTGAAGAGAAAAAAATGGTACGGGCGGAGGACAGGCGGGCGCTGCGACCTTTTGTGTTTGTTTGGTCACAAATAGCGCGCTCCTAACGATTGTCCGGGTGCTCGGCGTGAAGGGGATGAGTTCAGGATGCAAGAAATGCAATTGCATTGCAGGCGGGCGCGAAACCACGCTCCTTCCACATTCCGATTTTTGCGTGCGCCCCTGTGTTCGGTTGAATCATGGACGGGGGCGGAGGCGTTTTGGCGAAGTTGGGATCAGATTGCGATGCAGCTAAGCTATTCAATGGTGAATGAGGATCAATCAATAAAGTTCAATTTTATTTTGCGGGTCGGGTTTGAAGTTATCGTTACTATGGGAAACCGCTCAGTCGCCGAAATCAAACCACTTTCACACTCATCCATGCCAACGGGAGCTAAAATAGACATAACCTCAACTATTAACCTTTTTTTTAGGACGCTCGCACTATCAAACCCTACCGATCTGCTCACGCTTCTTGTTCTCTGATTGAACCTAGATCGACGACTTCCTAGTCCATTCTATCACCCTTTGGAAAATGTTTGGAGAATGACCCTCGCCCTCCCGAAAGCCGCGAGTATTTGGGTGCTAGACGGAAGTATTGGCTTTCATTCCCTGAGAATCAAAAGGTGATGGTCTTGGCGTCGAAATGGATCAAATCTTTCGATTTCAATGCTTTTCATTCGAATCTCCGCATATTTGCATTCTTCTCGAAAACCAGCCACCACCTCTCCCCCATTGAATCGTCTTTGTGTACCTCTCCTCTCTTTACGGGCGGAGGCTTCTTATCTAGACAGCTACTCTCGGTGCATTTTCTATGTGAATCCCCACCACTATCCAGAAGGCGAATGCAAATCCCAGGCTCTTCATTCCTGGAAAGCCTCGCGAAAGTAGCAAATTTAAATAAAAGCTACGTAGCCAGTTTCATAGGAGAATGCATATATAAACTAGTCGTTAACCTAGAGTAAAAGCTGGACTGACTATCAATTCCAAAAGTCGGGGTTATTCCGAGGAATGACGCAGCTTTCAGCGAGCAAATGCTAAACACGTGTTCCCTGTAGTTGTTTCGTTGTGATCTCATAAATTTCTCTTAATGCTCTCTTAAATTTAGTTTTGAAATTTTATTTCCCGACCAAGAATTTTTCCACTGGCTATTAGATACACTGTGTTCAGCATTTCAAAGCTAGGTTCTACTGTCGTCTCAATCCGTAGCCGCTGTAAAGTTATCTCGCCGCCATCTTTTTCATAAGTTGAGACAGGAGGACATCTCTCACTCGTTTGTCAACCGCGCGTCGTGCAAGATCCATTCGATTCGTTCACTCGATTATTATTTTGTATTAATAAATAATGCATCGTTAAAGAATTGTTAGTTTCATTGTAATAAATACCTACAAATTGGTGACCCTGCTACAAATCTTTTGTAGTATCACCATGGACGTGTTGTGTGGCCTAAGTATATGTCTTCAGAAAAGAGGGATTCCACTATAACCAACCAATTGTTTGTGGAGATTACCGCTGAGTGCTTTTAAAAGCAATACCAAAAAATTACAAACAGAAATAAAACCAGTCCCACGTCAATATGATCTTTGGTTCTGGAGATAATCGAGACGAAAAATAATTCCGAACGCACATCCGCACATACAAATTCACTGACATCTCTAAAAACGATGGATTTGAATTCTAGAGACCTTAAAACGTGGAGATATGTCAAAATTTGGGATTCGCTAAATCGGCCCCATTACAATAACTTCCCATATGGAACTGGGAAGTTAATATACTCGATTGTGACTCCACAATCCAGCCTGAATGTGTAGTGGAAGCTTATACTTTCCGTGAAAACAATTAGCGCTGAATTTCAACCAAAAATGTGGTCACCTTTTTTACTATTTGTAAAACGTTTTCACATATCAAAAATGCCGAGAAGCGGCAGTTAATGAGGAAATTTTGATGATAGGTAACCGCTATGTCAACACGATTCACCAATGTTTCAGAAAAATAGTGATAAAAAAACTCACGATATTTTCTCTCTATCTGAACGTCAGCAGGCTAAATTTCGATACTCGAAAAATCTCATTTTTTTAGGAAAACTGTTTTATAACATTTCTCTATTTGAGCACAGAATTTATCCTCTTTCAAACATTGCATTTCTTTCCGATTTAGATGTCCGTCACGGAACATGAAATAACCGCAATCCGTGAATGCATTAAGCAATTGAAAGATTGTGTTGAATTCCTTAGTAAATCCGCTGTTGACATTGAAAACGAAATTAAAGATTTCACAATAGCGGCAACGCCATCGTCGATTGCTGATAAAAAGGAGCATTCTAAAGATTATGATAGAATACGTAAGAACCTAAAGAAAGTTTACAAAGAAAGCAAACAAAAAATCCACAATTTTGGAAAGTGTATTAAAGATATCGACGAAAACAATGTGGATGCTTCTTCGCTGGCCGAGGAAGAGGCCAACGACGAACAAATTGTCAACGATCCATTAGTTCGCGTGGAAGAAACAACGACAAAGACTGATGATACTCAACCTAGAGCGCACGACGATGAAGTGGCAAATGGTCATACGGAACCAATAGCGAATGGTCGAGATAGTCCTGAATTTATAAAAAACGTTGAAGTCGAAGTGTGCAAAGAATCCAGTGAAATAGAGTCAAGATCGCCAAGCGAAATGGAGATGAAAGCCGGTACGGAAGATGGCAAAAATAAGATTCGTCTGGTTGCGATTGAAAAGCTCCTCGATCCAAAGGTAATGGCATCATCGTCTTCATCTTCCCACAGCGCAGGATTGTCGCTAAGAAGAGCACCTCCCGTAATACCAGCCTACCAAAGTCCTCATATTGTCCCGAACGCAACGTCTAGCATTATCATTTTGGATAGTGACGAAGAGACGCCGGAACCAACACCGTTGAAATCGCTTCCGAACGGTTCGCGGGAAAAGGCAGTTGTTCAGAATGGAACGAAGGAAAGCTCTTTGTTGTCGAATGGTGGCAAAGAAAATCATTCGGCCTCACGAAGCGACAAAGAGTCGCAATCCAATCAAAGCTTGCCGAAAGTAAAGCCGTTGAAAATTCGTATCAGCCGGTGCAAGGTAGCCGAGGATTTGCTGAAAGCAGGAAAGCGAAGCGTGAAGGTAAGTGAAGCGATCGTATTCAGAAGCAAATACATAAACCTCCCTTTTTCCTCAGGTACCGAAAATCTCGTCAAAGGATAGGTCTCCCAGCACAGATTCCGGCAAAGATAGCGAACCAAAAGTATCAAAGAGGCGCCGCCGTGACTCTAACGCTGATAGTAAATCGGATGGAGAAACACTCTCATCCGGTGGCGATAGTGATTTTGTCCCTGCCAGCAGTAAACGTGTCCGACGTGAGAGGGATGCACACTACCCCAAACATAAATATTCGGACAAGAAACGGAGCCGCTCACACAAATCGGATTCGCGAAGGAATCATTCCGATGAGGATCGTTTGAAGAAGCGGAAAGAAGACAAGGAAAAAGAAGGCAGAAAAAAGGACGGAAGAAAAGATCAAGCTAGCACATCCTCTAAACATAGAAGTAAATCGCACAGTGCGTTGCATCGCAATAAAATAATCGACGACGATAGCGATGCGGAAGAAAATTCTAGAGGGGCGAAACAGGCAAATAATGTGGACGTTGATGACATTGAGGCACGTCTGGAAGAAATGGAAGCAGGCGTTGCGAAGGACGACGATACTGTTTCAACGACATCGAAAGCATCAAAAGCAAGCAAATCGTCTGAAAGTCGTTCAAATGTTGCGGTCGAAACTGGAAAATCGCGATCCGATAAAGAAACTGCCGCCCGTACATCGAATTATAGCGACAAAGCGAAATCTGATGATACATCTTCGGATGATGAGACTATAATCAATTTGAAGAAGAAAGTCATTCAAAAATCCTCGGAAGGTAGAAAGAAAAATAACGCAGGTGACAAAGAGAAAGAAAAAGCAAACGAAAACGACAATGAAACTAACAGTTCGGATAGTTCATCGGACGAGGAGATAGTGAAGTCGAAGAAGAAGCATTCCAGGCACAAGCGTATACGCACGTCGAGTGCAAGCGACTCGGGTGCGGATAGATCGGCAGGTGGAAAAGACAGCGAGGATTGTGGTAAGAGCGATGATGATGACGACGATGTTGTAGTGAAAAAGAAAAAGAAAAAACGCGGCAAGGATACGGATGAATCAAGCAGCGATACAGATACGCCTTCGAAAAGGAAAAATATTCGGCATATTATCAAAACAAAGAACTTGGACGACTGCACAAAGAAGGCCACCGAGGCTGAGAAGGAACGTCGTAAGAGAGTTGAAGAACGACAGAAATTGGTTAGCTACACTTGATCCAATCAATTATTTAAAAAACCCCACTTAACTTCCCTCTTTTGTAGTACAACCAAATCTTCGAAAAGCCCGAATCGGCTGAAATCGATAACGCCGTCCTCGATTTCGATCCGGACACCAAGGAGGAACTGTTGTGCATCGATAAAGGACTGCTGAAGAAAATGAAGCCGCATCAGGTGCAAGGTGTGAAGTTTATGTGGGATGCTTGCTTCGAAACGATCAAGGACATCGCGGAGAAACCGGGCTCTGGCTGCATCTTGGGCCATTGTATGGGCCTTGGAAAGACGCTCCAGGTTGTCGCTTTGTCTCACACATTGCTAGCCAACAGCGAGAAAACATCTGTAAACGCTGTGCTGGTGATCACGCCGCTCAGCACAGTTACGAATTGGGCCAAGGAGTTCCATATGTGGATGCGGTACTGTAAATACAAAAATATAGAAGTTTACGATATGTCAAAGTGAGTGGGAAGCAGGTGTCACGTTGGGTTCTTTTCAGCCTCGGCTAACATTTCTCCTCGTGCATTTCAGATACAAAGATAAGAAACTTCGAACCTACAAGCTTCAAGAGTGGCAAGAGGACGGCGGAGTGTGTATTATTGGTTACGATATGTATAGAATTTTAGCAAATCCAAAAGTAGCGGGTGGACGGAAAATGCGCGAAGCATTGCAGGCCGCACTTGTTGATCCGGGCCCGGATTTGATTGTTTGCGACGAGGGACATTTATTGAAAAATGAGAAGACTAGCATAAGCAAGGCCGTAAGTCAGGTGCGAACGTTACGACGAATTGTCCTGTCCGGAACGCCATTGCAAAATAATTTGAAGGAATGTAAGTATGATGAGATAATTGAGCCTGCGAACTAGTCACTCACACCTACTGTTGTTTTATTTGCCCAACCCTAGATTATTGTATGGTGCAATTCGTCAAGCCCAATTTACTTGGAACCTACAAAGAGTATTTAAATCGATTCGTCAATCCAATTTGCAATGGCCAATACACTGACTCCACCGAAAGGGATACACGCTTGATGAAAAATCGCTCGCACGTGCTCCACAAAATGCTGGAGGGATGCATCCAAAGACGCGACTACTCTGTTCTTGCTCCGTATTTGCCGCCAAAGCACGAGTTCGTGATATTCATTGCGTTATCGGATCTGCAAAAGAAACTCTATCAACACTATATGACCAATGAACGTTCGGTAGATGCAAACGGAGCCGGCGGCAAGGGGATGACTCTCTTCAAGGATTTCCAAAATCTTAGACGCATTTGGACACACCCGATGTCCTTACGAGTGAATAGTGATGAAGTGAAAAAGAAGAAGGTATTGTATTCAGTTAATCCGGTTGTGGCCATCATGTTGGACTTTTTGGCAACAGGATCGGAAGGCGTTGATGGAGGAGGACGAGAACTCGTTGGATGACTTTATAGTGGACGACGACGAAACAAGCTCAGAATCGAACGCATCGAACAGTGACTCCGACTCGAGCGGTAGTAGTGGCAAAGCTAAGAAAAGCAAAAAGGCATCTGCCTCGTCGCGGCGCACCAGACAAAATACCAATCCTGGTAAGCGCCTCAAGAGTCGAGGAATTTTATAATAGAGCAACACAACAGCGAAAATAACAATATTTTTTCTCACTTTCTAGCGCCGAATATAAGCCCTATTGAAGACGAAGAAGAAGCGTGCGAATCGGAATGGTGGAAGTCGATATGCGACGAAACACAACTGACTAACATTCATCATTCACCAAAATTGTTGCTCCTGTTTGAAATTCTGCAAGAATGCGAAACGATTGGTGACAAGGTTCTGCTATTCTCGCAGTCGCTGCAATCGCTGGGCGTAATCGAAGCTTTTCTGGCGTTAATCCACAAGAAGACACAAGGCTTCGAGGAAGAATGCGACGTGAATGGATTCATAGGATCATGGAGACTCGGACTGGATTATTTTCGATTAGATGGCTCGAGTACGGTTGAATCGCGCGAGTTGATGTGCAGACGATTTAACAACACGTCGGACTTTCGGGCGCGCTTGTTCTTGATATCAACCCGGGCCGGTAGTTTGGGTATTAATTTAGTGGCTGCAAATCGTGTGATCATTTTCGATGCATCATGGAATCCCTCGCACGACACCCAAAGTATATTTCGGGTGTATCGATTCGGGCAGGAGAAACCGTGCTATATTTATCGCTTTATTGCAAAGGTATGCAGAATTGTCGCTTTAAGAGGTTTATAGTATGTCGCCAGCCGTCCCAAATCATGCGAACCAAAGGAAAAACATTGATAAATTTAAATCTTTTACACTTGTAGGGCACAATGGAGGAGAAAGTTTACGAGAGACAAGTGATGAAACAGGCGACAGCGAAACGAGTGATAGATGAGCACCAAATTGGTCGGCACTACAACTCGAATGATCTGATGGAGTTGTATCAATATGATCTCAGTGCGCCTGAAGTCCGCGAAGTCCCGATTCTCCCCAAGGATCGGTTGTTTGCCGATTTGATAAAGAAAAATGAACAGGTAAAATTCGTTGGCAGGAAGCTTCCCCAGACTTGATTCACTTTCATTATTTTCTTGCCTCTCCGCGCGCAGCTCATCGTCAAATATCATGAACACGATTCACTGTTGGAGAACAAGGAAAGCGAGAATCTCAGCGAAGAGGAACGCAAGGCCGCTTGGGCTGAATTTGAGAATGAGAAAAATCAGCCAGCAACTTCTCAATATGTCGCCTACACCCGACCGAACTATCGCAACGGACCCGTGACGTCAAGCAAAATATTTGGCTTCCGATCGGATGTCCTGCTGCGCTTGCTCAACCTCAAAGTCCGCCGCGATCATCCGCAATTGACCGATATGGAGGTAGGCCAACTGGTGCCGCTGTATCTTCGTCAATTGTACGAACAAATGAATACCGGCATTTCGACGGTAAGACCACAGATCCTTTGCACCGTACGTAACTGAATGGGATGTATCTTTTATAAATTCACAGCTATACAATGAACTGAACGAAATGAATCGTGCTTTCGAGATGCCCACCAATTTCGGTGGAAATCCAATGCATTCGAACTACATCATCAATCCCTTCTACCAGCCGCCAGCTACACAAAACAATGAACCCGCCTATATCCATGAAATCGATTAATTTTATCCTCCGTTCATTTGAAACCAAGTAAAACCGAAGGACGTACTGTGATTAATTTTTTTTCTCTATGACAAAAAACATGTTTTCGGAAGAAAATCATTTCTCGTCGATTCATTTATTCATTGACCATTGAACGAGGGAGAATCAACAGCAAAGAAAATTGTAAAAGCTTCATCGATAGAATGTTAAGATTGCGATTTATATGGATTTTAGGCTTAAAACAATATTTTATTTAGGTTAATTAGGGAAAACAAAAGTAGACGGACCGGAAAGAAATAAAACGAAAGAAAGAAATGGAAACCAGCGTAATTTATACACACATGCTTGTCATGGCACGCAGTGCAGATCCATGTAAAAAAATCATGGTAGAGATGCGTGCTCGTGGGTGTATATTATTCTAGAATGTTTAATTTATTTTGAATTGTTATGTATAATTGAGACTAGGTGTAGCAGCTGTGAATAAGTTTCCTTTTTTTGTAAAACATTACTCTTATTCGAAAAATAAACGTTTAAGTACAAAATTTGTTTCATTATGATCATTAATTTTTAAACAATAGAATTTTTGCAGCGAGAGTTTCCCTACAGGTGTTTGCTCATATTGGAAAAACAACTACGCGGACTTCAAACAGTTTAGTGTATCGGACAGAATGTTTTCAGGGTCACAAAATATGTCTCCTAAGCAAAAAATGTATTTTTCCCGACCGCAACAGTTTTTCCGGACCACAAAACAATTTTTCCTGGCCACAAAACAATTTTTCCTGGCCACAAAACAATTTTTCCTGGCCACAAAACAATTTTTCCTGGCCACAAAACAATTTTTCCTGGCCACAAAACAATTTTTCCTGGCCACAAAACAATTTTTCCTGGCCACAAAACAATTTTTCCTGGCCACAAAACAATTTTTCCTGGCCACAAAACAATTTTTCCTGGCCACAAAACAATTTTTCCTGGCCACAAAACAATTTTTCCTGGCCACAAAACAATTTTTCCTGGCCACAAAAAGCTGGGACGCCCACATGGCTGCATGTGTGGATTCTTCAAGGTACCCAATTTGTAGATCACAAGCACCGTAAATAAAAAAAAACCTTTTTTACATATATTATGATGTTTATTAAAAGAGACGATTTACAATTATATCCACTTTTGGAGCTCCTTCGCTATAATTAATCATTATTTCCATTAAATTCAATTATATTTATATAAATAAAATTTATCTAATTATAGGATAATTACCAGCTACAAACATTTTACATTAATATTAGTTTTATTTGTTTTTTAAAAAAAGAATTTATCTATTCATGGGATTTCGTTCTCCAATTATTGGTTTGTTTGGTAGTTTTCGCAAATATTCGTTTTACAATCGTTTTCTTCTCTTTTAAATGTTAGGTGCATTTTCTGTGTACAATGTTTTCTATTAAGTCCTTATATTGTTTTTAAAAGACGGAAGATTTTATACTCATACAATTTATACGGCTGGATAATAAATCTCTTCGTTTTTTTTTTAAATTTAATGTTTTGTTTTTATCAGAAAATACACAATTCAATTATAAAGTATGGAATTATTGTTTGCTTGCTTGTTTCTTTTTGAAGTTGGTAGCAAATGTATTTTACGTTTGTAATGATATTATTATTGAATTAGGACAAAACGAATATTCATTTCAAATTTATTCGATTTGCCTCTTTATTTAGTAAATAAGTAGTTCGATCCAATTACGAAATACAAATCCATCTGATTTGGAGATAGGTAGGGTTCATTAATTTTTGTCTTAAGATTTTTCTATCAATTTGTGTGTTCAAAATGTTGGTATTTCGCTTGTTTAATCGAATTAAAATTTGATCAAAGCGTTTAGAAACACTTTTTCAATACAATTTTAACATTTATTATTATTTTTCTTGTTTTGCTTTACGGATTTTCTTTTGAAATTACGGTCCAAACATTTTCTCAATATAATTTCACCCAATGTTTATGCATAATTGCCAAATGGTTTTCGAATGTCTTCGATTTTACTAATTAGAATAAATTATCAAAAAGATTTAATGGGAATGGAATCTTAAATTTAACAAAATAAATATTAATACATATTATTATATTCAATTGCACTAGTCGAATCATTTCAAAAATGCACACATTCGAGTCATGAAAGCATACATGTACGGGTTAAAATTGTTTTTATGTGAAGGGAATGTGTACCCGAGGGGCGGCGATTTCAATCGTTGACTAGATTCAGAGTGTCAAATTAGCAATCGAGCAAACTATTCTATAATTTCAATCCCGAAAGACAAAAGCTGAGCGTGGAACTTATTAAATTCATTTCACTTTATCCTGTCGTGTTCCAACAGCTTCAGAGTCTGCCCACAAAATTGAGCAATTCTACATGAATTCCGTTTGCTGTGAATGGTGTGTGATTTTTTTTATTTAAAGTTTAAACCAATTTCACAAATCTCTTCGCATAACCAATAAGTATTAGATGAAATACATCCAACAATCTTAAGCAAGCATTAAAAGTAGGCAATCAATTGCTAACGTTTTCACACTCATGTCGCGATCATTTTTTTCCGCTATCATCAAAATAAACTGGAATGCTCGACTTAATTTATTGCATCTCCTCCTAGTGTTGTATTCCATACACACACTTTATGAATAAATATCTCTTATTGACTAGATCTTTTCCGATTTTCTTTAAAAAAAAATGGATACATCAAATATAGTCTATTAATTCCTTCAATATTCCTCGATTGAGGTAATAAAAATAAATAATGTATATCTGTGTTGAATAAATAAATAAGTAAATAAATATTTCCAAAATAAATAAAATTGAGTATCTTTTAGTAATATTCACAGATCAATCGACTTTTATTTTTTAAGTGATTTTTCGTCTCATATATTCTTCACATGCAATTAATTTATCTTTTTTTGGATTTTTCTCTCACGATTTTTTTTATTTATATACTAAAAAGCAATGTCTATGTAAAGTATCTTAAAGAAAAAAATTAGATGCGAACCTGAAATTAGCTAGCATTCGTTTTAAATACGCGCCACATGAAGAATGAATGAAGCAATCAATCGACAGCAATTATATCTATATTTAAATGCATACACATCATGGAATCTAGTTAAATCTATTTAATTAAATTACACGATGTCGTTTCTTATGCTATCATATACAGTACAAAGCTTCATTGTTATGGAAATTAGATGCTTTTTCACATTATCAATATTTATTCTCTTTTGTCGGTTTTAATTTAAATTCCATTTCAATTACATACATCATTGATTTGTTGTTATTCCAGAATCATCTCTACAATATCTCATCATTTCTGTGTTTGTTCTCGTTTTAATTTTTTATTTGAAATAAAATCTCAGGTACATACATATTTACATAATACAACATTAAGAATAATGTTTTTTTTTTGTTGATATTGAGTTTTTATCCGTTTGCTCTTTACTTTACCCACTTGTCGTTTTAAATATATTTCAAATACACATAAATATAATCTTAAGAGTTCATAATTAATCCACAATGAAATTGTATTTAGTACTTCTTTGGTTTCATACTTTTCAATTAATTTATTTAATTAAGTCATTTTGGCTTGGCTTTGGTTAATTTTTCGTTTGTTGCTCGGTGCGGTTTCTTCACCCGTGCTTTGTATTTGTTTTACAATTAATAAATAAACCCTGAAATTACACGAAACAGCATCCTTGTCGTCGTCGTAATAATTAATAGTCGTACGGATCGTTTTTTTCTTGCTTTTTGGAACTTATCAATAATGGTTTTTCTATTTCATGATGAATGCCACAGCTTTAATGTAAATATAGTGTCGAATATTGTATCGTTATGTAGAGAGGTTCTTCTAGGCAACGCGATGATTCAGTGGCGTTGCATTTGTAATGTTTCTATATCGTTTTAATAGATGATGATATCCTTAATAAATATTAGTTGAGCTTGGTGAATATGTGTTGCTTACCTACTGGAATAAAAGAGATGGGGAACTTTTAAGACACAATTGGAAAGGTTGTGGATTTAGTCAATGTTTTGTTTCAATTAAGCTAAGAAAAAACCATTGGTTAAAAAAATTCTGCCATGTTAACGGTACTAAAGGTTCAAACAAACTGAATAATACTCAATATAAACTCCACAAACCATCTATCAAGCGGGCAAGACATTCCGCTCTTCACCTAAGGATTATAGACCTATCAGCCTCACTTCTTTTCTACTGAAAACTCTGGAAGGGCTGATAGAGATTCATTTGATAGCTACTCTGAAACCACTCTTCAATGCGCAGCACACGCATACACGAAAAGGAGATCGGTTGAAACAGCTCTACACCCGCTCACAGAAGCATCAGCTCCACACTTGGGCACAGTATTCTAAGAAGGCGAAGGTGCAGAGCACCCCACAAGGTGGGGTGCCATCACACCTCTTCTATGGAACTTAGTGGTGGACAAACTCCTGTCAAGAATAGAAGCGATTGGCTGCAAAGTCGTAGACAATGTTGCAATAGCAATATCGGGCAAATTCATTAACACCCAATCTGAAAGACTAAACTTTGCCCTAGGTATTCTTACCAAGTGGAGCAAAGAGTGCGGTCTAAAGATTAATCCGCAGAAAACGGAATTTATGCTCTTCACGAGAAGATACAAAATTCCACGATTTGTCCCACCTAAACTTGATGAGACAAGCTTCAATCCATTTCATCAGGTCAAATATTTAGGTCCAATTCTGGACTCCAAACTTGCGTGGAAAGTAAACACAGCAGAAAGAGCGCGTAAAGCGGCATGCGCAATCTACTGCTGCAAAAGAGCTATTGGGAAAAGGTGGGGACTGAAACCCAAAACTGTATCATGGCTCTATACAGCGATAGTGGAACCAATCCTTCTGCATGGCGCGGTTATCTGGTGGCCAGCGATGGCAAAAACATCAAAGGCGAACCGGCTAAACAGGACAGGACGGAGTTCCTTACGAGACAGCAGGCCAAGTGCTGTGCGATTCGATTGAAAGCTCTAAATCTCTGGCATGAGGGGAATATTGGTCACTCCACCATATTACGGAGGGATGGACTGTCGCCAGGGGAAGTAGACCTCACTCCTCCGATTCCCTGCATCGACCACGGTTTCAAGTCAGTCATCCCTAGCAGAGATGACTGGATCATGGAAAGAAGTAGAATACAGGAGTCGGTCGACATCTACACTTGATGGTTCAAAGATGAAAGGAAGAGTTGGCTCTGGCGTTTTCTCCGAACAGCTAGGCCTGAAGCTAGCCTTCTGGTTACGGTTATCACTGCAGTGTTTTTCAGACAGAAGTCATCGCAATACATAAGGCAGTGGACTGGTTGAGAAATCAGAAAAATTCCATAAGAACAGTCTGACAGTCAAGCTGCTATGCAATCATTATCCAACGTGTATACCTCATCCAAAATTGCAATGGAATGTCGCACACAAATGAACGCGATGTCGCTTCTCTGTGAAGTGATTCTTTGCTAGATGCCGGGTCATAGTTATATTCCTGGAAACTGCGAAGCTATTGCCTTAGCGAGAGCTGGCACTGAGCTTCAGAATTATACACTAACACCGCAAGTCGGCCAACCTCTAGCCTCCATAAAGCTAAGATTCAATCAGTATTATATAAAGGCTGCAAACAGGGCCTGGCTGCTGGAAAAAACCTGCAGGACAACCAGGCTTCTTGCGAGAATCTGGATGGTTCTCGTCATCCCGCAGGTTCTAGTGCTGCCCTAATTTTGTTGTGGTATCACAATGGGCCTTTCTTGGCCTAAGTGAGCCACCTTTTGACAAAGGGGCTGCCACTACAACCAACCAACCATCTATCATATGCTAATCTCCTTGCTCAAACCGATTTCAGCCTTACTACGAACAGGCAACACGTATAAGTGCAAGCATTCACAAATAACAGAGATTTCCCTCAAGTAGATTCGTACAAAATTTACCAAAGAAATAGCATTTTTCAATTTATTGTTTGCCTTACTTATTTATGACTGGGCGTTTTCATATGAAGTTATAGACTAAATATTTTAACTATTTCAGTTGCTGCTTTGTAATTGGATTCTGCTTTGATTGCATTTGCAACCATAAACGATAAACAAAACAAAAAATCTGGTCAACAAATTAACGTGTATTGTTTAGAAAATGATCTGTATAGTACTGAAAATAATTTGTTTGAACCCAAAAATTGTTTATCACATCCCAAGATTATATTTTCTGGTCCCGAAAAAATTATCAAGTCCAAAAAAAGCGTCGTCCAGAATAAAAAGCTTGTCAATTTCCAATCCAAATTAGTCTCTTACCTTAATTCTCTATCATCGCTTCTTCATTTTTCACATTATTCGACATAGCTTCCATTGCTTTCGTCAATGCTGTTGCATCCTTTATGCTCAACACTTGTAAAACTTGCGGCTCCGTGCCCGGTGGTCCTTGAATCATCATTTGATGCATTCCGGGTGAAACGGTGATTGTTTCCAAATGATCACCATTTTCCACCTGTGAATCAAAATCAAACGAATTGAATATCACATCATTTATTTGTCGCGCATTCATAATTTATCGATTTTTATCAAATTTAATTTGTAAAAAAAAAATTCAAACAATAATACCTACAGTTTTCAATGTAGCTTCTACACAAATAATTCAAATCAATGAACAACTGAAAATGACTGAAATAAAACAAATATTGTATGGACGTTGCGTTCCAGTCTGAAATTAAAAGACAAACAATCAAAAATGAGTGAAATGTGTGGAAAAGTATATTCCATCTGTTCGATAAATCTTCAGGCGTAATAAATACTGGAGATATTTTACGAGAAAACAAACAAACAAATAGTAAATACCACATACAATCATGTCAACCAAAAAAAAATTGGAAGATCAAATCGTTCCCAAAGTAAGAAAATGCAAATATACACACTTCTAGTCGACTTGAAAGAAATATATCTAAAATACGAAGAAGGAGAAATTATAAATATTCAAACAAAGTCATTTTATTTGATAATCTTTTCAAGATTTCTCTACTCAATGACAAAGTTATTCAAGCTACTTAAATGAAATCAATACAATTTAAGTGTAATCTAATGCATAATCTAGCGTTTTTAATAAGTAAAAATTATTTTCTAATCATAATTAATATAATCAAAAAAAACATATATCAACAAAAAAGGTACTTAGATGATATACAATAATAAAATGGATACAAATCAAATTTTGATTAATTATGTACAACGGTTTGGGTTCATTTACACACGATTCTCAACTATTTTTAATTGTATCGGGATTATCCCATTCATACAATTAATATGTTTTTAACTTTGGTGCCAGTTGCATTTTTTTCCGATAATTTTGGTAGTTTCATTCAATTGAATTTTCTATAATTAATTGTTTTTTTTTCAACAATTTCAATGCAGCATTTTTCGCTTTTTCAAGATTGTACTTTTACATTTAAAATGGCTACACTATTGCCATTACGATTTTTGTTTTGTTTTTTCAATAAATTAAACTGCAATCAATATATCTACTAGATTTCTCAAAATCGTATTTCATCCTTTTCGCCTAGAGAATGAACAGTAAATATGATTGTACATAAAAACAAACATTTTAACTCATAAATGTTTAGACAATAATTAAGTGTTGTGCGTAAGAACACTGGCTTTAAAAAGAAATTATTCATTTTATTATATATATACATATTTTTGTCATCTTAAAAAAATCATTCACCAATAATTAAAGCTCGATTGTGTTTATTTATGTTTTAGAATATTTTTAAAAAAATCATTATTATTATATATGCATGTATATATGTAAATTTTTGGTTTTATTTTTTAGAATTTTTTGAACAAAAATTATATTATTTAGATAAAAATTTACATCACAACATACGTTCCTCGTTAAATGGTGTAGAGACTAATTATGGTAGCTTAATGACTTGTACTAAAATCATTGTTTGTGTTGATGTGCTCGCCGGTGATTTTAAATCGTTCTTATTGAATAGAAAGAATCTTAACATTTAATTTGGTTTTAATACGGTCCTTATTTATGAATGTTGTGAGTAGAAATCATCCAGGTAAAAATATTGGGCATGTATTGCACATGTTTTGGATATATTTGTTGCAGTCGGCATTTGGAGTGAACACGTTTGGTTTTTTTCCAGTGATAATACACATAAGCAAGCGATGAATCAAAAATAAACAGAACTGATTGTTTTTTTTAATTTCAGAGGAGTTGTAGATCTGGAGAGAGATTGTTTAGTATAGAGATAACCTGAAATATTGTAAGAGAGCGAATAGAAATGATCCTAATCTTAAGAAACGCTTGCTCAGCAAGAAGTGCATGTTTTCGTGAAGAAACGGAAAGTCTCGATCATTTGAAACTTGATAACACGAAAAACTCAATATTTGAATAAGTTGCCGGGTCCCTCTATGAAAATTGCCCTGCGGATAAGCGCAGTAAAGAAAGAGTAACGCTCTTCCTTGCTGCAAAAAAATAATGGATCAAAAAGGTAGAACCTAAATATATATCCAAAATATTCGCCTAGTATGAAACACGCAGTTTTAAGAGAACTATCGAACACAGGAGCTTCATCATCGAAAATTGTAAGCCGTTTAAACTTGCAATGTGATCCGAGCTTAGTTAGAAAATCTACATCCTCCAAAAATTTTAAATGCCACAAACGTTTGCAAAAACCCAAATTGACGAAACGTCACATCGCAGCTAGACTGAAATTCGCCGAAAATTTTATTCAAAAAGGAACCATTTGGGATCATGTGATCTTCAGCGACGTAAAGAAGTTCAATCTCGATGGCCAAGATGGATTCAACTACTTCCGGCACAATTTACGAAAGGATAGAAAAATCATGCAAAGAAGAGCACAGGGAGGTGGTTCTGTGATGATATGGGCAGCTTTCAAAAAACATGCTAGGAGCGAAATAGCCTTCGTCAATGGTAGACTTAATGCTGTCGGATATCAGGAGTTACTAGAGGATCATCTACTGCCTTTTGGGACGCTAGCGGAAGACGAAAACATTATTTTTCAGCAGGATAATGCACCCATCCATGCGGCTGCCTCCACAAAAAAGTGTTTTCAGGATTATGGAATCTAATTATTACCATGGCCAGCGTTAAGCCCCGACCTGAACCCCATAGAAAATGTGTGAGGCAAGGAAACGTAGCAGAACTGAAGGAAAGAATAATAGTAGCCTGGAACGAGATATCAGAAAGCGTATTAAATAGTCTTGTTAATAACGTTTCGAGTCGATTGTTAGATGTAATCAAAAATAAGGGCAATTTGACTGAAAAACTTAGCAAACATTACACTGAATTTATACTTTTCCACAGATCTAACAGCGAGTTTTTAAGTTGTTGTTTTTTATTTTATTTTCGAAAGGAATATAATCAACCTTTCATCCCTACTAAATTTTCTTAAAGGCATATTATCCAATAAAATCAAGTTATTTGAAATAATTTCCTGTTTTTATGAGAGGCTCAAAAATATAGTTGAGTCTATAATTATTCACAGCACTATAATTCAATGTTTTATTGGAGGACAAATAATTTGTTCAATTAATAGTTAACATGCTTCCATGATGAGACGAAAAAGCATTCTCGGATAATGGTACAGCACATAAGAATCTTCCCCCCCCCCCCCCATCTGACAACGTGCAACTGTGATTTTTATCAACAAACACAAAGCCTCAACTTCAGTCCTGACATCAAGATGTAATTCAAAATTTGAAGACATTATCCCAGAAAATAAGATTGTACTTAGTTTACTCGACAGCCTAGAAGAAAGGAACAGAAAACTCATTACGGTCCTAAACGCGATGATGGTCTCTAATAAAGCCTGGAGAAATATGAGACATAGCAGCAATGGAAAGTGCTACAAAACTTGTGGGTTTTTGTCAGAGATCAGCAATCAAACGTTGATGGAGACACAAAAACAGGAAACTTTAGACGCAAATATTGATTAAACTTAGGTGGAAAACTCCTTTAAATATTCATAAGCACATTTGTACTATACGGCAGTACTCTTTGCGCATTTTGTAATAGGTATTTGACAGAAGTTTTTGTTTGGCAACAGGCGGAGAGGATTTTATTTTTCCGATTAACCTTGAACGTGTTTAGTGACTCAAGCCACACAATTGTATTTTTGAAATGATCTGTTTTAAATCATCTCAAATAAAAGAAAACTTGTCATAAATAGCTAAAAAGGACGTAGAAATACTATTTTAAATTCTCTTACTTTTAATAAGCATGCCATAACCTTCTTTTGTGTCAAAACACTCTACTCCATAATCAACCCTAATCAAATTAAATGAAAATTAATAACAAATAGCCCCCAAAGAACACCAATGAACTATGGAAATAGACATCTCCGATTCGTCTTGATCGAATCACTTCCAACAAACATTTTTCCTTTCACAATTCACCAATACTCACAACAAACAACTCTTTTCTACGAAACTATCTACTAATTAAATATATAGATTTATACATATGACCAAGTTCGTATTAATTAAATTGTTGCTGACAACTAATCCTAGTAAACCGATTGATTTCATCAGATATAAATGACTAGACATGACCGATTTGATGTTAAAAACTAAACTAAAAACAAAATTGCATTAGAATTTATGCTGCATTTTAAATACAGATGAAATGTTTTCAATTGCCCGTAGTTATTTTACGGTTCAGTTTGTATTTTTATTAATAAATAAATATAAATACTTTTTTAGGGAAAAATTAATGAATTATTGGAGAGAAAGTTTGATGTTATGAACGTGAAAAACGAGACAGAGGATTCCATAAGCTTTTAAGAGTTCTTGTGACCACAATGAGCCTATAGTGGCCTAAGTGAGCCACCTTTGGATAAAGGAGGCTGCCACTACAACCAACGGTTATTGTGATGGAAATATAGTTCGAATTAAAAGACGCCATTCAATTCAATTTAACACGTTGCACGTCACTGCAACATCCGTGAGCGCGACTGCTGGAATTTCACATATGACTTGTCGCTGTTTTCCGATCAAATGTTGTCGAGTTAAATAATTTAGGGTGCGATTCAATAGTATTTCATTGGTACACAGATTTTCGCAATTGCAAACAAGAGTTTTATTCTTGAGCCAACACGCATGCTTTTTTGGGAACGATGCAGATAGGATAGAGATAATGATACTTTTGGCATTAAATTAAACATTTCGAAAGCAATCATTTAGTTGGATGACTAGGATTCTGACAATATTTGCCCGGGACATAACAAAGGTCCGGAATAAAAGTATTTAATCAAACTCTGGTGGATACACGCTGAATGCCAAAGTATTCTCTGGAGAATCAGTGAGCACTATCAGATTTTCCTTATCATATAATGTGTTGCTTTATTTCGTGGACCATCTAGATTTCTTAAGGAAATTCAGGATGGCTACAAATAAGAACTCAAGTATATTTAGCACCCTTGCAAGAAAATCGAATCGTTTTACATATCCCTGTCTTTACTCAGTCCGAAAACCAATCATTTCCCTAACATTTCTTTAACAATCATTGATTTGGCGTTTCCAGCTCTATTTTAATGGGCGTTGGTGATAGTTCTTTTGGTATTGGCTGTTGTTCCCGTGATGTCTCATTGGATGCAGCACAAAATTCAACTTTAAAATTGCAATTGTTGGTATTTACTACATTCGAACCTACATTATTTGTTATACGAACATCATTAGCTTGCGACGATGCATCACTTGGTTTAGTTATAATTTCGTCGCACACAACATGAGTGGTCGAATGTTGCTGTTGGTGCTTTCGCTTTTTAGCCGTGCTAAGTCTTAGACTAGGTGTTGTTGGAGATCGAACGCCATCGCTACTACTATTATTATTATTATTAATCTGGCAAATATTATTATTGTTTATAAACACTTTTGATTGCAACAAATTTGGACTTTGACTAGAACTGCAACTATGACTACTCGCGTGATGACTATTACTAATAGTTGTTGGTGTTGCTGTTGTTACCGTTACATTACTGTTGCTACTTGAACTACTATTCACCACGTTACTAATGTTGCTAATACTACTACCACTATTCATACAATTGTTGGTGTTGACATTATTATTATTCAGTTGGCAACGAACTGGTGGATTTTGTAAAATGGCACGATATATTTTTCCCGTTGTACCTTGTATTGGATAATATTGAAAAGCTGTATGACTACTAGGATCTACCTGCATCGGTGTTATGCACACTGTCCCGTCGCCGTTCGTATGCAGCTGTTGAATGTTCGCCACCATTGTTTGATACATTGATGCCGATACAGGAACTGTTATCATACTACTCACAGATACTGGATATCCTGAAATCATCAAACATAATCAAATACTTATTTCTCGTATCCGTTTGTATGATGCCACGCGATGTTTACCTTGCCCATCTTCGCCCGTTATGATGATTTGACCATCTTGTCCCAGTGTCGCTTCGGTTAAGTCTACAGTCATATTTTCACCGTGCCCATTGGCATCGGTCAATTGTTGAACGGTTTGTATTGTGGCTCCTGTTTCTCCTTGAGCCGTGGTGTGTAACTAGTTATACAATTAAAATCACAATGAAATCACCCCATTCAATTTGTAGTCTAAATTAAACCAATTACCGTCGCTACACCTTGCACCTGTGCCGTTGTGCCATCAGGAAGCGTGATGATAGGATTATTTGGATCGACTTGGATCAATGATAGCGTTCCGTCGGGATTTTGTATTGTCGACAATACCGTTTGGGTGTACTGAAATATTAAATCGGATATTATATGTGCATTTCAATTCAGGGAGAGAAATTTAGAGAGAGAGAGAAATAGGCAACCAAGCGATCAAATGGAAAACAAAACTCACAAATCGTGAAGCTGTAACAAAAAAAAATAATCACTATAAAACGAATAATATTAGCTTCTATTGAAATAAGCATCAAAGCTGGAAGGACCTTCATTCGGAAGTAAATGTTCAAGTTTGTTTGTCAGTAATTTCTCTATTTGTTTTAATTAGGCAGTTAATCCACTCTACATGTTAATTTCAAAGTATTTCATGCTTGACGCGTCAGTTAAATTTCTTTTCGCACGAAAATTGAGACTAAAAATCAATCGATCATCTTTTCTTCACAAAGTGGCTGATTGAGTTGTTTGAATCCTCTTGGACAGCCAATCAAGTTTTGTGCGTTGATCAGTGTATCGCCTGTTACACTTCAAGCAATGCTGAACATTCTGAACGTCTTATCCTAATTTAAAATTCATTAAAAAAACACACACACAGACACAAAACATCAAAACGAGTGCAGAATTAATAAAAAAAAAACATGTGTTATGAATGTTTTAATTAAATTCGAACGCAATGCAGATCAACACGAACGTTATTTCAACGAAAAAATTCATAGGTGAATCAAAATCTAAAAATGATAACGAAAAAAAAACAGATGATCATTCTAAGGGTTTGGGGGTGAAGAACTAATATATATGTCTATATATAAATTTATATATTGTGAAATATGTTGGTTAGTACGAACATCGACATCACTTATTGTCATCGGGTCGAGGCAAACCTGAGCGTTTGCGATCGTTTGTGCTGCACTTTGCGTTGTTTGTATTTCAATTTTCGATGAACCATTATGATTATGTGTTTGACTACCCGACGATGTGGTTGTTGTATTTACAATCGTTCCCGAATTATGTAATTTCAACACGCCAACCTGAATATGAGGGGTTTTGTTCATGTTTAAATGCTTATCTTTATTTTTTCGAACACAACAATAGACACAAAATTGCAAAACGTCGTTTTTCAATTTGAATTATGCATTCTGATTAGAATAGTTTTGAAATGATTGTTAGAGAGTTGATGGAACGACAATTGTTTATAGTAAGGATATGAGTTTGCCACAAGGGCGAGAGTGACTTACGTTATTGCTGATTGTGTTCGCTGTCGATGAGTTGATCATCATATTGGCTTTGTCATCTTCATCGGAGAATGTTGGTAGCAAATCTTCACGACCGTGGTATCTGTAGCAGTTTATCACGATCTTGCGCAGGGCGTGCGTCCAGCTTATCTGCAACAAAACGGGCGTTCATGGTATTTTTGAAAAGCAGACGCAGCCACTGACTTACCTTTTGTTTCTCCTCCTCCGTTCTAGCGTCCATTCTCACATTGGCCCACGGCAATTCCAACGGCCACCATGGCGGGCGTGTTGACTCTCTGCCCCAACCGGGCTTACCACGACCCGTTGAGTACTTCAACATAAGCGGAATGAATGCTCGCAACTGGGCCTGTGTCATTTTCTCCACGGGCGTCGGTATCCCATCGATTATCAGCGGTGGAAGCTCGAACAGTGACGGATCTTCTTGCGGTGGGGGCGGTGCCTGTTGTGCCAATGCAGTCTCTAGCTCTTCCATAACAATACTCTTCAAGTTGCGGACGACATCTTCCAGTGGTTTTGCGCCAAACACCTTATAGCTGGTGTTGGGCTTACCCGGGGTAGCTACTAATACTATTGCCTGTTGCCCTACGCGGCCTGTAAATTCATAGATGATTTGGCGTAATTTGCGGAGTAGACGATTCTGTTGGCGCTTTCGTATGGACGGGTTCGTTTCAAACGAGTGCGGACGTTTGCGTTTCTTGGCGGAAGCAATCGCCGCGGCCGCAGCCACGCCTACCGGTCCGGCTGCCGCCAACTGCGTTTGCACCTCATCGTCCATTTGCATTTGCAATAGGTCTTGTCCCTCATCGTAGCCACTGCCCGGACTGCTTGGCGGCTCGTCATCATCGTCATCCGAGTGACAACTAATGCCGCCATCCTCGATCATTTCAATTTTGTACGTTTTATTCACATTGCTTGCGTGATTTGTTGTGCTCTGCGTGACGATGGAGGCATTCATCATAGATTCCAACTAGTTCCCGATTTGCCCGTCTGTTGGGAGTTTTTTTTTTGGTTTTTAGGAGGGGTTGGCCGGTGCTCAACACCGGCACGGACTGTTTGCAACAATCTTCTTTTGGTGATTGGTAACTTTTCTCAATGGACAATCGCTTTTTGAATTTTGCCACTGGAACACTGCTGTGGAGAAGGAGCATATTAATTTTACAGAATTGTTTGGCAAACACATATTTACAAGAATATCTTTTCATTTCACAAAAAACTATGAAATTATTTACAGTGTAATCTAATTGAAAGTGTCCTCAAATTAAGTTCGCGTTTATCTTCAAACAAAGCAGCCTGAGATCAAATTAAAAGACAGTCTGTAAAACATGCGCACACGACGTTCGATACGGTCTAAATTCTTTCTCAATTCCAACATTGAAACGTTCTTCAACTGTTCCCGGTCGGAACTCAAAGTGTTTGTCAACGAATTCGAGTTCTATGGACGACTATTTGAATTCTTATGCATTTGTCTTTTCTTTGGCTGATATTCTAAATTTTGTTGTTGTTTTGTTTTCTGAACTGAACTGTATTTATGAAGTGCAATATTTTCCAGTGGATAAAAATAGGAAAATGATAATGAAAAGAATTATGTGAAAGATTCGCTTTTCTATTGCCACTCTTGCATGATTTTATGCTATTCCCAGCCTTAAAAAAATTCGAACGATCTACAAAGATAGACAAACGACGTAAAGAACGCAATACAGTAAGTCGTCACTTAACGACGAAGATGATGATTCCTAGAATTTGCTAGTCGAACTCAAGAGAAGTTCATTGACGCCAAAAAAAAGCTGGATCAAGACAATTTTTACACGGAAACAAAGTGTTTAAGTTTCTCCAATACATGGTTCAGAAGCTATCCAGTCGGCAAAAGTACAATTTGCTTTCTTTCTGTCTGTGTTCTTCTTCGGAAGTGAACTTTATGTTGACATTACTGCTGTTTTATTTATTAAATGGAGGGAGGGCTATGGATTTGCTCCTGTAAGCACGGACTTTTTCCACGAGTGCCTCGACATTCCCCAAGAGCTCACAACAGAGTGGCAAGGTCTAAATCTATTGCTACACTCCCCTGCACAATCATTCTGAACACTAAAAATAAAACAGCGGAGAACTGGACTTCAGAATAAAGCAAAATCACCGTTAACGGGACATCTTTGGGATCAAAGAATTGTGTCCGCTAAATAGAGGCGGTTTCTCGGTTTTAATTCATATTAGCATATGCTGCTAATTCATAGCACCAAAAGGATGTATAGCCACGAAGCCGATCCGACAATGCCGAGAAGCAGAAGCGGCTCGGTATCTTTTGAAGATCTTTCAACACAAAAAAAGCCTAGCAAAATTTAAACATAATATGTGTTTGTTTGCACAGGAGAGTTCCTTTTCTTGTCGACCGTTTTATCACAGTACCACCCTCTGAACTACCGTACCAAAGATTCGTGATAACCATCAAGTAAAATCCTATTGAACACCTCTTTTCACCCCTATTTGCGTAATATCCACACCAAGTCACGCGTGAGGCACTTGCCAGCATCATATCGAGCAAGGAACGACTCGATAGCATCGCCCTTGGTCAACACAAAGACCTCGGATCAGCTACAATCCTCCCCTTCGTTCGCCCATTCAACCCTTGTCGTCGTCGTAGTCAGCTTTGTAGTCATCATTCAAAGCGCACTGAGTTGAATGGCCTCTTCCCACCCTATTTGTTCCATGCCAACCAACCAACCAATCCCCTTTCATTTGATACGCGCCCGTGTCCTTATCAGCGCCGAAGTCCTCACGCTGCCGCCAACAGATGTCTCTTCGGCCATCAGGAAATTTCCCATCGCAGCAAAGACAAACATCCGAAACACGCGAATTTCCCTCCGCACTCCACTTTTTTGCAGCGAGGACACTTTCGGGAGCGACCTACCCGCAAGCCAGGAATCTGCCTCCGCGATTCTTATCGGCCGCGGCACGGACCGCCATTTCGCCTCGGACGCAACTCGCAACATGCCAATTGGATTTTTTTGGCTCCCCGCGATGCACGACTGACGACCAGCTGTCAAAGCCGCGACTTGAATGCAACTTGTCAGCGAAAGTGATTGCACAAGCGGGCGGGCAAGGTCCCGAGCTGAAACCACCGACGCTCCAAGTCCAAATGGATCCAGGACGGAGCTCTGGTCGCCCCGAAACACTGCACAGCGAACGACGCGGACGGTCCGCCAGCGCCAGGATCATCCACTCCGGAGAGTCCTGGCCCTCACTCGCAGTCAGTCCCGCTCGCCTTGCAGGCGGGCGCTACACTTGGCGCTGCTCGTGGCCGCCGTTTGCGATTTTCCCTCGACGACACACGTTCCGGGCATCCATGGCGGGGCTGCGCTTCTCGACGCCGTAAAACGCGCGCCCCAACGCCAAAGCGCTGGGCAAACGACTCGCCACCGTCGAATCTTGTAAATAATAACACGGAAATAGCATTGGGATCGAGGCATAAAGCGAAAAAATAGAAAAAATAGAGCAAGCCCAGTTTGGGGGATGACTGTCACGACTGCGTACGCACCTGCGTGTAATTTTTCGTAAATAATCTAATGAATTAACCGTACACGTTCGGACATCGCTCGCACCAACTGCACCACTGGGCTGATCAATTTTTCACCATTTTCCGACAAATAACCAACATTTTCCACGGAGATTCGGGCACGAGCACAAAAATACGACACACTTTCGATCGACGGCAACTAGGAAAAATGCATACAAACCACTACAGGCGCAGCGACATAGGGCATTTCGTGCACACACACGGCCAGTTGTAAACACTAGCGCGTGTACGGACGGGGCGACGTGAGATCGTGTGGGTGGCCGTGTGGCTCGGTCGGAAAAAATGGTGGAAAGTGACTTATAGAGCAGGTAATGGTTTTCCGCGGCGCGGCAGAGGAGAGCAGGCCGACAGCAACGTTATCGACCGCAACACGAGAATACTGCGACATGGAAAGTGAGATACGGCCAGAGTGCGATTCTATCGGCCATTTGTGGCATTTCGTCGAAGCGTAGTGCACGCGGTGCCGGCTAAGCAGAGATACGAATCGCGGAAAATTGTGTGGTTTTCTCGGGTGAACAGTGCTTTTGGTGGAAGCTTGCGTATCAGTTGTGCGGTGAGTGTCCTTTGTGATGGATGGTGGAGATTTTTGCGGATTGTTGGCAACAGGTGAGTTGACATTTTTCACTGTTTGTACGATTACCGTTCGTCGGCAATTTGGTGGAAATTCAAGTTCAACCCTTTTCCATTAGACATCACATCTTCCAAGTGGGATTTCCTTGAAGTGGAATTGAAAATCGCAAACTTCAAGTTTTGTTCGAAAACGTTCTGGCAAAATGGCGAAAACAATTGCCGCATGTGTGGAGCACTTAGAACAAGATCGAACACGAAACGCGGATAATTGTGCGGTTTTCTCGGGTGAACAGTGCTTTTGGTGTGGAAGCTTGCGTATCAGAAGTGCGGTGTGTGTCCTTTGTGATGGATGGCGGAGATTTTCGCGGATTGTTGGCAACAGGTGAGTTGACATTTTTCACTGTTTGTACGATACCGTTCGTCGGCAATTTGGTGGAAATTCAAGTTCAACCCTTTTCCATTCGGAATTGAAATTCTTCCCTTCGAAAAATCGCAAACTTCAAGTTTTGTTCGGAAGCGTGCTGGCAAAATGACGGAAACAATTATTGCCGCATGTGAAGCACTCGCATAAGATCGAACAAGATTTGAAGGGCGCACCTGTAAGCCATGTGGGCCAATGACAAGCATTTTTTGGGTTTGTTTGAATCGTTTTGCAGTTTAGGGGTTGAAGGGTCAGTCTTAAAGGAGACAATAGATGCGAATATTTTTCCGAAAAAATAAAATAGATTGAGAATGCAAAGTTTTGCAGTTGAAAATAAAATTAAGTCGCATTGAAATAGTGAAGTTTACAATTTAACAATAATTGTGTTTTTTTTTTTAAAATACTTGAAAGCTTTAACAGTGTTTCTAATTTACAGGCAAGCGAGTCAACAATGCTCACCTGGTAAGTCCTAGAATCATAAGCATTTATATCACAAGCAACACTGGTAGAATTTTATTTACAGTCAGTCACGAAAGTACACACTCGTCTTATAAGTTTTTTAACAACGTCAAATTTTTCGTGTTGTAGATTGCGTGCAGATTGAAAATGAAACATAAATTTACAGTTTAATTCCTGATTTCAATAAAAAATATCCAGAATATAGAAAACATATCGTGAAAATCACTCAAGTATTGGCTCACTAATTGAAATATATAATGAAATATATAAGATAGAAAGGAATGAATGATATTTGGATTAATGTTTTGAAGCATATTTTTCGACTTAATGACGCTCGTCACTCCACTAGGTATCGATTGCATTAAGTTTTTCATCATTTCAGATGTTATTTTATTGCTTCCTTTTTTTAATATGAGCTTTTAACTGTTGTTTGTTACATATTTACTGCTTGCTGATCGAATCCTTAAGAAGCTTCCAAAAACTCTTTATATGATTCTTATCTAAGAACTGCAGTTGCGTTTGAACTTGGTTAGGAACATTGTACAGGATTCAATTCCGCGCAATAAGTGTGCTGTGAACGCTGTGTCCTTATTGACCATACGCCTTACAGGCGCACGATGCTCGATGCATACTTGTGAAGGTTTAGTTTATTTTAAACAAATCTTTCCTACTTAATAATGAAGATTGGTTCCTAATTTATAAATTAATTTAATTTTTCATTCAAATATTTTTTGGAAGTTATGATCACTTTTATACTTATATCTTATAAAAGCGGCAGTGATATAACGTTTTTTGGACGCCTTTGCGATGTGGGTTATCACTCTAGGATTAAAAAAGACATCGCAAATTTTCTTCTCCGAGGTTTCTTTCACATCCTTTTGCGATATTTACAGTTTTTCAATTAATAAATAATCACGTTAAAAAAATTGGGGCCTACCAAACTTGTCATGTTCTACTCAATTTATAGAAAGGATTCAGTTCCATATCTCTAAGATTAACATTCAAAAAAATTGTCAAATGGCAACTCGTTTATAAGGCTCATTTCAAACCTTTTATGATACTTTCCTCGCCAATCCTGTTTTTGACCAACATGTGTAGATGAAATTTACTAGAAAATAACATGAATATAATGTAGATCGTATTTACAATAACAAATGTTTTTGATATAGGACACGGAAATTGAAGTTGAGCAGCTTATGCTGAGTGAATCTATACTTTTGTACTACTTTTGACTGACTGTAAACTTTCTGCAAAAATTAAACATATTAACCTATGGGGCATTTCACGTGAAGCGGACAACGAAAAAAAAGAGGTTCTGAAATTTGTTAATACTGGAGACATTTGTACTTTTAGGGTATATGAGCGTGTACATATACTATTTTTTTATTTGAGGTTTAGTTGCTAACATATAGGATTCTATAGAATTCACATGATTCACGGGAGGGCTTCTTTGAAATTTTATTTTCATATTGAACTAAATCATAAAATAAAAATAAATAAAATAATTGCATAGAAAATTTACTGTCCTTTTTGATTTTCAAATGAAATTCCAAATTTGATTTTTTTCTAACTTTAAACCGGAAGTAAATATTTCAAATATTTTTTTTAATAACTTCGACCATTTTGATTTTATTTTTTTATTGAAAAATAATGCTTAAAATCTATAAATTTTAGCATAAAAATTGCAGAATGGAATCTAAATTAGTTCATCAATTAGAGTACGTATAAGTCGCTCTGAGCGTGACACCTGTCACGTGTTAAAGCCGGTTGGTTATGTAAAAACACTTTAAAACGGGGACTATTTTTCAATATTGTTGATTATGTATTATTGTCTTACCTGCTTGTGCCATTCTAAGGTTATTTAATACCTAAATTTAAAATAAAATGTATTATTTCCATTCCATTTTTCAGCTAAACTTTTAGGATTTTTTTTATATCTTCAAACATTCGGTAAGCCTGTAAATTAAATGGATTGAAGTACTGATGACCGTAGGGAGTCATTACAAGTCAATAAAAATGATAAAACTTATCAACGAACGTAGCTCACTATAAAGTTAGAATAACAACTAAAAATGGCGGAAAACCACCGTTACTTGCCGTCATACTTCTATCTCTTTCTATTATATAACTCTGATTCGCTTTGATAAAGTAATTCTTTACGCAACTAAGAGATGGTGTAGTTATTCGTATTTCGTCGATACAATATGAGAAAAAATCACGTAAAATCATGTTTTAGTTTGATAATGCTGCTTTCTGCCCATATTTTTATTCAAAATAATACATTTTATTTTAAATTTAGGTATTAAATAATCTTAGAATGACACAAACAGGTAAGACAATAATAATAATCAATTCTATAGAATCCCATATCTTAACAACTAAACCTCAAAAAAATATTATGTGCACACGGTCATATACCCTAAAAGTATAAATGTGCCCAATATGGACAAATTTCAGAATCTCACTTTTTTCGTTGTTCGCTTCACGTGAAATGCCTTCTATCAAAAATTAGCATGCAATCTGAAAAAAATACCTTTAAGAAGTTTGAACAATAAATAACAAATGATAATTTGCTTGCAACAAATTGTTGCAAATAATGATCGCCAAACATTGCATAGAGATCAACGGTGAAACTGAACTGATCATCATCAATTATGCCATGTTTCTGCGGCCGATGCTGAATTTATGAATTGTCAATTTTATGTTTAAACAAGAATCCAGCATGTGAAAATAAATGCAATCAGTGATGAAGATTTAAACGATCAGAATCATAGCTCAGTTACCATTGTGCCTTGTTTGTGGAACATGGTGCCACAATATTGTTTAAATACAAAAAAGGACTTCAAATATGATTGTGCGTTCATTTTAAAATGACCCTACATTAATGAACGTTGTCCCAACAGCCGCGGTAAGAGAATCTGCAATACATGGCAAGCATAAATAAAAAAGTTTGATACATTTTTTAATTCATTATATTGTCTTTTTTTGTATTAAATTTTCAATGAAATTATGCATGTGTATTTTTTGCCATTAGAATTAGAATAAAATTTAATTGATGGTCCATCAAAATCACAGAGCCCCACAAAAAAGTGGCATATGGTTTTATGCAATATACATATGTTTTTCGTAGTATTTTTGCCTTCTCTTATCAAAATTGGGCTATGACGTCATAATTTTATTCAGTTGTCAGTAGGTGCTAAAATCAAATATGTTTAAGCACCTACTGACAACTGAATATGACTTTTCTAAGACAATAGCCTAACATAGTGCCTAAAAAATCTTGAACTCCGATCATTGACATGCTGAAGCCACTTGTTTCGAAAAGGACGTTATTCAATCGAAGACCATCCACTAAAGTTTTTCGTTTAGTGACTTTAATAAGATCTGTGTGGAAAAGGGCTAAAAAATGAAAAGAACACTACAAAAAATAAGCATTTTCAGGTCCAATAAAAATAGTATTTTAAATAGATATAAAGTCGTTAAATAAAAATGTCAAAAATTTATTAAGTTTCATGAGATTTATATAGACAGATGAAATTCGTCCCATTTTTTCTTCAAAATTCTCTTCTGTGTATCTCAAGCCGAAAAGTTTTCCGCATCTCCTATGAGACAATGAGACAAGAATCTATATCGTCCATTTTAAAAACGTTCACTATGATCCACACGAATATTGTTTGATCTTCCAATATAAAAGTTGCCCGAAGAAAAGAATTCCGCACTTTAAGTTTAGTCCAGCGAATTTTGACCGCATAAAACTTGTATCTATTGAATTTTCAAACGTTTGCTTCTTCACCAGCGAAAAAGGGTGTGGCAAACATGGACGGTCGAATATTAGCGATAGAATATGAACCGAAATGGCTGCCTTTGTAGGAAAATTGTTTCGAAGATTTTAAATTATGATCCTGTATGATACGCACCCTTGCAAGTTATTTCTAATTTCATGCACGATTCTTCTTTATTTGAGTTCGACAAAGTTGAAAATATGAGCTTTTGTATAAAAACACTAGAATTTAAATGTCTTTATTCTATTTTTCACTAAAATGAAGTATACACATCAATCGAAACTACACTTGTATCCTTTCTATATAGCTTCTGTATATTTAAACCAGTAAAGTTCATATTAGTCTAAATTTTTGGATTCCACTTTTCCATCGATTGCCACTCGTTGATCTGAAATGAAACTAAAAATTTCATAGTATTTTATGCAAATGAAGGTCCTAGAACCATCAAATAAGCGTCTTTCGTCCTGTTGGACCAAAATAAATATTTTTTTTCTTCGAAAATTAAACTGTAGTTTGTTCAATTACAAAGAAGCCCTTCATAGGGCAGCTAACAAATGCAATCGCTAATATAAAGCTAGATGCCCAATGATGAGCCGATTTGTAATCGTAATTCAATATCCATCGATTATCCTTGTTTCCACTTCTCGTACTTTTACGCACGTCCTTTACCGAAGTACACAAAACCGTTGAAAACTGAACGTTTAAACTTAGATCTCGCACAACAGCAGCACAACATCCGAATGATGTTTCGAACGACTAATTCGCTATTAAATGTTTCATATCCTTTATATACACATAATAAAGAAAAAAAGCGTTGCGATAAGACGTCATACTGATACTACTAATAATTTTCCTAGTATATGCACTGTGAATATATTATTGATAACAATTTATCGTACATGTGTTGGCAATTGTATTGTATGTAGTCTGCAAAAAAACAACGAACTAGTAAATATATGAAGAATGAAAAATAAAAGAATTTGTCAGAAATTATGAAAACCACAATGGGTTTTATGATAAAATTCTTCCTTTTTAGGGAATGCGCGTACAAGTGGGGTTGCTATGGAATGTGTTTGTATGAAATATGTAAGTGAATCAATGTTCATCTATATACAATTTGTTTATCGGACATTCGAGATCTGTTCATAAAATTGTAATTACCAGTTTCTTTACCCAAGCAATTATGCTACAATAATCCGGGTGATCTTTGGTTTGGTTGCTAATTACGTGATTTGATCATTTTTCTTCTTCAATTTTAATATAATTTCCAAGGGATGAGGTTTAAAATTTTCCCATTTACAAATGATTTAGGACGGGGAATGTCTGTTACTACTACTACTTTCAAAATAAAACTGTTTGTTTTTATTCTTAAAGAGTTCTCGTTTGGATTGCTCATTTGATTTAAGATTCAGAAAAATCCATTCTATTTTTTAAAAAATTACTGGCTAATGCCAGTTTCTCTCGGCCTGATTTTCGTGCCGCTCGGCATATTCTATCCATCGCGAGTTTAGGACTTTATATAATATAAAATATCACTATTTCACAATATTTGGCAAGATGGCAATCGCTCGGGTAGATTCGAGGCACATGCTCGCCCGTGAAATCGCGTGGCGTAGAAAACCACCATCAGAAACAGTTTTTCAAGATTTTTTTCCAGACCAAAAATAATTTTAAACAACATTCATATACATCTGACTAATTAAAAATGTTCTAGTACAATTCAAAATTATTATTATTATGTGATTTTGAACAATATTTGCATTGAAAATATATATTCCTTGAATAACATATTTTTCTAAAGAAAACTTAATCAGATCAAAAGTGTTTAATTAATCAATTAATCAGTAAATGGTTTTGATTTCGTCTAAAACACAAATACTTCAAAAAATTTAGCCCTAAGAGAAATGTTTTAATCGTAACTATTATTTTTCATGATTTTTACAAGCTTAAATTATTTTTGATTTGTTTTTCATCGATAAAAAAAATGTTTGATTGAAAATATCAATTGGAAAAAAATATATGCTGGACCACGAGTGCATTATTTCGGTTCTAGGGAAATAATATCTGCCACGGTCACAATTTTGGCCTAGTTCTTTTTAAGTTTTCACTAAAAAAAATAGTTCAGCATAGTAAAATATTTATCTTGTTCCAAAATATTTTTTTTGAGACTTTATACCATTTCAACTAAAAATTTGGTGACTAGCATTTTTAAAAAGAACAAATTGCTTTATCCAAAAAGTCAGCCAAACGAATCTTTTTTTTACTAAATTAATGTGTTTGGATCCAATAAATAATATGATTATGTTAAACAGTTAAATTTTTGCAACATAAATATTAGAAGATTGCCTACAGCCTTCAGGATAGGACGATTTGTTCGTGGCATCATCTTCTAACATATTGCGCAATAAATGCCTAATATCAAAGCAAATAGTTATCCCTAATCATACTATCAGCTAGACTCGCATCCGTTATTATCCGCGAACTAACACTGCAATCTTAACATTTCAAAACGAAATGCAGACCAATTTTACATAAGATCATAGCCACCAAAACTTTCAGTTCTAGAACTGTTGTTCAGGCGAGCATGCACTTTTATAGATTTTCCTAGGCTAGTTGCAAGCCGCCTCCTCATCTGGCATCAATCGACAATCGAGCCCCTTGTTCGCCGCCCCACACACAAAGGAGTTATAGTCCTTCATTGATTTTCTCTAACATTTCTAGTAACCAATCGAGCGTTCACATTTCCGACAGTTTAAAACTATTATTCACACTTTGTACAACGCTTCACGTAAATATTCGATACCGCATTAATTTTTTTATTCAGTTTACGGAATTCACACATCCTTTTCCGAAATAGATGCTAAAGGATATTATGTCACATCACACTGATAGCAACGAGCATTCCTGCAAGATTCAGTTAATAGAAGTTCCTAAACACTATTGAATTTCTCACATGATTTTGATCAATATCTAACCGAGCTATTGTTATTATCCTTATTGACTGTGACTACTGTTCACTACATCACAACAAATGCACGAGGTAAGGATGTTGTATGCTCCAATTGTTAAATGTCATATACATATGTGTATATAGATATACTTGCGGTAGATATTCTGCTCATAATTATTGTTATAGATACGTATGGCTATGCTGTTATGGGTATGAGCGGTAGATGGAATGTTTTGGGTTATAATTTATGTAGTAGAGAAAAGGATACAATAGCGAAACGTACTAGTTACCTTGGGGTGTCCTTTGTACTAGTAGCGTATGGGGAATGTTTCATTTGAACAGGGAGGTTGTATCCAAGCTATTTTTTTCGTTTAATCGAAGCTAGATTCTTTAATATTGAGTTCAAACCTGATAATCACGATATTCCTTGATATGTTCTCAACTGTTATCGTATCAAAGCATCTTTGTACAAGAGTTGCAAGGGAACTTTTACGGATTCTGCCAACTCTCCACCTACAAATGAAGAAGGAAGCAGCCAGTATCTCTACCCAATTAAATTAAGGCAACAATATTTAAATTTAAGAACATGAACTAGTCGCTGACAATTCTGTGGGATCTTCAAAGATTTCTTCAAGATACCGAAATCTTTCAAATTCATGAAGCCTTTCCAAGTTGAAATCAGTGAACGCAATGAATGGCAAACTCTAAGCTAGAAAAAGGATTCTTAGTTTGGTTTAAAGTGAGTTCACAGGACAACTCGACGAACAGCGACTGTTTTAATGTCCTAAACAGATCATAGCTGACACGGGAGTGCTTTCGAAATTTCATAAACCTGTTAAAGGGTAATGATGCCACGATGATGTGGGTAACAGGACTAATGGAAAATGAAGATGCAAATCACCTTCAAAAGATTGGAGCGGAGAGTGTATGTTTCGACTGTTCCTTGGCCTTTGATATGTACCAGGGGATCCATGTTTCGTCGACGGTCATATTTCAACAAAATTTATCCCGATAAACTAGTCTCTTTCTAGAGAAAATATAAACCAGAATAGAATTTATTTCCTACTTGTACACTGATTGGACACGGGACGTCCGTATGGCTCGCCCGAAATTATTGCCGCTGCTTGGGTCCATCCTAAAATGGTATGTCGCGTGCGCTTTCTAGCAATGTTGCTGTGATCCCTTGATGTGTGTGCACAATGCGGATTTGCCGTACGTTACAAAGTGATTTTCATCCGAAACAAAGCAGCAATTGTTGATTTTGTAGAATAAATAATTCCCAATATAAATGCGAAAATTTAATCCTGAACTAGGACTGTTTTTTCTGGACTAAAATTTTTTTTTCAATAATGTTGCTCCCGAAACAACTTCGATTTCCGTTAATTAACTTCATGACGAAACTATGGAAAATATTTTCTTATCAAATAATTTACAAATTGCAGACGAATTTAGTGATTTTCCGATCTGAAATTATTTTTCAAATATGAATTTTGATTTACTCAACAAGACTTGTTTGCTTGGACAAACATTTTTCTTACCCGGCAAATAAACTGGACTGGTTCCTTGCATGCCTGTTTTGCAAATGATGCTCAACAGTTTGTTAAAGCTACTTCAGAGGATAGAAATTTTCGCCTCCATTTTGATCAGATTGATATAATTTCATTCTGCCAAATTCCGTTACATTACCTAAGAAGACGATTTAAAATCCATGCATTCCTATTTCAGTAGCAGCAAATAAAAGATAAGAAACAATTGTATCCATTCAAACTCTATTTTCACTAACATTAAATACAATCTGATTATCTTTACACATATAGAAATTTTGTACCCATAAGCGCTATATAAAGGCATCATAAATAGTGGAATCTGGCTTCAGTCACAAATACATGAATACTATTATCACCAAACAAAAATAAATTAACAGCATTGAAATGATTATACAAACCGCGTCAACAATACACACGAAATTGTGTTCATATAAAAATCTTGTTCATGTATTTCAAGCTCCTGTCAAGCCTTGTTGAAACGTGCGCATTATTTTAAGTAACGCATAATACATACATTTATTCCTTGTTTTATTTATATGTCTATAAAAAATACTTGCAATGGAGCTAACGCGACCCAAAATCGTGTATGTGACTGCGCATGAATATTTTTTTGTCAGAAATATATATAGTAACATTGAAATTTATTTGCTCAGGTTTTAGCGATCCTTGGCTTATAATATAACTTTCTCTAGACGTTGGCCTCTGTATGTAGATTGAAAGCATTTATGAATAGGCTGTACCAGGATTGACGCTCATCATATCCGTGCTGAAATAGAAGTTCAAATTTTTGAAGTAATTGTTGGCACAATTTGGTCGTTATTATTTATATAAAGTTAGTTGTTTCGTGGCATATAATATTTTCAGTGAAGCGATAACACATATTTACCTAAAAATTCTTATCAACATATACTAACGGCCAAATGCTAATTTTTGCTTAAAATTTTCCGTCCAACAAATTTTGATAAAAAAGGAGAACCAACACTACTAACCTTTTACTGCATTTGATGTGAATGACGAGCAGAATAATGCCTAGAAGTAGACATATGCTTCCGACCACTATGTAGGCAATTCCCAAGAATGGATTTTTTCCGCCCAGCAGAGATGTAGTTGATAGTATCATCTTTTTGCGTCCATCAAAATCGGATACCGAATACGCTAGGGATTTGATATTGATTAGTTTTTTGTTTGTATTGGGAAAGAGGGAAGTTTTTATCAGAAAATTTAAATTGAAGAGATTTAACTGATAAAGTTAAAGAGCAGGATTAAGATAGGGCATTGTATGTCTGAAATTTGTTTGGTTGTCTCTACTTTTCCTATATGGTAATTGAATATTGATACTCTTAGTAAGTACAAACTAACTTACTGTAGTTGACTTTTAATGTGTAGTTGCCTCTGTGCAATCCTTCTTGGAAATACTTGCGTGAATGATCGATACGGCGATACAGCTTTCGAAAACTGGGCAGCGCTGCTGTTCGCATCCAAACAATTAGATCCTCGTTCTGTAAATGTTCGTGCGGGATATAATTTACGCAGGACAACATAATGCTACTTAATGTACATTACCTGGAACCCATTATTGTCCGTATTGCTTGGGTCCAGCATCCACAAAGGCTTTTCCCAGGCCTTAGGTTTCGCATAACCCGTCAATGCTGAAAATTGAGAACAAGGAGCATTAAATTATCATTACCACAATTTATGGCGTCATCACACACTCACCCTTCTCTAGACTATCTCCAGGTGGGTTTCGAAACTTGACCTGTTTGTCCGAGGGCCATGCTATGCCCGTATTCAGCAAACCGACTTCGCCATGGCTACTGATGATGGTCAAGGTATCTGCATCAAAAATAAATCAAGCAATTTACATCAACTACCCCCAAATTCAATATACCATTGAATAGCGAATTGGCAATCGCTCCACACGGTGCAATTGGCTCCCCATCGTCGCTGTACGCAAACGGAATACAATCGGTGGACGGCATTTTGGACAAACGTCCCAACAATTGGTCGTCGTCGCGCGATTTCACATATCGTCGGTGATTTTGATAGTAATTAGTCAGGCCGTAGTACATATAAACTTTACCCTAAAATCGAAACGACCACCCACCGATTAGTTATCTGCGGAAATGCCCCCGTGATATGTGCCATTACCAGGAAATCTTCTGTCAGCGTAAAATTGTCCGCACACTCGCAACTCTTGGCCTTCCCTCCTTTTATTACGTCTGCACACAAGGCTCCGGCGCCATTCACCTGTTTACAATCGGTGTAATCGATAACGATTTCACGCACCTCGTCCGAAAAGTAGAGTAAAGCTATCCCTACTGGTATGAAAGCGATTCCGATTATGAAGAACGTTGGCAGGACGGTGCCCGCTGTTAGCACGGGCTGCCATGCTGGTAGCTTTTGTTGCTTGAATGCCGAATCTAGGAGCAATTAAACAGTTACAGGACGATCAATATATTGATTGAATGTTGGATGAAATACCTGAAGGTCTTTTCGATTTGGATTCAATGGTGTCTGATTGCGATGCCATCTCTCGTGGCTTTGACTTCTAATTGGGTCGCGGAAATGTTGAATACTGTTTGTTCAGAGTCCTGGAATTCGTTGGAAGGGATTATAAATCAGTTTTATATCGAAAAGTAGGGTGAAAGCGATATTTACAAAATCCAACTCGTCCTACATTTAACACAAAACTTCACACACTCACTACACGTTCAATGACATTTTGCGGATGGTGTTGTGTCATGGGAGTCGAGTGATTCATTGTTGGAACGTATGATGTTGATTTACAGCGGCTGTGACAGTTCTGCGGTACTAGAGTTGGAAAGAAGGAATTTATTTCGATTCTGTTTCCACAAAAACGGTTGATTTTTTCCGCTTGAATATGAAAACTTAAGCATTTTTTATTTGCTTTATTATCTTTCTATGCTTTGGACGATGGAATAATAAACAAAAACGATAAATGACAGATAGCAAGAGGCATCCACTATACATTTAACATTTGTGGACGACACAAACAACTTCCAGCGTGGCGGACGCGTCCAAAAATTACCACTTTATTGCACCTCCTTTTTTTCAGTAATATTTACACAAATTAATAACAAAAAACTCTAAACAATGATTATGATATATTAAAGCAGGTGACATTAGCTAATATTAATCATATCCATCCCTTTTTTATTCAAATAGATATCGTTTATTATTTTTATGCAAACATATTGGCCAAGTATAAAATACTATAACATTTTACTTGATAAGAACGCTGCTTTAAGCATTCTATCTTATAAAGCATCTTTTCTCAATCTTTTTTAATTTTGCAAACTCCTTAAAAGCCATAAAAATATTAAAAGCCTACCGACCCTCACTATATATTATTTAGTAGTATTGTTAGCTTCTTTATCCACGACACATATGGTACCGGGAATGTTAACCAAGGAATGAGGTGAACAGTTCCAGGGCTAATCGAGAAAAGTGCCGATTTGTGGCTATGGTCTAAACCAGGATCCGTCGCTTTGATCTTCAGGCGAAAAACCAGTCGATAACTTGAAAAGGGCGAGACGAACTCCAATCAAGAGTCTTGTTCCGTTGAGACAATGCCGGCTTCCAATCGAGAAGCAAATATTAAACTGCTCGGAATACACCAGGCCTATTTTACAGGTCTAGCTCCCAATGATTTTTACCACTTCTTTTGGCGGAAGGATCAGCTCGGGAGCGAGATGTTTGAAGATGATAGCAAGGTGATAAGTGCTGCAGGGCATTTGTGAGGGTTAATGCCATGATTTTTTTCTAAAGATCTTTTTTTTCAACGTTGGGAGGCGGAAATCTTCAAAAAATACCGATCAGCTCATGCCTCCCGGCATGTCGGAACGTAAGACTAAAAAAATAGTTTTGTTAAAATACCATATAAAACAATTGAAGCCATGACCTTAATTTTATATTCATTTTAATTGCTGTTGAGTCATCCCCTGTATTTTTTGCAAGGTGTGAAACTCATTCGTAACATTGAAAAAGGGGGAATAGAGGGGGCGGCATGTCGCCTTTGCACCCGATTATTGGCATTGAATAATAAATCCTTTCGTCGTAAAGCAACTGCAAACACAAGCAATGGTAAGCACTTCAATTTCCTTTGTAACTTTTACAGTTCACAGATGTTGAAAACTAAATAGTTATGATGCGAGAAAAATGCTCCCTTCAATTATTAGGTTCTGTAAATCGCAAACAAATTAGGTTGCCTGCCCCAAAACTCTATTAATTAAAATTTTACTGGACTAATATTGTTGGTGGGTCATGAGGTCAAATAAAAAGCTAATGTTGTTTCTGTGAACAGCTCTCAAATCACTACAGGATATTATGAAATTGGCTAACACCCACATTTCAATCATGAATCAACATTTTTTAAGCTGAATAAGCCATTCAAAGTACAGACCTTCATCCATCAGACGTTCCAACAACAAACAATACGTTGACATACTGTTAAAGATGTTTACACTAAAATGATATTTATTTAAAACAAAGCAGCCACGCACTGAAAAGAGTCTCGCCCGGAAAACAGTCCTCATTTTTAGAGCCTTCCATTAATATCTACACTAGTTGATGTTTGTTTTGCATCCTTCCAACCAGCGTTTTGTCGTTACCCAAAGCACATACATATGACCCATATTGCATTCATTCAAAAAAAATCTAAGATTTTCCCTCCACAATTCTGTCAAGAAGTCCTTTGGCCAAACGAAGGCATAATACCAAGCCCTGGAAAATTTAAGCTAACCAACACAATCCCCATGGGCCTACTGTGATACACACGACGGAGGAAAACACCGCCAACAACAAGGATGTTGGTATACATCCTACACTAAGCACGCTATGCATCCATCCCTCCATAGGTTCGATAGCTTTTCAGGGGTGAATGAACAGCAGGCAAATAGGAACCTCCTAGCCGCGAGTGGACACCATTCCATATCCTTTTGACGTGTCGCACAGTGCACGACAATGTAGAAGATGAATTATTCAAAACAACTTCATCGATCGGCCGTAATGTGCCAGGAACAAGTTTGAATTACATACTTGTGGACGCAATGGAGTGCAAAAGCCTTTTAGTTTGAGGAAATCCTATTTCCGTGACAAGGGAATATCCTTCAAACTAGCCTCGGTGTACAGCGAACGGAAGAATCAACGCGTGCATTTTGTTCATTTTCCGCAAGGACTAGGGCGAACAAGTCGTAAGTTGGTACAAGGCGCGGTTGTGTTTTTCCGTCTTCGCATTCGGCTTGGGTAGAATGACAACGCAGGATTTAACTCATCTCGAACAAACGGTAATTTCGCGGTGCACCCTCGTCCTGAATTATTATTTGTAGTAATGAAGATAATTGAGAGACCGAATCGTTCTTAGGTTGCAAGTGCTGGCACACATCTAACAACAGTTCAGACCAAATTGATTCAAGTGGAAAAGAGTTTAGCGAATCCGGGCGAAGAGATCGATGATGTTTGTGTCATGGAGCTGCTCGAATCGATGACGGAGGTGAAAAATGAATACCAGAATCTACGAAAGGATCTGAAAGAAGTGCAACAGCTACAAAAGGAGATGACCAGCACGTTACGGTATCAAATGTCTACCATGAAACAAACATTTAACATGCTCAAGAAGCGCATTGAACTGAAAGCTCCACAAAACTAGAGCCGGTGTTATATCCTTTTTCTTACGATTCTTTTCCCCATTCTCTTTGATATGAACGTGTCTCGTCTAGAGCAGGATATCCTAGAATTGTTTATGTTTGCTGTTTACTTTGTGATATGATGTATGCAATATTGTAGTTTTGCTGTTGCTGTTGGTGATTGTGTCTTGCACCAAAACAAAACGCTATATTCAAATGGTTGGTGTTGCTTTGGTTCGACTACCACTAAAATATGTGGCATTTCAGCTTCACGTGTGAAGTTGATAATTAAAAATTCCTTTTCTATTCACGAGTGCAATGTTGTGTTTTTTAGTTCGCTCATCAGTGCAAAACTTCAAAGTTCTAAAGAAAAGGGGACAATTTAAAGGATGTATTCGTGATTTTGTGGTGGTTTGAAAAAGCGGCTTAAGTAATTTAGGTTCTCAAGTGCCGATGTACATTTTCTTTGAGGATACTCAATTCGTTGGTGGCGGTGAAGATCTCGTGATGTGCATTTGAACAGCTATATTAATTACACGATAGGAATGGCCTAAGACCAAAGAAAATTGGCCCTTGATTTAAATCCTTAACGCATGCATTGATAAAAATTAGTTGCTTTATATTGTGTACTCGACCTTATTTCAATTATGTAGAACCATTAACAGTGCTTGTTTATTTAGAAGTGACAATCTTTATGGCGTATTTCTTTTCGCCTGCAGAGTTGCGATAATCTTATCTAATTTTGATTTCATTTATTCGTTTATGTTCGTTGGAAAAGCTTGATATGTAGAAAGTGTGAGTGCTTTGAAGACTTCACTTATTTTTGTTTTTATAAGCAGAGTTCATTCGTCTAACAGAAGAATCATTAATATTCTTTTGTACTATGAAACAAAATGTAGAATAAGCGTTGAAAGAGATGCTACCCTGCTGTAACCGGCGGCGGTAAGTGCGGTACTTGCAAGAAGGTAGAATAATAACATTTCATCATAATTGAGGCTCAGATAAATCGAAATTCTTTTGGTTCTGCAGTATTTTATAAAGTTATTATTTGTTGGCCGACAAAATAATTTGACACATTTGGAACGTAGCCAAAATGAGTAGATTTTCGATGTAGTGAGTATACAGCTAAGCGATTGAAAAAAATGTATTGATTTCGAGGAATAATGAGTTTTTAATTTGAGCGTCATTTTCTTCGCTTTGTTTTTGTTATTTTCTGAATTTATCTAATTTCCCTTGGCCCTCTTTTTTTATATATAAATCCAGTAAAATTTTTCATCGAAAACATTTCGCCTTTGGAGGCTTGATTAAATGAAATATGGAAACATGTGTAAATCATTACGAAAAATTCGGAGGGGGGTGGGGGTGTTAAACATTTTCGTTTGAAATTTTTAACAATACCGGGAAAACGATTTTTTACGATCACAAAATTAATTTAAACATAGTATATAGAGTAGAGAACTAAGTTGCCTAAATTTTAAGACTTTAAGTAAGCTGTGCATGCACTTTGAATCAAAAGTATCAACCACTTCCTTGTTTGGCCGCTCATGTGTTTGATTTGAAATAAATCGGGCGCCTAAAAACATTTTCGGTCCGTCGCTAGGCAGACGTCAAGGCTCTAGATTTGAATACTAAGCAATCTTCTAAATTGTCTTACATTTTTTGAAGTAAATCATCTGTGGTTTTAATTTACCGAGTATTTAAATGTTGAAATACGAACCAGAAATATATATATAAAAATAAGAAATAGTAATCAAAATAGAAATGTTAAACGTTGCCAAAACAATATCATAAATTTGTATAAATGCCCCAAAAATAAATATTAACTAGAAATCTGCTTAGATTGCAATTTAGATTAGAATTGATAAAAAATACATGTCTGAAACTATGTATGTTATCTCATACGCCTTAAAACAGTCAATACCCATTTTTGTAATATTATTGAGAAGCAAAAAAAAACAATTCAAAATTTAACAAATCAGAAAAAAATATCGAGTTAATGTAGTTTATTTTCTGAGCTAATTTTCAAGAAGCTCTAATGCTTTTTGAAGTACATCTAATGTTTTTGATTGGTATTCATATTAAATAAATTAGATTTTTCAGTGAGTTTTTTCAAAAAAATTGGCAATTTAATGATACAATTTCTTAATAAATTCTGCACTGATAAATTCATAACACATTTATGCACTCCTTGAAATTCCATATGTGATTATATGTGTTGAGGACCTGATAATTATATTCTAAATAAGTGCAAAGAATCGATTTTTTATTCAATTTTCACAATTTTTGTATTTTGTATCACAACTGTTGTAGGTATTTGGATTAGGATAGAATTTTTTTAGTACGTTAGATGTTGATTGATCAAATTAGGAAAACGAGTATAGTAAAAACAATCCAAAAAACCATTTAAAATAATTGTAATAATTATTTCTAGATGAGTTGTATTGTGCATCACCTGAATATTGAATAATGCACACATGAAATCAATTAAATGAAACATAAATAGGGAAAATTGTCGTTATTCACTTTTAAATATTTAATAAATAAAAAAACCACACAGAAAATGTGATATGTGTTGGGGAAAAAAGTGTATGTTAAGCAGGCAAATTCGTACATAAAAGCTCTTTTTGACAGAGTCTATCAAATGTAAAGTTATAATAGTCATACAGATGTATATATATATATATATATTGAATGTTTATCTTTTTGAGTAGAATATTGTATTTCATTCATAAATGGCAACTTGATTAAAAAATTCACTTGGAAATCATCTTAAAATCATACAATCATTTTTCCCGTCCTTAGCTCTCTTTTCAGCCATTGCTTTGATTAATTTTATTTGAAAAGATTGGATTCATTTCGTAGCTACAGCAGCTTAGAAGATACTTCTTTCTGTAGTTGTAGTTTGGTTTTAATTCTTATTTGCAATGTGCAAAAATTTGATCCATTTCCATATTTGTAATTCGAACGGCTTAATGAATGCAGAATTAGTTTTTTGAAAGTATTCGATTCATATTTTTCTTCTATATTTGTGTATGTATACTGGAAATAATTCAGACAAACAATCCTCTTATGAAACAGAATAGCATTAAATAAAATTAAATGAAATAAAGAGAATTTGAAGTGATATAAAACTAAAATGTGTCTTTATTGTTCAAGGTGTGATGAACATTGGTGAAATTTGAACTCCTAAACATTATGTAAATAGAAAAATATATACTGATTTTTTAAGCCTAGTTTAAATAATATTATATTTCGCATTATGTGTCAATACTCACCACTTGTCAGGAGTGTAATGAATTGTATTATTGAAACTCGAAGAAAATGAAGTCAACAAGACATTCATCTCATTGATCTTACGAACGAAATTCAGTCATATGACGATGCAACGAACGTTTTACGTCGTGCTGGCAAGTTTGTTTGTCCTCTCGAAGACTAAAGGTTGGGCGATTGCTGGCAGGCCTTCTCAGATAAAATTATTTGAAGCTTGAATTGCGAAAAAAATGACGTGAATAAAAATCAAACGGCATAATGATTTCAGTGTATGCCTCCCATTATTATAGTTCAAAGCACTATTTTGTTGGTAGAGGTAGAGATAGAAACAATCTAACACTTTCTGTGCGAATGCCCAGTATTGTCCAGGAAGCGCGCAAATCTTGGGCTCGCACTTCCTGGACAGCCTCACGGGGGGAGCTGGTTTAGATATTAGCTGCATAGCCGACTTCATACGAGAATCTGGATGCTTCTCGTCATCCCGCAGGTTCTAGTGCTGCCCTAATCTTCTGTGGTACCACAATGGGCCTATCATGGCCTAAGTGAGCCACCTTTGGATGAAGGGGGCTACCACTACAACCAACCAACATATGCGCCTTTTCACCTATGGCGTTTTGGATCATTCTTTTCAATTCCAACTTAAAAAGGCAAATTCATAAAAAAGACTTACAATATATTTGCCATCATTTGCATAAAAAAACAAATAACAATTTCTTGCAGAAGATAATACAATGCTCACTCTGATCCAGTCGCGATTTGATTCTCCTTCTTTTCTCAAATCGTCCACTATTCATTACTTAGTCTAGTCGTAATACATTTCGAAAACAATTTTTATTCGTGATGTTGGTAATGTTCGTAATTGTGACCACCGTCGTATTCATGTGCGTTGTTCTCACTGTGATTTTCCAAAACTAGACCGTGATTGTGATTGTGCTCGGTTTCCGGATGAAGAACCTTCAATTTCAATTTCGAGCCACCAATCTCGATTGGGTTCTTGAGCAAGTGTTGATCCTCCTTCTTCACATAGACGGGAACCGGATGGAAGTGATGGATTTTGAAGCTTTGATGGGATGTTGCATGTTTATGGTCGACTTCGTGATGGACTTCGGTATCATGAGTTTCAACTGGTCCATATTCCTCGTGGCCACCTTCGTAGCTGTGCTGTTCAATGATGCCGGCCCAGGTGATGGAGATGAGGGCTAGTAAAATCTGGAATGCCAATACAGGGCTAAGCTAGTTGGTATTGAAAATTTAGCAGGTGAATTAGACGACTTTTTGAAATTAATTCCAATTTTAGGTGCACTTTGTGTATATTTTCTTGGTTACTTTCAACTAATTGCAATCGCTTTTAATAGCGCAAAAATAAAACATAAATTCATCAACTTACAACTGATCGAATCATATCGTATTCCAACTTTCGCTGAACCGAAGTAGTAAAGAGACAACAAGGAGCTAGATCTCCACACACAAGATACTTAATACTCAATATGACTATAATTGGGATTTCCAGATTCAATATATAGTGTAAGACCCCACTTTTTCGTCAAGTCCCCGCCGTACCTACTTTGATGGCAATTCTTTTGCAAGGCGGTTCAAAATATTTTAACAGGCAAATCCGAAGACCTCGAGTTGAATCTCCAAGACCATGGACAAACTCTCTTCTTTCATTCACGCAAGCTAGCGCCGAAGACATTTGTTGTCTATGGTGGCAAGATGACTAGTTTGCAATTCTACTATTGTAGCTGTTCAATATATTACACGACTGAATGCTCTACTATATGATCTCTTTCTGGAAAAGCTGGCTTTCCTTTAACGTGGCTGATTGGTACTGGCAAATGGAACAATTCAAATACCAGCAGCAACAACGGAACTTTTGGTCGTCTTTTGATGTTGGCGTTACAATTAGATATTCGATTTTCATGTCATTATCATGTCGCCCATGTTTCTTGTACCGCTTTGTGTGAAGGAAGTGCATTGCCGTTTTTATAGTTTGTGTATTAGCTCATTTGTTATTGAAATCAGATCGGTATCTTTTTCATTTTCCCCCCAGTAGTCTTCATGGTTTGAACCATCTTGTTTTCTTCTTCTCTTCGTTGAAAATGCTTCGGACATTTGCCGGCTTAGTCATTGGTATGTGCTCTCTTTCCAACTTATATATGCATCCATAATGCATCTATTAAAAATTAACTGATTAAATTTCATAAAACTGTTTTTTATTGTGCATTTTATGTTTGTTTAAGATTTTTCTTGGCACTGACGTCACGGGTGTTGCGATATTTTTCAGCTCTACTTGCGGGGCAAATTTACATAGCGTTTTTTGGTTTACTTTAAAGATTTATGATGCAGTTGTCATTGATACATTTTTAATGCTATTGCAATTTATCCGTTTGCTATGGATTACTTAACTTTTAAAAATTTATACTCCAAACATTGACTTTAAGGTCAACAATAACTGGGAAAATTATGTAATTTAAAGACGATAAAAGGAGTTTCCGTTGTTCGATATAAAAAATTGTCTAAGAAAGCAACTGGGTCGGATAGATGATGGCATGATAGTCTGCAGAGCTAAGCATACAACTCTGCGGATGCTTCTATGCCGAAAAAAGTGCTAATTAAATTTGGATTTTCTCAAGCACGGACATATGTACCTGTGTCATTTTTTATATTCAGTTTTTTTTTGCTCGATTCTCATAGGAGAGCTGCTAGCTTCTCTATGTCTCCTCTTGATTTGTGCAGACTTGCGATAAGATGAAAATTGTCTTCAAATTTATTCAAAAACAATTCAAACTGCTTACTGACTTACCTAGATCAATCATCGTGAACATTATCATTTTTATATATGTGTATTGTGTCACAAACGATTAGTGAACGTTCCCCCCCAAAAAAAAACACTCCCAACCGCCACCAATCAGTCAACCAGCATTTAATGAGGCATAAACGACTTCATTATGACTGACTGCTATAAATCATTTGAATAATTTGAATACATTAAAATTGTGTGCTACTACGGCCGTCTTTCAAAACTTCCTCATATTTCATTTCAGTTCATTGATTCTCTGCAGGTTTTCATAATAGTTATTGCGGAATGCAAAATACGTTAATTGATTGAAAACATAAATTATTTCGTGGACATATAATCCAGCTCTTGTGATAATTTCAGTGTTGCTGTTCCTGTTCCCCCCTTGAATTGATGAAATTTCCACAAAAAACGATGTTGAGTGATTAGTTATTTGATTTGATTTTGTTTTATTGCTCTTGTTGGTCGTTAAATAAAATAAAACACATTGATTCGCTTGCATATAGTGCTGAAAATTTTGCCTTTGCCTTAGTCGCCAAACATACATTATGTAGGACTCGTGTCTGGCTTTAATCATTGAATAATTTCCTGTGATAAAATTGGTTGCGAAAGTCAAAGAAAATTATACTCGACGCCTGGAAGTCACGTGTGTTAATTATGAATTTGATTAATTTAAAATGTTATCTTCCACTCGCATGTAAGAAGTGTGGTGTTGCGCATACACTTGTTGTATGTAGGTTTTGCCATTTGTATCGTGTTTTTGATGTGATAATTTCCGTTGATTCGTTTGTGGTTTTTATTTTAAATTTTCAGCCCTCTTTGTGACTCAAAGCGATAAATATTTTGCACATTTGAAAGAAAATGGTTCGGGTTTCAATTGATTCAACTGAACTGCACGAAGCTAATTTGCAATATATAATTTGACCTGGCTGTGCAAAGAATTCCTGCATAGAAAATGCGTGGTACATGGCACATTGTCGTTGCTTTTCAGTCGAGTGCGACCTGAGAAATTGATATCAATTTTCACTTTTCAATAAAGATCATTGTCATTGCGGCATTGCATTGAAGGTAATACGTACTGGCATGTGTATGAGCCTAAATAAAAATTATACAAGCGTTTGGATCCGATGGAGTTCAGAGGTGGCACATCGATAGATTTTGCACAATCGCTTATTATCCCAACCAGATAATATTATCTCAGCTGGTTGGCTATGAGGGCAATAAACGCCGGAAAGAATGGAGTAAACAGTAACAGTATTTAATTGGAAACTTGGATTCGCATTTTGTTAGATTTGGATCGAGCCAATTACGACCAACAAGCGAAGAAAGCTGATGAGAAAAGATTAATTGATAGTACACAATCTATTGTGAGATTGCAGCATTTCGTGTCATGGATTATGATGAAGGGATCCCAGGAATAGGTCGTGGGCCTAATGCATCTGTGATGATGGCATTGCATCACTTCTCGCGACCGACAGTGCTGGAAATCACCATTGTGCAGTTTCTAGGACGTCGTAACACCAAAAAGTCCAGTGGTCAGACTGTATGTGACGACGACAACGATGGCGATTGCATAGGAATCAAATGATGTAATGCTCTGAAATGATATAAATCTGAATCGAAAGAGGGAAAGGTTCACATGATTGTACCGCGCGGACGAGATGATTGTAAGAAAAGCTCGTAGGCACACTAACGATTGTTGTCTGCCGCCAGTGGTCGAAGCGTGTTTTCATGTGTAACAAACTCGGTAACATGTTTGCATTCAATAGAAGACAATTTTCCTCGTGAGGAACTATGTATAGCTGACATGATCATTTGCATGTCTCTCATTGGCCGAGGAACACTTGTTTGTTGTTTCAGAGCTAATGTACTGCACTCAATGTCTTCCGGTTTGCGTGGTCCAATTAATGTTCAATCAGAGTAGCTGTTGTAACTTGCTAAGTGGATCTGATATCAGTGGTTGGAGCGGGTGCTGGAGAGTGTTTATTTGATAAAATTAATAAACTCAACTACGCTCTGTCAAATGTTTCGTAATTTTAATATTTTATAACTCTGCTTCCTCATATGACTATCAAGCGTTGTAGAGCGCTTGTCTTGTTGTCGGGTGAATTCAATTTGTTCTATGAATGTGACCCAAAATTTGTTACCGAAACAAGCAAACTCAGCAGAATTGGTTGAAAATTAATCGTTTTGTTAACTTAAAAAATATCAAAGATATTTATCTATCATACAACTTTTCCCACAAAATTTATTCTCCAAACTTTCAATCAAATTTTTTTGTTGAATTGTTGGGGGGGGGGGACAGTAGATATATTTTAGAAGGTCCATAGTTCATAGCAACAATTTTATTTTATTTTTCAAAAATTAAAAAAATAGTGCCGCAAATAAAATAAATGCCCTGTTGTGCAAATGATTGCGATTCATGTTAATTTTTCGCTGCAACTGGTTTTTACAGCGGAATTTAATGGCTATAACTATTTCTGTTAAATTAATAGTATTTTATCCTCAGCTCTCCGCTTTGTTTGTTAACCAACGACTGCTTGTCTCCGGCTTAAATAATCCAATACCTCAATAATCTTCTACTAGATTCCAATCGCCATTCCAATGCAGATTCCGCTCCAATATTTTTCTGATAACATCTTCATAAACACCATACGTGCATACATCGATCATTGATCTTTTTACCACGTCATACTTCAGCAGCGATTGTAATGTTGGTTCACTCAACTGAACTGCTATTTACACGATTTTCTTTTTCAAGTCGACGTAAACTGGCTACGATATTTAAATGGCGCGCATCATTTTCTGCTGGTTTGTAGTAAATTCATTCGAGCGTTTGATATTTACACCAGAAACTAACTATCTTTGCACGATACGTGCGTGGTATTTCTTTCACTTCTTGCAATTTGTCCCGCGTGAAAATGTTCGGAAGCATTGACATTGAACAGATAATTACATATGCAGTTTGATGTTTGATAATTTCGTAAACGGTAATTTGGCGGCCAATGATAATCGTGATTATTGGAAATTTTCCTTCTTACTGTGTTTTTTTGTTTGTTTGATGAGCAATAATCCATTTTTTGATAAGATACTTTCTCCTCTAGTGTTTATCTAGTTTGGCCAATTTCCCCTGTAGTTGGATGAGAGCAAGTCCAAGAAACCAATGTATCACAAGCGTTTAATTTAGGACATTTGAAACAAGAGGATCGTTAAATATCTGATTAAAACACATCATTTATCTCTGTACAAAAATATTTATTTTTTATTGAATTCGATAAGAATATAATATCTAAAATATTTCTAAGCTATCTTCAAATAATTTAAGAAGAACACATACATATGTTCAAAATCCTACCACTAATCTGTTTCTAAGATATTAATAAAAATACACTCTGCAAGGAGATCAATATGGTGGTGGCCTCAAAGCTAGACTAGCTTCAGGATCTTTGCTCAAATTGAAGCTAGTTCTAATCGAAGTCTTTTGTCCACCGCGTTTTGCACGCTTGGTCGGCTTAATAGGTCGCTTTCCCGAATGGGTACCGCTGTAACCTCGAGGCTCGGTTGGTGGCTTATAGTTGTGTTGATATCCGTATCCTTCAGGATTGTTATTGAATTTCGGGCTGTAGCTGTCGTTTGGGGAATCATTGTCCCCTGGAATGTTTGCTGGATCTATTGGATGCCAGCTCGATTCCACTGTTAGTTGATTTTTGAATTCATCCTGGTATTGTCCTGAAATGGGACGACTTTCTTGGAGTTTGTTCTTCAGGTATGGGTTTGGACGATTGAACTTGGTCTTGCGCAACTTAACTTCTGCATGAACATGCGGTTGTTGGTTGAATTCTCGATAGTTTTCCTTGACGTACAAGGACTGTTGCTGCTTATGTGGTCGTTCGCCTGAAACAGAGTGAGGTGCACCAAAATCCTGTAGATTTTTCAAAACTGCAACATGATCAAAGTTGGATGGAGTCTTTTGTGAAATGGGTTTTCTAGTTTTGGCTTTGTAGATGAACTGCACATTATCGTTTAGATTTTCAAGGATATCCTGAATTGGATCCGACTTAGTCGCTACAGCATGACTAGCTGAATAGACGTTTCCATGAAATTTTGGTCGTTCCCGATATTTGTGAACAGTTCTCGTCTCCTGGCCTCTTTGGTGAGCCTTGTTTTCAGATTCTAAATTTTTCATGTAGTTATTCACCGACTCTTCGATTTGCTCCATGATTTTTTGATGAGGATGGTCTTCAGCGAGGTTGTATCTATGCTTTGGTGTTTTGTGAATCGGATGGCGATAGTGTTCTGGTTGTTGTTGACTTTTGATCGGAGGTTGGTTCAAATAATTATAAAAAACAGAGCTTTTGGAAATTGGTCTTTGCGATGGCTCGTAGTAATCGGAATTCTTCGGAGTGATGTGGTCCGGCTGCTGTTGATATCGTTCGGTACTGTGAGCCACGGTCGTTTCAGTGTTTTGTTCGTAGTTCGACTGTCCAACCGGAACTGGATAATCTTGATTCTGAACGGGCGCTGGTTGACTCCGGAAATCGGTATGCGGAATGGAATATCCTTTATACAGATTTAACGATGACGATTCGGATGCAGGCTGTTCATTGTAGTCGTACAAATCATAAGTGGGACGTGTCGCTGCAGATGTTCTATAATAAGTGAATGGTGTTTCAGTTTGTCCAACCTCACTTTCATAGACTTCATATTCAGGGAATTTCGACCTTGTCGATTCGACCGTATCGAAATATTCATTCTTGACAATGTTGTTTCGTTCAGGAATCGGTGTTTGTACACCCGTTTGGAACTTTAACGCGTTCTGAACATATTCTTCTGCTGTTTTGGCATCGGCGAGCGAGTTTAAAAATTGTTTGTTTGCCGTTCCAGCAGAGTTGACGACTATTTTTCCATGTCGGGTGTCCTCTGCAATATTGAAATTGGTTTACATTCACTTTAAAATGAATTCCTGATGAATTTTATTGGAAAATCTTACCTGGAAGTTTTTTAGTCGCATATGAAGCGGATGCCAAATGATTGTGCTCAAATTTTGAGGGTTCAGCAATTTGATCGGGAATTGAGATTTCTTCAGCTTTCGATGTTTGCTCGAGATTGGGGCGTCTTCTTCGTCTTACTGTGTTTCCCGAAGTGATTAATGGAAGAATCTAAGAGTCAAAAAAATTAGATATCTATACATTATAAAGTTTTGGAAAAAAATTGAAGAAGCAAATCCAGCATGCAGCGTAAGATAGTTTTAAGTCTCGTCAGAAAAGATCCATCGCAACAGAACTCAGCTACAAAGAGCGAGATTTGTAATTTTGGCTTCTGAAATAGCATCTGTAGAAATGCAGTGATTTCATATTATTCCCCGGAATTTGGATATAATAAACATTCAAACACGATTTTTTTTGAAAATATATTTGCTCAAAGCCGTTTTTAGTCGTTGACTTTGGACTATTTTTAAATTCGTCTTGAGGGTGGTATAGCTGCGATCAGTATCCTGAATATTTCAAATATTCCAGCGATTTATGCCTGAAAGTATCCTCAAGCAGCGAAATCATTCACTCATTTTGAAATGCACATTCAAACTTTTGTAGAAAAGTCCTTAATTCATTTGTTTCACTAATCCTCATCGATCGACACCCAAACACAATTTCATTATTATATATATTCATTTAATAATTTCACTTACAATTAGCACCACAACTACCGCGTATCTATAACGAAGATAAAACATTTCGCAACAATGTCTAACCATAAATTGCATGAAAATCATGGTCAACGGCTACCTTTTATAACCAAAACACTTTAAAAACAGTGTTTTCACATTTTCCAATTTTCGCATGGTGGCGCTCATCCAATGAAACATTTCATTTTCCATCCTCCACCTTTCTTACCATCCACACATGTACTCGTATATAACAAATACTCGATATGTTGCCAACACACAATAGTCACTCACTCTCGTCGGATACCATGCATCTATCTATCTAATATCTATTTAACGCAACAATATAAGAAATCACGTATATGAAGCTTAGCGTATACTATCTCTATTTCGACGTAGGCTTGTGCCTATCACGAAAATCCGCGAAAAATCTATTGAAAAAAGAAGTTTATTGCGCTGCTCAAACAATGCCGTAATGATGTGCGTGCAAAAGATACATTTTGTTGGCAATTAGATTTGAAATGTAACGAACAAACAGACAATCATTTGAAATGTACGCGTGCAATTTTCGCCAAATGTTGGAATGTTTAAAGGAAATGGATTTCCAAGAATACTTATAATGGTTTTCAGCGAGTGTAAGTGAAGTTTGTGGTGCAGGGGATAATCGTTTGAATCGCAAGAAAATTGTTTGGAAAATGCAGGCTCTCGATGTTTCTAGAGAATGTAGATAATAATGCCTATCGATGAATTTCGCCTGTATGAAAAATGAATGCAAATGGTTGTAATTTGTTTCATATTCTGTTGTGTTCTGATTTCGTAATTAAACTTGTTTTAAATTTTTAGTTGAGATACTATCATGATTTTGAATCTTAAAAACAGAATATATGATCTTCCGGGGAACCGCTGATGTGGTATTTCCTATCGATACCTCCTCAATCACGGTCTACCTAACTTTATTTTGCACAAAAAGAAAACGAAAGCCATTCACCCGATGCAGTGGGCCAAACGCAATATCGTCTATGTGTGTAAAAGGTGTAAACTTTCTTTGGAAGAACCATATGACCATAACACCACACGTAGTACAAGCAGCAGCTTTGGCTTTGCGCTACTCTGCTCTGCACAAATCCATCTTGCATTCAAATGCAACCGCTGGCACGGCTTTTTTTGATGCAGCGCTCGTTTCGAATGAATGAATCTTAACGAATATGCGTAAAAGCAGCAGCTTCATCCCTGGCAAAGAAAATCCGAATTGGCAATGGCATCGGAAAATCTGCAGTTTAATTAAAACGGCGTTTTTCAAAGCTCCATTCAATAATCTGAGCAGGTTTGCTTAGCTAATCTCTTCCAGATGTGTATCGTCGACACACTGTTGGGCTACCATGCGAAGATGATGGCTATGAAAGTGAATTTGAGGAGCCGCGATGGTCGGCTATTGAGCTGCTAATACTGGAACCAGATTAGTTTTGTATGATTGGGTGATAATGAAAGTCCAAAAGCAATATGGTTAAATGTTTATTGCTGCATGTTGACGGAACATTCCGTGAATTGGCATACTCTATTCACTATTTGGACATGCTTAGCAGACAGTTGTAAATCCCGGAAACGGAGATGGCAGAGCTGTTGAGGAAGCAACGAGCTACATGGGTCTCAGTTATTTTATTGCGTTGCAATCCGCATGCTTCATCAAACGTGTGATTTGTTGGCACTAGTTGAAGTATCTGCAGAGAGTGGATTGTTCATTTCAGTTGGGTTTGATTGTTCAAAACCTATCTTGACCCACGTAAAATCTTTAAAACCATTATCTTGTAAGATTTTCAATCTCAAAATTCTCACCCTCTCAAAAATTTGGTACTCATTTCACTCTAAACACTTTTCTACTTTCCTTACATGCACTTGCACGTCTTATATCAACATCAAATTTTATCGTAGGAAGTTGATCAAAATGTTTAAAATCAAATCCTTGAATACATTTATCGCTCTTACTCCTATTCAACACTTTCAATGCGTCCATTGTTCATATCAACCATTGCTTGGATTTGCGTCATAAAATCGCTTTTAATCAATATGAAATTTTATGATTTGGAAAACTACATGTCCTACTACAACTCCGGAAAATTATACTGCCTTTTCAAAACATCGTGCTTCAGCTAAACTGAAAATTAAAAGAACTATGCGTAACTACTTCGCTAATATCGAAAACTCGCTGCACTCTAACCAAACAAAGCCGTTTTGGTCTTATGTCAATTCGCTTCAGTCTTCGTACAATATTCCTAATACTGTTTTCTGGGATAGTAAAGAAGGTCCGACTTCTGAAAAAATCTGGGAGATATTTGTTTAATTTTTTTCGTCAATATATCCTGCTTCCACCCCCCAATTTCTTTTAATACTCCATTTTGTTTTCCACATACTTTTGATTTTATCTACACTGACCCAACTGAAATCCAAACATTAATTAATTCTTTAGATTCCAGCGTATGCCCCGGGCCAGACGGGCTTTCTAGTATATTAATTAAATCCTTATCCTCCTCATTATGCGTTTTACTTTCTTATATTTTTAATGCCAGTTTATCCTCCGGTATCTTCCCTAACATTTTTCCTGTACTCAAGTCTGGATCCTCTTTCATTGCTTTCAATTGTCGTCCCATTTCGTTACTTTCTTGTTTTCCCAAACTCCTTGAACGCATTGTCTACAATAAAATACACGAAGCTTTTAATTATAGGCTGTCACCATTCCAACACAGATTCGTTCCAAACCGGTCAACCAACATGAATCTTCTTGAACTTACCCAAACTGTCGCATGTCGTGTATAATGATGTAGTGTATACTGACTTCAGTAAGGTATCACTCACTTTGGCCTGTTTGGATCATTACTCTCCTGGTTTGAATCCTACATCAGTCCGCGTTCATGCCGTGTTATTCTATGTGAAGCATATTCCTCTCTCTTCCACCCTACCTCCGGCGTTCCTTAAGGGTCTATTCTAGGCCCTCTTCTTTTCTTACTCTAGATAAATGACCTTCCTTCAGTTATAGCGTCTCAGTGTCTTCTTTATGTTGATGGCTTATAAATTTACCGAGTTATTCTCTCGGAAGAGGATTGTTTTTCGCTCCAAAGGGATCTGGACGCGATCGATTCTTGGAGTCAAACTAATTTTCTCCCCCTTAATGTCTTGAAATGTCACAAAATGTCTTTCTCCCTAAAGCCCAGTCCAATTGATCATATCTATACGTTACACGATATTCCACTTACGGCTGTTTTTTAAAAAAATATCTGGGAGTGATTTTCGACCCGAAACTTAAATTGGAGCCTCACATTGTGGCAATAGCCGCACGCTCCTCTCGTGTTTTCGGGTTCGCACTCTCAGATGTTTTCTGGCATTTCCTCCGGCGTCAATCTATACACTAGTCTCGTTAGACCCATCCTTGAGTATTGCTCGTAAGTATGACCACCACACTAACAATATTTGGATGCTATGATTGAATCAGTACAGCACAAATTCACTCGTATCTTTATCTTGAAATTTAAAATTATATGTATGTCTACGTTCACCTGAACATTCCTCCACAAGTACAACAAATGAACATCATTTTGGCGAATTTGAGATCACTTACGATTACGACAGTATAATTTGAGAAGTGTAGATTAAAACGCAATCAAAATCAGACCAAATGTCTTCCATCCTCCAAACTCTTTAACGACGCTGTTGCGTGATTTTTTTCAATTTTTTTTATTTAGCAGACGTTGCCAGAATCACTCTGTATGCTACACTGAAATTTTATCGGTTTAAAGTTCTCATGCTAGTGTTCTTCAAACATTTCACGCTCATAGTCGGCACCATTGCAGTCTTAGAAGCATTTGTTAGAAATCTAAGATAAATCCCAGCTAACACATACTACAGTTATGTTCTTCGCTTCAACTTAATTCCAATGAACATAGTAGATGCGAATCTTAGGATCATCATCAACTTGCAACCAGTTGCATTAAATGCAACGCGCGTGCAAAAATGCACATTCCATGAAATATATTTCACACACCAGTTCACCCAGCATTCTGCACTATCGCCCACATATGTTCGTGTGTGCCAAACAATCTACGTTATCATTTGAATGCTTGCAAACGCATCTATTAATAATGCATCTATTAATAATGCATCCATATGTACTCGTATGTTTACACACATGCCACATACATAACTCAAAACGCAAAATAAACAACACTTTCATTGATGGTTGAAATCAAAGCCGTATCATTAACATTAAAAATTCATCCAACGATCTATGTATGACGCATCGCAGCTGCTGAATGCTAGCTGAAAATAATTTAATAGTTTTTTCTCGTTTTGTTTGATGTGTGGATTCTGTTTTCACTATCGAAAATTGAAAATTGAAAATCTTGCCATGAATCTAAAATTGTTGGACGTTTGCCAATAATTTTGATTTTTCGTTTTACAAAATTTTATTCTGTGTATTATCTACAGAAAGTGCCTAAATTGTATCTATAATTCGCAATAGTTTTTCCGGTGCATAAGTGAAAATAGTTGTTGTTAGAAATGGTTGGATAATCAAACAGATTGCATTCGCATCGTTTAATTTTAATATTGGGAAGATATTTGATGAAAATCTAATTGAAGTGAAAATAGATCTCAAAAACATTTTTTTTAAATGTTTAGTGATGAGGCAAACGTTGATAAAAACAATTTTAAAACTATCTTCAGCTTTTGATGAAGATTTGGATGAACTTATAATTAAATCTGGGCATTATGGTTGCAAATAAAATGGCTCTGTATCATATCATATATATAATGAGAGTGCAAGCGCTGTAGACAATTTAATTGTTTCAAAAATATAACAACTGAAGACAATCGGAATGCTTCATGATTTATTAATTGGCTTATGAAATCTGAATCATATCTCAAAGATTGTCTACAACTAAATGACGAACTGGTGACTATTTGTTCACAGCTTTGTATGTGCATCCTCTGTGATTGGTTCACTTAAGTTTCTTTTTCATTTAATTATATGTTATTATTGCTTCTCGTCTAATGACTATTGTGTGATTGTTTTAATGCTGAATATTGCGAAAAACGGAGATCGAGTTTTGCGCTTTTTAATTGTAATTTGTTTTTGGTTTTGATGGGCTTTGTGTGTGGAAATTGCTACATTTATCGTTGTTGGGAATTCGGGTTAAGTGTCGATAATTTTTTAATGTTTTGTGTCTTATGGTCAATGTACAGAATCATTTAGATTGGGAAAATTAAGTAAAAGTGAATTTACATCCAAAGTCGTTTTTTCTCAGCTGAATCCATTTTTTCGAGGTCAATGTATGATTAAGGTTTTCTGTTTCACTTTCTTATGGTGAACTAGAAATGATATTGAAACGGGAGTCAATAAATGGAATTTTGAAGAAAAAAAAACGTAATATTTGATGGAATTATACAATTCAAATATTTAAAAAAAATCCATTCTTAGTAATTTTTCTCCACGTCTCACGTCTTTTGAATAAATTAATGTAAAATTCTTGGACTGCGCTAGGATAAATTAACTTTTAATTAAATGACCTCCCATTAATTTTTCTAACAAAATTGAAAGCATTACATTTTTAGAGGGAGCTTTTCAATTGCTCGGTAAGTAGTGAGCAAATAATGCAGGCGAAAATCTCCAATATATACCTTTAATATCTGAACAGTGGTCCCTGAAAATTAATAGGTGATAGTTTCTGATCCAAGGAGGAGTATATCTAGTATTTTCTAAAGTAAACTACACAATATCTGTTGGAAAAATATATCAACCTTTTTCAACAGCCTGAATTTTTTTTCAATTCTTTGATTTGAAAAGGCTCTCGATCCAAGACAAATTATACCAGTGACTTTTTCAATCGGTGGTGGAAATGTTCATAAGACAGCATCTTGTTTCGCGGTTGTTCGTTTTGTAAACTTTATATTGTAGACAGTTATTTGGTGGAGCCTTTTTCTGACAGTTCTGTCGCTAATAATTATTCCAGTCGCTTCCTGGAAGTCCATGTTGACTTCCCTAGCGTTTTTTTTGGTCATTTAAGCTTATGTTTTTAGATGTCGGTCATCTCTCGCGGTTGTCTTTTTGATGCCAAGTCCTGTACCTGGTTTCCGCTGGAGAGATCCTTGGCGTTTTTTTTAAATTCGGCCACAGTCGCGTGGTGACAACCAATTTTCCTAGATAAAGTGCTAGTGGACTGTCCTTCGTTGCTTAACACAACAATAATCAGTATTTTTCACTATCCAACTGTTGTGCCATGTTTCCTCGTCAACGGCTTAACTCCAATAAACGACTGACCGAAGCTGATCCTGTCATGAAACCTGAACAGACCGACAGATAATTAACTCCGCATGGTAAATTTTGGATATACGACTCATGAAAATAGGGTTTTCTAGGCAATTTCCCTGTTTTTCAGAGTGTTCACTTTTATTTGGCCATCACGGTGTATATATATATAAAATTTAGTAACGGCCATAATTTCGCGCCACACACATACCATCCACAACTACTGCTGTTCCACACTCGTCCGTACCAACCGCGCGGCGTTAAACAACTTGACAATTCTCTTCTATCAAAATTGCTCACGCACACACCCGTCGCAATCAAGTCAAATCATCGCAAGTCGAACCATTTTCATCTGCCTTTGATCCGTTCAGGATTTTTTTATTTACAACCCTCAACCCCGAAGAAGTCTTGTGAATTTCCGCACCAACTCAAGCAGTGACCAACAGAGACGCAGTGCCATCAAAAAATGTCCGATTTCGCTTCGTGAAGTGCGAAAATTTCGACCGTGGTTTTGTTGAAAAATTCTAAGTCTCTCATATACGAGTGCAAAAATCATTTGTCCAGGGGGGTTGCGCGAGCTGTTGGTGTGAGTGCGGTGTGTATGCGAGCTGTCTCGTCTGGCTTTGACAGACGACGGTCGACAGGAGACTTGGGGCGCACATTGACAGCAAGGATCTGGAAATTTTTGTGATTTTCGGGTTCGATTGCAAGTGAAATGCATGCAGTCGCTGTGGAAAAATCGAACGCGACGCACAATGAGAATGGAGCGGCCAAAGTGGGTAAGAAGAAGAACAAGAATCATCGGAAAAATCCAAATCAACAGAAGAGCTCGCAGCCACCAGTCGCGCCTGTCGAGGAGGAGGTCCCTGAGCTGAAAATAGTCAAAAATGTGAATAATGGCACTGAAAACGGTTCGATTCTGGCGAGCGAAAACGGACAAGGTACTTTAAAGGATCCTAGCGACAAGCTGGACGGCGACCGTCCGCAAATAAAGCAGAACGGCTGTGCAGACAGTGACCATAACCACGCTGTGGAAAATGGCGAGGCCAGCGAATCGGTCGGCTCGAAAAAGACTCGTAGTAGGAATCAAAGAAAAAAACGCCAGAAATACGGTCGCACTTGTACGGAGAACGGTATAGACAAAATTGACAAGGAGGAGCCTAGTTCTGCTTGTAGCGATAGCGATAAAGTAATCCGTAATAATAACAATACGATCGAAAAGAGTCCCGTGACGAACGGATCGAGCGACTGCCGTGCGCCTGCCGTCACCAAATCGAAAAATATGAAAAAGCACGTCAGCGAATCGTCGCCATCAACACCGCCGCCTGAATCGAAAACGCAATTAAAATCGTTACCCACGTTGTCGTCGTCGTCATTACCACCCCCGTCCTTGGAACAGAAAGCATCAACATTGTCGCCGGAACCGTCAACATCCAGGACACAGCCACCACCTACGTCGTCTAGTAGCTCAAGTAGTGAACAAATTAGCAATAAAACAGACAGCCAAGGACTAGAATTAGAGAAGAAAAAGGAAGATGAGAGTGGGCCAACAACCGTGCCACCATCAGCCGTCCGGGATCAAGCATCTGCTGCTGGACCGTCTGAGGAGGAAGGTGCAGTGGGTGGTGGCATGGACTTGAGCAATACCGTGATTGAGTATAAACAATATGAATCGGAACTGCAAATGCAGGTAATTGTTGTTGGTGAATGTTGTTGCATTTGAGTGTGAGGACTTGGTTGAGGGTAATTGTAAATGATTGGGTCACAAATCGTCCTTGATATCTAAATTTCAAAGCTTCTTGCCTGGTAGAATATTGAAGGGCAAGTTTCGCCTTCAATGCACATCAAACTAAGGCGCCTTAAAAAATCACTACCCTAATTTTTTGGTCGGGAATAATGTGCTCACGAATCAGTTGAAAAAGCTATTTCCTTTAATCTGACATAGAAAACAGTTTTCCCTTTGAATTCGGAACCTTTACGGTGAATCTTGTTGTGATTTATGTGGCCTAAATTTTATAAATTTACAGAAAAAAGGGTTTCAAGTTCTCTTCACTGTTTGTGTTTTTAAAATTCGCTTTGTATGCGTGTCGGCGCTTGAAATTGTCATAAAGACAGTTTGTCCAAATTTTTTTTGAACTGGCTCTAACATTAATTCCAGGACATTATGCGACTCATTCAAAGTGAGCTGTCCGAACCGTATTCGATATACACGTATCGCTATTTCATCTACAATTGGCCAAAGTTATGCTTTCTCGCCGCGCACGGCGACGAATATGTGGGCGCGATAGTTTGTAAGTTGGATATGCATATGAACGTGAAACGTGGATATATTGCAATGTTAGCGGTTAAAAAGGAATATCGTAAAATGAAAATTGGCACAACTCTCGTGGAGAAAGCAATTGAAGTAAGTACACATTGTTTCGGATATTGTATGAAAAGGATAAGTTGCGACATATAAAAATCGTATTCGTATTTCTTGAAACAGGTCATGCTTGAGGATGGTGCTGACGAAGTTGTACTTGAAACTGAAATGAAAAACACACCCGCCCTACGTCTCTATGAAAATCTAGGTTTTGTCCGGGACAAACGATTATTTCGATATTATCTGAATGGTGTCGACGCTTTACGTTTGAAGTTGTGGTTCAGATGAGACTATGTTTTAGAATAAATTTTATTGGTTTATTCTTAGTTATAAATTTTCAATGTTGATGCAACAGAAAGGACAACAACACACTTACACACACCTAATCCGCTGCTATAATACGGCAGCAAACTAGTGAAACACTTTATAAGTAAGAACAATATCAAATGGGTAATAAAATGATAAGTTTAAAATGTGTGAGCATCGAAAACAAGTCTGCTCTCTTTGGAATAGCTGCAGAAGCATGTCAAACACAGTTCTGCTATCATCCAATCATTTGTTGTCGAACCCCCACAGAACCGAACGTAACTGAATATCGAAATTGGAAACGGCAAAAATCAAACACTTCTCATTGCGCGATCTAATTGATAATATTAAGACCATTGTAGACATGAACATGTACAGTTGAAATTTTGTTATAGTATTTTTAACGGTTTATCATTCTTATTTTTTTTGTTATTTGTATGAAACACTGAGGATTGGATTGTACCTATCCCGAATTAAAACTAAAGAAAACCAAGTTTTATTGTTAACAGAGAATTCGTTGTGGTTTCTAGGAGTCATTTCATTTGTTGCTGTGTCTCTTTCTTGTCTTCAGTATTTCTATCTAGCGCTAGTTTCCTTTGCAATGTGTTTTCTAATGATTTTATCTCTAATATTGCTACTTTATTTTTTTAAAAAAATACTACCATACTTTAGTTCTAACTGTTGTGTTATCATTTAATCCTCTTCACGCACATACACACACATACAAATCATCCCGAAAAAAAAACACGAGAAGAGATTGATGAAAAATGATATAATTTCATTTTTGAAAGATCCTTCACTAAACTTAAAAGAAATATGTGTTTCAAGGAAAATCAAATTTTCCTCGATTGACATATAATGGTTTCTCTTCTTATTTTGTTTTCAATCGAATCTTACGCTCTTCTCATCAGATTTCGTGTAATTATATATATATATAAATGCATAAATATAATTTACGTGTTAAAACTTAATACCGCCAAAAAGAACATAAACATATATGTTGAAATAATTGAACATTTAAATGGAATATAAGTGAAGAAACTGTATAAAAAAAAACAAAAACAAATGGAAATCAATAGATAACATTTTTAAAATAATTATCTTTAGAAATATGAGCGGATAGAAAATCCTATGGAGTAAATAAATTAATACTTAGATTTATTTATATTTAATGAAGATGGAAAAAATGAAAATTTAAAAAAGGAACATGTACTATATATATTGCAAAATATGAAAGAATTGGAACGATTGTCGTTTGTATTGAAGAAAAGGGTTGGAAATGACGGGAGTGGTGGGGAGAAACAATTTTGGTAACGAGTAGTCAAGTTCGTCGAGATGATTCCAAAATATGAAGTTTCTGGATTTGAGTCATTTTTTTATAAAAAAAAAAATGGTGGAATGAAGTGCACTCTCATATGAACTGAACGATGGGGAAACTATACTCATTGTCCTTTGTACAAGTTACTAGCAATTGGGAAGAATCTCACACAAAAAACCTTAAGCCCTCTTAAGCATATTGTTGTATTAGACGTTGTAACAAAGGGGGAAGGGTTTACTCACCAGCTAGTCCTAAGGGACTAGGCTATGGGAATTTAAAGTAACATTTAACCACTTAGTGGTGTCATTTGCAATTTATCGTAAGTCAAACAAAGTTCCGATTCGAATTCAGAAACAAGCTCTGTATTCTACATTCGATTATTTCTTTACAACACAAAAATAGATCTCAGTTCCCGCTGGCGCTGAAGTTTATGTACTGTTATTGATTATTGAAAGAACGCAGCGTCTTGTGGGACGCGTTTTTCTTTTGAAAAGACAGAAAATGGGTTTTGGTTACACTAAAAAATGCAATTGAATAAGAAAACTCCAAGAATTGTATTCCAAACATTCACAAAAGTTGACTTTACAAAAGTTAGCCATCTCTTATCAATCTATTAATGCACACTATAACATCTCTTCCCATACTATCACCTTGTCGTTTTGGTACCACCTTTATTTCCTAGTTTTGCTTGTATCTGTCTCATATCGTGTTTTGCTTGTGCTCTCACACTTTTCACTTGACTCCGGACAGTATTGTTTTTGAACTCCACCCTATTTTGCTCAACGGCCGTCCCCGTTACACCTTTCGAGTCGTCAAACAATTCACTCACATCCACGAGTCGTGGCTTGAAAAACATATTTGGTCGAATGATTGCTCTTTCGGGCGATCGAAACAAACTCAGTAGACCCCATTGCGAGTCTTTACTATCCTTAATGCCAGCCATCGTCCCACCATTCCGTTCCATTTCGGATTCAAGCAGCCACGCGGCGTTTCGTACCTCGATCCGAAAACGTTCGCACTCTTCTAGGCTAAGGTTTTTGCTCACGTTCAAGTGCTGTTCGAGCGGATTCACAATGTACATGGCCGAGTGATCGGGTTTGACGATACTACGTCCTTCGTTTAGGGATATCGCGCGATTGTTGAAGTCAAATTGTGAAAACTGTTCGAAGAATTGCAGCAGCAGGTCGTTTAGTGGGCTCGTGTTTTCCGTGGTGAACGGGAGATCTTTTATGTCGCGCGCAAAGCAGCAACTTATGCCGTCCTCGGTGACGCGAACATCGGATGTTTTGGCGCAATCCACGAAAAGGCTGATGGGCGGAAGGATTGGCTGTTTGAGTTGCTGGAAAAAGAACACAACCAGGCAGGTCAATGAGAAGTTTGTGATCCATCGTCCCGGGGAAGGATTCGTCAAGCCACAAGTTTGCGCCCATCGACGCAGGCAGAAAGTTAGAGGTCGCACGCGGTCGTCGATTTGCCCAAACATGTACAACAACTCGGACATATACAATCCAGTCCTGGAATACAATTAAACGGTTAGTTTACAATTAAAACCCGACAGCCAAGCGACATACAAATTACTCATGGACAAATCCACCTCCAATCCCAAGTGGTCGTGGTGAAATTTGATGATGGGGACTCGCGCCTGGAGTATCCTGCGAACGTGTGAGACACCAGGCAGGAAGAGGTGCAATAAGTCGCCTATGGACTCCATCTGGCGCTGCATCTGGGAACGGCCGTTGGACGACGATTGCTTGGTGTGGAAAACAAGCCTCGATTCGCTGCGGTGGCTGCCCAGCATCTGATCCTTGTCGAATCGTAATATGAGATCCAAATCACACCCCATCCGGCCGAATCCATTCACGCTCGATCCGAATGGCAAGGCGTTGGCCCGGGGAAACATTCCAGCTATGGAGGACTCCACTTGCCGGGCGGCCAGGAAGCGCAGTCGAGTTTCCAAGTCGTTCAGGCAAGTTGTTCGGTGCAGGATAGTTATTTGGTCAGCCAGATTGTCCGCGGCCAACAGCAGCTCCTGTAGCTCATCGTTGGAGATGCTGTGTGTTCCGTCTGTAACTTCCAGGGCTTGTGGAGAGTCTGTGGTTGTTTTTGAGGGCTTGCCCTTAGTCTTGCCGGCACGGAACCAAACAAATGGCGATCGTACTGGCGCGCCGAACAGGTCGTCGTTGAAGCACGCGGCATTCGAGACAGCGCTGGCGCTCTCTTCCGCCTGGAACTCAACCAGGATGTAGTGCAGTTCGTCCTGCAAGAGTTTGTAGTGGTGGCATCCTTTGACCGCTCCAAACTGCTGGCAGTAGTTGAAGAGCTCCGAATAGGATTTCTCTGAATTCACCTGAACAACAATGCTGCGCGCTGCTTGCGTGCGACGATCTTCGAGTACGTTTTCCAAACTTTCTGAAAGATGAATACCTTAGACAAGGAAGCGCTAGAAATTCTGCACTCACTGTTATCCTGTAGGCTGCTACAAAGTCGCGCTGTTATGCCAACACGGTGACGTGGTATAATCTTGCAATCGCGACCATTCAAATTATGCCACCTAAACCGAAGGATTCGGTGCATGATTCCCGAACACAGCCCCTGGAGGATCACCACATAGTTCCTGAAGCACTTTTGGGCCGTAGAGGTTATATCACGCGTTTGACAGCGCTGTCAACATCTCAGGACAGCTGTGGTTGACATCGCAGCGAATGCAGTACTAGAGTCTGGCAGTTTGACAATGTGGGTCGCACGTGCGCCGCTGGAAGTTGTGGTTGTCAAGTGATCCTCACGGATTAATTTCCAAAAAAAAATGGGCAACAACGACGAAAATGCAAGCGAACAGGAAGGAATTTGGAAGGATCCACGGTTCTCGCACCTGGTCGACGACCCGCGCTTCCATCAGCTTCCGAAAGCCGCGCGCAAAGTGAAAATCGACAAACGTTTCCAGTCGATGTTCGACGATGACAAGTTCGGCGTGAAATATTCTGTGGACAAGTACGGACGCAAGGTAAACAAATCGTCGGCAGAGGATCTGCAGAAATACTACAAGCTAGACGACTCCTCGTCTTCGGAGGAAGACGAAGAGGCAGTCCAGAAGGAAGAACAGGCGATTTTGAAAGACGACAATGACGCGCTGGACGAAGAACGGGATTCTCTTGCCTCGAATATCCTCGAAAAGCTGCAAAAGTCGGAGGTGGACTACGCTCGCGGCGAAGGACGTTTGCTGACCGACAGCTCCTCCGACGAGGAGACCAGCGGCGACGATGAAGACGAGATTTTCATCGAGCACGTCTGGGGCGAGTTGGATCGCGATGCCCCAAAGACGGAGGAGTCCACCCGCCGCCTGGCTGCGTGCAACATGGACTGGGATCGTATACGTGCGCCGGATATCATGGTCCTGTGCAACTCCTTTCTGCCGCCCCGTGGCTCCATTCTGAGCGTGAAAATATATCCTTCCGAGTTTGGGAAGGAGCGGATGATGGAAGAGGACGTGAACGGTCCACCTGAGTTGACGCAGCGAGATTCGGAAGAAGAGTACTCTTCCGACGAGGAACTTGTGAAGGAGGTGGACAGCGATGCAGAGGAGGGTGACGAGTACCACATGGAGAAGCTACGCCAGTATCAATTGAACAGACTCAAATACTATTATGCAGTCATTGAGTTTGACTCAGTCGCGACTGCCGACAAAATCTACGCCGAATGCGATGGTCTTGAGTACGAGAGCACCGCCACAAAGCTGGATCTGCGCTTCATCCCCGACGACACTGCTTTCGACGACGAGCCGCGAGACGTGTGCACCGAAATGCCGGATTTGAGCAGATACCAACCCAGATTGTTCACGACCACTGCCCTGCAACAGGCAAAAGTCGAGCTCACCTGGGACGAAACGAATGTCGAGCGGAAGGAGCTGGGCGAGAAGCTGAGCAGTGGAAAGATGGTCGATGTGAGTGACGCGGAGCTGCGGAAGTTTGTTGCTTACAGCAGCGACGAAGAAAGCGATGGCAAAGAAAAAGTGGAGGAAATGGCATCTGATGATGAGCAAGACGACAAAAAGGTTGAGAAAAATTCAATCGACAAGTACAAGGCGCTGTTGCTGGAAATTAACAAAACAGAGTCGCAAAAGGAGCAGAAGAAATATGAAATGGAGTACACTTGGGGCATAAACACCAGCCGCAAGGCAGGGACGAGTGATGAAAGCGACAAGAAAAAGGATTTGACGCCTATCGAAAAGGTCATGCTGAAGCGAAATGAAAAGAACAAACGCAGAAAGGAGGAGCGTCGTAAGAAGAGATTGGGCGACGCAGCCGACGTGGAGGACGACAGTTCGGATGGTGTGCCCAGCGACGTAGATCTCAATGATCCCTATTTCGCCGAAGAGTTTGCCAACGGCCAATTCGAGGATTCGCACAAAAGGGGGAAGGATAAGTCGAAAAACTCGACATTGAGAAATGCATCGAGTGACGAAGACGAGAAGACAAAGAGTAAAGAGCTCGAATTGCTCCTGGACGATGGCGCGGATGACGACAAGCAACATTTCAGTTTGAGGCAGATTCAGGACGGCCAAAACGAAACGAAATCGAGAAAGCGGCGACAGAAGATGAAGAAATCGCGAGAGGAAATTGAAGCGGCGCGCGCCACCGTCGACGATAATTTCCAGGTGAATTTGAATGATAGCCGATTTGGCGCTGTCTACTCCTCGCATTTGTTCAACATCGATCCGACTGATCCACACTACAAGAAGACAAAAGCTATGGAAGCGATCATCTTGGAGAAATTCAAGCGACGATCGGAAATGGGCGCTGCAGGAGACGACAGTGGTGATGCTGTGGAACAGAAACGACCGAGGAAAAATATAGAAAATAAGCTACTCATCAAGAATATCAAGAAGAAGCTGGGCAATCAGAGTTGGAATTGAAATAAACGAAAACTGAATGTAGACGAGCGTTTAATTATTTGCCAAACCATTGGCCGATGGCGTTGAAAAGGCACTTGATTTTGGATTTTATACATGATTTAGGGCAAGGTTCGATGTTTGCGACCAGTTTACGATAGGCAGCGGCAATTTTCTCGTTTGATTGGCATACCATTCCGCCGCCACGAACAAGCTGATGTTCCTGAAACGAGCAAACAATCGGTGAGTCCCGTTTTTATTTGAATTGGGATTCGCATGCCGACCATTCGATTAATATCGCCCACGCATATCCATTGGGTGTCAGCTCCTTCAGACACGCACCATTTGGAATGATCCTTTGTAGAATGGAAGTCGATGTTGAGGGCTTGGCTGCTAATTGATTGCACGTTCATGACACTGAAATATTGGAGAACAGATTCGTTTTAAAAGCTAGTTTGAATGCCTTTCAGCACCTACTGTTGCTTCATGGTACAATTGGTCGACATCCTGCCCGCACCATTTCTCCAGGTCTCGACCAGCAAATATGTATTAAGAGCAGGCGCGATCCAGTCTTCGTACAGATCCTTTTGAAATTTTCTCCCCTTGGCAAATGACTCGAACGTTACGCCACTAATTGTCTTCAGAACTTGGTGGCGCCAATACGGTGGGCTCTGGGGCCACTCTTTGCGGCTGAGCTTCACCAAGTTCGGGTACACATGACTAATTGCTTCGGGCACTTGCGAATGGTAAAGGTTTGGTTCGTTGTACAGCACCTGCTTCCCGACCAAATCCATTTGATCGGAGCTGAGCGACAGACAGAGGAAGCTTTGCCCATAATGGCTACCAGTCGCCGGGTAGTCGTAGTGCAGAATGTGTGGATACTTTGGCACCGAATGGATCAGCCAAAATCCTGTTTGAGAATCTGCAGCTAAAACGCCTTTGGTGTGACCCAATTCACTGTCTACTTGACCATCGGGCGTTTCGTCGTTGTACGCGAAGATGACGATATTTTTGTTGTCCTCGATTGCGGTCAGGGTGCTCCCCGGGAAGCTGTTGGAGTCACTTATCGATCGGCTCGACAGCTGCCACCCCTGGTCAATGGTTTTCGGGGACAAATAAAGGTAGTTGTGCCCAGATGATTTCTTTTGTAGTGATTCTTGCGCTGGCAGCTTATACAGGTAGTACCTGAAAATCAAAGCATTTTGAAAATATACAAAACAATCTTCTGGTTAAATCTCACCAATCGACAAAATCGCCGTTTTCGTCGCGACATGATATCCGATCGTCCTTGATTGAGAACACAACCACTCCCGTCAGCAATAGAACGCCAAAAATGATCTTTATCATGCTCCTTTCAATTGAACTGCGCGACGGATACTAAACGTTAATCGTCGCTGTTGATTGTCTGCAAACTAGTTTAGGTCGCTGGAACTCGATGACGAATCTTTTGATAAAGCCCTGTGCTCAAGCGTGTGTTTCGCTTGGATTTCCTTGAACTCGACTGTTGGCTCTCGACTATTTGCATTTGATTTGCCGGGAAATTCGAGATTAGTCGTAGTCCGTTAGGGTCTTTTTTTTATCGCGAATATGATCAGTTTTCACTATATTATTTGCATGAGGAAAACTGGCATCTGGACAGAACGAATTTTGTGCGAATTTTATGTATGAACTCCTCATAAATTGTTGTTTTGTTGGAGTGAGTGGGTTGAGTTCATCTTGAAGGGCAAGAGAGCGTTGGCATACGATTTTTTCTGTTCTCTCTATCGCGAGGCTACTGTAGAAAATAGCTACTAAATGCAGGAAAATAGAGCGGTCCACATAACTACCATTAAACCCTTTCTGGCAACGAAAGGGTACGGTAAATTCCTTCCATAGTTAACATGATAAACGAAGAAATGTGCAGTACTTAATAAGGTTGCCATTCTTCACACCGAAACCGCACATTTTTTCGTTTATTTCATATATAACTTTGTACACAATAGCGAACTAAATGAGGTTCGAAATGAATATTTAAGGGAAAATGCTTGCTGGTATTTCTTCAGCATCTTTTTTTCTCATTTTATAATTTTAAAAATATTTTTCGTAGTTGGTGTAAGTCAATGATGTGCACGCTTAGTTTTGACACCTTTTCTTTTGAGTAAATCATAAGAAAAACGATTTTTCGAAATAGATTCTCTTCAATTGTAGAGCCTTGCCTGTTAATTTTGCAAACATATCTTACAAATGATTAAAACACCCAACATTTAATTTGAATACATATTTTCTTTATTGAATCCATGATAAATTTGCTTCGTAAAGAAACCTATTGCTTCAACACATTTTCATTTTGTCAAAATCCCACATACACACTGTGGTCCTCTTTTTTTCCATAATTTATGACTAACACAATTGCCTTCCGTTCGTTTGTCGTGATTAATTTTCGTTTGCAGTAATCGAGACGAAAAGAATTTGTACAAACAATTTAATTACAGTCAACATATTTTTTTAAATTAAAAAATCAAATTTGGGGTCAGTATTCCCAAACTAATTTTGTATGAACTATAAAGATTTTTGTAATTTCAAACCGATTGTAGGATTTACTCACGGATCTGTATTTGGAACACATTAAATTTTTGTCAATATTACTTTCAAGATTTTACAAGACACACAACAATTAACACATTGAATTTTCGTTGCGACCACTAAAGGGACTTTGTATTTCTTATCAATAGTTCTCTCTTCCCTACGTTTAAAATCGTCCACTGCATTTCTTACAGTCTGCTTTTTCGATAAACATAAACATTTCTTAAAACCAAATCAAACAAATGCTATTATTATATTTATTGTACATAAATTCTACAAAAAGGGTTTGCACAGTTATCACCCGAAAATTCTAATTTGCACAACGAAAAGTACATCAAGTAAAAATATCTATTTACTACATATTGTGTGTGTGTATATATATATATATATATATATATATATATATATATATATATATATATATATAAATGTAATAATGTATTTATATATATATATGCTTTGTTTTAAATAACACGTTATTTGATTACAAATAGCTTCGGTCGATTGCGTTCTACTACGAGTCTTTGCGTTTTTACGTATAAATAGATAATAATTAAAAAAACGAGACTCAAAAAATCGTTACAGGCTAAGTATGTAAATATAGATATTTATAAATTGGTAAACAAGGATTGCGTCGCACATTTACAGACAAATTGGGTTCGAATTGCGATCAATAGATGTTTTTCTTGGCGTTGAGGTTGACCCGTTTGACTGGACAGCCTTTCAAGTATATATCGGTCATTTTCTCGTTAATGTTAGCATTCACCCTACATTCTGAAAATCGGAAAGCCTGTCATATTGCATTCATTGCCTTCGTACGGTCCTTTCTCGACTCTCCTCGCGATGCAAACTGTGTCGTGGCGGCGAGGTGTTGCCTGCGGTGCCCAATCGTGCCTTCCTCGATCGCTTGAACTTGGCCATATCCTCGCCGAACACGTCGCCCGTGCGCAATGCCGAAATCAAATCATCAAATTCGCCTTTGGTGTCGCTCCCCCGGGGCGCGGAGTTATCATGTTGACTTCCGTTACTGCTGGCATGGTTGTCGCCCGATTTCAGCCCCAAATTCCTCGACAGCGAACTCATCAATCCCTCCTTGTTTTTGCGTTCGATCGTTCGCTTCTTCAGCTCCGCTTCCTGCTTCGCGCGTTTCTCCTCCTCCTCCTGACGCTTGCGGAAATTCTCGTTGTCCTGTTTCGCTTCCATTAGCGACGATATGAACGCATCGAAGATGCCGAAGAACTCGTCCGGCTGCACGATGGACCCGTCCTCACCGAACAGTCGCACGGCCCTATCGAACCGTGTCTTCATATCCTGGTACTGGTCTTCCAGCTCGGCGAACCGCACCGACGCCTGCGCGTGGAACTCGCGCATGACGGGCAAGAACCGATCGCCCGGTTGCGGCGAGCCGGCACTTCGGTGGAATTCAATTTCGCGGGAAACCTCCGTCAAGCCCGTGCGCAACATTTGGATGTCCTTGTCCATCTCGCCCAGCGACACCTTGGACCCTTCCCGCACATGTGGTAGGTCTTCGTCGAGCTTGAGGAGATCCTTGAATTTCCGCTCGATCACCTGGACTAGGAAGTGGAGAAGGGTTGTCCCCTTCAGCGAACTGGATTTGGTGTCGGCCAAGCGGTTGAGCGACGCTAGCCGGAAACCGGAAGCGTTGCCGCGCGCTCCGCGATTCATGTAGTTGCCGAGCGCCAGGACTAGTTCAAGGAGTTTTCGCAGGCGCCGCGAGCGAGCCACCTCGCGAGATGCTTCCATGACGTTGGCGATGCGCGGCGACAGGTCGTGGATTGTGAGCATGAAACGCTTTTTGTAGTGCAGGCTCTTGAGCCGCTGCTCGTAGTGCGGGATTCTAAAGATACGGCAGGAATGAAATACAGGATGCATGGATAAGAAATAGTCATGCTTACTTTGAAATTTCATACAGGAATCGATCCGCTCTGGCCAGGGAATCAATGTCTTCGCTGTGCTCGTCAAGTAGCGCTCGCTCTTCGGCCGAGGGCGTGAATTTAAGCAGTTGCTCGACCATGTCAATGGGTAGCTGTTCGCTCGAGTCCATGGACAGGATCGCCCTATAAGGCAAAAGAAAAACAAGTACATGAAATGATGAGGTCTATTATCCTCAAAAGGACTTAGATATCCAAGAAGCAGAGAAACCATTTTCGCAAATATACGAAAAGATAATCGCACGACTTACTTGCATATTTCCTCGTCGCTCATTTTCAATTTGCTCAGCAGAATCGTGCAATTCTGGGCACGACGCCCATCAATTACAGACAGGATTTTCGCTCGTGGTTTGCCCATCATGCGTAGGTCCTCAATCGATCCGTCATTCTGCAATAAATGATCAAAAGTTCACTACAAATCCCATTGAAACTCTCGAGGATTCCCTACCGACACTCCGTTCTTTTGGTAGGCAGAGAAGAGTTTGTCGATGGACTCCAGCTCGATGCTGTTGTACCATTTCGTGTCGTCCAATTCGCTCCACACTGTCCCTTGCACCTTGGCGTCCGGCAGCTTCGACCAGTTGAAGCTCTTCAGCGGGTTGCCCGGCTGCGGGACATTCTTTTTCGAGAGTTCTTGTTTCGGGGCGGGGGGAACGGGCTGCATCGACGATGGCGGTAGTGGTGGAGCCCCCGGACAGGGCGGTGGTGGCGGCGGCATAATAAGAGGCGGCGGTGGGGGAACGAACGCTTTCGGCGCTGGTGCAGGTGCAGGCGGTGAGACTTGTCCGTTGCAGCCTTGCAGGCCGGCGACTTTCTGATCGTCCGGTATACTTCCTTCGGTCACGAGACGTTCCAAGCGACAGCGCTCCTGCTGCTCGGTCGAGAGCCGATGCTGCAGATCCTCCACCTTCATTTCAGCGTTCAGGGCGCGTTGCATCGCCTGCGAGTGGTTGGCGCTTTCCTTCTCCAGACGCTCGCGCATCCGCGCCAAGCTCGTCTCCAAGTCTTCCTTCTCTTGCATTCGCAAATCCAAATCCTGCTCCTTTTTCGCGAGCTTGCCCTGCACCTCGGTGTTTTCCCGTTCAAGCTCCTCGGCGCGATTCCTGGCCGCGGTCAGTTCTTCCTCTTTGACCAGCAGCTTCACGATTTTGCCGACGTCAATAGGTAGCGGCGACACGTCGGGGTCGTGCAGTTGCGTTTGTTTTTCCAGGGAGGCCGTGTCCGAATCGGCGTCACTCGTTGGGCGATCGTCGTTCTGCAGGACGATTTGCTGAACGACACGATCGAAGAGTAGCCAGTGCTGGTTGCATTTGCCGGTGTCTGGAATCGAAAGGCAACGATGCGAATAAATCAAGTTAGCGGAGGAAGCGCGGGGTTGGACTTACATGGCAGCAACAGCATGTGTTGCAGAAGCGACAGTAGATGCGGGTATCCTGGCGAATGGCTGAGCTTGCGTCGAAGCAAGTCAAACATGGCGGTAGAACTTTTTGTGTCCACGTGTTCGTGATTGAATTTCCGCGCCAGCTCCTTTTCGTCCTCGTTGCGGACCATTTCGAAGAAATCCTGCGCAGAGAGGTATGCGGTTCAAACCAAATATCTTTCCCGCAACAATTGCTAACTTACCAAATGTCGATCCAAGGTTTCATTCTCGTGTTTGCGCAACTTGTCGATCACCGGCTGAATGCCCAACATCAGAAACTCGTATCGCAAATGCAACCGGAACTCCAGATTCTCCTGACCCGGTCCGTAATTCAAAACCGCATTGATGAAGGACATGGTGGCCGTTTTCAAGTTGACATCGTCCCGATAGGCCCCGGTCGACCGATCCAAGTCGTTTATGATACCCTGAAACAAGTCAGACCGTTAGATTCTCCCTCCTCTTGGGGCAAAAAATGCAAGTTACCTGAAACCTCGTGCGCTCCGCCGCAAACTCCTGAAAATTTAGCATGGCCGTGAGAACTTTTTTGTGGCCGCCCGGGACTAGACAAACTGCGCCGAGGATTTCCAAAGCAGCTACTTTGGTTTTGATGTTATCCGCGGCGAGTGATCGCGCAATGGTGTCGATGCTCGTCGGATGTGCCAGGACATGCGAGCGTCCGGTCTGAAACGGGACGCAAATATTTAATAGTAGAATGGTGTGAATGCTACAGACGCGTCCGAATCCTTACCGAGTTGTTCATAAGCGCTTTGATGCATCCTATCAAGCTTGTGTGCATCGAACTGTTTGCCACGCGCACATCCAAGTTGTGCAGGATGTCAAGGAGAGCGGTCAGGCCTTGTAGTTCCATGAAGCGCAGGACAAAACTGTGCGCCGAAGTTCGGAGCGCAGTCTTCAACGCATCGAGGAATACGGTTTGTGTTTCAACCTTCGAACTGTATTCATGGCACGGCGAATCCTCCGGCTTGGCATGGAGCTGCGCAGAAATGTTCTTCAGACGCTCCAGGTAGTGGTCTGGCGTTGGCGGAGCTGTGGTCGGGGCAGCGCCGCCGTCCGTCCCGTCCAAAGGACTCTTGCGCGAGCAGTAGATTTGCCACTTTTTCTGCGGCGGCAGGCTGAGCATGGCAGCTTTGTTGGGGGCCGTGAGGTCCAGTTCCTCCACGAGCTCGGCGAATTTCGCGTCCAGCTCGTCCACGGACGGCATGGGCTGCGTCGGCGTGAGTGTTTGCAGAGTGAAAGCACCCTCGACGACGCATATTTCGGGCGGTTCGTCATCCTGAAAAGAGAAAACACGACGTGTTAGTTTCGAATCCAAGCAGAGGTGTGCGAGGTCAAAGATGCTATCAATATTTTTTCAACTACACTTTCGACTATCACCGCCTGTAACGCGGCTGCTAGGAACCAATGAAAGTGATTACTGTGGTTGCACACGACCGCTAATCGTGTTCCAATCAATTGAATCGAACAATCGGCAGCCAACACAGGTTTCTACATTTCCGATTACATCAATGTGTGTTGTTGCCATTAGTTCCCTTAACACATCGCTGCCTGCGTTGCCTTGCAGCTCGTGTCTGACCGATCAGCACCTTGATCTTCAGTCCAGCTATCAATCTGTCAGTCATGTTAATTTGGCTGTTCACCTTTTCTTCAATTGATCGTTTACCTCTGCAAGACTTTCATCACGAGGTAAACGTCTTGGCATATTTTTAGGGTCTGCTCACAATCGCAAATTGAAAGAATCTGCAGATCTTCTTTGATCAGTTAGCATTTTCGTGAAATTCCTGGAGGGAAAGCCGCACGGGCCCTCACAGATTCGCTGCTCACATCATCCAAACTGATGGATACACACACTTCCTTCCATGTGGAGCTATTTTTGCATCATGATTTTTTTTGGTGTGTAGTAGCCCAGGCGAAGCGACGCCCATTTATAAATTTTCGGTAAAATTTTCATGATTGGATTTTACCCAGTTGGATCCTATATACTTAGTCGGCCATCAATTATCTAATGCTCTCGACAAAACCATCAATCATGCACGCAATGATGTATGAATAATTGTTGAAAATGCATTATAGCGAAATAATCGACCGCCGTGGTGGTGCGGCGCTGGTCAATGGTCTTGGAGAAATCGTGTATATGGGTTCGTAATTTACTTCAATCTGTGCGATAATGTATGTCCATTAGAGATACAATTTAAGTCATTCGGAAGGAATTCGTGTGTTGCATAGTTTCGACTCTACGATGCTTTTGTTACGGATTAATTGTGGGAGGGCTTGGATGGGTGGATGGAAAGTGTAATTGATCTCAATATCGAAAATATAGTTTGTATGATCGACTCCGATCATGAAAACAGAAAGTCAGAGATTCAGGTTGGTGTCAAATCGTCCTGAATTAGCAAGATGGGACGATTTGAAGTCAATGTTCAGGCGGAAGTAAAGTGGTGATATGCGGTTGCATTCCATATAATGGCACAGGACCTCTGGGAAGACTTCCAAGCAAAGTTTCTCGACAACATTACCTGGATGTATTAAATGGTGGGTACGAAAACTTCAAGAGACTTTTGATTCTCCGGATAATTTTTCCAAAAGTTAGAGGTGGATTTTCCGAATAACAATTTAAATGACTACAAGATTTTGGAAAAACATGAAACGAATCGTGACTAATTGAGTTCACATTTGAAATTTTATGCGTCGCATTGGGACATCTTTATTTGAATCTATTAATTAAGAGATAATCTTTATTTTTTTCTAACTTCTGCTTGCATCCAATGCTAAACTTGGTCTGTTTCTATCCACTCTAATTAGATATATGTGCATACTACAAGCCCTCTCTAATTTGTCTTCACAACGGTTAATCAGGTCGACTATGTAATCTTTAGATTTGTCTAAACTAAACGCGACATTGATAAATGATGATATTTCATGATTATCTGCATTTCAGATAATTATTTTGGCCAAGTATCTTTTTATCTCGCGACTGCTGCTCAGATAATTTCAAGGCTGAGGCATCACAGCCATCAACCTTGGCATCTATCTTCGAAATGAAGACAAAACCACCGACTAAATAATGCGCATTCAAGCCTTTTGTGCGAATTTAATTCGTCACACATCAAATCAAAAATTGTTGACACCAAATGTTTGTCAACACTTGCTTTGCATTTCTCGCTTTGAACATACAACATTCCGTTTGATAAACTGTCTGGCTGCAAATTTAATTAAGACTCCTTTACAAAAGCGCTGCCGTTCGAATGTAATTAATCGGATTACACGCAAATCAGCGGCACACAATGTTTGAAATCGTGTTACGAATCTTTAGTTTCATTACACTAAACACAATCTATTGGGCAAAGGGGGCAAAGTAGCCAAAGGAGATGTCGATTTTCGGTCGATCACCTTGAAATTCAATTGAATTTTTATCGCGTTGCATCGGAAGAGGTGCATTGACTTTGGATGGGCATCTTCTAGGCAATCCAATTATTCCAAGGTTCATGTTGTGCAGTATCTGATGAAGAGAGCCTATAATCTGTTTTTAATTGCTATGATTTTTTCCTAATAAATGGGTTAAATGTTATTGGACTCAGCGACTAAAGCAGATTTCGAAATCTCAAATAATCTCTTCGTAGTCCCGTAATGAGACCGAAATTCCTTTACGAGTCTACGACAAAGTTAATGAGATGAATGTGAATCAAGGTTAATTTTCTAAAGAAAATCTTCAGATGATCCTTTTAGCTCTAATTGGCCACGCCTTTTAAGTCAATCTGACTTTAATTAAAGGTTAATTTTTTCAGGCTTCTGCCACTACAATTCCCGATCGACAATTAAAGTTCAAATGACCTGTGGTCGTATTCAATTTAATGGGCAAGACTAATTAAACTGAAATTTCACTTTTACATTATCTAATGCTACTTCGAACTGCCGACATTTCACACTACTTGGCTCATTCGGATTGAATGTTCAACTGTTGGCTGGCTGTTGGTCCAGCATTTATATCAAATCCGATTTTCATACTTCTTTCAAATACTTCCTTGGCTGGGTGGCTTAGTGGCTGGCTGGCCGGGCACTCCCTTTTAATCTTGTGGTAATTTATTACATGAACGGAACTACTCTTGCACACGATATGACCAACAGTGTTTTTTTCTTGTGAAAATTCACTTCAATGTCCATTATTAATAGTTGATTTCAATTCGTTTCTGTCTATGAAAATGAAATTCAAAAATGAACGGTTCAATTCAAAGGGTTTGTGAGCAGCATTTGACGGAACTTTCGCTGGAATAATGAAAATATGAAGGAAAAGATCTAAACGAAAAAAAGGGTCCGACAGAAGGTATTTCAAAATCAGAAAAACTTTTTGATAAATGATTAATTCATAACAAAAGTTTTTCCGTTTGTTCAACAGATGGTGATGATTTTTCTATCGATTTGTCGAGCTTTCACGATGCCTTTGAGGGAAATTACCAAAAGAAAGGTGTATTTTTGGCAATGACTCTCATATCAATGCTATCGCGCCTTCTGTTTATTAAGTCTACTAAACCACTTTCGCGAAATTCGATTGTTGTTATTATAAAATACCCAGTCTGGCTGATGTAGTCCACCAACCTGATATAACAACGCCAAGTACTCGAACAAAACCTGTCACTTCTCACACTTAAGCCTGAGTGTGCCGACATTCATCGATAATCGACTAATAATCGTTGATTACGCAGAGTCTAGTTAGGCGGCTAATGACAACACCTTTATAACAACTTTATAAACGCCAGGTTGAGCAATTAGCAATAACATTCTTTGGATGATGGTTTAAGGGTGGTGCATGCTCGTCGACCACGTCCATCAGATATATCAGATACAGGTTTTCGTGGATATTGCCTCACTGAAAAGATACAATACTATAATAGTAACCGATTGCCAGCACCACCCACCCACCACTTGAAGTGATCTTGGCGTGTCAAAAGACAGACCGCGAAATATAATTGCAAATTGTTGTATCGCATTCGCATTCATAGTTCAGATGAGGAGATCCTTGTCAGATATATCTGTACAATAGCACACGGAGGTAGGTAGGTTTCCATTTGTCGGCAGGCAACCAAGCAGGCAGGCTCTTGATATAATCTGCATTGTTAAAAGATCAATCTATCTTTCGGCATAATGGGATACTAATCAACTGTTGTATTATTTGATTGTAAGAAGTTGAATGCGGTCATAATTTCGGAGATGGCGTCGAAAAGATTCATGGAAATTATGTTTAGATACTATCCAAATCCAAATCATGGCGTGATTGAGGGGCGAAGAATGGAGAAACCTCGAGAAAAGCGAATGCCCTTTGATGTATGAACTAGAAATGATTTTAGTTTGATTGTCCTGGGATCGAAATTAGCCTTTTTTCAATTTGTATGTTGAATAATTGAATTTTGGATGTAGACAATAGGTTGGCAGATGCAATGCCAAACCTTATCCCCCGAGTTTTCTGGACTGCCTTTTAATGTGGTCGCAAATTTAATGACCTATTCAGCATTTTTGAAAAAAAAACCATCGTTTTTAATATGACAGCAGACTGGATTTGAATGAAAATTCATAAATAAGTTGTACAAAACACGAGCAGTCTCAGTACATATTTATGTTCACTGAAAAAAAATCTCTGAAATACTTTCCGGTGTTGTTCCGGCTCTGAACTCCAGGATTATACACTAACGCCCCAAGTTGTTTATCCATTGACCTCCGTCAAGCTTAATTTCAAGCAGTACTATATAGAGGCAGCAAATAGGGTCTGGCTGCTGGAAGAAACCTGGAGAAGCACTCACTGTGCTCCAAACGCACCAAGAAGCTCCTCAACACGAGCCGTGAAACATTAAGTTTCATCATATCCGTACGGACGGGGCGGTGTCTCATTGGCAGACATGCAGAAAGATTGGGTGTCCCTTTCAATGATTTCTCCTGAAGTTGCAGATCAGAGGAAGAGGAAGGAACAATCAAACACTTTCTGTGCGAATGCCCAGCACTGTCCAGGAAGCGCATGCAAACCTTGGGCACGCCCTTCCTGGACAACCTCACGGAAGTAGCTGATTTAGACATTGGCTGCATAGCTGGCTTCATATGAGAATCTAAATGGTTCTCGTCATCCTGTAGGTTCTAGTGCCGTACCCTATCTCTTTGTGGTATCACAATGGGCCTATAGTGACCTAAGTGAGCCATATTTGAATAAAGGGGGCTGCCACTACAACCAACCAGAAAATTGCCAAATGTTTACTTATGACAGCAACAAACACGTACTTGACCTAATCGGTCAAACTGCTAATAATTTGCAAGAAAACTTGACTAAATCCACTCGAAACAAATTATAAAACTTGTTTTCCCTTTGCAAAAAGTAAATCTAAATACATTTTAATTCAGTTTATATAATTATTATCGTCGTTTCAATACAGCAAACACACATTATCACCTCAACAAACGAGTAATCGTGCCCCGAAAAAATGGCGAGCATTCGCCTGAGGTGATATTTTATTTAAAAAAAAAATATATGCCTTTTGAGCTCTCCAAACATTTATTTGCTGTGCCACTACCCAAAGTGGAGCACGTTCGCAATTTTGTTTGCAATAAATGCCTTGCATGCATAAATAAACAACTTTGTCTCGTGGCTTTTTGCAGTCATTAGTCGTTAGACGGAAAAAACAACAACGAATATCTGCAATGAGATTAAATACCATGGAAAGTATCTCAAGATGGGCCGCTTCTTGAATGTTTACTGGCAAGCACTTAAACAATTAATGTATAAACACCCACCTGACCTTTTTGTTTGCAACAAAAAAATTGCAGAAATAAATGCAAAGCGAATAGAAAACTTGTGTCCGATCTTTATTCGGCGTAAGCCCAAAGACTCTTAACGGTGTTCTTTCTGTAAAGTTCGTTTGTACAGCAGATGCTAAATACAGATAAAAGATATTATAAGCTATTAAGTTGTAATCTCGGCCGCTTGTCTGTTTGTATTTTGCATTGTAACAACGATACACGTAGAATGCAATCCGTTTACTGTGAACATTTATAAGCGCTTTTGTTTGCGCGTGCATTAAAAAGCCATAACAACAATTGTTTGAACAAAAATAGTGTTGCTAATAAATCGAAGACGAGAAGGAAGAAGTGTTGAGATGTTTCCCTGTTGGGATGGAAAATCGAAAGCTAGAAATTCCGCCGTAGTCGTTTAATGTCATCTGGTGACCTTTTTCGCTAGAGAATTCTTCGGGGTGGAATCCAATGGGCGATGAGGAGGTCGTCATGCATTTTGGAGTAGAAAATGGGAGGCAGTGATGATAGGTTGTGGATCGTTCAGATGAAACTCAAATCAGTACTGTTCAAATTGTTTAAGGAATGAATCCGTTAGGGATATTGAATAGGCCAGGCCAGGCCAGACAAGACAGGCTTTATAGAAGTTACCAGAGCAGTTAGATACAGAATTTTCCAGGTGCTCTTCCAGAGGTATACAATCGTTTGATGGCTCGGTCAAAAAAGCAAGCAAATATAACATCCCTCGACGTGGGCTGCAATCAAATCTTTTGGGTTATACAGAAAAGAAAATCCCCACGTCAGTCAGCCAAATAAGCAAAAACAATAATAACAAGCATATCATTTGTTTTAAACATTTTTTTTTTTACATCTAAGTGCATACAGAACATTGCAAAATCTTGCCCAAAATTTTAATCTGTCTTAACACAGAAATAAAAACAACGTATCTGGGACAGACTAGCAATTTTGATTGCTTGACATTAGTTTCATTTGTCCTTGACCTTAATGATAAGGTAATCTGTGACCTGAACGGTGTATGGATTTCCACATCAACATTTTCCACGGTATATCATCTTAATGATAGAGCGTTGCGCTAAACAGATTTCACTTTTCGTAGCGTTACCGAAACGATATTGCAATGAAAATCTGCATGCATCTGTCGAAACAAAAAGGCGAAGAACACCAGAGGAGTTGCATCCAAATTGCTGAATCTGCTTTGTAATACATAATTTTTGTTAATGACCTGAACGATGATAGCATCACAGCATTGTCTGTACTTCACGGTTCATGATATTAAGGGTACATCGATTTCAAAACCAGCAAAAAGTTGCGGTCTGATGCCTGTTTTTTTGCAGATGGTTCATACCTTCCATCTGCCAAAAAGCAAGCTACAACTTGCTGCCTGTGTTGGAGGACACTTTAAAAGTAGTACTGCCATGAAAATAAAACGCGTCCTAGTTAAGATACATACATTCACTGTAAAATCAGGTGTTTTTCTGTTGTGTTTCTAATTTACTGAGACATGGATTGAAAGACCCACCTTAAAGCACCCACACCAGCCTCTTTTCCCACGAAACGCTGGCATCTTTTTCTGTTGTGCCCGATAGAATCGATGAAGTGGCGTCTCCTTTTGATAATTAGTACCGCTTGCGCCTCCTCGAGCAGCACCCACCAATGCACCGAAATTATAGCCAATTATGTTATTATTATTGTAATTTGTATTGTTTGTGTTGAAAGCGACATCGGCGGCGACACCGTTGCATCGCTTCTCATTAACCACATGTGCTGTTGTTACTTCTGCTGCTGCTGCTGATGATGATGGTGGTAAAGTCAATGATGATGATGATGCAGTCTCTGTCGCAGAACTGTTTCGAAACGGGGGCAATCTATTCCAGCAATTCAATTCGGGCAAATGCGACCGCAAGCTGGACAGATTGAAGCATTGCAAATAATCGCTGGAAGCTTGATTGGCGCCGATGGATTCGTCGTTGATGGCGACGGAGGAGATGTTGATGTCCAACGATTGATTCTGATGGTCCAATTGGGAGGAGATCGTGTTAATTTCGGACGAAGAATCCTCGTCGCGATTAACACAACTGATCGGGCACGATGGTAGTGTCTGTAAGGATGATAACATAGAATTAGTAATTAAATCAGAAATTGATCGTAAGTGTATTCCAAGTTGAAATAAAACTGTTATTGGTTCAAAAAGAACAAAAGATGCTTGTCAGATTCGCTTTAAACAAAAAGCAACACTTGCCATGTTTGACGCAAATCGTACATTATTGCACTAAGTTCCAAACCAACTTTCAGCATGCGTACATTCTCCAAAGCTGCCGACATTATTACCAACCATTGTAGCATAAACCCAATTTGCAAATGCATGATTCGATATAATTAATTCCCCTAAGATTAGGTTTTTTACATGATAGAATGACTTTTGACTAGAATATATATATATATATATATATATATATATATATATATATATATATATATATATATATATATATATACACTTAATTATTAATTTATTTTTTAGGAAGAGCAGCACGGAAGCGCGGAAGAACACGTTGAACAAAGACAAGTAAAAGAAAAAGCGCAAGAGTACGCAATCGACATCTACGTGGGTCTCAAGCAAGCTCAACAAGGTATACATACTTTGATATATTTACTAGGATAGATACACTGGGGGTAGATATACTAAGGGATAGATAAACCAGAGGGTAGATATACTAGGGGATAAATATAGATATACTAGGGGATAAATATAGATATACTAGGGGATAAATAACCCAGAGGCTACATGTACTAGGAGGTAGAAATACTAGGGGATAGATAAATCAGGGGGTAGATGTACTAGGCGATATATAAACCAGGGGGTTGACATACTAAGGGATAGATATACTAGGGGATAGATAAAGAGATAGATATACAAGCATTAAGATAGACATACTAGGGTAAATATCCCAGGATATGTATATATATTTCTATATCTATCTATATCTATCTATCTATACATATATATATATATATATATATATATATATATCTGTCTATATATCTATCTATCTATCTATCTATATATATATATCTGTCTATCTATCTATCTATCTATATATATATATATCTGTCTATCTATATATATATATCTGTCTATATATCTATCTATCTGTCTATATATCCATATATATCTGTCTATATATCTATATCTGTCTATATATCTATATCTATCTATATATCTACATCTATCTATCTATATATCTATATCTATCTATCTATATCTATCTATATATCTATCTATCTATCTATCTATCTATATATCTATATATATCTATATATATATATCTATATACATACATATATATATATATATATATATATATATATGTATTTTTTTTTATATATTTATATTTTTCAGGAAGAGCAGCGACGAAGGCGCAGTAAAACATGTTGAACAGTGACAAGTAAAAGAAGCGCAGGGAAGAGAGGCACGCAATCTAAATCTACGTGTTTTGCAAGCATCCGGGCAAGGTGGCGAAAATCATACAACTGTTTCACACCTGTTGCCAGGTGAATTGGCCAAGCTCGCGGCGTGAATGAAAGCGGAAAGCCGCTACAAAATACAGAAGTGCGAAGGGTGATGCTATCTCTTTTAGAATGGAAAACTAGCAAAAGGCCCTTTTCAGGGCCACACACAAAAATCCAAAGAGAGTAAAATGAATTCAAAATTTTCGAAACTACAAATTTACATAATTTTATTAACATGATATATACATACATACATACATACATACATACACATATATATATATACATTTAAATATATATACATATATATATATATATACATTTAAATATATATATATATATATATATATATATATATATATACATTTAAATATATATATATATATATATATAAAAGCTATAAATGGTAAGAAATAAAACTAGGCAAAAGTAGCCCAGAGTGGGATATCGAAAAAATGGTGTTAAGGCTACCAAGGGTATTTACACACACCATACCCAGGCTGGTGGAAGCCTGTTAGCATTACGTAAGGATTTCGAGAGAAGAGTCCTTAATGATGACACGAGGAGCCTAGCGGCAGATTCCAGAATACTAATTAGTGAGGAACGCACAGCGGATAGAGTAAGTGGGAGTTGGGGAACCGCAAGGTGTTTACGATAAAACTTGTAACTTAATTATCAAACCTATTTGACCCAATATCCATCAAACGGTCACATTAGGGCATGAAAGCCTAATTTCACCACAACAACCCCCGAGAATAATGAGTAGCCAGACTCACTGACAAAGCTGTAGCTCACCAATCCTTTGATTTCACCGCCGGATGAAAGTGGCTGTTGCAAATATTCACCAAAACTATGAAGGATCTCATTATCGCATCGGTGGCATCCAGCAAACATACCAGCGGAAAGAATCAATACAATGCAATGCATTCGAGAGTGATTGTCATATTGATTCGGAGGCATTTCTCATCTTCGATTCATCCACCGACGAGAGCCTCTGCAAGTCGTTCACCTGCCGCAATCCATGTTGTTACTGGTCCGTACGACGCAAGTGAAGGTGAAGTGCAGATTATTCATAAAACATGATAAATGTTTTGGCCATCGTTCGTTAACAATCTGTGGAAATTATCTTTTACCATGCGGCCGGCCACCGAGTGACCATGGTGCAGAGATGCAGAAATTTTGTGCTCATAGGTGCAGAGTAGCCGATGGCGTGTAATAATGAAGGCGTTAATGACCTTTATGGCACTTTATAGCTGTAGTTTTGCCGACGCACCACCACGCTGGTGCTTTTCACTTTAAGCTTGCCAAACCGACGAAAATAATCTGTTCGGCGCCAACTATCGCATATCGAAGGTGTATCTAATGTAGGCTTCAAGAAAAGATTGAAGATTTTTAGATAATGGTTTGAGACTTGTGTGTACGACTCCCTAACGGCGGCTAGTTCAGGAGCTTGTGCTCGCCATGGGAGAAGAGTTTCACTTCCCGAGAAAATGAATGAACCTGGGTAAGTGGTTTCTCACAGGGTAGCGCAATGTTTGGTCATTTTTCGACAAGGAGTCAGCTCAGAGAAGATTTTATAATATAAGAGCTCATATAAAACACTTTCGGGAAGCAACGACATTATGAGACTTGAAACTTTTCAAATCGACACAAGAATGATATATCTGATGACGTATCTCTGCACCCTGTGACTTGGTACACTCACAAATAAGCAGCACACAGCTTGAAATAAAATAATAATTGCATTTTCAAAATTGAAAAGGAGAACTAAAATAGGGAAGCCAATGGATTTCTCCGCAGTATATTACATGAATCGTGTTGAGTCCTTCTCATGACACAAGGCTATAAAATTAGTTATTAATAATTTCAGTTTTCATGGCGTAGCGATAGCAGCGACTGTTGAGCAGTTTTTGTGTGCTAAATACGTGCCCTTGCCGGTGGAGGCTAGTGCGATAGCGGTGTCGCTATCGTTTAGCAATTTCAACGTTGGCTGTATATGAAGCGGCACCGAAAAAGGGAAAGTGTGTTGTCATACGGTTTTCGTTGTTTTGAATGTTTTATTCCTTTTTTTAGTAATTTTAATGGACACTTTTGATAATATCAATCGATTTGAGGTGTTTCCATTATAAATTGCAACGTGCTGGGACTGGCACGTTTTTATATCCCATTGTTGGATACACAATTTGCTATGAAATTTAGATGATAAAAATCTCTCCGACTTTCTCTATTGAAATTTAATACACCAATAATAGTAAATGAGTAGTATGCGCGAATAAATGAATTTCTAGGGTGGCCTTTCGCCCTTGCTGGACCACTTGACTCCAGTTGGGCTTGTCAGATATCGATGCTGTGTTCTGGGGCACACTCTTTAATGGTCTACCGCGAGCAAATCCGCATCATATAGACGGTTTGGATCGCTATCATTTATTGGGTCGGAATGTCCTCTTCGCTTTGGAAGTCAGAAAAAAATCGCAAGGTAATTCTCTACATTTATCGTTTATTTTCAAGTAATTTCCTCAAACAATATTATCATTTGTTGAAAAAAGTTCGTAGTAACGTAAGATAAATTATTTGAAATACATTTTTTTTGTATTTCTGTTTAACATTACACTAATAGGTATCTAACACCTGACAACGGAAATGATTAACATATGAGCAGAGCTAAGTAATCACTGAAGACTTACTTCCTTTTCGGTAGCACTAATTGACAATGAGATTTAACTTTGTGCGAGCATCAACAACATTCACTTGAATGCTTGTCGCTCAACAATCAACATATTAACAATCATCGCTTTTCTACCACCATCCATCATATCTGAAGACGACACTCATAGGAAAAAAAATTTCATGAAGATCTCTGAACGATCATTGATCTTCGATGTTGTTGTTGTTGTTGTTGAAGAGTCCAGGAAGAAAAAATCTAACCATTCGTTCCTCTTTCGCCCCGCATTGAGATGCAATGAGTTGCAAAGTCAACTCTTCTCATCGTCGTTGTGTAGTGTACACAACACTTTACACTTTCCATGTAAGAATGCAAAGTGAATGGGAGCTTTGCATCTTAACATCGAAACAAGATAAATCCCAAGTGACTGACGTATTTGATGCAGCCCAAGATCATTCCCACTACCCAATTCACGTGTGATCACACATGTGTTATGACTGCAAATATATGCAAGTTGCCAAGCATAATATCAAATGTTACACAACACTGAACGGCGGCGGTGTAACAAAAGTTCGTATCTGGAACGAATCTGATTGTCTCTCCGTGGAATGATTATCATTTTCTTCTGCGTTTCCATCATATACTGTTAAGTTGTTGTTGTTTTTTATCTTCATTTCTTTCGATTCATGTGTGCTTGCCATCTATGATTGCATATTCACCCCAGTTTCTCACGACATTGAATAGAAATTTAAATATTGACATTAGTTTGTATGTTTTGTTGATTTCAATGAAGGTTATTCTGCTATTAACAGATGCATATTTACTTTTAGATTGTTTCAATTGATTCAGACAGATAAAAAGTAGTTACTGTTCATGAATTATAGATTTATATTTTATGGATGGAACAGTGAAGGCGAAACACAATGATCTTCAAGTCAGGTCGTGGCAATGATCAATGGTTTTCGGTTGTTAATTAATTCAATTAGATTTTATTTTAAATATAAGATCTAATTAAAGTGGTTTCCGTGTCCAAAATCACTGAAGGACCGCTATTCCTATTTAAAAAAAACTTTAACGGAAACAATGGTTGCTTATTTATTGATTTAAATATTATGTATCTAACAAGGAGAAGGCACGGCATCGTCCTCTCAGATCTCGATGAAATTTGGCACAGAAGTAGAAGACGTCAAGGATATTCGATCCTGAAAATATTAGACCACAACACTCCCCGGTTTTTAAGAAAAAGAGCGTCTAAAGTTTTTAGCGTCGCTTATGGATTAGTAAGTTTTTGCATCTGACAAAAGCGGTGCTGTGTAGGAAGCAATGCGACTAGCTCGCGATCATGAGGTCGTGTGTTCGATCCCCGATCGATATTGTTTTTTTTTTGAATGCTTGCCGTCGCCGTGTGTTCGATCCCCGGTCGGTATTGTTTTATTTGGATAATTGGGAATGATATAAGTTTATGGTAAATAAGCAATGTTCAACTACAAATACATTTATTTTTAGAAATCAGCAAATTGTTGCTTTCTATTATTTTAAGGATCGAATATCCTTGACGTCTTCTACTTATTTGCCAAATTTCATCCAGATCTGAAAGGACGATGCCTTGCCTTCTCCTTGTAAGATACATTCTGCTTCGAGCATAAAAAATGTCAGCCTATTTGATAGTGAGAAAACAGTTTATTGCAATCTTGTCTCACCTAATAAAATGATGACATTTCTTTCTTATCTCAAAAATCAGAATGACACAAAATGTTTTATGCAACACAAAACAGAGAGATTAGATCCATCCATCTTTTAAAAAAAATCCTTTCCTTCCCAAACAATCTCTCTTTTCACCTTTCATATTTCTGGTCGATCTGCACGCACCACAACTAATTTATGGCCAATTTAAAGACAATATAGCTTCACATAATGACGCATGTGTGACTGCGTGACAATTTTAAATGAAATTATCACTAGACCATATCATTGTGGCACTGTTAAATTTTAATAAGATTTATTAAAAGGTGTTTCGTAAGAAACAACAGCAAATTACGGTCAGCACGTATCAAAGTTTCGAAATACAACAAGTAAAAAGAGAAAAACGAAATGAACAATGAAAAAGATGACCATATTTAATTTTAATAAAATTTTCACAAGTGAAATGGTTGCACGATTCATGATGAAATTTAAACTGAGAGAATATATATATATTTTTTATAAATGCACAGTGCTACAGTGCATATATAATTTTAAAAGTATGACGTGAGATTTTGGATGAAGATATTTTTCATATTTATGAATCTGTTCTTTTGCTTTAGGTTGATTTGTGTTGTAACCAAGTGACCTGGTTAAATTTCGGTTTATGTGCTTAGAATTCATACTTGGAACTTGTATACTTGATAATAAATATGGAAAAGGGTCGCCTAAAGTAGATTACCTCGTTTTGACATAAAAAAACCTATCCCGTTGGCTTCTTCATAAATTTGTGACTAATAGTGGCACCCAATCATTCTTAAGAGGTCTTTTAAATATTTTTTGAGCCGATCTAAAATTTTACTCGTACGAGATGGCATTTTTAAGGCCCCCAAAAAATAATTGAAGCTCCCGATTTTAGCTTGTTTTTTTTTTAATTTGTCCCATTTGTCCATTTTTCCCATATAATCAATGTACATATTTTTTTTAAGAGAAAGATAGTCCTCAGACCAACGCCGGAAGAAACAGGGACTCCGAAACCAAGAAGCGCTCTTCTTCCAGGTCAGTTATCAATTTTAGGTGCGTGGTGTTAGATATTTGAGAAATGAGCGAACCGCGAAAAGCCTTGATGGATTCGCAATAAGTGAAATTTCAAAGGCTCGAAAATTTAAATAAATTATTGTGATTAAATGAGAAGGAAATATCGTATATATATCGTATATATATCGTATATATGTAACGGGACACACACACATTTCACATAGCGAACGATAAACACTTGCGAAAAACTTCCTTCGTAAAAACAATATGAGAACCACAATCTCCTTACTTACAAATGTGTTTAGAGAACACTCATACATACGAGGTCTGTTTGAAAAGTATCGCGGATTTCGAATATCCGCAGGCTCCGTTTATTCGATTTTCGATATTTTTGTGGCGTTATGTTGGTACTCACATATGCTGACAAGTTCGGCCATTTTGAATCTTCAGTTAATTTTTGACAGCTATTTTGCTTGGACGTGTTTTGGCTTGTCTTCGATTTTTGTCTATTCAAAAAAATAGATCAAAGAATCTGTATCAAATTTTGTGTGAAAAACAGCTTTAAGTGCGCGGGCGTATTCCGAATGTTGACCGTGGTATATGGTGAAGCTACCTTGGACCAAAGCAACGTTTACCGGTGGTAAAAACTGTTCTCAGAGGCCCGAAAAGATGGGAACGACGAACAGTGTGCCGACCGCCCGAGCACGTCAACGACAGACGAAAACATTGATCAACAAGGATCACATATATTTTCTGGCTCAACTTTTTTGTGGAACCGAACTGAACTAAATATTTGTTGAAATTCAGCTTATTTGTTCAACTATCCGTATACCAAAATTGACTCAGTCGTCTCCATTTCAAACAAGGGAGTATTATTGAATAATATGATAACAATACAGGTATTAAACTTTGACTGATTGATTCCAAAATCTCTCTTTCGTCTAAAGAGGCTGAATTACGCAACAGTTCGCTAATATCCCAGCAAACAATTATATATATTAATGGACCGCTCATAAACAAATCTCCGGATGGAACAATGCACACCGGTCAGCCTATTCGATTTATTGGGTTTTGATACATCAAAAACATTGATTGATTTCAGCGTAGGTAGCCACAGTGCGCCATAACTAAATTTTCTGCACACGTTTATGGTAGCAAGTGATCAGCAACGAACCAGCCCAACAAACACAACAATTCGCTGTCATGAAAAGATTAAACAATAAGCAAGCTAATACATCTTATGAACAGTGGTCGCAAAAAATAACTCTCAGAGGTTACTTACTTCTTCGAGTCAAAAATAAGTATATTTCACTTTGCACCACCAAAAGTTTGTTGACTTTTATACACATATAACATTGATAATTTATCATGTAGCAGTTCTTTTGCGTTCGGGGAAAAGTGAAAAAAGTTTGATGGATCTTTCATGTCGGTCGTTATATGAATATATTTATTATTTCAATGGTATTTTTTTTACCTGAATCGTCAATCGATTAAAGACCTTATACCTATCTATTATTTACTTTCTCTGCCTGAGAAGAAGCAATCGATGGTTATGACCACCATTAATATTTGATGCTGGCGGCATTATTTGATATGGAAATGAATGTTATAAATGTGGGCGTTGGAAAATTCGTCGCCACACGCACACACATACAAATATCGAAGATTAAAGATGCATTTTGCAATATTGGAAAATATTAACATTGATGCAATGTTTAAATGTGGTTTGTATTTATGAATGTTAGATGGGGCGATTTGTTTATGAGAAAACCGGCGCCTCTTCTGTCGGGTGAATCGTTAACTAGTCAGGTGTATAATTTAATTAATTTTCATAAAATATCATCGTAAACGGGGGCCAATTATATCTATGTATACATATAGCTCTTCTGTTGCATGGCGGGAAACTTGTTAGGGAGGTTGACGGCGCCGTCAAGTTAGGTGTGACTATGGTAAAAGGTTGATGCTATGTTTTATTTTGAATTATTCAATCAACAAATTATATATATATATAAATTAAAAAGTGTAATTTAATCAATGAATTCGTTTGTATTAAAAGGCAAGAGACCTTGACATATGATTTTTGTGTGAAAAAAATCTGTTGAATTTGCATGTGGTTATGAAATAATTTAGTTTGATTTTTAGGCGATTATTGAGATTCACTTTTGGGTGGAAATTTAGAAAAAATCGGTGAATATTACGCATAGTTTAGCTGAACATTTTCAGAGAAGTTGAAGAGATGCCGATGAAAAAACTAGCTTGAAAATGGGTTTCATGTCTTGTCATCTAAAGCTCATCAACACATTTAGCCGAGCTGAGCTCTTCACAGGACACTCAGACAAAATGTTCAAATGAATTCCTGAATACCTTTTGTATTTAGAAAATAAGTATTATTTAACCCTAACCTACCAAAGTAATGAGATTTTCTTAGAAACAGTACACGAAGCAAAATCATTAATTAAAACACAAAAAATCCCTACCAAACTTCAGAGATGGTACAATAATGAATCACCACAAACAGCTCGACAAACTAAATCTAAACATCTAGCATGAAAAAAATATGCAATATGTCGATAACCCATCATTTTTTCCATCTTGCATTTTCATTGAATCTAATTCACGACAGGGAGTCTGCCTTCTAAAAATATATATATTTAATTTCAAATTCGCGAGCAAAAAACCCCACAAACAAGATGTGCACGTATATATATTTTTTCGGTATGCACCTGACCCATATTCACAGCCAGCTAGCTAGCTAGGAAAGTATCTCGAAAACTAGCTAGTTTGTCAGTAGGTCAGCATCATCATTTCGTATTGATCTCTGTTGTATAAATAACAATAGGTTGGCTTGAGTGGGTTATTCTATGGATTCTATACCGTGACGAAACAACAAGAAATTAACCACCAAGTAACTGAGGAGGTCAGATTTGTTAACCAAAAAAAAGATACATGACTTCTGCATTTGAATCGGTTAAGAAAAGTTCAGATTGCGTAAGTTTTGTTGGGAGCTGCTCGTGCTGATTAATTGTTAATTGAATAGTTAACATTTGTGTTGTAAACCTTTTGAATAGTAGATGTCTTTGTTTTTGCCGGACAGGCACAGGCAAGTGATTAATTAATTGATGTATTTTTGGTGTGCATTAAAAAGGATTTTCATGTTCGATTCGTTTTGTTGGAAAATTCCAATTGTTGTATGATGAAACTTGAGGTAGGTTTTTAAATGTTATTTTTGCGAGATAGCGGAATAGAAAGCGAAAGAATGAGGGCAAGTTTTTTGAAATGATATAGCACTGAAAAAGGAAAGGCGAAGCTAGTCATGCCTGATTAGAGTTTTTATTTTCAAATACGATAATAAATCAATGCATGTGAAAAACTGTTCGAGGAATTCAATCCGAATTCGCATAAAATACTATATTTACCAAAACTGCAGAAGAATGTAGGATTTATTTCCAAGAAATCTTTCCAAAAACATCTACTTTCATCTTATTGTATCGGTTATTCGAACAAATCATCGACTTGATTTATTTAGGGTTTTTCCTTTCTTCTAAAATTTTTCCTATTTGTAGAAATCATTTGTTTACCAATTTTTTTTGATCTTGGAATTTCTTCCAAAAAATCAAGGATATTTTTGGAGTTATTTTAGAAACAATTTAGTAACCATGAAGTTTTCCACGCCTTTCAGTTACCAACATCTATCAATTTTTCTAGTAGGTTTTTTTCTTACAAAAGAACGGCACGACATGATAACCTCAGATCAGGATGAAACTTCAATTGTAAGTAGAAGACGTTAAAAGTGTTCACGGTCTATACTATTAGGAAGAAAATCATCTTCATGCTATGTACAGCTTTGAGATGTTTTCAAAAGCGCGAATCATAATCACGTATTTTTGTACTCTACGCAAAATTTTCATTTGCAAAATAATTTCCATTCAAAATTCCCGTAGATATTCTACCTTCAAAACTATTCGTAGAGTACTCAAGTCATTATATGAAATGGTCATATTTTTTATAAAATTGAAACTAAAATAAACTTTGCCTTGAAATTATTTGAACTTCATACTATAAGTAATCGCAAGTGACTTTTCCCGTTTTACTAAAACGACCGTACAATTTTCATTTATCGAATGCCTGCACACTTGAACGAATTGCATTAGAACTTGCATCGCTGCACTTTTTACTGCTGGTAACTTATGGTCAATAATTCGATTCCTAAGAAACGCTCACGGCATCTTAGATTTGTTGTGTGCGGGTGAAATGCATTCAAGTGTTTCAATTGTGAAATTAGGCTAACAACTGTGGTAACTGCATTTTAATTAGAATTTAATCAAAAATATAATTGTGATTAACATGATTTAAATCAAAATTAATCGTAACGGACGGATTGAGTTTAATCTGAAAATAGTTGAATGGACACAATAATTGGTTTGAAATAGGCTCAAGAATTCGACAAGGAATTTTTGATGTCGTTTGTCGGCATTAAGAAGTTCATTGATGCCGGGAAAGTTATATTCAAGTGATAAGGTCGTTAATAAAAATGAAAATTTAAAACAACAAAAACATTCACGGTAAAAAAAATTCCAGTGACACAAAAGAACATTTTTTATCGAAAGAAAATTTGTTGCAAAACGAAAACATTTTACAATGTTGTATTATTGTTGCAATCACTATTATTGTTGTTGGCTAACATTACGATAGAAATCATAGAAACTAATTGAACTCGATCGTCGCAATCTATCTATATTCGTTGCAATCTGTGTGTAAGCCAATCTGAGCGCATTTCTAATTGGGCAACATTATTTGATCGTGGCTAAACCAAAAAGAAAATTAGCCAACATTTATTGATTTGTTTCGAGTAAATACACAAGCGTTGTTTTTTTCTGCCTTTTTGAAATGTTTGCCGCTTGAGTTATTTCGGCACAGATACTCGTAGATAGATATTGTTCATTGAACAATAGATAGATATTTCAACTAGGCAAATATTTTGCGTGTTCTCGAAAAATGTCTGGCGGCTTTGGTGTGAAAGTCAACAAGATATCAGTATTGGCGATATTTATTTGGCACAATCAAAATAATAGTGATAAATGGAAATAATGATACAATCTACGGCGATAAAAATATATTCATATTTATGCATATATATGTTCACACGACATTTGATTCGTTTTCGCGTCAATTGAACTTTTAAAAAAAAAATATTTAAATGACAAAAAACTTGTTTTTACCTGCTCAAGGACTAAAAGATAATCGGGCGTTCAGAATACCTTTGAAATGCCAATACGTCTTTTACCTGTAATAACATTTTCGATACGGAAGTCGCAAACAACATTTTTATATGCAGTTCGTGGATGAGAATCCTTTGAATGTTGCCATATCAAATCTCTGTCACTTCGGCTAGATTATCACTTCCGCTAGATGGTCACTTTTCGGTATTCCAACACAACATTTTTCATTTTCTAACGTTGTTCTTCGCGATGTTTAGCTTCCATTATTGTTTTGCCCAGCTTAAAGTTCTTGAAAGCTGTGTGCAGCGGTTGAGTATAGAGAAGTAGAGTCTTCCAAATCTATATTATTTATTATGTGGACAGTTTACCAAGTGAAAGTACTTGACGATCGTTAGCTCGTACTCAAATGCTCACATAAAAGTTAGTGTCCTTCCCAAAAATGATGCACTATTTTTAAAATGCAACGCTTCAAGAATATCAAAAAACATATGCTTTTTTTTATTAAAAATATTGTTATTGGAAGTTTAGCTTCCTTTACGGAGGTTCTAATAAAAAGTGAGCGAGAGGAGTGAGCCCAGAAAAAGCGTACCGAACGAAAAAGCGAACGGAAGTTTATCTTAAAATTCAAAGTGAGCACAACACATATAAATATATAAGAGTAGAGCGGCTGGTTCAGTGAGCAGAGCGCCCGACTCTTGCTCTCGAGGTAGAAGTTTCAAATTCCCACTCCTCCTGTTTTTTTTACTTTAAGTTACTTTGTGTGAATAAAAGCAATAACAAAATTCATATTTTGTGATATAATATGCAACCTAAATTTTTGAATTTGTCACATTAATTCCTGAATTTTTCCTGCATCACTACCACAGTGCCTCACTGATGTTTTTTTATATTTATTACTTTAATACAACCCCTCATAAATAATCATCATTCTGTTATCAATAACCATCCTATCCAAGTTGTTGAAATATGTGTACGTGATTCATAAATATGGCAAAATTGTTTTAGCCCATAAACAATTTCTTTGGGTCTAAAAAAATGTTTTTTCTGTCTTAGGTTATATTTTTGCCGTCGCTCAACATGGTTTTGGTCCAAAAAAAATATTTTTGGTTGACCTACCAATCTATTTTTATAGTTAATTCAGTCTCGTAAATAAATTTTACTGATTGAGCTAATTTTTGTAAGCCAGCAACTGTTCTTTAGTCCAGCAAACACTTTTCTGCCCAGAAAATGCATCTATATCACCCCAGAAAATTTTTACCAACCCAGAAAATTTGCTGACTATTCTAGCGTATATAAAGGCGAAAAATAAAATAGGTACTTCATTAAAATATAATAGAAACTACTACTACTATTATCATGAAAAAGACTGTTATGCCGACAAAAGATCTTTTATAATCAACCACTGACCTAAATTTCAGCCATTTTAGTTTTACGAAATTCCCGAAAGTCAGATTAAACGTAAGTATTTTCTGCATCAGGATTTTTTTTCGATTAAGATTATCAGATTCTTTGTAAATTTCACAGATAATGAAAGTTATTTTCCACAAAAAGAGAAATTTCCCCGAGTACTCTATTGAATAAAAATTTGAAACCTAAAATTTATTTCAATTAAAATTTTCAAGACAAAATAAATTGGTCTGTCAAAAAATTGATACACAAGTAAAAGTATTTCTTGAGGGTGAATTTAATTAAATTCACTGCGGATCCAGTAAAATTCCCATCTGCAATTATTCAATCAAAAACCCATTTTACTCCTGAAGATACATATGTAATTATTGTTCTGTCAACAACCATCATCCTCTCTATCCAAACTTATGCGTGATTCATACATATATGCGATATGTGATCGGTGGCAATCACATGTTGGTGGTAGGTACCTTTTGCGAACACATCATAGAGTTCCTAGTTGAAACCAGTACGTTACGTATGAGAAAGACGCGGAAGCCATTTGAGGCCTATTAATGGGAGCCAACCGTATATAGTCAAAGTGCCATTAGACATGCAATCGTGGTAACAGGTTATAATTATCTAGTATACTCATAATTGCTGTAGCTAGTTGACGAGAATTAATTTTAACAATAATAAATACAAGATGGCTAATGAGATGTGAAAAGGGTAAATACGGTTAGGAATTAATTCGTGTTGAGGTGATGACAAAGTGCTGTGAGGAGAGCAGTTATTTTTTCAAGCGCTAAAGACATGATAGCAGGTAGAAAAGCAAAGTGTCCTTGAGTTTGAATTATACTGGCTACGGAAATGGCAAGGTGGTGAATCGAGTGTGAATAAAATAAAAAGTATATTTCTAGGAATTCCACTTATGGATTTATTTTAGTCGGAATGTGAATGGAAATGTCAATATGCTCTACGTTGTTATCCATATGAAGCAGACTGATATTTTTCTGCCCAAATTTTATTTTCTATATTAATTTTAATCAATGAAAGTAATTAGTCCCGTTTGCACTTCAAACCACTTTATGTTGGCTTCCCACGGCGTGATTTTCCTCGCCGCATCAACAGACCGTAGAAATTGTGATGCAAGTTGGTAGGTTTTATCTACTGCAATTCGATAGCTTCACATCAAATTATGGAAAATGTACTATCATTTATTTGATATTATAATCGAGAGTTATTGAAGACAACTTCTTTTTGAAACTTTTCGGTACAAAACAAAAGATATGCGGAAGAAAAAGGTCAAATTTTTGTCACTTGGATTGCCAGCAATATTTTTATGAAAGGCGGAGACGATTTGATGATTTATTATCAAGAAATTTCAACAAGTCTTCTGGAAAGTTTAATCGACCTTTTCAACACAAATTTGGAGGCCATGCTTTCGAAATAAAATTAAGTTTCAGTAAAATTAAACCAATTCTCGTGTGAATTCTGTATGCCATACATTCTAACAAGGAAACACCTGGCATGGAATTTATTTATAAAATTTACAAATCTTTTTTTTGAATAAATTTGACACCGTATTTTTTTGGATCAAGCAAGTGCTACGATGATGAAATTTAGTGAAACAAGTCCTCGATGGGTTGCGCATTGAGAATTTTTGTAACATTTCAGAAATTCTTAAATAAATATGAACGGCAGATATCAATCACCGTAAAAAAACTTGTATGTTGGCTAAACAGAAAGTGCCTAATTAAGGGACCAAGAATACCATGAATATTCCTGCCACTTGAAACAAACCCAAACTATTATTGGTATTGATAGATTCAGGGACAATCAAATGATTCTGCACCAATGTCCGCATTCATGTAATTAAAATTGCATAGCTCTTAACAACATTTTGATATGTGGGAACACTTTACTAAATATTTGCACCCGAAAAAAACTTATCTTAGATTATAGATACTTAATCTTGGATTACAATCAAGCCATTTGAATAAAACAAAGCCTCGGTGATTACACAAAAAATAAATGATCTTGATTTGATTAAGAACCTATTATTCAAAGGAATGTCTGCCAGGCTTATTTCACACTTACCGTCCCGCCGCTATTGCCAACATTGTTTCCATCGGCAGTCGCAGCAGCAGCACCACCATCAGGTAGTGCTGAACTTATTTGATTTTTACACGAATCAATCATTTAGGTGGCTACCACCGTCACCGGCGTGGCAAGGTTTCACCTTTTTGCCAATGCAGCAAATCTCTGCGCAACTCTCGGTACGTACTTTTCAGACGATCGGACCGTGGAAGAAATAGAAACTCTTCCGCATTCACTGATCTTAAGACACACTGACCAGAATTTATACACTTGCACATATGGCAGCATAAATTCACATGGCCGTCAATATATCAATATTATGCTTCTTCTGGGCAAAACGACAACTAGTTTCTGCATTAATATTCAGTACTAGTTGACGCAGGGTTTAGGCCGTGCAATAAGATTGAAACACGCGCACTCCTGCGGAGATTTATGCACCCGCGACAGCACACGTTGTCGCCGATCACGATCACCTACTTCGACAATCTTGTTCACCTAATAATCGTTTTTCCATGCAATTCACCTGCACACATTATATCGCTCCTTGAAGCACCTGAGAAATTGTGCACTTCTACGTAAAAAGATACCGAAGACTGGACTTGACAACACACACACCTCGCGATCGAAAGCGATATCACTTTGATACTGATCAGGCCGCGACTATCTGCGACAATTTTTGGCGTAGTATCTTTTTGCATCCGAAAAGATGAACACTCAACTAGTTTCAGGTGTGAGTATTCTAATTTCATATATAAATATATTCTGGCTTGATAACATCATATTCAGAAGGGAAAAAAACAGATCGGTCATCCAAAAAAAACACGACAAGACAGGCGGACAATAGATAAGGTATCTAAAGTCTGGTTTTCAACTGACTAGGAAGCTTTTGGGACGAATTTAAATTTTGCGCGACGAAACGTTCGCGACTCGAGCCAAACGACAACTAAGATACAACGTTTTTGACGATTCTGCGATATTTTTCCTTGCATAATTGCTGCATAATTTTCGTTTTTTTTTGTGCAGAATGTGGATTACAAGGAGTTTTGGTACGAGCGAGCGATATTTTAAATGTCGGAAACACAGAGGAACCAGTTAATTTGCAAATTGATGCGATAAAATCAATTTTTAAGTAGCAAATTGGCGATTCAATCGACTTTTCAACATTTTCAGGGTGACTTCGCCCATTTTGTGGTTTTTTGTTGTTGTTCGATGGATGTTTAAGATATAGATGCGACCGATGACATTTCGAGATGATAGATTGATAAAACGTGGTAGCGATTAACACAAGGTTCTTTTTTGAAGTAGGAAGGAAAGTAGATTGGGTGGTCAGCATGCCGTCTGAACAATTTTGGTTAGTGATTTTGAGCTAAATTTGCGAATTGAGGTGATAGCCTCGATCAGAAAGAAGATAAGCTTTAAAAGGTCTCGAAATGTTTAATGATATCAATATTGAATATTTTACAGATGCAATGAATGTTACATAATCGAAGCGTAACATATTCCATTATAATAAATATTCATGTGTCCACAATAAATGATTAGACGCCTTAAAAATGAAACAATAGTTACATTTTCTGGCTACATATTTGAAATGAGATTGAGAGAGTAATGTTTTCAATCATCTACCTTTCCCTTTCTTTCAACTATGCTAAGTACAAGGTAAAAAATCCAAAAGTGTTCTTTTTCAGCTGTGAATAAATAGTTATAAATCAGTTGCTGTTCTAAGTTTACCAAGAGTGTTTCTAACGTGAATTTGAGTTTTTATGTAGCATTACAACACTGTGAAGACATGTAAGTGTGTTTTTTGAGAGTTTTGAAATTTTGTCGATCTCTAAAATGCCCCGTAGAAAAAAACTAAGTGATGTTTAAAAACATAGAATTGTACCCTTTCTTTTGAGATCCTTCGTGGAGGGATCTCACCGCTAATTGTCCAGAAAAAAACACTTTTCCCCGGGTATTCATTTGCTACTGGGGGTTTTCAGTATCTTTCGCATGATTTTTCGCAAAGAATTCGATTTTTCTGCCACTGATTCACCTGTAAACAGTTGGCAAACATTGTATCCTTTCTTTTGAGATCCATTTTGGAAGGATCTCATCGCTAGTTGTCCAGAAAAACGCACTTTTCCCCGAGGGATTAACTTGCTACTTGGGGTTTTCTCTTTTCACTATCTTTCGAATGATTTTTCGCAAAGAATTCGATTTTCCTGTCACTGATTTAACTGTAAACAGGCGGCAAACATTGTATCCTTTCTTTTGAGATCCATTTTGGAAGGATCTTATCGTTAGTTGTCTAGAAAGACCATTTTGCGCACGTTGTTCATTAACTTTTTTCCGGATGACCTTTACCATATAATATTATAACCAATCTGATCTGTATTGCAATTTCGCAAATGATTTTTAACATGGCGATCGGTTGCAAAGGAAACATGAGCATGCGTCAGACGACTTTTTTCTATAAAAAATGTTAGCCATTTTCGTCATGAAAAACAAAGTGAATTTTCGTAAAATTATCATGAGGAATGGTTAAAAAAAGGCGAAGCTGTTTTTCCAAGCAGCAAAGGACTTGTTGAAATTTTATTCACTGATTGTGGACAATTGATTTTGATATGGGCTGTTTAATTTGAAAGTTAGGATCGTCGTTAAGTCGTTGGTTGTATGGAGTTCAAAAGGGGCCTTAGAGCGCCTTTCATTTTTTCTATTTCCATCTAGCAGAACTGAGTGCAAATTCGATCAAAATAAATTTCGTAGACACCTTTTATGTGTTGAATGCGAATAGGGCAGTTCCAACAAAGTTAAAGAGAGACAATTAACAGAAGCAAATCAACATTCGACAGGATAAAATCTCACCTTCAAAGTGTATCAGTTCGATATGTTGTCAGGTAACATTGAAACTGCTAATTTCATGGAATTGGATCTCAACAAATCATCAGAATATTACGTATTCCTGGCATTTTAAAATGACCTACATCAAGCAATCTCGTTTCACTATGTCTTGAAATCATGTCACGCTTACCTACCTTCAATTACAAATCCACGTCTAATGTCGATTAATTAAATTTTCGCATATCAATTAGTTTTTCCACAAGATTTTCATATACATCTACATGTACTATCACAACCTATACTATTTTCTAGCTCACCTTCAGATCAAATGCTACAAACAAACATACTCAAGCCTCTATAGAAATTTTATTCAAATCATTAAATCGTTTGAGACTACGCTCATACTGAAGATTGTCATCTAAATCTTCTTCGTATGTATGTCTTCACTCGTCAAAATCTTAAACGTTTCTTTCGTCAACGATTATATTTTCCCAGGGCGAAAATGAACGGAGAAAATTTCACATGAAATGTACATTGTAGCAACCCCCACCCCCCCACACCAACCCGTTTTGTTTGATCTGAAAATGTGATTATGGTAAACTTGGTGAATTTTATTATGGCGAGATGATAAGCATCTTTGTTTGGTTAAATTCCATAAGATGCAGTGAAGATAATCAAAGATACTTTCACGTATTTGAAAATTATATGACGCTGTCCTATCCAATTCGAGTTGGTTGAATACAGGTAAATAGAAATTAAATCAAATTAAATTGAGTTACTGAATATTTCAATCCAAACGAAAAATAGATGAAGGAATTTTATTTGATAGATTTTAATTATTCCTTGGATAAATGTGACGATATATCTGCCAGGAATTTTCATATTTATTGTTGAACATTTTTGTTGAATGAATTTTGCAGATACGTCTTCAAGTATAGTCAATCCACAAATAGCAAAAAAAAAATCTGCAGCAAACAAAATGTGAGGATGTCCTCAATCTATTTATGAAACAAACTGATCTTCACCTTTCGGTGCATTTCATAGAATGAAAATAAAACACTTTCTTTTATCTAACCTTGCACCTTCTCTACCGTAAGTGTCTACGATGAACTTTAAGTATCTGAACTTGTATCTTTTTTAACGCCTATTCAAGCTTTTCACGATCAGGTTGTCGTCATCGAACCAACCTCCGTAACAAGAAAGAATCCATGACATCCTGACTTGGAACTATCAACAGCGCTACAATTCAAAATGATTATCACCTAATGTGTGTGTGAATGTGACCTTAAATTCCGTTTGATGTTGCAGAAATTCAAAGAGATTTATTTGGGTTGCAATCGTTTGTTTCTATTTACGATAATTTTTCGTTTCAGTTGATGTGTTTTATGGTACCATAACCATCCATCAACAACTGTTTCAAGCACTTGCTGTTTTGCGGTATCTTTTGATTTTGCCAATAAACAATTCTGTCGCGGTTCATTCCCATCTACCATTGATCGATTGGCATTTGTGATGTGCTTCTTGGCATGCACGTAGAATTGCGTTAATGTTTCAAGGTTGTTTTGCTTCTTCGCTTTGGTTGGAAGATGTGCATGCATTCCATCGCAAGGGTCTGAAATTACATCTGACACGAAATCCGTAAGAAATAACACCTAACATATATGACGTGATAAAATGGCAAACCATCGGGAGATACATATGTAGATAGTAAGTATTTCAACATTTAGATTTTAGCGGTGAAAACAAGAGGTCAAGTGAATCGAGATGGATTAAGACTGGAGTTTATATACCTAGCATAGGAGGCCAAACATGACTTTAGGTGAAATGCACGATCGTTAAGCAGGTTTCTTTCGATAGTCCTTGACTTGCTTGATATTTTTGGATCCGTAATTTTCGATAAGTGCAGAATTTCCCAGACCCAGACTGCCCCTTAAACAAACTCCCACACACTATATGAAGTTGAATTCTGCTCGGGACATATGTGTATATATTTGGAGATCATTTTTACCCTTTCACTGGTTATCTTATCTGATTGCTTATCAGATACGCGTGATGAAGATACATTCGATGAATTGTGTCGACTAGAAGTGAAATGAGCTATTAAATATTTCCAAAATATTTTCGAAATAAACCCCGGAAAAATGTAAAGAAAAAGAAATTTAGAAAATTTAATGCCTAGTTAATGATTTTAATATCTAAAAATATGAATATCTTGTCATGTTTAGACATCGTGAAACATGTTTATAATTTTACGGATTAACCATTAAATCTAATGAACACTTCACTGAGCCCAATCACAGTTGAAATTATCTAATTTAGATACAATCTAATGTACCTGCATACATGTATGTCTAGCTCATCAAAGATTACAAGCGTGTACTACCCGCCTTTAATTAGTTAATGAAAATTGCCCGGAAAAGTTTGCAAGTCATGTAACTTAACTCCATTTATGACTGCAAAAGTTTGATGATATTCTGAATCTAAGTATGGTCAAGCAACAAAAAAAATCGGATAAGTGAATAAATGAAACGATATGGGTAGCACTTTTCTAAATTAAATATTTAGCTACAGTGCAAAATTAGCGTGTGAAAGCTTTGATGATTAGTTCATCATCATAATCATTATTGCGTTTGGTTTGGATGTTTTGACGTTGAAAGAAAGGTGTTTAGATTATTCGGGCTTCATGTTCAGTGTTGAGTTGATTTTATGAAGCGATTGCAAGGCTGATTATTTTAATTTAATTAAAACTAGGTTGGCATGTGAGTTGTCGTTTTTTTCTTGAGGAGAATTGATGGTAGATGTTTTGATGACTTCATGAAATTAGGTCCCGATCCAGTAAAATTCTCGAGCCTGTCCTGAAGGTAGAGTAGCACTTCCTTCCCATTTGAAGAAGGGGGGGTGCTGATTATCGAATTGTAACATATCCTGCCACAAGAAGATCGTGAAGCAATATTCATCAGAATAGGCTGCCAGACAATTGTGTACCCTCTACTGCACTCAGGAAATTCTATTAGGAAACGAAAATTCAGCAATTTGTTTACTTTGGAAAACTCGTGAATCAAAAAATCTTTTCCAGGCGAAGGTCGAACAACATTCTAAGCCCAGCTTCAAATTTTCTACACTTGGAGGCTTGCAGAAATCACATATCAATCAGCTGACCTAGGTAATAAAAAAAATCGAAACTAAGTACACAGAATAACCTTAAAAAGATGCATCACCGTCTTTTAACTTTATAGGTCGGTCATTGCAATTATAATAAATTAACCGGACATCACTCAAATTACATGATAGTAACTTTCCATGCGCGTCAGCACTGAAGGTGAGACGACGGCGCGGAATGGTCCGACTATTTTCACATGCAGTGAAAAGCACATTTAACTAAGAAAAACTGCTAATCGCGCAATATCCAACCCCATACCCAGCGAAACTCTCTGATAAGTGACTCTCGTCGAGGCCAACTCAATTATTATATTTTACGAATGCAAAATGGCACAATAAACATGCTGTATCTTCGGCTAACATTAAATACCAGATAATGAGTAGTAGAAATTATAAATTATGCCCTGGATGGCACGTTTGTTTGTAGCATGATCCATCCATCCATCATCGATTCAACGAACGTATGATCAAAATAATAAAGTTAGCGCAGATGTTAGTTGTATGCTGGCCCCGAAAAAAATCACACAGAAGAGAGAAATTCCCATTTTCAGAACCCAATTTGGTATTCAGTGCATTCAGGTGTATTGTTTGCCGATATTATTGTCTAATGTATCTTCTACAATTTAGATTGCCCACTTTGCACCTTCGGACCGTGCACAGCTTTTAAAAATAATTATCTGTTTGAAGATCTACAGGTAATTTTTAGAGGCCATTTGGAAGCACGTATTCAGTTTGCCAATAAGGCGAATACAACGAGATTCCGGGATTTCGCTGATGATGATGATGTGGTGATGCGTGCAGTCAAACAATAGATCGATATGTTTATTTGGGACATGTGTTTCTCTAGAGATCGTTTCGCTAGCCAAGACACACGTACACACTCGTCCAACAAGAAGAAGAATATCTTTAATGAATTTAATGATTTAGGTTGATCAATATGCAGATAGAGGTTAGATAGTTAGTTAGCAGTCAATGAGGATAATTCGTTAATAGGAAAAGTTACTTCAATGGTGAAAAGAAAATATATTAAAATATATAAAAATACCTGTAGAGTTAATTGCTTGCAGGTGATCGAAACATGTCTCGAATCACACATTATATATCTTCCAAAGGTGTGAAAATATTCATATAATGGTTGAAATTTTTTAATGAATTAATATATATTTTTATGTAATTAATTTTGGGTTGGATTCCCATTATTCAGATCTATAAATTATTAAAAAAACGCCTAGGGTGTCCCCTCAATAGCCGCTGTAGAGTGGAAATTAAAAACAAGTAATTTATTTATGAATGCAAGACCACCAAATTTTTACACATGCCGACACAATGTCGCGACACAAGTAATCAGCATAACTATTAGATAATTAAAATGCTAAATTTGGGTGGGCCACCGATGTTTGGATGCATGCCTACTGTCCATCAATGCAAAAGCTATCTTTTTTTGGGCAAAAACAAAGTAGAATGGGGATGAAGTAAAAAAAACTACAAGTTCCAAAACTGGAAAATTTTTGCAAGGAAATTTCGCAAAAAAGTGTAGATTATTTTGCAACAATTTTCCCACTAGATTTGCGTAAAAAAAACGTGCGATCGTAAACACCCTTCCCCAAAAATCTTACGTAATTAATCGACGTTCCCTTGACTAATTAACCTGATATAAAAATTCATAATGTCCTACAATAAATATTCATTAGATCCAACCGACGACGTATTGATTTTGAATCACTTCTCCTTTATATTGTATTGACTGCATTATCATGATTTTTTTCATTGAATTTTCACCAGTCTCAGTCGAAACCGAACACATCACGTTTTCACTCCTATTTAAATTATCCTACAAAAGAATAATTAAAAAAATATGCACTGCAATTATCTTCAAATAACCAAACTTTTCTCATAACGGAATGTTTCCCGAGGAAAACTCTTGAAAGCAAACACGCAAAATCATCATTTTTCAGAAAAATTTGGTCAACCCAACTCACAAAAATATACCGCGACTGAATGATGATCACACATTAACCTTTACCCAAATCAAAAAGATCGTCTGCATGCGATTTTTTCCAACCTCTCTTCACGTGAAAATATATAATTGTATTTTTCGGAGTTTTCTTCTTGTTAATATTTAAAGTTTTCTTGGAATATTTTTCTTAATGCTTTTACGTGTGATGCTGTTTACTCATAACGGCAATGTGTGCATATATGTATGTATGTTTGTCTAAAACGTACATACGAAATTAATGAATTTCTAAATTGAAGTAATAAATGTGTGGTGTGTTCAGTGAGAAATTTAATTAGCGGTCGACAACAATGCAGAAAATTCAATTTTGGATCAAGGTCAATGTTGAGAAAAGATGAATATGACTGTTTTGGGTTGTTCTCTCTTCATCGTTATTGTGCGATGTTGAAACTTCACCGCGGTTGACTGATTGCAACGTGGTTAATGATTTATTTGGATTTTGTCTGAAGAAAAAATGAATTACAGACTATGAAAATGGTGTCAAAGCTCTCCGCTTGGAAATCATTTGACCCAATTATAAAATTTATCGGTGCATTTGATAGTGGAAAGATTCAACCATCTAACTAGTGCAATGCATACACGTCTTTTTTAATTGCTTTTAGAACTGATTTCAATTTTAAATATATTCCATATAATTTAGAAGAAAAAACGTCCAACAGAAAACATGATATAGGGTCATAGATTTTATCTGAATTCTGGTGTTTTTTTTAAAATTTATTAATTCAGAAAATTTCTTCAATCAACAGCTCTCAATGTTCGTTAATATTGTGTTGATAATACAAAAGCTTATTCGGAACACCCCCCAAAACAACAGTCAATGAATTTACCATGTCAAGGTGCCAGCCAGACTCACAATCCATAATTTCACTATCATTGAATGTCGTGGTCCCTTCACCGACGAAAAAACACATTTCATTCATTCAATTGTAAACCGACAAAAGCATCCGAAAAATATCTTTTTTTCATAAATTTAAAAGTGATATTACGTATGAATATGAAATGACATCAAAACTGAAACGTCTTTACAAGTTCATCGGAATGTGATCATGCGTAGGCAGTTTTATTGGCAATAAAATTTTACTTAAGGGGGCAGTTTGGGTTTTTTGGACCAAATTTGAATATATTTTTATATATAAATATTTATTTAAATGGTATAAAACTTTTGACCCCCTTTTTGCAAATAAAATGTTTGATAAAATCGTTAAAATTTTATAAAAAGTTCTGAATCTGGTAGAGACTGAAACTACACACGTGTTGAATACCCAGTAAAAATTTCAGCACAATCGGTAACATAGATTTTTCGAAATCGTGTCATAAAAATCGTTGTTTCGAGAAGAACGCGTTTAAAGTTTAAGCACCTGCTGAGTGCGCTCACACAAGCTCTATTGTTTCGCTGTATATATATATATATATATATATATATATATATATATATATATATATATGTGTGTATATATATATATATATGTATATATATATATATATATATATATATATATATATATATTTCTCCTTATATGTAGTACCTAAAATCATGTTATTAGAATTTCGATTTTTAAAAAAAAAAAATAGACCCAGACTACCCCTTAAATAATGAATATGATTGTCGTAAAGAAATATCCTGGTGTTTAACAAGAAGGCCTACTTGAAAATGGTCCAACTTAACGGTCCACGAATTGGACAACGGGCAGCAACTATGCGGCTTCAAATGTCGTTTTGCCCAGACAATTTTTCTGATGAATTTGCCAAAAAAAAAACAATTTAAACGCCCTTAAAATAGTGCCATTTGAATCATTTTAACAAAATAAACTATAAAAAATGGTGCCAGTGCAAATTGGATCCCATTTGTTAAATGAAACGAAAATGAAAATTCATTTAAATGTGGATTTTTGGATTGGATTGTATTTTTGTCTTTCTGTTGCGCTTGAATTTCATTTTCTTATCAAAAAAATATTATCGAATTTCAAATATTCCACATCAAGTTCGCATTTCAATTCTTTCGTGGGAAAAACTTTTTTTTCGCACAAAATTTTCAGAGTTTCAGCACTTCCAGACTATTTTAAGTAGCACTTGCTATTCGAAATAGTAAAAATCAATTTTTCAAAATTCAGTTTTTTCTCAAAACCTTCATACAAACAATAATTTCATAATTTTAAACTTAGATTCAATGCATAATAATTAATTCGCTTCACAAACCTACTACCGTAAGTCGTGATACATTCATTTCAATTGTAATTGAAAGACCGCGAAAAAAACACACGCAACACACAAAGATTACATTTAATTTCCCACAAATACCAACCATAAATCTTGTTATGACTTCTCATTCCTCTTTGTTTAGTGGCGCATTAACATTTTTAACATACCAGTATTTTTCTGTTATTTTTTATATATATGTATATTTTTTAGGCAGTGGGTAAATTCTGATTTGCATACGCTTTACAATTATAAATGATAATTAACGACAATCACTGTGAACTGTACTGTTTGTACACGCCTAGAATTTTTTATCGTATCTCCAATTAGACACGAATGGCATAGAATCTTACCGAGATATTTCTGTATCTTGGGAAGGTATGGGCAACAACAACAATGGATAAATCTTATGGAGACGTAAAGAAGTAGACTGACATTTCAACTTGATGGTGAAAAAATTGGTAGCAAGACGACTTTAAAAAATAGCAAAAGTGTTAGAAGACGATGGTTGTGGTAAAAAAAACTATGCAGCAGACGAGAAAATTTACAGAAAAAAACTTGTTGTGCAAAAGTCATATGGTTATGGAACTGGTTTACAATTTTCCGGTATTGTTTGTGATACAATAGTGGCAAGGATGGGAATAGTGTGATTTCCTGTGAAAAATAAAAGTTGAAACAAGTAGGTTTAGGAAAATTTGAATAGCTCAAATAAATTCAACGTATTTGAGCTTAAAGATTCATTAAAGTTGAACTTTTTGACAAGCTTAGTGGATTGCTTGGACAATCTGTTGTTTTGGGTGAAACCAAAAATTTTTCTTGGATTTTGAATACAAATATTATTTGGCTACTGAATACTAGAAGAAATATTGGGTGTATGCATTGAAAACCGATTTTTTACAATAGATGGCCCCATTAACACATGCGCTGTAACACTCCAATGACATATATGTCATTTTGAAGTACCATCGGTCAGCTGTCAAAGCCACAAAGACAATTTGCTAATATTGAGTGCACCATCCGACTACTTTCGATGCAAAACGCCCTCACTGGAATACACTTTACTTCTGAGCAAGGTATCAAAAATTGACTTGATTCGTTCGTGGCCTCAAAGGGCGAAGCCCTTTTTCGACGCAGAATTCATTTGTTCCCAGAAAGGTGGGAAAAAGTGATCGCGACAATATTTTTCATAACATGTAAATTCATTAATTAATTAAAAAAAGCAATATTTTCATCCAAAAAAGTTCTGTTTTCAATGTATACACCCAATACATAAACTCGGACCCAAAGATTAGGAAACATGCAAATTCGTTACAACTGATAGACACTTCTTGACTTCCTTGAACGCAACTATTCTGTTATCTGTCGTAAAATATGAAATCTCCCATTGAATAGAAACAAATTTTCAGGCAACTGAAAACCCAATTCAAAAGACGCAAAACTGAATAGATTGGATAAAAAAATACGCTCCTATAAAAATTAAACTACACGTCCTTGGATATTAGATACTCGTCTAAATTTCTTCAGATGGCGGCGTTGATACGGGATAAGCTTGCAACTTACGATAAAATACTCACAAGTTATGGACGTTCTTGCTTCATCATGCCAAGTACATTATTATCTAACGTTTCATATGGTTGCGGCGATCCATCTCATAAATTTTTTACAAGCCCGTTTCAGACGTTTATGTTAAATATGTATATCCACCATATATCTATTTCCATCGTTATTTAATTTATAACACCAATTTAAATACACTAAATCATATAATAAAATGCCGTTTCATCTTTCATGTTTAATTAATGACGATAATTTCCGACGATTTTTCGGAGCACACATGCCAAAAGCTCACATCAATTGTAATCGATCATCACAACACATCAACCAACCTGGCAACTTTATTTCGACATTGAATACCAAATGAGATACAGCACTTCCCCATCTCTTTTCGCGGCGTAGACACGATGCATCAATATTTCCGATTGTCTTTCAGCCGGAAATAAAAGCTTGTAAAAAATTAACACAACGATAAAGATTTGGCAAAGTGCAAAATTTCGCTATTGCCACATTTCGAGGACACAACAAATTGTATAATATAATGTTGGCCTTATGGGGGAGCGCCTATAAAAAAAAATTTAGCTTACAACCATTCCCAGTGGGGTGGGTGGGTGTCAATTTATGAACAATCGTCGTACGCATATGCAACAAATTGAAAAGTGACAGTGTGTATCTGAAATGGATGCTATACACGACTGTAAAATTTCGAAATAGTAGACATATCAGATTTCAGAGCAATTTTTTGTTGTTGTTATCTAGTATCTTTGAACTAGTTTTGTTTGACAAATCCACACGCCACTTATGCAACGAAACAAAATGAAACGTAGTCTTGCATTTGCTGCCACTCTCATTACTATTGGTGGTGGTGTTGCAAATCAACCCAGATAAAAATTTTATTATTTTTCACATTTCGCGAAACAAATGCTTTCAAATCGCGCTGAGCTGAGTTTCTATAAAATGTATCTTTTATCTGCAACATTTAATGTTAAATCTAATCGTATCCATATCGATAAATACACACATATAACGTTTACAGGTGACTGTAGTTAACATTGGAGAAATGATTATTGCTCGATCAGATCATTTGTTGTAGTTGTTGTTGGCCCTCTGTTACTTGGAATTGTAGTACATACATTTGAACGAATGCTGCACAGACTTTAGCCACTTTTACTTGTCTCTCATATAACTTTAGATACCCATTAACTATGCAAAAGATACTTTCATACATAAACATACGTTGGCATGTTGAATATCGCTAAAATTTTGTCGTTTGGCAAGTGTGGAAAAAAAATATTCGCGATGGTTAACTCGTGATCATTAAAAAATTTATTGTTCAACAGAAAGTTTGCTGCAATCATTAATATCGATAAAATGTTATGTGGAACTCCGATTTTGACTTTGGTTAAAAGTCATAAGTGGAAGTGTTTGGATTGTTGACAATTTGCTGGTGAAAACGATGAAATGAGGGGGGGGGGGATTACAAGAGAAGTTGATTTGTGTTAATGAAATACAATTAGGATAATATATGATTCAAATAATCCTACTTAATCGTTGCGCTACAAAATAGTTTTTCCTAGGGAATTTCTATTCGAAAAATGAGATTCCATCAAATTTCTGGAGAGGTTACGATGCACAAGAGCAGCACAATAGAGCCATCAAACTCCTGATTTTAGCTCATCTGTGCTTCGATTAGATAGATTACTACGACAAATTTTGCACACCTGTAGATACAGATCAAAGCGGTCGTACTGCTCCGTAAAGAGTTTCCGAGGCACTGTCCTTACACCGAATGCGATTGATAATGTTCGTCTTTTTTGGGCGAAAGAAACGCCACGTGCACAGGTGAGCGTGAAAAACACCCGCAACGATATTGATTGGCATTTTGTATTCCACATATGTGCAAAGAGGCTGGGAAGTAGTTGACGTGAATGGCAGTTAGGATTTTAAAGTAAGTTAATCAGTTCGTTGCATAATCTCGATAGGTATCGTGCAATTCAGATTGAATAGGGAGATTGAATTGATGAACAAAGTGTCAAAATATTGACTAGTGTATGACAACGGGCTTTATTATGAAAATAGATTGAAGAGCTTAATTTGAGTTATAGCATTGTGAATGCCACATTGCAATACTTTACCTTATGTCATCAGGCTGAAGATTTCCAAGCCGAATTATTACAGCAAACAAATAATCAGAAAAAAATTAATTTGATTTTAATTAGCTTACGCGTAATCTTTACGAGGTCATCACCTCAATTTCTTTGGCTTGAATCTCTCATTAGAATTGCAACTTCACCGGCGATGTTATAATTCATTACCCAAAAAAAAAATGTGCTGACTCTTCTTTTCATTGCATCTGTGGTTCTCCCGCCGTTCCAACAGTAAAACACTCTACGAAAATTCATCTAAGAGCAAATCAATTTCCACATTAAAATGGAATTCACTTCACATTTTTCACACATAATCTACATTTTTCTAGTCCGCCAACAATTAGGGGCAATTTTCTAGAGCAACTGTTGCTGCTGCCGCCGCTTCTGTTGTTGCACAAATCAAAGGAGGAAAGAAGACCAGCAACTAATTGATTTTTAAAAGAAGTAGATAGATTTTACCGAGGGCGAAAAACCGCATTATAGATACGTAAGACACAACCAACACCAATCCATTTTCAATCTAGGAAAATTTATACGTTTTCCTTGATTTCACCTGTCCCTAATAATCAAACCCGAAGTACAGCAAGTGTTGGTCAGATAGATTGCCATAAAATATATCTGGGTTTCGCAAGAAAATTGCAACTGGCAATCGAACTATCCAAAATGATAACTCGAAGATTTTTGTATTTATATTTTCTTTGAAAATTTGCTATCTATCGGCGAGATTCAAAAGATCAAATACAGACCAGCGCTGGGTGAGTTATATTTTTCTTTAGCGGTCAATACAATTCATTTTTATCTTGAACGGTCATGAAAATGTTACTGCACAAATTTCATAGTAATTTATCGACGAGAAAAAATAGGCTTTTTGATATTGTGTTTCGATATCCCGTGGTCATTATATTTTCAAACTGCTAAAAAAAATTCATCTAAATTACATTGAAAGAATCTAATCTAGTTTAATTTTAAATCTGAATTATTGCTATTTTCATTTGTGCATATACCGTTTGCAATTATTATTCTTATTGCACCAAATCTTTCATAGCTGTTCTATATTTTTCTTCCGGAGATATTACATTGAAATATTCAAAATATCAATACATCACACATGAATTATGGTTTGTAAGCATGCTGAGTGGAAAATATGTCGATTTTTTTTTGCTTAATGATGCGCATTTTCAATTGATCTTCCAAACGATTGTTAAATGATGCGCACCAAAAATTGTTTTCTGATGGGAAGAATTTAGAGGAAGAGGTATCTTTTTGAAAAGCAATTTATTTGCCGCAAAGATAAGATGAATGATAGCACCGCCAAGTGCAATTTCAGAGATAAATATCGACATAATTTTTATTTTACTGTTGTTTAGTTTAGTAAATTGGGTAATATGACCATTTGAATTATTGATTGTACGATTGAATTGAGAATACTGTACAACGTGTTGAGTTTAATGTTTTTTTTGATGAGAGCAAATGGTCTGCGCGAAGTTTAACTAAATTGTCTATTGTTGAAGTGGATGAAGATTTGTTTAATTCGTCCAACCGCGTAAGGGTTAGTATTTAATTCGATTTCTATCACTCTCTGCACCGGTAGCAAACAGCTTACCGGATTTTTTTGCTCTATCTTAGCCTCCACTGATTGTGATTTTAAGTAGATACTTAGGCAAATATGGTATTTGTTACCCATTTTTGTTATGATAAACCTGATAACCGGCCAGACATTTGTCCGTCATCTTTGGATAGATAGTTACAACGACAAATTTGTCACAGCTGTAGATACAGATCAAAACGGTCGTACTACTCCGTAGAGGATTGGCGAAGCACTGCCCTCACACCGAATGCAATTGATAACGTTCGACTTTTTTTGGGCGAAGGAAACGCCACGTGCACAGGTGAGTGTGAAAAACACACGCGGCTTTATAAAAGGAACTAAGTAATTGCCTTTTTGACGGCTTTTTTGATAACGCATATACCATGATCACATATGGACAATTGCCGTTCCGAATGACGGGAGCGATTGACTGGCGTTATCAGAAGATGACATATTTTTAGAAGAAAAAAACGTGAAAAATTCTTTAATCGTAAAGCAGTGGAGAAGAAGCAGGAGATGCTGCAGTAGCGATAGAAGAAATGGCTCAATCTTAGCCTCCACTTACCAAATTCAATTTCTCCATCAAAATATTGATTTGATTTTTAGTACACATGATGATGATGTCGGCTTCTTCTTTGCTTTCCCTGTTAATGCTGATGCACACTAAACACTTATCATATATGCCACACACAACACCGTACGATCAAAATGACCGAGGGCAAAAGAAAACCAGAATCCCCCCAAAAAAAAAACAACGAAATCGAAACTGAACGCAATTTAAAAATATTCAAGATCTCACATTAAAATTTCAACACACACAAAAAACCGACACTAATATGGAATAGACGAAAAAAGATGCCGCCTTATTTGAATTCTTGTGTCATGACAACAACAAAAAACTCCTCAGTGGATTTGTGCTGATCGACGATCGTTCAACTCATTTAAATAAAAAACTATATATGCCGCGCAACACAAAAATAGAGGTCAGTTGTTGATCTTGCTTGCACTGTATACGAAAAGTGAAAATGAAATTGATTCATAAAATCTAATTAAGACCGGCACAATTTAATTGGAGTGTACAAATTCACCATTTTTTCCTTTCTTTTTCGGTTGATATTGATTAGATACGTGTGCTAGGGATCTAAGATATTTTCTGATGTATTTATAACAACTTTTTCAATGATGAACGAAAGGATATAATCATTTCTATTTGCACCAATGCACATTATTCTTCATGTCCAAGTCATTACACGTTTTCCACTAAATTTTCACAACTTTATTTTTCGCTTTTTCGTCATTTCTCCAAGTTTTCATGAATTTTCTAAGAGTTCGTAGTAAAAAAAAAGGGATTCAACACAAGAATATGTCACAGACAAACACACACGTAATTTTTTTTGCAAAATTATTTTCCTCACATTGCACAAAATTACAATTTTCCAGTTACATGTTTTATTGCATCTTACAGTTTTCTCGCGATTATTTTAAGTAACTTTTCACAACGGACTTGTTTTTTTTCATTCGGTATCACCGCGTCTCATAACGAGCACGAAACGTACAGTAAGCTTCGCGATCGGCGAACGATTGACTGTGGTAAACATGATCAGCACAGGTGTAAGACCTGCGAAATAAGAAATGGTAGGTAGGTTGGTAGTAAGGTGGGCAATCGTAGTGTGGTCTGCAGCGAAATGTTGTAGGTAAGACCTATCGATTCAACAGTTTATATGATCGCAATGGTCACAGAAGTCTGGCTCTGCTTATTGAATGAATCTAGAGAGATCCAAGTAGATTGTGGTTTGTTTCTGCAATGCAGAGTGCAACTTTTTGGTACAGACAATGTGTGGGTGTAGTGCAATGGGACAAGGACTATTCATTCCGAGAGATTTGATTAAATTCGCGATACTTGCCGTGTGCACCGGCGTAGGTTGTCTAGGGTTCCTCAATAAAATGTGTAGCAAATTTTATGAAGCATTATTGATGACGGAATAGAGTTTAGGAAACGAACGCGAACTCTGACATTACACGTGATTTCTGAGCTTAAAAACTAAAAGCGACTAAAATTTCTAGTCGAACTTATTCAAAAATAACGGCACAATAAACTCCTGAACAACACCAATTTCCACCATAGTTATAACAAAAAACCTGATAATTCTTCCATTGAAGCTGTCCATCCAACGACTTTAAGTGCTAACATTAGCGATAACTGTGCATCGATACATCTTTAATGACCATCTGTTTTCTTGATTACAGACATACCCACTTCCCTCCCTCCAATAATCGTTATCAAACATACTATCATTACACAATCACACTCTCCATATTGAATAGTTTTTCCTGATGTCGCAAATCCTTATTCCAACACCAGTATTTTTCCCGGCGCATTCTTCACGATGGATGACACACCAAATTGAGGTTGATGCAATCGATCCGAAAGAAATGCATCTTTTTCCTATTCGATCGATCGATGGACCGATCATCACAAGACATGCAGCAGTAGCAAGAAGGTATCATAGTACCACATATATTATGTCATCGCGACATGCGTTGGGATGCATTCAACAGCTTCACACACACACAGTTACGAGACTATATTTAAAGTTGATAATTATATTTATGCATAAATCGTGTTGTAAACAAAACTTTTTAACAGTTGTTAATCGCACGCATCACACAGTCCATTATGCAATTACATATTTCCATGCGGTAATTTTATTTTTCATCTTCTTTGCTGTCTGGAAATTTTCTTCTTCGCGAGATTTTAGCATAGCATATTTATGTATACACCACCATCAAAAAAGTGGCATATCGAAAGATTGTAGGTGGTCCACCATGGATTGCTGGAGATATATCGAATAATACAGGTAGATGGATAGGTATTCGATATTTCGACACTTACTAATTTCACATTGTGCACAATTTGGTTGTTTATTTTGCAATTAGTACAAAATAGAAATTGTGGATTTGGTAATTTATTTATTGTATGCTAAACAAAAGCTGTAACATGTGGCGTGCAATGTAAATTAAAGTGTAATCGAAGTATCAGATTTTAAGATGATGTTGGGATTGTTCCTGAATATGTACATGAACGACACTAGAAACATTTTGGATTTTCATGCTGATGGTGGCTGTGAAGATTTTTGTATTTTATTTTGGGTCATTAGCTGCTGAAATTTTTGGTTGCATTGTAGAAAAATTGGAAAAAAATCAATTAGGGGTAAATCTGCTTATGTTTCAGCAAAATTTATGTTAAGAGTTTTGATCAATTTTCTATCACATTTTTGGTGTTCAAGTTTATTAATTTGCATCAGGAATATAGGCAAAAGATTGGAGGCCATGCATATATTAGGTAACGCAATTTTTAGAAACTTTTAACTCCTCTCTCTACTTAGTAACATTTTGAAAGACCCCCGTCCCCTTTATTACGTAACAAATTCATCGCACCCCCTCAGAATTTGAATGATTTTCATCACAAAATATTAGCAATGTAAATACTTTTAACCAAAATCACTTTGTTTTATTTTTCATTTATTATAAAAAATAAAATCATATGAAGAGAAATAACTTTTAACTTATTTTAACTAATTTTACATTTTGTAACATACCTCCCCCCCTCCATGTAACACTTAGTAAAAATTTAAAAAAAAAAAGGAATGACGCCGTACTGCTGATGGGTGAAATAAAAAAATGGACTGTTTTAAGAAATCAGTTCAGCAGAAAAAAGTTTCCTATACCGAATCGATCCTCCCATATAACCCATATAACTGTTAAAATTTCGAGACGTAAGTAGGGCCTCTATTAGGAATCAAGCCGACCACAGCTAACACTGATAGTACGTCTTCTTCGTCCGAACACATTTCCACAATGGTTTATTTCAGAAAACAATATGTGAGTAGGAGGCACTTTGTGTATATACACACACAAAATGTGTAGACGTTTTTGTGTAGTGTGTAGAACAAAACACGCGCAGGAGACCCGGTTATAGGCTAACACGGTATAAACGAGAACTGATGTAGGACGCAAGCCAGGAAAGTAATGGTCCAAACAGGTCAAAGTGAGCTAGCTTGTGAAGTATGTGATATATGGCAGTTCTACCTTGTTTACCTAAGGGAATGTAAGTCTGCCGACTGGCAGCTTGGGAGTTTAACCGACATCTTGTATGAAAGGTTTTTGATATTATCTTTCAAACCGTTGTTTTTACGAAAAAAACTATGCGTGACGTTCTCATTTAACACTTTCTTTCGGTGTAATAAACTTAAATACTTGCATAACAACAACATTTCATGAATGAAATTATCAAATCTAATCAATGCTGACCGTTAATTTACCATCCACCTATAACCTGAGCAATCATCACATTCATATCCTCTTTCAATAAACACCGAAAAACCAATAACAGCAAGAACACATGCCCATAAAACCGAAAAGATTCAATTACACCTGCTCAACATCATAATCAAATGATATAACCCAGCACAAAACTACAGTTTCAACGAAACTTCGTAGTAAAAACCAAAATATACAAACAATGTGCAAAAAAAGACTTGGGAAAAATTCCTCTTCAAACAACTCAGCACAATAAATAATTTATTGGCCTCTGAACTGAGCAAACATTTTATTTACTCGCGGCCGGTCATTGCCCGTGTATGCAAAATGCATAAATAAACAAACAAACAATTGATCAATATTATTTTTGTACCGAAACGGATGTATGTACGTGGAAGAAAACTCTACATAGATTTCGATTTGGGTGAAAAGTGCACTGGTAGAAAGCGAAATTACGTGCAAAGCATCGTAGCTTTGATCTTGTTAAAATTTTCACCCGAAAAAGTACATTCCTGAGTGTGTCGGTGTTTCAGTATTTCCTCTCTACGTCCGTTACTTGTATCTTTATTTCGTGTATCTTTTATTGTTCGCTACAGTTTTCTTCGTTGCTCGGAAGACAAGCAGAACTACAGTGTCGGTGGCATGTCATGATCATTGTCCATCAATCAGACCAACAGTCGATATTATTGGTTTTCTTCGTGAGCTCCAAATTGCAGAACCAACAACCGAACACCACTCTTTTTTGCACGTTTCCACGTCGCGCCAATTTCCGTCAAACCCGCGAATCGGTTTGGAGAGAGAGTGTGTGCAAATACTATGCTGCTTTTCCAACCCACTATGCGCAGTCATATTTCGAAGGGAAATTGTTAATTATAGATTACAAGTTGAATGCGGTTGGTTGCTCTACTATTTCTACGAATTTTGTGCAGATCATTACTTTTTAATCTGTCAGCAATTAATCGAGGTTAAATTGGAGCTTGGTCTAAATGACTGATGTGATTTTCTTGCATTCGACTTAGAAAAAGGTTCACGACGATCGTGGTATGGCTTCGCCAGTCACAGTTATCGCGGATAGTATCTTTCACAGGTGAAATACTTTCGTATCTACTAATGTCAATAGATATTTCATCGACTCTCTCGACATATTTATGTCTACTGAACAACAGCAGATACCATATTATTAGCAGCGTGCCCAGCATTTTACTTGAATTTGCACAAGTTTATTGCATCTAGGATTGCTATTTACTTGTTTTCTCGTGGAAAATCTATAATCAACTGCTACTAAAGTCAATTGTTAGGTAGGAATACAGTTAGGGAGCCAGCCTTGCGGTCGTAAAAGATCACGTCTAATCTGCATAACATAATCTAGCTGATATTTCGATGATAGAATTTATAGGGGAGAGACATCCTTGCGTCCAATTTTAGAGTGGATATTTTTCAATCCATCAATTAAATCACTTCATAGAAGTTTCGACTTTTGAGAAGGTTCATAACGAAACGCAATAATTCTTATTGGTTTACATGAGCGGACAGTCCTTTTTCCTCACAGAATTGTTTAAAGTAGAATGTTCTTTAACCTACGAAGAAGATTTAGGCTATGTATACGATCGTCTCGTAATCAAAATATATTCAAACTATTTCCGTTCAGAGCAAATAAAAAATACCATGAGTGGGAAAGGTTCTTTGATATAGATCACGCCAGTTTTTCGTGAGGAATATTAAATTTCAGAACAAACTTTTCACAATTTCGGGCACTTTTCTCTTTCGAAAGACTCAACCGTTGCATTATGGCAATTATTGTTTCAAACAAAATTACGTCTAAAATGATTGCAAATTTTTATGATGGGCTTGCATCTTTGAATTTCAATTTGAAACGGTTAAAACAAAATAAAGAAAACACAGCCGTCTATGGAATGAAGGATGTGCATTGTGATTTTCCAGGGTTTATTCAAAAACATGAACTGCAATAACACTGACATAATAATCAACACCAGTGGATGGAAAATTTTACTGACTGCTGCAGACCTTCTATTGTGTAGGAGTTTTATATTCACACTTGTTTCTAGGTTCGGTTGTTAATAATATTTATTACTATTCGGCTTCAATACCATGTTTACAGCTGCGTAGAATGAATGGTTAGATTGGAAAGATATTGTGCAAGAATTATTGCTAAAGTAGTCTTCTAGCGAATTAAAGTGTCAATGTGTTGGAATTATAAAACCAATCGTTTTGTCAACGTATTATTTTTTCTAAATTTTTTTTTTACGGAAATGAACCTTAATAATGAGCATAGGAGAAAATTTATAGGAAAACCGATAAAAATAAAATTCGTCTCTTAAAATTTCAACGGAGGATACCGCTCGAAAATATATCTTGGCAAAATTTTGACAGAAAACTGATCAAAAAAAAGTATGCTCTCGCAATTTTTTTTACAGAAAACCCTACTAAAAAATTGTTCACGTCAAAATTTTACTTGAAAATTGATCAACAGATAAAATTCTACGGAAATACTGTCGAGTAATTATTCAGAAATTTCTATAGGAAAACTGATCGAAAAATTGTTTTCAGCAAAATTTTAAGGAACTACCGCTCAAGGACTCTTCTCGGAAAATTACTACTAGAAAAACTTATCAAAGCATGGCTCCCGAAAAATTCTACATGAAACACCAAAAAAAAAATTGCTCACGAAATTTTCTACGGAAAAACTGTTGGAAACTATTATGTCCGGAAAAGATCTGTTGGAAAAATTGCTCGAACCATTGATGCCGGAAAAAAAATTACATACAAACCAGCCGAAAAATAAAATTCAAACAATTTGACAGCAAAACTTATCAAAGAATTGCTATCGGAAAGAGTCTACAATGTTTTTGCTCTAAAAGAAATATTTTCAGCAACAGATGTTCTAAGAAAATTAGCAGAAAAGTTATTGTTGATTCAAAAAAAATTGAGTGGTGAATTGCGTGCAGAATTTGCGCAAAAACTCTCCACAATTTAAAAACAATATAAAAAAATTAACAATTTTGATTCTGGATTCCTCCACTTATGGAATCAATCTGATTCCTCGGAAAATGTCTACATCCCAAAAAAATGCTTGCAGTACAAAACCGATACACGGATACAAATTAATGGCACACATATTTTGGCAGTTTTCCGACAAAATTGGTCAAAATTTATGGCGATCGCACCAATTGGTTGGGCCTTTTTCTGCAATCAATTTCCCAACGGATACAGATATCAACATTTCACGAAACAACATGGTCTGGTCGCAATGCCTAATTTAAATTAAATCACAGTACACAAATTTTGAAGGGAAAAAATATATATATGTACATATAAATAAAAGTGAAATCTTTCGATCTGTATCAGACTTCCAAAAAAGAGGTTCAGAGATGTCCAAGATAAATTAAGACACGATGCGTTGGAGAGCATGATGTTATGTATGTTATGTACATATGGAACGTACGTTACCCTCAAGCGATTAGGGTGTTAATGGTATGTGTCGACGAAAAATGTGAAACATTTACAGATGAAAGGTTGTTTGTTTCAATTTTGTCGTGCGAAAGACAAGCTTGGGCGGATTTGTTTTGATTATTCGCCGACAAAACGAGATCAAGTTAACATTTCGAAACAGGCTTAACAATATTTGTAACAAATTTCGAAACATGTGAACATTTTTTTTGTTGGATGAGTTACGAAATCAAGTTGATGCAGATGTTGGATGAATTTTGTATAAGCAGCTGATTATCATTCAATTTGGAAAATGAACTACATCTATTAATAAATTTATATACGATAGAAAAAAATAATAAAATATCAGATGGATTGCAGGACACTTGGATGACCATTCAACATGTTTTCCTTCGCACAACTATTTTTTTTTGAAAAAAAACTGCCCATAAACCATGAATATTTATCAATTTAGCATCAAAGCGCAAGTTCAACAAATCAAAAGCAGCTTTATGTTGGCCACCAAGAAAATAAATATCATGCTTCAATTCAGTTTTTCCACTCACCGCCAATTAGTGCAGCAATCTTCGTCGCGTGCTGAAAATTTCGTTGAAATTTATTCATTTATGCAGACTTGCATGTGGAAAAATTTTCACAGTTGATCAGACCTGAAAGTGAAAAGAAAAAAATATAATACAGAAAAAGAATCGAATAATCGATATTGGAAATATAATTATTATTATAATATTATTTGGTGCAGTGATTCAATTTTGAATATATATTATTGTGACGGATGGGAAACAGTTTTTGATTGAAGAAAATTTGAGATATCCGAGATTAAAAACTATTAACTCCATTCACAATCTATCAAATCAAACTGATTAATATGAACCTGCAAATTTTCAAACAAATCGATGCATATTTTTTTCAATTACCAGTCAAAGTTTCAAAGAGATTGGTTCTGATTTTTCAATTGTTTAAATATCATTTAGTTTTGAATCATTCAAACTTTAAAGCGAACACAATGAAAACATTTGAATTAAATTGATAATTAAATTTGTGCTTAAACAATCTACTTTGAACTATAAAACAACGTCCAAAATCGTTCAAAACCACCTTCATTCAAACAAGTCTCTTCGCTCATCGCTTGTAATTATCCTTGAACCACAACAAGTAAAGTTCATTGCATAAATCAGGTGAATCAAATTTACTATCTTGATTGTAAATCAAATACTCTGAGCATGTAATTAGTGTCATTTGAAGATTTAGTTATTTTCAATGTCACACTACTCGCCATAATAATTTTACACAAATATTTTTGGTCCACACTTTTCATAATTTGGCAGGCCAAAAAAATATCATCTCTTTTTTTGATTGAGATTAAATTCGAAGAAAAAAATTAAATTGAAATCACCTTGTCTTAAATACATAATTTAATGAAGCGTTTTTTTCTTGAATGCAATATTTGTTTGTATGTTTTTTAGGATTATGATCTCGGAAATTATGGAAATAAAAATGCGGTGCAAACAAACAAACAAGTCTTGATCATAATAACGATTAATTTAATTATGATTATGATGACTTCCTTATTCGTAGTATTTGTATATCGATTGTGTTTGGACAATATGTTATTGAAACTAATTTCTATGTTATTGATGATTTTTTTGTGACTGAATCGCATTTGTATAATTTAATGTCTTTTACAGGCGATATCATCCGTGGGTCGAGCAGGGGATATTTTGTCAACGTACTATTGATGTATGAGCTCCACCAAAAAGTACACAATCCATTCTCTTCAAAAGGAGAGACTTGATAGTCACCACCATGAATAATCAACCGATAAAACACAATTTTTGGACTTTCAAGATCAAATCTAAGACGACATGCCATCATTGACACACTTTAGGTCTATACTCGAAGTCCATAAAAATAGATGGTCCAATCAAAATTTTGCCTACATAATTGTTTCCTCGAGGCAAGGCACACATCAAAGGCTTTCGAATCAAATGAAACTTGATTTGTTTTTATTATTTCAAATGCTGCACAAATCTTCATTATTTTAATTAAGTATGTCTGTTTCCATTGTCGAACGAATCTTGTTTGTGAAATTCGAAATCATTAAAGAAAACCAGCCAAAAACAAGAAACACAACTTATATAAAAAAGCATATATATGGTTGCAAGTTTAAGGTCATACACCTAACAAATCTAATTATGATATATGTTATGGATTAAGTGGATTTGTGATAGAGGTTGCGGCTGCGTCCGCACAAGCCAGTCTAGGTGGTTTTTTTCGGGCGAGAGTTGGTGGCGAGGTGAGGCAAGGCGTCGTGTTTTGGGCTCCGAAATCTAATTTTTAAAGTTCATGAAAGCGTCGTAAATTGATTTTGACTGAGCGTACGCACACATCACAATGCATATATCGTGGAGATTTGGTTAATTGAGCTGCAAATAACCTGAGGAGCGAAGATTACATGAATTTAATTTACAGGAAATTTTTTTAGTATTTTATCATCCAAATGATGTCATATGAGAAATGATTGATTGGATTTGTGGGAAAAGTAGAATTGATTTTTGTGAGGAGTTAATTAAGTCCTGGATGTATAGCGAAAACTATTGGTTTGTGTGAAAGTTTGTAGCGATTAAAATTAAAGTACATATTTTTCTAATATTCAAATAATGTTGTTTTCAATTTCCAATTTCTATTGTTGTAAGCATTTTTAATTAAAAATTTATAAAACAAAAATCTACACAACCAATGAGGCAATTATGATCAAGGGAAAGTTGAATTTTTTTTAGTTATACGGGGTCTGTTCAAAAAGCATCGCGAATTTTATGATTTTTTCCAAAAAATATTTATTTATTCATCAATATCTATTTTTGCCCTTCAAAAAAATCCCCATCAGATATTATACATTTGTGCGAATGGGTTTTCCAATCCTCGAAGCACGTGAAAAAATCATTTTTTTTTTATCTTGTTCAGCTCCTCCTTCAATGCCGTCTTTACCTCCTCAATCGTGGCAAAGCGTCGACCTTTCATGGGTTTCTTCTATTTCGGGAACAAGAAAAAGTCAAATTGAAAAAGTTATGACCCTCTGGAGCAAATTTGGGTCGTCACGGACAGAGTCCACCAGCTCCTTAGCAATGTTAATGCGATGCTGTTTTTGATCGACACTGAGCAATTTTGTTACGAATTTCGCGGCGACCTGTCTCAAGCCCAAATCATTGGTAAAAATCGAATGACTAGAGCCAATCGATATATTTAGGTCCTCATCAACTTCTCTAACGGCGATTCGACGGCGTCCGGCACTCTGTTCGTCGTTCACATCTTCTCGACCCTCTGAAAACGTTTTGTACCACCGATAAACGTTGTCTTGGTCTAAGGTAGCTTCACCATGTGCCACAGTCAACATTTGGAATGCGGCCGCGCACTTAAAGCTGTTTTTCACATAAAATTTGATCCATTTTTTGAAATAGACAAAAATCGAAGCCACGTCCAAGCAAAATAGCTGTCAAAAATTAACTGAAGATTCAAAATGGCCAAACTTGTCAGCATAAATGAGCGGCATGAATACCAACATAAAGCCACAAAAATATCGAAAATCGAGTACACGTAATCCGCGAAAATTCAAAATTCGCGATACTTTTTGAACAGACCTCGTATTTCGCAGTATGAAAATTTCTCAGGTATAGTAAGTACGGTATGTATTAATCGTGTTGTTAAACCGCTTGGTTCCTTAAACTCTTGTGTACTCCTCATATTTTAAAATGATTCGGGATCATTTTGAATCGATTTTTAGAAAAATATTCATGTTGAAGACAACACAGAGTCCGCCTGCTTGAGTCTCTACTTAAAGATATCAATTATGACACCTTAGACTTTTTTGCATTATACATTTAACATTCCATAGACACCCATTCGCCACCCACCATTTCAATCTCATTGACCACAAGACTCGATCGAGCAGATCTTTGATAACGAAAACGACAATCTAAAAATCCACCAACAGACAACCTCCATCTGATGGATTTCCGCGATATAAGAACAAGAACAAAACTGTATTGTTACACAATCATAAAATAACATATAACTGTGGCTGCTGCTACACAGACTGTGAATGTTGGCGCGGCAATAGTTGACGCAGGGAGTGCAGAAAGGTGGTGGCTCTTAATGTCTGCTCGAAACCTTCTATCCACCTCTAACTTAACCTACCTGCAACGACATCTGATCTGTTTTTTTTTTATATAAAAATAAGGAGATCGAAATTGGAATGTGCAGCACGGAAAAATGTCTTAAGGTGAGCCACAAGTCAGATCCAATTACTTGTCTGTTTGCGTTTACCTTGCTGCTGCTGCCGCTGCTGCAAGATCTTTACGAGGCAAAAGCTACCACGATTTATCTGCAGACCCAACTGTAGATACTTTCCAGCGCCGCCGCGTATGTGGAAATTGACGCTGCGGCTAGGATTTTCAGATATGAGATCTAATTGCTTGCAAAATAAAGATATTTACATACCACAAGTACGAAATATATTGTGTGCATTTATGCAGTTAGAACTCTGGCTAGAGTGTATATTGACTCAACAGATATGTATATCTAGATACTTTTGGGGTTAGATTCGATTAGCAAGCTAGAGCTTAGATATTTGTGTCTGCAACAGCCGATTTCGGTGAATAGCATTGAATTTGACATGGAAAGAATTTGGTGGCATTTAAAGTGTGCGGCATCCTTAAAAGGAACGATAGATAGACATATCGGTGAACGTTATAGACGTCCCGATACGGTTGCGTTATGAATCTGTATGCAAGGTGAATTGACGTGAACTTTATTCTGAACAATATTAGTGACGAAGTCATTGATTTTGCAACAGGTTTTTGTGGAGGATGTCCATAAAATTTCCGCAAAAATTTATATAAAATTCCTTTCATCATTTGATCACGTTCTTACGTGACGTGACCCAATAAAACGCCACTAAATAAATAACAAAAGGCTAACAAAACTGCAATATACCATTATTAAATAATCCACCCACAGTGCTGAATCAAATATCGAATGACTTTCATATTTTCTTCTTCTGTTTCCCATGCTCAGCATAATAACATCATATAATGCTGCCGTAACAAGTGCATCAAAACTACAGCAGCAGTTACTTTGCAGAAATTTTGAAATTTGAACCCGAAAAGTTCATCAAACCACCCACAACCCAACATTCTGATGAAATAAATTGGGTCACATTTAATTGATTGCTTTTTGGCATGCACAATTTTTCGGAATAGTTCATAATTTATTTACAAAGTATGTAAATTAATTCAAAATGAGAAGAGTCTAGTTATAACGAGAATTAGTGAAAGATATAAAAAAAGAAGCGTATCCATAATGTATTGGCGGCTTCTGTTCACTTTTAAAGACATAGAAAATAGCCACCTACTATAGACACTGCCATTTTTACGCGAAAATTTATTTAAAAAACGTCTTTTGCTTTTCATTTTGGTTCATAATTTTATTTGAATATAATTTTCTCCGGCAATTTTTATCAACAGGTCGTACATCAAAAGATTTAGAGAGAAATATGCGTCAGAAAATTACCGTGAATAATTTAAATTAAGCCTAAAAAGTTGTTTTCGAAAGTGTATTTCGTATTTTTGTTGTTGCTACAGAAAATAGATTTCAATGTGGCTAAGCATACAAATCTAAATATCTTACAACATTATTGCAAGGCCTTTAGAAAATTTATCATATTTGCCACTTTAAAAGGCATCGAAAAATAATAATAATAAAGCTTTTCTAATTGAAAACTCTTCAAAACAATTTTTTTCTCGTTTGCCTTTCCCTATTCAAGTCCATTAAATCCTTAAATTTATTTTAATCTATGATAATTCTCAACATTCTTTTATTACAATTAGCATCTTTTTCACTTTCATTCCACACAACTGGTTTTCGGTTGCTTGATGTTGTGGTCAACAAGTTTGGATAGACGACAAGAAAGAAGACATCAAATTAGATAGGTAGCTGTAAAAATTTACAAACATATACATATTCCTACAGCAACAATCTTAGCGTTTACATCCATTAAACCATCTTTTAATTTGTTGATGGGTATCTTCTTCGTTCATCATCTCTCCCATTAAGATTCACTTTTAATTTCACCGAACGGACTGCCGCCGCCTCCTTCTTTAGAATTATCGTCAATAAAAACAAATTTCGGCAGGCGAAAGTTGTAACTATTTTTATTACCTAAACGTGAACGTGTCGCAAAAAATTTAATTCACTCGACACTCTCGGCTTTTTAGTGTCCTATACATTTCAATGTGTGATAGATACGAATTTAAAGTATTTTTCGCAGATACACTTGAAATTCGACAGAGTGATTTATCAACACCAATTCTGAACGTTTCACTTGTTAAATTCAAGCAAAAAAAATATATATAAATAATTTACTCCTTCGGCGCTGGTAAATGTTTGGATAAGCATTATTTGAGGTCTTTTCTGATTTCTGTTCACATACGAAATTTTCAGTTAATGGTTTACGGATATGCAGATTTTGGAGGAAGGTGGGCAGATGTAGTGTGGACTTTTTCAAGTAATTGATAAGTTTGATGTGACTCGAGACGTGGATGTGCATGTCATCTACTTTTTAACTTTCTTTCTAACTTGGACTAACCGGACTTGTTTTTTATTTTTCGCGGGTACAGAGAATTTCGTAAGCAAGTTATCATGAATTTGTTTAGGAATATATCAGCTTAGCAAACAAAATAATATATTGAACATCAACAAATTTTGCTTCGTTTAATTCAAAATTGGAAATGTAAAAGTACATTACAGCAGCGTAAGTTTTCACAACAATAGAACCTATGAAAAATTGGATATTACGCATATAATTAATTCTACCGAATTGACGGGAATCACGAGATGTTTTTTATCACTTATTTCCAATTACAGCGCGACTATTGAATCCATAAATTAATAGGTCAAGTCTTTAAAACGATTATTCTTAAACGAAGCTCCGTGATATGAAACGTTCTTATAGCAGAAATGCTGGTGCCCGTTATGTCTCATCGATCGTACAGACATACGACATTTATGCATTAGTCCTGAAAATGATGAATCAATCGTTAAAGATTATTTCTGTCATATTCTTCTTCAGGCAAATTGTAACAAAGCCAAACAACTAATATCCGTGATATATATTTGGGGAAAAAATTAAATTGAAATCCTACATGAAGGAGTTATGTCTGTTCTTTTCTTTACGAAATACGGTTTACAGTAACACGCCGAAACCTTATTGAATATTTTAATTTCGTACTGTTTGTTTCTAGAATCGATTTATGTTACATTCAGTTGATTTTAGATGTTTTTTCTAAAGGCTATTCCTTATACAAAAAATAAAAATAGCAGATGATACCTCACGAAATTTATGGAGCTACATATGAGGAAGAATTGCAGTTGTAAAATAGACTATCATATATTTTTTTTAAAATAAAAACGAAGCAAATAATTTTCCAGAACGACTGGGAAAAGTCAACCATATGGTTAACAGCCTAACGATGAATGAAACATTCCTCTGCTGTTTATTTTGGCACAAGAAACTATTGCAACCAATAGTTTCTCGTGCCAAAACTGCCGCAATCAAACATATGGCTATCAATGCTCATTCCCATTGTCACCATCATATCCAATTCACCTGAATCAACCATTAAACACCGACCGGCATCTACATATTTCCGTTTTGATTAACATCCCGCACAATTTCTCCACCGTGAGCACCATCAATCGCCCGCTGGCTGGTGCAATGAAACAATTAAAGAAAGCCGTGTTTATTGTCGTTAATGTACGCCGATACTACTATCATCACCCAGATCCATCTGGTCAGCATATCCGACACGTTCGCACTTTATATTCAGGGCAATTACACGGTGAGACCTTCTTTCCGATCATGCATCGCGCAAGTACAAATAGCTTTTTTGTTCGCTGAAGACAGTACTGGTCCGTCAAGGTACTCTTGTGGAACACCAGGCTTGAAGGCCCAACTCGCTTCGCGCTACATCCAATAATCCAAGAGAAGATGTCAGCGATGACTATATCGAGGCAAAGGTGTTATTCTCAACGCGTATTTTGGTTCGACGCAGACATTAAGTCATTCTAGTGGAATCACAATGTTGCCTGGCTTTTTACTTTTGAATGGTCCGCCGCGACCAGGCCAATTGCCCTAAAGAAATTCAACACGGACGACTATTTGTTTTGATGGATACCGAAAATATTCCCGGACACTGTTCGATGTCAACAAGCGCTTAAACAACAAACTACCACTTGATCCAGCGTGTCATGCATACGGATTGGCGTTAATTGTAGCACGAAACTTACAATAAATAGATAGATAGTGTCTAAACGGCCTAACTGTCTGCTTGCAGCGAGTTCTGAAATGTTGATGAAAGGGGGCCATCGATGGGCCGAGCAAGGAAATGCATAACTGGGTGAGTTGACTCTGGGTCAAGGTAGTTTGTTAGTGAAAGCAGAGAGAGAGAGGGCTATCGGCGGTATCGACATTCATCGATACTACTTCCGGGTGTGTGATGCTCTTGGAATAGTAATAGGCTAACCTTAACCTCGTCATTCTGTAGGAAATACACAACCACAATTGTGATCCTCTTTCAAAATTTCCGACCATTTTCAATTCAGCTCCTTACCAAGTATGAGCGGAGCACAGGATTACCGACAACGAATACTACTGATAAGTGGCAATTACAATTCCATTTCTTCCTAAGCAATTTGGCAAAGCACTATTCAATTGTTCCCAGTTCATGAGCTTGAAAATCCTTTGGCATATACCAACGGAATTAGCAGACATACATATTCAATACGGAACTTTTCGGCACAGTAAATTATGTACACATAGTAAATGTCAACCATTGTCTTCGGCTTTCCTTCTTTGCAATACAATAAATTGTACAATTCTCTGTTGCATGGTGATGAATAAAATCCACCCCCGTCGTGATTTATAACTGTTGGCAATGCTTTACAGACAATTTAAGGGTCTAGGACAAGGAAGAATAAAACGAAAAGCCGCTCGTAGAATAGCATCGTCGTCTGCTCCTATCGATTTTCTTTCGAGCCGAGGGATATTCTTTCATTTCCTTGTTTTTCATTCGTTTCCTCCTGGTTGTGGTACCTTAGTTCCTTTTTATGTTTATTTACTTTAGCATGCCCTTGCGTCTGAGGGTGACGGATAAAGCTATGGGTTATTATAAGTATTTCCTATTTGGTTTCGCTTATGTTTAGCAAAGTGAATACTATACGAGCAAACAGGCTTTGCTGTAGAAAGTGAATAAAGAATAAGACGGCAACCATAAGAAGGGGGAACAGATGGAAAATGTAAAGGAATTGGCCAGAGCGTCATTAATGAAGTGTTTATGTATACGATGTGTTTATAGATTAAAGTGGAATTGGAATGAATATAATTGAGGGTGTCCCAACAAAGTGGATGTCAAGAAGTATATTAAAAGTCATCAATCAAGACAGGACAATGCAAACGATATGCTATTTACCCCTCGGATATTAATTGACTCCAAATGGGGTTGTGGCTTTCCAAATTCTGTACTTCAGGTTGGTACAGCAGAATATTTTTTCAAACAAAAGTTACTTCGAAATAAATGCAATCAAAATTTGAAACACACATTTTCCAAACAGAATAACTTTGACTGCCTTAGAAACCTCGAATCTCCACATTGTCAGGCCACTGCCTAATACGCTGATGTGCAGAACGATCCAACGAATTTTTTCTCAGCTGCATATATCAAAATAATTCAATTTTACATGTATCTCAAAATTATCCTAACAAATCACACCATTCCACACTGCATCCCTGACAATATAATCAAAGGTTCACCCATAAATCAGCCTCTTTAGCCACCCAGCAAAAAGTGCTGTTTTCAATATTGTCAGCTCCCTTTTCAAATAACTGCCCCGTGCACGCTTATATTGACTTTTCGAGCGTGTTCACGCCAAATGCAATTTGATCTGTTCCAGACCAATTATTATCACATTTTTAGGGTATGTGACTTGCGTCAAAGATATGGCCTAACCATCTCCACCACAAGCGCAGCCAGAGAAATACTTCACCTTCTCATAGTCCTCAGCCTCCTCTTAAAGTGCTATTTTATTGTTCTTCAGCGTGTCACACCCCGCGTTGTTGTTATTGCTGGGATTTTCCCTAGCCACCAATTTCTTTTTACAATTTCATGCAATTTTTTCAAGAGGAACAACACACCTCTATGTCGTGCTGTATCTCATATTTCGCACTACTATCTTTCAAAGCTCCGTCGAAGGAGTATAGCCGAACGAAGGTGGTAGCGATGTCTAATGAGCGCACAGCTTGAAGGGATGCGTAATTACTATGTCTGGAAGTCGAACTTGAAGTGAAATGCTTCCCAGTGTATCTACATCTTTTCTGACATAGCTTTATTATGGGTACTATTGGTCGACTAAAAAGATAGAAAGGTAGAGAGTAGCCGAGTACATTGAGGACTTACTTTTTACAACAGACTTACGATGCATGGTTATGGCTTAACGATCCAACTATGCCCTTGTGCTATCATGTTTAGACGTTACTTTAGCGTGGAATAATTAGAAAAGTATCTAATTTCCCTCTTCTAGAAGATATCTAAGAAATATACTCCACTAGAAGGAAGAAGCCTTGCAAACGTGACAAAAAGGATTTTATTTTTTTGTTACGGAAGTTGAAAAGACAGTATAAGTGAAGTAACCACCTGCACATATGCATGTAATGAATAATTGTTTTTTATAGTTGCTTGTGCTTTTGGAGCTCCAGATAAAAGTATCTATAGATGGGAAGCTGCCGCGCCTGAAAGCATGCAAAGATAGTAGCTGTGCTTTGGTAGGAGATTTTGTGTCGAATTGGTTACAATCAACAATGAGCCGAAAGCATTCACCATTCAGTCTAATACAGAAGCAGAACAAACAAAATAGACGGCATTTATTGCAGAATAAATTGAAGAGCATTGGACCCAGCATGGATTCTTGTATGGATGACAAAAAAACTTAACCCTAGCAAGAAGAGTAAATGAAAAAGAAACGAAGATATTTCTGATTAAAAAATTTCTTGTAAGATGATCGAATTATTTTAATTTAGACCGAAACCGTTTAGCCCTTTTTTATGATGGTGCCAAAGCCCAGGTGATTCTTCATGATGCCATAGCATAAGCTGGAAGGAAATCAAGGAATGGTATGAGAAATGTATATGAGTTATGCATTCTGAAAGGATTTTAAGTAGGAAGTAATCAAAGCATGCCAAAGCCCAGGTGATTCTTCATGATGCCATAGCATAAGCTGGAAGGAAATCAAGGAATGGTATGAGAAATGTATATGAGTTATGCATTCTGAAAGGATTTTAAGTAGGAAGTAATCAAACCATTGCGTCCAAGAACGAATCACTTCGTACTTTTACGTACTTCTCCTCAAAGGCAAATTGAGACAAGACTTATTGCCAACCTGATTCTTATTCCGATCGTCTTCTTTCGCTGCTCTCAAGCCAACATCATCAGAGTGTCTCAAGCACTTTTCGTTATTGCATAAAATTGCATTCCATTTCACTTTCGAACGTTGCATCCATGTCCCCGCCGTCCACAGCACTATCGAAGCCATTCGAGACCGACCAACAATTGGTCTTCTTGCTTGGTTAATCACAAAGTGAAACCTTTTATTGCATTACGGGGAATTTTCACAAGCCATTTATTTTGTAATTCTGTTGTAAGTCAAGAAGTGTGTCTTCTGATTACACCTCCTCCACTTCAGTGTTCTTTGTTGAGTTTATTACGGCGGCGCCTGTTATATAGTGGCGTGCGCTAAAACCAAACTCATCCAGATTACCATAGATAACAAACGCAAATATTTAGATCTGTTGTGCGATAAGCCGCGAAATATATTATCAGATATGATTATCGAGTTTTATCGAGTGCCAAAAGATGAGATTTACACCATATGTGCTTTTCACATTAGTGATATTCACTCACGTCAATGAGTCAAAAGAAGTGTGGGTGGCGGCTATCACACAAAGTATCCATGCATAATACCTTCCACTGCACACGTCGTTCCCTTGAAATAGTCTTTAGAGTTTCTGCTTTATGCCTAAATATTATGCTTGACCGACTATGGGGACTGATCTGAATATAAAAGTGTGGTCATATCGACGGCAACCTATCCACACCTCCTCACTTTTCAAGATGTCTGTGGAACTGCAATATTGGCGTGGTTTGTTGATCTTCCGTTGAAATTCACATAAATTAAAACGCTCTGCAGGTTTTTTCGGTTGGACCTGTTGGATTCATGTTGGCAATCGCCACTAAATAGGTTGCCATGTGCCTTCTGCGCAAGGGCTTACGTACGATCGCAATAGTAACCGCGTGCGTCCCCATAAGTCGACAAGGCTCTTATAATCCACACACTACTTCTTAATAAGGCAATCTCTATTTGGATGCCGGTCTGTGCAATTGTTTGCTCTTATTGGAAGAAGTTCTTTAGGTTTAGGAGGATGGACCACACGTTGTAGAAGTTGAACATGTCCTCGAGGCGGGTTAAATCGAGTTCATCGGCATCAAGGTTGGCATATGGAAATTGGAGTGCATGGATGGATGTCTTTGCGACAGGTAAAGTATCGAATGGATTAGTTGTACAACTGTGTACTCAATCAGCTAAGGTCGTTGGAGTATCAGAATGGGTCCAGGGGAGAATCAAGCTTGGATCCGTGAGCACAATCAGAAGCACCTAAAATACTTTTAAACACACATGAAAAAAGGATCTGACGTTGCGTTAATTTCGAGACTAAGTCCTTAGTCAAATAAATTACTATTTTCGATAGATTCATTCTTACGACTTGTTAGTTTAGAAGAGAAAAAATACAAGAGCCAAAAATTGGCGCAGTATATTATTGACCTGGATATCATCTCTCTGTGAATGTTCTATTATTTAGCATGACATGGTCATGGTCATCAAATTTGGCACATCCTTTTGCCGCCAGCGAGTTTTTTGCTTTCCCCAAACTATTTCATAACCACCGAGTGAAAATCAATTTCCTCAATAGTCGTCGTTCCAGAAACACAACACACATTTTCGAGACCTAATTTCTCCGACAATTGGAACAGATTCCTGTCGCCACATCATCGCTAAAAAATGTACTCCCATAAATTACGATGACTACATTTTTGGCTTCGTGTTCGTTATCTTCCAAACCATATTCACAGCCAACATGAAGTCTGGAGAGGCGGAGAAAAAAGTAGGTACATATCTACGGAATGCAACAATGATCAGCAAATCCCGATCCCACCATCATTTATATCCTTTTTCTTAAAGAAATGAATTTTCATTTTCCCCGCACCGGATATGCAATTGAAACATGTTTGCGAAATACATATGTTTGCTCATCAGTTGTGTGTGCCCCAAATTCAAAACATATCGCAAAAAACGTTTTATGAAGTGTTTTTTACAAGGCGATTTGAGTATGCACATATGGGGAGATGTGCACAAATAATTTGTGGCCAGGATATACATTAAAAACATGGTGAAGTGTGTCTAAACACATAGTGGAAAATCAAACGATAAGGGGCCCAAACCCATCGTGTTTCAAAGCGTTTTCAGTCATTTTTAACGACGGGGATGTCTTCCCTTAATGCATTCATCCTCTGTCGCGTTATACGACGAGTCGAATGTCATAAATAAGAACGATAATTGGGGTGCATATGTAATCTGAGGAGAGTAGCAGCTTGACGCCAAACGAAGTGCTGTACGTGAAATTTTGAAAGTGTTGCTTGGCTTCAGGGATTTAATTGCAACGAAGGGTACCAGAGTCAACATAGCTTTGCATGGCAGGACCTTAAAATTAGCATAGCCATATAGTGGCACGCGCCTAAAAGTCAGGCCCTTACAGCTGCTCAATTCCGTTTCGTCCGATTCCTATCCAAATAAGTCTCGACGCGGACTAGACTTCCATATATGTACACCTGGACAAATTCAACACACATGCATATCAATGTGCTTCATCAGCTGACTCATATGCAAGAACTGCGAAGGTAAGGACAATGTACACCCTGCAGTGATCGTTGTCTGGTCGTACGTTGTCCATTCAGGACAGGATCCAGTCTTCACCCAAACAAGCAGATACTATTTTGCGGCCGTGTTGCTTGGCTCTGGCATATTATTTCCGTTTCTTGTTTGTTGATATTGATGTGGATCAATGATTTTCCAATGTGTGATCGATATGAGTCTACCGTCTCCTCGTCATGGTTCGATGACTGAACGCGTGTGGCGGGCGATCCCCGTTCATGCACGGCGATATTTCTCGATGAGTATCTTGAAATAACCACTTTGTCAAGATCGTTTACACTATGCATGTATCTACAGAAAAAGAACTGAATTGCGATTCATGGTTATCGGAAGTTTAGGTGATTGCTACGGCTTGAGGTGTCGTCGATTGGATGCAGGATATCTTTTTTGGACAATTTAATATTGTCGTGAGGTTTTACGGTGTTGTATAGTCAATTTATTGGTTGAATAAATATATCGAATGTGGATACAGTGCAGTCTCAAGTGTGTGGGCGCCATCCGCTTTAAGTTTATCAAAAATCTATTTAGAAAATATGTTCTAAACATATTTACGACCCCTAAACTATGTACCGTATACATTTTTAAAATTCAAAAGAATGACATCACCCACACAAAAAACAGTGTTTCTTACATCGCATTGTTTGCTGTTCTTTGCATTAATTTTTTCTCAAGATTTTCTTGAAATTTAAATTGACGTGAATCTTAATGATTCGTTCAAGACGTCGAGCGTCGATTTACTGAAGCTAAGCTTGTATGTCAGCGAGCGCAGGCCAAGGAACCGACAGGCGGGCATTCTGTCCTGATAGAAGCCGGGCCGGGCCAGACAGACGTGCAGTGCAGCACAATCTTAAGTGCTTATTTGGACTAAAAATAAATTGAAGCAAATGCATGTGACATGTCGCCGTGATATATACATAGAACATTCATCACCCTCCATAGGGTGGAGGAAGGGAGCATACATATATAGGGAAACCACTAAGTGTTTTGAATGCATGTGCTAAACAGGGCGCTCGATCCCATACTCGTCCATCATACATGCAATTCGATTACATGGTCACACACATTTTTCTTGGATGACAAAACAACAGGCCCAATAAAGATTCATGGGATCAGGCCTAATGAAATGTTGAGTAGAAAACACTTAGTTTATGAGATCATCGAGGATTGTAGGGATCAAATGTTGTGTATGGGTTGTGCAGGATCGTTTTCTGAACACTTTCACATCTTAAATGTATACAAACTCATAGTGAAAATTTACAACATTTTTATTTTACGTAGGGAAATCTGTTGTATCGACATGTTGTCGGAAAACTGTTTACGTTATAGTGATGTGGCTTTCATTAGAGGGCGGGCGTTTATTGCCAACTAGTTGACAGCTTAAGCATGATGCAAAGTGAAGATTGATCCTTGATCGTGTAATATTGAATTACACAGTGGATATTCGCTGGTAGCGCTGAGAAAAATCTGAGAATGATTATGTTGTGAATTAGTAGACAATGGCATATTATAATGAGACACATCTGGGCAAGGATGGGCATGATTTTTTCTTCAATTGATCTAATTCAGATTACATGGCCAGAAGCCGACGCGAATATATTCGAGCATCAATGCTTTTACAATTTCCTTGGTCATATTGAGTCGTGCTAGTCAGTAACTCACCGCAGGAGCTTTCCAATAATTCACAATTTCTCCGAGTTATGCACAGTGTGTCTCCTTTATTTACTGTACCAGGCACTTTCTACGTTTCCGGATTCTAATCCTAAAGATGCAGTCTCCTATGTGACCGCGACTGCCGACAACCCGTTCGAAAATCTCTCACCTCGAGTCGTCCCTCGTGACCCAGTGCGCTATCATGCAGTCCTGCTACTCGAATAGAATAGGCTCTACTTCCAACGAGGCAATCATCTCGAGATTATACTTCCACTATTTATCCTTTCGAGCAATTCAGTTCAAATGGCGCTCATTTTTTGCAGCTATAATTCATTTTTATGGCACAAAAGCCCATTTCGATAATCAGGTCACATTCTATCCTGAATAAAATCTTGTTGAAATGCATTTTCAAATGAAACCATTCAACTTCTTGCGGATTCCTGGAAAGCATAGTCAATCAGCAAAAAAAACACACAATCCGCAAACATCATGACTTCTATGAAATTCAATATGATTCCGGGAAAAAATAAATAAATAAATCAAGACAAAATCGAAACCTATTATACAGCCCATCAAAACGCAGCTAAACCAACACCGCACTACCTCGTCGATGGAAAGAGGATGCAGAGAAGACATCCATTTCTGCATATCGCGAGGGTAATATTAGCCACAATTCCACAACGCAAGGAAGTGGTGGTTGATGAGGAACAAACAGATTGAATGTTGTGAAAACAGAAATATGTGCACTTTGTTGCTAATAGATCCGATAAATTTCTGAAAAGGATTTATGCATGCATGTATGTATGTATGTATATCAAAGGCGAATCGAGGCAATGGTGGCTGAGATTGATTGCAATTTGATACTTTCTTTAATCTTACTTTCCTCCCATTTATTTGCCACAATTTCTGAAGACGTGGTATTGCTTTGGCAGACGTTTGTCGGCATATTATTATTATTTAGAGCACGATAAAACGCAAAGACGCCAATATCAGATTATTAAATAATCAACACACAATATTGTTCGATTTACACCGCGAACTACCTGTAAATTTAAAAGTGTCAAAATCGAACATTATTTTTAATTAAATTTTTTTAAACCGATTGATGCAAACCCATCGGGGTTGAAGGATTTTCGATATATTCGTAACTATGCAGATATCAAAATGCATGGCTAAATACTAGTCGAGATTCTGCAAATCAGTCGTGATTTAAGCAACAATATCAACAGAATTGTGATCTGCAAGTAAAACATTTCCTAGTCACAATACGTATTAATGGCGTAGCAAACATGTCCGCAAAAAGTCGTTAAATTTGCAATTTGTTATCTGTATTGTCACGGCGAGACCACAAACCGTTTTGCATGTAGTAACATTCACACAATTTGTTGAAATTGCAATCATGACACAGACCTTAAAAATATATACGATTAACTTTAGACGCAATAATCGGTTCATGCAATTTTCTTCTCTAACCGCAATTTAAAAAAAAATTAATTCCATTACATCTTCAACTCAACACTCTTCAGTTTGTATTAGATACATTTTTTTAACCATTCAGAATCTTCAAATCTAGCCCCACATCTATCATCCATTTAATGGAGTGTGGAGTGACATCGTTAGCTTCAATGGAAAATGGAAATTATTTTGTCATTACGTCCAGTTTCAATTTAAATTCATAGAAATATTTATGAAGTCGAGCTCACTTGCTGATGGACGAGGCGACTAAACAGTTGTTGAATGATTTTAATTGATAAATTCAATATTTACGATGGCGTCCAATGTGAAATTGAATCAGATTTAAGATGTATGTATCCATTTAGGAGTTTGGTTAGATTAAAATTGTTTACGATGATTGACGAAAGATGGAAAATGATTTGTAGAATTTAGATTGTTCTGGATTAGTAGGTTAAGATTCTGAATGAATTTATTGGTTATCTTTTTTTTGGATATTTGGAAAAAGATTTTAAATGGATGGTTGTCTCTTCAACTTAAAATAGTTGTGAAGAAATGCAAACCTTCGAGTTGGATAGTCCATTGCCCAAGAATCCACTGAAGTAGACATTCTACAGTAAAATGATGGGAAAAATTTATTGTCCTATATTTCGATAGAGTTTTTTTTAACCCTTCGATTGAATACATACTTTCATCCACCACGAATCTTTGACTGCATTTGGGGTCAATATGACACCAGACGTTTTTCAGATCGTTGCATACATACACATCTGTGGGTAATTACATGATTCTTGTAGTAAACGATCCTTATTTTATGACCCAAAATTTAGTTTTAGAAGAAAAATAGAAACATTCTAGCGCCACAGTACGTCCGAACAGGCTGTCATGTTTTTTTTATATTTCAGATGAACGGAACGTGTATCATATTTCCCACGTTACCGAGGAAACTGCACAGGGAGAGGGGGGCTCAATTTAATTAAACAATCAACAATTACTATTTATTATTATTTAACGTAATTTATATTCAAATTTATAAAAAAACTTGGCAAATTTTTCAAACATAAAAATTCGAAACATCTTATTTGTCACGATTTAAGTGTAGAATCACTTCTTGAAAAAATACTCAATATTTTTAAAGTAAACATGTCGAATCATTTGTAACCAAGTCAAGTGTGACATTAGACCATAACTAATTCCACCTATAAATTAGAGTCGTATATTTTTTTAGCTAGTTCAAACATGAGAGCGGGAACGTTTTTCTAAGAACATTCTATGGGATCGACAATGTTTGAAAAGAAATTAGGGGAAGAAATCCATTAAGATCATGCATACAAGTTCTTATGATATGAACAAATTTTGTTGTGTTCTTCATAAGTAAATGAATCGTCGGTTTGTTTGCATTAATGATGACTAACGATCGAGTGGACTGTATAAAAATTCGAAATATTAGCAGAATAAAAAAGAAAAGGATGGTGAGTTATCTACCACCGAATTGGAACGTATATGACTAAGTTTACCAACAATTTAGTTTTATCAAATAGCAACGAGTGTGCCAAAATATGCATGTATTAGTAAACAATTAGATAAAAGTGCCCTAATTTTAGTTACTTTTAATATAGTTGCGAATCGTTGAAGCTCCCCGATTACTGCACAGTTGTACAAACAAAGTTACGAGCGGCAAAGGAAGTCAGCAGGAGCGGGGATGTCAATAAAGACAGACATCACTTTCTTTGTAGAAGTCAAGCGACCATAAGACTGCTGGAAACAGTCAAACTGTCCTCTAAATTAGTGGAGACCTGAAGGTCTGAACTGAGGAAGGTTTCCCTAAAGAACAAACTCCCACTACTTTGCGTTCCTGTGCACAGTGAGCTGCAAAGAAATGTTAAAGCGGATCAGCTTCCTAGGAAGGGATCCAGTCGCGTACAAACAAATGAGCCGGGGATAATGGGAGTCTTGATGCAGGTTCTAAGACAGGATATAAAGGAATCAGCCTACGAAGTAGGATTAAGGCGATGGAGAAATTTGGGCACATGTGGCACTGCTAGGCATATGTGGCTCAAATACGACTCGAAACGTTCCTACTCTTTGTCTGTTAGCTCTGGACAGAGTTCCAGCGAGGAATCTTGTGGCTATACTGACGGGCCATGTGGTTTTCGGTGAACACGCAAGGAGAATCGGGCTCCCAGCTAGCGATCTATGTCGGAACTGCGGCGACGAAGAGGAGCCAGAATCAATAGAGCACCTTTTGTGCAAATGTCCGGCTCTTACTGCTAGGAGACATAAGAACTTAGGCGCATTCCGTTTCGAGGAGCTGAGTGAGGTAGAGTACATCAAAATGGTCCAACTCTTGGATTTTCTTAGGAAATCACGATGGGTTACTGAATAAACCAGAAGGTTTCCACGTCTACAAGGCACAACGGATCATAGAAAGTCTATTTTTTTTACTGTCGACGCAAAAATCAATCGAAGACATGATCGATGGCTCTCCCACGATCCTGAACAAGTCCCCATTTCTTCCAGGACAAACTTGCCGACGAATCTTCACGTGCTAAGTGTTGTGTCCAGTGAAGGTTGCGTCAATACCTTCACACTTTTTCAACAACTGAAAAAATGTCACAAAAGAAATTTATTTGAGTGTTCTGGTAAATGTAGTGAAGTCCTGGATGGAAACTATGTTGTCTGGAAAGCCGTTTGTTGACCATCAGGATGGTGCAACGTCTGATAACGTCGACATGTTTTCGGTCTAAAGAATTCTGGCCTCGCAGCATCTCAGATTTAAATCCTTTGAACTTCTACGTCTGCAGCGTTATTGAAATGGTAACCAACAAGTTCAGGCACCATTGAGAAACGCTATTGAAGCGGCATTGGCCGATATGGATGGGAAAACGGGCTTGAAACGTTTCAGACCGAGAATGAAGGCAGTCATTCAAGCAGGGGGGGAATATATTGAGTAAATCTATTATTTATGACATTACAAACAATTAAGTTATTAAAAATTGTAAGCTTTTCTATTTCTACAATTAAAATTATGGCTGAAAATAATCTTCCACCTTCTGTCTGGGTTTTGGCGTCGCACCCTGTATTTACTGCGTCTAAAAAAGGAGAACTGATGCTCGTCAAGCACAAATTATTGAATGAATAACAAATGAAGTCTGTTTCGCAATATTTTCTTCTTTGTAAATTATTTTAAATTCCTTATTTTAATCAATATAAAGAAATAGGTTTTTATAAGTTAAATATATACGTAAGCGTCCACAATTGCGGCTTAATACGTTATTCTCACGCATTAAACCGCAATTGTGGACGCTTACGCTTATCGGATCCAAAACAATGTATTTTTTTCATACCTTCCTGAATCGCGAGTTGTCTGGAAGTTCGTGAATCAAAAACACACATTTTTGTGGTCATTTAAATGAACTATAAATTGTCCTTAAGAATCAAATGTTGTTGAAATTCATAAAACTGGACAACACTGTAGCGAATTTCGGCATCATTGTGTCCAATTTCGTAATTATGACGTGTCCAGGATTACATCCAATTATTGATTGCATTCACTTCTGCTTCCATGATCCACCGAACATTCTTACCTGTCCGACTTATATTCGTTGAAAAGACTTTGGTCAAGCGTTTGGGCAATCCTAGGAAACCGCAATCCCAGAAGAGAAGCTAATCCGAAGCTCTCAATAGCGTGAATGGACGTTTGGACCAATAATTCGGAAAGAATCGCCGCACAAAAGGTCAATTCGCGTCTTCAGTTCCCAGAGAATGGTGGGGCCAACAACAACAATCGACAATTCCGACAAACAACAAAAGAATCATTAGGAGCACACGTAGTCCCCGTTAGGTTCAATTGGACACGAAGCAATCCGCATGGGTCGCGCTTTGGCTTCCCGTCCGCCTCCCAATTCTTCCAATTTACTACTTGCACCTTGGCGGCTGGCTCGGCTTTTGGGGCCCGTCCCTCCGTCTGTGGAGCACTCAATCGCCACGAGATCCTCAACAATGCGAATTAGCAAACCGCAATCAAATCGCCGGCAACACGTCCAATTAGTAAACAATCGGCGGCCGACAAGGAAGGAAACCTGATCCCAGAGGACGGGGCCGAGTCATCTATCCATCCCGGGCGCAAGGTCCATCCACGCGGCGAGTTCATCAGCCCCGCGGTCCATCCAGATGCAGCCTCCCTTCCTCCGGCCGAGCCGGTGCAGCACATGTCCACATGGCCAGCGTAGGGACACGCCGGAGTCGCCCCATTAGCGCCGATTCCTAGTAGAGCAGAGCCGACAAGGCGCGCTTACGCAAGCCGCGGTGGGAAGACTCCCACGCCGTCCGTCAACTGCGGAAGGAAAAAAGACGTAGCGGGGTCCCAGCGCAAGAACTCTTAATCCGACCGCCAGCAGGAATCCTCATCGAACCACGCGACAGGCATCTTTTGCTTTGTTGTGGCTCCGGCGCAAGGGAAAAATCGATTTCTTTCCGGGTCCGGGCCGAGACTGACGGACGGCACCAGGATGCGAGCAAGGACTCGCAACCACATCAAACAAACGTAGGGCTAACGCCCGGAAAATCTCGTCCTCTTACAATTAATTAAAAATTACCACAATCGGGTACTCACCGCGATCCTATCTATCTTCCGTTCCGCTGCGTCGAACAAACACAAAGGATGCGATAAAAGTATCTTGCACTGTTCCTTCCTTCCTCGACACTTCCACAAACAATTCCTGCTCGCATAATCCACCAGGATCGGCACTCAACCCCGAAAATCAAGTTTTCACCGCGGAAATGCAAGCATTTTTGCAGCAGCACACAAAAAAACTTCCAAATTTCGCACGAGGCGTCCTTACGGTAAAAATACCGCGCTTCGCTGTCCCGTTAGTTGCCTGATCGGCTGCCGGAAAACACCACTAAAACACAAACACGCGACGCGTTCAAACACGACAAATACATTTCCCGACCCGACTGATTACCAGGAAAACGCAGCGATCACCTATTTTCCACGTGCGAAAGAAAATTCCAGGCAATGAAAATCAGAATTGCAGGCCGCCTCCGTCGCAGTCGTGACGCGACAGAACAGAACAGCTTGCGGTGCGGCAACGAAATGATGCGTCGTTGCTGGCTGGCGCACAAACAGATTCTCAGATGGTGTGTGTCTGAGGCATGTGGCCCGGCGGCTTCCAGCCAACCAGTTTCGCTTTGTGGCGCGACACATGTTGCTGGCGGTGGTTAGATGCATTTCCATACACACACAAAAAACATGTTTACAAGCAAAAGCAATGCTGAGTACTTTGAGAAACATTTTGGATTTATGTTCGATACAATTATTTATTGGAATATAAAAATGGATTTTTAGGGATAAAATATATTGTGTGCACATGTAAAAGAAATTATTTTGAATAAAAAACAATTATTTTGAATGGACAAAACATTTTCAGCGTGTGGAAAAGCTTTCGAGACGCAAGAAAAATGTTTTGCGGACGAAAACATATTTTGAATTGACAAATATATTTTTTTCGAAACTCTTAAAAATATGTTTAGGAGGACAAAGTGCTAATACTTCCTGTTTGAAGAGAAAAAAAAATTGACGAATTTCCAGGCTGCAAAAAAATGTTCTCAAAGACAAAAATGAGTTTTTGAAACGAAAATAATATTTTTCAAGCATCAGAAAAAAATTTTACAGCTGGAAAGTATTTTTTTTAATTTAAAAATATATTTAAAAATGATGAAAACATTTTCGGAGGTACAAAAAAATGTTTTCCAGGCTAGAAAAAATTTTTTTCAAGGATAAAAATGAGTTTTGGAAACGAAAAGAATATGTTTCAAGGGTGAGAAATATTTTTAACAGCCGAAAAGTACTTTTTTATTCTTGAAAAATACATTTCAAAATGACGCAAACATTTTTAGTGAAGCAAATATTTTTTTACAGTAAAAACAAAAATCTAACAAAATTGAATTTAATATCTGTGACAAAAAAAATTAATTATTAGTTTATAAATTGATTATCCAAAAAATATTAGGCAGTTTTTTTTATTTCAAACTGCAAAAAATATTTTCCTCTTTCAGAAAAATATTCGAAGGAACGAAACTTATGCTTCGAAGATCCTTAAATAATTTTTTAAACATAAAGGTCAAAACTTTTGAGACAATAAAACTATTGTCGGGTTAAAAAATAGATTTTCGGTGCCAATAAAAAGTTTTTCCTTGATCGCAAACATTTTTGACAAAAAAAAAATTTTTTTTGAAGCCAAAAAACAGCGTTTCAAGGAAAAAAAGAAGAAGAAAAGAAAAATGTGTTTTTGACATGTGAAATATTTTCTTAGGGCGATGAAAATATTATTTAGAATAACAAAAACATTTTTCAGAATAACAAAAACATTTTTTCAGCAGAAAAACACATTTTCTTTTATATCAGAACATTTTGAGGCCTACAAGCCTTTTGAAGGCATTAAAAACCATTTTAAGCACGTCTAATCATTTTTTAAACGGAAGAAAATATTTTTTTGAGACTGCAGGAATAATCTTCGGCAAACTTTTATCTCTGGGGACAAAATTTATTAGAATATTTTTAATAATAAAACCATTTTGGATATTAAAACCAACTGGCAACAAATGAAAAGGGTTGGGATGGGTATTTCGATACAGAAATCATCATAGATGCTCGGAAAAATCCTGCATTCGATTAATTTTGAAGATGAAATTATTTGTAAATTTTATAAATTTCGTTGATTTATTAAAATCAATTGGCATTAAATTTTCGTTCATCTTTGACTAGAAAATAATTTAAAAGAGAACTTTGAACGAAAGGTCCCACATTTTCCCAGACTGTATCATTTCACCAATGACTAAGGGTAAATTTTCCCACCCACGCATATTTGTTGCAGCCTCATGTAGCTTTGCAAGTGCATAACAATAGCAAAATGTTATCAGCTGTTTGCAAAAGATACAACAAACATGCAAAGAGAATGGAGCTTCTTCGTGCTCATAGTCAAGACGCAAACCAGTATTTCGAAAAGCTTATTAGTCCACTTAAAATGTTTGCCAGGGCTCTCATTAGAGAATTTCTAATAACAGAGATAATAATTATAATAATAATAATAATTAGAAATTAGGGAATGAATCAACTCATAGGTTTGTTGTTAATTTTTGCGAATATTTACAAGGCCGAAATATATTTATTGTATGAAAAACAAAATTAGGGCGTACAATTGACCATCTTTTAAATTAATTATTGTATCCAAAATATTAATTTTGAATAATATAATTAATTTAAATGATATAATGAATTTTGCTTTTGAATAATTTCGGAACGAAAACATATTTGGCACACTTCAAATAATCCAGCACTGCCTATGTTCCCCTGAACGCGAACTAGTCGCCCAAAACGAGACCCAATCGATGAAAACTACCTCAAGCTAAAGCGAACCAGGCAAAATCCCATTAACAGTTATGAATCCCAACACATTTTGCCAAAAACTGCGCCTGTTCTCGATCCATTCCATTCTAGTTCTAGCCTTCTTCTTTGTGTGTCTCTACAATGTAAGACTTTGCCTGATTTGTGTGTGCTTAAGTGTTTCATTTAAAAAAATGTTTAATTTAAAACTCAACTTTGTTGTAATTGGGTTAATCAATTGTGTTTTCTGTCAGGTAAAACAATTCCCGAAAGATTTCGGGTTGAATGTATAAATTGTTTTGTAATTTAATTCTTTCGATTCATTCGAACAGATTGGACCACCCACACAGCCAACATGGACCATCGACGAGGACACGGAAAAGAAACCGGTCAAGGTCGAAGTGAATTTGAAGAATCTCTTGGAAACAGCTTCGATTCGATCGGAAATCGAATCGGCTGTAATCCATCATAAGTACGCGATCGGTGGCAAGGACGAGGATGAAATCGTGCATGAAGCCGATGAAGAGCTGGGCGAGGATTTTCGAAACAGGCACCACCATGGATTGGTTGGCGCTAGCTTCGATTCAAATGCTACTCACCTTGCGGATGAACAGGCAAGTCCTGCATTCGATTGGCTTCAGGATATCGTCCCGAATAAAGTCGCCAGTCATCTGGTCGGTGACGATCAGCCGAGGAATGTTTTCATTCCTGAGTACCGGGCAGCGAACTATGATGCGGAAGTTGAAGGACGAGAAGTGCTGGTGCTCACCAGGATCGAAGAAGAGTTAAACTTTGATCTACATGGCGACATTGATATGTGGAAGGCTCTGAAAAATGGAGATCTTCTTGGCGTTTCAAGATCAAAACTGATTCTCACCAAAAGAATCCCTGAAGTCTATCAAATAAGCAATGAATTTGATCTCAATGAGCAGATAGAAAATGTGGAAGTCGTATCCGTCTGGAATAGGACCAATCGATCTCCATCGAACTTAGCCATCGTTTCATTGAACTCCTCCATTCGGTGGATCAATATAGAAAGCATGTCCGCCGTTTGGAACTGGCCCATCGGTACAAGGATTTACTGCACACGTGAATTCGAGAACGACGGTTTCAGATATCTGGCCGCACTCACCGATGGCAAGGTCTTAATCTTCCAATATGACCTTACCACAAAAGAGTATTTTTCAACCCAGACGATAGCCATCGATAAACACACTCGTCGGTTGGAGTTCCTAGACCCAGGCTACCATAAAATCCTAGCTATACCTCAAAATCATACGGTAGCAATTTTTCAGAGTGACGAGTCATCTAGCGCGCAACAAATCCACTTCAGCAAAATGCCATCCCTTCCTGCTGGCAATGTTACATCAGTTCACGCCTTCCAAACAGGAGGCTACTCCTACTTGGCTGTGAGTGGCGATCAACCAAGGATCTATCGATACCACTACGGCTCCTTCAAGCCTCAAACAATCCTCGATTCCAATTTTGGGTTCGTTGATCTATTCCTTGCTGTACCGTGTCCCACATATCGGGATGATCTTGTCCTTTTGGTCCAACATCGGATTGTATTCGAAACGCATTCAATAAATGTCCTGGAACCGCTCATTTGGAATGGTCAGGCATTTGAAGCCACCAAATCGGTACCGTGCCACGTTGGTGATAAAATCCAACTGTTCGGCGCCAGCTGCATTCTGGACTTGGAGCGCGAGGAAGGACTCCAAGGAGCGGCTGTCGTCACGCATCAAGATCAAGTTCTTTTGGTGATACCACGATTTCAGGCGCCGTCTGGTCTGTTCAGGCTCCACACCGAGCTAGTTCCGCGATCGTCTCAAATAGATGATCTCGAGTCCATGCTGCAACAAATGGAAGCCATGGTCGCGGATCAAGAAAAGGTGATGGACTTGCTGGAGAGTCACAAATGGTCATTGAAGAAGCTGCACACCGACCAATTGAGCTTCAACGGTGAAGTTGAAACGCTATTGCTAAACGGTCAAGAATGGACCGAACAGGACTCGGAGATAAATTTAGACCAACTTATTGCAGACATTCGAACCATGCAAAAACAAATCGATGAAGCCGAACAGGATCTTCAAGTTGAAAGGGCTACTGTCGAGGAGCTGTTCCTTGAAAATTTCAACGGCAAGCCGTTCCACGATTTGAAGGAGATAAATTTCCATGGAACTGTAGTTATTAAGGGTGACCTGCTCGCCGAACAACTTGTCCAATTACCACTTATGCGATTGCATGGATCAGAAGATGATGAGGTCCTGGATGTTGTTGAAATTCATGGTGATTTGAGTTTTGATCTCATCAACGGCGTCGCATGGGAGGATTTAATCGAGCAAATTGTGTTTATAGATTCTCCTGCTGAACTGGGATTGGTTAGGGTGGAAAAGGTAATGTTTCAAGCCGCACTCTTTCGATTAATTCATGCTTCATATTTATAGCTTGTGGTCGACGGTGACATCCGAATTGATTCTATAAATGATCTAAGTTTTCCGGGTGATTTCTTACTTTCAAGTGGTCCAAAAACGAGTATGGTGACAGGGAAGAAGGAGTTTGTCAACATGCTAAGTAAGTGATTGTGAGGTAATTTTTCTGATCTCTTCAACTGCATTTCTCTCCGCAAGATACCAACGCAATGGACTGCGAAGGGACAATCAACAACATCAGTCCTTCGGACTTTATTACGTTAAGTCACGAGCAATTTATTCCGGGAACTACATCGTTCACTCAACTGGAAGTTACCCAAAGCTTTGAGGTGAAATCATATAATAATTTCCAGGCCATAATCAACTCCTTAAAATCTGCAGATAAATGGCACAATATCCGGAAAGGATCTGGAACAGTTCGTCAGCAATCCCACTCTTCAGGACTCGCATCTCATCACGTCCGAATGTCATTTTAAAAAATTAATTGTCGATGGACCCGTGATCATAAAAGGACTCTACAATGAAATGCAGTTCGATGATGTCCTGAACGATGTTATATATACAACTGAGCAGAATGTATCTATTGTATCGTCGAAAACATTTCATGAAATACAGTTGCCAGATTCTAACACATTGACCTCGAATAGTATCAGTGGAATTTCTCTCGACGATTTTTTGACCCGATCAACAGATCAGGATCTGAGCGTCACCGAAATCGAAGGCAATTTAGAAATACAGGACATGGTTCTAATGGGTCTGTACAATGGTGTCAATGTTACTGAACTGGATCTGAACTCTATAAAGCTGGATGAGGATCGGATTGTCAATACTACCATCATTTTCAAAGAACCGCATCTTCTGCAAGTGAACACTTTGGAGGTCCTGCAGTCATTGAACCAAGTTCCTGTTGATCAATTTATTCGTATTGACAAACCAATCCATCTGAAGAACGTGGTTGCAGACGAATTGATTGTCGATCAGTTGAGTACCACATGCAATGTTGATGGTGGAGCTCCGTTGAATGGAATCGACGTGGATCAGTTCAACAAGGATCGCTTTAGTTTGTCATCGAATCAAACAATTACGGCCGACATTTTTGCAGATCAAATTATCACAGAATCGGATCTTATAGTAACAAGAATCAACCAATTCCCACTTGGTTATCTTCCGAATCCTTCGATCAAAACTGATGATAAATACAGCCTGGTTCGATCTGCCAAGCACATCAAGATTCTGGGTGACGTGGAGGTGAGCTCCATCAATGGTAACGACGCCAAAAAACTGTGGTCCGAAGTCATTTGGCTCGATCGATCCAACACCATCAAAACTCCCATTCAGTTTCTCGATGCGATCCATTTTCAAAAGGATGTTCATCTGAAAAACGGTTTGATCAACAACAAAAATCTCGAAGGATTTGTCGAAGATCTTGTATTGAAAAATAGCAAAGATCCACAAGTGATCGTCAAGGGAGTAAAGAAATTTCAGACCCCTATAGTAGTTATCAACGACGCGACAATACAGTCTTTTAATGGTATCCTTGCCGATCACCTTATGACGAAGTTCAAACCAATCAAAATTGAAGGTGATCTTCACGTGGATGGTGATCTGTTCATCCACTCGTTGGATATGAAGGGCGACAAGTTCGGGAACTATTCCGTTTCAGACATTTTCGAGATATACCAGTATGATCCTACCGAGGATATGCACTACATAAGTGGGACGGTTCGATTCGGTGGGCATTCAAACATTGAACGGCTTCGAGTGGGTGAGACTATCAACGGTCAGGGAAACCTTGACGAGATGTTTGCCAGCTTGGTTTTCAAGAATGCCTCGGCACGGATCACCGGAAAAAAGACATTCCGAAATGTGGTCAGCTTTGAGCAAGGAGTCTTTGTGGAGCGGCTGAATGGAGTGAATGTTTCAGAGCTGCTGGACGACATTATCTATATCAATCAAAAGGAACCTGTTGAAATCAATCGACCAGTTGTGTTCCAAAGCCCAATTACGGCCGAGCATATTTATGTCGAAGGAGATCTTCACACGAGTCATGTGTTGGGATGCGAATTAAAGCAATGGCTTGATAATTGTCTGCGCACCGATCGACCAGTTCAAATAGAAGGTAGGGATCAGTGTTTCATTGCTTCTTCATGTTCTGTTAGCTTAGATACCTCGAAAACTCCTTTACAGGTCCGATTTTCTTACCTGCTGGCTTTTTGGATGGTAACAATCTCAATGTTCAGTATTTAAACAACGCGCCTATGAAGGATTTGGTAACGTTGCATACACCACAAAATCTTTCGGGAGATATTTATTTTCGATACGTTTATTTGGATGGACCAATGGAGGTTTACGGCAAAGTGAACAACATGGATTTGGTCGAGCTGTATAGAAACACATTGATGGTAAGGATCACGATTGCTACTATTTTCAGAACTAGAAGAGGAAGCAAGAAGTCAGACAATCTAGACACGTTTAATAGATCAGAAAAGTTAGACATTACGGACGGACGAGACATCTCATACAATTCGAACGGTGGAGACTGCAAACTATTCCAAACAGTCAGATAGTCTTTAAAAAAGAACATGCATTAGTCCTTGTGGTATAATAATTGACCTATTTAGGCCTAAGAAGAAGGGTGCCACTGCAACCTATCTATCAGTCCAGTCTTTTTTAAATTCTTCATGAACTGCAGTGTCCTTTTCATTTTATTCACAGATTTCCGGAGATCAAAATATCACCGCCCCGATCGAAACAAAAACAATTAATGTTATTCACAACTTGGAAACATTGCAACCAATAAACGATCGTGATCTTCGTGAAGTTGCCACCATTTTCGATGATATCCATTTGAAATCGTCCCTCTCCTTCAAAAATATCATTGCCAAAAATATATACACAAACGATTTGATATCAGGACTCAATTTCACGGATTGGCATCGAAACAGTCTAAAAAATAACGCGTCGTCCTATCAACAGATCACCGGAGTTTGGTCGATCAATGAACTATTCGTGAATACCGCATCAATATTGATCAAACCACCGTTGACTGTAGGCAATGGTACTGATCTCATCTCAACATCAAAAAGTCTGCAGGAGAATTATGCTTCGGTTTGTAGTGAACTGATGAAGTTCAGACAAACTGTTGCTGAGCGAATCAGTTTTGTGAAATACTTAAAGAAGGACCAAGAGTTGATACTAGCGAACGCTGTTGATTCTATGCATCCAATCGTTTTTGCTGATACTTTTCTTGTGCTGATCAATCAAGGATGTTTTTCGGAGGTTTATCAATGGGACGTAGACGTCCATCGCTTCATGAGTATCGCACAAATGAATACAGGACAGATTTTAAGAGTCGATACTTTGGCGGATCAAACCTTTGTTACGCTTTCTGAAAAAATATCAAACACCTCCAAAATGTCTGTGGAAACCGTTTGGAAATTAGAAGGGAAGCGATTAGTTCTCAAAGGAAAACCACTTCAGCAAAGTGGAGCTAAGTACATCACAAGCAGACATGGTCGTGGTACGGATCACGGCATACCAGATTTCAACGTTCCCATTGCTCGCATTGCCTCGAAAATGTTCGAGGATTTAAGATCTATACAAGACAATGACGCGCCGCTATTAACTTCCGAGCTTGGTGAAAAAATCAAGGATGTTGCCAAAAAATTATTGACCAGTCTAACACATCTAGATGATTTCAAAACTATTATAGATCATGCGCACAAGATCTATCATACGGTGATAAAATCAAATGATCATGCGGATGAGGATCATGAGGATGAGGATCATGCAGATGAGGATCATCCTTCGGATCATTCCGTTCACGGGGATCATCTACATGGGGATCATGCGGATGAGGATCATCCTTCGGAGCATTCCGTTCACGGGGATCATCTACATCATGATCATGAACGACACAATCAAAACTCTTTCGAGTCTAGTCATACTCTCAACGATCATCTAGACTTTTCTGACTATGATGACAATCACAAATCGACTGATGATGATATTCATGACCACAAACATCACCACGGATTCTCAGATGAAAGAATTGGTGCAACAGGTCCCCTTCACTTAGCTATTCCCCCGATTGCGCATCCCTATCTACATGGTGATGTCCTTAAAGCTGTTCAACGATTAGACACAATTTTGCATCGTGTACCTCTTGGATTTGGAGAACTGGTGAAGAGTACGTCGAGTCCTTTAAATGGCAACGACTTTCAGTCTCAAATGAAAAAAATGGTGGCTGGTATCACTAAAGTCTTCACTGCTCCTCAAGCGGTCAGTGGATCTCATCAACGACGAGATACAGAATCGGATATTAGTGTAGCTCAGTCGATGGACCTATTGCGAAAGTATGCCGAGACAGATTATTTACAGGAATATGAAAACGAGGTTTCTGGAAAGACAGACTACACAGACAATTATGTCGACCAACATCGAGAAGCAATCAGTTTTGAAGTTGGTTCCTCGAAGAACAGACAGAAATTGATTGCTGTAATATCTCCGAGTGATTTGCGTTCGATTCGCTTGTATCCTCATGGCTTGGAAGGTGAACCCTTTCAGATAATCGAGACTAAACATCCCAGCATGCTAACAGCCATCGAGATCAACGATGAAACAGTTCTGGCTTTTGTTGATGGACCAGCGCTGATTCGAGTAATGAAATATAAAGGGGTTGAAGGGTTCATCGAATGGTCATCGTTCTCGACCACTTCGGAGCATCCAGTGTCACAGCTAATGTCCTTGTCGCTGGCCAAGGATTCCGTTATGTGTCGCAACTATTATTTGGTAAGCGCCAATAAGAACCACGTACAGTTCTTTGAAATTATGATGGGTGGAATGTGTCCATTGAAGGCGATTTTTGAAGATTGCAATGATTTTGGTGATAGATACGTTTAAAGTGGAGTTAATTTTGTTAATAAAAAAATTGGTTATGGAAGAATCTATCTGATTTTTTTGTTATCTCGTTGAAAAGTAGCTGTAACAAACGATTTTCTGATTGCATACACACTTGCGATGAATGCCTTGTTGAATCTTATAAGAAATATCATCAGCAAAAATGCGTTGACCTACAAACGACTATTAGCTTCAGATACTTATAACGCAACACAGTTACTACCATGGATTGTTGTGGTCGATTTGAGAGTTTCATGAACCGCAGCCACATTATTTCCAGCTAAACTACATGATTACAAACTCGTTCACTTCATGCTGTTTATGTTGAATCCTAGCTGCAGATGGTGTATCTATTGACCAATAACGAAAATATGGTATAGATTACATAAAATATTCTAAATCCAAGGTTCTTGCATTGACTTGGCATAGCAGTGGTTACATGCATGTTGATTGATTTAAAAAATCGCGAGGTTATTTCTAGTTAAGACTTGATCGGCTTTACAGATTATCTATGAGATATAATTTCATTTTTAAAAATTATCTACGCACGACTGACTGCATTTGCTTGATAAGAAGAGTTCTCTATTGGCAACCATTCGAATTGTTTTTATAGAAAAGTGTGTCCTTATGGCTTAGGTCAGGGCTGTTTTCAAAATAAATTTTATATGGATGTGAACTGAATTCTTGGTATATCTTTAAAATTATTTCGGGATGCCTCCTTAAGACTGCAACAGTTTTATAAGCTTGAAACCAACTCTAATTAAATAAAATTAACCAAGCATAGAAGCGAAACAAGTTACCATTCACCGCTAACTCTTTTCCACTTTCCATCATCAACTGAACACTCGTGCCCAAGGCCATTGCTCTTCAGGTCATACCTGTATAATCTCAATACCTGTTTGCATCATTTACCAATCAACGACACCACTTAGTATCGTCGCATTGTCTTTGGATTCCACCGAAACATTTCGCCACTGGTCGTCGATGTCTTGTTGGCTTTCTTTTGCGGAAACCACGCTTTTCTTTTCATTGGAAAATGACTCAATTGTTGTCATACAGTCACGGCTGTGATGTAACAACACCGAGACATCTAAAATTGAATGGTTTTGATAACGTTTAAATGTAAACAATTCAGATTGTGGTAACCGATGTTACCGGTAGCTGCATCTACCTATTTCTCTTAGTTTAGATGCAGATGAATCTGAACGTTATATTATATCACTAGTGTCCGTTTTTTCATGACAGTTTTATTGAAGATGATTCGATTGGGTTTACGATAAATCATATCAGTCGAATTTATTTTTTAAACATTTAACTCATAAATCGATTCTATTTTTTCACGAAATTTAAGCAGCAACAATTTGACCTTTAAGTGCATTAAATTTAGAGTAGGTAATATTTTACAGTATTTTTAAACAGATCCAAATGCATCAAAACAAACATATCTAGGACACAAAATCATAGATGATATTTTTAATTTATTTTTATACAGAAAATTTGTTTTTCAACCGTGGGAAAATTTCATAAAACCATAAAAAACAACTCGAAAAAATCTACTCTACTTTATCAAATCGCCGAAAGTGTTTATTTAAATCAACATAACAGAAGGTCAACTTCTTTTATCTGCAGATTCATGCGACAACGAGTTGAGCAATTAAATCGATTTAAATGCGTCGAAGCTTGATTAAAACGATTTTTTGCCAATAAGCCTCTATAAAATTTCACAAATTAATTTTGTGACAAAATAAACATCTTTTTTTGAATAATAAAAAAAGCACTTGAACATTCGAAAATTATAATAACAACATAATCTATTGCTTACTGTGTTTTTAGATCTCTTGTAAAATTTCTGTTGCAATTTTGTGTCATAAATATTTTTCTATGGTGATTATGGACGAAAGTTTGTCAAGGATGCGTTCAGAGATTTTTTTAAAGCAATACCGATCACTTTATTTTTCCTATTCAGAATGGAGCAACTCAAAATATTGGTAAAAAGGAAAATGTGTTTTAATATAAGTGTGCCCACACAAAAAAAATGTACGGTCAAAATGAAATTGTGGCCCAGCATCTAATTATTACTGGTTAAAAATATTTGACTATCTAAAAAAATTAGCTGAACAAAATCTAGTAGAATTATTTTGGCACAAAACAATTGTTTAAAACATTTTTTTTCTTTTCGGTGCAAGGAGAAAAATATTTCCAATCAAAATAAAACATTTTTGATGAGAAAATTCTTTATGGTTTCATCATCCATGTATAACAGGTAGACATATAGTATGTGCACTAAATTTTGTGCTTGGTTCGCAACTCTGCTAACACAATTTGCACACAAAATAGAGGTTTTCCGTCTCCAGAACTTGGACTGGTACCATCATGTTAAACGGAAAAATAAGCAGTTTCGGTGTGAAAGAACTAAGAGCGATCGTACTGCCCTGTCAGCGATCGTACTGCCCTGTGAGCGATCGTACTACATCTGATGATCCTTGATACCAAAAGTTAAGCTTCCTTTACGGAGGTTCAAAGTGAGCGAAAGGAGTGAGCACAGAAAAAGCATACCGAACGAAAAAACGAACCGTAGTTTATCATAAAATTCAAAGTGAGCACAATACAAGCACATAGCAATGATGTACAAATATAAGGGTAGGGCGACTGGTTCAGTGAGTAGAGCGCTCGAATTTTGCTCTCGAGGTAGATGGTTCAAATCCCCACTCCCTCTGTTCTTTTTTACTTTCAGTTACTTTGTGTGAATAGAACCAAATTTTTTTTTTCATATTTTGTCATATTATATGCATCCTAGATTTTTGAATTTGTCACATTAATTCCTGAATTTTTCTTGCATTTATCTATATTGAACTTTTTAACCTTTACATAATCATTTGCAAAACGTAGCTAGATTTCCTTCTGGACACTTCCAAAGTATTTTCAGGGTAAAATATTCGAAAGAAATATTTACAAAATGGTTGAATAATTTGGGAAAACGCATAAGAATATTCTTTCATGTTTTATATTTTTGGTGAATATTTTTTTCCCACAAAAAATGTAAAATGTAATTCTGCTATCCAAATTTGTGTATGTGTGAATTTTTTCGAAATTCTTTATAACGTTTCGACTAAATTCCATTGGTAGTTGACACACTTGACATTGGTCTTTACAGTTGGATTTATATCCTTGAAACTAAAGTTTATTCCTGACATAAAAATATCGAACTTCGTAGAGTTTTTGATGTTATCTTACACCGAAAATTGATTGCCATTAGTGCTTGTAAACAGATTTTTTATATCGATTCAAATAAAACGGCTAGGAAACGAATAACGTGGGCCACATTGAATAGTTTATCAGTTATAGATCGTGTGAAGGTTATTCATGTGTTAGTTTTCTTTGATTGAGGTTCAGTTGCAGATGCAACTAGTTTCACAATGAATATGCATCGATGAACTTTTCACGAAAACTTAATTTTTTTTCGTCGATTGTTTACGATTCGTATCCAACCATGACCCTCTGCATGATCATCGTGATGTTTCCCAATCATTTCTTAGCAGATTACCAAATTAAGACTCAATTAGACATTGTTGCAAGCCGTCAATGAACATGACCTCCCTTAATTATAATCATGATCACCGGATATGCATGCGACTCAACCGACAGAATTTTTATTTGTTGCATTTCAGTGTTTTCACGTTAATTAGTGAATATAACAATTTTCATGGGTTTTCAACGTGAAAATTTGAACAGTCCGACGCCATAATTCATTCTTCTACATACCATAATTGTAAGTAATTAAAACACTATAACAAACTGGTTAGTTAGTCATCGAGGAACTACTAAGCAGGTTTGCTTGTTCTGTTTGAAATATGTTACGAGGTCAATATGTGGATTGGTTGGTTAAGATTGGTCTAAGATTGATTTATTAGTGACAATTGTGTATTTTATTATTATTGGTTGTTCGAGTTGATATAGATGCATTTTTTTGGGTGAGCTTTATCGAGGATTTGGTTCGAAAACATATTACTTGATTGGAAGGCATATGTTTTTAATTTTTTTCGATTGTAGTCTGTAAAACTTTGAATCATTAATTCACTCTATAAAAATCATACCTAGTCGTGCTATAAATATTGATACAAGATGTTTTAACTATAATAATGAAACTACTAGTCGAATTGTATTTTTTTACCATTCATTGTAAAACTAACACACTACATACCAAAAAAGAAATTATTCAAAATGACCGCCTTTTGCTTGCTTGCTTTGCGCCGAAGTCTGCCAGGCCAGGGTCTATTGATTCTAGCACGACTTCCATCGGGAAATTTGTCCACAGCTTTTTTCCACGCCTGTTTTAACGACTCCAGGTTGGGGTGGCGTGGCAGACCATACCCTCTAATCCTGAACACAATTTGTAGTCGAGGGGACTAAGGTCTGGACTGGCTGATGGCCACAAATTAACACTGATAAACTCTGGCAGATGGCTCCCCAGCCACTCTTGTGTGGTTTTCGCCGTGTGAGCAGGCGCAGAATCTTGTTGGGTCTTGTTGGGTCAAGCGACATTGAGTCTGTGTCCTGTTTATCTTCTGAAAGCTGCAGGTCCTCAGGTCGTCCTTGATGATATGACTCATATCATATATATATTCATCTCACGAGACATGATTTTCTGATGCGGACAGGATTTCTTGCGATTCTGGACCTTACAACTTTGATGGCTTGTGGCTCGGATCTTTTACGGTCTATTACATCTCCAGTATCAATGAAACACGCTATATATTTCTCCATTCCACATTCGTGTAAAGCAATCACAGCGATGCGGTTCTCTTTGCTAGACCACTCCATCGTAACGGCTCAAGCTACACTGACAATATTTGGTGCGTTTTAGAGCATATGTCTACAATCATGACTATCAACATAACAATTAGCTACCTGTAAGCTATCATTCGCAAGGGCCGCATTTACAGTTGTATTAATATGTATGGTACGACTAAGTATATCATGGAAGTAAGAGATGTAGTTATTTATTCTAAAAGGACATCATAAGTAGACGGATTACGGCAAGCCCATGGTGAAATCTATAGAAGAATGAAAAATTATGAAACCTACTTGAATTGAAGTGGCAAGAAATCTTACTCTAGTTAATTAAACCTAATGATTGCAATGCGACTAAAACAATAGATGAGACCCCATAATTTTCTCATTACATCGGTACATTGTCCCGCAATTACTTTGTTCATCTTTTCTGTGCAATGTTCCGTTCGTTCGAGCTTCTACAAAAACCTCCTCGTTCTTCATGCGTGTAATATGTTTGCACTTAAATTGCATAACCATACGTTTCGCATCTCCTATCGTTATCTTCACATACAGCCATTGTTCAATCTATTAATCACGTAAATGCATCGAATGAGATATCTTTTGCAATCACCGTTCCAGCATCTTCTTTCTGCGTCCAAAACAGATACCCATCATCATTTATGTACGTACGTATCCATAACGAATTTCAGATAAGCATGCATGCAGTATTATCACATACTTGAACAGCTCTTACGTATCTGAAGAAATTCACCTGTGCTCACCACACATCAATCGAAATGGATCACACGACATAACATAGTTGGCTCTCAGCACCTCAAGAGTGTGTTAATTTGACTATACACCACAATTTATCTTGCAAATGCTGTAGTGCTACCTCCTACCAATTTCATGTTGCACTCGAGCTTACCGTACCGACACCACACCATCATCGTCCATTGCTAACCCGAAGTTTCATAGGTGGAGAGCCACGCGACCAAGAAAACTATCTTTTTGCACTTCCGATATTTGTTGGATCGGTTTTAGTGTTGAAGAAAACCTACGACGGACTAGAGGTTTCCATCGTGAGTTGTTGGATCGCGCTGCAAATTAAGTATCTTTTCGACGATAGTTAAAGTGTTTTGTGATCGTTTCATTGTGGTCCAACCAAACTTAGCCCAGAGTATTTTTAAAGAGCAATTAAACGATTCGAAATTGCATTTTTACCGCAACTAGTTTTAGTATCGCTTAAACAGTGCAAGGTAAAGTGGTGAAGTGAAAGTTGAATTTTTTCAATAACTTTTTTTTCGTTGGTGCTAAAATCGTCAATAAATCGATTCGATCGTGCGACATCGAACCGAACGTGTCGTGGAAATAACGTTTGTAAATTGGACGTTGGAATATGGTGTGTGGTTGATAACTAAGTTCAAGTATGTGCTTATTTTAATCCTTATCAAAAATCAACATTTGATTGGCGATTGTGAAATAAGCAGTTGGTGTTTTACGTGAAGTACAAGAATTTTGACCGTTAAAAGGTGAGCAGCGTTTCAAAAAGCTCAATATCATTTAAGTTGTGTTTGGAATATGTAACAAGAATTTCGGAGATTTTTCAATCTCAAATCTTCAACTTTTGTAGTTCACAAAAAAATACTAGTGAAAAAATAATTTAAAACCCAACTATGCGCCTTAAACTTGACTATCAGACTAGTCAACTCAATGTCCATCAATTGAGCACACTAGAACAAAAAAACCATTAAATTAAATTTCCATCAATCACCACTTCATCTTAATTGAATTTTCTCTTACCATTTTTTTATGCAATTGCTATTATACTTTCGTAATGTGTTTGTGTACACAAACTCAAGACTCTAGAAGAATTTTAATGACACTATTTACCAGTGTTTCGGCGGCTCAAATACCAATTGACAAATTCAGAGCGAATATTTGCATTTGCCTGATTAGTATTCAGCAAACAGGTCTTCGGCAAACCATGATTATATATCTAACAAAGAGTTAAGATACTTAAAATACATTTAGAAGGGGATAAGCGATTAACATTCACACGCATTTCATACGTCGTTAGTTCAATTTGCGCGTAATCTCTTTTGGTCATGGTGTGCCGGAACAAATGTGATATAATTATACCGTATTCTTACGAAGATCAGCAGCTATGGTATATTATATTGTAATTATTTGTAATCTGCATCTATTTTTTCTAGCTTGAAAATATCAATTGAATTGTTCAAGATTGCCTTCAAGACAAGCAAAAGCCATAAATCAATAAAAAATCACTTAAATTCAAATAAATAAGCTTAAATCCAGGTAAAATAAGAAGAAGAAAAACTCAAAATAAAATGCTATCGTGGCTTGTTTCATGCTAATTTAAAGATTCAAGTCGATTACAATGAAGATGAATTGAAAGAAAAACTTTTTCAAACGAAAGACTTAAGCAAGTAACTCGATTTAACATGCAATTTATTGGCAGATCGATAATGGAATAATGATGATTATAAAACCGAATTCGATTCGATAAAATAGGTCTGATAATGCATGAAGAAATAAGGAAAGATATTTTCATAGAATATATGCAACAAGTCAGTTTTTTATCGAGTTAAGGGGTTACACCACAGTAGAAAGCAAAAATTTAATGTTTTTGCGTTATTTTTTTTTGTCGAAGGAAGAGTAAAAATGTGATTCTTTTTAAGGACGTTATTAAACATGTTTTGAAGTAAAAAAAATGTTTATTAAAAAATACTACAAAATGGCCGTTCCTGTGGAACGGTTTTTTTAGAGACTCCGCGGCATGCTGTAGAAGTGCTCCAAAAAATAATCTGGAACAAAATATTTTTTATCCTTTAAACTACATTAGTATAGCTGAAGAAATACGTAGGGGATTTTGAAAATATTCATTTTTGTTAAATTGGCGAGCATTTGAAAAAAAAGTTCACTTCATTACCAAAAAACGGGTACTTATTTGTACCTAAAAAATCGAAATATTAACTTATCAAAAATCGGCTACGTATTTCTATGCGGAATGTTGTTTTAAAGGTGTGTTATAAATTTGGAATGAAAAAATAGAAAATTGTTTGAGTTATGCTGCGTGCCGATTTGAAACGACGTGTTTCGAGAAAAACGCGTTTAAAGTTTTGACTTAACTTTACTTTACGTCTTCTCTCAACATCAAAGGACGCTGTACTAACGTTTTTTGTGTTTAAAATCCTTGAAAATGTTTCTAACAACGATTTTTAGTGTATTAGAGAATTTAAAAATTGAATGGTTGGACATCATGCTGTACCCGATGAGCAGCTGTCCGCAGTACCGCAGGTAGTCGTTTCGCAGCAGTCGGGAGGGGTCAAGAAAGAGCTCGAAATTTCAATGAAAACGATTTCTGGCAGATATGAAACCGTTTGTCTCTTATTTCAGAGGGTTTAAAAGATTTTTTAAGGCAATAAAAATTCAGTCGATTTTTAGAAATTTCTACTGTGGTGTAACGCCTTAAATCAATAAAAAATCACCAAAAATTCAAATAAATAAGCTTAAATCCAATAAACTAAGAAACAAATTAAAAATAAAATGCTATTGTGGCTTGTTTCATGCTAATTTAAAGAGTCAAGTCGATTACAATGAAGATGAACTGAAAAAAATACTTCTCAAAACGAAAGACTTAGGCAAGTAACTCGATTTAACACATGTAATTTATTGGTAGATCGATAATGGAATAATGATGATTATAAAACGAATTCGATTCGATAAATTAGGTCTGACAGTGCAGATGTAGAAATAAGGAAGGTGATTTTTTTAAAAGTATACGCAACAACTCAGATTTTTATCGAGTAGAGTCAAATTTTCACACTAAGTATAAGTTCAGTGCTCATTTCTCAGTTTCAAGCATTCATAGTTTATTTGTTCCACAACAAATCGTCAAATATTTAAATCTGCTTGAGTATTCAATCGAAAGACTTTATTTTACGTACATTACTATATGACAGAGGGTTCTATATGACAAACAAAAATAAACACAATTCAAATTTGGTAAGATTACACAAACTGTGGATTTAAATTTGAAATAAAATCTTTACTATGTTGACTTTAAACATACTTCGCAGCAAATCAAACATTTTACTTCGGAAAAAACAACATTTACATAAAAACCTAAAGAGGTTTCGTTCGGCATTTTGCATTCCCGACTATCAAAAAGTTCGGTTAAAATATTTGAAAATAAATTGAAAATGTTTCAACATGTTTTTTTCTTATTATTGCTAATTTTAGTGTTTTTTTGCACCTGAATTTCGCTATAAATGCATAATTATTGAATTAATGTCGAGGACATTGAGTTCATCTGATTTACGGTAGTATAAATGAGGTGCAGTGGGTAGGTATGGTTTCTTAGGTCAAAAAAGATAGAGAGGTGCTAGATTGAATTTATAACACGAATAGATTTAAAAAATGCACATGTGCGAAATTAATGATTGTTTTGAAGCGAACGAGAGAGGAAAATCACTGAAGGTGATGGATACTGATCGATTGGAAAAGTGTATAATATTTAGATGTCGATTGATGAATGATTTCAGGAAGGTGTGATTGTATAAGTTCGCGCAGGTTCGTCATAGAGATTATTGGCGCCGAACGTATCAAGTAGTGATGAGAAAAAGTTACCTTAAAAATTTACTGGTAAAACAATTCTTTTAGACCAGCTTCATCGATCACTTGATTAGTTTTTGTCAACAATTAAAACTTTACTGTGAGGGATGTTAAGATTATCACTATTTGTTTTAAATATGAGTGTAGAACTTCTGCATTATGGACCTTAAATGTTCATTAATTTGACTGGACTATGAAGGTCGTGTTAAAATCGAACAAAGTTGTGCTTTGCACTCAGCCACTGATATGACATTTTATGAGACTGGCCACGGTCAATTAGGTAAAAAATCATATGGATAATTTATTTCCGTTTAAGGGGGTAGTCTAATGTTGAGTTCGGATTTTTTAGACGATTTGGCACTTGAAATCACGATGTTTGAATTTTGCATGTTTTCTTTTTGAAAAAAGTGCTCTTCATAGAACAAAAAAAAATTCTTCTCTAAATTAAAGCCCGTTACGTCGTTTATGATCTAAATAATAAGAAAATATTTGAATATTTGCTTTCAGATCAATATTTTGGCCACAATTTTACGAGGAACAATTGATTTTTTTTGATGCCGATGGAGTACTTCATTGTGGCGGCCGCCATTTTGTTTTTTCTCCTCAATAAGTATGATTTTCCTCCTTTAAATGTTAACAAACATTAAAAAGCATCCATTTTTCCGTGCTCAACACTAGAGTACCCCCTTAAGGGATCTTTTAGGTTACGATTTTCAAAAAAACCTTTTCCAACTACTTTTTTCAATAGAAAGAAAAATATATCATATGGAATTTTTTTACATTGGTATTTTGGATGTACCAAAAAAATTTTTAAGGTTTTTATTGTTTTTTTACCCATAACCATTTTTTTAAAAAAATGTGATTTCAGGTGACTGAATCATCTTGGGGGGAGAGGGGAAACGCCAAATTAATCCTTGTTTAAGTGCCTATGTCAGGTACCGGAATGATTTTTTCATTAAAAAATAACAAAATGGCGGCCATTTAAAAAAAATATTTTGAGGGTGGAAAATGGAGTGAAATTCGGAAAATTTAATACCGATCATAATGATTCCGCTACCGGCTATACCCATATATGCGTACAACAACATACGAAAGAATCAGAGTGATCGGTTGCCTGCTTAAAAAATATGAGTTCGAGAAAATCACGTTCGCTGCTATACCAGGGCCATACAAAATTCCTTGGTTTTTGTTCATACAGCTCCTGACTAGCTAATTGTGCACCTCTGCGAGCTGTTCCGATTTTTTGAAAAATTGTAACCTAAAAGATTTTTTTGAAAATCGTAACCTAAAAGACTCCTTAAAGTGTTGTTCTTCTACCTTTTTTGGCGCCACCACTCTATACCTCTATTTTTCCAGGAGAAAATGTGGGTAATGTTAAAAACTGCATAAAGAAAAGTTTAAGCACATTATAAGAAACAATTTTAAAATACATTTTATCATTGGTACGAAAACCTACTCAATTCGTGCGTAGCAAAATGATTTACTGGAAAACTTTCGCAGCCGTGCTTCGATTCGCCAAAAACTTCTTACGTGCAACGGCTGAATTACTGACTAAGTTTTCAGTTTAGAAAAAATTGCGAGTATTCTTGCAATATCACATCGGCTTAAATAATAATAAAAGCTAGTTCTTAAATGTTTCTATGTATATACTTCACTGCAAACAGGATTTATAGCTGCATATTTTCTATTTTATGTTGTTGTGAATATGCCCTTGACTTTATTGTTTTCTTCGAATGATTTTTCGACTGTGTTTCATCGTAGCAATTTTCTGTTAATTATCACGTTTAGGGTGCATTTGCATGCAATCATGCATCCATTTTATTACCCGGTACACCTTCTCGACATGCAACATCAAACACATACCATTTTATGGCCGTTAGCTTCCATCGAACAGAAAACATCAATAAAGTCCAAACGAATCTCTATTCTGTCAGCCACATGGCCAATGTTTAACAAAAGCACATTTGTAAATGGGAAATCCACTCTATTACATGATGAAATGGTCATAAATCCAGGGCAAGGACAAAGCTATTCGTAGCGTGACAAAAAAACCATCAAATTGTACTTTTATCTTGTCGAACACACAACAATCTTGCAAAGATTTAGATGCCAAATATAGAGTTACATCCACCAAATGCCATATGTACTTGTTCTTCTGAAACACCCATTAGTAGTGCTAGTAAATCATTGCATCCATTAAGTGTCGCCTTACATAAAGTTGTCACTAAACGACCATTGCAGACAATTTTCAGAAGTATCTTTTAGATACACTAGTGTTGGAACTCCGGAAAAAAATATGCACCAGACATTAGGCGCAGCATATGCTAACGCGGACAATACCGTGACGACCTCAAGCGACAATAAAAACTATTTCAAGGTAAATTACACTTGAATCGCATAACTATTATGTTTGTGCAGTCGCGACGAACACTTAAACAAATTGTTATTTTTTCGGGGTGTGCAGCCATTGTTGCTAGTTTAGTTGGAGGAAGTTTGAAATGCAAAACAATCTGAACTACCCAAAAAGGCAAGCAACAAGCAAGAATCGAAACTGAAACAACAACTTCGGAGCATTGACTGGAGAAAACCATCGGGAAAAAAACAGAAACAGAAACAAACAATCGAACAAACAAGAACAAGGCCATCCATCGATTTTGGATTCTTTTGCATGCCAAAAGTTGCAGAATGTGTATCTAGATTGTTTTTTTTGACCAGTGTTAAAACGGTTCAATGCAATTTCGGTTGAGGCGAATCGATTGTTGTTGATCACGCCGAAAAGCTACTACCACTCTTTTCCACACGTAGCATGTAGGGTGTTTAATTTTCGCGATCCGCTTTACCATCCAATTTTTTATTTGTCTTTAATTGCATTTGTTGGAAGAAAGCTGAAGATCATTGCAAACCAAGCCAGTCATCATGAGTTCTATAATGCGTTGGACTTTAAGTGTTTGGATTAGGCGAACTTCTTTTGTGGTTACTTCAATTTGTATTGTTTGTAAAAGTTTTTTTAAGCAGCTCAGCTTGGCTTCAAACCAGTACCAGTACTGCCGGTAAAGTTACTCGCCTAAGTCTTTCGTTTTGATTGCACAATTGTTAAGTTTCTTGCCATGGAAAGTATTCGCGTTATTACTATTATTCGCAACAGTTTTTGGTGGTATTCAGTTTAATACGTTGCGTGTGAGTTCTGTTCTTCAGTAGAAACTACAGATCACGGATGGGAATGGGTGATAGTGAAAGGTTTCTCACGCCATGTTGACTATGAAGGAGGGTTTTTATTTTGTTTTATTCGACTATGACTCGAATAGGTTTAGGCAATTTGTTTTTGGTTCACATAAGTAGATCAATTCTCATGGACAGGTTGAAAATTTCAAAGCCTTCAGCATGTGAAAGTAGCAACAGTTCAGTTTTTTTATAACAACGAGAGCATGTGGGAACAATTCTAGAAAATGCAAAATTTATCTTTAGCTTAAATTTTTGTTCTACAAAATCGTCTTTTAAAAAATAAATTATTGGATCACATGATTGTTTTTTTTACAATCCATTGTGGTTTTTAAATTCTGGTTGCAACATATTTGTCAGGCAAAAAATTAAAATCTCACATTCTGAGCATTCTGTTATTTTGTAGATCTCACTTTTCCAAAGGTAAAATTGGATCATTTGTCGTTTGTTTCGTGCTACGGATATCAACTTACAACAATTTATTCTGGATATCAACTACTTCTATTGATCTTCAAATTAAGAGAGGTAGTCCCGCACTAAATTCACACCAGACCTGCATTTCGGTGTAAGTTGGAGCATTGTACACTGGGATGATTTTCCTAAGTTCATTTTCTGGACGCAAATATTTTATATTATAATAACATATATATATTTCAAGGGTGAGAGTTCCCCCTTCTTCAGTGTTATTTTAATACTTAAATGGCGCAAAAACACCGAGAAAACGAAGAATTTCATTTTCTGGTTTGTGAAGCTTTACTGGGTATTTTCTTTAAGGAAATTTTGTATCAGAAATTTTTTGTATCGAGTTTCGATTTTTAAGACTATTAAGTTCAACTTTTTTGTAAGATTTTAAAGTTTAGATTTTTTTTATTTAATTTTTTATGTATCAAATAATTTTGTCAATCATTAATAGTATGTTTCGAAAGTATTGGGTATATGCATTGAATACCGAACTTTTACAACAGATGGCCCCACTAACACATGCACTGTAACACTCAAATGACATATAAGTCATTTTGAAGTACCATCGGTCAGCTGTCAAAGCCACAAAGACAATCCGCTAACATTGTGTGCGCATAAGTTTTTTACACTCATGGAAAACTTCGAAAATTGGCAAAAAAACAGCATTTGCGGGAAGTATTGTTGGGATATTTTGTTGCCAAGAAAACTTTTGCCGAAAGTCATTGTTTGCTGATTGATGTTTATGGGGACGATGCTCTATCTATACACGGCTCTAAGGTAATGCTCAGTAATTTGGTGGGATCAGAAGGGAAAATGAGTTGGTGAAATCAGGTCAAATCATTTCGGGGGAGCTTCGCCGACAACAATTAATTCGTTTGAAGCTAGCATTGACAGAAAAACGGCCGTTTGTTTCGTTCGATGCAAAACGCTCTGACTGGAATACGCTTTACTTCTGAGCAAGGTATTAAAAATTGGCTTGATTCGTTCTTGGCCTCAAAGGACGAAGCCTTTTTCCGACGCGGAATTCATTTGCTGCCAGAAAGGTGGAAAAAAGTGATCGCAAGCGATGAACAATATTTTGGATAACATATGAATTCATTAATTAATTAAAATAAAACAATATTTTCATCCAAAAAAGTTCGGTTTCAATGTATACACCCAATAGTTACAAATTAGTTTCATCCGAAGATTTTTTTTTACTTAGTCAGCTAAATTTTTTTGTCAAACCATGGAATTTCCTCTAGAGAAATCATCACCAAATATCCAGCGATCATAGCAAAAAATCTCTCAATATTACATGCATTAAATTTTTATGTAATGGCATGGCAGTGGTGGCGATCCCCTGCCATGCCCCAACATAAAAATTTTACATTTTCAGTTGCAAAAAAAATTGGGCATAAAATATAAGTTCAGGACCAATATATATATTTGCATTTTTTACTCTCTATCTTCAAATGATTATTCTTAAAAATCTCTTTTACAGATTCTCAAAATGGGATCACTGCAACATGTTTTCATCTTGGTCTATTTCACCATATATCTTCAATCCGAGTTCGCATCGACAATACCCGTTCCAGCTGATAAACTCTACCAACGTTCAATTAGTCCTAGAGCCGTTTTTTCATCACCAACAGGCTCTAATTATTTGGACGATTGGTACAAATCAAAAGGGCGAGCGACTGCTATTCGGGATGTTCAAACTACAATCTCGCAAGTTCAGAAAATTTTAGAAACAGATCCAACGTTGCCAAGACTTACTAGGTAAGGATGAAAGCATATTTTGTATATTTAATCTTATAGAAAAAAAATTAAGGAAGAGATAGTTCACTATCTCTTCCTTAATTCTTCTTCCTTCATTGTCGATGGGTTCAAAAAAACACTCATTTTGATATATTGCGATTCGACTGTATTTTCCAGGAGAATATGATTTAATTTTAAACGAAATGGTTCTGAACTAGGAACCATTTACTTTTCATTTGAGTCCTGGCCTAAAACTGTTGAACTTTCAACAGTTTTCATGTGCTACTCGATATCGACTCCTCACACCTTACAAAACAAACTAGGCTTTCTTTATGTTAAGTGTACATCTTAACTGGAACTTGACCTGTATTTTCTTATCATCCAATCTGCAATGGAATGCAACCGTACACTTTCTTATATAATGAAAAAAAGACATGGCCTAGTCTAGTCGTGTAGCTTCTCTCCAATCATCTTTGGCGCGACAATGAACTAAAAGTGTTGCTTTTACTTGGTCAGCACAACAACCCAATATGTCGAGATGTTAACCACTTGAGTACACAATTGCCTATTTACAGAGGTGAAATCGAAGATCTTTTCGAGGAAGTCACCAAAGAGGAATATGAAAGAAGTCTTCAGGCGGGCGATTTGTCACGAGCGAAACATATGAGAGCGTTGATGCTGGTGCTTCCGTACAATGCCAACCAGACATCGGACATTGATTTACAGGTAAGAATGAAAAGATTTCTTATCGTGTGCAAATTTTGACTACAATTCAATGAATTTTTACACCTTACAGGAACTGTACAATCGCCCTCCAATCACAAAAGTTATTGCCAACGAGAAAAAAGAGGAGAAGAAGCAAAAAATCGTCATTCCATCTGGAAAAGTGGAAATCATCAACGTAGCTAGGCACGATCCAACTACGTACAAGCCAAACTTTCGAATGAAACCATTGAAAACCATACCGGACCCAACCACCTATCGACCATATCCAACCGCGACCACCTTAACAACTACAAAGAAAATTATTCCAATCAATTTGCCATCACCATCCCCACCAACTATAGTCAAGACCACAACGCTGTCGCCATTTAGGAATCCATTCGATCCTCCGAAAAAGAGTTACAGCAGCCACTACAGCTCCAAACAAAGTGGCTACGATGCACCATTCAAGCCACTCCCGATTCCGACTAGCCGAAAACCAATTGATCCTGAACTCGAGGATATTCTTGAAAGTTTAGGATTCGCTGCGCAATCGCAGTCGAAGAAAAGGTTTAAGCTTGACGAACCGCCACCAGAGGAACTCAGCAGACGCATGCTCTCCAGTGTGATTCACCAGGACTATGTTCCAGAACCATATAGCTTCCTGCCGACCGCGCCATCTCTGACTCATAACGATTTCACGAAAAGTTTAGGTCCTCGTATGTCTCCTCACAATTTCGGCCAGTTCAAACCAATGCCAGAGGTCACAGGAGACATTCCATTCGATTTAGAAAAATATTTAAGGGACTTTGGGTTGTATTCACCATTCGACAATCGCAATAAAAAGGCCTTGCCGGGATCTTCAGCGAGAATCGCTGACCGTATTGACGATGGTGCTATCGAGTTTCAAGATGATCCTAAAAAGTCTACACAAGCTGCTGGAAGTCTGGGAGCTCCCTCTTCCACCAAAAGTACATTCCAGCCAGCCAATCCAGACGAAGAGGACTATCAAAAGTTGCAGGAATTGTTGCACACCTTGCGCGAACTTCAACGATTGAATGCCAGTTTGAGTGAAGATGTGATCTCGAAATTGGATCCACGTCACTTCAATCTCAGTCAATCGCTTTTATCGCAAGGACCCAATCCGTTGCTGATCGCGGAACATGATTTATCAAAGAACGAGATCAAACGACAAACCGAAAGTCCCGCTCCAATCAAATTCAATCTCGACCTAAACATGGATGATGCAGAGACTACCACATCAACTGCTTCGACCCCTTCAGATAGATCGTCCGGCGCGCAGGATGCGTCCCAATTCGAAATCGATAATATTTTCATAGTAACACCGGAGCCGGGTTTCGCATTCCCTTCTGCTACTGAAGCGACCACAACTGAAGCCATCACGACGACGACAGCAGCACCCTCAACAACAACAACTACAGAAGCTCCTAGAAATAATCTGGCTGAGTTGGGTGACTCCTTTGCTGGAGGTCTAGGCAATGCCGAAGATGCCGAGCCTTTACCGCCGCCGCGAAAGAATGGTTTCTATTTTTTGCTGGACGTCAACAAATTCTTGGAAGTTGGCGAAGATCCCGACAAAATTGTCGTACGATTTGATCCGAAAGTGGGTGATCCTAGCAGATTTATACCGGTGAATATACCGTAGATGAGAATCGTGTTGTTGACTTAGATGTTAAACGAGTAGTCAGTGTAGATGTTAAGACTGTGCTATTGTATATGTACATTTTATAGAAAGAGAGTAGACTATAAGTGTTTCGCACAATTATATAAATCAGATTGTATTCTAAGAGGATTTGCTATTTATAAAATAAATGAAGAAATATATGTTTGACTTCATCGAAAATTATTGGCAACAGAAGGTCAGATTCTTTACAGATTTTCATAGATTTTAAACTTCTCTTCGAGGAATAAACAAAGTGCTTCCATTCATTTGACTTGTAATCTGCGTTGAACAGTAAAAGTCGCTACAATAAACTATATCCCGTGTTAAGAAAAACAAGGAATAAACTCATCGTGCTTTGGTACCAATAAAATAACTCCGCTTTCCGATTGGAGAACTGCCCCAAGCCAGTGTTAAGGAGGAGGTGCGTCAATTCACTGCCGTCAAAGGAAGCAGGAGCTGGTATCGGAAAATCTAGATGACTACTCTTTCGTACCAACACAAAGACTCTCTACAGAGCTGCGCCTGATCAATGCAAAACTGCATACATCTCGTTTTGCCTCAGGTGACGGTCCGTTTGCCAAAGCTGAAGCAGCTTTATGAAGGCTAGAGGTTGGCCGACTTGGGGGTAAGTGTATACTGCTGAAGCTCAGTGCCAGCTCTCACTAGGGCATCTACTTCGCAGTTTCCCGGTATATCACTATGTCCCGGTACCCAGCAAAGAATCACTTCACAGTGAAGCGACATCACATTCCATTGCAATTTTAGATGAGATATGCACGCTGGATAGTGATTGGATAGCAGCTTGACTGTCAGAGAAAATATTTAGGTTTCTTATGGAAATTTTCTGGATTCTCAAACAGTCTACTGCCGTGTTTATCGCAATTACCTCTGCCTAAAGAACACTGCAGTGGTCTGGAAGCCAGAAGGATAGTTTCAGGCCAAGTTGTTCGAAAAAACAACACAGCCAATTTTTCCATCCATTTTAGAAACATATCAGCGCAGATGTCGACCGATTCCTGCATCCCACTTCTTTCCATTGCTCCGTCATTTCTGCTTGGGACTTGAAACCATGATGGGAGCCGGGAATCTAAGAAGTGACATCTACTTTCCCTGGCGTTGGTCCATCCCTTCGTAGTGTTGTGTGAATTAACGTTAAATATAATGGCCCCTAGCCTAAAGTGACGCTTATCGATCAGTTCGTATTTGGCTCGTGGCATGAAAGTATGGCGTCGAACGGGAATAAGCAATATAATTCATTTTTGAAGATACTTTATCATTTATTTTAAAATTTATTGAACAGTTTTTTTTTGTACTCGTTCGCATGCGTGTTGTTTGACATAAATTTAGGAGCTTTGCTGTCATTGTTCGCTGTCAAATACCTACTCGGAATGACTTATATCAGCAGTTTCCGTGGTGTAGTGGTTATCACATCCGCCTAACACGCGGAAGGCCCCCGGTTCGATCCCGGGCGGAAACATGCTTTTTGTGCGTTTTATTCATCGAATTTTTTTTTAAATATAGGTAACTTTTACGACGAAGAGTGTCAAGCAGCAGCTGATAATAGGCGGGTGGAACGTGGTGGTTGTGGTTTATTATTTCATCGCAAGTGGGATGTAAGAAAACAATTTACAACGTATGTTATATACACTTCGAAACAATGTTCCTGTCTACTTCAACTTATTCTAGAAAAATCAATTCAAATGGCTAATCTTGGAATGAAAAATATCGTTTCAGACGATTTTTGTTTGGGGGAAGAAGCAGAAGCTGTTCTAATCGATAAATACACGACATGCCGATGAACAGAAGAAAATCTGTATGTTTCGAAGATTTCCTCGACATAACGTTGAACAAAAAATGATTTAACCGAAACAACGAGCACCATCCTCTCTCCTCGGTCTTGACGTAGTCGCAAATTTTCCTCCGTACACAATTTAGATATGATCTTGCAATAAAACAACTTAAGCAAATAAAAAATTCTTTTATTTCTTTCCGAAACATCTTTTCTACGTATGATGATTCCATAAAACGTTCCATAATTAATATTCATAATTAATAAGGAATAACGTTCCGAAAATTTTACATTCAATTGTTTTTAAAGTTAAAACTTAAGTTTTAAACATTAAAATGACTTCCTTTAACAATTTTTAGGACAGGACGGGATATTCGGGGGCGGCGATAAGTTAAATACTATCAACTAAGTTGCACACTTAAAAATTAACAGTTTATCTAATCTAGCATTTATTCATATTTTTTTCATACACACTTGTGTTTTATTTAAAAGTCGAATAAAATGTATTTTGTCTTTATTTGAAATAAATACTTAAAAATTCTATGAATATTTTTATATTTTAATCTATAAGGATTGTAAATACAGTCTATAATTTGCAGGGGGTCTTGTTTTGAAGATATTTTACGTGTTTAGTTTTTGTGGGTCAAGCGTTGTTTGAATTAATATTTTTAGACGGATAGGACGAAGGATATAAGAATTTATAGTTTAAAATGTGAGTGAACTCAATTTTAATCGTATAACTTTTCTATTCAGAACGAAGGATTCATTGGATTCGATCTATCGGTGAAATATTATTGAAAAATAGTCTCCTAAAATTTAAAGTAAGCAAAACCTATCGAGTGAATCAAGAATTACATTTTGGTGGGTTGGCTGGATAATTAATCAGAATATTTTCTAGTCTTGTATGAAATGCACGTTCTTCAATAGTTTTCAGAGAATATCTCGGGAAGAAAAATTATGATCGATTCGAATTGCTTCCGTAAATCAAGACTCTAAATTCGAAATCACTTCTTATAAGTTGGATAATTTCACAAAAAGCAGCACACGCCGACTAAAACATTATAACATTTCAAACAAGCTCAGATTCTGTTCTGTCTCATAGTAAACCTATTAAGTATCATTAATCGTATCGACTCTTCTATTCACCTACATATTTATCTTATCAATCTGGACGAAATTTTTGTAATTAATTTCTTAAAATTTACTATAAATTAATTATCAACTAATTCTTCAATTAAATTACAAACATTCGGTCATGATTTTATATTTTAAGCGTTCAGCTAAATCATTATCCTAGCTTTTCCAAATGAAACTGCAAGGATAAATGTGTGTGTGTGTTTTTTTTGTAATAAAAAAGCAGCAAGTAAGGCACATATGGTGTGATGCTGGAATTGTGTAATAACATTTTCACGTTGAACAGCAAACGGCCAATTTATATATATATTAATTTTTAAATTTAAAACTAATAAATTTGAATTTCGAATGGTGAAAGCTTGAAGATTGTAGCAAATATCAATAGGATATTATTTTTGAAGTAGGCAAAGAGTCATGATTGGGAAAACGTTCCAGAATTTACGTTCATAGTTCGGTAGGACTCATTGTCAGTCGAAGCTGATGGAAAATCGTAAAGATTTTAAAATAAGTTGAACCGAAGCAACTGAAGGCAACATTTTCAAGAGACCAAGACTCGATTTGAGCTGGGGACATCACTGATTTATTGCAGGATTATTATGCTCGCCTGATAAATGGTTATAGTTTAAAAAAATATTTATTACTTTTGAATCGAACGAAAAAATGATAAAATGTCAATAAACTTCTACAGAAACCACATCGTCTAATTTTTAATTTTTTTTCGTCAAAATATTTCTTCGTTGAGCATAGAAATCATTCCAATAAATTATTTATGAACATTTCCACGTACTTTTGGAGTAGATTTGAACATTTGAATCTCTAGGTACACATTTTTTTGAGTCGATTCTAAAGTCGAAATGATGAAACTTGAAGCACGATTAGATTGAAAAAAATAATTTCGATTCAAGATTGTAAGAATGCACGTAATTCCGAACATTTTCACCAAGAAAACGAGACAGGACATTCAACTAAATCTATAATTAATATATAATATTGTTGTTTAATGCTTTAAGTCTAATGGAAGACTTAGCGACAATTCAAATATACATACATTGTTCAATATATAATTACAATGTTGATTGTAATATAATTTAAAAATTTACATCTCTTAATTAAGTATATTTTTTCCAGTTTTTTTTTAAATTAAATTATACATTTCTATATTTTTTTTGTTTTGATAAATTATCACATCTTGGCTGTAAAGTTTGTTTTGTTGATTTTGTTGTTTGTTTTCGCGACAATATGTCCAGTTCGATTTTAAATACTAAAGATAATAAAAAAATAATGACGAAATAGGCTAAGGCCGGCGGCCGATTGAAATCGGGGCGCGATAAAAATGAGGAAGAAAATATCAAAAAAAATAATAATAATAATTTCTACACCTCAATACTGTTGAGACTGCCCGACGACATGTTCTCGGTGTGGCTGCCCAAACGGTTGCGTTTGATTGGCCCCGCCCGGACCGGCATTGGTGATCTTTGGACGCGCGGGCTACTCGGTATGCCAAGGCTCGTGTGACTGTTATGGTTGTTTCCAGTACTGCCCGATGTTCGGCGAGTGCGTCGCAAGGACGGAATCCGGGTCGGTATCACACCGTCGACGACATTATCATGTGAATGCGGCGAGGCCGGAACTCCGGTTGGGTAGTGCAGATCGCGGGCACTTCGATCCAACGTGCGACGCCCACTGTGCGGCGCGTCAATTCCTCCTGGGGGCGGCGTTTGAAAATGGTTCATGTGAACGTGATGCGACAATTGATTGTTGTTCTGCGGAGTCCCGCCTGCACCGCCCGACGATTGATGATGCAGCTTGTGCATCATCATGGGCGACGATGGCGGCAAGGCTGCCGTATTCGGATGGATCTGGTGCTGATGATGGAATGGTTGCTGCTGCTGCTGGTAGTGATGATGCGGTGGAATTTGTGGCGGTACTCCTCCTCCGCCTCCTCCAAGATTGCCGCCGTTGCTTCCACCGCCGCCGATCACTCCACTTCCGGGCGACGACGACTGTATGTGATGGTGGTGGCCGGCAATCGGTGTTCCTGGTGCTGCGGCCACATTATTCGAGGTCGGCATGAAGCGTAACTCCATCACGTTGCGATTCTAGAACATTCACGCTGATTTCTAAACTAGAAGCAAACACTTCAAAGTCGTACTAAGGTTTTATTTGTCTACGCCACACGTGTTGTTAGTTTCATCTACGACCAACTGATAAAGACGCAAGGACATGATTCGAGGTGGTTCAGGTTGTTTATAAATAGTGTGGAGAGCGGTTGTAAACAGGTGAAGAAAACAAAATGAAGAAGCAAATTGTTGCTGCTCTGGTTAATATTGTTAGATTGTTGCAATGCTAGAACTGAAGCTTCTATGGATTGGAAGGCAAAAACAAGAATTGATTTCCGTTGAATCTGCTTCCTCTTCATGCAAGCGCCAGTTCAAAGCAAACATAAATTATTGCATGATGAGTTCATGGAATTATTTACAATGTAAAATTGGCAAGCATGATGATGAAACACACACCAACGTAAAAAAGAATCATATAATCAGATATGGAAAAGGATCAGGAATTTATTTAAGATTAAAAAAACAATCATTTCGCCTCTTGGGTATGGATTATAAATTATTTTACAGCAGACACTCCATAATTTGGAGAATCTGATTGAAAGGATTTCCTCCATTCGGGTCCGATAATAGTCTGGACCATTTCTACGCGCTTTTGATGTGGCTCTCAATACGACATCCCCGGCTCAAGTATATCAATTTTGAATTAACCTGGACATTTGTTTGATGCAAATTTTGATAAACTTCTTTTTTTGAAATAATTGATGACTTATTTCACTGATAGCAAAATTGCTTCATCTTTCATGGACGATGTTTTGGGATATCGTATCAGTAAAATAACTATTCGTCTGGTTTTTTGGCACAAGGTTCATCAAAAAAAAGAAGATAATATCGCGCCAATTGGTTTCTTTCAGCGGAAACGCTTATTTCACAATAAATTTCAGTTTATTAAACTTGTATTTCCTTAAAAATTTGCGCTATTATCAACTATTCTGCCGTAGAGGTAAGTATAGAACAGAATGTGATATTTTTGTCAAAAATTAGACATCGATGTTACTGAGAGAAACCGTAAGTGCTGCAATTGTCGCTGTTAAGAATTTTGCATCTAATATAACACACATATTTATCGTAACGTTTCTTTCGAATTGACGCCAGATGACCTCCGTTTTTTTTTCAAGATTTAGTTCTCGTTCCTAATTTCCTAATAATCTCTGCCGTGCGGTCGTCAAATTGACGTTCAACATTTTTTTTTTGAACAGATATCGCCGGCTGTACCGGTCACTTTTCAGAGGCACTGTCTCCATTGATCGAATACGACCAGGGATTGCATGTAGCTAAATCAGTTTGCTTTTATTAAATTTTTTAGAGAGCTTTCAATTCTATGTTCTCCAAACGGACGAAATGTGAATCATGTGGGGCTCGGATTTAACGCTTCCAAATAACGAATGTATGTATAACCTCCTGTTAGTTTTTCGAGACGTATCCCACATCCTGGGCAATATGCGAGCATACATACGAACATTGCACTACAACCCGAATGCCGTTTTTCATACGATTCAGAAAACAAAGCGACACTGGTAAAAAAAATCGCTGGTACTTTCATAATGGCAGCGAGATTGTTTTCCCGCACTAATCTCTCAAAATCTACCTTATTTTGATCGTGTAGCTTTTTAGAATCAACATCTGATGTGCATACATTTTCACGACATGTAGCCTCGCGCTAAACAATTGAAACGCACGTCTGCCGAGCTTAATCTTTTCTTTTTTCGACTTAAAGCAAGCTGAAAGGCAAGTTTCGCGACAAACACGGCATTTTGGGTGTCTAAATATTCTTAAAACATATTTCTCAATAAAACTCATGCTCTAGAAGAGCTGCAACTAATAATTTCATTTCCTTTCTTCGAAAACGCTTCAATTCTAGCCAATTTCATATGAATTCAACTGTAGCTGACATAAATGTGTTAAAGGAACTCTGTTTTTTTTTAGTACAGAGCACAATTAAGAATCCGAAAAATAATATCAAATTATCGGAAACCCAGATCCAACCTACACTTTTGTGTCCCATTAAATCGAACCAGGATCGGATAGGATTTTAAGCAAATCATGAATTTGAAAGTGTAACATGCGTACATCCACCGAATTTTCGAAATGAGGCATGCGCACATCCAATGGATGTTTTAAAAAAAAAAAACATAATAAAAATGAAGGTTTCCTACTTTACTAACCGTGTCCCCTTCCTGCGCCAATGGGTTTGCTGTGATATTCATTCGATTAATGCCATTCATGGGATGTGATGACTTTTGGTGCTGTTCCAATTGGGATTTGTTTTCGTCTAAAAGCAAGAATAGAAGAAGAAAAAACGATCATTTGGAATGATGTGCGTAGGGAAATACTCTTACCATCCCTCTGAGTATTTTTCTTTCTTTTCACACAATACACGGCTATAAAAATCACTATGAGTACTAATGCCACCACCACGGCCATGGCTATCACTAGAAACGTTGGGCTATCGTCCGGGGATGATTCTGAAGCTGCCACAACGGTCGGTATGATGGTTGGTGGCGGTGTAGATGGTTCTGAAAATACAATAAATAAATAGTGTAAGATTTTCTATGCTAGAGCCAAATGGACTTCAAACATACTCATCGTCTTTCCGGTTATGATTGAACTAAAATCCGAGGCAGCTGAAGCTGTAAACGATTGCAGCTTGAATTCATACGCAGTTCCCGGCTCCAGCATATCAATTTTAAATTGTCGTGCATGCATTCCATCAATCGTACTTTTGGCATACTCGCCCGCCATCGAGGCAGGACGAAAATACGCATAAAAACCATCGATTGAGTTTGACTTGTTATCGGCCAATGTCCAATGCAATAAAATCTCTGTTTCGGAGATTCCTTCAATTTTTGTGATTTTCGGAGTCGGCAGATGACTTTTCAAGATGCCAAGCTGCGAAGCTGGTTGCAATAGAAACTTCCCGGAACTGTTACCCTCTTTATTGTCGTTATTCGAGTACACGGCCAATATGCGAAAGCGATAGAAACGATTCGGCTTCAAACCGATCACGGACGTAGTGAAATTTTCAATGGTGTCACTATTTCGATCCCGTTTCACGTACGGTATATCGTCCGTGACCGTTTGCCAATTTTCACGCGGAATATTACGATCGGGATCGCCAAGCATTCGATATTGTACTTTGAAAAATTGAATGGGAAGGCCGTCGTTTCGTGGCACATACCATCGAACCATAACTGAATCGTCCGCTAGGCGTGTTACGTTGGGCCGACTCGGCGGAATCATGTTGGCTGTAAGTTTGAAAAGAAGTTGTTTATAGTTTGGAAAGCAACCCAAGACTCGGAGCAACCATTTGTAATGAACTTAACACTATTATTATGGATCTGTTATACTAAAAGCAACTATAGTAAATGATAAGAAAACAAATATAATTAATTCCACAGCAAACAAATTAACATAAGGTGATGACGTTGATAAGTCTCACAGATTTGGCCGTCGACCAATTTTAACTTTGAATTCGCCATTTTTTAAACATTTTATGTGATTTTAGTCGGTAAAAGTATGACATGCCGAGAAGCAGAAGCGACTCGATATCTTTAGACGATTTCCAACTCAGAACGTTGAAAAAAAAATATAAATAGTAGCCTTCGATTCTAAAATCTTCCCATGACAGTCCCAACCGCTTTCAGTTTTTCCGTCAACATATAATTTCAACAGTCCTGCAATTCTTTTACTGACCAGCCTAAAAACTATGCCACCTAAAAAGAGTAACCGCAAAATCAACAAGAACAAAAAGGGTGGCAAGAAAAACAAAATCCCAATCGATTGGAAAGCCGATCCGCATTTCAATGAGAACCGTGCTATGATCTACATCGAACACACCAACGAATGTCCGATATTCCTTGAGAAAGCACAAGAATTTCAAATTTTCCTACAAGCCCGGTATCCTGCGAAAGTTTTCCAGCTCATACTAAACGACGAAGGAAAAATCGAAGGACGTTCGGGCGCGTTTGAAATCAGCGTCTCACAAAATGCCCGAACGGAAAAGGTGGATTTGTGGTCGGGCATCGATAAAGGTCCGCCCAGACGTGAAAAATTTCCAAAATCCTTTGATGAACTTTTGCCAGAGATCGAAATGATTTTCAAGAAGATTTATGTTGAGATCAAACCGAAGATAAAGTCACAGGATTCGTTGATGGGATTTAATGATGAGCATAGTATAGGAAATATGCAAACAATTCAAGATGCTACGGAGGGTGACACGACTACATGACTTTTGCTTGAGATAATCAACTGACCCGTCCTTCGGCGGAAGCGAACTAAAATTAAGTCAAGTGGAAATGTTTTTGGGAATTATTGAGAATCTAGTTCCATGAAAATCTTTAAATTTGGAATAATTTTATCGAGAATATTTTGAATTATTATTTAATAGCCTCACCTGATAAAATACAATATTATATGTACAGTAAACACTCGCTCAACGCAAGGATTGGGTTCCAAGTCGTTAATTTGAGACAATTTCGTTGAGATGTAATGTTGGAAAGAAGAAACCGAACTTCTACATTTAGGTCAATTAAGTTCAAGGAATCGGGATGTATAGGAGCATTTCAATAAAAAAAGCACATTAAATGATAATGATTTCGAAGTCAGAAATCGTTTGGCACTAGATATAAAGCAGTTACTTAGACTCTGTGTGCCCCCCAGAAAGGAAGAGCCTAGAATTTTCATACGCCTTCTTAAAAGTGTTGGGCAGGAAATGATGTATCATTTTTTCCTCTTTTGGCATATGTTCAATCTACAATCAGCGAACAATTTCTTCTTAAATTTTTTTTAGATAAATCCATTATTATTATTTGACCGGAACAGATGAATACATCCGAATTTAAAATGAACACTAACTGATGACGTTCCCCTCTTGCGGCATTATTTCAAACTACATTCGAACAAATCAAAACAAAGAGAGCCAGCCACTTCCAAAGAGTATTACAAACAATCTCTCTTCTCACTTCGGTAGAATTCAGCACAACAGAAAAATCCAATTCAGTCTAGTTGTCAACTTTGTCTCCATCTGTCAAGTTAGCGATGTGCTTCCCCGTGTTATGTTAGTTGAAATACTTTCGTTTTATTTGCATGCTCCTACTGTCAGTGCACGGATATGACATTGACGGCCGCGGAAAAGGAAAAAGGCTCGATCGCTCGATACACGCAAGATGAAAAAGACATTCTGTTCGATCTGTTCAAGGCATACGAAGAGATTATTGACATCAAACATCGCAAGAAGTCACGACGAAAAACCATGGAGGTTCGTCAATGTTGGCAAGAAATCTTGGACTCGTACAACGGTGATCGGCGTATATCGACCAGGCGCAATTTGAAACAATTGCAAAAGTTCTGGTTGAATGCAAGGTTAGTCGCGAGTATGGATTTGTTTATTTTGGTTTTCAGCGTAGTGAAATTGTAAACAAAGCCAGATGCCAAGTTTGACATTTCCATTTGGAAGACAATATGGCGGCAATAGGGGGAAAATTATGCATGAATATTTTTGGGGCTAGAAAGTTACGCATAGTGCAAGATGGCGCTAAAAGCGTATAGTGACAGTAAATTCCGGAAATTAAAGTACAAATTGCAACTTCTTCGCCTAGAATAACGCGTGAGATTTGCGGTAAGGAAATCGAGCCAAATATGAATATGACTGCTCTGATAATTCGATCGTGCCAAACGTGAACAAAATGTGCCAGGCGGCAGGCGGTTTGTAGATAAGTTCGCAGGTAGATATAACCGTGGAATGGCTCGACTTCCGATCGACCTTTCTGTTGTTTGCGATACACACTATTCGAACTTAATTCGTAGATCAACGGTTAACAAACAAAAATCTCATTTAAAAACAAATATTCCACACTCGGCCGCGCAGAAAATTCATAAAGTCTTGTGTTCAATTTCAGACTACGCAAACGATATCCACTCAACCATGATGAAACATCCAACCATGCTATAAAGAAAAATTCACGATCCATGACGCCACCAAGTCCTAGTGTCTGCGACTCGCAAATATCTCCACAACAGCAACATACGACCAGAACGCCCCCCGAGCGCAGGATCAAGTATGAAATACAAATTCTCACCGAAGGTGCAGCAACAGTGGCGGCAGACACAGCGAACAGGGACACTCCGGCAAACGATCCGCGGCAAGTTTCCATCGAAACACTAAGCAATGACAATCTTTCGCTGAACGATTTGCTCGAATTTAAGACCAGCGATCAACATGCTGCAATAATAGAAGTGAAACCAACCCGCGACAAAAACAATTCGACTGCAATGCAAACTCGCGATGAAATTGAAGAAGAGAACGCACCAATCTCAACAATTTTCTACAATAACGAGATGAGTGCCGACGATGACGAGCAGGAGACGGCAGCAGCCTCGCCTAGGAAACCACAAACACGACAGCGAACGGAGGACAATTGCCGAAATGCATGCTGCTGTAATCATCACAATGCCTCACAGCACGAATGTAGATATTCGGACGAAAGGATAAATTCTTTTCGAATAATGGAAGCTGAAATGAAGTTCAAGGAGCAACAGTTTAGAACGGAGAAACAGAAGGTAGAGCTAGACAAGAGCCAGGAGGAGCTGAGGCATTTGAAGGAAATGCATCGATTGCAGCTGCAGGAGATGAGAATGAAAATGAAATTGCTTGAAGAAAAATCAGAGAGGGTTGGATGATCTCATGGAAATAAAAGTATTGCTATTGTAACTTTGCTTTTAGTTTCCTATGAAATCCAGAAATTCTATACTGTGGCATTGTTCACAAATGTGTATCCTCAGGTACCAATTAAACAAACCTGCAAGTCCTGTTAGTAAATTCTAACGTCACTAACAAAATCAACTAAAGCGAAACCAAAGCTATTCCACTCGCAGTCTTAGAATTAAACATTTACTTACTGTTAGCGTACTTACGCATTTTATGCTTCTTTCGTCCTTTGCTCGATTTGCCAGGCTCAAAAGACGGCTTAGTGGGGAACGGTCCAAGTGGCTTCTTTCCTATCTCGCCTGGAATCTGTTTCGGTATCACTTCTAGGATATTTCCACTGTTTGCCTGAATAAATAACGGGGCAGTTATGATTGTATTCGATTTTTGACCAGACGCCCTAATATACCTCTCCAACATCGTTCCTGGCAAAACACTGTACAATCCCGGCATGTATCTTCTCCACGGACTTGATAATCAGTTTTCCATTTTCGTGTCGCACGCCTGCATCCCATCGAGTGTCTGCACCGTTTATCATCCAGTATATTTTCGGCGTTGGTGATCCCGTCGCCGAACAATCCAGAACCAACGGATTACTCTCGTTGGTGGATGTATACGCGGGTCCTTCAACGATCACTGGCGGTTCGAGGACTTCAAGACGCACGGTTCGTACCAGAACCGGCGCTATACCATTATCGAGACGACAAACATAGCTGCCTTGATCCTGACTCGATACGTTAGCTATTTGCAATCCGTACGATAGCTTGGTGCTACGACTATGTGGTATATCCATGTCGGGGCGACTCCAAACTGCCGTTGGTGGCGGGTTACCGATGCCTCCGCACTCCAGGACGACTGTTTGTTCTGGTCGGACGGAAACTTTTCGAGGTGGTTCCACCAGAAATTGGGGCGCTGATCGCGGAGTACTTTTCACCGTCAACTCAATTTTCGTGGGGATGTTTCGATGCATTGCAGCAATCGAGTTTGCTGCCCGACACGAATATAGACCCGAATCGGATGATGAGACGGCATTCAAGACTAGAGCGCCTGATGGTAGTTGTGGGACGGTGTCGGGAACAGGGGCGTTATTTCTGGAATTTCATCAATCGATCAGAAAGTTTCAATTAATTAAAAAATTGAAAAGACTTTTGCCAGCAAAAAAAGTAAGTAAAATCTGACTGTTGTTTAAAGTGAAGACAAAAACATACTTGTAAAACGACCAAACTGGTGGCGGACTGGACGTTACATTCCCGCATTTGATCAGGACACTGTTTTGTGGCGAAACATACCATCGTATCACTTGATCGGCTGGCGGTCTTTCGTTGTCGTTGCCAAGTTTTATTGTGGCCAATGTAAGTCTGGCTGTGATCGATGTAAACGCGGCCGAACCAAACCACGACACACATTGATACTCGCCAATTGTATCGTCCCGGACATACACTCGAAGTTTTGATGTTTTCTTATCGACATTTGTTACATTGTAGTTATCCTGTTTTACAAATGTAAATGAAATCAATTTAAAAATTTGATGACGCTCTCATAAATTGTATATTAATTGTATTTATTTATAAAAAAAATGTAATTTATTCTGACTCAAGGGTCCGACCATGAAATTGAAATTGAATCGTAAAACCGACGAATCCGAATTTATGTACATAGAATCATAATTTAGGAAATTCTTCTCTTAAAGCTCGAGTGCATCTCTTTGAAAATGAAGGATGTTTAAAATACATATGATATTTTTCATATAGTGCTTTGCTCTTACTTACATTTTGTATAATATCAACATATTTATTGGAGTTTGTATCCGAATTGAAGGGACGATATCGCCATCGTAAAATGTCAGGCGCCAAATTCAATTCACACTCGAACACGACCTCATCACCTTGCGGAGCAACAATCGATTCTGGCGATCGGTCCATTGATATACCAAACGTTGAAGCCTCCACAATGCCTATGCAATTTATTATCGATCCCCATTGCGCGATTAGTATTGCTAGGAAAATTGAACTTATCAGTCTTTTTGATTGTTTACAACGACGACACGCATTGTAGTTGTTGTAGTCGCGTTCTGGTCGCAGTGGCATTCTAATTTATTTGTTGTTGATGATGTTCTGATGCAAGAGTCCTGCGAAAGAAAGAAGAATGGGCTTTAGTTTATTTCGTTGATTTCTTTTGTATTATTTTTAATAAGTTTTTGAAATATAAATTCATAAAAAATTTGTTAAAACATTGCAACTACACAGATTCAAGCAGATCACAAATGTCCAGAAAAAATATAACAAAAAGAAGAAATTTAAGAGCAGAACTACTATCGAAAAGACGTGTTACTGGTTTCTTTGCTATCTATACAATAATACCTCAAATATCCATGGCGGATGCAACAAGGTACTGTTCTTCGATTCCTATTGTTTTGTTACAAATTTATTTGACTGTGAAACACAGATAAAAAATGGAACAAGTCGATAGCATTTCTTTGAGAACGAACTGAGAGCGTACACTTAGGACGGACTTCTTTTGCGGACTATCATTTCTCGTTGAACCAAATATTGGCTGTGAGTTTTAAAGTAAGATCTGGTCATGCAATTTATCATCCAAATTAAAACAAACTACATCCAATAGAAATTCAGAGTCAGAGTCACAACCAAAAGCCAACCATTAAATTGATTAATGAAACTACTGTGACAATCGATAAAACTGAAATATCACCTCCGCGATGAAATTCATCATTGGAATGTTGTTCGTCCTGTTTATCATCATTTAGCGAACTTGAAAAAAATCGAGAACTGCTGAACACTCAAGAGACATTCCAAACTGATAGCCCAAACGAATGTGGACCAAATGAAAATCATATCGTTAACTTTTACAAACACCATTATCCATTTTAATCTCCGTCCAAAGAATGGATGGAAGTCGAACTGAAACCTGCATGGCCAGACCAAGGCGACATTCAAATGGAAACCGCTTGCTCCTCCTTCCTTTCGCAATAATTTACTGAATCTCTTTACAAAGCTGAACCAGAGAAACTTGAGGATTGTGTGTAAATTGGATGCAAGTACTTTTGACGGTACATGCGAAATATATGCCCATATCTTGTTCACCCATAAATATCTGTAGCAGATAGGTTGGTCCGTAAGGAATTGCAAAAAAAAGTCCAGATAAAAATTGAATGGCGATCGCCAAAGATGTATCTTACGTGGAAAGGTAAGGCCACATGATACGGTGTAATCTCCGTAACCTGAACGTACATGTTTGACTGCTTGAGAGGAACAACTCGATAATCATGATGGCGCGCCAATGATGCAAAAAAGATAGATGTTAATTGAAGTATGGTTCGGATGCGAAGATAAATGGTGCAAGTCTTCAGTGCTTGTTGACGCAGAGGGGTATATCGGTGATTGATATCGCGGTTGTTCGTATACGCTTCCAAACCACTCGCCAATTGATCCTCACAAGCCGCCTCAGGACCACATATTATCTATGTCTTCGCGAAAGCAGTCCTACTGCGCTCTCCCACCAAATAAGCCACATCGAACCGCCCACTCAGCCTCTACCCCCAAAGTAGATTCTTACCTAATTGGCTATCTATTCGAGTCCATATAAAAATTCAAAGTCATTTTATTCGAATTATGCGATGCCCGTAGCAAAAAAATTACGCACATTTATGGCCTCACAGCGCGTGAGAAGAAATCACATATATATATTTCAACTTAGATTTGGTGAATTTTTTCGCGCGATAAAAAAACGCTTGAACTGTAGAGGAACCTGTTCTTCAATGACGCTAAGAATTCACAGCAGGGGCAACGTAAAAAAATGACTCAGCCGCTGGCCACGTTCCGATCATTGGAATTTTTCGCAGAGTAGTCCCGCGTGGTACTTCTTTTCAATCCATCCAACTCGATGACTATTCCTAATTCTTCATTCGTCTTCTACTTATATGTTTCAAAATCTAATCTTCTTCAGCAGCTCCATCGATAGCGTTTCGCAATGATAACATCTATCTACCAGATTGATATAGATCGGTGTTTTTTTTTTCTCTCGAGTGGTCTATTTAGCTTCTTTTGAGTCATCAGAAGCAGCACCGAACAGCAGCAGCAGCAAAAAGACATATAGCTTCACAACCCACCTATTGGGCTGCGTTTAATTTATGCAATCACTGTCCGTAAAAAATCTTAAATATCTCACAGATACTTTTATTGCTTGGTTCTATCTTCTGATTCGCCTCATTATGGTTTGGCATTCGCTAAATGGCAATAAGAGATTTTTTCGCTCAATTTTTTTTCGGAATGGTCTGGAGGATCATTTCAATTTTCTTATCTTAATCGTATTCCAAAGAATGCGACAGACAGTCGCCACTGACTAGTCATCAAAGAGCATCTACTGTACAAGAACAACAGCCAACAACATGCAATCAACCATCATATCATTAAAACAATTTAATTTCGCCGAAAATTTGTAATAGGTGTTTGACAATACGATTTATTAGGTGGATTTGATACTGGACAAAATCTGTGGAAGCATTTAAATTTAAATTGAGGAGCCGAGCTGATAAAACATGCTAAAAATAGTTGCATCCGAAACAGAGAGTTCATATTAGTATGTATATAATCAAACTGCATTGGTGCAATCATTAGTGAGAAGGCACGTTCCTAATCAAGAATTATGGACATGTTTACACACCGCATGTGTGCTAATTGACGGTCGAATAATCGGCACTTTTGATTTAGTCAAGCTTAAATGTTTTTGAACTGGTTTTGAGAATGCTAAAAATACTGGATTCGGATTTAAAATTGATTTACTGAAGTTCCTAATGATGTTTTTCAGTATTGTTTATTTTTTTACCATTTGCTTGGATTGAGGATATCAAACAGGATTCCTTGACATCTCTAATTTTTTCAGCAAACGTTGGGTTCGTATCTATGAATTTTTCTTATACAGCATTGTTTCAAACTATGTGAAAATGCATTTTAATTTTTTCATTGACTAAGAATTTATTGAGAATCTTTAAAGCTTTCTTTTTTGCTTACTGGTGCTCTCAGGACAATTTAATACAAATGTTTGGAAGTGTCATCCCATACTAGTGACACACTAAACCTTATTATGAAGTATATTCCTTATCTTGAATATCTAATATATCAAATCATGCCATAATCAAGCGACATTAATAACTATTTGCAATGCAGAGTTTTATTTTGCAGTAATAGCTTCAAGCTATTGGTCAGTGCCGATTGCCAGGATCAATTTACAACACTCAGCCAGCACACTGAACCAATATCGATGCCCAGTGTCAATTTACAACACTTACCCAGCACTCAACGAGTGCCGATCGCCTGTGCCATTTTACAGCACTCAGCCAATACTGCCGGTCGTTGTAGACGGAGAATTGCTGACGGCTGCTCGCTCACTGTCACATCGATGCTCGGATGACGGCTTGTGTGTTTCTATTTCATTCGAATGTGGTTTTGGAAGTGAAATGTTTCTATAGCTTCGACGCTACAGCGTTTCCTTTGTATGATGGACGTCGCGAGTTCAATCCTCGGTGGCAAAGGCGATATATCACTCACAAATCAATTGGATTCCGGCTCGTCTTCTCCACATGCCGGGTCCCGGACTATGTGAGAATGATATTTTCATTCAAATGTCCATGGCTCTTGTCGCCACCAATTTCATTATGGCATTTGACTGCTGGCAGAGTAACAAATTCGTTGTATGCCAGTACTGGGCCAGTTCTGTTTTTGGGTCTTGGCCCAATACTGGCATACAACGTCCGCCCGTAGTTATCATCCAGCGGTTATATGTTACTGGGCCAGCACTGGCAAACGAGACTCGGCCAGCGCTTATAAGGCGCTCAGTCATCACTGGCCCAGTATTGGGACAGTTGTGCAACCGTGTTCGGGAAGAACTGAACTAAGAATATGTCGTTGGACTTCACGGCAAAGAATAGATAAATTTTCAATCATGTAGCATCTGCTTTACTGCTTCATTACTTCATAATGAGGCACATTGTCGAATGCCGATTGCCCAGATTATGGGTTTTCTTCGCGAAATCAATTCATTAAAAAGTGTTTTATTGATACAAAAACATTAACTGTAGATGGAACGGATGAAACGAATGGAACGATGTAAATTCATGATAAAAGATCTAAAAACTCTCACTGAAATGCAGCCTGAATAAATTAAAAATCAATAAAAATATGGTATAAAACGCATCAATTTTTCCCATGTGTAATTTTAATCAGTTCAGCAAATATTCTTCGCAAGGACAATTTGAAGTACATTGCCCATCCAACCATCACTCAATCAAATAATTTACTAACTTGAATAACATACGAAGTACAGAACGAATTAACGTACAGCATAAATTTGCCGAAAAACATTTTCCTGATCAATTTATATCAAACAAGATTTAAATGATTCGATCATTGAAGCATCCAGGCCACATGTGGCCCCAACATATACTGATACATACATATATGTCTGCACAGTGAAATAAATGACTTAAATCTTCGTTCAGCTCCTTCCACCATTAAATACCTTGTTCAGGTTGCATTTCCACTGTATGCAATGCAGACCTCGAATCCATGGAAATTCCTCAAGTGCCTTGCCGAAGACAAAATGACCAATGCATATTTCTTAAGCTCAAATATCTGTGGATGCTGGGCTGGATGGACAGACCGGACCTTTACTACTATCTGAACAATGTAATGGTGGCACAGGTGAGATTGAATGGTTGGGCTTTCAAGAGCATCGTTCAGCATCTTCGTCTTGGAACTTCGACTGCGAACAGGAGTACACGTCCTTAACTTGATACAGCCTGCATTTAAATCACTGGTTGCCATCAAAAACTTCTTTTTCAATATCATCTTGAAATGAACTTGATTGTATTTTATCTTTTCTTTTGGGATGTTGGCTGACTGTCTTCTTGCATGCCTTTTGATAGGAACCGAATGGCGTACATACTCTATTTGTTCGATTTGGTGAACTTTGATGCGAAAGGATGTGAAGTGTGCGTTTAAATAAGTTTAAATGAGTTTGGAAATATTTTCTAAAAGCAGCAATTGGATTTTTTTCTGACCGTAAAAATATCTACTACCCCAAAATTACCTTTTTTGGTTCATACATGCTTCATGATATAGAGCACATTTTTATTTTTATTTTCTTCTCAATATTAAAGGCAGATGGTTTCTCAGTGTTTCTAGATACATTTTTCCTAGAATTTTCGAGAATTTTATTTTTAACATATGCAGAAATTTTTACAGTCTATCCAGCAGCGAATTATTGTAAATTGTAAAAAAAAAATTGATGAAAAAGACCTTTTCTTGACCTCTTTTCCTGATAGATCAGTGATATCCTCAAATCATTATCCATGCACAAACTGTACCCTAAATTCTTGCATCATACATATATGTATGCTCTTGCATCTTGCACTAAACCATGTTGAACTTCTTTTCCGTTCGCTTAACCATTTCTTGTTCTGATTTAAGGCTATTGACGATGACGACAACCAACGACGATGCGATGCGACGCAACGCAACAACGACGACGACCTGACTGCATTCTTTGAACAAATCGAACAAACTTGCAACAGGTTTTCATCCTCCTGTTGCAATACAAAAAAAAAAAATACAAAAACGATAATATACTAAAGAACACAAAAACAAAACAGGAGAGAACAGAAAAGGAAGAAATCTGTTGGAAGACGGTTCTTATTTTCTTTCCACACTATTATTATTGTTATTTGCTATCTAACTCGATGAGCCTCTATGTTATCTATTTATTTATATATATATTTATGTTTGCAATAATTTTTCCTTTACAGAAACAATATGTGCAAGTTAAAGATACTTGACATGTAGAAGATTCGCATGCATGTATGTATGTTAGCCTATCATAAAAGAAGGAGCAGCCTGAATAGACATTTCAGTGTGTCGCCCCGTGTGGCTTAGGAAAATCTTCGCTAAAGGAGAAATAAAAATTAAGGTGGATAACTGCTGTTGCGAAGAAAAACGGAAGATGCTTTGCAATTTATACATATGTATATAAATAAATCCAGCTTTGATGAAGAATGGGAAAATGCAATTGTGAAGAGTTAATATCTTGTCGTTTGCTAAATGTATCTGATGTCGACGGATCGTCGTCAATTGTGGATGAATGCAAGATAAAATCTTCATCGATTCAAGGAATAATTTTAGCATTGATTGTTTCAGGTGATTTAATGCTGGATCAAGGTAACATGGTGGAAGTGTTTAAAGAGAGAGATGGACACCATTTTTCGAGGTATTTTGCTTCGAGAGTACGGTTAGGATGGCACAACAAGACCAAGACCTACATTTTCTAACAATCAGATTTTTAGGAAACGTGACCTGATTTGCTGGAAATTTCGTGATAGTGTATATCTTGGATACAGGTTCGATTATTATAGTGTTTTAGAAAAGTATGAATCAGAAGACTATCTATTTACATACCTTCTTTGATTAATCACTTCCGATTATCTTTCGTTTCTTTTTTAAATATTTTTAAATCGCATTTTTTTGAATGAAACACCTCGCTTTTTTGTTCCAAACAAAATCTAGCTATTCTCAAATCTATATTTACCTTTGAGCCTATCGTTCAATCAACATTATCATTGTCTAGCGACTTAAAAGATAGACAACATACGCAATGTAAACATACGAACTATTAGGTATGTATATCTTTCGAAATGTGGCATGCCAGGCAAAGCCCCATTGAATCGCTGCATTTCATTCTGAAAACCAACCGATAAGTATTTCGTTGAAGCATGTATCTATCGATAGATCTCGGTAGACGTTTCAGTAGATCGCGGTCTAATTGCGATCATGTTTCATTGAAAAACAAATATAATCGTTAACTGATCATCGAACCAATAAAACAGATTAAACATAGCATTTCGTATTATTCGAGTGGTTCGACGACACACGTATGTATCTAGAACAAGCAGCCACTTTTTTTTATCCACATATGAGTAGAGAGTATTTTTTTCACGTCAAAAGATACATTACACACATGAATAAACACGCATGAACCATCAACTAACCAACATATATCTATCAGTCAGATCATCATCAAGATACTTTGATTAAATACTATCTGATTCGATTCGAAATCACTCATTCGGAACAAGTTGAATTTCATTAGGTTCCATTGTTTTTCGAATGTATCTGACGATATCTTGTCATAATCAATAGATTGGATACTTGAGCGTAAACAGATATTTTATTGGATACACACATTGACTATATTATACTCGTATGTAGCTACCTCCAACAGATTTGTTCCAATCCAGTGCAGCCAAGCACTGAAGAGTGACATGATTTTTTCGTCACAGTGTTGTTGTTTTTTCTCAATCCAACCATTTTATAGATTAAAGATTACCAGGTAAATTGATACTTTTACCCTAAGCGCATTCGAAAAAAACAGTTTAATTTTTTTTTTTGAATATTGAAAGCATACTTAAATACTTTAAGATGATTGTTTTCTAAGAGTGTAGATCTAAATTATAATCCAAATTGTGACTAATTGACGAATGATTGACGAATTTAAATGGGAGTTTAATTGGAAGTTCTTAAGAATTTGAGTTGTTGTTAAGCTGAAAACAAGTTTATCGACGGTAGCCTTTGAATCGATTGATTGTATTTGGTCGAAATTTTCATGGAATTTAAGCACGGGCTCAAAATTTCTATAAGAACTAAAATTCCAATCAAAAAAAGTATTCAGATTCATCTAATTTCATTCTGTTCATCTTGGCGAATATATTAATAAAACAAAAAAAAACGATTTATATAGGCTTTCCAAAAAAAACTGCTCATGTTTATTCATAATATTTTTTTTTTTCAGAAAATAGTCAGAGTTTAAGTTATTGGAAGTTTAGCTTCCTTTACGAAAAGTGAGTGAAAGAAGTGAGCCCATAAAAAGTGTACCGAACGAAAAAGCGAACGGAAGTTTGTCTTAAAATTCAAAGTGAGCACAATACATAGCAATGATGTGTAAATATAAGAGTAAAGCGACTGGTTCAGTGAGCAGAGCGTTCGACTCTTGTTCTCGAAGTAGAGGGATCAAATCCTCGCTCTCTCTCTATTTTTTTTTTACTTCAAGTTACTTTGTGTGAATGAAAGCAATAAAATAAAAATAAATAAATAAAAATAAAATTTCATATTTTGTCATATTACATGCATCCTAAAATTTTGAATTTGTCACATCAATTCCTGAATTTTTCCTGCATTCATCTATATAATACTTTTTAACCTTTACATAATCATTTGCAAAATGTAGCTAAACTTGTTTTATTCCGGAAAAACTAATATTCATTCCGACAACGAGATTTTCTTCCTTTTTAACGAATTGCTTAAAAAAAATTTTTGAGCCAAAATTGTTGCTTGCATCGCTCAATTTTTTTTGGAGTATTTTGAATGCGTTTTTTTCAGGACCCAAAAACTATCTATCTAACCCACTAACTTATATTGATGAAGTATTCAATTCATACATTGGCGTGAGATTTTCTGTAAGTAAATTGATATCCCCTAGCACGTAAAAATGAGACTATAAAAACTGAGGTGGTAGTTTTGACAACAGCTCCTCGAAACAGTGAAAGGTTGAACCTTCAGGTTTTAAAAGTCGATCTCATATAAGTAGTTTTAATTTTTGTCAATTTATTATAAAGCACGCAAACAAATCTACCACACATTCGTTTCGTATAATTGACTTTTGATGACCCTTATTTTTTTCTTCTTCCTACTAATTTTTCATATACATTTTTGCTTCCCTCTGAAATTATCCTCCTGTTAAGGTCACCATGATCATCTCAACTCTCTTCATATGATTTTTCTACCATTGTTGTGTTCGCGAGCTACTTTGATATCCATCATCACACCAAAGCCCTATAATTATAATCGAATAATAGATATATAATTGGTTTAAAGTAGTTAGCATTAAGCATGATTCAAGTGGAAATATCTGCACGGGACCATGTTGGCGGCGTCTTTGTATCTAGATACCTTCAATTCGTATGGAATTGTCTGGAATGCATATTGTCATTATTTTTACAAATGATCATTCTCTTCTCGATATTATTTAATGATCATGCACACGAACAGACATTTTTATAATAATGATATGGAGATATCTAGAAAGGCACTTGGCAAAGTGATGATACCACGACCGAAGCAAGCATACAAGGTTAAGGCTGAGGAACACCGACTAGAATGGGTTTACCTTTACTCGTTGGCGATCACCATATCGACAGCCGCCTCCTGCCTCTTGCACAACAGCCAAGAGTGCAATTTAATTTATTTCGTTTTTGCAATATTGAAATGAGGCATAAATGATAATGGAAATGGGCAACAGGAAGACAAAAATGGTGATCGGGCAAATGATCGGAGCCGGCAAGGAAGAACCCAATCGCCTCGTCTGCTATGGTTCTGCGCGTGTAGTTATAATTTGTGCATGCACACCCCGCCTTCCCATTAAGATCAATAATTATATTGGTTGGATAGCGAAGGTTCTCCTCTTAGGGCTATTTATTTCTTATATCGCTGCTCGCCACATTGTATATCGTCCTGTTTGGGTTGGTTTTATTGAAAATGGGATACGATCGTGTGGCTTCAATGAGATTGGCTTCGAGCCGAAGAGGATCGTTTGCAGCACCTACGGTTGGTTTTATATATATCTGCACGGCACAATTTAAGGGAGTGATGATTTTACACATTACGGTTCGATGAAGACTCGTGCTGCGGCAAGTAATGAAAGTGATTCATTTGCTTGATAACTTTCTAAAGGAAGGAGATTCTATTACGAAATTGCTTTTGGAGTAATGATTTCAATGAATCTTGAGCAATCGCCATTCGAAAATCCAACAATTCATCATCCTAGGTACTTTTCTTAACTAACATCTATTGATACCAAAAACAAAGATATCCTGCTTACTTTTTGTTGAGTGTTAGCTTAGTGTCGAAAATCAAAAAAAAAAAAATATTGTATGTATTAGTTCAATCAAATAGACAAAATCCACCTCAAACTCCATGAAAATACCACATTCTAGAAAATCGTTTTTAGTATAAACCGCCCACTACAAATCATGACCGTGCCGACCTCATCCAAGTCATTCAATCATGTAAATTGCCAACTTAACAGGATTTTACTGACACTTAAATTTAAATTCTGTCGAGACAAAGCTACGTCGAAAAAGTATATTTGCAAATGTAATATGTTCATAAAATTTTAGCCATAATATAAATTGACCTGTGACAAGTTAATTGATTTTATTCGATTAGGGCGTAATTGCTATAGATATTTGTTGTTTCGATTTTATTATTATTTTATTATTTATTCAAATGAAAAATTGTAGGTTCAATGGTTTCTTTCAATGGTTAAGATCAAGATCAAAGGAAGTATCTATTGAATATAGAATTGAAAAATAATTTGAATATAAGATCGTGTATCACTTAAAGAGGCGGAGCACATTAAACAGTCGATGAGCCAAAGCAGAACTGGTCACGAATCTGAGAAGGCTTCAAATCAAATGAATTAATTTTTGCTTACAAGTGTTTTTAAATTGATCTTGTGATTGGTGAAGAGCTCTTTAAGGAGTTTATGGAAAAAATTGTCCGTCTCAAGATGAAATGTCTGCCAGTTTAATAAGTTCAAACAATATCTAAAGGATGTTTGATAAAGCAAAAAAAATTATTTGCATGTTAAATTGTTTCATCAATTTAAAATACGTTTCAATTAAAGGCACAGTACTGTTTCTTTCATTAAGGGCTCGGTTATGCGCTTCAGCTTATTTTATTGATTGAACTTGAACGATTTCAAGTACGTGATCTTTTGCAAGGAATTTCAGGAGACCATTGCGTCGCTACGAATCAAAATTCAAACATTGTTTATGTAGGATCAATTCATTCAATTTACTTTAATAAAATTTTATAAGCAGCACAAGGTTCTTGGGTTTTTTCAAGTAGAATAAATTCAGAGCCCAATTTCATGCAAATAAAAATTATCCAAAAAATGATCAATATATTTTTAATAAAAAAATAATTCACTAAAAGATTCATGACATGACATTCTCCTATTGTGTTCTTCACTATGCTATGTGATTCGAGTTACCGTCACATAATCAATTGATATTTCTTTACAATTAATTTACATATGCAAACAATATCAACTTTTACACAGATTTTATTGAGCTCTCGTGTAGTCCGAGACGACATGGAGTCATAAATACATATGTATATGATGTCATATTTGCTCATAATAATCAAAACTATTTTTTTTCTCGATCAAATCTTATCTCTGTTTACGATCATACGCCGTACTGACAAATATATTCCAAAAAATATTTTAATAATGATTTTTTCGACTTTTTGCATTTTATCTTTTATTCAATGAAGAAAAAAAAACTGAACAGAGATGAATTTAGTAGAAAATCGACCACCAAAGTTGAGATGCTATCGGTTACCAATCAATTTTTGGATGACATCAAATAAGGTGATGTTAAATTATAGCTGAAGATTGAAACATGTGGATTTATTTATTAGATTTGAGCGTGAAATGATGCAAAAAATTCCGTAGATTTAATAAGGGAGCGTCTGGTAATTACGTAAAGCTTGGGGGGTGAGACGGTGTATTCCACTGAATCTTCATGCAAGTCAAATAAAAAGGGGCAAGTCACCATTTCTGCGGTTACCACCTCAATTTTGTCCTCAGCTCCGCATACTTCGAGAGTCTAATGGACGGAAAAATCATGGCTTTGAACCAGGAATTAGGTGCAATTGAAGCCAAGACTTCAACCTATTGTAAGTATGTACATATTCACCATTGTATGTGATCAGATTAATGAGGAGTAGTGCATAAAAATTAGGATATGCTTCCTTTACGGAGGCTCTAACGAAAAATGAGCGAGAGGAGTGAGCCCAGAGAAAGCGAACCGAACGAAAAAGCGAACGGAAGTTTGTCTTGTGCAAATATAATGCTGGTTCAGTGAACAGAGCGCCCGACTCTTGCTCTCGAGGTAGAGGGTTCAAATCCCTGCTCCCTCTGCTTTTTTGACTTTAAGTTACTAGCATCCTAAATTTTTGAATGTGTCACATTAATTCCTGAATTTTTCCTGCTTTTATCTATATACAACTTTTTAACATTTACATAATCATCTGCAAAACGTAGCTAAACTTCCCACCGGACACTCCCAGAGTGCCAAACTGCGCTTTTTTGTCTTGTTCTGAGACATTCGAAAACGGGATTGAGTTTATCGAAAGGTTTTTTCCGACACTTGATAAAATTTAATAAAAATTTAATAAAAATTTAATAAAAATTGAGAAAAAAATTCAAAAAAGACATTTTGGTTTTGGAACGCGACTTCAGTTACGAGATATGATGCTCGTTCGAAGCCGCGTTTTTAAAAACGACACTTAAGAACGGTTGGTTTGACTTTGACTCAGAATATGAAAGATGTGTAATTTATTTTATTCAACCGGGGAGGAAAGGAACGGTGCGATAACTGAATATTATTTAATACGACCGTTCGATGATTTCCTACTTAAATGACATCATTCTGAGATACTTTCCAAGTTACGGGAAATCCAATAAATATTCTGATTTCTATTGGATTTAAAACACAAATAACAAAAAAACATGTAAATTTGTTCCATTAGACGAAAATCAGATCATCACAATTCTATCAACACTTTTTTTCCACTTATCATTAAAAATGCATACATAAGCAAAAACATCAATTAGATACATTCAAGTATCATAAATTTTATTCAATCATTTCATACACACAAAAAATCTTCAAAAGCGATGAAAAGCATCCAAAAAAGAATGTCTTTAGACGTGAACAAAATCATTTCAACACGACATTCTTTATATATTCTTTATATTTTGAAAATTGACTGTTAATTAAATATATTTATGGAATTGATGAAATTCGATACACAAAAGATGCAGCCAATTTCTTATTGGATTTTTTTTAACCACAACGCTATTTAAAAATGACGAAAAATTGAGATCATAATCAAAAATAAAAAAAATTGAAATTTTCTAGTTAATAGCGAAACCAGTTTTATTTTCAGAAACATGTTTCAAGTGATTTCAAAATATTTGTTTTTGTTGGAAATTCTTTTATTTTTCAACTTATTTGAATATGGGATGAATAGATTCTAAAGATATGGAAATGACGAAATGAAATTAAAAGATCTTTTGTTTATTGATTACACGATGCAACAAAATCAAAAGCATTTATTAATAGATTATCGCAAAAACAGGTTGACCCGTTAAAATTAATTGGAAATATATTTGAGCAAATTGATAATTTTTAAATTTATTGGAAAGTTTGACGTTTATTGTTTTTATTAAAACAAAAACAAAAAAAGAAATGTCGTCAAACAATCATCGGTTTTTTGATTTCATGTACGCATCTGCCTAGAAATATGGGATAGAATTTGGAGAGAGAAAATTGTATGGATATCAGAGATTTTTGAATAGGGAAGTTATGGTAGAAGCATTTTTTTCATTTGTTGGGCGCACATACCTTCTGTCCAAAAGGTATTCTGAATTTCTCATTTAAATTGCCCGCGTTAAGTATTTTATGTTTCTGTATGTTGGTAGGACTGTCACGCACGATCTGTCAACCACTTTGTTTACAGCAGCTGATTGAATCAGTCCACCTGGTGTGGTTCACCATGAGTTCGTTCCGAAAGGTCAGACGGTCAATAAGTATTTCTATTTGACCGTTTTTAGGCGTTTGCGTGAAAAAATCCGGAATTGTGGTGCGAAAATTCGTAGATTTTGCATGACGATAATGCGCCATCTCATCGGGACACGATTATCAACGATTATAAGGCCAAAAACTCGATCAATATCATCGACTGCCGCCGCCTTATTCCCCTGATTTGGCTCCGTGTGACTTTTTCCTGATTCTCAAACTCAAATTGCCGCTTCGGGGAATCCGGTATTACTTCATAAACCTCATCAAAGAAAATTCGCTGAAGGAGCTGAAAGCCATACTGGAGAGCGCCTATAGAAAATGTTTTGATGATTGGAAAAAGCGTCGACATTTGTGTATTGCTTGAAATGGAGCATATTTTGAAAGTGATAAAGATTGATTAAGATTAAGAATTTTGCGATTTATTTCAAATTTTCGGGTACTTTTTGGTGAAAAGGTACGTGTTTATTGGCTTTCTACTCAATTGTTTCAAAATCAAAATGACAAAATATTTCCAGGATAGCAAACAATCCTTTTCTTCGTAGTAAAACAGTGTAATAGACTCTTCAAACTCCTAGCATCGATTTGATCACCACAGATGATCTGCAACATTGAGTTGATCACAGATGATCTGCAACATTAACATGATCGGTCGTCAGAACTATACAACGATCGATTGAGTCCCAAACACTTTGACATGTTGTCGACTCATCTAATATATACATGATCGTATCGATCATTAGGAAAATGAATGGTATAAGTTCGATTAATGATCGTGTACGTACAGTATTTAGATCTCATCCGAAAGACGTGTTGCTCATCATTTTGGTTGAACATCATACGTAACCATCTACTTTTTGGATCGTGAAGAATCACTTTTGTCGGATTCCTCCGTTCGGCAGATTCTATCTATCTTTTTCGTACCTGTTTTATGTTACAACACAAAAAGATACTTAACCGAGCGATGAAGATTCTTCAAGACTGTATTGGTCTGATCGAAGCTGCCTGGATCAATCCAATATCTGTTTGGGTAATCGTTGAATCATTACAAAAGCGTTAGGCGGAAAGGATTCTATATTTTTTTTTATTGTTGGTCTCGGTTGGTTGCTTCATCTTCACGCTTTCATTGATCATGATTAGTTTTTTGGTGAATGTGACGTACAGTATAGGCAATTGTTAAATTGGAAGTGATTATGACGTTGTAATCGATTTTCTCCTAAATCTATAAGAAAATGGCTGAAGGTTGATCTTGTTATTAATGATTGTTGAATGATATGTGAGAAAACCGAAGAATCGGAGGCGACAAGGCTGATGATTATGCTGTTCATGGAATAATCTGCTGATTTGGACTTGACTCGATGATGATCATGTTTAGATGGTGATCGCGACCTTGTCGGGCGTTGAAATGAGATTGCAAATAGAAAACGATTCAAATTGATTTCAAATAACCAGACCAACCAATGTCATTGACTGATGATCGATGATCATTATGACCCTTTTAAAAATCGATCGACACCTTTCTTTCACATTCCAACCGTTCGAATCTTATCCATCCAATTAAATACGTAAAAATACCAATTAACTCCAAGCGGAACCATTCAGATGCATGTTGCTTCCCAACTGATTTTCTACTACCCAGGTGATCTAACCAGGTTTCATCTTCTTGGATACCACGGTCACATACATACATCAGATGGAATGCGAATTGTTTGTAGCATTCTACGGACTATGTATGTTGCCGAGCGGACGTTCAACGGCAGCCAACAAAATCGTTTTGAGGAATTTCCCAATAACTAGCAGTAACTATAGACCATCCTTGTAGAGAGTCTGAACATCTAGAAAGTTAGCAACAAAAGCCTCGATTGCGGTTGATTGTAGAAGACACAAGAAGCGATTGTTTGAACTGCTCAGGTATTCTGCTTTTTGTCCATTCAAACCAGGATCAAGCAGCTATTTCGGAAATTACTCGTTGCACCGAGTGAAGATCGGTGAATTTCAATGATGATCGATGGTAACAAGTGAATATCATTGAATAATTTGGTTCATTAGCATTTAGCATCCCGTGATCTAGTTTGATTGAACCACATCCTATGCAGCACTAGCCAAATATTCTATAGTTACTTCGAATCTATGACCGATGCAATCTACCAGACTTGCTAGATTTATCTTGAACGATAATTTTTTCTATTTCCTACTAGAACCAAGTATATAAAGTGTGCTTCCTGACGATTTTTATCGAATACTCAGACGTTTTTCATGTGCACAGGAATAACCTCTAGATAATAATTGTACAAGATAGAATACCTGTTGCTGGATCAACAGGAAGACACAACGCTCCACAGTCAGCGATTGATCAATAAGATAAAACGTAATTGAAATTCCACCGATCTTGTCTTTATCGACCTCTCTCCATCTCGTGAACTGTGTTGGTTTAAGTTTTAGCTCCACCACGTTCCGTGACTATAGCTTATTTATTTCACTTAACCATTCACCAGGCAAGGCTCCTCTTCAACCACACGATCATTGCGGTTATAATTCTGCACATCTCGTCTATAACCACAAACTTTTCGGATGGATATTTATTTATTGAAGAAGATTTTTCAATTTTCGCTCTGCCACTGCCGTTTCGGCTATCTAGTCGTTTTTCTATCCGTTTTTTGTGTAACTATTTATTTCATATTTTTCCAATCAAGTGGTGACTGCTATTTGTCTGTACACTTTATCCTTATGCGAGATAGTGTGTAAATGTGTGCGAGCTAATTGATTTAAAGTCCAGCTCGTTCGGGGCTTTTTATCTACAATCTGATACATAGTGATGACTTTAGATTTTAGATTAAGTCGATTTTCAAAAGAGCATAGCTTTAATGGTTGGTGATCGTTAGCCGCTAATGACTTAAGAGGACTTAAAATTAAATTGTTCAGTTATTTTAGTGTTTCTGCTTGAGTTTATTGTGGAATTTTAATGTAAGCACTGTTTGGTTAGTTAGTTGGTTGTTGTTTTTTATTATACAAAACCATCAAAGATAAGATCTTGAAGTGTTTGGTTAAATGGTTTCTCAGGTCGCAATGACCGGTGAAAGGTAGATTTATCTGAATTGTTGTGCTCAATGGCAGTAGGTACGTATATGTTTCGTTGGAAGCGAAATTTTGCAAAGTATAGTTCGGTGAAGTGTGAAATTATGCTTCACGATTTTATAGAGTTTGATGAATGATAAATTCTTAATAGGAATAGCATTTGTAGCGGTATCTGATCCGCCACATTGATTGGGGCGGTAATGTTTTCTCGAATGATGGGATCGTTCACAGTTAAGCTTTTTGTCGTCTGCATATCGAAGGGAAATGCATAAAATTGGCACTGCCACGTAAGAATTTTCATGAAAATATCTATTTTTCCAGCATTATGGCTCATACATGTATAAATGAGAACATTAAAAAAAATGATGAGTTTTTGGTAATGAAATGATTCAAAATTTCTCACGTGTAGATTATTACGATTTTTTGCGCATTTCTTTAAGTTGAACCATTAAAAGAATGAATCAAATAAAATACATGATTCATCCTTTATTTTTTTAGAAGTTTCGACAATTTAACATCACTGCTTCAAAATAAAGCATTGCAGCATCATTAGTGGTCTGCCGACTTAAAATATATAATTGAGTTGTTTACTCACATCTTTTTTTTACCCACCAAATCCAATCACAATTAACTCTACCTCATCATCGTTCCAAGCTTTAATTCAAAATAATTTTTCAAACAATTTTATCCAAGTCAAGGTAAGATGCTTAATTTCTTCAGTTATAATTTCCAATACATAATCAACCCAATATCAAATGAGAAATCGATCAAAACATCATCCAAATCATTGACCTTGTCCAATTCTAATTGCGATAGATGATTTTTTCTAGCATGTTTGCATCACAACGTTCTTTTCTAACACATATTCTTCTCACCTCCTCATCGTAGGGTGGTAGTAAGTTTGAAGATTCCCCCATTCAATTTGGCAATCTATTCAACGTTGCTATTCATTCGGTTCTTGATGTTTACCATTCAAACAGACTTTTACATCACACGTCAAACGATTGCTGCTAGTGCTAGCACATCATCTAGTGAAACCCAGTCATAACAATCATAGAAAATTTTTCAATTCGATTCAGTCGAAACTAACATAGTAGTTTTCCATTCAATCGAAACTCGGGAAGAGTATCTGTGTATCTATTTTCGGAGGAAAAATTAAAGCATTCACGCTTCTTTGCGAAGAAGTCCGTTTCAAGAGGAAGTCCGAAATTAAATAAATTCCGGTCTAATGTGATCCGATTGAGAATGGTGAAGATCGAAAATCATTAGTTAAGATTGTTGAAATTTGGATCGGTACAAAAACTAAGAACTTACCAGCCAAGTGGTTTGTTGTAACTTTTGCTCGGATTTTCGACGACAACCTTGATGATCATTTCAATCTGTAAGTAGAAAAAATACATACAGAAGGTGAAATTTTAGCAAAGTATCAATTGCAGAAGATGAACATTGAATTTATATGTAGTAAGCATGACAGTCGTCCAAAATATAGACAATTTACAGAATCCAGAATGAATATTTCTTCTGCAGAAAATTCCATCATTTTAATTCATATCGTTGCTCACTAATAATTTTTTGAAGGATACAATAAACATTTATAAATGATTCAATATGAATTTTCTATTCAATTATATTTCTCTGAAAATTATTGACGACCCGTTATGAATACATTTTTCTAATGAACTTATTAAGAAACCTACATGATCCATATGGATCAGGTTCTTCTTCACGAAGTCCAAGCGAATGATCATCTTAAAAATAGTCTTGAGAATGGGATCCATCTAAAATTGGTCCACACTTAAGAGAGCGCGCACGGTTCAAATAAAAAAAACACACAAAATACAGAAAAAATTGTCATAAAAACAACACAACGTCTAGAGAGCAAAAAACACCCTGACGTCCATTTCGGAAGAAGAACTATAAATCATGACCCAAAAAACATAAAATAGAGAAAATAAGAAAAAACTACACATATTTAAAAAAACGCTGTCTTGGAACAGTTTTCTAGTTTGCATTTGATTCGAGGGGGGATAATTAACTCAGGTTTACATTTCTTTTTTTTCTTCCTTCTATTCAGTCATAGAAACACATAAAATTTGGCAGTTCAACATTTATATATGTATGTTTCAATATGAATGAATTGAAGGAGCCAAAGCTCCTTAGCCGATTTTTATTGTTTCCAAGACGCTCAACGGCAACAGAATATGATTTTAAAATATTTAAATATGGCTTTCGCATCATTCAGCTGTGGATTTTTAAGTAATAAAATAAAATGAAATAGCTTTCAGAATAAAAAAAAATATCTTTTTATGTTCGTCTTTCAAATGTTGACATTTTAAAAGAATTCCACCTCGTTTGATAACGCATTAAGATGATGGTGTGGCGCTTAACATGCTTTAGAGTGCATTTTGACCATGAAAAATTGCCAATTGTGATTCTATTCATGTGGTCGATATGGGATGAGTTATATGTCTTTTTGTGTGCGATGAAATGTTTCACTAGATTTTGAGATTGAGTGACACTGATCTTGAATTTATGTCGAATAATTTTTTAAGGTGAAACATTTTTGGATTAGTCAAATGTTAATTTGAAGATGGAAGATCAATTTAGATGATCATCGTTCAAGGTTGACATGTGTGACCATAAATTTGTGGAATTAAATTGGATATTCTGTTTAGAAATAACAACTAGAATTTGGTTCTACGAACTACTTTTTCTCTCGATTGAATAGAATTTGAATACCGCATTTTATTGGGACTACCAATATAATAATAATAACAAATTGGATTTGGATCATTATTTTCTCATTTTCTATTTTATAATTAATAAAATGTTAAGAGCATGCTTGTTTCTGTCACGCCAACTACAATTTTAACACCTATTGTGATAGGATGTGTTTAAAAATAAGAATAATTACTTTTTCTTCATCAGTAATTTTTTTTAACCTTCTTACAATGCACAAATTTTACGCGATGTTTTATTCATTATTTTGTTTTTTCAACCAATTTCCACTTTTTCCACTTTTTTTGTTTATATTTTGGTTATCCGATCCTTTTCAAATTTAGCACGCTATTTGTACATAAATCACAAGGTAACCAGATATTTTATTTTTAATGATTATAAGTTGTTTTATAATAACAAAATTCATCGATTTTTTAATAAAATATTTTTAAAAAATCGTTATTTTTACTTGGAATTGATATTAAAAATTAAAAAATCGTTTTAAAAAATATATCTCGAGGTGGTTTCCTCGGGGAACTCAGAAACTACTGAAATCTTTTTGATTTTTTGTCAACAGATGATCAAGTGATAAGTTATGCTGTGCACCATAAAACTGCTTTTTTAGGTGCCTACGAAAATTTGCTGTCAGTGGCTTAGTAATCAATATTTTTGGACCAAAATTTAAGAGAATACTCTTGAATAATTATTTTATTATGTACTTTGTTCAGAAATAAATTTATATTTACAGTATTTTCCAAAAAAATGCTTCAAATATGTAAAATTTACCATACTCCCCCGTTAAATTAGCTCAAAATTTATTAACAGTTGCAACGTCTTTTTAGATATGATATTTGAAAATACACAAAAAATTAATATTTTTGTATTACCGCATTTCATTACATGAAAACTTCCTCTTCCTTTTCTAACTTCAAAGGCCATCCACACAGGAAGTTCGACACACTGCAAGTCCAATTTTCTTTTACTCATTTATAGATGATATGAGACGAAGAAAAATCACGGAAAATCAATTTGTCTTTTTGAAGCATGTTTGTGTTGATGTCGTCACTAATCCAAACATGTTAATGACTTGCAGAACCAACACCAAATAACTTTCACTTTTCCCCTGATACCAGAGAAAATATTTCGTTGTTTACGACAAGAAAATCATACAATAAGTATTTGTGGAAAATCATTTTCACAACAATCCATTTTAACGAGCGTTTGTTGACCCCTCCTAGCGTAAAAATTCAATAGCCATTCTTCATGGGAAAATCGACGTGAAACAATTAAAATTTCCGCAAGTGTACAATAGCAATTAAATTTCCGATTAAATGGTTCAATTTTCAAATGTTTTCTTACCGCCTTCATTGATTTTCCAGTTGAATCTGGCGAGGCATTAATTATGTGAGTTCTACCACCAATACCAATTGATTTTCATTCAACATTTTTCGACTGAATGAACACGGACGCTAGTTTAGTGGGCAATTTACGGAGTTGATGAATGTGTACATAGTAAAATGTTTTTCATTCTTTTTTCCTTGCGAATAAATTCCTAGAATGATTTTTCTTCTTCGATCAAAAGAAAAACTGGCAAATTCTCATTTCCCACCTGGTGCTGGATAGTGAAATTTTCTCTTCACCGAGATTTGATGTTATAAAATGGGATTTAATTTATAGTTTCCCGTGGTGCTAAATTCTTGGTTTTATGTGTAGCTTTGATGTGTTGTCATTATTGTTGTTGTTGTCCCGCAATTCTACTGAATGAGATGAAAGTGGCGACGGAGTCTTCATAGTATCTTACCACCTAGTGTTTTCTGCTAATGAGAAATTAAAGGAGATGCCACGAAGGAATGACAACGAGTTTCGATAAAGCGACTATGGATGCGATTTTATATTCGTCTACGTCGAGATTCACTGTTCATTAAAACTAGCTGGAGTGAGGGGTAATTAATCAGAATTGACTTCATTACGTTTGTGTACATATATATATTGTGGTTGATGGGTGAATTTGTGATTAATTAAACACAAAATACATCGTCCAATAAAAACGCACATTCGATCGTAAAATAAAGCTTGGAGCGACATCAACTTAATACCCGACAAGTCTCAAGAATTTCAATTTTGTTTGAACATGGCATTCCGTAAATATTTAAAACAGTGAAAATTTGATAAAAATGAATAATAAAAAAATTGATAAAACATTTCTGTCACTATCTCTGAACAAAAATTCAACAATCACCTGACTTACTACGATAATGCTATCACTACAACGATATGATCCCAGCACCAAATATTCGTTGTCGTTACTGAAAACTAATCTACAATTAATGCACTTCCAATCGAAAAAAGCACAAATAATATCTACCGGCATTCAAACGTAAAAAAATACACATGTATCTTTTAGCTAGCGCCAGTTAAAATCTGAGAGGTTTTTTCTACTTTTTTTCCATAATTTCATGATCAAATATTTATCAATTTCTATTTCTCGTTTTATTTTATTCTGTGAAAAAATACTTATCATTCAACACTTGTGAACAATTTAGACTGGGGTGGAGAGTTATTTGAATAGAATTTTGTTGGTAAAATTTTATAATAGATTGCATTTTGAAGAAGGTGTCATAATTTTATCGGTAAGTAAATATACATTTCTAGGTAGACTTCCTGCGTGGCGGCAGTGAAAAATTTCAAATATTTTTTCTTCATCTGTATCTTGAAGAATTTCATTGCCAGATAAGGAATTTTTTTGTGGGAAGATAGTAAGGAAAGTCCCCATGTCTTTATGGTATCACAATAGGCTTACCTTAGTGAACCATCTGTGATAAGAGGGCTGCCACTTTAAACAACCAAGGAACTTAAGTGGACGTTATATCTGTTAGATATGCAACGAAATTTTCCTTTATTGCTAAGCAATTTCGTAGAGGAGTTTACCGAACGTTCGCCAGAGTCTGGAGCTGGCCTAAGAGTGTAAGTAACTGATGGCAGTCGTTAAAATGAAAATGTCTTCAAATTTTTTTACTTAGCTTAAAATGGCATGATTTAAGATGTGATCTTGAAGATCATTTATCAAAAAATATTTATCAGCAAAATGAAATAAAAACTTTAAACACGTTTTTCGTAGAACAACGTTTTTTAACAGGGCAGAGAGATAATTTCCGGGTCTACCGAACCGATTTTCGAAAACTTTGATGCGTTTTACTTGTTAGAGAATATTACACCGTAATCCCCCAGAATATGTGCAAAAAATTGAAGAAGAAAATTTTGGTGTTAAAAAAACTACGAAAAAAGTGTCGATTTTTGACATTTTTCTCATAAGTCCGCCATTTTTTTAACTGATTTTTTTTTTGAAAACGGTGGTGGATTACGGCGTAAGAGGCCTTGCTTTTTAAAGTACAATTAATAATTTCTGTTTCAGATCTACCAATCTTTAGATTATCTCTTTGTCGTGCAGTAACGATTTTATCCGAGCTTAATTTCAGCGCCCTTTATAAAAGTGAATAATAAATAAAATATAAAAACTATATTTTTTGGTATTATTCAAATATAAAATATTAGTTTAAAAAAGGATTCATGTCAATATACAATAAAGTATTAGAGAAACACATTCTTGAAAAATGGTCTTTTTCGCCTTGTAAAGTGGACTGGTACCTCAAATATCTTTATAGATTAGCCTATAAAAAGTTTTACAAACTGATAAGGAGCTGAATTTTTACATCATCAAATGCATGATAAAGCCATAACAGGAACAAGGATACTTGACCCAGTCGATGTGCATGCCACGGTGAGCTCTGGTGGTATTGTGCACTACGTGATCGTGAAGAAGAACGTGATGAACACAATAAGACAGTTTCAATTTGCGTATGAAAGTAAGCCATTATAGAAGTATCTCAGGATCGATAGTATGGTACATATTAATTCCCTTTTCTTTTCATAAAAATTTAGAGAGTTGAAGGCTCTTCGATCACGAAATTAATGGTTGTTGAAGGATTTAGTACAGCGACTAAATGGAATGAAAAATTAAAACGATACATAATAAATCTACATAGTGCGATAGGACACATCAGGACCACCCTGAAGGAATAAATTAGAATATTATTTTAGAAGTAAAATCTTTATCTTGCTTCAACATTATTTATCAGTTGATCTTTAAAGGCATTTCGAAAGTTAAATAGCTACTAAATATAATATATTTTAAATATTGACTACCAGCAAATGATACTTAATGGACTTATTGTACGGCAAAATTGAGATACGTTCCCTAAAAATATATCCTGTATGCATAATACACACCACTGTTCCGAGAGGAAAACAGAGTACATGTGTTTAACAATATCCTATTACACAATAGATAAAAGAACATCATTAAGTGTAACGTAAGAAACGCGACATCTTTCCGTCATTCTATTCCTTCAATCAATCATTCTCTAGTTTTTCTTCTTCTCCCCCCCCCCCCCAAAAAAAATTATGTATGTGTAAATAGTTGATTTTCTTTGGAAATTTATGGTGACAAGTTGTCCACATTGATATGATGAATTGAGACTTTTGCTTGTTAGAACGAGAGAATGAAATATCTATGTTAGTCCTGCAGGATTCAGACGATTGATATCGCATAAAAGCTTCGTTATAACGCTTTAGAAATGTTTGCTTTGATAATTAGTGTGTTCGATCAAGGAAAGTAAATTTTATTTTGAAACACTCATTATCATACAGCATCGATATTTCTATGCTTCATAATCCTCTGCAAATATTAAGAGTGTGATATTCCCCTAATACTTGATTCACTTCTGCATCTATTCGGCCAGCGAACATTCAACGGCGAATGTTTCGCGAACATCGAGCAACTTTCGACATGGTCTAGACATGAAGGCGTTTGGCAAACTTCGCAAAACAATTTCGTCTAGTCGCTATTAGCCTTTACGGATAGTTAGGAAAGATTTGGTGTGTGAATTTCCCGTCATTTGCCGGTAGTTCATGACTAATCAGTGTGGCTCAAATTTGGCTGTCTTCGAATCCTGACTCCATCCACACAAGGGACGTAAAGCTGAGCGAAAAATATAGCGTTTTTCGATAAAAGCTAGTGAAATCTAGTGTACATGTTTGTGATTTACACGATTCGCAAATAATTGTGCTACACACATTCGCTTGGAGTTCGGGAAATAGGATGAATTTGTGTGTGGAGCTTTTGGCAAATCGTTTGCGAAACCATTCCACTATTGACTATAGCCAAAAGGCCTGGATGTCTGGTTTCTGTCTGAATTGTTTGAAGCGAATGATCTTACTGTGCCTGCTATGTCTGTATAAAATTATTCTTGAAATAGAACGCCAAGCATCTGGGAAAAAGTGAGAAGTTTGGTACTTACCAAACACCTACATATACACATGAATCAAATCTTAAAATATATTACAATTTTGGCATTGCTCCGCGGAACTAGTTTTCCACTCTTTCTCTCTATCAGCATGATAACTTGCTTCGGAATTTCTTTAAGGCCTAAATAAATAGCATGCGTAAGAATCAACACACACGCAATCAAGACGACAATAATTGTTAATAATAATCCGACGATCATATAACTTAGTCTACTTTCGACTCAAACGATTGCAAAAACATTAGAAGCTTCTAATACATGTACAACGCAGAGATTCTGCTCCAAGTCAATATATAATTCTTGAACTGGTATGACCATAAATAAATTGATACAAAAGACAAGATTTCAAGTGGGAAACATATACAGATTTTTATTTGAGATTTACACAAGTATCTTACTCGTTCAGTATTGATTTGAAATTGATTTATGAAGAGTTCACTGAATGTATTAAAAATTATTCACGTCAATTATGTTTCGAATAAGGTTCAATAGCTCTTTAATTTATTATCGTCAAATGAAAAAAAAATTTCCTGTTTTTCACGATCAAACTTATAGAGAAAGAAGCAATTTTTGAAGTCCGGTAATTCGATAGCATCATGATTCACTGTTTTGGAAGTCGTTACATTTTTTATACCAATCAATAGATCTTTAAATAATGCAAAATAAAGACACTCTGTTTAGCATGCTAACCAGAATTCAATGGTATTTTATGGTAATGTTTACGAAACAAACATACTGCGCAGAAGTTGATAGATTCACACAACATGCGTGGATGAAAGTTCTAATTAAAAACGATGGCATGTATGTGAAAATTTGCGAATATTTATTTAATTACTTCATAATTATTTTTAAAATGAAATATAACATCAGGTGAGTATTGTCAAAAGTAAATGAATTTTGCTTTGATTTGTTCTAGAAACTAGTAGCCTTGTGTTCACTCTGTTCTTCTTATTTTATAGAAAGGATTAATACATTGAGTTGATAGAGGTTCTCTTAACAGACTGAACCAAGCTCTAAATTGTGTGGGAACTCAAGGAATATGGTTTACTGAATACAGAGTCCTTACTAGAAGTTTACAAATTTGCAAACCTCAATTTTAGAAAACATGGATTGCATTTGAAATTTAACAATTTGCAGCTTTTTCGTTCCCACAATAAACTACAGTAATTATTTTTGGTTTTATCTTATAATATTCTAATCAATGTTTCTTTGATCCAAAATTATCTTCATTTAAGGTCACTTTAAGGAGATGCACACGCATTACTATTCAACATCGTCGAAGTAATACGTAAGCTATCTTTCACTTATTTTCGCACTTATTATGGCAAGCCCATCAAATTTTTTTTATATTGTCATTAAAATGGTAATCCGATCCTATCTTGGATGTAATTAGCAGCCAACAATGTTCGCACTTATACGGCATACATGCGCGGTCACATGTGCCAACGAGGAGGTGAACTAATGAACGTGACATATCCCTATTTAGATATAATAATTTAAAATGTTATCAATGAAAAATTCATTCCCATATTTCAATCATGTGTATATCTGTTCGGTTAATGTAAAATTATAATTTTTAATGATTGATTAAGGCTTCACATTGACTTAATTAGTAATTTTATGACCGATTTTAAACGGTTTGTAATATCATGTCGAAATATTTTTTTCAGCACCGACTACCTTCTCTGTAGAAGATTTACATTCTTGCCAAATAATTATCATTAATAAGAACCTTATCATTTTCACGATATTATCGTTCACTTTTCTACATTAATTATTATTACAAGGAACATGTTCGCCCACAAAATTTAATTTACTGTGACGCGATGAAAACGCTATAATTGTGTCCGTTCGAGATACTAAATCTTTCATTTAAGAGTCCATAAATAATTGAGGAATGCATTTGTCCAGGTTGATAGCCTGATTCCATAATTTTCAAAATTTTCACGTTGAAAATATATGATAATTACTTTTTGACAAATTGCCACCATTTCGGTTGCGGTTATTTTCGTGGATCCTTTACCATGCTTTTCAAAATGCACGACTATTTTTGTTCGTCAATTTAAGTACAATATGTTTTCCAGAATTGCATAGCATTGTATTATGTATTTGAACATTTTCCAGATGATTCAACATTTTCGGGGCAAATCATATTTTTAGGTATAATTTGGAAAATATTTCACCTACACACGCATCAGCTCCATGTGAATATTGAACATTTTAAAAGATAGACAGATAGTTTTATCTATTTTTGACACACATCATACCGACCTGTATTCATAGTTGCGCGCATATTCATAGTACTGTGATGTGATGAAAACCAGAGGAAATTTTCGGAAAATTTTGAATGGTGTCCAAGTCGAACAGTTAAATTATATTGGAATGCATCCCATCGCCCCGATCTTATTCGTATATATTTACATTGCGAGAGGAAGAGATGCTTAAATGCATTTTTCCGCTATATGCATGTGTGGCACACATTTTGAGTGGTTCGCATATTTTAATATGTCGACATTTTATATAGTTTATTGACATTTTAATTGCAATGATGTCGTCCAGGAGCGATGGCTCACAATATTTTTGGACAGTAGCCGAGAATTTTATATTTCTCAGATGAGAGCAGGTTTGTATCGTATTTCCCTGATGATTTAGTGATATTTGGATTAGTTAAGGTCATATCCCGGGCTTGCCAATCAACAATGGCAGAACATATTCTTAAAACGTTTCATGATAATTAAACTAATCTTCATAAACATGGCCAAAGCGTCACATAATCGAAAAGATGTCAATGATCCCATCAAAAAAACTAGGAAAGTTCTCAGGCTTCAACCATAACAGCACATGGCATCATTCTATGGTCCAATAAAAAAATACGCATCAATTAAAAAAAACCATCAAATTTCAAAGAGCACTTCAAATCTTTTGTCTTATCACACAATCCAATCGCAGCGACAATAAATCACTTACATATTATTCGCAACATCTTCAACGATGTACTTACATTCGTTCAACCTTTGACTCCATCATGTTCATACATTTGATTTGTTTGCGCATCATAAAACGCCCCCGCATTTTGACTTCTCTCAGCACTTAACATATTTCACAGTATACACTCACTTTTTAGATTTTTCCCAGAATACAGTTCCATCGAATTTTTTTTATCTAATGGTCTAAAGATGCTTCCTTTTCCGTCATTTCATTATTCGCATTAAACGAGAACGCGACATCTTTAATCATTTCTTTTATTTGGAACGTTGTCTGCACGGTTCAGACATAGTTTTTTTCCAGTGAAAGATACCGAGGATGCCTCTACCGAAAGATACTTCTTTCATCCTATCCGTATAACATGGAGCCGGGAGTAAAATAGCTTAAGGTAACCAAGCAGACACAATTCCAGACCAGGTAGATCAGAAAAGATACTCAGTCTATTGGAAGATACCGGGGCACGTGTGTTAGTTAGTACACACATGACGAACTCGAAAAAATTTAGATACTTTTTTTACGGGGTAGATATTTTGACTACCACTCTTCTGATGTTCATTATTTTCTTGCTTGGATTTTATGAAGTCTGTTTTTTTTATATTTTTGACGGACGAATGAACTGGACGACAGCACCGTCAGAAGAGATTAATTTCAAGATTGAATTCGGACGCAATGGAATGGGATGGAATCTGCGGTGGTTTTAAGTGGTTAAAATGTTTGAAGGGTATTTTGAGATATGATCGAAATGGTTTTAGCGGCATCTTTAGAGAGCTTCTACTTCTTTTTCATCTATCAAATGCATTTAAGGTATACTTGGGAATGGGATCGTCATGAAAATGCTAGTGATGGATGATGCAAGATATTTGGGAAGCGTAGGTATCAGTAGATAGATGATGGAGCATGGAGTGGAAGAGTACCTTTTGCTAGGTTTTGAGTAAATTACCGGCAAATATATTTGAAAATGCAAGGCTTGATTTATGATCGTACCTCAAATATAATACCCAACCCTGAAGTAGCAACCAAACAATCGTATCTGTTATTGATTGAAACCTATTTCAGAAAGTCAGTTTATGTGTGCCGATGTTCAACCAGGTTTAGCTTGCTAATTTTTCAAACTGTTTGGAACTATTTTATATAAAAATATAATATAATAACATTTATTCATATAAATGCATGATTAGGGGCCATCCATATATTACGTAACACTCCAAGAAGGGGCGGTCTTTGAAAATGTTACTAAGTGTTACGTAGGGGGAGAGGGGAGTCAAAATATTTCAAAAATAGCGTTACGTAATATATGGATGGCCTCTTATTTTCAAAAGAAATTAATCAGACATATTTTGTTGAATTTGAATATGCGAAATTTATTTTTATATAAAATGTTTTATCAAATAAATTTCTTCGATTTTTTAAACATATTTTTAGGGGCAAACATCTTATTTCATTTATTTAACAAAGCAGTTTTTTTCAAATTTATCTAATTTTGAAAAAAGTTACAGATATTCTTTGACGCAGTGTATTCCCTCAATTGGTCAATGAATATTCTACTATAGCTGCCGCCTCATCATTCATTCACTCATTCATACTCTTTCCGTCTAAATGAAAATCTATTTTGGTCAATGAAACAAAACAAAAAAAATCACTGAAACATTTCCTACAACTGTTCCGCTTGAATTTTACTGAAAATCAATTCAAGCTTTCCCACCTCTTATCCCTAGGAAAAGACGGAAATTAAACGTCAGAAAAGTTTTTCGTTTCCCCTCCAAAAAAATGAATAGAAAAATATATAGGGAAGATCATTAATCATTGGTCACGTAAATTATTGCGTAATTTAAATAGTCACAACGTAAGAATACTGTCATCTTCATATGACCGGAAACACTGTCCTAATTTTGTGTGTATGTTTCTTTTTCAAAAAAATAAAATCTTTGATGTGGAAACTATAAATGACTAAAATGAACGGAAGAACGATAAAAATACACTGTCACATATAGATGATGTTTTACATGGTTTGGTGTAACAGATGTAGAGTTGGATGCAATTCGAAATTGACGATTTTGGCTTTAGTTGAATTAAATAGCAATAGTTTAACTCTAAAGTCTATTGTTCATCCAAGTGTTGGAATCAAGTTATCTTTTGTCTTATTTTTGTCAACTTTCATCTTCAAAAAAGTGATTTTTTGGCGATTTTTTGGCGATTTTCTGACGATTTTGACACTATTTTGGCGCATCTAATTAAGGGAATTAATTGTATGTCCTTGATTCGTTTTTTTTATTTCGCTACTGTTTCGATATATATATATATATATATATATATATATATATATATATATGTAGAAAATATATAGAAAATACAACGGACTCGCTCATAAGCAAACATACCAAAGAATCCCAAAAATGTCTGCTCAAAAGAGGTGAATAGAACCTTAAATCCAAAAAAAATTTACTGTAACATTTAATGTTCAATTGCCCGATATTTGGAAATAAAAATTTGATTTCAGTTAGAATTAAATAAATCTGCCAAATGCTAATCAGTTATTTTATTGAAATTCTTCCAAGAAATTTTCCCAATCGAACAACAATATACCCTATTCATTTAGGCTGTCCAAAAATCAAATTTGAAAAACACCACCACCGATCGTACAAGGTGACTTGTTGTTAGTGAACTTTCGACTTCGATTAGTGTTAATGGTTTTAAAAATAGCACTTTATCGTTCCCAATTTAGTCCATATCCTTGTCACTTCTTATATACGTTACAGAGCTTGGTTTGGATCGTCACTTCGTTCTTGTTATTGTTCCTCGTCCACTGTCGCGCCATTTGATGTCAGTGACGACACACAGCACAGACAAAACACATATCAAACCTCCGAATCAACCAAAACCACACAAAGCTGGGTTGCATACAATAAAAACCTGACAATCCTCCGATCGTTCGTGAGCGTCTTCAAAATATAACTCGATGTCGTCGTCACTATTATCATCTCGTTTTTTTTCGATTCAACATTAAAGAACATAGCGAAAACATACATGTATCTTCAATGCGCTTTTCTACTCATTACGTATGTACATACATATGTCCACATGGCTGGCTCCACCGTAGTCGTCTGTGCAGACTTCTTTCTGCCGGGGCGCATATCTTGCAATTTATTTTCAATCCAAGTCGCATTAAGCGCCACAAGAACCAAAAAAAGATCACCACACATCCTCTTGTCTCTGTGGGCCAACCAAGGAATGGACTCTGCTAGTCCACTGGCCTGGCGGTTTTAATATAGCAAGCAGTAAGCATCTAAGTATCTAGAAGTGAGTATCTCTGTTGTGTAGAAGCGGTGTTTTCATGTTACGTGACATTAATTATTGGGATCCGTTCACACGCGTCGCTATAACACACATGAATAGAATTCTTTGGGGAATTTATTGTTGTTGAAAACCAGGGGCGCGATGAGGTGAGCAACGCTTGGTCGGGACAGTTAAAAGAGCAGAAAGGCAATTAAATGCCCATCAAGGCGATTGTTGCCGATTACACAACCTCGAGGCACAAAAAGGGGTTTCGATCGAAAAACCACTTTGGGTCCTAAAGACACCAATTTGCAGGCCCAATTTGGTCTTCACAAACTTACATGAATCGTTTTCGTTGTCTGCAGTGATAGACTTAAAGTGGCATCTTTAAGCCGTTCCTTATTGCCTTTCCTATCCCGATCGTCTGAACCTACAGATACTCATGTCCATCTTGACGCAGTGTGCTGAGGTCAATCTATTAGCCATATGCACTCGCACCGAGCCTCCTTTGATGGAACACTGTTGCGCAAAACAAACAGCTTAATACGAAATTCATACATGCCGTAAATGTCCATACAAATTGCACCGATACGATGACATAATAAATTTTACTCTTTTCGTAGCGATCGCGCTTCCCAGCTTGCCTTACATTTCTTGGCATGCATGCATGCATTTTGTAGTGATGACGATCATCATCAAATGCAACCACATGCAATATAGATGCATTTGTTATGATGGTTTAGCCAAAGCCGAAGAAGCACTATTGCGTTTGAATGACTCACGCGCAGTATTCACTTGCCGTATTGTGTATCTGAATATGGAATCGCGAACCATGTAAGTTTTCTGCCATGAAATAGGATGCGAATTTGGCTGGCATTGTGCAATCATCGAAGCATAGATGTTTGCTAGTCAGTTAGGTTTTGAGGATGCTAAGTCAAATGGTTTGGTCCATTGTATCTTGTAGACGTGAAAATCTTCTAAGTCTTCTAAATGGACCATTCTGTTTGTTCAAGGAAGTCTAGGAATTGGTCCATTCTAATAGTTCTTAGCTCACTCAGCTACACGGTAAAGCATGCTCCTAAGGTTTTTTGCCTCCTAACATCTAAAGCTGGACATCTGCATAGAATGTGATTTATAAATTCTATCTTCTCATCGTCAGATTCTCTTTGCGTGTTCACCCAAAGCCACATGAAGAGAGAACATGCACGCATGCCACCCTTAGGATCCTAGTCAGCTAGGCCAGGTTATATTTCTTGCTCGGTGACTGCCAACACACTATAGCCCAGTGTATATTCCTTGTACCTTAAATTGTAGAGACCATGAAATGTAATACCTTCTCCACAAACCTGCCCCTCGTATAAGCATATTGTGACAAACAGAATAACCCAGTAATTGGTGAGGGTAGTAATAAAGATCATTATTTTAATGCCACTTTTTTTGAGACGGTAACACAAACCATTTTCTGTTCTACACTTAGTGTAAAGAATCAACTGATTACGAAAAGTGGCAAATCTTGTTTTACAGCTTTATTTAGCTCTCGTCCAAAAAACCAACTTCGATTTTACATCCTTCACTAGACTTAAATTTTTCAAAAACCTCAACTTCTTCCACATCGATTTGTGCTATTTATTTTCAAAACCACATCTACTCTTTTTTCAACCCTTTCAAATGAATATTTGAACCAAAAAAATCTCGCTCTCAAGTTTAACCGAACACAATCCACGCACGTAACTTGATACCATTTTTACAGCATCAGCATATATAAAAACGCACATACATATTACCCGCTTCTTCGTATAAAAGGGAGAACTTTAACTTCTTTCACTGTTCCACCCTACAGCATTTTTCTATGGTTATTTAAAACCAGATTTTTTTAAAAAGCTTTTTTTTAAACGAATCTCTAATATCTGCCACACGTCAATTTCAATATGAATTTTCCAGATAGGATAACATGTTTGCATGGTGCGCATACTATATGCACTAAAACCTCAGATAAATCAAGTTTGTCTCATTAGTTTGTGGATGAACTCATGGTCACAAATTAATTGGATGCACTTTTATGGCCTCGCGTCTTTAGGGTCCTTTTAATGGTCACCGCAAAATACAACATGAATTTGATTTCGGGGCGCAAACAATGTTCTTAGATGTGTGTGTAGCGATGTGTTTTGATATTCGGATCGGTGTAGAGACGCTTTTGGCGATTGTATACCACTTTGAAAGGGACTTGAAAATAATATAAATTCGATAGAACCAATCAATTCGAATTGATTGTGTGGTTTAATTGGAAATCTAACGATTTCTTGAAATTTTAAAAATTTATTGAGAGCTCTGCTATTTGAGGTTCTTTCTAGGAAATATATATAGCGCATTCTGCTCCTGAAAAGTACAGTACAAGGGTTGTGTTGTTCATTTTTTTTAAAAATTATATGGTAACAAATATATTGCTAGAGTAATATTTAAAAGTCAGATCTAATATAACTTTTTTCAGAGACAGACACACGTTGGAATAATTTATTAAAAACCAAAAACAACAAAGATAATTTGGCAAATATCTATTTAATTTTTTATTATCCTGAGAAAAAAACAATTGGGACAATTTTCTTCACTGAATTTATGATAAAATTATAGTGTTGTTTTTTTGGTCTAAGGCAAAAAAGTCACGTATGCAATAAACAGAAATACAAGGTCTGTTCAAAAAGTATCGCGAATTTTGGATTTTCGCGGGCTACGTGTATTCGATTTCCGATATTTTTGTGGCGTTATATTGGTACTGATGTTTCTCACTTATGCTGACAAATTCGGCCATTTTAAATCTTCAGTTAATGTTTGACAGCTATTTTGCTTGGACGTGTTTTGGTCGGTCTTAGATTTTTGTCTATTTCCAAAAATGGATCAAAGGATCTGTATCAAATTTTGTGTAGTCTTCCTCGAAATCTGTTTGCTATTTGGATGTGGTAGCTTTAGCGCAGTTTCCTATTCCTCGTGCCATTCTTCACTGACCACAGAAGACATTTATTGTTTTTCGGTTTAACATAACAATAACATTCACTGGCTTTTCCAATTCGACTACTGACTTTCCGGGTGCACATAAAGACCATCATAAATATAAAATTCAAGAATGCATTTAAGTCTCATATTTTCCACGATGACGACGTCAATGACATGAACGAATATTTAAATGCAACTGAAATGAAGGTACAACTACCTTATTTACAATACAATTGACAATGCATTCAATAAGTTTGCACAGAAATATCTTGAATGGATTGGTTGTGTCCTGGCTCCACACTACTCGACGGTTATAGTTGCATATATATAAATATATATATGTACAAATGTAAACGAACCCACAACGGTGGATGAATAAAATAAAATGGATTTATGCGCATACCTAGACTATTTTTTCAAAAATCTAAACCCTTTCAAGAATGGCGGAATTCAATTGAATTCACCACTATGTATTCATGCTTCCATATATATGTACCAATTTATGTTAGTTAGTTTAGTTTCTGCGATAGTCATGTCTGCACAGAGTTTACCATAAATCATTCAGACTGGCTGGACAGGTACACACCTATATGAGGACGAAATAGTAACATACAATGCATAGAGAGGCTCTGCTGATGGCTATTTTTACGATCCATTACTTGGAAGTTTTCCTTAGTTTTTCAGTTTGAACATAAAATATGAAATTTATTCGGTACTTTGTGCATGGAAACACTTTTTTCCATTTTTTTTGGACCCGAACTATAAAGAAAAGTTTGATCAACACTGTAGATTTTCATAAAATGCAGGCAATGCACCAATTCTGATCCCTCATTAGCCACTCATGCAGCATCTTTGCAGCATTTTCCAACAGCATCCGAACGTATTTGTTTACACATATTCCACACAATGGTTATGTGATTTTATGCACTCACATGCGCTAAGAAAATAAACACATGCCAGCAGCAAGTGAACAATTCATTTGAAACATTTACGATTGTTATGTCTACCGTTTTTGGGGGCTGTTGCTATATTCATCTAATGTAACATATATGCACCGCATTAAAAAACACTGCTTGATACTCACATTACTAATATGTTGCTGCCGGTCAAGTAATTCGCGCGTTTCTTGTTGTCGGCATTGCCGCCCGCCACCATTGTCCATACATGTTTGATAAAAAAAATATTCTTTTTAATGAATTTTCATCACGTTCACCACACATAGTGAAAACGACATTTTGTTTATTATGTCTAGTCTTTCTGTTGCGGATGGTTTGCAGCTTTTACTTTCAGCCCATAAAATGTTCAAATTTCATTTTAGCTGTATTCGGTTGCAACTTTTGCAAACCAAAAAAAACATGAAGACAACTTGAGAAGTGAAATTTAAAATAATTAAGGAGGCAGTCTGGGACTTTCAATATTTTTTTTCAATTCAATTTTTTATGTTTTTATGAATTTCTCTTTGAGTTTCTTATCAAAAGTTTTTTTTTATAAATATATTTACGTTACTGAAAAAATATGCATCAATGGATTTTTGATTAAAGCTTCCAATTAACCAGAACCTCAATATAAGGTTCTGCCGTAGACTTTTGTCCGCCACTGTATTTCGTTACGTAGATTAAAACAACATTTTTCTTATATATCTGCACGCAAAGACAACACTAAACAGACCAACATAACTTAATAAATCAATAAATCTAATCTGAATCATCACTTAAACACATTCCACTGTTAACACCATTATCTTTCAGCAGCTATCAATTAAACATTCTAAGCTTTTTTTCTCACTTCATCCTGATAAAAAATTATTTACTTTTTCAAAAAGATTACCTCACATATGATCGTACGTCCAAACATAATATTAACAGCATAACATAGACACTGTTATCACGAAAAAAAATTATTTAATTTGAACATGCTTGCTTCTCATTCCCTCTTTCTACGGATTTCTTATCAAACAGTCTACACGGAAGACTACTAAATACAAATCAGTCACACACTATATAGTATTGTTTCAACTGTTCCATGTTATCAAATTTATGTAAATAATAATTTTTAATGTATCCAAATGTTTAAACTTACCGCTAACACTTTTTGAATTCAACAAATGATTCATTGTTAATTGTTTGGATGTGATGTCATCATCATTTATAGGTTTATTGGTCTGTGGAAATAAATTAAATTAAAATGATGAAGTGAAATTACATTCTTGATCGATTTTGTATAAAATATAAACAAAATATATTGAGAACGTGTTTTAAATAATTTCGAATTAAGATTTAAAACTTGCAGGCAAATTCAGTTTATTACTTATTCGCAAATCATTTTTAAAAAAGATTTAATGTAAAAAAGAATATTTATCTTCGAAAAATGTAGATAAATTTCTTGTTTGAGTCATAGATTTTTCACAAATTCACTAATCAATCACTTGTAGAATATGACAGCAATAGAATGAAAATATTCAAAGCTTGTTTCAAGCCTACTTTATTTCGTTCCATACCGGGCTTCTTGCAAATATGCATCGATTTGTTTGAAATTTAGCAGGTTTTGGCAAGGTGAACGACAATAGTAAGGACCATGCTTTCCCATCTTTTTATTCAGGTGTGCGTAAAAACAAGCAATACGGAAGTATGGTCATTTTTCAGGCTTGCCCCCTATGTAAAAGATATACAAAGTGTGATCTTCTCGGACGAGGTATTTTTTTCATATTATGTCGTGAATGGGTTAGATCTTGAATGCGAATTTCTATGCGAGATATGCTTATCTCACCTGAGGGTGCGACATTTGGTTTGAAAGTGCGATACCCCAGGCATCGGATTGCGTGGTAGCGAGATCTTCTGGTGCTGTCGCACTTGGCGGGATTAACTCGCGAATTATATGTTACTAGTCGCTGCTATGTGGTTGGGAATCGATGCATGGAAAAACCGTGGACATTTGCACGATTGTCTCCGAGTTCGGAAACCGAACCTGTGTGCATCTCGCTTAGTTTCTGGAAGTTTAACGATGCTTAAAGACATCTTACATCTTCTAAAGTATGAAGGTAATACTTCACAGACGTGAAGCTGTGCATTTTTTCACACTCAGAATAGGTTGGGCGAAGGACACTAGGAAAAACAAAGACGAATGACACCGTAACCGTAACCTTGACATTCCAATGGGGACAAATTGATCGTTATCGGATGGAGTGATAAAACCAGAAAATTACATGTTAATTTCAAACAATCATTTTGAAGTCGCTATCGACACTAGTTAGCCACAACAAAAACAAGACATTCTCCTAATAATTTGACTTGTTTGCATATAAAAATTCAAATTAAGTCAGCACAAATTCAACGAAAAATTCACCAGAACTGCAACGTCATCTCAAAAATTATCATCGTTTTCGCGTTTGTGTCACAAATAAATTGCAATAAATTTCACTCACAACATTCCCCCTTTCATCAACAATTTCTATATTTTTCTGTTTTATTTGTCGTCTAGTTCACACCTCTTCATTATCTTAGACTGCCACCAATTGCATAATAATCACGAATCAAATATTTGTTACAAAATTTTATCATAAACATACACACATGCATATATGCAGGCACATATTAGCATTTACTCATATATGTTTTCATTTATTATTGCCACCGATAGACTGACTGGGTTCTCCGGTGTGATTTACGGAGGTGTTTCCTGACCTTGCTGTTGGCATTGTTGGCGTCGGACGTCGTTGCCGGCTTATATGCATTTATTTGCACGAATCTAAAGATACTTTGGCTGAGTAGCTAGATTGCCTAGCTAGCAGAGGTACACACACACACACACAAAACAAGATACAAGATTGAATAATATTTATTTTAGATAGTTTTTTGTGTCACAGTGTCTGCGTTTCGATTTCAATTTAATATTTGCGAATGGCTTTGAATCCTACACACTTTTTTCAGATTTGCGTAAGTTTTCTTTTGATAATGACAGGTTTATTTCTATATGACGGCAAAATGATTGGAAGAAATAATTTTTAAACATTTTGATAAGATTTGAATTTGATAGTCGAATCAAAAAAAAAATTCAACATAATAAAAATGTCAAACAACCAAAAATTATTTCTTTCCTTACGTATATTCCTTCCTTCCATACACATCAATACGAGCACACCACTAAACCACATTACATACTTCAAACAAGATAAATGTATCTTAGACTGTCACTAGATGTAAGATTCATTATTTTGCGGACATTAATTTGTAGATTTTCTTTCCGAAGCACGTATGTGAAAAGATTAATTACCCCTAACGTTACCGGAAAAATTCAAATGCAAAATTGGACAAGAGCCAATCGAATATAGTATGTACCTAAGCCAGAGGAGACGTTTGAATTTTTCAACGATCGTTTATCTAATTTTAATCTTGATGACACTTACAGGTATACAATGATTCTAAGATTAAATTGGAATCATTATGGTTGCGCTTGGTTGCAATTAATTAGAGACAGGGACACAAGGAAATGATTCTAAAGATGCATAAAACTAAATGTGTATATGAAATTGGATCGAAGTCAAATTGAATGATTAAACATATTGTCCTGAGATTTTTCTGAGCTGATAAATATATATGGCGGGCAAAATCGAACCGTCACCTCCTCGTGGTGCCCGCTGGATACACAACTAACGACGGTAGTGGCGAGTGTGGGACGCCATATTCCTGCTTACCAGCGTGGAGCTAGCAACCCTGCCTGGCATTACCCAAGTGCTACGAACCCTGAAACACGGCCTCGGATTGGATTGGATAAACGGCAACGACAACGGCAACGAAAAACGGACTACTCTATTGGATCTTGGAACGTTCGAACACTCAATACAACAGGATCACTGCGAGAACTTCTCAAGGAAGCCTCGACATACAATATTAACATCCTGGCGGTCCAAGAAACGAAATGGCTTGGCAATGAAATAAGTGACTTAAGATCGCATTCAATATTCACAAGCGGCAAACCAACCGGAAACAAGGAATTTGGAGTCGCCTTCGTTGTAGCATCTTCATTTAAACATCTCATAACTGACTTCAAACCGGTGAATGAACGATTATGTGCGATCCGTATGAAAATGAAGTTCTTTAATGTATGGCTAATCAACTGTCATGCTCCAACTGAAGAGAAAGAAGAAATCGTCAAAGACGAATTCTACAACATCCTAGAAAGGACATACGATTCACTACCCTCAAATGATATCAAAATCCTACTAGGGGACTTTAACGCTAAAGTTGGACGAGAAGAAACTCACAGAGGGACAACGGGAGGGCATAGTCTCCATGAAAGTACCAACAACAATGGTCAGCGACTAGTTGATTTTGCGACCAGCAAAAACATGGTGATAAGCTCTACCTACTTTCAACACCGCGACATCCACAAACAAACTTGGATGTCACCCGATGGACGAACCTTCAACCAGATCGATCACTTCGTCATCGAAAAAAGAGCTGCTACAAGTGTGCTTGACGTTAGATCATACCGTGGTGCTAACTGCGGCTCAGACCACTATCTCGTCAAGGCAAAATATCGCTGCCGCATAACAAGATGCACCACCAAGAAAAAGAGCAGGACTCCTAAGTTCAAGGTGGAGTGTCTGAAAAACGAAACAGTAGCAGCAAATTATCAAGAGAAACTGACGAATTACCTTGTCAATACACCGCCGGCAGGTACGGACACATCGCTTGAACAAATGTGGTCGCAGCTTAAAGAAGGCGTAACATCAATAGCGGAAGAAACCGTAGGAAGACAAACGACGTCGAAAAGAAACGATTGGTTCGACAAAGAATGTGAAGATGCTCTCAAAAGTAAAAAAGAAGCCTATTTACAATACATTGAAAGACCGACAAGAGCCAAGAAGCAAAAATATGACGAGCTAAGACGGTTAGCTAAAAAAATAGTCAGACGCAAGCGTAGAACATATAACAACCAGACTATCCAGAAGATCAATGACGATATGTGCAGAAACGACACACGGGACGCCTATGCAGCATTGAAGCGACTTAGACAAGGCTACAAGCCGCAATCAAGCCTATGTAGAGACAAGCAGGGAAATATTTTAAGCGACCCAGACGACATCAATCACAGGTGGACTGAATATTTTTCTGAGCTACTAAATCCACCATCAGTAACTACATCCCTGCCAATAACGATTCCTGAAGATGCTGACCTATGCAGTCCATCTTCGTCAATACCATCTATTGAAGAGGTGCAAGCAGCCATACAACAGCAAAAACCAAATAAAGCACCCGGAATCGACAATTTACCAGCAGATCTCCTTCAAAAAGGTGGACCAATACTAACGCACCGCCTCCACCAGATCATCTCCAAGGCATGGGTCGATGAAAAATTACCTGATGATTGGCGGACGGCCATCATATGTCCCATACATAAGAAAGGAGATAAGCTTAGATGTGACAACTACAGAGGCATTTCACTGCTGTGTACGTCCTACAAGATCCTGACCAAAATTATTAATAAAAGATTGACACAGTACACTTCCACAATAATTGGCGAATACCAAGGCGGTTTCAGATCCGGTATGTCGACGATAGATCAACTATTCTCAGTAAAACAGGTGCTGGAAAAGTGCTGGGAATACAATATTGACGTGCACCAGGTCTTCGTAGACTTCCAACAAGCATACGATAGTATAGATCGAAATATACTATATAAAATAATGCTTGATTTTGGGATACCTATCAAACTTATACGAATGACCAGACTAACGATGACCGACACACGATCTAAAGTCAGATGTCAAGGCGATCTGACTCAAAGCTTCGACACCAGCTCAGGTCTTAAACAGGGTGATGGCCTCGCCCCCATACTCTTCAATTTGGCCCTAGAGTATGTCATCAGGAAGATTAAAGTAGACAATGCGGGAACGCTACTCTTTAAGTCTACTCAAATAGTAGCGTACGCCGATGACATCAACATCATGGCCCGATCTCTATCTCGTGCCAAAGAAGCGTTTACTGAGCTGGAGTCAGCGGCTAGGCAAGTCGGCCTAAGGGTCAATGTGAACAAGACCAAATATATGACCCAGTCAAGGAAAAAGACGCCAAATAGACAAAACATGACGGTAACTAACTACAGTGTGGAAAGCGTTAACTCTTTTATTTATCTTGGTGTCAACCTCGCCAAAGACGGGAATGAAAAGGACGAAATTGAACGGCGAATTGGTCTAGCCAATAAAATATATTTTTCAGTCCTCTCGGTGATTAAAAGTAACAAAGTGCACCGAAAAAATAAGCTGCGCGTCTATAAAACGATCATCCGTCCTGTATTGATTTACGGATGTGAAACATGGACTTTGACTCAAGCCTCAGAAAAAAGGATTGACGTCTTCGAACGCCGCATTTTGAGACGTATTCTGGGGCCCGTGAAGGACGGACCGGACTGGCGAATCCGGTACAACCATGAGTTGTACGCTCTTTATGACGAGCCACCGGTATCGATTCTGACGAAACTGCTACGACTTCAGTGGGCTGGCCATGTGGAGCGTATGGATGACGGGCGAATTCCCAAACGCTCCATGAAAGGCCGAGCAACAGGAAGCCGCCCACCAGGAAAACCACGCAAACGATGGGAGGATGCAGTTGACAACGACAGCGAATCCTTGCTGGGATTCGCTAATTGGAGGACGCGGTCGCTGGACCGAGACAGTTGGAGGCAGTGTCTTCGGGAGGCCAAGGCTCGATTTGGGCTGGTGCGCCATTGATGATGATGATGATAAATATATATATATATATATATATATATATATATATATGTATATATATATATATATATATATATGTATTATATATGTATATGTGTGTCTGAAATTTCATCAATTTATGCTCAGTTTAAATGAATTAAATTTATACAACTCAACAAGAAAAATGTTACACTGTCCAATATTTAAGGATAAACTTTAATACGTCCCCTGGATACAATTTTGATAGTAGAATCGATAGCTTGAACGAAATAGAAACAATTTATACAAATTTGAAGATAAACCTGATAACGTACCATGTTAATGTAGGGATCAAAAAGCAAACTGCATGAAATTAGTGCTTAACATCATGTTAAGCATGATGACTTGATTCGCGAAGTACTGCTTATATTTTTTTTAAGCCAAAATCGGATGGTCAGACCAGAAAGAGATTTGTTGTACCAACAGAATTTCATGCAAATTGAATTGTATTCGCGCTCTACCCTACCATGAGTCGACCATAAATCAAATCACACATTTTACGCTCATCCGAATCGCAATTGTCTGTCTTGTCTTGTGCCGCCAATCATGGAAGCACCTTGAAATCTTCAAATCATTTCGTAATTCGTTGTGTAAGTCTTTTCTAATTAAATTTTATTGACTTTATCTCACCTTTACATTCTTCCCCCGGTCATTTACATTAAAAGCGTGCCCCGTCGTTTGCTTTTCAGTTTCATTTCATATTTGAATTCCGGCTGAAATTTCCTAAGCCCCGGCCATTCATATTTGCTTTAATTTTCTTGTCCAGATGGTTGGTGTACGCTTCCTTCCCCCCCAATGCTGGTCACTACATATATTCTTACATACACGGGACGACATATCATTAACCAGGTATTTAGCCAACAATCCACCGGGCAGTCAGAGGCCTCATTCGGGTTCCACATTTGTGTTGTTGTTGTTGCTTTTGTCCGTTTTTGCGATCAAAGTTGCCTTGTCTTACCATTTGCGTGAAGAATGGTAGCTGGGCCACATATGTGTGGCTGCAAATCGCGCGGGCCCACCATACCACCATCATACATTCCCGTCGTGCAGAGCCCACTGTGGTGCTGTACTACACGCCAAGTCTTTTAATGTGCCGATTTTATGTTCCCACACATCAATGTAAATACAACATTACGTACGACATCGTCTTAGATTGGAGACAATGGCTGCATGTAACAACCATACTAACAACAACAAGCCCAGACTCTAAGACAAGGCGTGCTGGGTCTGGTGCTGCCTAATTTGAAACCATTCATTAATACCACATATGATGGACTCACATACGGCACCGTGCGGGGCGACCGGACTGTATTAGACGCGTTCCTTCTTCTTTTGTGGCACGAGTGAATTTTCTAGACATTTTATGAAGTGATGTACAGTCATATGAGTCGCTGGGCGGTAGGTATCGTGTTCATAAAATACAGGTGGATGGATGATGTTTCATGTCCGATAGAGATAGTGACCATGATGTTCCTTGACCAGATCGCAAGTCACACACATTGAGTACGGTATCGGACATGTGCATAGGAACAGCAGAAAAGATGGTCTTCTAGGTGGTAGCGGAAGAGAAATGCTATATGGAGCTGCTTCTTGATTGAACCGTTTTATGAAGAAGCACATGACCATATTCGTATATGCTCCTATCATGGAAGCCCGCTTTTCCTGTTTGATGAGAGAATTCATGAGATGCACATTCTATTTCGAATTTCAATGCTGCCAAGCCTGAATAAGTGCTTCACAAGAATCTGATAACGTGCGACCAATAATCTTCACTTCTCTAATACATGTTGAAAGTTAATATGTTGCCGATACACATACGAACTTTCCGTCAAGAGTTAACGAATTAAAAACACATTTTTCCAAAAGAATGCAACCTACAATCTTATGAAATTTCCAATTTAATTCTAATGTCAATTCACCCACTCACTCATTCGCTTACAATCATTTAATTCATCATCATCAATCAAAAGATTCACCACAATACAACAGAATCAATTGCATAGTCCAGAGACAAAAATAACTATCATAAATTGTTCCGCAATTAGCGCAACATAATGATTTCAACACTTGAATTAATTATGGGGATTAAATTGAACGCTATACTATACAAGGTGTTGTCAGTTGGTCTTGCTTGGTTAAACTTGAGGAGACTTTTCGAACAACCAACAAGCGCAAAACTGTGATAAAGATCTAAGATATTTCCCAAAGATTAACACTAGCCCACACATCATAATTTTTGTTTCAACAAATTGGGGGTGGTGTTTTGTAATTCTTTATTTGACAAAAGAGTTCGAGGTTGTATGAAATTAATTTAGATAATAATGTTAATTGGATAATTGATGATTTCAAAATGTTTCTAAATTTTTATTGAAGCAAGAATAATTAATTTAACCGACAATTGCAATTGTCACGATGGTTTTTGGTAAATTGGTTTATAAGTGGGGTTCATATAACAACAATCGTTGCGTTTTTTTCCATAGCTTTTATAGATTTCTCTTAAATTTACGCAAACATTCATAAACAACAGAAAATTCTAGTCATTAGAGGAAACGACACACGACGCAGAGCCTCTTCTACAGTTCCGTTGACTAGACGTTCTATTCCTTAAACCACGTATATGCTATGAACTATTATCACATTCATTCGATCAAAAAAAAATCCCTGCACTAAATAATGCATCAGCCTTAGGTAGCCATCCCTTGTCGTCGAACAGAATTTTCCTATAGTCAAACAATCCGGATAAGATCTTGTCGTTTGCAGACACAGATTCAAACGCCAGATAGGCTAGTCCTTTTTCTTTGATAGTCTGCTTTGGTATCTTTTTTGAAACCTCTACACTATCAGCACATATTGTCGGCACTAATTCCTACCTTACAGATATGCATTGGACATTTTAAATCATTGAAATCGGGTTTGATTGTACGTAGATTATAGAAAATATGATCTTCTAACTCACTCTTATTCAATAAAAAATTTAAAGGAATCGACAACTATTCAGATACTGTCCATATTGGAATGGATCACAGCAGGATAAATGGATACGGTTTGAGTTCTTTCCTTCGTTTCATCTTTTTTTGTTCAAATCAGCAGTCAAAATATTTAAAGACAACAAGATGGGATTTCTGAAATCAAGCATAAGAGTTACCGGTTATTGTTTTTTAAAGGATTTATTCAGTTTTAATTTCACGTGGATTTTATGTTGGAAACTTGATAACGAAAGGGTGACATGTCTCCATTATGAATATATTTTTTTCAAATCCTCATTTCGCATGAGTTAAAAATATTTGAAATATTTGGCGCATTTCTACAAACATAAAACTGACTTTGACACCAAAGAGTTGCAAGCCCCTTTGAACACATTCAATTTGGGCTTATTTTGCATTACTTAAAATATTTTAAATACTTGGCGCATTCTTAAAACTGCCAATTTTTCTTCTTCAAAGTTTGATATACAAAGGAGTAACAAGCTCTTGTTTAAAGACTCACGCATGCAAAGTGAGCGTGTCAATATTCACTATCTGCGTGACACCCCTTCGTATCAAGTATTGACCAGCTAGCAAGCTAACCCCTAAAACGGCGGAACAAATTTGAAAAAAAGTCTATAGCTTAGCTTGAGACAAACTCCAACGTTATTCAATAAGATTTTATGTTTTTTCACAAGTCTATTCAACCAACATTTCATATTAAACACTCATCAAAAATAATCCAAAATTCCACATTTAAATCCCTAAACAACATTTTTCAGATGTTAACATGACGTTGATGTATCTTAAAACCAACTGAAAGTAGCACCAATAAGCAAATTCTCAACGCATTCTTCAGATCCAATTCATTGAAATAAACGATGTTGATGATCCCCCGTTGGAATAGAAATATCTTTAAAAAAAGAAATTCTTTTTGAATTTCGCTCAAACATTTTTCGTTACTTTTTTCATCCTTTGAACTATCCCAAAAGAGAAATTTTTTCGTTGATTTATTATAACGATCGTCGACTATACAAAAGGGACCAAAAAGACAATCTATTTCCTGTCATCATCGTTCACTATCATCTCCTGCCTAGAAAAAAAGAGCAGCCGAAAAGAATGAATAGTAGCGTTGGACATTACAATTGTATCTTTAGTTGCGTTTGTGTCCTACTGTTCTGTAAGGATCAAGGACTTTTTTGTATTTTTTTTGAAATGAAGGTTTACTGAAAATGCATTGAGGGTCATTTAATGCATAAGTCCTGGCAACATGCAGAGGAAAACATATTCAGATGATGTTACAGTCGATGTACCTACTTATTGTTGTTTGGATGGACAGGAAGGAACTACAATTGTTCAGCATGAAACCATGTCAAAAGTATGAAAAGATTTATTTTCGGTTTCGCAGAGATACGGATTTATCGTATTGTAAATGAATTGCCAAAATTTGGATCATGCGAAAAAAAATCTTGTCTGCAAAATCATGCAGCGATAAAGTCGTAGTACACTGTATACAAAGTTCGGAATAGGTTAAAACTATGGCTCCCGTACCCCCGAAGAGGGCGGGAGTGGGGGGATCGAAAGAGGGGGTTTCTTCACTACTATCGGCGCTCACGACCTCATGAGAAGTTATGGGGGTTCCCCCACTAAAAAATGATTATTTTGCCTATTTCCAGAAATCATATGAAATCGTAAAATTGATCTGGGAAATAATTTTCAGGCATTTTTGGAAGGTCGAAAAAATTTCAAATATTAAAAAAAATTGTAGAAAATAAAAAAAATAAACAAAATTGATGAATGTCATTTTTACCGTAAATGTAATATAAATAGGGGTAACGGTTTGGAGACACGTTTTGCATCTTACTCCCGCCCCTTTCATGGGTGGGATCCATAACCTTAACCTTTATCAAAAGTTCAATTGATAGTTTTTTTCTGAGATGTTTGAATCAAAATTGTGATGCCCTAGCCCGTAATCTTCTTAATGTTCAATTAAGCACGTTCTAATTTCATTTGATCTAAAAAAATATATACAATTCCATCAACGCTCCTTTCACATTAATTCACTCACAAGCACACGATTCTATTTAAATTCTGGCGATTAAAAATCGGTCCAATAATGTTTATCACACTTTATCGCGCACCACCCCTTCTTCAATAGATTTTCCTTCGTTTGAAAGTTATTATCCAAACAAAAAAGCCAAATAAGTCGAGACTGCGTGTCGTCGTCTTTGGCCTTGCGGGACAGCTTTCACATGTGCATAAATCTTCATAGATCGTATCTAGAATGCTAACATGGGTCAACCGACCGGAACTTTCACACATGTCCAAAGAAAAATCTGTGTTTTTTTAAATCTGCTCTTCAACCATATATTTCTTTAACCAGTCGCTGTACATTTTTTTCCACCATCTGAACATTTCCCACAATTATTTTCAATCTGGATCCGTGGTATGAATCAAAAGTTGACTAGCTGCTAGCTAGCTAGCTACCGGGCTATCAAGTAGCACAATTGGTGGTAGCGATGTTAAGCCTCTGTGAGCTTCTACTTCTTCTGCTTCAGCAGGCTTAGCGGAGCTTGACCAGCATTAGTAGTGGTGGCCCCGGCTATCACCATTCGTGGTAGGCCCATATATTTTCTTGAAGGTCATCATCGTCAAGATCATCATAACATAACGCACTAATGTCCATATAATTGCTTGTTGTGGTTGTTTTTTTTTTTAGTTCACCACACAGCATTTCTTCAAGTTGCTGCTGCTGCTGATGATGATGATCAAATTCACATCGTTTTGTGTGAATCTGTATCTTGTATCTGATATCTTTTGCCCGGGTTAAGCGATGTTTGCTTGATTGCGGGCTAAGGAAAACACGCGATCATTACACGTTGTTTACATGCGTACCATTCGATTTGGCTGTTAATTGGCTAAATGAATGGCAGAAGGGGATGATGCGATCTTGAATGCGTTGCGATTATGGTGTGCATGTTACGGATGTAAGGGCTTCCCAACAAAGTAGATGAGGACCGTTTGTCGATAATTAAAATAACTAGTAATTTAAGAGGAAGAATGAAGAAAGATCGCATGTAATATGAAAGATACTGGTATAGATATTTAAACCAATTTTATAACGTTCATTTAAGGTGAAAATAGACATTTTCCTATGATCTAAGATTATACAAAAATACTGACAATCTGATCCACAATTTCTCATAAACATAATCATCATAGATTAATCGTCTAAATTTCTTGGATCGTGTCAGTCGTATCAAAAGATCGATTCAATTTTTACTGGATTAAATATATGTGAAATATCACAAACAACTTTTTGAAGATAATTAACGTCACACAGATTTTGTGTCTATTCCTTTTGTGCCAAGATAAAATTGAAAGATGAAATCGTTTGCCGTGTTTCAAAATCTCTTTCAAGTTTCACGTTAATCTTTATATCGCAATTCACATACCACACACACTTCAATCGACCAATTTAACATCCCTGGAGGACAAATCAAATCGTCTTACCACGAATTCATCAGTCCCGAATGATCATGAGAAATCCCAATACATTGCATATACCTACAAATTCTTCGTCCAATCAAACCCAAATAAAAGATATATATTTTCGGATGATTTTTTTTTTCATTTCGTCTCTCGACAATAGACCAATTTAATTGGACTGTTGGTAGTCAAACTCATATATGCACATATGTACCCACATACGTAATGTTGAAGTGATCTTCAGAATCTTTTTAAAACAATTTTTTGAACTGTTTTCAAGATCCTCCATCTCTTTTGCTTCACTTAAAGAAACGATTGACTTGAATTTACGAAAACATACGAAGCACATGAAATCTGATTTTTTTCTTGATCTTCAGAACTCTTCGTTGAATTTCGTCGTCATCTTGGAATAAAGACGAATAAAAAGAGAATATGTACAAGTCACGATCACTTCTGTGTGGTTTTTATTTTTTTAATGCGGTGTGATCATAATATATTCACGTGTGAGGGGTAGATATAACCACCGAACCATCTTCCAACCAATGCATGCGTTTCTGATCGTGTGTGATCCACGAGATTTGAAGAAGAAGAAAAACCTGTGTGTGTGTGTGTGTGAAGAAAACCGATTGTGATTCAAACAACAACAAAAATAGTTGAGAACTCTACGGTGATTCTTCTGTTACTACTTCTTTTCAAATCACATTTAAGATGATGATCATTGTCGGGCGTACACGTACATATGTGATTTAAAAGATTCGACGATGTGTTGAACGAACAACGGGGTGCGATCTGTGATGATTGAGTTTATGAGATATCTGACTTTGGAATGTCGATATTTTTTCTATTTACATAACTAGTTATTTGTTGTGATTTTCGGAAGAACATACGAATATTTTAATTATTTTCTCATTAATCTCATTCTACGTAGAATCTACAAGCGTAGTACTTCCCAAAAAAAGGGAAGATTCTGATCGACAAGTCATTCACCTTTGCCCAAAATTTGGTAAGGTTCTTCATCAGCAGTAACGCTACGTACTAAATTCATGCTGTTGAGATCCAGTTCAACACATTTTACCTCCAGGCTGTTGTACTGAATGACGATAATTGACTGATCGAGATTCAATACGACGATAATTATCTTAATAAGCGATGCGATCCATTCGCTTCACATCTTCAGCCTAAAAGAATCACCATCCGGTTGAACCAAAAGCAAACTAAAGATTTTCACACGTATATGAGTGTGTGGGAAAATGCAAATCCATGACAACTAAATCATCAAAAATATGTGAATTTATATCGACAAGATTCTATGCTTACGATTAGATCCGGGTCAGGCACTGTTGGAGTGTAAATCAAAACGGCGCCTAATTGGCGAGAACATATTAGCAGGAGATTATATTGTCCAAGAATTTATCAACAATCTTAGAAGTAGAGCGGTGAATTGAAATTGGATCAATTTCAAGATGGACAGGTCGTGGACCGCGGAATTAGCACTAGAGTTTCATGTTGTTTCAAATGTTGCCAAAAAATTGAGCAAGCATCGGACGAAACAAGATTAGTTATCAATGTTAACCATTGAAAAATAGTAAGAAAGTACACGGAATCGAAGATTGGCCTTAATTGGGTAACATCAAAGTCTATAGTTACTTTTCAGAGATTCATATCACTTCTTAAAAATTTGTATTCGAAGAAAGTCCATGCATTTATAGTCAATGCATATTTTCCTTCATGTTGTCGTCATCCCCCGAACTGATTTAAATTCCTGTCCAACCTCCACCTAGTGACACAATCACGTAAATGGTTGTTAAATTGCTTACTTACAAAGTTGGCAACCGACCTAACTATACTTAGATTGTTTGGAGACATAATCTTTTTTAAATTTACACTGCTAACGTCCAGTTGTCCGTCCGTCTGTCTGTTTATATCTTTCCGAATTCATGATTCATTCATTGGTTTGCCGATGAGACGTGTTGAAATTCAACACACCAAATATTGAAGATTGTTAACGAAGGCACCACAAATAATTTTGAATTCTAGTGTTGAAGTTTTGCAGTGTTGTGCCTTATAAAAATGAGTAGGTTTCCTAATCGGTAGTACATGTTATGCTAATCCCCTGCCGTTTTTGGCGTGGTTTCTATTCGATAATGTAACATTGGTGTTATTTGCTAATAGACAATTTTGTAGATTGATGCAGGACCATATCTAGTTCTAGATTTTAGGGAAACTTGGTCACTAACCTTCGTGACGTAGATCTGCGATTTGGACCATATTTCATGTGAAGCTAAAACAGTTCTTTCTTTTAATATATCCGATTTTCATCTCCTGTGACTATTCTATGCCAAAATTGATTTCTTTGCTGCCTTTGCAGTAGCATTTCACAATTTGTATTTCGACGATTGATGTCTCCTTCATTTCAATTTATATGGAACCCAATTACTAACTGTTTGAACCATTCCCATTTGTTTTAAACGCTTTGCAACAGTTGATCGTTCAACATTTAATGTTACAGCCAATTCGGATTGAGTTTGGCAAGAATCCTCTGCCAATGCTGCTTCCAATTCGGCATGTTTTCCATGTTTTTGGTTTTCAGTGCCAAAATCATTATTTTGAAATCGTCGAAACCATTCCATACACGTTGAATTAGAAGGAGCATGTTCATCGTAAATCTCCACAAGCAAACGATGAGTTTCCGCTGCACTATTCTTTGTAATAAAATAATGTAATAACACTTCCCGCAAATGATGTTTACTTGGAACGAAAACCGACATTTTCAAGAAGGTAAAAACACTTGTCGTTTAGAACTCCAACCAAATGTCACGTAGTGCGTTTGACAGCTGACATAAAGCCCTGTCGAATACAAGTGTTGCCATTTTTTAGTACACGCGAGCGATACATCTGTTGGGGAAGGACGCAGTCATATTCACACACGCAATATAACAAATTTTCAAAGAGAACAAACCCTAAGACCAACCAGTTTCGAAATAGTTTTTAATAGAGAATATATGAAAAATGCATGATAACCAATCAGCATTTCGAATTTAGAGGCCAATAATAAAGGCGTTGAATAGATTGTTTTCTAGCTCAACAGGATACATCTTTCAGCTTCTAAACCTAGAAAGCATACAAGTTCTTCTAGAACCTCAAAAAAAGTTTAGTCGGCTTCTTATGCTACCAACATTCATTTTCTCTACCATAAGAATTCCATTTCAAAAGAAAGTGATAATATCTTACGAAAATCTACATAACAGGAAATGCATTTTTAACAATCCACCACTAACTTGTACGTTACCTACGTTTTTATTGCATTTTCGTCTGGATTTATGGGAACCCTTTTACGGATGAAGTCGAGAGTTATGGGATTTTAATGAAGAACCACTCTCGTCGTCGCACAAGCGACAACGTGACCCCATACAAATCGTTATTTTTTCGCGTTCACCTTTTTTTGTTTATTCAATGTTACATCATGCACATCGTCCACCATTTAATCTACCTATTACAGAATGGTGGAACGACACGCAGGATGTTAGTTCAATACACATAGATAGATAGTCTACGATGGATTCATGTTGAGAAAACAAGATTATGCTAATTGTTTGGTAAAGAGTTCTCTGAACAGCAGGGCTCGATATTTATATTTGATGAAGAAGACGACGTTGAACCAGTTTGTTTTGGCCAAGGTATGCATTCGATTTTCTGTTTCTGTATATATTGGAAATTCGTCAAAGCTACGTGAATTTAAAGAACTTGAAAAAATGGAAAAAATTAGTGTTTTGAATCTACAAAACGAACAGGTAGTTTGGTAGTCTGTTTGTTTATTTGTTAACTAGATAGATAGATCGGAATGGTAAGCAAAGATACATAGATAGTTTGAGGATATATTTCATTGAGATTTCATTAGTTCTGGTAGCCATTTGAAGATGTTTGAGTTTCTGGTTGACATGACGTGTGTATATATTCAAAACTATTGGAAATAAAATTCTAGAATTCGAGCCAATATTTGCGTTTCACTACACCCAAGTGATTATTACATAATTACATATATTTGAAAAAAGTTCCAGCAATGTACGAGCGCGCAGTTTTGGTTTTTTGATTTCGAAGGTAACTTCAAATTTCGCTTGGAACTAGTGTCGATTCTATTTTTAAAGATAATCATTCTATGAATTGGAATTTATACGGTCTCGTCGTCTCAGATTAGGATGTAGTTTGGCACATAATTAGAAGACGTCAAGGATATTCGATCCAAATATCTCCCGGTTTTAAGAATCATACTATTTTTATACTATATCATACTGAGACGTCGAGACCGTAGTCTCTCCTTGTTAGTGGACGGTCATAAAAATAAACCAAATATTTCAATGATCTTTGATTTGATTACTACATTTTTATGGCCTTTTGTATGAGCCACACTTATCCACGTTTGAGCTCGTTTTTTCAATTTTTACTACGAAAAAGAATCAAATACACACAAAAGGTATTCGGAAGAACACACCCAAAAATTATCTTAATGCTATTCAAACAAATAAGAGTAAAATTTTAATTTTTCAAAACTTGTCGCCATACGACATGCTGACAGACAGTACTCGTACCTCGTTCTATGTAACATTTTTCGGTTTTGGATCATTGGTTCAGAAGACTACTTTCATCAACACAATAATGGGGTCCCATAAATGTTTTTACATTTTAACAACATTTTAAGGGAATGATTCTTCGGCATAAATGTGTCCGGAACATATTTATTACCCTGTTTTATGTTCTCATGAGAAACACTATACATAGGGCTTCTATTTTAGAAGCCAATGGACAGATTATACCTACTTCAAAAGTGTCCTTTTTCAATGATGAAAGTTTTAATAGAAGAATATGTGATTGCTGCTCTGGCTGGCAGACTTCCAATAAGAAAACCAAGCGGATTGATGTGTGCGGGAATCAGGATTGTGAATTATTACCTCTTTTGATTCAGCTGGTGCCTTTCCTATTAAATTTGCAACAGTATCGATTTGATATTATCGCAGATGAATAGAATCATATAATGTTCTACAAATGAGTTCAACAGTTGAGACCAAAATTGATCAGAGCACTTCAACAAATATTTCGGCCCATCATCATCAACATCATCAATACAACAAGCTTTTCAATTCCCTACCTTCCAAATTGAAAAGAAAACAACAACTTGACTAATGTGTCTCTTTAATGTTTCCGCAGGTATGTCACTTCTAAAAAAACCATCGGAGCAGATAACTATTTGTTTTTTTTTTGTTGGAACACCTTTGTTTTCGAGTTGAAACACCACCAAAAAAAAGAAACGGAATAACAATAACAATTGTTGAACTATTCAACACGGTAACAGAAAACAACGCAAGGTAAATGTAACAATGCAAGTCACCATCGGCTTCATCACCACAATCAACTAGTCTAGGTCTAGCATTCAATGAATCATTTAATTAATTTATTCCTTTTTGAACGGAACAATTCAAGAAGTGTACTTGAAAAAGTATGTGTATTCAAGAAATTCCGTTTCATCAAATCGACAAAATGGAGAGGAAATTTAAAGAAAAACAAAAAAAAAACATTTTCAGACGAATAAATAAAAATGTTTTTTTGTGATCAAATCATGCGAATGAGATCTTTTGGCAAGTTGAGAAACGTATAGGTACTTGGTTATTGGTTCTAGCATTTGAAGGAGATCGAAGACAAATTAATTATAAATAAGAGTCAATAAAATTTGGAACTTTTACAGAGATTTGTGTTCAATTTTTTGCAATTATTTCCGAATTTTTAATGTACATACTAGTATTTGTATATTATTGGCTTTAAATATGTTGTCCTATTAGGAAAACCCTACACTGAAGAGTCTAAATTATTCCTGTTGAAATCAACAAAAGAATGGCTGTGAAGTCGCCTACAAATATGTTTCTGCATGAAACAATAAACGAGCAAATTTTTAAATCAGAAATTTGAAAGAATATCAAAAGTTACCTACATCTAAACAATGTTTGGAACAATTTTAATCGAAGGAGAAATCAGAGAGGTATGTCAGGAAGAACAAAGCAACAATATAAGGCCGATACCTAATTGACATAGTAGTTAATTTCTTTTCAGTTACAAAGTAATCTGAAGCGAAAATCGCTACTGTGTGAAAACTATTTTCAAAACATCTGTACGAATCTGTGAATCTACGAACACTGGAACGATGTGGTGTTCAAAAATGTACTTTTCCGTTGAAAGCTAGATAAACCAACAATATAAATTGATAGTTAATATGTTCAGCACTTAAACATAAAACATATGCTTGGTATTCCGGAAAAGTACCGACAAAAACCCAACATTACCGACAAAGCATTTTAAAACAAACATCACACACACACACACACACAAAACAGAGTTCGACCCCACTGCCCACTCACACGCATTTGTTGCGGCCAAACGAAAAAAATTGCCAAAAGCCCAAAACACTGTCAAAAACTATTAACAAAAAATAAACAAACAAATACAACGATATCTAGCTTTTGATTAGCAGGGGGAAAATGTGAACAAGTCCAAACACACCACATGAAAAATTAAAATTCAATTTTTTCACCATTTTTACCCGAAGAATTCCATAAAATAATAGACGTGTACAAAATGTTAACAATGTTATTGACGATATCTTTGAAACGTTTCACTCTTTTTTTCCACCCTCGTCCCGGCATTAGTTTGTTTCCAAGTCGCGTCTAATCTAATGAAATTGTTTGAAAAACGGCTTACTCACTGTCTTGTTACAAAAACAACATGCCCAGTACAGAGATAGATAAATGGATACAATCGTGTCCAACAATGCTCGACTTAATAAGAAATTAATTCTAACCTGTTAATGACTTGCTATTAACCCGTACGTACACATACAGATGCAAGACGGTTTCAAATAATTGTGCCCGATCCCACCGTTCGTATTCCGGGCGGGAACGATCTCGGTCAATACAATACAATGGTCGATCCTCCTAAGAGCCCTCTTATCTAATGTAAGATATTTTCAAAACGAAAATGTTTGAGACACCCACGCAACTTCAACTCTGTACACCCAGAGTTTATTGTCGATGGATGGTTAGTGTTGAAGATCGAACAGGGGGACACGGCAAGGCTCGATCCAGGCCAGGCGCGATCAGCTCCAATTTTGAATTGGATCTTGTGGTTGTTGTGTGGTGTCAGGCCCACTCTTTGGAGTCATGTCAACAAACCGTCCAAGTTGCATGCCGATCGATTCCCTTCCTTGCTCTTCTCCAAGCAAGCACCGAAGTTTTCTAATCGATTGCACATGCATGCATGCATCCATCCAAATCCACCCATCGACTGCTATAGATATTATGCAACGTTCCTAGATATGACAATCACGGATACGGTCTGGAAGACATCGTCTATTTGATAAGTGTAGAAATTCCTTCGCCAGACAAACGACTTGGGGGCCATTAATCCCACATTCGAGCATATGAGTCCGCACATATGTACATTCTCTGTCCGTTTCGTAGAATGAGTCTTACTGACGCCTAACATGACTGTATCTTACAGATATTTTACTCAGCCGCGAATTGCTTGTCGACATATAGGTTCGATCAACTGATCCAGCAATCTTTAGACCACAACCCCTTCAATTTGTTCGCGAATCAATGCAACCCGAACTGGCATTAACCGCGCAATGATGACAACAAATCAATTTAACTCCTCCGTAAAGTAAGTGCTCGCCACGTACTAGAAGATCGGATTGATCAATCTTTCACCTCGACTAACGACCAACCGACTGAATCAATCAGATAACAAATTCGTACGAATTGTTCAATAAATTAGAGAGCGGCCAACACGCGAACGAATCCATCTATTCCACCTGGGAACCATACTATAATATATGTAGTTTCGAAGAGTCAAATCGACTGCAGGTTTTATCATCGGCGAAACCTTGAATCCTTTAATCAAATTTCGAAGATAATATAGTTGTCGATCTACCGAACTAATAGATAGAATACTTAGATAGGAAACAATAAAAAAAAACACTGGAATCCGAACAATGCATCTATTAATCGAGAAGATTGCTAATAAGATCGATGATTAACAGAGACCGAAATTCGACAATCAAATGTTCTAGAAGAAGAGACATTGAGATATAACAAATTAACACAAGGTATTCTGAATGAATGTAATCTCTGCTGCGTACAATCTTTCGTTGAAAATCGAAGCAATCAATCATGATTGGAAGCAACAGATAAGTTAACGAAAAGTAGTTCTCATTGAGACAGAGATTAGCTGTAATCGTTGGTTTTGGAAAAAGCCTAAGATAGGTGTCCAGATATTGGTGCTGTTAATTTTATATCTTTTGCACAATAACGATTAGAGAATAGACATTTAAAATTATTTATCGAGTTTCCATCACAGTTTTGTATACACAGTAGGCGACAAAAGTCTACATATGGCTCCTATTTTCGCGGCTTGACGAGCCGCATGGCACTAATTGAAAAAATAATGATGTAGTCTTGTTTATAATCTGTTTTTATTGACATGTAACAAAAAAAAATCTTCTCTCCAATAACAAAAAATAGCATTGACAAAAGTCTACGTACGATCATGAGATCCACCAAAAATTCATTGAGAAATTTACATTTCATTTCAAAACTTAATATTAAAATTTTGTTGCCCCACCATGGGCATCTATAACTGCCTGCAAGCATCTTGGCATTGATGCGACCAAATTTTCTAACTCTTTAGGCATTATTTGACCCCATTCTCAATGAGCTTCTCTTTTAGCGTTGAAGCAGTTCTAATGGCGTGGTTTCGTATTTTTCGATCCAGAAGCTCCCAAACGTGCACGATGACATTCAGGTCCGGACTTTGTGGGTGTGTATTCAGATGTCTTGGAGCATAATATAGTAGCCAGTTCTTCACGATATGAGCGGTGTGCTTGGGATCATTGTCTTGTTGGAATATCCAGCTCTCACCATGGTCCAACTTATCGACCGATTCCCTTAAATTGTGCTGCAAGTTAGTTTTCTAGGGATGAATCAATGAATGAATCATGAAAACCAAATTTCCTACACCCGACGCTGCGACAGCACCCCAAACAATCACATTGTCATCACCATGTTCGACTGTAGGAATTGAATTAGGTGTTTCGAGTGTCCTTTCAGTAGATGCTTTTTTGGCAAATTCTTAGCGAAGTTTGCGATTTTTTTTGCTTATAAGGTTTTTTTTGCGTAGTGCTCTGCTGTGATAACCTTTATTATTTAATGTTGTTTGAACTGTTCTTGGATGCACCGTGATTTCTCCTCATTTTGCTATGTCCTCCGCCAATTTTGTGGCATTCGCCTTTGGGTTTCGATTCAATCCTTTCAAAATAAAGGAACCAGCATCTTCGGTCGACCACTGCGCGGCTTGTTTTCATAAGAGAATCTGCTTTTGTAGTTGTTGAATATTGTTTGAGCTGTCGATTTACTAAAAACTCACCAATTTGGCTATTTCTCCGAAGATTTTCTTTTGTTTCGATGTTTTATCACCAAGTTCCTATTTCTCATGATATTTTCGTCCAAGAAGCCATCGTCGCTGCGGTCTTATCGAAACTGTACTAAATGTAGCCTAACGCGAAGCGCAAATGCCAAATCTTGATAAACGATACTTCCCGTTATAAAACAGACCCGCATATTAGCACACAGAATGATTTACCTAGCCGTATGTAGACTTTTGCCAATGCATTTTTTTATGTATGAATAACTTCTAAAGTTTATATTGCAGAAAAGTTTTTTTTTTGTTAAATATCAATTCAAATAGACTTGGAATATAACTGCATCTTTACTTTTTCAATTAGTGCGATGGGACTCGTCAAGTAACGAAAATAGGGGTCGTATGTAGACTTTTGTCAGCCACTGTATATGCCTGATAAAACTACTTGTATGTTGAATAATGACTACGGAAGGGTAAGGCTTAAATATAGTCACTCTCTAAGCTGTTAAAAAACAAGACAAAAATGCCAAAATTACCGCCCCTCCAGAGAAAGTGCTCTGGTTAAGGTTTCTAAACTCACGCGCGAAAGAACGGGTGAAAACACGCAACTAAAATGTCCCATGTGGAAATGGGCAACTGTATTGTGGCGAGGCTGCAATTGTGTGTGTCAGCAATTTGTGTACGTATACACTCCGTGTTAATCGAAGAATAAAGTTTATTGATGAGACACGTGTTTATTACCTGGGTCGTGACACATATTGCAACACATTAACATAAATCGACAAATCATAAACGACAACATGGATCCACGCACGTCACTTCAAACCGTAAAAATGGACAGGTGACGTTTCATGCGTGTGGCGTGCGTTCATCTTTATTTTATTGTTACACAACCCGAGGGCATGGCGAAGAAAAACTACAAACACCCAAAAGGGACAAAAAATATAGATCTCAGCGACTCGCGCACATGTGTTTTTATCGGTGGCTGTTTTCCTCTTCGACATACCCTTCTACGCATCCTCTTTGCACCCCTTGCCTACTTTTCACTTCAGGTGCTTTCATCTCTTCCATCCAATCCACTGCCCTACGAAAATCAACACAAAACGCATTTCGCGTTGAAGAGAAAGATCGTGACACTTGCCTTCTCCCTTCGCAAATGTTTGTCCGCGTCTTTTTCTTTTCTTCCGCACACTTCTTATTTCCACCTTGTGCGCGGCGTCTTATTCTTATTCCTCCCCTTCTTTCGCCTCGCACACTTGTCAGCTTGACGACAGTGCTCAGCCGGCGGCCAAGTGCATAGTCGCCATCCCTTTTTCCTGTCGCATTCGAAGGCAAGTGTACGTTGAAGGGAAAGGGACATCACGACATTATGATCGCGAAGCAACCAAGAAAAATGTCTTCTGTGCTCGCGAGGCAAACAAGCGCGTCTTCGCGACCCAACAAAAATAGTCTCGTCGACGAAAACTGATCAAGGACACCAAAACGATAATCGGGACACACAAATCCATTTGACAATAATTCCAAGATTCATCCAAACGGGGGCTGCCGTTCGAAAATAGAAAAGAAAACTACTTACCGCCTTCCGGCGCGCGGGGATGAAGTTCGCCTGGCAGCAAAGTCTCGCACAAACCACCAACAAATGCACTTTTTCACCACGCGCTGCAACTGTGAATTAATCGAATTGGAAACTACCCCCGGCCCGGCCAACACTCATTCCGCGAAAATCGCGTGCATTTGCATTTAATCCACACTCGAGCTGCGCTAGCCAAAAGCACACCGACGCCGATTTTTTTTCCCGCCAGTTGTTGACGTTTGTATCTTTTCGGCACCACAATTGCATCTAAGCTTTGTCGCCAAAGTACATTTCCTTTTGCGGCGTGCGTCGCGTGGCGCAACGTTCGAGACGCGCGACAATTTTCAGATATTTCACCTGTTCCCGAGAGTTTCCACGGAGCAGAACTTAAACAGGAAAAAAATTGCATGCGAATAAAAGTGCAACCAAAACGGAGCAAGCAAAGAATCTAACAGATAAGATGCAACACACAACAGAACGAAACAACCTTCAACTCAAGACTGAAGCGAAGTGAGCCGAACCGGCGAGGAAAATCAAATAAGTGGTAGATTTTCTTAAGACATTTCATTTAAGAGAGTCAGCCGTAACCGTAAATGCGATGAGCTTCATTCATGTAAGAGAGAAAGTCATTTTTAATCTAAGAAATAATGGTGAATATAATCGAATTCGTAGTTAGATGAGTTAGGCACTTACAAAATATGCAAAATATATATGAATTCATAGGTGTATGACTATTTTCCATTCAAATTTGCTGGAAACGCTGAGGAATTTGCAACAGGTGATTTGACTGAAGAGAGAATGTTAAGCGAGAGAGAGCGCAGGTGATAGATATTCTTTGCAATGAGTTCGATCAAAAGTTCCGGCAGGTGGCATCTTAGTCAGTTAAAAGTAATGTTAAAAAGACATTTTTAGGTAGACTAGAAACCGTTTTATTTGTGACTGTTTAGAGTTGCTTCCTTTTAGAAATGCGAATTTATAGTAAGTATGAAATCTACAGGATAACTTGAAATTGTTATTATAAGTACTAACAGCGGCATATTTTACATTCAGTTAATATTCATTGTTAAATTTCATAAAAAAATTGTAAATCAAGTTTACACTCTAACTTTGTATTTAATTGGAAACATACTTTAAATTTTGCTCAGAATGTTCACTAGTTTGGCACGGAACGAATTATTATAAAAATTATGGAAAAATAACATTTTAACGTTTAAACGGTGCTAAATAAATCCACATTTTTTAAAAAGAACAATCGATTTTCTTTAACTGTCCAAAATAGTTCCTTTAATTCATCGTTTTTATAGTAGCGTAGCAACGGTTTGAAATTTAAACTGTTAAACAATGAATACACACGTAAAAGAAACATATGTACTATTTTAAAGTAAAAATTTCAACGCCAAACGTTGAGGCGGGGAGACGGAAGTTGCTGTTGAATTTGTCCATTTAAATTTATATTTAAATGGACAAATCTAACAGTAACTTCAGCCTCCCCAGCACTTCATGGATTGACGAGATACATAGGGATTACGGGCGTCTAATCTATTAAACCAAGTGAAAATCAAGACTTTGTCAATAGTAACGCTGCCTCTGTTATCATGTACTTTTGTCATTTACGAGTATTTACCTGTATATTTGCTACTTTCAGAAGTAAATGCAACTTCGGCCGCCAGCCATAATAATTGTGCTTTAAGCCAAAGTTTTACTTACCCTTTTCGTTAGTAATCGATTTCTGCATCATCTGGAAAACAAACAAAATTATATATTAACCAAAAATGCTCTATATAAAATCATACATAATGCAATATAATAAATAAAATGATAAAAGGATTAAATATAAGTGTTTTGGATTAAATTTAGTCCAAAAAAACTGATTAAAGCAATAATTCCAACTCTGAATGGATACAAAACATAAATTGGGCGAATAAAAAAATGAATATTATACTTTTCTTACAGAAATTTGATTTTACATACACAGCAATTTAATTAAATCCAAAACTTCATATGTTCTTAATTTTATTTTTTTCTCACATATCACTTAATCATTTAAAAATCAATAATTTCATCTAGATGTAGATAGACATAATTCTATACTATATTTTTTGTTTGTTTTGTTTCTTAAATATTGTTTTGTTTGCAATTAACCTCATTGTTCCTCGAGTTTTAGTTTTCCCTAAATTTAGTTTTGTTACTTCATTTGAATACATTTACATACACATTAAACCGAATACAATTCTAGATTAAAACATTCTAACATTTAAGTGTGTTCTATTATACAACAATTTATTATTTTTTATATAGAAAAATTTACACATTAACATACCAAAAAGAATTTTTATTAGCTACGCAATGATTTTTTTTTGAAAAAATTGATTGGAGAATCGTCGTCGCATGATTATTTTTTTACATCAATATGTTAACTATATATTTTAAATTTTATTTTGTGTTAATATTTTGTTGAAATTATATTTTCTAAATATTTTAATGATTGCAAAAGCAAAGATAATTTAAATGGTGTTTGATTTATATATTTTCTTCTTCCATTCAGGGCAAAATTTGCTGGCATAATAATAAACAATCTGTATAAATATTGCTTTAGTTGATTCTTTTGGAATAATTCGCGCTTTGATTGTAAGCATCAAAATGGCACTTTGAAAACAATCGTCTTCTTTTGCGTAAATAAATTTAATATAAAACAATATCTTTACTTTTTTGATCGATCAGTTTTAGTTCAAATGGAAGACTTTAAATTTCAAATTTGCATTTTTTGAAGTTCTATAAATTCAGAATAGTTAACACTGAACAGAGTTAAATTTCAACATAGAAATCACATGCAAATCGAACTGCAAACGGTTGAAACAAATCGGGAAAATGCTTCGTACTGCAATTTAAACAATTTAGTATGTATGAAAAAAATGAACATTATCTAACAAACACATAAGAAGACATTCCTATTTAGAAGTGACATACTATATTGCTTCTTTCAACCATAAATACTCACATTATTAACGTCTTACATTCGTACAAAACATTCAAAAGCACATCGTACATAAAATTTATAACTTTTCATTCTTTTTGACACAAACACAATTAATCATACATAGGTTAGTTCAGTTGTTAATAAGTGTAGTTTCCTTAATATATTTAGAATATCTAATTGTTGTTATCGATTACAGATCTTCCTAAGCATTTTTTTCTTTTTTTTTCAATTAGTTCAAGTAATGATTTGTTTTACGATTGAATGATTTTTGAAACTATTTAATAATTTGTTAACTATTTAAAGATTTTTTGACCTTTTAATATTTTTTTGCAATTAAGTATTTTTTTTTATATTTTCAATTTATTTACATGAATTTAGAATTAATATAGAAATATAAGAATAATTCATACAATCTAGCATATTGTTCACAAACAGTATACTGTTAAACAGCGTTATGAGAATAGAAACGATAGATTTATCAATATATTTTTTTAGAGGGTTGCTGTATTTTTACATTTAGAATATTTATATATATATTTTTTATTATGAATTGAACATTTCATGATTTTTAGCTTTATTTTTTTATCAGATTGGGCACATATTATGATTTTTCTCCTACACGTGGTGATTTGAAAATTAACGAAAAAGAACGATTAAATTTCGGAGAAATGAAACAAAAATTAAAGTGCGAAACTTGAATTTGTTAGTAAAAAATCTTGTCCTAATTCAAGGTTTCGAAGTAGCTCCGGAAACTCGCGGATATTCTATTCAAGACCGGTTTTATAAGGATATAGTTTTGAAATGGTTTTAATATGTTTGAAAGTCAAAAAATTGCCCAAGAAAATGTTGAAAATTGATTCGCTCGTTCAGCCTTCATTGGCTTTCGATTCAACACTAGTTTGGTTTAATTTCAACTAGAAATCTAGACTGTTTTAATCAAATTTTGGAAACGCTTTTCATCGAAATTTGATTCGACATAGTAAAAACTGCGAATGTGGCCATTTCTGACACCTTCGAAGGAGAGGGGATATCCAATGGAATCCTTAAGCGATGCAGGTGGGAGGGGACTGAAAGCTTTCCTTCATTTTTCATTCATTCCCTGTATTCATCTAAAAGTTCAATTATATAATTTAAATCGTTACTCTACAAGCCTCAATGAAGTGGTTTAAATGTAGACAAAATTAGTCGCAAATATAGGGTGGATGTTGCTCCTTTGGATAGTCTAAGCCTTGAATAATTCTCGCTTCAAGTGGAAATTGTTCCAGGCTTTTTTTTAAACGTGAAAGGCCACAATGAATTTCAAATGTAACCGACTGTAACTATTTTTTCACAATATCTGACATATTTAGCGAATGAAATTCTCCTCGAAATTTATTCTATTGCTTATTACGCGCCTGACACTTTCGAAAATTTCTGACTCAAGCCTCACACATTTTAACTTAACATGAAAATTAATCACGTTCACTTGTGTTATCTGCAAGTGCGGTTACAATTCAATAATTATTCTTTTTCACAATCCGTTCGATACAATACACTCTCTGTTTAGCTGTGCACATCTTTTTTTAAGTTTTGTTTTTATACACAAGAAGGCAATTGAATGATTGTTTTGCATTTTATCCATTTTTTTGTTTTGCTTACGAATTACAGAAATTTGCTTGTTTAATTCTCATTATTTTGATTATTCTTGCACACTTTTACGGATTAGAATAGTTTAGAATGTGTTGTTTGTATGTTAATTTACATGTTCACGGGGTATCAAGTGTATTTACAGGTTATTTTGTAGCCATGTGTCCATGGATATTTGAAACAATACGAACTATTTTAAGAATATTCTGACAACAGTTAATATGGTATAGCATTCATACAGCTTCTTTGGTAACGATGCTTTGAAACAAACAAGTGTTTTATTTTTAACAAACAGACACACACATACACAATAAAATTTACTTTTAAAACAATTGTCGTGGTACAAACCCAAAATTCAGGAATATATACTCATGCTTGATGTGTATCACATGAACCGATGATTCGGCGGTTGTTTTTCTGTTGTAAAGTTGAAACTGTAATTCATTCATTGCTTTTCAAAATAAATGGATACATGTATAAATATTATTATATCATAATTTAAATAAGCGGGGGGCGGGCATTTAGGATTTGAGAGGATCGAAATTAAGAAAAAAACTAACTTTTTAAAAACCCCCGAAAAAATCATATTTATTCTGTCCTTTATCATATCATTTTTCATAATAAAATAACAACAACATAACCTTCTATTTATCAAATACTAAACATATTTTAGAATTGATGTGATTTCTCTTCCTCTCTCACAAGTTTTAATTATTTCTCCAGCCAAAAAGAAATCTACAAAATAAAATTTATATATATTTCACGTTCTCTCATTTCATTTTGCTTTCATTTGCATTGAAAGTTGGCTTTTTCAAACCGAATTAATTCAAAAATCAGTTGAAAATAATTTATAGGAATATTAGAAAAAAGATTTTTAAGTGCTTTCAAATTCAATGCAAATTTTACCATAGATTTTTTTTAAAGAAAATTTAATGTTTCATTAAAATAATCGCATTGCTTTTTAAAAATATAAAGCATCATTTTATCGTTCGTTTTTGTCTTCAGTTTTATGCATATTTTCAACTATGCGTAATTCACAGTGGCACAAATATACTTAGGGTCTTTTAATAGTATTGGATAGTTTTAAAGCAGTCGAATGGAAACGTTGAAATGAAACGTTTGAGAAACAAATACAATGCACGTAACCTAATTGAATATTATATAGAAACATGACTTTTAAACCTCTCTCTCTCAACTATATTTAATTAGCTTTGCGTTTCAAAATGCGCTTCAAATTGATTGACTTAAAACAATTACATTTTTACTCAACAACAATGAAAAAATAATCAAAGAAAAAAAATATTTAACTGATCACACAAAAGCTACTACACTTTCGTAAAACAAATATCTAACGTTTGAAAACTTCAATGTTTCACCTCCATACAAGACAAGTCTTTCAACAAATATATTTATATATATTTAGATATATATATTTACAAACTAGATAATGACAATCGATCATCAATCATGCATGCTCAAGCAAACATAAAAATGCAATAAAATATTATTCATAAAATTTTCTGATTTCTGCTTCGCTTTTCTCTCTCTCAGTTGTTATTGTTGTGTGTTTTACAATAAAAACAACATTACAAATGTTGTCGCATACTTTGCTATCTTAGAATTAACTATTAAAACAAATATAACTGTTTTCAGACTTTCCTAACAATATATGCATGTATACATACATACAGAGAAATATTCAAATATTATTGCTTTATATTAATTTCTTTTTTAATGTTTGCATCCATTTCAATTATGGTGTACTCACTTTTTACAATGTACTGTAATTTGTAATGATTTCCTTGCGAGAAATTGCAAAGTTATGGATCAAGAATGAATTTAAAAGAATTCAAATGACAATAGCAGAATTAATCATGAATTAATTAATCAAGAATTAATTTAAAAGAGTTCAAATGGCAATAGATTTAATTAACAAACAAGAAGCTTTATTGTGGTGTGAGGACATAAAAAGAAAATTAATTTCAACTGGAACGAAAAGATGTGGTTTTGCATACAAGCAATTGTTGCTTTCCGTTTTACATCTTAAATTAAGTAGCGTCTACGCAATATGTCGTGTATTTTTGCATGAAGAATTCTCATTAAAACAATTTCTTCAAAAATTCTTCCGAGTGTTTTCTACTAAATTTTTTAAAACAGCACTTTTCCTCTCGATACACATTCATGCACATTGAATGCTCACTGTTTTGCAATGATTTCATCGATATTTCAATATTTCTTTTTAAAAATAATTCACACTTTAAATTAAATCAAGCAAAAATTGGGATTTTCTTTCTGTTTAAACAAAAAAATCATTTACATTTCATACATTTTCACTATTTGATTGTGTTATTTATTATTTCACCTAGAAAACAAAATAACAACTAAATAATATTCATAAATTAGAGGCTTAAATACATTCTTTTGATGATTTTGGAAGAAGTTTCGACATATTTTTTTCATAAACACACTTTTCATCTTCTAGTTATATTTTTCTACATTTTTTCCGTATTTTTTCTTCGTTTAAATGAATTTTAAAAAAACACAAACAAAATCATCTTAACAATCGAGGTATTTTGTGTCAATTATATTTTCGTTTCGAGTATATTTTTTTATCGCTTAAATAAAAATGATATTATCGCAACAATTTGTAGTCCAATAAAATGTCGATCATGAACAAATAATCTATTGAAATCTAAATATGATTTTCTTCTAAATTTTAATTCAACAATTGTTCGTTCTGGTCAAATGAAACTGTGTCAATGCACACTTAATAATTGCTGATTTGTTGTACAAATTTTTGTAACTGGTGTTTTATTTTCATTTGGTTTGGTGTTTCAAATATTTTAGTTGGTTTTAAATTTTTAAACGTGAAATTTCATGGAAAAAAGCTTTTAAACAATTTTGTTTTTTAATGAATTCTTATCGCATACGATTTTAATTTTATATATATATTCTTCAATTTAATTGCTACATTCATATTAACTAATTAATAATATTTAATAATTACAGTGTAAGAATGATTATTTCAACTATTAACAAGAGGCAAACGGAACATATTTAATAAGAATTTATATTCTAGTTATAATATTAATTCAAAGAAAAACATATTTTTTTTAGTTTTCATAGCTTTTAAATATACATTTTATTTAGTATATTTTAATTAATTGTCAATGAAAAACAAATATTTTATTTGCTTATTCTTTCCGTCCTTCTATCTCCGATCGAAACAAGTTATCATATTGATCAAATTGTCCTCTCTTTTTAGTCATTCTATTTTGTTAACTAGTGCATCAACATTTTGCTATTGTTGTTCTTTCTTTCTTTTTAAATATTGGCATATGAAGTTTGTTGTTATGCAATAAATAATAATTGCGCTACGTATATTGCATGTGTTTTGAAAAGCGTTTGGTTGGTTGAAAAGCGACTATTTCATTTAAGTTAAAAAAAAATTAAATTTAGTTTCTTATTTTTATTTATTTATTTTTCCGATTTGTCATTTTTGTTGCTTGTATAATTTTACCTATCGATTGACAACAAAATACAATTTGACCGATGGATGTTGATGAATTGGAAATATTTTATGCATTAAACAGTTTCAATCTACAATTGAGAGATGTGCAGCAATAAGGAGCCAGCTCCAATTTTCGCAGTTTCGAGATAAGAACATTATAACTCATTTAAAAAATATATTCTCCTTGTGGTGCAATAAAGAGCACCCCTAGTCACTAATTCTTCCATTACTCGCAGCAGATTTGACGGCAGCAGAGCTGCAAGACAACTAAATTTTTGGATTAATTGAAGATTTTTTGTACATTAAGATTTTTTGATTTGATTGCCACATGTATTCTTAATAAAATAAACATCGTTGAAAGCAAATTTGGTTGTCTTTCGTCGAAAAATGCCTTAAATATTGGATGTTAATTAGTACACGGCGCAATAAGGAGGCAACTCTAAACATGAATTTCCCCCCCACGACTCAGAAAGGCAAGGAAGGGATCCGAAACGACCTTTATTCATAAGTAGATACGTGTGTTATGATATGCAAAAGAAAAAAATCCAAAAATCTAAATTTTAAAACATTTTTGTTAATTCACCTAAAAAGTGAAAAAAAGGAGCTGCCTCCTTATTGCTGCACACCACTTAATATTTAATTCGTGACGTGGAAGGGTCTTGATGATGAATTTAAAGTGGTTGGAATTTGTTGCAGTAATATTTCAATATTAAAATTCGATTTGTATGAAAGTTTTTGAGTGTAATTATTTAAAAAAAAGGAAAAATTATCGCATTTAAAATCTTGTATCACACTAACATCTACCAAGTCAGAACTATCTTCACGATTTTATCGCAATGAAAAATAGTACAAGCGTCAAAATGGGCGAACGCTTTTATAGTTCTGAATCGGCTCAAAAGAAGCGAATCAATTATTTCACAAATGCCATAAGTCGATGAAGGTTAGCTGTTAAGAAATCAAAGAAAAATGTTATCTGGTTTATAGGGTCTCTGAATTTAAAGTGATTTTCTATCAATTTCGACAATAATCTGACTCAAACTGAACGTCTACCACTATAGAATCGTTGATTTAAATAGAAAACGTCGATTTTCGAATAACTAACTTATGAAGTTTCTGAAATAACTGATTCAAATCGGTTGCACATTAAATATTTAAACAGATCATTTAGAATCTAATCAAAACAAGTGGATTTTTAAAATAGAATCAGACATAATTCCACACACTATCCTTAAAATCACATCGCTTTCTCTCTCGCGATAATTGTGTTCAATTGAAATTCTTTGAAACTGTTTTGCAAATTAAAAGCAATTCTTTCAGAAAACATACATTCATTTTTATGGTATTGTGTTTACTGCAATATTCCATTCAATAATCAGGACAAATGCACATTTTTAAATCTTATCCCATTTTTGTTTTGTTTAAATGTTTTAACGACAACTATGAAAGGCACTTGTTTGAAGTATATATTCTCACTTATTTGTTTGCAATTTATTTATTTTCAATCTAATTATGTGCTGAATGTTAACGTTTCGTTATGCTATATGTTCTGTTGCTGTTTCCTTTTTCATAGAAAAATTCATATTGCACCAAGCCCATATTGTATGCTCGTATCTTAACTAATCCGTGCAGTTTTTTTACATGGAAGAACAAACAGTTGATAGTGAAAAGACTTAGACTTTCAAATAAGTTTGGAAATTAAATCGGATTGTCGTGTGGATTTAGATTTTGAAAGTCTGACAACGAAATTTTTTTGCTAACATTTTTTTTGGACCAAGAATGCAATTTATAGTGCAAATATGCTTTTCAACTTAAGCTAGAGAAATTCTACCAATCTTCATGGTCTTATGTGTTTTATCAGTTTCAATTCTAATCAGGGACAAGCGTACATATCTCCTTTAATTGCGGATCATTTTATGGTTCTCTAGCCGTTTGGACTGACGCTTTGGAGACTTTTATTTGACGTGGAGAGTTTGCAGAATTGCCTACAAGTAGCTACGATTACATATAGTCACTATTTATATTAGATATCCACCTAAGATGAATGAAAAAAAAATATTTCTCGTCTAGAGCTTTCGCACAACCAGCGACACTATGTTTTTTGTTGTTGTTGTCTGTAATAAAAATCATCAATGTACGTACACGCGATCAATATTCCAATTGATAGCAAACACAATCCATCATTTACACATTGCATCACATAGATCATGTACCGTTTTATATATATATATATAAATTGTCTTCAACGAATAAATTGCATTTTTCGACCAGGATTATACCACCCTCGGAAACCATTCGCATGGCAATTTTGTTGATCGCATTACCGAATCAATGTTGTCTTCCGCTTCAATTTCGTACGAATACCACGTGTTGGTTTCATCTTTTTCGCAGCGGCCGATGGCAAGGACGACAGATAATAGTTGGGCGTTTCGTATGTCGTCGAGGATGATGACGACGACGATAATCGCTGCGGTGGATGATGATGGTGATGAAGAAGGTTGTTGTTGTTGTTATTGTTGTGAGGATGATACAGAATTGCTTCGCTACCATCGTCGTTTGTAACGAAACGCGCGGTTGATGTTGTTGTGCTAGCACCATTTTGTGTTGGGAGATAGTGTGGAATATTTTCAGCGTAGGATGATATGTGTTCCTCTTCAACGGAAGTGGATGAGGGACGTTTAGCAGGTGACGAGGCAGCCGATGTGGCGAAAGATAGAAGCGCATCAACACCTTCTGCGTGACGACGTTGTTCTTCCAACTGTTCGGCATGTCGACGTTGTTCGTCGTGTTCTTCGGTTGTATTTGTACGATGCAGTCTGTTACGCAGGATTGATGGAAATTGTTAATAAAATGTAAAAGTGTATGAAAACAAATAAATTATCAATTAAATATATTCGCTGATCTAATTTGAGTACAGTGAACAAAATTCATTGGAAATAAATTGGAAATTGAAATGTAGACTCCAAATTTAAAAACTTTTTAGCCTTGGAAACATTCTTTGTGCACAAAATTAAACGAAAGAAACCTTTCTGGTATTGGAAATAATTTTTCTGACCAGCGAAAACATTCATGGGAGAAAATAAAATGCCATTCAACGGAAAAAATAAACTTGACCAGAAAAAACTTTATTTTATCTTATAAAATGCCAATCTGGACCATGATAACTTTCTGAGCAAGCAGAGAAATTCTCTCCTGAAGGAAAAACATCGTATTACCCTGAAAAATTCTACTACAGAGAAGATAACGAGTTTTGATACTTTGGAAAAAAAATATCGCGGGACCAGTGAAAATGTGTAGCATTCAAAAATAAATTTCCGTCTCAGGAAAAATGTTTTGCGATCATTTAAAATTCTTAGTTTATAAAAAAAATCGAAACAAAGGATAAACCCAGAAAATCAATTTCACTGATTTCGAGTCCCGAAAAAGAATGTTTTCGCGCAGGAAACAATTGCCAAATTGCGATTCATTGTCTTCACTATCAGCAGAAATAAATCTTCAATGTACCTTTCATCCCCACTCTCATAAGCAGCATCCGAGCAAACACCACTACTGTTGTTGTCGCTACCATTTTGTGAATGCGTTGAATTTGCACCACTGCCGCCAACCGTTCCTCCACCACTTCCAATCCCGCCAGCCGAATATGTATGATCCTCGCTAGGGGATGAGGTAATTACAGGCGATCTTCAACACATAATTAAATAAAAAATTAATTTCATCATCATGACGACGAAAAAATTAGTAGAGCTTCTTTTTAAGCAGTTTGCAGCAAACAATTGTTAACAAAATATCAAGACAGCATCACATGAAACTCACCCATTTTGAAAGTGTTCATTGAATATGTTTGGTCCGTGTTTCAAAGCCAGCATAGCCGTTGCAGCGTTCACATCATCGATACTATCAGCACCACAGTCCCGCGCTAAACGTTCTATACTATAGTCCAGCAAATTATTATTCCCAATTGCGTTGCCATTCTCGCCACCAGCACCTGCCGCATTTACATAATATTCACGTGTCCCATTATGACTGCCGCCATTCACCATCCCATTGCTGTAGGGATATGGCGATAAATGCGTCGACATTTCATCACGATCATTATTCGGCTCTGATCCTCCGCCGTTCACTCCCTTGTTTGCCATATCCTTAATTGTCTTGTAGAGTTTCGGGAACAGTTCTGGATTCACATTGCACTTGACCGAAGTCGGAGGACTATCTGGCGGTGGTAATGATGAGCGCGACGAGGATGAAACAGGCGCAACTGGATTGTTTTTATACGGCGAGAATTTGTCAACGGCCGACGATTGATGGAATGGCGAACGGGCAAGAGCTTGCATGAGATTTTGACGTTGATGCTCTTCAACACGCCATAATGATCCTTTGCCCATATTCTGTTTGATAGACAGCACACAATGAAATTTAACTCAACACTACATTTGTGACGTCAAGTGCAAACTTACCGGAGCCTTTTCCACTTTGAGAAAACTCTTGTTCAACGATAGATTATGGCGAACGCTGTTCTTCCATCCCATCGGTGCGGTTTTGAAGTAGGGGAAATGTTGAACGATCCATGCGTAGATTTCTTTGACTGGTAATGCTTTTTCGGGCGAGTCTTCGATTGCCATAAAAATTAAAGAGCTGTAAATGAAACAACAGATATTCTTTCTTAACATCTGCACTTTGCTTTGGGATATCGATAATAATTTCAATATATTTTTAGGCAGGTTTTTACCATAAAATCAGGTGACCAGAACTTACCTAAAACTATATGGCGGTTTATTCGTTGTATGCACCATCGGATCGTATGGCACACTGGTAGGATGCTTCTGTTTTGGCGATGCTGCCGACGATGGGGTTGTTTGGCCAGCCGCCGACGAGGATATGCTGGTTGAGGAGGTCGTATTTGAATTGTTATTTGTCTTCTGGGCAGAAGGTGCGCGGCCGTTTTGTGTTCCTGCTCCTCCCCCGGGCGGACTATCAAAGTTTAATGTTTCGCGGGCCATCAATCGCTCGTCCTGCCCGTTCGTGAAGATATCGTTTAGATCACCTTTCATGGGTGTTCTATGAAGGTCTTCGTGGTCCGGAACAGTTGAGCTGTGAAAATAATTTTGTTGGAAGGGCGTTTGGATCTTTATTTGTTATCTAAACTTACAAATGTTGCGTTGGTTGCTGTTGATAATGATGTTGCTGGCCGCCGCTGTTCATCGTCCTGTATTCCGAACCGTCATTCTGATTAATATGTTGCGGCTGTTGTTGATCCACGCCGTTCATCTGCTCCCGAATATACTTTTTATGAAAATGTTGATGCGGAGTTGATGACGCAGATGAGGTATTCATTGATAGTGATGTTCCTCCTCCGCAGCCACCACTACCGATCGAGCTCATGGACGACAGGGAATTCGGTGAAGACATTTGTGATCCTGCTGAGGTTGATGCTCCGGAAGTAATTGTCACCGTGGCACTTTCTATTGAATTTGTCGGCGATCGTTGTGGTGACAGGATCGCATGATTGGAGACTATTTGACGGGCCGTTGAAGGCGGTGAAAAACTCGTGCCGGCTTTGTATTCCACCACCGTCGTGGTGCCGCTTGGACCGTTGAACGCAGCGATTGTGTAGGCTGTTGTACCTGAGAGGGATTGTGTTATTGCGGCTGTGGATTTCACTGGTGACAGCAGATGATTGCGATTCTTCGTCATATTGTTGTTGTTGATCAAGTGAGGTTGAGAGGGTTGCGAGTGGCCTGCTCCAGTCATGTTCACATGATGGTTGTATTGTTGTTGTTGCTGGTGGTAGGCGGCGAACGCGGCAACTGAATTAGGAACTGAAGACGATGAAGAAATCGAGGACGTTGGTGAAAACTCCGAGCTGGAAATGCTTATGCCCTGATCTGAGCTCGAGTTTAACGAGGAAACGTTGTCTTCTGACACAGACGAGTCCTCCATGAAATCACTTGTTGGGGATATTGGTCCACCACCGTTGTTGTTGTTGGCCTGCTGTAGAGCATGCGTTGCTGCGATAGTCGCTTTTGTGCTGTTTGCACGTACAACCAAATCCTTCAGCAGGTCCTTGTCTTGTAGCCATGTTAACGGCGTTAGTTCTTCATCAGTGCCTTGACCGTTTGCATTGACAATCATACCGGAAGGATCAGCACGAGTTACCTCCATTGGCTCGGTCGCAAGCAGCACAATATTGCCCACTCCGTTCGATTGAGCCGTCAAATAGGCGGCGGTCGATCCGTCTGCTGTTCTGTATTGTCCATTTCCGTTCTGATGTATAACAACATATTTTGAGGGTGATGTCGTTGCAGCCATGGCCGAAATAGTCTTTGTCGATAGTTGTGTTGTACTTGATGATACCACTGCCGTCGACAGCAGATTTTGTGCCAAACCATTTCTTGCTAGATGTGCATAGGTCGTGGCGCCATTCGTGCCGTTCGTCGATGGCGACGACTGTTGTTGAGGATGATGGTGATGTATCACTACATGTCCAGTTTCAATCGGGATTGTTGATAGCACCATATTTGTTGCGGTTGTTACATTTGTCACTTGGTTTTGATGATGTGATTGTTGCTGTTCAATTAGATTTGTCCCGCTCATACTCTGCGATGGCGGCCGTTCTGGAGACATTCTGCAGTAGAGAAAAGTGGTTGATGAAAATGTGCAATTTAGTTTGAATGCTTTGGTGTAGAAAATTATCCACAATTTTGACTATTATTACAAGTTTTGACGGTTCACTCTTTATATGATCGAATGCTACTCTTGATCGAAATTATCATACTCTATCTGCACCATGGGCGTCCACGAAAATCAAGCCTTGGCACGAAAAACCATGTGCTCTAATCAAATTTTAAATTTTACACACTCAATCTCAATAGAAACGCAATGAAGTTGTTGAAAAACGATCCAATGAGCTTTTCTAGTAATGGCCCTCAATCGTGCACCAACAGTCAGCAATCAATAGCATTGCGATCACGCTAGAGATTCCAGTATGTTGATTTTGTAAAAATAAATCCCAGAAATTTTTCCTCTCCTTATTCCATTATATTTTTTTCGAATCTTCTACGCATTAACAATGTTGCAGGCAGCGTATACTATTATTGTAGCGCGAGAAGCTCACGAGAACAGGGGCTAATTGGTGGTGCTGTTTGTTGCCCACTCCTCAGTAATTGGGTCTTATAAGATAAGATACCAAATGTATGGGCGGCTATGGTGTTGTACACACGACGGCGAGAAAATATGAATGTAAATTGTCTGAGTAAATAATTGGCCAAGTTTAAATGGAAGCCGATTCTGTTCAGTAATCTGACGAATTGAGTAAACAGGTAGAATTAAATGATACAGCAGGTGTAGATTGCTAAGCGTTTACTGCACATGTTAAAGATGGCGTGGAAATGTTTTGGTTCTAGGATTTGTTTTGTAAGCAGTTTTTCAACTAGTTTCAAGTGTAGCTAACATTGAAAGCAAAGCTTCATCAGCGGCAGCGGCTTTGTGAGGAGCCTTTGTTATTTACGTTGCTTGAAATTCACAATTAAAATGAATATTAGGCATCATTCAGTTGAGTAAGTGTGTTTTGCGTGGCCTATGAAAACACTTTTAAACCAAACAACTTAAGGCTTAACATTCCGCATTTCTCCACGCTTTTCAGTTGGTCGCGTGTATTTCTCTGACAGTCAAAAACATCCACATAAGTTCAAAGATTGTTTGGTTTCGATTAAAAGTAAAATTTCACTTTTGACCTATCACACGGACAAAATTCGAAATCGTTGAAGTCTATAAATATTGGCTACTCACAGCACTCATTGCATTTGTCCTTATGTGTGTTTGCCGCATGAAACATACAATGGCGAAACCATAACAACATAATGTTTATCCGTTATCACCATGTATCTTGGTTACCACGAACAAAGCTGATGCATGACTATGCTATGAGTTTATATGCCGTTTGATCATGCTATGATTGTTTGCAGCAATGATTGGCTAGCTGTTTTTCAGCTGAATCGAATCGAAAAAGGGATTTCAAGGTCAACATGGCATCAAACAGCCCCGGTTTAAGACGATTTCACGATTCTTCCAACGATAAACTTTTTACGGATACTACCGAGTCGGTCGTCCAGTTTTGAATCTAGGCATCGAAGGATTGTAAGAAATCAGAGCCACCTCACAATTGAACTACATGGACCTATTTCAAGCGCAATCTTCAAACCCAATTTTCACAAACTTTCTTACAATGCCCTGCTATCTAGGTCAAACACTTCACGTGGAAAACAATTCGATCACATTCCTTTTTCGCGTTGTAAACAAAAGCTGTTATTCATCGTCGCTGAACGCCTTTTTAAAGTCACATAACACCAAAAAAACGACAAGCATCAAACTTCACTTTCCTTTATTTGTCTAACAACACTTGGATCCTCCTTTCAACACATAGAATGACCGACATCCATAAATAAGCATTTTCGAGCAACAGAAAATCCAAAATAATATTCCTACTCAATAACAAATTGAAAGGACTATTAGCAACGAGTCGCGTCGGCGGGCCAGAACAGCCAGGATCAAAGCTGCAATCTATACTATGCCTCTTCTTAGAATGCCACCAAATATATGAGATAGCAATGTGGAATTGTTTGCATTGAAATTACTACTACTCAACACAAAGAGAGTAATGACTTGAAGCGTAGAATGCATACAACAAGGATATGTCACAAGCGAAGAGAGAAAATTTAGATGGATTCAGTGGGCGGTTATAAGCAACAACAAAAGCATGCATCGCTTGCAAAAAAACAACAACAGGACGAACAGCTCTCCTAGCTTTTCAGAAGGAGAATGAGTTAGCATAACAACAAAAATGTGCAAGGAGCAATCTATTACGACAGCAATGTCACGTTTCCATGGCTACAACCATAAACAGCATGACCTAAAATTCATGCGTGTCAATTCGCCAGGACACAACACGTTCTAAGGTAGAGCGTCGTCGTCGTCGTGTAGCTCTACTTTAACAATATTCACGGTGGCCAAGATAAGGACAAGCTTGCGAATGCTTTTTAGTCATGGTCATTGTTGCCTTGTACTACCCCAAATGTAATTCTCTCCGTTGAGGGATGAAAATAATAAGGAGACATGCTGTATGAGACAGTCTTGGAATTTTAAAGCGTTAGGAGAGAGCTTCCAAGTTTCAACTACCCCATGAGTGAAAATAAGATATTTTTCTACTACTTTTTGCCATTCAGAATGGTAGGACTTATGCATCAGCATGTCGTCGGTATTAGATAGTTTGTAAATTTTGGCAATTATTATTTATTATATTTACTTTTGATTAAATCGAGAATAAAGGATTAGATTCTTTTATTCCATTGAATTTTCCGAAACAGTTTGCGACCCAAATTCAAGTTATAAATTATTTACGAAAAAAATACTGCAATATTCTCGGAAATTATCGGAAAGAACTTTTTGTGGTGAAAATTTTATTCAGAGATTTAATCAAACTTCTTTTCTAACCTGGTCCAAAATCTATGCCTTTTTAATCTAATCAATGATACTTTTCCAGTTTCTCCATAAATCCCGATGAAAATAAATCGCCGCTACCTTGATTACCTCCATCTTATCCTTGCTGTCTCTTCAACATTCTTTACATGTTTTCTATCGATTTTTTTCATCGTTTTTTTTTTCATAGAAACAATCACGATCAAGGGAAATAATACAAACAAATGGCATATTACAGCAAATTATAAAGAACACACGATGATGAGACACATTTCCAACGAAGCAAAATGAAATGGAAAACAAGACGACTGGGTATATTGTGGTGTGGAAGAATGGAAACAAGAAAAACCATACATGCTAATAAATTGATAGCTTTTTAAAGTGCTTTGACAAGAGTTTATGCGTTTTTATTGCAAGCGCCATAAGCTCCACACTTCGTCATTATGCGGTTAGGCCAGACCAGACCAGCTCAGCCCAGGACAAGCAGCCGTACAATCCACAACCGAGTAATATTGCAGCAATATAAAGACCAATATTCAATTAACAGTCTTCACTTCGTGACGTGTTTGTTAGACGCTAGAAGTGTTCGTACATTTCTTTCTTAAGAAAGAATGGATGACGGTGAGACAAACAGATATACTAGAATATAAACAGTTTTATGATGTTATTGTTTAGCGAATCGCTTCTTGTTTTCAAATAACCAACTCGAAAGACAATTTTTTTTAATGACTGCGTCAAATCGTTTTCAATGGCAATACGAACAGAATTCAATGTATTTGCACTACCTTGGAATTGATAATGACTTAATAATTACGTCTAGAATCTTAGTCTGGTTGAAACTGAACGATAGACCGGTTTCACTTATTGGGAATTTCTAGCTCTATCAGTGATGTAAGACATCTAGAAGATATAATAACACACCTTCAACTTTCTAAGAACCCAACATACTTGCTAAACAACATTTCCTTAATCATTATATGCAAATTTGTTAGAAACATTTAATGCATCAAAATTTAGTTCTATAGCATACTTTACTTTTAATCTGCAATAACAAAAACTTTTGAGATACAATACATGTTTCGTCACACTACAAACAATTGTAGCTTTAAAATACATTTGGAAAATATTCCTCATCTAAATGAAATGTCGAAAAGTTAAATTTGTATCTGTTTGAACCGAATGAATTTATTTTTAGCAATTGGAATGAGTGCGTAATTGTAGATAGACGACATGCAAACACAAAACATGTTGAAGAATTTCGTTAAGACGCCTCATTAAGGGGGACATTCAATTTGAGATGCTGTGTAAAGGATACGTATTTAAATAGTTTTGATGAGTTTGATTGAAAGTAGTGTTCATGTGATAGCGAGAATTACTTGATCCTTTCTTAAAGAAATTTATAACAATTGTTTTGGAAGCCTATCTAAAACTCTACAGAATTAGCTAGTATTAGTACACTTGTATAAAAAATAATAGGAGCACCTTATAAAAATTATTGAAACTATTTCCATTCGCTAGAACGTCCAAACGTCTGGATAAATATTATCATGTTATTTGATAGTAAAAAAAAACGACAAAAGGGTTAGGGTAACATGAGTGACATCAAAGCACATTCAATTTAGAGTCAGTGGACGCAAAGAATTCTGTTCAAAAAATAGAAATCATATCAAGAAAATCAGAAAAATTTTCAATGTGCAGTTTCAATAATAGTGAATGCTATATTTTTTATGCCTATGTATGACTTATTTTTTTGTTAAATGTAATTTATGACTCCTACAAAGCGATCGTTGCGCTCTTTCCTCCGTCCGAATTTCCTTGTGACAAATATCTTTGATTTTTTATTGACCCAATTGAAGCTTTTCCTAATCATTTTCCAATTTCTGTTCATGATTCGTGGTGCTATCTGTTTGTGTTCTGTTGTCTCTAAATATACATACATTTATAGTTATTGATGGTGTTCTTCGTACTGATTGAAATTCTTTCTTCAGCGACATGAGAAAGTAAGATTCGATTCGCGTGAAACTTGGCGGATATATAAGATTATACCAGAGAAATTAATCCGAAAATATGATTAAGCGGGAAATAAAATTTTGTCTATTGTAGTAATCATACGAGCAAATTGATTGACAAGCATCACATGAAAGATTTTTATCAAATCAATACGAACTTTTCCACTTTATTGGGTAGTTCTCTATCATTGTTTCAAAGCATATGTATATCAAGAAAATTGTAGTAAGTAAAATTTCCCAACGTGACTACAAACACAATACCACAGACAAGTCCTTCAAAATCAATGCCACAGCACAGTTCGTTTCCCCTATTGCGTATTAAGACAATAACTATCTAATCTAAGCAATCAAAATATCGAATCAATCCGATCATTCCGCATGTACGAACATCATGAAAAATCTCGGGAAATTGCCATTTTTTTCTCGACAGCGGTAGGTTTGTTTATGTGTACACAAAACACTCCTCTATCGTAGGCTCATGCGCTCATCTTGCCGGCATCGTTTTGATGTAAGCCGAGTCAGATCAGATTGTCTATTTTGTCGGAAAAATATAAGCCAGCAATCGTTGGTATGTGATAGAAAAGTTATTGTTGTTAAAAAGAAGCTTGCTCGGTTGCGAATTGGCTGGCCATAGCAGCAAACAAAATCCATTCTACTTCGAATTCACGCACAGTGCGCACATTTCAAGATATCATCATCATGGCGAATAAAAGCGTCATGCAAAATCAACAACTTAATAATACAACACTCTAAGAATAGGCTGACTACGATATGTGTACGTACACATGCATGACATATTCTACATGCCAAAAAGTTTGCGCTACGGTACTCTCGCGGCTCCTCCGTACCCCAGGCTCTAGGCTGTTCCACTCAAATCGAATGAAAAGCCAGAAAAAAAAGCTTTAATTGCTCGGTAACAAGACGCCGTTTTACGAATTATCTACATATATAAATGTATATGGCCAGCAACATATAGTGGAAAATCTTGTCGCGGTCGTACCGTTGGGAACGGTTCAAAAAGAAATAAAAATTATAGCAAAGACGCTATCGATGATGGAGGCGACGCAACGGAGACTATACTAGACACCAAGTAACACCTCCTAAAGGTCACGTGTGTAGCATATGCATAATCATTAGATAATATATGTACAACGTCCCCACAGTCCATAAAATATTATAAATTCTACAAAGTGTATAACATGAGAATTATATTCACTGTGTTTTCTTCTTCTAATTCTAAGCTTTATGTTGCTACCCTGAAGATTTAGAAGGCAGTTGGAAAATGCTATGCAGGCAAACGCGATAATGACTATGGCGACGTGACCAAGGTCCCTTCAAAATTGAAGCCTCTGATATGTTGCGGCGTGGTTGCGCGAAAAAATCCTCAACAAATGTTCTTTAAAAATAGTCATGGGTAATAAAACAAGATATGATGATGAGATGTCTGCAAAGGGAGAGAAGGAAACACTCTTAAAAACAAGCACATGGATTGTAGAGCACTTTTAGGTAAATATCTAGCATTGCAAAATACTCAACAGAGCTTGGTGCTGTTAAAGGCATTGCGTTCATCGACTACACCACTAAATGCATAAGTTCATTTTCTTACAATAAACGAACGTTCATCTACATCACCTTAGCAACTCAATCTATTATTACACGCCGCGTCCATCCCCGGAGGACAGAAGCACCGCTGACTATCATGTGCTTGATGTCTACTGGTTGCTTGCCAACATGCAGTTTAGGGTTAAATATCATTCTAAAAACAATTACTTTAAGGCAATTAGTGTGAGCCCAAAAAACAACATACGCTCATTTCAATGGAGGCCATCAACAAAATAGCGTTGATTTTTATTTATAGACTTACACAGGCATGATAAAAATTCAGTGGATTTCGATTACAATCAACACACTACATCATCGTCGTCACCAATATTATCATCACTTCGAGCACACCACAAGTACGGATTGTGTATTTGCACAGAAAAAGATAGATAAGCGCTTAATCGGGGCCGCACTTTTTTTCTTTTGATTACGGATCAGTCTTTCGCATTTAAGCCGCCCAAACCCCCCTCAACAAATCATTCCAAACAGAAATTCAGTCGGCTTGAGCACGCTTTCCCGAGTGATTGCACGAGAACAATTTCAAGATGGGTCACATCCAATTCAACTTTCTTCAACAGTTTTCAAGGAAAACAAACAAGAAGCCAAACGTTTCACACATTTACATAAATCGATCTGTCGCAAGACTTATATGGAGGCACTGTTTCTTCAATTGTTTACATGCGAGCATTAATTGTTCACTTTACTAAAAACAACAAATGTTTGTTTTAGTGTTATTTTCACGACATAGGGGTAACACCACAACTGTGTTTATTCCACGACCAGATTTCAACAGAATCACGCCAAGGTGGCACTGATTTCAATGTTCTGTTCCAGACTTGCATAACAATATTCCTCGTTGTCGCCGTGTTTACTTATTTTATGTTTGAAAGTTCGTTTCTATCACTACGTCCTCCTCTTATCAAGGAGCCAAAAAGTAATATGCCAGTCACCACCCTTCGCACTATCCAATGCACCAAATCCAAACTTTAATTTAAATATTCACCAACTTCTATCGAGTCTGAGACTAACAAATCAATTCTTACCGAAAATATATCCACACGAAATAATTCTCGAGTTATGTGATATTTGTTTTGAGGTACTTCGGCCTCCCCGGAGAACTTATTCAGGCAGCGTGAACACTTGAAAATGAAAAGTATCTTTTTTAAATGATGGTTTCGTAATCAATGTCGCGCGTTCTTCTATCGTGCCGCGTGGTTGTTGCTGCGTCTTCGTCTTCGAACGTAGCGATACGAAACGATACGCGTCGCGTATAAAATAAAAATGTGCGCCCGGTCTCCGGTTGAATGTGCAATACGAAATAATTGTTGTCGCGTGGTTTTCAAACATTATCAACATCATCATATTCTTTTGGTAGCCGACGCCGCCGCCTGAAAGCACTATACATATAATCATCCCCCCATTTAGAAAGCCCACGAGCAAAACTGTACGTTGCTCTCTATCTTCTATCTGTATCTTTCCCCACCATCGTCACCGTGCGACTAATAAGATAGCCGCCCCAAACAAATTCTAGTATTTCAAGGAGTATGTGTTGGTTGTTCTAAAAAAGCACAGACACAAACACATATGTATGTGAGGGCAATGCAATAACTGCTATTTGCAAGATTTTCTTCGTTATTTTGCCATATAATGATCATGGCAAAGAAAATAGTTTCATGTGAAAATCTTCCCCAAATATTTGTAGGGATAAAGCGATAGACAATCTTCAATTGAGAACGAGAGGAAGCGGCAGAAAAAATCGGAGAAAGGACATCAAATTAACATTTATGCAGAGACAAGGTAAATAGTTAGCTTTTGCTCAACTCGTTAATGAACAGTATTCGTTTTCATATTGGAATCTTTCAGTTAGTTTGAAGTAGGCTGATCACATTTTGGGGCAAATATTTAGTGATGGAGATGGAAGGTGTAGATCTTTATTAGCATCGGATATATCGCCCTGTGATTTGACAAAGTGTAGACTATCAGTGAAGTTACAACTCTTGATTCCATGATAGTGAAAAATAACCATTACCCAATTTGAAACAAGTGGCGCCATTTAATTTCCAGACTCAACTTTGAAACGCTCTCAAATTTTTGACTTGGACTCAGCTAAAATACTTGAAACGACTGAAATATACTTTGAATACCGAAAGTCAACCCAATTTTTGTCATAATCTAGAGTATATTTTAATCAAATCTCATCTTATCTATTTAAAATTTATCAATTACGCATTGTGACACACATATGCGTCAAAAACAGAACACTTGACGTGACAACTAACCGCAAACAAGTATGTATCTCAATAGCAATGATGCGTTTCCGCTCAAAGTGCATTATCAGCCTCTATCAATTGGGAACGTTGACGTGACGCAAACGCTACGTCATTACTTAGTACTACAGTCTCCCCATTTAGGGACAACACCATGCACAATCTACACGACATCAGCGTATCTAAACTAGAAATCACACCTAAAACTAAATCACTCCTCCTCCCAAACATACTTCGACTCTTGTTACATACAATTAGCATTATTAACACTTCTCAATCCCTTATTGCATAAGTGATATTTTTTTTTTCAGAAACGAATGCCAACGGCCATATACTACACGCCGTGAACTAACTTTGCCAATTACTATATTGGTGTGATAGTACGAAACCCATATTAATTGAAATGATTGTGTTGAAAAGAGATAGAGAAAACATATAAGCATTCAAAAAAGATCAATTATTCAACAAAACAAAATTACATTTCAACCGAGTACGAGAGTACTGTGTATACAAAGTTGTTATTCGATCTGTCTTTTTACACACACAGTGAGTACAGTACGTTCGACAAGATAACATTTTCTTTTCGGATATATGAATTTCTTCTGCTCACTCTTTTTCCATCAACAAATGTAAATTTCCAAATCAATGGAAAGCTTTCGGAGTAACTTTGCCTACTCAATTTTATTTTATATGCAAGTACACTGTTTTGTGATTGTGATCACAACGTGACGGACGATATACATGCATGCATGTGTAATCATATTGTATGTAGGTACATGTTTACAGTACACACTTGTTTCGTGTTCAACGAATAAGCTTGAATTTTTCTATAAAAAAAAATTAAGTTATCATTTCTCCTTCATCGCTGTATTATGCACCATTGAGAATGTGTTTTGTTACAATCTCGATGGATATAACTTTTTCGCACATGTGCACAAACATATATGAATAGGTTAGTGCGATTTTCTTGTTTGCAATCTCAACATTGTACACGTCGTCATCGGCGTCATCGTCTCAGTACTTTTCACTTTTTCCCTTAAATTTATTTACACATATCTCTGCTTTGAATATGATGGGTTTGAGACGTTATTTTTCGTATAAAATTGATGATATATGAATATAATGATTTCTTTAAAGCAGGGAAGCATTAAAACGTTCCATTTCAAGACTGTTACTACACATTTCAATTTAAACCACTACTGGTTTTCGTATTCAACGCCAATTCTTAGGAATATTTTCTGAGAATAATCCAAGACCTAAAATAAAAAGAACATTTAAGTATAGTTTTAAAAAAAGTTTAGTCATAATTTAAGCTAACTTTTGCAATCATTGCTTCTAAAATTACTCATCAAGTTCGTCACTTTGATAATGTTGAGCAATTCAGAATTGACTCCTACATTTCAGTGGATTTTTGGAAGTTTAGCTTCCTTTACGGAGGTTCTAACGAAAAGTGAGCGAGAGGAGTGAGCCCAGAAAAAATGTACCGAACACGAAAAAGCGAACGGAAGTTTGTTTTAAAATTCAATGTGAGCACAATGCATAGCAATGAAGTGCAAATATAAGAGTAGAGCGGATGGTTCAGTGAACAGAGCGCCCGACTCTTGTTCTCGAGGTAGAAGGTTCAAATCCACGCTCGCTGTTTTTTTTTACTTTAAGTTACTTTGTGCGAATAAAAGCAATAAATTTTTTTCACATTTTGTCATATTATATGCATCCTAGATTTTTGACATTAATTCCTGAATTTCCCCTGCATTTATCTATATACAACTTTTCAACCTTTACATAATCATTTGCAAAACGTAGCTAAACTTCCCACCGGACGCTCCCAGAGTGCCTTACTGTTTTTTTTTTAAATTTCCAATCATTCCTCTTTAATTTTGGATAGATAAAACCTTGAATTTTCCAAGGATAACAGTTGATAAATATGCATGACGTTCAACCCTTTTCTCAATGATTCAAACGCACCGAAAAATTTTACGTTCAAATTCGTTATTTAGCCTCTCGACAATCTGATCAAATAGTGTGACAATATCTTGAAACAATGAGGCTATTTAATAAGCCTATTGTTGTACAAACTGTACAAAAGTATCAATATCTAGCCATCCATCATCTAAATTAGCTTTCATATATATCAAATGATAATTTTTACACCTGAATTAATTCAGTATGCGTAAAATGGACTTAAAAAATATATCCATCATTATTCATATGAACACGACCGACATACACGAGGCCAGCAGCTACAAACAGATATTACATTGTGTGCATTAATTAATCCAATAGTTGTCATTTTGTTTTGTATTTTGTTGAATACATATATTCAAACACAATGTTATATGTAGGCACAGACGCAAATCATCCAAACAAATACGATTTAAAACAGCAATATCAATGAGATATCACTCTCTATAAATATATTATAAAATAGCGAAACGTACGTTAACATATACCGCAGATAGGCTGACTAGCAGCTTTTCTAGACTAGCGTGAAAAGCCGTGTGAGCAAGTCATGTTACTCTACACTCTACTCAACGGACGAGCAGCCACAAACACACTACAAACCACGTGAAATCAAAGACGCAGTTGTTAAAATAGCGCATTTTCTCTATTCAAAAATAATAACAACAACTACAATAACGATGGCGATAGGACAGACAAACAAACAAAACTACAAGACAAACGACAATGTTGGAACGGAAAATAAAACAACTAATAACAACTAAAATACGATGAGACTTCAAAAAACGAGAAAGAATAAATATAAATGTCTTCGCGGAAAACTAGAAAATTTCGTGGGATGGAAAGTAACGAAAATACTCTCTTCAATAGTATCTTGTATCTTTCTTCAAGCTGTGATGAAAGAATGTACACGCATAGATATAAGTTCTAATATCTTTCGTTTGACACCGTCGAATGGAGGAGCAACATGTTCGCGAGCTGTGGCCAACGGGAAGAACGCATAAGCGTTGAAAGCAGGAACATTTTTTTAAATATGTACGACTGTAGCCGCTAGTATATTTCTTTCAGTTGATAAATCAGTGTTAAATGCGATAAGATATCCACTTATCGATCACACTTCAGCCAGAATACCAGGCGGCATGTCTCAATTATCTTTAGATACAATCACAAAGCACATGGTTGCAATTTATCACAAAACAATGCAATGCATTGCACATTGACCTACCGGATATGGAATGCATCGCACGCGACATTGAACAACACACAAACAGATTTCAAAATTGTCTTTTATGAATATTTACACATTCATCATTCGTAGATAAAGGAACGAATTGCAATCGCAATCAAAACAATTCCATCATATCAACCCAATTCAATGGGATAATTGCGTTTTTCCTGTTCCAAGCGGATTCCGATTCGTTACGTGTACTTCCACGATTCTTAATGCATTCTAGCACTAGTCAGTTTATTGTTAATTATATCTAGTATCTAACAAAACGAAAACGACTCACTATTGCATGTAGGCAAGCTTGGTCAATCACACTTCCTTGCGACTCTGAATTAGAAAAATAATATCTAAAAACCGCACAATTCTCACATTATCTAGAGTCAAAGGAGCATACTACACAGCACATTCATTTTTTCTTCTTCTAACCTTAGATATGTATACGCACTTGTATGCTCTTTCCGCACCACTTACACGCTAGACACAATCCTTTCGTATCTTATAGATAGAATTTTACAGCGTATCAAATATGCGATTACGTCGACTCGATCAATTGACTCGATCGCGAATAAATCCATTAAAATACACTGAAATAAATAATCAGCCAATACAACACGATTGTGATGTTGGAGGGATTTAATTTTTTCGCACAAATCCCGCGTGTGGTAAGCAATAAACAGACAAACAAACAAGCTAACAAACAACGAGCACACGCGGTTCTACGGATGGGTCGCTACTTTTTCTTAACACATTTTTTTAGTGATAATGATACGAAAATATTTAAATATTTTGCGTGTCTTTCAAGCAATGGCTCCGTGAGACTTGTGAGGAGACGCTAGAAATTCAACGTGAGTGTAGATTTTTCTTCAAGTGAGTGAGTGTTGATATAAATGTTTGATATTTGTATTATTATAAACTGTTGCAGTGTCGTCCAGTCGGAGAGGCAGGCGTGCATAATTTCTGATACTGGTATTTTTTTATAGATTTTTAGGGATCTAATTTTTGGATGACTAGCATATTTTTGCCAGACTATGACTGTGTGAAAAGTTTTTCACTATATCAACCACAGATCGATTGGCATGAAGTTTGGTTTAGCCACGCTCGTCGACGACTAGCGATGTTTATGCAATTTCGGAAATTTGTTAATAGCGGCGGGCGTTGCAAGAAATAAGAAAACCCATCAATCGAACCTGCTAACTATCAAGCTAATTGATGCATATTTGCCAATTGTGCGGCTCACGATAGGAATCTCAAGAAATTCTGAGTTCATCTAGCCACATTTCAATGTTCTGAAACAATTTGTTCGCCAAATTCAAAAGATTTAGCTCCACGTTAAGCTTAAACCAAACACTCTGGACCCGACAATCGAGCGCACATACTATACTATTTAAGCAACGCAACTATACCAAACAAGCCACATACAGCTCGTTCACATATCATCGTTGTATTTATTGTAGCACGACATTTTGTTTCGTGATTAAGTGGATTGTTGGAAGCTGCTGTTGTTGCTCTTGTTGTTACTCTGATTACTGCTGGAACCCATCTTCTGATACAATCGCTGCTACACTACATCGTACGAATAAAGATGATATTCATACAAGTCGCTTGGTATGTGCTTTCTTCACAGTTTGTTGTCAACCAAGAGAGATAAGACGCATTCAAAAGGAGAGCTAGAGAATGTGTGTCGTTGATGAGAATTTAAAAACAGCTAGAATACGTCGTTTAGTATAGCAAACTTCTGGCAACAACCAGTCATTTGTGGCGTCTTAACAATTTAGAACAGACATTCTTTCGTGAATTGGTCGTGCAAGCGAGAAACGAGACCAACTTGGATGGGAATAGACAGACAACCAGAAAAGTTTTAAAGCAAATAAATAAACAAATCCCAAGGCACAATTCAATCTACAACAGCACAAACAACGCTTAAACATCCCAAAAATAGATTCTGAAGAAAATAAAAGTTACAGATATTTTGTCGCTGGTCGCAGATTTTCTATTTCATCCCATCTTGCTGATTTCCTCACATTATGTTTTTATTGCGAAAGCTATAATACCTGCAGCCGCACAAAAGTCATGTGAGCGACTCTACAGTGTAGTATCTGAGCAATTTTTCACACATCGAAACCAATGATGATAAGAGGCGTTGAGAAGGCGATGATTGTGCGCTACTAGCAAGTTGACAATGTGGATTCATTATGCATTCAAACCGTGGTAAGTGAGAGTGAAAAGTGAGGAGCTGCTAGCTGGGCGGATAAAGATACATGCGTGATAAGGTGCCAATGGCTCCGCTGTCGTTGCCATCTTGTGGATGCATATTGTCTGCACAGTTTCAACACGAGTGGCAAGAAGAAGGTGGCATATGTGCATAGTTCATCACGATCATAATTTTCTTTTTAGATCCTTATTACTTTCAATTTGCAATTCATGCTTCACTGGATGAATGCAACTCCACGCGGAATAGGTTGCATCATTACAGGAGGACCAAACAACACCTCATTCATTTGAATAGAGATTAAAACTACTATCAACATTTCTGAACGTCAACACATCATATCGACATATCAGTAAAATTCAAGCAGCATTCCTTGAACCTTTTCAAACTTTTATCACCGTGATTATGCATTATTTGAAACGCCACAATAAGCTTATTAGATCTTTCGACTGTGTAAAGTACACCAATCAACTTCCTCATACGTTTTACGTGGAATGCGCGCTAGCGCACTCATGTGTAATCATCAAGTACAGTCATCAATGGTTGTACCTCGCAATACATGTGTAATATTCCTTCCATGCAGTACTAGCAGAGTGCTACACTTGAAAAAATATCCATGATTGGACTACACTTATCAAGAACGTTAAACTTCTTTAAAACGGAACGCGATAACGAAATGATAGGGAAAAATGTGTGTGCGTAATTGAATACGTTGAATTTCATATGAGAAAAGAGACAACCACATGCATACATGTGTATAACGCCGTTCAAATCAGTTTTATTGGGTTCGATGCGGACAAATACGCAAATGATTTATTTTCAGAACAAATCTAATTTTGGACTGTCTCTTGTTGCGGTAGTAATTATTTTGATTGGGATTTCGCGATGCATCCGTCACGAATAATATTAGAAAGCTGCAACAAAGTAACGTGAGCTATGTTTGATCAGAACATTTGCTTCTGGTTTTTTATCTTATATTTTTGCCGAAAGAATGAACCTTTTAATAATTTTTGTTTTTTTTTCACTGAGCATTGATACCCATGATAAAATAAGAATCAATAAAATCAGCTCAGCAAACAACAATTATTAGGTTTTTGACTCACTATGTTGACGAATCAAATTTGCATATTTTAGATCCTTGCATAAAACTTGAACAAAGCCCTACAGTAAATTTTGAAGAAGAAAATTAAAGTATCGACAAAATTATACATACATATGTATGTATATGTTAGCACCAAGCAATTTATTTTGAGAATTTAGCATTTTATGAATAGAACTTGGAAATTGTTCAATTACAGCTACATTCGAATGATTTATATGGCGAAAATATTCTTGAAATAAATATCTGGCCGTGCTTGCTTGAACATTAAACTCAAACAAGCACTTGTTCTCAAAAAGAAGCTAATTAACACAAAACAGCTTCCGTATATCACGAAAATTCTTCGGAAATTTTGAAATTCCTCTTCTATTCGAGCTTTCTTCAAACAATCACCATTTCGTTGCCAAAATCGAAATGTCGTCGAACTACTACATTGAGTGTAAATTAATTATCACACAGTGACGATCACATATTGGCGCAGTCGTATGTAGCAAACAGTTAAGACGCTATAATATATCATCTAACAGGGAACATTTTGATGAAATTATAATTTTTCCATCATTTACGTAATCAACGGATAGCGCGATAAGCTTTTAACCATTCCACCACATTTTCCACTAGCAGAAAAATCGCAAGTCGGTATAAACTCCAGTTGTAATTTTTTATCATAAGCGCCAATTTTTCGCTCCTCAATATGATATATAAATTTTTATCAACAATCACATGCTTACTTTGCAGATTAGAAGAAAACTCGTGCATGAAAAATGAATTCGTTCATGTGCTTTCTTTTTTTTGGATGAAAAACGAGAAAGCTTCCTAGCCAACAATTTGATGAGGAACTTTAAGTGCAAAGTTAACAGCATTACTATTGTCACCCTCATCATCACCTTTATTACCACCACACGACAGTAATATAGTCATTGTGTCGTCTTCAACCCCATGACCAACCGCAAAGCCGACGATGAAGGTAAACTTATCAACAATGCCATGACAACGGCTAACATTTTACTCGTGCATACCCACGAGAAGCATGCATACCTCGTTTCCGCATACCGTCCAGGAAGAACCCATCTCTTCCCAACCAAACCAGGGCGGTGCTATTCCCCCCCCCCCTCAATATATCTACTAGCGTCTTCTTTACCACCCAATATCGTCATCGTCCTGACAACAATGTGGTGTAGCATGTTTGCTATGCGTTGCATTGACACACATCACAAGGTTTACGCGACAAATGACGTCACAATTTGTTGTAAAAAATTTCCTAGTCACTCTCACTCTTTTTCATGACACTACCCCTTGAAACTTTGCAGACTTTCAAATGGATTTCTTGTGGGGTGCTATTTGTCTATGGGCTCTGTGTTGCTACCCTTCTCCTTGTTGGTCCACTTTGGCGGAAAAGCTTCATTTCGACGTTAGCAACAATAGACAAGAAGCAAGGAGAACTGGTCGGGAAATCCATCGCGAGAAGCAACAAATACTACGCCATCAGCAAGTATTTCATTTAAACAAATCCATATAAAGTGCTGGAGCCTGTGGCGACACAGCAAAAGCTCCAGTGCGAATGTTTGCGCGAGTAACAAGTGCCGGCAAACTTCAATACACACATTAACAACGTTTTCCCTATTTAGTAGATCTAAAATGGAGAGTCAACATTCCATTCCAACCTGGTAACTGAGTTCATGCGCGTGGAAAGCGGGGCTGTGTTAAATATGGGGAAGTAGAAAGACTTTTAACTTGAAAACTAATTAGTTCGTTCCGCAAATCATATTCGAATGTTAAACCAGTTTTAAAAAAATTTCATTCCGAAATTTTTTATTTAAATTAATTACGATAAATGAAAACTGATTATTTATTTAATGAAAATATATCCAAATTTATTTAATTTGAACGTATTCTGAAACCCCATGTTCAAACCAGACGGATACAATCTACGTGGACATTTGATTGGTTTGCCACTTAAAATCTCACATCAGCTCTGTTAAGAAGTTACAAGAATTTCAAATACGGAATTTTTTTTTTGATTTTTTTAGACCTAACGCCTTAACACGAGCCGCGAAACCTTGAGTTTTATCGTATTCGTACTGACGGGGCACTGTCTGATTGGCAGACACGCAGAAAGATTGGGTGTTCCTTCCAACGATTTCTGATGAAGTTGCAGATCGGAGGCGAGGAGGAAACAATCCAACACTTTCTGTGTGAATGCGCAGCACTATCCAGGAAACGCGTGCAAACCTTATGCTCACCTTTTCTGGACAGCCTCACGGAAGTAGCTGATTTAAACATTTCATTTTGCAATGATTGCAAACTTCTTTCAACCCCAAAACATTCCACACTCGATCCAAAGTTTACAGACAATCGCCCACATAATGTTCACTCTATATCCATCGAAAATTCTTGACTATCACAATACCATGACATCTACCAAACGTATCTTGCCAAAAATATTTCTAACATACTTCCTGAAACATGTTATCTGTCCACTTTTCATCTTTCACAAAATACACTTCGTGTTACACATTTTCCCACTGACCTTACTGCATCCCATCGCACCCCACCATAGCGTATCCAATTCGAACTCCGGCTCATACTCATACGTAACGTAAGTATCTGTCTAATAACATTCAACCAGAGAGACATCATCTCAGGAATATCTTGTATCTATTTTTAATCCATTTTCACGTATATGTCGTCCTTCTTGAAAATCACCATCCGTCCCGCACCACCATCATCATCATCAACATCGTGATGTTTCTCGTGGTTGGCATCGTGCTGATGCACATTTCGTTCTATATTGGTTTGTTCGGGAAGCACGTGAATGATTCTCGGAAAAGATTCGTCTTTATTTTAGACAATTGACGAAAAGTCGATTCCTTTTTTTCAATTCCTTCAGTAAAATTGTTACAGCACGTGGACTCAAATGCTATTCATTCGAGTCCATTCGGCACATACGTATGTATATAAATAATTCGTACGTAACATCTACAATCGCCGAACGACTTCAATACTGTTTTTATGGATGTAAAATATTTTTAGGTATCTATTTTTTTCTTTCTCTCTTTAGATTCCGATGCCTTTACTTACGTCAGGTATATGTTGTTAGCCAGCCAAAGTGTAGGACTATTTTTTCTGGATTCTATCTCCGGAAAAGCTACAATGAATGACGACCACTAGATGAGATTCCTCACTATTTTGGTCCCATTGAAAAAATCTGGATTAGGTTGTCGTCGTAATCGAAACAATGGACATGGATAAGACAATAGGGTTTTCATATATAATAAGAAGCATGTACCGAAAATAATATTAGCCTTGTTCTGTTGTCACCCACCCAAGTCATCTAATGTTTTGCGTAGGCTCGTTTGTGATGATATAAATAGTTGATTTGTTCCAGGTAATCCCATTCATCATTTCCGTTCTTTTTTCGGTTGGAAGCTTTGCACGATGGCATTTCATATGCTTGGGCTTCCAGTCTAATCAACTTGTATTATTTTGGCCCCTTTGCACTCATTTTCACCCTGACAATAAATACAGTACCTCACAGATAAAGTCGGTAAAATGTGTTGAGCACATTTGAGGACCGATATCTCAGAAAATAAAACAGTTACCCAAAATCTTTTTTTTACAAAATCGTACTTTATTATATATACTATTATAATCAATAATAAAAGCAAAAAGTCGTCAGCCATAAAAAACAGTTATTGAAATTTACCTTGAAATTGACAATTTTTGCCCTCACACTTAAAGTCGGAACAAAATGAAAAAGGCATAAAATTCAATTTAACGAAAGAAGTTAATATTTCGTTGGTAATCCGTGTTGTTCAATCGTATTTTTCAAACGACTAGGGATTGAGTTTACCAACTTTCGACAAAATTCCGGATCAATTTTATCCCATTCTTCTTGCAGGGTTTGTTTCATTGCTTTGATGTTGGAAAAAGTCCTTGCCGCTACTTTCACTTTTAATCTCGCCCACAAATGTTCAATAACATTGAGGTCTGGAGATTGGGCTGGTGTTTTAATCACTTTTGGACAGTTATACAGGAGCCTCTCTTTGACTATAAGCGCGAAATGTTTCCGATCATTGTCCTGATAAAAGTGGAATCGGTCCAAAATACCCAATTTCTCAGCGCTTTGCCTCACATTCTTCTTCAGTATGCCCAGATACATTGTTTTGTCCATGATTCCATCTATAAAGTGAAGTGTTCCCACACTGGAAGCCGACATACAACCCCAGACCGTTATTGATCCGCCGCCATGCTTCACGGTTGGCTTTAAATTTTTTTGCTTAAGTTGGGTGTTGGGTTTCCGCCACACAAATCGCTGTCTATCGGAGCCAAACAAATTAAATTTGCTCTCATCAGTAAAAAGGACATGAGGGTATATGAAATTATTGTGATTACAGCTTATTTTAAAAATAAATTATCAATATTACCTTATCCCAGAATGACGCATCCATCTTTATATATTGTTTGGCAAACTTGAGTCTTTCCTTTTGGTTCTTTTTTGATACCAGCGGCTTTTTAATTGCAACTCTACCATTCAATCCGTTATTCCGCAATAATCTTCTCACGGTTTCAGAGCGAACAGAAACACCGTTTTGTTTTTTTAGCAAACATACGAGCTTTGTAGCCGACAAATGCGAATCTTTCTTGATTTCTCTCAATAGAAATGTTTCGTCAAAACCGCTTAATTTTTTGTCGGATCGTTGTTTTCTGGTTTTATTTTCAATTTGCCCTCTTGTTTTATAACGACTGATGACATCCCACACTGTCGAATAACTTTTTTTCACAATTTTCACGATATCACTCGCTGTTTTTCCTTCACAAAAAAGGTCAATTATAATTTTTCTTTCACAAATTGTGGTTTGCTTTACTTTTCGCATTTTATGTCTTTTCACAGAAGAAATCGAACTAAGAATGATAAATAAATTCATTTGACAGTTTCGGAACGAAAACAAACGGTTCTTTGTAAGAGCCGCTCAACTGTTCCGACTTTAAGTGTGAGGGCAAAAATTGTCATTTTCAAGGGAAATTTCAATAACTTTTTTTTATGGCTGAAGAATTTTTACTTTTATTATTGATTATAATAGTATAGATAATAAAGAACAATTTTGTAAAAAAAGAATTTGTGTAACTGTTTTATTTCCTGAGATATCGGTCCTCAAATGTGCTCAACACATTTTACCGACTTTATCTGTGAGGTACTGTACATGTGATATCTGAAAGGATATTGAAAGATTAAAAGCAGTAATATTTTATTCGAGTACATCACATGCTTGCTTAGCACAGTGTCGTCAATAGGCTTGGTTTAAATTGGTATCGACGTCTTAAGGTGATGTCTCCAGCTTGTAGGATTTTAATAGTCCGCTTCACTTGGAATATCTACCGCAACGCAATAGTTATCTCACATATAACAATCTTGTATATCAACTTATCAACAATTTCGCTATCCAAACAACCTTCGATTTCAATAATATTCAATGCTCTGATTTACACACAGTCGATAAATTGAAACTGATTGCTATCGCCTCCGCGAATAATCTGAGCTCGTGTACTCTAATCTTTTGATACAAACACAGCCCGGAGGCTATTGTTTATTGAAAACAAACACCTTAAAAAATAATATTCAACCTTTAAACAGAGTACGAAAATATATATACACCATCGCTTTCGTGTCGGGTCTCCGATTGCATAACAGCAATCTCTACGGGCAGCAAGCAAGCAGATCGTCGTCGCCCCCAATCATTGTTTCGCGGCCGAAGAACATTCCATCTTCGACGGATACAAGATATATCATTTCTTTTTCACATTTCTCTTCTATTATTTTTTCTTACTTCTCATGCTAGATACTCCACCACTGTCGCAGTTCTGTGTTTGCTTGTTCATATTCCTCCACTGGCCGCCATCAACCAAGTGACGACTCCATTACTATATATTCATATATATATATTTATATCATAGCCTTACTAACCTACTGACTCTTGGAACATCCGCCTTAGACGAAGTTAGACTCCGTTTCGCGGTGCTATTCATTCATATGTTGGCCCGAAGCTTGTTTAGTAGCTTTCTGGCCCCCAACCCATGCGGCAACTATGACGATGTTGATTGTGGATACTAACCAACCACCACCACCTTTGGTTATTGCCGGAGCACATTTCATTTTCAGCTTGGTTTCACTCAAAACGGTGGAAAAGTTTAGACCCAACACATCACCACTAGCTACAGCCCAACCAATGTGGACAAAACAGTCACAACAAACCTGACGACGATTGTTTGTTTCATTAGTGCGCATACTAGCTAGCTAGCATGACAGTAGCGCATGTAGTAATCTAGACCAGCTACGGCTGGCTCTTGGGGTTCCAATGTGACAAGGCAGGCGGGCGTGCTAGCGATGGGAAGAAAGCTTTCTAAATTCGCTAAAAGGTGTGCGAGTTTCAAGGTGCCAGAAGGGGAATACTAGTGCGCGCTCGTAGTGTTTCAGTGTGTATGATGTTTGATGTTAGTTTCAAGCTTTTTGATTTTAAACAAGTGGGATACACTTGAGGGTTGTAGCCGAAGGCCATTTCAAATTGGCTTTACTGATCGTTCCACAAGGATGATCGTGAAATGAAGCTCTTCTGAAAGGCAACATTTCGGTTTCGCTTCCAATTCTACAGAAAATCAACCACGACACTTCATCAGTATTCCCAGCTTATTTTGACTAATCGACGTGACCACTATTTAAATTTCACTTCAACCCTGCTGAGCGGTCGGACAGTTATTCTTCACTTGCTCTTTGTTAGATATGTATGTATATAACTTATATTGACAAAGAGAATAACGTCGAAAAAGACGTAGTATAAAAAATTCAACTAATCCTTATGAATCCCTTTGATGTTATCCATCATCCTTTATCAGGTCGAGCTTTTAACTAATTTACATTTCACGACTTCAAACCAGCTCACCCATTTCTGACTAGAAGACAAAAAAAAATCTAATTATATTTTTCCCCGTCTTCATTTTAATTCATTTTCTTGGAAAAGGATCAACAATTTGATGGAATTCCTCCAAATTTGTTTTCCATAGACAAACATAAGAAAGTCATAGTAAGATAAAGTTAGAAGTGTCTAAGGCCACGACGCAAATATATATGCATAGTATGTATAGCTTGGTAGGAAAACGATTTTCCTGAAAATTTGTGAACTCTATAAATAGCATAGGATGTGTCACGTTTTGAAGAGCATGTAACAAACAATAATTGGTTGGAGGTTGGAGTTGCAATGAAATTGTATGCAGATTTATTTTAAAGATGTCGAGTAACGATGATTGATGGGGTGAATGGCTTATCATAGAGTTTTAAAGGCGACTATTAGTGCAGTGGCGGCAATAATAAGGTGTAATTTACTGAACGGAACTGAAGTGATAATTGTTGGAAACGAATTAAGAAATTGACAACAGGATGTCGAAGAAAATCAGACTACGAGAAACTAAAGGAGAAATGGGTAACCGTTTTACAAATAGAAAGTTTGGAGTTTTATGCGAGCAACAAGGACAAAATAATTATAATCATAATATTTTTGGTTCTAGGACGACGCAAGCATTACATAAATATGCCTGACGAACGAAGAATTTCAGCAGCCATCCTGACTGTGGTCCAACAAGTGCTGTTTTCTATTTCAGACTTAGATTTGATTTAAATAAGAGCGAGATTTTACATCTCCTTGATTAAAGTTTTTCCCGGCACTATGAGCAAAATGCTATTTTATCTAGGCCTAAATTGATTTCTAGCTTGAGAGCATACCAATCGAGGTCACACAGCTCTAAACACACCAATAGCTTTACAAACATTTCTTATCAAATCGCTAATCGACCACAAGCCCTTGAATACATTGTAAATATTTATAGTTGCAATTATGTTTTATATGAAATACTATTATACAATTTGTAGCCTATATAATCAGTGGTCAATATCACAGTTTTTGCGTTATACAACTTATCATCGACCGAATCAATCCATTATTAGACGACATATCAAACAAGTCCAATACGCACAACATTGAATTCTGTTACTAACAAATTTTCATCGTTTCGCTAACCATTTGCGAATAGTCATGGAAAAAGTTAATGCTATTGAATACATTTTTTTTTACTTCGCAGATTATACCACTGCGTATTCAATACATATATTCAAGTGTATTTTGAAGGTCGTGGATTTTTATATAATATTGTCTCGGTATCATTTGTAGACTCTTTCCATCAGTATTAGATTTCACTATCGTTATCAGCAGCACATATGTAGGTACAGTCGCCAGACAAGTGATGTCTAAAAATTCACATTTCTATACGTTTTGCGTTGAATTTTTCTGCACACACATGTGCCTTTTATTTTTATTTATTTTTTTGGCATCAAAACGTGCGTAAGCTTAGCACACACCTCGTGGAATATGACTATTTGATTGAGTGTTAAATCGTGAGCGACACGCAGGAGCGTGGAAAATTTCTACATTGGTTTCAGTTTCAACCCTCAAAAAGAAAATACTGTTTCGCAATTGTTGGTGAAAAATTTCCAATTCATCTTTGTTTTATTTCTTTCGTTCTGAATGGGAATGCCGGGTTAGATGCTCAAATGAAGAAGTCACGATACATATGCTAGCTTATCCAAATTAGCGATATTCCATTAAGACCGACTGTTAAGGGGTCGCAATGAAGGTAACCAAATGAGAATTACCTTCAAGGAAATTTTTTTTGGGGTCTCTTCAACATGTATTTACAGTTTTTCTGGTTTGCGGTCGACTGGGATCCACGTGATTCCAAATTTTTGGAGACGGTCACGTTGGCAGGTAGTAAGCGAATATAGATAGATCGGTGGATCTCACCTTGGGGTTAATTAATTGATTCTCAGCTAGTTGTTTTTTTGGTGGTTAGCTTGTTTGTTGATATTGTTTATATGTAATTAATAAACTTTTTTTTCAAAAGTGGGTCAGTGAAGAAGTGTTAAAATGATTTATAAGGTGTGGAAGGAAGGTTTTGTCCGGCGGTCAATAAATCAATTTCATTCAATTCGGCTGTAGAGGACATAAAATTTAGATTGATTTTTTTTAAATAAATGTGAAATACAACATTCTAACAAACATTCTCCTGCTTTTTATGGATATCGAATAATGTAAAATATTATTGAACGGGGTAGACAAATATATTGATATATGCACTTATTAATTACTTACACGTTAAGTTCCATCCCCATTTGAGGTAACCATATCGTCACAACCCCTTGTAAGTATAGGCTTCTAATTAAATGATAAGGTTACTTCTGGTCCGTTCGTGTACTTGAGTTAAATTTACACGACAAAATTAATTGGGGACACTCCAGTGTGAGTTTCGTGTATCAAAACTATAAGAGTTAGTTCGGAAGGTTAATTGTTACAATTTGTCGTAATTATATACCTGATTTGTTACATAAATCGAAGAACCTTCCAGCAGAATCCAAGTATCTCTTTTGGCTGTGCACGGATGCGCTCAAGCCTGCACTGCTTCGAAGGTAATTTCATTAAAATTTAGTCCAAAAGCACGACGCACTAGCGAAGAATAGTGCAGAAATGGACATTCATTTTGGCTGGTGGACGCCAGCCAATGTTCAACTTTATCCGTTTCACAGTATTTAGGCACATGAGTCTTGGAACCTTTTGGGCAGTTAGATCATGCGATCCTGAGACAAATGAGTACTTGGTTTATATGAAACATGTGTCCAAAGTGTTGTTATTTTGATTGTGCCGGTGGATCAGGAGATCATTATGTAAGGATTTCGGTCAAATGACTTGGATACTCGGGTTAGAATGTGATATCAGGACAGCCAATAGGAATAATTCAGAGAGTTTAAATGATGCAATACAACACACGCAATCAGTTAACTTCATTTCTATTGCACCTGCTTCTGAACTGCCCACAAGACAGCTGCGTATTTGTTTCGCTGCTCTATGGAACAGAAACAACTAGATAATCATTTTACGGCCGCAGAGACCTAGACGCATTTCATGGTCCAGCCAGACAACTCACGCCAACAGCTTGATCTCGACTGCGCGTCGTTAGCCTACTTTGGGATTTTACCTTTCATCAAGGCAACGCATGGCTGAAATTCCTAAAACACAGCTCCACCTAACCAGGCTGCGTGAATGGAGAGGCAGTTTCCTGCGCCGATCCAAACTGACTGTCTCGACGGTCGGTTCAGCGTTCCGTGTTCGTGAGAGGGCCTCCTCAGCTAGCTGGGCTAACTCAGCTACGTCAACAATTCCACTTTTGGAAGCCGATGGTTATCGAATTGCAAATGAATTTGCAATGACTCAATCGCAGAACAATTGGACACCCCAGACTTGACTTGCATTGATCATCACACCCACTTGATCCGTTTCTGGCTTCCTCACAGCTAATGACCCCTTGTGGAACACCACTTGGGGAGGCAGCACGCGGTGACACAGATTGGAGCCGCTCGAATATCACCTAGCCAGGCTGCCTGCGCCCATGGCTGGCTATGCATTGCTTGGTGCGGACGCAACAAACAAGTCATTGGTTTCAGAGCAAACCAGAAATTAATTATCGACGTGGACACCTGAAACCCAACGCCACCGCCGCCGTTGGAAGCAAGCAAGATCCGCCGCGCTACGCATCGCTCCCCAATCCCGCGGCAGCCGGATAAGTGAGCTCGACAACGTTGCTTGTCTGTCGTTGTTGGCTGCGACGGCGCTGGGACGCTAGCGCTCCATCTTCGCCGATTTCATGACTGGTTGGTTACCATTGAAATTGCGCCGATTCAAGACGCATGACTAAATCGAGCTGGGCTTTCGCGTTCTCTGCTATCTTTAGCTCGCACTTTAGCAGCGGCAGGTAATTTACCCGTGCAATGTGGCGAGAGAAAATTGCTGACCCGGTCGGACTTGTGCGAATTCTCAGAGGCGCACGAAGTGGAGCTGCTGATCGCGACGGCCTGGAGGACGGCAATCTCCAGAACGGCCGTTGAACGCAGGAGGGGACCCGTCCGCCAGAGGAGTCCCGGGCGCGACGGGCGTGCTCGAGACACGAGCCGACTTGCTGGAGCTGGCGCTGAAACTGTTACTGCGACTGCCCCTCCGAGACTGCTGTGCTCGTTCGTCGGGTACTCGAAGGCAACAGCACGGAAGCCTCCGTCGTACACGTTGTGGCTTTTGAGGTTAAATTTCGCTTCAGCCAAACAACGCAGAACATCAGCTCGTTGTCGCGGCATCCTCCCGTTCGGAGCACCCGCAGGCGCTGCTGATTCACGCACGCCAAGCGAAACAAACAAAATCGCAAACACGTTCTGTAAATCACGAGTACGAGCGACCAGCTCGGCGGGGTGTCGGGTCGGGGTGTCGGGTCGGGGTGTCGGGTCGGGGCGACAATCATGATGACGATCTTTTTCGGGAGCGACCCCATGTTAAGAAATCGCCACCGAAACGGCCTGTGCCGTCCAGGAGCCTGCCGTGTGCGAGCGCTCCAAGCCCAGCATTTTCACCTGAAATCTGAAATTCAGAGTCGTTAATTCGTTTCTGGCTAACTGGCAAAATGGGTCACAAGTTGCGAAAGTCTTCTAGCGGCGGAATGTGAGATCTCCTCCCCCCTTCAGTCGCTCGCGGACAACGTGCTTCTTCTGGAGCGTGCAGCATGGACTTTCTTTGGCTGCTGCTTCGGCCTAACCGTATTTTGCGTCTCCAAGCGAATTCCTGGCCACAGGGCGCTCCAACTGCCACTGTCCCGTCCAATAGGCACGTTTGCGCAAGGACTCGGGCTAACTGCTCGCGGGGCACGGCCCATGAAATTCAGACGGGCTTCCCGGGAAGCCCACGCTTTCGGCCCCCAACAAAAACTCGACGCTCGCCACAGACCCCAGACGGAAAACTTGGGAGCACATTTTCCCGGATTGGTGATGACACAACGGGGTTTTACTTGCGGCCCCCCTCGCGACACGCAAACCACTTCAAACATTTTAACCACACCACATCACACCGAATACGGAGATTTTCGCCAAGCAGAATTTTCCACTTGCCAAGCAATTTATATTGCGTGGCATGAAACCATCAGCCCCAAGAATTCAAGCAACAAAACTACCACTTACTTGTCGTCGCCTCGGCGTAACCACAATTTTAATTACGGATACAAGAATCCTTCAAAAATGTCCAATTTTCACAGTGGCTTCGACTGGATTTCCGTGTTAAATCTTCAAATGAAAAAACGCCACACCACACCGCGTCGCGTCGCATGTACACAAAAATTCACATTTCAGTTTGCTTCACACAACACAACACATTTTTGTTGAAATAAACATATGATGCGGTTGCGACGACGAGCTAACGAAATTTGTTGTTTATGGCGTTGCCACACGTGCATACGATGCTGTGTGTGGAGTGCGTGCGCGAGTGTGGGTGCGGTGCTGATTGGAAATGAAATTTCCCATTATATTATATATGAACAAGTAGCTAGTTATGGCGGCAATTCGACTTGATATTTAATAATAAAAATGCATTTTCAGGCTAGGCCCTGTTATTGGGTGTGCGCGGATAATTCAACTATCATTTAATATACACGCCTTACCATAATTATTCGAACTGGCTATTGCAAAAATAATGCGTTACAAAAGTAAAACGTCGATGGATTCGACTTTGTGTATTACTCGCGTTGTTTGCATTAGTTGATTTCATTGAAATCTTTTGTTTTAATGCTTTGCTAAATTTAACAATGAAACATTTAACAAAAACATGAATAACGTATAAATCGTATACAGCCAACAGCTCAGCGATCGATGACTTGATTTATTTATAAACCGTCATGGCTCTGTGCAAAATATTCAAACGCCTGGGGAATCGTGTATTTTGCAAAATGTTTTGCGAATATAAAACAAAGAATGATTTATTTTTGATCGTTAAAGTCACGTGTCATCGTGTTTTGTCAACGCTTGATTGTGTTCTGTTAATTATATTTACTACGGGATTGAAATTTAATTAGAACCATATCATCCTTGAAAAACTATGCGAGAATAAATCTCAAAAAATAATAGTTTTTCGTAAACAAATCAACTGAATTTTTTTTTATTAAAAAATAATAAGAACTTATGAAAGATCCTGAGGATACATATGATTATAGAGTTCGATTTACTATGAAAAACTATGAAACTTTGTTCCATCTAAACTTCTAAAAAACTAACGCACAATTACCATTTATGAGTTAAGAGGCAAGAATATGTTTTATATAAAAGTTAATCTATCACTTGTTACTTTAAAGTTTGTTAACTTAAGTTTAAAAATGAATTTAAATATGAATTCCTGGCAGAATTGAAAGTTTTGCCGTGTCTGTTAATAGGTTCGTTATTAGCGTAGGATAAACTTATCACTTCACATTTCTTAATATTAAAATGTTTAATGTATTATCATTGCACCATTGTTCTAAGTATTTAAGCTTGTTTAGATTAGAAGAAAGATGCATTCGATTTTGGTTTGATTGTGTGGTATATTTTAAGGTCGATGAGTAAGATGAGATATGTTACGTTAAATTTTAAATAGATCATATATGAAAATATTGATAATTTTTGTACTCTAGAAGAGACGATTATTTCAGTTTGAGGCTATATATTTTGAAACCAAATTCGCGACATCGTTTTCTTTCGAAGAAGCCAGCAAAAACCACTTCCTGTGAAAAATTGCCATAATGGTGAAAATTTTGTAATAGAAGGTATGTGAGAAAGCCAGAATGGCATATAAAATAATCTTGACATGAAACTACGTTTTCGTGGCGATATGCAACTATAAAACACATTGTATTATACAACCAACCCTGGAAAGCTCAATTTAAAGTATGTAAAAAAAACAATAAAGTCACAAGGAAACAAAGAGGTCAAACGGAATATTCATTTTGTAACTGTTTTATTTTTTCTGGTAAAAAATATGCTCACTTATCGTGGATCTAGTTGAGTTTCGTCCAGTAAAAGCTAAAACTAAAGCTAAAAAAAATGCATTTACTTTCCAATGAATTTTTGCAGATATCAATCACAGGGCAGTACTTTGCCGTGGAGGCTTTCACCGGATCAATTCAGGTAACAAATTTAATTTAAGCATAGAAAAATGATGTGGTTCTAATTGATTTTTGTTTTTGGTCCATATCAGAATAAATATCATTTAGATTTTATCAATTGTAATCACATTGACAAGATTCATCTCCTGAATTTAGATTTTCTAAAAGAATTCAATGTATGACGGAGCTTCGCAAAAAAGAACTGAAACAAAAAGAAAATGGGTCGATCCAAACAAAGAGATTCTTTCTCGATGTCAGCTCGACTAGTTCAGATTATTAATGTTAACTAATTAATTATTAATTCAATAAGAAATTCATTGGATTCCATTTCAAATAAGGGGAACTTAAAGGGAAATTCTGTTCCACATGGTACTGCTGCAGCAGTTGTGCATTTCCACTACATTCGCAGCACGAACGAATTTTGCTGTATTCAGTTCCCGCTCTTTTGCTCTCCGCGCGAGAAGTGGTGTGTGTCACGAGCGACGATAATTGATGTAAATAAAAAATACGCGAAAGTCAAGTCATCGTGTTTAATTTTTGAGGTCAAGCCCTGGAACGTTGACATGACGACGATCCAAACAAATGATTGAAACGTACGAAATTGCGAAAGTGCGCAAAGCACTGGTGGAGGTGGATCTGTTTGCCTGCCAGACAGCGTGTGACGCGACAATGCCAACGCGATGACTACGCACTTGCAAATTGGCGAATTTGACGTTTCGAACTCACAGCCCCGCACAGTGCCAAAAATCAACAGGCCGCCAACATCAACAGCATCGGGCTGCACACTTCCCCGCCGTGGGCTGTAAACGCGACTCGCACGTGGTTCCGGCCTCGTTCCCCATTCCAAACAACAACTCCCCAACACATCGAATTATTCCCCAAGTATGTACACACTGTCACTAGGTTCGGTCGCCCCAAAACAGCTGTTCGTCCGCCCGACAATCAACAACTGTCAGATTGCATAACCTCATTTGTTTTTCGACTCGATTCTCGTAGGAAACAAAGCTGAGGCATTTTATTTTCGAATTTATATATGAAATAAACACATACGGTGTATCGTGATTGGAGAAGAAAAAGCAGTTGTTTCGAGACGAGTGAAAATTCCACACACGGCCAGGATGACATCGCGAATGTTTCGGAACTGTTGCAAATTGAACAGGACTTTGCTGAAATTGAATATTGCCGGCAAAAATGGTGTAATTTGGAATTGCGGCCTAAATAGAACGTCGACGACGTTTGGAGTCAATACACGCCGAACATTTTGCATGGTTGAAATCAACACAGAAGAGGTATGTATAATGTTTGGATAAATACAAGCGTTTTGACGATTTGGACAAGCATTTCATTCTACTTTGGGAGGTAGAATCCTCCAAAAAATACCGATCATCTCCTACCTGTCAGCATGTCTTATTTTTACTGAATATAAACCACATCAGTCTCACGATGTCCGCATCAAAACATTTTGTACATCACACATTCTTATATCACAGGACACATCGCCTATTCTAAACTTCCCATTTATTTCCAGACTCCCAAACTCACCGAGGAAAACTTCGCGGCACTACGCAAAGAAATCCAAAGTAACGGTTTCATAAATCATAAAATATTCGAGACACTAATCGCGGCAACTCCACGAAAGGACATCACCGATGAGAATGCTTTACTTTTGATAACATGTTGCGCTCACTTCCTGCCGTCCACCTCGTTCAGCGAAAAACTAGATTTGTTTCGCAAAACATGGGATCAACTGGCATCCGAAACGAAACTATCGCGCGATCACTACTTATCCGCGTTGGAAGTGTTTCGCACCAACAAATTCCCATTGGCTGACTACAAAGCGCTGTTGAAGGACATCAACTTCGAATTGGATGCGGAATTCTATGAAGGCTTGATTGGATTGGTGTGCGAACATGGCGATGTGGATGAAGCGACGAAACTTTTGGCAGAAATGAAGGAAAAGCAATTTCCGATCACCGAGAGTGTTTTCAATTCGTTGATTTTGGGGTATTCGCGCCAACAGGATCTGACTAGCAGCGAGAATGTGTTGAGCACAATGGTGGCGGCAAACTTGCAACCGAGCCATAAAACCTACACGGAATTGACGAAAGCCTACTTAGAAAACGGCGTGGCTGAACGCGCGACGCAGATTCTGGTCGAGCAAAAGGACATGCTCCAAATTGAAGATTTGGTGAGCATAATTAAAGCCTCTGCAGCCAAAGGTGAGCGGGAAGTTGTCAGTCAAGCTGTCTCAATGCTACCTGTTGATATGGTGAACGTGTTTGAAGTTCCCATGAAAGTCCGATCGATCTGCACTGAATTGGTTTTCAACGGCCAAGTAGATGCTGCAAGCCTGATCATCAACGCATTCCCGACGCCCAAATTTGTTGAAAATCAGGACGTCGACCGGTTCGGAGTGTCGTTGATAAACGATTGCATCAAAACTCGTCAGCCAACCGCTAAAACAATCAGCATATGCCAAGAACTGATGTCGTCCGGGAAGAACCCTCGAGCTTTGCACGTGGCTGCTTCGATATCACTGCGCTGGAACCCAGAAGATAGCCTGGAATATTTAAAAGCATTGGATGAAGTGGAAAAGCTTAGACCTCATTACTTCTGGCCGCTAATTCTCCATAATGCTAAGAGATCGGGTGAAGTTGGTATAATCAACACGCTGAAAGACATGACGCATTTAGGTGTTGAAGTTGATTACGACACCATGTCGTCGTACGTTTTCCCTAGGCTGTCAGTAACTTGTATGGATGTAAAGCGAGCTATAATCGCGTTGGAGGATGTTGGATTGAAATCTACACAGATTTTGTGTCCGCTCATCGCGTATCTGCTGCTGCAACAACGCCTGAAAGATATTGCATGGATTCTTGAACATTACCAATCGCGAATTGACACTGAAATGCTCATAAAACCTTTGGCGCGCGTAGCGCTCAATCTGCGTGCCTCTAAAAATCCCAGTCAACTCGCTCAAGTGGTGGCTCTTCTTCAAAACAAGTCTGCAAATCCAAAGGCCGATATTTCAGGTCAAATCCTCTTAGAAATTCTGGGCAACAAGAATCGGACACTGGTCGATTCGGAAGTGATCTCTAATCTTGTGAGAGAGTTCAAATTAGCTGGAGTGAAGATATCCTTGGAGGGGGCCGAAGTGTTGAGCTCGTTTTTAGGCAGCACATCCTCCGAAATGGTTAAAGTTAGGACTAACGAAACTCTAAAGGAAATGGTGAGCAAGGGGTTGAACATGAAGCCGACTGATAAGATCAGTACCCATCCACGCGATATGTCGCTGGAGGACTTGGAGTGCCATCTAATTGAGCTTGAGAGTAAAGCAATGAATACGAGGGGCGTTTTGCGAAGACTGCTACAGCTGGCTGTGCGTGGAAAGAAGTATGAAAGGGCGTTCGAAATTTATAAAAAGTGCCTGGATTTAAAGGTACAAAGAAGTCCGGGGATGATGGCTTCGGTGTTCGAAATGTTCGTGAAGTTGGAAAAGATAGACGAGGCTGCAAATATCATCAACGAATTGAAGAAAACGAATCCTGGATTTCAACTGGACGAGCACAAAATCATTGACTTTGCAACGCTGCTTGTTCGCAACGGGCAGCTTAAGGACGCCAAAGCGCTTCTTAAAGAACGAGCAGCATCGACTAGAATCCAAGGTGGCGAATACGTGAGCAAAAACGTGTGGGAACTGCTGAATGCGACCGCTCACTACTCAGCTAACGCGAATCCAAACGATGAACGGAACGCGACACGCGATATGCTTGAGCTAGTCAATGGTCTGGGCTATTGTGCGTTCAGTAACGTTCATTTGGGCTGCATCATCAGGGAATGTTTGTTGAAAAAACAGATAATTCCAGCCGTCGCTGAATTCCGTAGAATCACATCGCAGTATCGGAAAACGCCACTTCAAGTGGAGCTCATGAACGAATTGGTTCGCTTGAGTTCTACGCCGGGCAACGAGCACTACCAATCGATGCTGCAGCAAGTCGTCGGCGAAGTAGCGAAAATTCATGGAGTCCTTAACACGAACATCGGCGTGATTTTAGCGATAGCTGAGTGCGGAACGCCGAACCAGCTACGAAAACTGCTCATCGATCCTCAATTCAAGTTCAACGAGGAGAATCTGATGCGGAATTGCGAGCATTTGAGCAGTGCAGGTAAAATAGATGTTTTATTGAAATTAGCTAAAGCCTGTCGTGGTCTGGGTCATGCCATCAAGGAAAACGAGCTGTATAGTATATTGTTGAATAGTTTCGCAAGGGAAAATAATTTTAAGGCGGCATTAGAGTTGTTCGATCGATTGGAAAGCGACGATGATTTGAAGATCTCTCAAGATTTTGCAAAAGGTCTGGTGGATTTGTTAAAACGAAATAGTTTAGAGATTCCAAACAATGTTGCACTACGAGCGCGTGTGATGATTTAAGTGGCGTGATGGTGAGTAACAGTAAATGGAATTAATAATTGTTTGCGTACGTTGTAATAATTGATAGTCATGATGTGTATGTTGATAGGGCACTGGAAATTTTCTATAAATAACTCATTGTTTCCATAAATAAATAGTAAATTGAAAAGTAAGTTGTGCGAACTTATGATTAGGGTGCGCCAGGTATAAATCGGTTGGAATTCAAGTAGGACATTTTTGTTTTCAACAATCATAATTCAGGATTATCTATTTACAATGTGTTCATATTGTTTGCTTTATATAGTTCATTACGTTTAGTGATACAGAGCTTTGAGTCTTTTCATATATGGAAGTAATAACAAGAACTTGTCGGTATTCTGATTTTGATAGTCTGATATACTATTTTCAAGAAAAATTTACTCCCAAGATTAGTCGAGATGAACGCGTAGGTAGCATACTTCTCACTGAGTATATGGTGTCACAACATCATCAGTCTGAAGAAAGCATCGTGCAAATAAATTTTACAGTTGAAGAAGTTTCCTTCCAAAAATTATATAATAGTCAAAGATTGACCCACAAAGATCATAAGTCTTAAAAATACACAAAACTTCTGTGACTACCTCAGAGACATATCACAGAAGTTTTTAATCTTTCTGGCTAATCACATCTGCTATAGAGATCCACTGCATATACATCATAACGAAAAGATCTTGCGAAAATCTGGAGTCAACAAATAATTTAAAAAAAACTAACTAACAACATCAGGCCTGTGTCATTAAAAAACTGTAGATGTTTGTTACTGTCGTAACTCATTGTGGCTGAGCAATTATTAAAAAGTCCTGAATGACCGGAAAGACCATTGGTCACTTTCCAGGAATGTATTCCGTTACGAATCCATAAACCGATACTGGATGGAATGGGGTGGTTATTCGTTGCCAACCAACTGTGCCCGAATTCGATCACGTTGATAGCATGGATAACGATAATTCCCACCCGGTTGAGCAGGCAAGAATCCAGTGAAAATATATGAAGAAAGAATCATAAGAACCGTATGACACTGGCTGAACCAGAAAATTTCGAGGTAGCATTTCTAGGAAATCAAGACAAAAAAAACCAATCAGATAAAAAATGACTTTCAAGACTTTCAACGCAAAAAAAAAAAAATTCGCATGTCTCATGCAACAGTTACCATTTTCAAGGATAATGACGCACTTTTCAAGACGTAAATCTTTCATTCTATTTTTAATATGTTGTTTTTAAGTGAAAAAAATCATAAATTACTTTCGTCACTTTAACCATGTTCTTTCTCATCATGAAACTCCATCATCAAGATAAAAATGGACTAAAGTGGGTGTAACTTTCGACTAAGAATACTATTTAGGACGATATAAAAGATATTTTTAATTCGACAAAAATAAAAATAAATCCGATTCAATGGAAATACGTAACGATTTTTTCCAGTAATTTTCTATTCAGCGCAAGATTTCCTTTTTTGGGGGAATAAGACGCAATTAATATTTTTCGTTTTGAATTTTTATTTCGGTTTCGATATTAGATGGCAGCGTCGGGAAAGCATCGTTCGTACAAAAGGTTTAAAACTACAGTCTAAGACTAGGTTCATGGCACTATACACTAATGGATTAATATAAAAAATTGACTAGAATTGATGAGGTTTCAAAAGCACACAATTCCGATTCACTAACAGCATATTCCGTTCACTCTTTACTTGGTTCACTTCCCATCACATGTGGTCGTTTGTTAAGCTCATTCTAAGACACATCCTCTGTATTCCTCAGCTCAAAGCTAGATACATTTCATCGTGGCGACATTTTAAAAATGAAATAGTGGCTTGCAACCACCCGATCCAGGATCATAGTAGTGACCATGTCTGCAACGTTGCTGTTGCTTCACAGGTTGTGCTTCACTCGACTATAAGAATCCGCAATATTAATCACGGATACACTTTGAATTTGTTCAATTATGTACTTACAATCACTATAATTAGGATCAGTAATACAAACAGGATTTTATAAAGTATCGTCGATGTAATTGATTCCATAATTGTTTCCAATATTCACTTCAACACTTAAAAAATAATTTTCTTTTCGAATGGATAGCAAAATTTTGCTGTGAACGTTTCGGACTCGTGAATGTCGGAGAATGGACAGAATTCGTTCGTCTTCTCTTGTAGATGGCTAATGGTAAAATGATTTGAGTCAGCCACCTTTAATTATAAAACGATTCGCTCTCCCCATCAAGAGAAAGAAGGAATATGAACCGGTGGTTTAGTCTAGAGTTGGAGGTGGCAGCAGTTTTGAAAAAAATATTTTTTTAAATTGATCTTGCAGTATTATTGATACGTATGTGCCCATAACAAAATTTAATCAGCTAACAAAGAAAATAAATATGCTGTTTAGATAGCGCCACACCAGGAAAAAAAGTAGTTAGTTTTAAAATTGTGTTGCAATAAACAGGCGTAAATATTTATATAACTTCATTGCCATTACATTGGTAGCTGCAAATACTTTTTTGAATAACTTCATATGACTCTTTCATAACTATTAAAATTGACTGAAGTCAACAAAACGATTTTTAACAAATAAATAGTAAAATCCATTGATTTATTTGAAGGAGCGTTCCTGAAGCACAGGTTAGTACACATTCAGTAAACGGTCACTATCTACAATTTAAAAACGAACCCCTTAACACGCTCCTTAAGATCCTACAAGACGACACATTATTCATAATGGTAGAAAATGATTGCAACTTCATCATCAGGGGAATATTTGAATTGAAATTGAAGCTCCCAACTTACGAGGTGCATGGGGAAGAAGGAAACTATGCGTACACTCATGCTGAAGGTGTAAAACACAATAGCAGAAATAGCATCATCCCTACTAATCAAATATATAAGAAGCACACTTCTCAAAAGGACAGCTTGCAATACATGGATAGCATTGCTTATGCTTCAGAAAATTCCATGCAGATTTCAACGCATCCAGAATGAGGTTCAAATGACCAGGTAAGGAATAAACATGACAAAACTATCCGTTCACCGATTACTGGTTGATATCACCTCTGAGTGCTCTCATCAAGGACATGCAGAATGCTCTCAAGGTAAACAAAACACAATTCCTGACACGAGACCACCTCTCAATGATGGTGTTTGGGTCAAAAAGCAGAATGAATCGTATATCAGGCATCACAGACATTGTTTTTTTTTTAAATTATGACAAAGTAATACAAGATCCTTGAAGTGAATAGAAAATGTTCAAGCCCCTAACAAATTTTTAAGTTCGCAAATATGTTTAATCTTTTGTAGCCTGTAACTTCGCCCACAAATACACAGGCTTCCATAAAGTTTACCATCAGATCCATTCAATTCATCACGCTTATATGCTATAAATAAAATAAGTGTAAATATTGTCTCAGACACTTTCCCAAATAATAATTGTCGACGATCTAATAATTCTGTTAGATTTCTTAATCAACCATATAAAATTCTGACTCCAATTCAGAATATAAACATCATCCTCGTGATCACCTCAAGTATTTGCTACCAGACGCGCTGGCATGCATGGTACGAGTGCTTGAACAATTTATCATTTTCCTGACTATAATATATCTATTACTTGTTATTCTGCATCATGTGCATCATCAAATGGACCACATCTATGTCGTATTAAAGATAAAATCATGTCATCATTATATATACGTACTAAAATCATCTTAAGTTTGCTGTCGTCCTATCATCATCTACCCCGAAGAACGGACACCTTTAAATAGTCGATGACGATCTCATCATGATGTTGTCGATGATGATGATGATGGTATTAAATTAATGTCGTTGAATTTATAATTGCCACGATGAAAACGATGATGAAAAACCAGAAAGTACACATTTTTAGATGTGATAATTATAACTAAGAAATGTGTCCAGTTGCCAAATTAATTTGTCATCTAAAAATATCCAAGAAATATTTTTGAAAATATTAATCGTTGGCATCATATGATTGCTGGGTTGTTTTTGATGAAAAGGATTATTAGTTTAGTGGAGAATGTCATAGCCAATAATTAAATATAAAGAACACACTGTTGTAACACTTTGATTGAGGATAGAAATTTCAATTCGTTCCACAATCAATCTTGTTTCCCGAATGAATAAACTTTTGAATGATTCAATTTGATGACGATGTTAATGGGTCAGATGATAGCGATGATGATGGTCTTGATAAATATGTGATAGATGTGGTCGGGGATGTTTGTTTAAAAAAACATTTCACGTGATTTTTTTGATTTGGGCATCTAGACAAACGCAAATGAGCACTTCACCTCTTGCGGTGTATATTAAATAATTAAATTATTTTTGAGCCATTCAAATTGGTCAGAAATCTTTCACATTTGGCTTCAAATGCTCAGAAAGTCATCTATTTCCTCAAAATTAAAGTTACAATAACCATTTCTAAAGCCTACCTTAACAAAATGCGATAGTTCCAATTGTGCACAATATTCGTAAGCACCATTTAAGGAAATGTTTAATATTTTATAAACATCTGGCGTAAAATTGATAATAGGTAAATATTTATAGTCTGCGATACATTTGTTCCGTGTTGTTTTAAAGTTCAGGTATTAAAAATTGTGTACAAATGGAAATTCTATGTTCCATTTGAAAGACCTTAACAAACGCTTGAGGAACATGTGCTATGAAACAAATACAGGAATTTCTAAACTTACGCTTGATTATATATTTTGAATCTTGTGGCTTTAAAAATGAATTAAATATCTTATAAAGAATATAGTATGCTGAGACGCCTTACAACGTTTTTCTAATTTTATTTATTAATTTGTTAATTAAAATTTTCGCTACCATATTCATCGTATCTTACTAATTTGACTACCAATTTTATATAATATAATATTTCATTTCAAATTCTGCTTCCTGAGACCCTCTCTGATGACGGCAACAATTTTGATTTTGTAGTTCATTTCGATACAAAATAAAGGTAGCCTTATTCTATATTTCTGTATTAAATTAAATCACATTCCATAATAACGAACTACCATTCCAATTGACCCGGACAGTATTTGTCAATGAGATTTTGGTAGTACGGCCATAAAGCCTCAATGTCCGGCACTTGTTCGCTTTTTGTGTATAAATCGTAGCGACTGAAAAATAAAAGCAAACGATATTGTAAGGATATTTTACTCGAGCAAAATGTGTTCTGAAAAACTTACTTAAAGATATGTACCCATTGCTTAGTCTCTGCATCCTCCTTCGAGCACAAATGCTCATAGTCGCCACCCGTATGCCAAGGATAGAACGAATGAAATCGAATAATATTATGTGCAACGTCTGGTAGCTTCGATCGATTGTGCCTTAATACTTGATACATGTACTCGTCATGACCCCAGGACAATAGCACATTGTCTAATCCACAATTGGGCTCATACATTCCATACTTAGTATTATATCTTGAATCTTGACCGTCGGGATTCCCCTCGAAACTTTCATCCCTATAGACTATGCTGTTAGCCCAAAGACATCCTACTGGAAAGGTATCGCCAACCACGGCCCATTGCGGCTCATCGTAGAAAGCCATCACTTTGCCAAGGTCATGGATTAAAGCCGTTAAGTGTAACCAATCGTGCTCGGGATATTCTGCACGTGCTCGTTCGCCCGCTTGGAAGGCATGAACGATATTTGGTAGATCTATATCAGGATCGGATTCATCCACTAAATCGTTGAGCTTCTCCAACGCTTCGCGAATGGTTGCTTTGGTGTGGTTGAACTGCAGCCATTTGTCTCGTCGTTCTAGAAATGAAACATATATGAAATGTTTTTATTCAAATAATCGTCTAAAAATTACTAAAAGAATTCTTTTTTAATTATTGATACATCTAACGCTTGGTCTCGCTCGAAACTCGTTGAGTCGTTATCCAAGTGTTTCTAAGCGTTTGAAACATTTTGCTAACTGCGAATACCACGTTCCCTTCACTCCTTGCTCCGCCCGCGCGACGCCACGTCTTAGATGCATGTGAGACAAAAAATAAAATTCGTGATTCGCGCGTTTTGCGCCATGTTTAATTCGTGTGATGGTCGCTCGAGCGAAGCGAGCCCACAAAACTTTATACTCGTTAAACAACGCTTCACCCACTCATCGCAAAAATAACTATTTCCCTCTTCTTTCCCCTAAGGTCGACAAATAATGTTAACGGATTATCTCATGTCTAGAACTGATAACCAGTCACGAATAATTAACAAATTGGCAACTCGTAATTAGTCAAAAACATGTTCATGCTTGACTTACAATCGACATTCATCTGGAAGTAATTAGCCTCATACAATCAATAAAAAATATTAACAAATAATAAATATGAATGAAATATCAGAGGCGAATCTGAAATAATTTTTTTTAATGACCTATGATAATTTGTATAGCCATTGATCCACTTCATTTAGGATGACAATAGCGTCTGTCTTATCAACTATTTTCTCTCGATTCTTCTTTCTTTTTATTTAATTATATATATATTTTTTGATCAGTGTTGTAGAATTTTGTCTGATGGTAGCAGACCAGTAATGATGACGAGCGACTTGTTGCTACGAGTTACAGTGGAAATTTGTAAAGAACATTAATTTTCAAGTGGTTTTGACATACTTATTTCCAGAAAAAATATTCTGTCGATTTTTGTTGTTGAGGAATTCGATACGCTCTGCTGATGAAATCTCATTGTACAAAAAATAGAAGAAGAAAAGGATCCCCCAGCGAGAGGACAATATACAAAAAATCAATCGATTAAAATCACAATAAAACGTTAATAATTTGGAATGAACTAAGTGTGATAAGAAATCATTGTTTGTAACTAATCATTTGATTCATATAATCGTCACCAATGATAGTAACGTCTCAACAAACAATATATAAAACTAGCCACCTGCAGTTTATTCTCTATGGTCGATTATATTAGAAATAGTCAGAAATGCTTATCAGTTTTTCAAGAATTGTGAAAATAAATTATAAGTAACTTATGATGAAGGGCAGAAGTTTTTTTTTGGAATAGAGAAGAGTTTAGCCTCGAATGTGATATTGGTTGATTTTTTTTGTTTGATTAATTTCAATGGAATTTTCGTAAACGGACATTAAGATGCCTGAATCTCAGAAAATGAGATTCGGGGCTACAGCGTGAAAGGGTTAATTGCCTCGTCCTGTGGACTGAACGTCCGTGAGGTCAATGAAACAAAAGTCTCAGCGACTTAAAATTTCATTGCAATATTGTTCACAACTCACACATTTCATTATAATGGCGTCCAACGTGGGGTCAGAGTGAAGAAGTGGACGAATTTCGTGATTGCTTGTCGCGGCATATTTATCATTTCATTACAATTTCTTTTGTGTTTTTCTTTATAATTAACTAAATTTTGGAGTCATTTATTTATTTTTATTTGCAATAAAACCTTGCCAGAATTACTATGAACCATTTCCAACCTGTTGAGCATCGCATATTATACCAAAAAGGTGTTAAATAGAAGGAGTGGAACAGCAACAGTATTTGTGGCTAGGTTTTCATCCAAGCACGGGTGGCACTAATACGATTTCACGTCGAAAAGGCGTATCAACTTTAAAATTTCCATGGGGACAGTGGTTGGATGCGTATTTTTAAATGATTCTAATTTGTATGATTTCAAATCCAGCCATAAAATCATCAAATCTTCGTAATTAGATAGACAAGCATTTCGATGCCATACACACATATAGCTTTACGTGTGAATCGTGTTCCTGTCTACATCCTTGTTCCTAATGTTTTACTGACCTTTAACAAATTCAACAGTTTGATGTCGGTGCATCAACCGATATGTGTTTCTAACACGTTCTTTCAACGGATCATTTTCATCAATGCTATAGTCACGAAACTTGCTAATTGGCTTGTCCGCAAAATCCGGTTCCGGTCGAAGGAGTTCTGATGGATCGATTATATTTATTGGGCCCTGTGGAATATTAAACGGACAGTTTATCACTGATTCACTTCGTGACATGCTTTCACGATTTTCAAATAAAGAATCTACTATATGTGCTAGTTCTTCTGGCCAAATTTACCTCTGGAATAATCTTCATGATGAAAATAAATTATTCAAATTGAATTAGCACAAAACTAAGTCCATGCGAAGAAGAAGAACAACACAGTAAGAATTCTTTAATCTTTTGGAACACTTTCTCTTAATATTTGCACAGCACTGAACTTAAAAAAAAATCAACTTTCTTCTGACTAAACTGTTTCGAATGAGTTCTAAATACCGTCTGAATTGTCTGGAACCACTTGTTATCGCCTTTTATACTGCCATAACAGCAACATGACATGATTACGCGAACTGCTAAAGAAAATTGTCTTGTCTTACAGACGACGGTGACGTCACGAAAGGTCGTTGTTAACATTATTTTGTTTTAAATTGAATTCGCTGCGCAAATTAATAACTGTCCAAATGTGATATTTATTGTTTATTTCGTATTCATAAATACATACACACATCCAGCCATTTGTTTAAACCTTTGAGCTTTCCACCTTCTTCTCGCATTTGCGGTGCTACTTATTTTTTTCGCAGATAGATTTGTGTTCGTATAAATGATCAAGTGAATATGAGTGCGGAAATTGGACCCAGAGAAAAAACAACGAATATTTATGCATTGATGACCTTTTGTGAAATGTTTGGAACATGATAATCTTATGATAATATTTACAAATGCGTCTCCATTGATAAAATTTTGTTATCTGAGTTACAGTGTCGTTTTCGTGGATCAAAAAGCTCTCGTTGAGGTAAAAAATACAATATATCAGCAAAATGCTTTGTATTTTATCGATAAAATAAAAATGGGTTTTGATTGCTTGCGATAAAAAAATAATCGACAAAAATGTGGTTGGACGAGTCGAAAGGGAAAGTATCGTATTTTAATGGGAGCTATTTGTCGGAGTAAATCAGACCTTACTTCAAAACCGTGAGTCTGGAATGTATAATCGGAAAACATCAAGGACTTGTTGCTATAGAAACTTGTTTATTACCTAACATTTGAATGATTTCAATCGGTAGTTAGTATTTTTGATAAACTATTTGGAAAGGGGAAAATGCCCTGTGGTATAGTGACCGGTAAGAGAATGCGCTCTAATTAAATTTACTTGGCTCCATTTTTTGCTGTTACAGGTTTAGAGATTTTGCTACTTCGTTTGGGGCTAAGTAGCCTTTGTCCAGTTGTTTGAATTATCCAAGAAATTTCATAGCATTCACTATTATCGCATCTTTGATCTAGCAGAGTCTACAGAGTTTATCGTCGGTACCTTTCATCTTTTTAGATGATACTTTCATAGGCAATCCGTTAGAAGTCTCATATCTTCGTTTAGTTGAACATTTTCTCTGTTCATAAATATTTGGAAAGGATAAAAAGCTTTGAACGTTTAACATCTGATAGAAGTGTCCATTGTCTTTTTACATTTTCTTTAAGCCAAATACAGAATCTTTCTTGAATAGCATAGGATAACTTGGGACCCATGAACAATCTCCGATTCAATCTTTAAAATTCGATCAACATCTTCATTCGTCTGCTCTGCTAGGTCACAAATCTTTTAAAAGCATTCCCAGATCAGTTTGAACTCATTTGTGTAGGAGTTTCGAGCCAAGTTCGCTGTCTGGTTATCGGATAGAGTATATAGACAATAATTTGATCGCATCTTAAACTACATATATGTACGTTATTATTTTAATAGCTGTAAATCTCTGGACATAAGTTTAACTCTATTTCAAGGACTTAAGAAATTTAAGATTATATCATCACGAACACTTTGAGGATGCATGCTTGACTACAACCTATAAAATTTTATAAGCGTTGATTAACTCTTGAAACGCGTAGTAGTGCATCAACAATGCTATTTGCATAATTTTGAAGTGTCTATGAAGAATGCGATGCTAGATTTACTATATTTAGACTAGATTTAGATTAAATGGCTTCGGTAACGTGGATTTATCAAATGGAAATGCATGCTGTCGTGAAGAGATAGTTCAATCTAGAGCAGTTTGTGGGTTGATTGATATACTTAGTTCGTTCTTGTTCCTATTACGATTTTTGTTTTGAGTTGTTTATCATGGAATATTAAAATCAGATATGGGGCATTTCACGTGAAACCGACAACGAAAAAAAAGTGAGGTGAGATCTGAAATTCGTTCATATTGGGCACATTTGTACTTCTAGGGTATATGAATGTGTACACATAATATTTTTGTTATTTGATGTTTAGTTGTTAAGATATGGGATTCTAAAGAATTCAAATTTTCACAGAAGGGGTTTTTTGAAATTTTATTTTCATATTGAAGTAAATTATAATTAAATAATAAATGTAGTGTTTTGTATAGAAAATTTACTGTTCTTTTTGATTTTCAAATGATATTCCGAATTTGAATTTTTTTTCTAGTTTTAAACCGGAAGTGAACATTTAAAATATTTTTTTCAATAACTTCGACCATTTTAATTTTTACTTTTTTTACTGTAAAATAAAGCTTAACATGTATACAATTTACCATAAAAATTTCAGAATGGGATCTAGATTAGTTTAGGAGATATATTAATTAGAGTGCGTGCATGTCGCTCTGAGCGTGATACGTGTCGCTTGTTAAAGTTGTTTGGTGATGTAAAAATACATTAAAACGTTGATAATATGTCAGTAAAATTGATTATTTATTGTTGCCTTACCCTTTTGTGTCATTCTCAGGTTATTGAATACCTAAATTTAAAATAATATGTAATATTTTGAATGAAATGATGTGTAGAAACCATTTTCAAAATAAAACATTATTTTTCTTGATTTTTACTCATATTGTGGTGACAAAATACGAATAAAAACACCACCTCTTAATTGCAAAAAGAATCACTTCATCAAAACGAATCAAAATTACATAATAGAAAGACATAAAACCATGAAGGCAAGCAACGCTCGTTTTCCATTTTTTTTCATTGTTCGTTAATAAGTTTTATCATTTTAATTGACTTTTTTGGTCTCCTTACGGTGATCGGCACTTAAATCCATTAAATTTACTGGCTCCGAAAATTTAAAGATATAAGAAAAATTCCTAAAAGTTTAGATGTAAAATGGAATGGAAATATTTTACATTTTATTTAAAATTTAGGTATTAAATAACTTCAGAATGACACAAACAGGTAAGGCAACAATAAATAATCAATTTTACTGACATATTATCAACGTTTTAATGTATTTTTACATCACCAAACAACTTTAACAAGCGACACGTATCACGCTCAGAGCGACATGCACGCACTCTAATTAATATATCTCCTAAACTAATCTAGATCCCATTCTGAAATTTTTATGGTAAATTGTATACATGTTAAGCTTTATTTTACAGTAAAAAAAGTAAAAATTAAAATGGTCGAAGTTATTGAAAAAAATATTTTAAATGTTCACTTCCGGTTTAAAACTAGAAAAAAAATTCAAATTCGGAATATCATTTGAAAATCAAAAAGAACAGTAAATTTTCTATACAAAACACTACATTTATTATTTAATTATAATTTACTTCAATATGAAAATAAAATTTCAAAAAACCCCTTCTGTGAAAATTTGAATTCTTTAGAATCCCATATCTTAACAACTAAACATCAAATAACAAAAATATTATGTGTACACATTCATATACCCTAGAAGTACAAATGTGCCCAATATGAACGAATTTCAGAACCTCACTTTTTTTTCTTTGTCGGTTTCACGTGAAATGCCCCATATAGTTTTCGTGTACGATGAAGTATTTTTTATTGGGGTGTAAGGTGAGAAACGCACGATTTATGTTTTTTGAGAAATACTTTCAGAACGTAGAGCTTTAATGTTAAAACTGGTTGCGATTTCCGACCGTTTAAATAAACTTTTACTAGTTGATTTCCGAAGTTTTCTACCGCATTTATCATCATTTCATATTCTATAATTTAATACCTGTCAATCTAGACGCTCCCTCCGGTTTACCTATTTAAATTTCATGTTATCGTTAATAATTTTACGTTTTTTTTTGCTCACAAGGACCTATCGTGAGTTCTTCCGTAATTTTCATGCATTCAAAATCATATCGCCCTTATTACGGCACTCAGAACATTTAAAGTCTGATTAGTCATTTTAAAAATTATCCTCGGCTATTAAATTTGAAGTCACGCACTCATTCACTTTCAGATAGTAAATGTGCCAAACTGTGATCGCGTAGAATTTTTCAATTGAAATCACATACATAGATAAATAGAATTTCTGTGTCATGAAGTCCATTCACTTCATTTTTACGTGATATTTAATCTGATTATCAGACAAGGTCATGTAGAACGCAATATCTCTAGTATTTTCAATTAGAGTCTATTTGTTTTCGTCTTTGTTGGTCATAATTGAATTATTTTTGATTTGGAAATACACAACGCTTCGTTTTAAATGTTTGTAAATAGTTGCTGAATGTGTATAAGCATAATTATAAATATTTTCGAACATTTCAACAGTATTGGTGAAATGCGAAACATAGCTTATAGTTTTTGGGGCCAAGTAAATAAGATTGTTTCCATAATTTTTTGCTAGAGGCGAAGAATGTGAATCTAGGCTTCCTGAATTGATCATTGTAGCGCTGGAACGATGAAAATTAAATACTCGATTTTGAGTATCAAACGTTAGACTTTATTTTTGATATCGATATTTACAATATAGCTCTTACACTAGTTGAAAAATTAGCAGCTAAATTCTCGTTTAAAATTCCTTTTTAAAAACTATTTCTAATTGCAGTAAGTGCACATTTGTAGCTTGTGCCGCAAAATCACAATTCAGTTTCGCTTAATTACGATGATACCCCTGGCAAAAAGAGACGTTTTACATGAAAAGACAATTATTTTACCATGGAATTCTTACCTCGCTTCACGACTTACGATCTACTCGTTCTCGATTTTTTCTTCTTCTTTGATTTTTTCGCAGGAGCCAGTGAATTCGATCTTTTTGAATGCTGTTTATCACGAGATTTGTCACGTGATCCATTTTTTGCTGCTGACGGTGATCGACTACGTGAACGTTTTTTTGACTTTTTCTTACTATGTTTCGATTTTTTCTTTTTGTGACGAGTATGCGAGCTGCTTTCCTTCGTGCGGGATCTAGAACGATGCCGTTTACTTTCCTGATCACGGGCATCATCACGATTGCGATCACGACCGCGTTTTCTATTTGATCGATGATTCAACGTGGTGTCGATTTCGTTGTCATTATCAATTATTTCAATGATTTCGACTTTTTGCGGACTGTTTTCGCAGTTTTTCACATCGGAAAGATCGATACATTCAATGGACTTTGAGCGACGATTTGAAATTTCATCTTCAACACCCTCATCGTCGTCGTTTTGATAGGAACTAATTGGAATCGAATGAACTGATGATACGTCTGAATCGTCGTTACTATCAAGCGATTTAGCTCCCGGGTAGGTGTTTAAAGGTGGTGTTGTAGAGTCGTTCGGGGATGATCCTGTTGGCTGTGATGAACCAGAGCCTGGAATGATAGTAAATCGACATTGGATGAATTTTCAATAATTTTCGAAGAGAAACAGACATGTTTTGTGTAAATCAATTCACAAAGTGAGCCTCCATTGGAAACATCTACATCAACTAATCTAAGTTAGAACAACGGAAAATTACTGATTTAAACAACATTTCCCTTTTCAATTGATTATCAAACGCAAATGCCAATCATTTATGCACGTAAGCATTCGAAGGTCTTAGGTGTAGATAATCGAAAAACTATTTTTCTTGTCGATAAGATGCTCGTGTAATATCTCGAAAACTTGAAAGAGATGAATATGAAATAGTCGTCAAGCTACTGATAAGCTCATGTTAAAAAACGAGTTCTAAGGTGATAATTTTGTGAACAAAAACAGGATCGGCACTCTTATCAATCGCTGATCATCAAAAGCAAGTTCAGTCTCGCAAAGCTATTTTAGTTGACCTCTCGGATTCAATGAGCCCAGAGTGATTTGTAATTGAGTCCTTAAGACACAACAAACTAACAGAATTGGTTGCAAAAATATAATAGATTTAATGGTGCACTACTGAGTATTCGAAAGAGTCCTGTAACCAAAATGAATGAATGATTGCTCTATGTTTTTTTGGAATTATTCAAATGCTCAGCCACTATGCTCATAAAATCCAGAGATTGTTCGCGGCTGTTCCACTTACCTTTAATTTGATTCAAAAACATCATCGCTCTCTTCTTCCGCTCCAATTGCAGTTGCTTCTCCTTCGAGATAAGACCCAGTTTTTCGCGAGCAATAAGTGCCAGACGATCTTTCACCTTCTCCTCGGCTGAAACCGAAATTTTATGAAATTTTCCAAGAATTTAATCACTGCATTTTACCTCGTTTCAACTCCTTTTGATGTGTGGTCTCCGACTTATTCGTCGCTGTCGTAGCTCCTGTCGCCGAAGCAGCAACACTGGCATTTGATCGATTCACCACTGAACCAGTATTGTCAATATCAAACCGAGTTCGTGCTGAAGCGGCATTGTTGTTGTTGTTGCCGCCTTTTGCGATAGCTATCGCTGCCGAAATCCTTGCTGCCGTGGCGGCGGCTATTAATGCATTCGGCGATGGAACTGGAATGGAAGGCTTCTCTGCAGTTCCGTTGGTTGATTGATTCTGTTGATTGGCCACCGCGGATTTGGCTTTACCTTCCGGATCATCGTCGTCGCTTGTTTCTTGCAGCAAGGCCGGATTGATTGGTACGGATGAGTCGTCTTTGGATTTTATTGAGAACGATACGGTGGCTGAAATTAAGGGATTCATTAACATCAATGTAGCGATAAGTGTCTTTGAAATCCATCTACTCACTCATGCCTTTGTATTTTCCATCGCCATTTCTGCTAGGGACGTAGCTGCTGTTCAAACCAATAACTTTATGCAAGTAGTACGGATAGAATTCATCGGAGGGATCTAGAAATGTAAATCGTTCATCCTGCTTGGAGCGAAGAATGTCTTCAAACTGTTTCCCATTTTTCGCCACGTAAATGGCAGTTTTATCAACGATATTCTGAAGACTTTCGGGCGGTATAGTGAAATGTTCCGGAAGATACGATTTCACGTCGTCAGCTTCGCTTTCATCCTCAGTATCCGATGCATAGCATTGCGCCAGCATTAATCCCGACGAGATTTTCTTTATCTGAACTCCATTCTCTTCTTTAGGGGTCGCTTCTTCAGTTTGTTGAATCGCTACAGCAGATTCGTCGGTAGCGTAGTATTCCTCGTTGTCTGCTGCATAGCTTGTTGTGTAGTATGACGAGTAGTAAAGCGACGGCGCACTTTCTTCCACAACTTCGTGTTTATTCGAGTCGTCGGCTACTTCTTGCGGTATCGGAACACCTTTTATCTTACTAATCAATTGAGTGTAGGCACAATCTGCTGATGGTTTGTATTTTATGGTGGGTATCCGAATTGTTGACGGATGTATAAAAACTGTATGTGGATGCGGAGGTGGAGGAGGTTCTATAATTGTGGTCTCTTTTCTGTCAATTGGCAATTCTGGTTCGGGCGAAGGATTTTTCTCCTCTGCTTTGGTTGCAGTTTGCTCGGGATATGTGCCAATTTTAAAGGCGTTCAATACAAACTTATAGTATGGATTCAATTTGTTGTTTTGAATGAGAAACTCAAATTGTGGATTGTTCGATTGTTTCGCTTTGATTAGAATTTCCATTTGTGGACCCTGAGTTGAAATGAATTTGGCCGTTCGCTCAATGATTGCATGTTGTTTCATGGTTTCGGGCTTTGTGAAAGAAATTTAAGTTAGTAATTGAGTAGACGGCAATGATTAGAATGTTAGCAAATGCAAAGTCTCTCCACTTCGAGGGAAGGTGTTAGAACGAAGTGGAACAATAATAAACTAATATTTCAAGCCAGAAGAAACTGCAGCAATCAAACTTACTGTGACTATGCTCGCGGGAATCATAAAATTTTGCGGAGGCGAGAAAGCTTCGTCTGGCTCTTCCAGCTTTTCATTGTTTTCAGCTTTCACTTCGGGCGCATTGGGTGTGTTGTAATCGAATTGAACCTGCCCGTATGAAGTCGCGCCTTCGCGATGAAGCCGTTTCAATTCTTCTTCTACAAAAAATGAGAGTCAAGAGAAAAAACAAAAGCAATTAGCGAAATACATGTCGACAGTTATTGGATAGTCTATGATTAATACAAAGTATCGTTTTGTTCACGACAAGAGTCTTTTCACAGTACACCTTTTCGGTTGGCAGTCTTTTGAACGTCCTCTGAGTAGCTAATTTACCTTTGTTGAAACTTCTTTAAAAATCCAGAGCAGGCTCCGTCGTGGACGACGATTAAAATGATGTGACTGGCAAAGTTTCCATTTGTAACGAACACTGCCGTACTTACCGTTCATCAGGAAGTGTTGTTCGATCAGACACATTCACGACGAAACCAATTTTGGTTGCAACACATTCACGAAGACTGTGTCGCCGTGCGAAGCAAATGTCGATCGGTAAGAGGAATCCAGCTGTGTTTACCTGAAAACCTAAAATATTGGCATTGCGAATCCTAAGTCGTGTAACAGAGAGAGTTTTTCACGGATAATTATTACAATTCCGACAGCCATGCTGCGAAACAATTCATTTCTCATTATGGAAGGGAAAAAAGTGAGCATTTTCAGACAATCATATGAAAACGAAACATTCTTCAGCCACCGGAACTGTTTGTACTTTACCTTGATACATTTGCTCGTCCTCTTCATTATTATAGAGGCTATAGTAGCGCTCCTCTTCGCACAACTGCTCGGCACGTTGTTCGGCTGGCGTTAGATAGTCCATGCGATTCGTATAACCACCTGGCGGTGGTTCATACAGCGTTATATCAGGGAGGGCGGCTCTAACATCATACCTGTATGTTTGTGCCACGCATAATGGCAAAATAATATTGCGAATGTTACACATTGGTCAAAATATTGTTGTTGTTTTTTAATGTGGAGAAGGATGGTGGAATGCGGGGAAATATACGAAAAAATATATGCTGCATTTTATTTAGTAACTAGTTATACGTACCAATCGTCGAGCTGCTAATGACCTGCGTGGAACAAGGTTATATGTTGAAATAATTTAAGATTATGGGCAAAACAATCGTTGAAGCATGATTTAAGGCTATCGTCGCTGTTGGAAAGGATGTTGAGTCAAGAGCCGAGCTGCCTGGGATGTGTGATAACTTTAGAGGAAGCTGTACGTCGGGAACTTTGAAGAATTTGTATACGTAGAGCCATTTGAGCGCCAGGATGCAAAAACGAGTAAAGGGTTCTGCTCTTGTCTTGCTTCTCTTGGCGGTAATAGACGAAGACGCAGTATTTTCCGCGTTAATAGCAGTGAAACGATTGCAGACGTGAATCAGCAGCTGAACATCAAATTAAATTGATTTTTTTTGAAATTTTTAGTGAATGTAATTTATGAGTAGCTAAATAAAATGTTTTTCGGGGCTGAAATACTTTCTGAAGTCAATTGTTTGGCAGAGACTAAATAATTTCATGTGAAAGACAAGGAAGGCCTCCGAAGGAAATCTAGATTGTATTTTTTAATTAGCTTACAACGGATGGACAGAACCTTCTAGGACAAGTGCCACAGTATGATTTAAAAAGTCAATCTTCCTGGCCAGCTGAATGATTGCTGCTTTTCTCCCAACTCGAAACACTCAACTCAACAACGTTCCTTTTCATTATCCCCAACATGTCATGCTTTTCAGTATCTGAAATCTTTCGAACATTCACCGGATCTAGGTGAACATCCTTATTAATCTATCTATAATTAATTATCGGAATAAAAGTATGTATTTCTAAACAAATGTATCGCTAATCAAAAAATAATCAGTTCATTAACTATTAACCTGTCAATTTTCAACGATTCATCGCCCATCCACGGTATCAGATGTTTGCCCTGGTCAATGTAGCGAGCCTTGTCGTCATCCCGGAATATTTTGCAGGCATAGCCAAACACCAGAAGCTCCCCGAGACGTTGTTCATTCTCGGCCACCGTGATTTGGTTGGTTTTACGTAAGATTCCGCCAATATCACGACTACCATTATTCCATTTGCTTCCCATTTTTATATATATTTCTTCTCCCCGCGATTAGGAGGAATTTATATGATCCTAATAATCGCGATTTCAGGAGGATTCGTTTGGTATTTATCCTTAGAATACGGTAGCAACGCTCCCTTGGAGGTTAGAATGCGGATGCGCTGGAGAGATTTGACTTCTGTGTCGTATATGGGTGGTATTCCGGCATATTCTTGTGCGCTTTAATCAAAAGATTGCAATAGGAACGAAGCACTCACGAAATATCTACAAATATTGTGGTTTTTACGTTGATTTGCGAGAATGCAGCCCGTTTGGGTTGCTTGAAAATTATTTTCCTGATCAACTGTGACAGATGACAAGCCGTCATTTTAGAGCTCTACTCAATTGTACCAAAAGGTACAACTGTACCTGATACTACTCTATCTAGCCAATTGCACTCATAGTCGAGCCAAATCATAAGACATTTGAAGTATATCGTGCGTTATGTGCTGGAAGACTAATTTTTATTGCAATGTGTTGTGCAGTTAAATAGTAAGCTTAAGTTCAAGTTTCTGGGGTCGCAGCTCTAATCTTCTGGGCTCCGCTTTGAAAACAAAATAAAATGGAACACCCACACATTTCAGAAACCATGCATCTCACAAAAAAGTTGGATATGGCAAAATTAAATTTTCGGCAAGTTGTGCGTACATCATTTTCACGTGGTGTCAATAACAAAAGAGCTATATGCCAAAAACGACGCTGAAAAGGGTGGATAATCTTCGAGCATCACAGTTTCTTTGTTGTCGCTATATCCGTGAAATATTGAGTTTATTTTAGCAGCTTGACAGGAACAGGTGGTTCCCGATTTTGAACAGGTATAAACATTTGTGATTTTTTTTCCAACCACAGGAACATGAATCGTTGAATCTTCCAAGCCACGTTTGAAATTGATGGTATACCCGGAGAGTGTACAATCGAGCTGAATCGTATGTATGTATTAAATTCGTTCTTTGCCATTTATGTTGTGAATCGTTTCGGCGTGGTATTTTACTTTGCTATTAACGTGGAGCCCATAGGATTGGGACTATGACCCCAGAAACTTGAATTGACTAGTCTTAGTCTTGTCTTAGATTCCAAACTTTTTTCGCGTTAAATGTGTAAAGAAAGAAGTTGTGGCGCTCGGACGATGACCCCCCTTTTTTGGGTGTGGTTTTTGGCGTGTAACTTTTTTAATAATGACATCAAGTAAAGGTGATGTTACATTAAATTCAATTCTACGCCAGTCTGTCATATACAACTTTCATGTGGCCCATTTTCTTTCTAAGTCGTGTACAAAACACTGAAGAAGGTTGCAAGTAGCAACCGAAATACGTATTTGAATAAATACAAAATATTTTTTTGTTAAAAGCAACAACACGACTTTTTAATAATCTTGAAACACCGCCAAAAGACGCCCAAAGAAAAACATTGCAATAAAATTCAGCCTGCCAGCCCAAAATGCACGGTTTCGGTTTAAAGCCTGATGATTTGAATGGACTATAAAGTCAGATGATTAAGTCAAGACAATTGTGAATTGACATCGCGCCCATGGATTGTCATAAATTGGCGTCTATCTCAATTTGCCGCCTATATTTTCATTGCTAACATTAAATTGGAATTAACTTGTCTACAAACAGTAATATTTATTGAGTGATTACGCGGGTGTCTGCATAATTCGTGCTCTTTAATCGCTAGCAGAATGAGTGCCGACAATCTGTGTGAAATGTAAGTATGCGAAAAACCGAAAGCCGGAAATTCATTTTTGACCATATCCTTTTTACATTTCCAGTTGCAATAAGAGCGTATCGAAATACACATGCCCGAAATGCAATAAACTATACTGTTCGTTGAATTGCTATCGCGCGCCAAACCATCAAGAATGCTCGGAAGTGTTCTATCGAGATTGCGTCACGGAAGAGTTGGCGGCACGAAGTTCCGGCAAGAATGATCCAAAAAGCATTCGAGAAGCAAATCGAATGTATGCGACATTGAAGAAAATGAATGAAGCACCAAGTGATAGTGAGGACGATTCGCTAGAGGAAATTGCTACGCACGAAATGGATGAACAAGGCGAAGATGTTGATTCGGATGATGAGTTCAATGATGAGGAAGGTAAGTGAAGATTGTTGTTGGCATTCGCATCTACCTTTGCGCCCTATATTATTCCCAACATAACCTTGAAATTGTCCGGATCATGCTACATCCAGATATCACGCATGCATTATCATTGCTGATTGTTTTCGTTTCTAGCAACGCTTTTCAGGCTACCAACCATGCAATGTCTGTAATTGTTGCATTATTATTTTTCCAACTTTCGTATCACTAATTTCGTTTCTCTTCCTTTGCTCGTTATACATTTGTCTTGCTATTCGTCCTTTGAAACTGCAGTAGGATTCGCTCATAACGAACTAGAAGGGGCTGGGCTAGTTTCTTCTTCATAAAAGAATGTTCAGGAAACAAATTAATGCACCCATTTTTCTTTTGTATATTAAATTGTATATTTCATCTTCTCTAACATATGTGCATTTGGTCTGATGCACACACATTTCTTCATTGTTTAAATATGATTTAGTTTAGTAGGTTTTATTCATTTAATGCTTTATTTCAAAGCAATTAAATGTTACTAGAAATTTTGCAATATGTATATGGCAACAGAATGGCTCGATAAAGTTCGCATTTGTTATCTAAAAAGGATTGCAACTATGCACCTATGTTTTTTCATTGAAAGAAATGCATTTAGTGGTCGAGTGTGATGAATTCATTGAAGGAAACAAGTCAATACGTAACGTGTTGAGTATAAATAAAAAATAAAAGAATTTTGAGCGGCGAGTAAGACGAAAAGCGATATATAAAAAATATCATTCGGAGATTGTTTTAATCGGCCAAACGAAAAGGTTAGGTTGTCTATAAACCTTGGCAGTTAAAAGATACGATGAGCATGAGAAGGAAGCAGAAAATGCAATGAAAATTACGATGCCGATAACATTAGATCATCGCTAGCAATACATTCAATGTAAGCCGACCATCGTGCAAATTTGAACGACCTGAGTATTATGAAACAGGCAAAGAGTTTCCCACAATTGGATTTTTATGAGACGCGAATTATGTGCAGGCAGCCGGAAGAACTTCTGACTCAGCTAACAGCTAATTTATCCAACTTCGATTAGACAACACATGAAATATCCAAACGTTTTCCAACAAATGAATGAATAATCTAGAATCGTATTGCATGTTGCCTAGACAAAACCAAATCAATTCTCTGTCGTAACATTGACTGCACTTTAAAAATCATTTATAAGTTTTATGTAACTCTACATATTATTTTCCTCGCTACTCACAACACATCCGAAACTCCATACAACAATCAATCATTCAGTTTGTGCTACTTAACGTGCCTTCTTAGTTTTTCGAAAAAATATTTAGGTCCTGATTTAGCCACACGACTGGACGGGATCAATTTGGACGATGCCGATGCTGTCTGGAACAATTTAACAGTTGCTGAAAAACAAGAGTTTGAGACTCTACTGAAAACGGGAGATATTCAAAATGTAATTCCAGTATTCAAACCGTGGTGGGAAATTCAAATTGCCAAACAACTGATCCAGGAAATGGGGGAAGAATCAAACGACACGACTAAGCTAGATTATCCAAAGATTTTAGGTTAAATTTTTGGCGACTAAAGACGTGCGGAAAGCGATTCTAATGAGTATATAAAATTTCAGACAACATCCCACCGTTTGAAGCAATCATGAAAAAAGCACCGTCGCCATGCGTTCCGAACAATTTGTACAATATCCTTTCATCCTATACGTGCACGGTGCGGTTTTTCAATGGCGAACATCACCTGACCGCCGCAGAAGCTGCATCATATCTTGTTGGGAATTCGGCCACGCTAAAGAGTAATGCAAATTTTGATGATACAGAGCAAGCGGTGAAGTCAGTGATAGCTGAGTGCGGGAGTGGCGATGGTATGGCTGACTGGAAAAGTATAGCGAGGGATGTGGAAAAAATAATGGCGGGACCATTCGAGGGAAAACGTGATCCAGTTTATGTGAAGGCTGCTCTTTCTGATATTCATCGGCTGTTGGAAGGAGCGAGGCACGGTTTGAAGAGGAACATTCAGTCAGAGTTGGATTGCCGATTGGATAGGAAAATGTTGTTGAGTTTAACAAAGAAAATGGACTTTTTTTTATCGTTTGTGAATGAATGCAGTAATCGCTAGGGGTAGACAATTGATTTGTGTATATAGCGTGTCCTGTTTGATAAATATATGCATTACCACTTGTATGTCTCGAGTTGAGTTTTATGCCAGGGAATGAGTGTTGCGCCTCGATCAGTAATGCAATTGGCAGATTCTTAGCATTCTCTTAAATTGAGGTAAATACAAAAAACCGCACATCGCGACACTTGTTTCATGAATTTATTTCATCATCCTAACTTAAATATTAGCTTTAACAATTTTTATAGGACGTTTTTTGTTTGCATAGAACAGCACTAGTATTATAACAATGGCAATGCAGCGAAGATGTGGGAAGTGAGGCGACATTTATTCCGTTTTAATTCTATTTTAAAATGTATTCTACTTATTTTATTGCACGCGGTGTGTTTGATAATTTTGATGCATCGGAAGGTGGGTTTGATTCGATCATTGGCAGAGCTGCATAGCTGAGTGACATAGCTGAACATTATTTAGGTGTACATTCTAAATTGGGCACATAGTATGCATCCGGTCTAGGCAGGAATCAATTAGAACTCTGCTAGGCTTGTATGTTTAACGATGTCGTCAATCTATTACACAATAATCTAGTAAAGACTTGTCTGTAAAAACTGCCTCTAAATCCTAGTGTACGTTGAATTTGTCAAGGATATAAATCGAATTGCCTTGAAATGCATCAAACAACACTGTAACAACTAAAGCACGTCTACTAACTAATAACACTGACTCGAGTGTAGTTTAACTACAAAAATTTACAAAACGTACGACATGCTCTCCCTATTCATCGCTCGTGGCTGAATCCTGCGCTGTTGCAGAACCTCCCGTAAGCAGGGGCGATGATCTTTGTCTTAGCTTGTTGATGAGATCATTCAATTTCTTGAACTGCGATTGAGTGTAAGGGGCATCCCCCCGGAAATCGGTTTCCAACACAGGTTGCGAATTGAACCCGCCGCTGTAGTCGTTGTTGCGTTGTTTTTGCTGGATCGTCACTACCGGCTCCTCCGCTGCATAGTCCTGTTCGTCTGCTTGATATTGCTGTTGGCCTTTCGACTGTTGCCTCTCGTAGTCAAATGTTGGAACTGCGCTTGGAATCGGAGGGAGCGGATAGGCTGTTGAGTGATCGTCCGATTTGCCGTTCTCGTTGAAACGGATTCGGGTGTGCGTAGGACGTGGGCTGTTTTCGAATGTCTTGAGTGGTATTGCGGAGCCGGAAGCGGGCTCTTCAGTTGCGGGCGGTCCATAGACTTTGTGTGGGCGCTGAATGAGTTGTGGTGAGGCGGGCAGTTGTGGTTGCTGGTCATAGGAGAAGAGTTGCTGGTCCTCGTCTTTGTGAACGCCATCCGAAACAGGAGCATTTGCGTAAGTGGGCCTGTGTCGAGCTTCAGGGAGCTCAGGTTGATCGTCCGCTTCTTCATAGTTTCCATGGCCAGCTTGCTGTTGTTGGATGTTTACAGCTGGGAAACTGGAAAAGTTTGGCTTGGCTGAGAAAAATCCTTTGTTTTGAAGAATATTTTCGAGTGAGAACTCCTTGGACTTTTGAGTGGTAGGAAGCGGTAGGCTTGACAACGTTGGCCTTGGCGGTGCTGCATATGCCGATTGGGGCGGAGCGTTTGCCTCTTCGTAATCAGCTTCGTGTTGTTGGGACGCGAATTGTCCGCTTTGTGATCCGTACGACGAATCTGGCGATTGTTGCCGGAACGATGCCGAATTTTGTTCACCAAACTGTCCTCCTAACGGCTTGTCTCCGAATTGCCTACCGAACGATTGCTGTCCGAATGTTTCGCCTGAGCCCTGGGCATTTTCAGGCTTTTGAGACAAGTAATCTTGCGGGGCTTGTATCGGCGCTGGGGTGGTAGTTGTTTTTAAGGAGTAAAAATTGGGCGTCGGCTGCGTGATGCTTTGCGATATAGACTCGTGCAGGGCGGGAACTGGCTGAACGATAAACTGTTGTGTTGGGATTTTCGGGAAAACAAAGTTGGGGCGGTATTCAGGATTTTCGATTTGAACAGACACCTGCTTCGGTTGCTGGGGCTGTGAAGAAGCGAAGAATTGAGGTCCTCGATTGGGTGCAGAAATGGATATGGTTTTGTCCTGTTGTTCAACAGGAGAAGGATCCTCTTGAGGAATTATAGCTGATGTGGGAGCCGGTGTTGGTACGATGTACTTTGTAGCCGGTTTGTAAAACTCGGTTGATTGGATCAAGGGATGATAGGTTGGTCGCAACGCTTCAGGATATTGCTGCTGCAACTGCGGCTGCTGATACTGTGGTTGCTGATGGTACTGTGATTGCTGCAACTGTGGTTGCTGATGGTACTGTGATTGCTGCAACTGCGGCTGCTGATGGTACTGTGATTGCTGCAACTGCGGCTGCTGATGGTACTGTGGTTGTTGCAGACGGAACTGTTCCATTCTGGCTTCGTGCTCCTCAAACGCCTTTATGTACTGAGCAGCTCGTATTTCTAAATATCTTTGCAGTAAAGCTTGCAAATGGGCTGCGTATTTTGCTGGACCGGGAATCTTGAGGACAATAACCGGTTCAGAATACTGTTGCTGGACCGGCGCGATATTCTGTTGATATTGTCCTTGAAAAGCGGAATAATATGGAGCGGGGGTTGTCGTAGTGGTATAGGAAGATGGAGTAGAGCTGAAAGGATTGGCTGTAGTACCGAATGGAGAGGGTGTAGAAATGAATGGTGGTGTTGCCGGGAACTTTGTAGTTGGATATGCTGCTATGGGGAAAGGTACATTATTATAATTGGAATGGACGATGGGCGGTTTGGTAGTGAAAAGAGGACGGAATGGTTCGTGGTTGGGTGTGAATGCTTGATAGCCGTATGGTGTTTGTTTGATTTCGTATGATCGTGATGGTTGGATTTGAACTGAATGCCGAAAGAATGAGTTGGCGCCTCCACCGTTGTTGATTCCGTTATTGTAACTAAACGATGGAAAACCTTGTTGTGAAAATGGGTAAAGTTGAAATTTCGGCGGACCGAACTGGAATCGTGGCTGCAGTTGATTGTTCTGATGACCATAGCTAGAAGTAAGCAACAACAGCAGTGATGTTGCACAATAATCAGATAATATTCAGCAGCTCTTACCCCAATTCGCCTTCGATTGTACGCTTTGGATTCTTAGCGGTTGAATTATCTTGTTCCACCTTAATTTTAACTAAGTCACCATGCATTTTGAACTGTTTGTCCAATTCCTTGATAAATTCCTTATCATCTTCCGGCAGGGATGAGAATTCATCGAGAATTGACTTCGGACTTTTTGTTGGCTTCTTATTTTTAACCTTTTTTGGATAGGGTTTATCGGAAGTTTTTGCAATTGCTTGCTCCAAACATACGCTCAATGCGATCTGAAAAAGAAACGAAACATAAATTGTGTGTACAATTTTATTAACAGTACCAAACTTTGAGATAGGGATCAACTAGCTCCCCAAATACGTATCTGATATCGTGACAATAAAAAGTTGTGTAAAAGGTTTTAAAAATATATTTTTTAACAGATTTTGAGAGACACAATTTTATTGGTTCAAGATATTTATCTGATTGATAACTTAGTGTGGTGCTGTGGGTTAAATATAATTGGATCATTCAAAAGTTTGTGGATATCATACCGAGATGGGATGAATTAGTGGTTATATAGCACATATATTAATTTGAATTTCAAATTTCATAAGCCTATGCCTAACGGATCACTTTCAAACACTGCAATACCATAAATACTGAAATGTTGACAAACCTAAATGCCGCTTAAATTATTTATTATATCTGAAAGGCCTTGATGCTCCCAACCGAACTTAATAAAAAAAATAATAATAATAAACTAGCGGGTGGTTACCGTTTCTGGTTATAATCCTATCGACAATCAAAGTTTGCATATATGATTTATTATTTGCAAAACTTTCAAATGGCCTTGTCTACCTTCACGGTTTTGAATTGTTTCCGAAAAGCTTAGCATATGTTTGGTTTCCAATTCACTTTCATTTCAACGAAAAAACTTGAACGGTTTATTTTGAAAATCGGCCATAAAATTTGCATACATATTCTAGTCGCCGGAAAAAAGCTCAGATATCTTGCCACCTTGACTTTATCACATGTTTTATTTCATAATATTAGAGGTACCTTAGATATTTTCCTGTTGATTAAATGATTTGTGCAGAAGACAAGCTGTTGTGTTTAAAATTCAGACAAGATCAATAAGAATTAATTGCTTTGAATAATGATTCTTGATTTTGCGCTCAGAAAAATTTCAACCATATTTTTTTTGCCTGTGAATTAATTGTGTGACAAAAATCGAATGTGTCGTATCTTATTTTAGATTTTTTTTGCTGCATTTTTCCGGTGTCATTTGATTAATTTATTTTGATTTAATTTTAAAGGTCATGACTAATAAAGGTGGTTGCTTCTAGATCAAGCTTAACTTCTGGTCGAGTATTCAATTCTGAAATGTTTAAGAGTTAATTATTCGTTCGTTAGTGACTATTTTCTTATTGTATTGCATGAAACGAATGTTCACTAGATAATTTATGAATGTATTAAAAATCTAATCTGGGAACGCTTTATGACCGTTTATGTGTGAGGCTTTGAATTGAGTATATTTAATTTGGAGCGGAATTTTCATCAAAAAAACAATACAATTGACCAGAATTTATGAAAATCGAAGCATTCAAAAATAGTAACTAATTTAAACAATTTTTATCGAAGGTGTCTGAAAATCGACCATCATTAATACACATCCTGAACGTCGTGCCATCACATTTGCAAAGTTCATTTCGCTGTTATGTTGCGTTGGATTTTTCCAAATATGTACACCGAAATCTCATCATCACACCCCATGAATAGTTGATCATTGCACAACGTGGTCCATCGTGGAAGCTTGAAAAGATGAATCGATTAACATCGATCTTTGCTCATTCGATTGTGTACTGTTCTTTCAACAACAGAAAAAAAGATTATTCCAATGAAAATTTGTCGATGTTGATGATGGACATGCCCAACAACAATATTGTACAAAGTTAATTGTTATTAATTGGACTTGCATCACAGTCACGACTAAAAAATTGTCGAAATTTCCGTTGTATGTGTGCACAACAGTATGTTTCTTTTGTGTATCTAAATTGTACGGATAATTGTAATGATTTTACTATTACTTATGATGTTGTATGCATGTTTTTTTTGCCTCGTTATCATTTTTCCAAGCCTAGCGATTCCATGATACACGCATCTTACCACAATTACTTGACTGGTATTATTCATAAATTTTTTCTATGACCCCTCCCCCCTCCCGAATAAGAAGAGAAAATAAATTAATTTTTCGTTGGTGCGTATCGAAATCGAAGTCTGTAAACCTTTCATTCTTTTAATAAGAAAATATAATGTGTAACATGTAACACATGGTTACCGAATATTCGTGTAATCCGATCGACCGGATTAAGTGATAGGGAAATTCGAAAATTCAGAGGCTAATTGTAATATGGGAAATGATAGGTTTCGGAACATAAGATACACAAATCGAAAGATATGTAGCTTGAGACTGTGGGATCAAGACAACAAGTGAGAGAAATTACGGCTGGATAATGGTAGACATTATTTAGGCGATAGGAAAGATGTTTGGTGCACTATTATTAGTTTTTCCAAGACCCATTCATGCCGAATTATTGGTGATATAACAGCATCTCTGTGCATGTTCAGCAATTATCTATTTTTTTCCAGTAGATATAAAATGCCCTTGAATTGGAATTTGATGCAACATTGAATATAGTAAATTACCCATCCACTGCGAGTCGAGTTATCGTAGACTTTAGAAATTTTTATCGGAAATTATGGTTAAGTGTTTGAATGACTTGATTTTTTTTGAAATTTAAATTGCGTACCCTTACTTATTTTCCCTATGATGTATTTTCAAAAATATTGTTTCGAAATAATGCATTAACTAGTTTTCGTCTTCATAATATCTTCGCGCATCTTCGTTGACTAATGAGCTAGCGACGATAGTGGTTTTAGTCAAATCCATGTATATTGTGCAGAGTATGAACAAATTATTATTCTGAATGTGTGATGTATATATTTTTGCATTCACATTGTTTTTCCAAGAAATATTTGAGTGACAGATTGTGTAATTAACGAAAATAAATCAGTTAAGATGTGATAAATTAATGAATGGATTGTTTAACAAAGAAAAGCTCTTTGCAAAAAAAAACGGTTGCTCACTTAATCTTGTTGGCGTGTAGCCTTGGAAAATTTCAACCTTTAGAAACTCTGAATGTATTGTTTCCACAACTTGAAATGGTAATAAATGAATTTCCAAAGGATAGCCGACAATGATCCTGGTTATTTTGTAAACTCTTGTTGACCCTGTGGGATGTTTCAAGCAAATAGACGAGGCTATACTCCTGAACGGAGTTTCCTTCTGCAGAAATGATAGTGTTCGGTGTGCCTTCTGAGCAGCTTGTAAATTGAAAATGTACACATTTTTTTTTATTCGTTTGCTGGTGATGGTAAGGCGAGGTTCTTTGAAGTCAAAGTCTAGCGAAATTGATGATATATCGAGGTGGGGCATAGTAAGCCTGAGTCTTTACAAGGCGCTGCGTACTTCCCCGTCAATAGCATTTTTGATGCTATTAAATTGCTCCTAACTGAGCTGTTTTTCAGACAGCAGACAAAATGCTCTGCTATTCGATTGAAAGCTCTACATTTCTAGCATAAGGCAAATAGTGGTCACTCTACCATCTTAAGGAGGTACCCGCCAATGCAAGAAGAAGTGATATTTGATTTCCGTACTCCTTGTTTTCATCACAGTTTAAAGAAAGTCAATTGGCCGTTGAGAGGGGCACACTGATTTTTGCAGGAAAAGTTGTGGAATAACTCGTATAACAATAATTGACTTATCTTCTCAAAAAAGTCGGGAACATTAAATTTTTAAAAAAAATCGTTTTTTGCCTGCTTTTACACTCCTTACTTTAAAACGGTTGGTTTTAGAGCAATGTTGTATGCAAATAAAAGTTGCACACCAATTTTCATCAAAATCCATTCAGTAGATTGCACATATTAATTGTGGTAGAAGAGGATAGAATGGTTCACCATTTTTTGAACTTTCTCACTTTCTCAAAGAAGAATGGAAATTCTTGGCTCTCTTTTCATACAAAGTCTCATGAAAATATCTAACATAAACTTTAGTAGCATAGACAGATCCATAAGAAAATCTCAATGGTTCTCAGTATCCAAAAGTTAGGACTATCAGTGCTATCCTTCTTTCGTTGCGATATCACATTGCTTCTACTGAGATTTAAGTTCGCCATTTCTATAAAAGAAGGCAGTCAATACCAAAAAGGTCTGATGCTTAAATTATTTCATCCTGATTCTTGGATCAAACCAAACGCACAATGCCCTCAGAAAGTTTAGTATATTTTATTTTAAACATCATTAATGTCCATCATAACGATTGAGCTGATTTGAAAATGTAATTCGCAATATAACATTAACAGCAAAATCTCCATTTAAAAATTACAAACCCACATCATTGTCCCAAATGACATTCAAATGCAAACAATTAATTAAGACGTCCGTATTTCAACAATATATATTATCCAGCAAAAACAACAATCGACTAATATGATGTAAAACTGCTTTTAGCAACTGATTTACATTTTTTTACTACATTGCACTCTCATCTTTGTATGATCGTGGTGGATTGAAAAAACACCGTTTCGAGTTTAATCGGGAAATAATTTGCTCAATAGGTCAAACATATTTTTTTCTTGGCTTCATCAGTAACACTACCGCTACCACCACTAACAGCGTCATCATCATTATCATATCACAATCATTACCAATTTTGAAGAGCACGCGCCTTCTTTTGTGGTAGATACATATGTAGATATCAACATATATGACACAATTCCTTCAGCTAGTATGGCAAAAACAGGTGGAATCCCATTTATGTAGGAAATTACTATGTCAGCATGATATGGTTTTGATTTAGTTTATTTATTAGATAATGACGGTTTCATCATCATTCGACATTCGCTTGTAAATGAGATGCATTTTTTGGATTTAAATATGAGTATGTGTGATCAAAGTGCTGATGTAGTGTGAATTTTCGATAGGAAATTGATTTTGAGAAAGGTGTTGTATATATTTTTTAATGTTGGAAAAAGAGAAAGGTTCGCAACCATGCAATGGTTTATTGCTAAATTTTGGTGACATTGTTCTAAAGGTTAAAGAGTGTCTCGGCAAGCAATTTTAATCGCTCAGTCGTTAATATATTGTCATAGGTATGATATAATAGGAGTTTGCCATTCACCTGCCAACAAGATAAATATTATTTTCAATTTAACAAAAAGTGCCAGCTCTAGTTTGGAATTATCCATATTTTTTTATTCATAATTTGATTTTTAAGGAGACTATTTTTTAAAAATTTATTTGGTAATCCTTTCCATATCGACTGATTCGGTTTCTTCGTTTTCTTCACGTGCCAAAATGATTGAATCGTTTTGAAATAAAGACAAATGAATTTTCTTGTCCATTTTGACAAGGAATCCTTAGCAAAGAAATATGATAGTTGCTGAAACTCCATCTAAACAAGATTCCTTATTTAATCACTGTACGGATTTTCATCTTTACCTCTTATCTGGAAAATATTGCTCATATTTCCGGTCTTAAAAGATTTCTAATTTTGATACCTTTTCTCTTTGCTGAAGTTGTATGATATATACATACATATATATGTGGACCCATCTATGGTTGCATTGAATTAGTGGTCAAATGTACAACTGGTGCTTAAAATACGTGTACACAAAAATAAAAAAATAAACATCCCGTGTAAGGAAACACAACAGTTTTGTTTTTAATCTATTGGATAGGCGTGGAAAACATCGCCGACAAAAATAGTTTTGAAGTTTTCAATGTTCCCTTGATTGAATTTCTAATTGAAATTGAAATTCAATGAAAATTCAAATACTAAGTTATAAATAACAGTTTTACCCAAATTCTTAATAAATTTATATTTATGTTATTTAATTAATTGAAAAAAACATAAATTTTTTTTTTAGGTCTGCGCCACGTCCATTAGAATTTCATCACTAAGGCAAGTAAGTCAATTTTTGGTTAACATAACATTTCCGAATATTATTTCAAAAATTGGATTTTTTTCTGAATGAAGTTGATTGTCCTTCATGACTTGAAGTCATCGTTTAGTTTTCAAAACATATTTTACACAGTCTCATATGTAGATGGTTTTATTTTTTGTTGTTGTCGATTGAAGTCTAATTATTGTATCCTTATAAATCTGGTCATTCCATTATTTGTTACTGTCGATCGAAATCAATTCAAAAACATTTGAAGGGACATTGCTAATGTGGCTCAATAGAACATACCTAACTAGCTTCGTACTAATCGTTTCATGTTTGAAAATATTGTTAAAAAAATTTAACTCTTCAAAACATTGTTTCATGGAAGAAATATTTTTGTTATATCCATAAATTTGCATAGAATATCTTCCAGACTAAACTATCTAATTAATCTCTGCTTCTGCATAATTCAGTTTGTATACATTTCTAAAAGAATTGTTTGCGTTTAATACGAACAACGTGTCCTGTGCATATGTTCGCTAGATACTGTCCATGATATTTACCAAAAACAAAGAACACATCAATTGACAAAAGACATATTCTTCGTTTTTTAATTGGCTTTGTATTTTCTTTCAATTTTTATCATAATATAGTAACAAGCTTTAACAGTTTGTATGTATATTTTTCGATCGTTCTATTATCAACCTTGATATTTGATAATCCCCTTCCCTTTATTCTTAATATGAATGTGTTTGAGCTAATCAAATTGATTTCCTCGTAGCAATAAACCATTCAATAATTAAATCAAAACATTATTTAATTCTTTTGAATATTATGATTTCTTGAAAAATTTATTTACTCTGAAATAGATAGATGGTATGCTCGTAGGCGGTATCTGATGATATAACAGGTTGAAGATACATTGAATTTCCATTTCATTGCATCCAAAACCGAAATCGATGCCACAATCCGCCAAGTTGGTTTATTATAGTCAAGCGACAATGAAAATGGAGACAAACAGTCAATAGTATTTAATATTACCGTAATAATTGTATAACAAAAAATGCCATATTTATGTAAAAAAATCGTTGCAATGCATAGATGGCAACGCAACCTTGATTTAAAAATATTGCATCCGCTGTTCAACTCGATCTGCAACAGCAAGATTCATCTTTGCATTTCAATAGATATTGCTGATGGATAGCTTAACGTTCAATTATTCAATTTGATAACAATAATTGCATCCGTGCATATTTCGATTATCGATTTATACTGCAGATGAAATTTATGACTATTATTTCATAGATTAATAGAGAAAGATGTAACAATATTATATTTGATGATGTGGAATCAAATGATACTATTGTCACTGAATTAGTAAGAAATTGAATTTGAATATATCAGATTGGCGACTAATTCCGAATGAATGGATTTTTCATCTAGCGGAAAATAAGGTTGTATCTTTTTTCATAAAAACATACTATAAAGTATATCAAGCTGGACTTGATGTTTTGTATTCAAGCCGGATTTAATGTCGATGTGCTCATTCTTTAATGTTTCATGTAAGCTGCGCTTTGATCTTTTGTCGGCTGACGAAAAAACGTATGTTTTAACGATGGGATATACATAGTTGCATAAAACAACTATGTCGAACCGTAGAAGATGAAGCGGAAAAAGTTTCAGTTCCTTTATTTTATGTGGCGATGTTGTGTACAATCTGTTCATAAGATATTTTTTTCACTTTCACAATGCAAGAGGATTAAGAGTATCGTAAATGCTTTCATAAATTTTTCTTTTAATATAAGAATTGATGGAAAGTGGTAAGGTTCAAGAACAAATCGCTACTACAGTTTCAGAGCATAGATCCAGTTGTGCACTTATCCAAAATATATTCCACAAATCAATGTACGTTTCTTCCTTGATTCGTTCAATACTGTTCTTCCGATGAAACTATATTTATTCGCTTAAATATAAAATTATCACACATACCACTAATATCAACCACTTCATCTTGGTTGAGCGCACTATATATATCCTTTAAGTGCTACAGATAGTTCAGGATCAACAATCCGTCAAATAATAACACTTAACACGAATGTATCTCTTATCCACTGTTCGGGTTTCGATAAAACCGTTCGTAATCCACGCACAAAATAGGTTAAAAATATTTAACCAGCGTTCGCAGCCGTTAGTTAGCGTATTCAGTGATCGACTGATATGTCCGGGGGTTTGTTGCGAAGCTTTTATATGACCCAATCTTGGAATGCATTTGTATCTATCTATCTGGTTGCTGTTGTATCTTCGTGATGGTCGTCGGTCCTCACCGTCGTCACTCAGATGTTGTTAGTACGTGCACATAGCGTGTTGAGCATCATTTCAACAGGCTGTTACTAACTAGCCGTCGTTGAAGATTAACCTATCCAAAAGAGCTGCACACATGAGTGATATGATTGTTGTTTTTTCTGAGCCACGGTAAACATTGGCTGAGATGCATCCCCGAAGTTGAGTGGTAGAGGCTCGGTTGGTATCGGAACTAGATGGGTTTTTCAAAGTATGAAATGATTGGCTGTGTGGATTTTTAAGCGAAAGTCAAATTTTTAAGAAAAGTTTATAGGTGTTTGTGTTAGCTCCTATTCTTTTTGTGAAAACGTCCTTGACAAGGCAGACACGGCGATAAGTAGATAAATTTATTTGCCTAGGAATTGTGTAGATACAAATGAAGTGCAAATTAAAGGAATGTTCCTCAGAAGAGACCACAATAGTATGCATTCCATAAAAATGTTCTCTACGCATTTTTTTGGGCCCTTGGTTGATACTAACTAAGGAATGCACACGCTACTGTATCATGATTTTGATTGTTTTATCTAAACATCCATCCATTGTAAACATCTGTGTAAGTAGATGGTCTACGTATTCAGATCGCAGCATGACAACCAATGTTGAATCCATTCGGAATAGCGTTTCTTAGATGCACATATGTGATGAATAGTAACCATATCATTATGCAACTTATTATATATGCTTCTCATGCAGGCAGGTCAGACTAGTTGATTATATCTTGATCAAGCTCCAAAAAGACGAAGAAAAAAAACACCCACCGTTCAAAAGCAAATAAATAAAATTAATTAGTGTGATTTGTTCAATGATGAAACCAATTATTGATTAATGCTGATTGAACACCAATAATTTTATCGGTGCGGATAATATTGGTTGGTTAGCTGGTTGCTTTTTTTTCTTCCGGTAGCGAATGTTAAACTTGACAATAAAATGTGTTGGAGCGTTAGATATAATAGTATTCATCGATTAGTTTTGTTTCAGACACTTTTGTGGTTTGATTACAAGAATTTGCTTGAGGTGGATTTAATTGAAAATGATTTTGTCTATAAAAATTTAGCATGTTGTCTTTGTAGGTTTTCAAAATTAAAATCCTGATATAAAATGAGATTACTTCTAGTTAGCTGACATATTATATATCCATATATATCCGCATAAACGTCCATCTTTGTTCTGACTGATTTAATTAAATTTGATTTTTATCTAAGAATGGTTTGACCAGAACAACATTTCAACATTCACCATTTCAAGGTGTTCCACTGTTGTCTCGACTAAAGTTTTATTGATGTCTACTAGGATCCTCGTTGTTCGATATGTTAAAGGACCTGTATGGTGTGCTGGCCTTTACGATAGATGAAGTTAGTATTAATCTAAGTTGGCGTCTAGATTTCAGCATTGCATATTTTACCTTTAGTTTTTGAATGGTATTTTGCATCTAATTATAGATTTAGAATGTTGTATCTTTTTCCAAAACTTTTTAACGAAAACTCCCTGCCATCAATTCATTTATATCTTCCACGTGCATAGCTCAGACATGGAGTTGCAATTGATTCAAGTTGTTGGAATTATTTGTTACATTTTAAATGTGATGTTACAATGTCGATTTTACAAAAAACAAGATTTCGCTTCAATTTAGTAAAAAAAAGACAACGATCAAAAGAAATTGAAAGCGTCTGTTACGTTATAATCGTATGCTAGCAGTTTTTTCAACTATTATCCGAAAATAAGTTGTAATAGTAAAGAAAAAACAGGGAAAAAATCAACAGTTTTTCCCTCATAATCCTGACCAAGTCATAAAAATCATCATAATCTTTATATTGGAATCTGTTTTCTGCATTCCGTACTCCGGTAGGCAATAATGATGATGCATTTGATGATCATGAAAAATGCATTTAACACCAATCATGCTCGCGCACCAACAACTTTCATTTTCAATCTGCATCATTAGCCGCTTCACAACAGTTCAGCCAAAACAAACGGAAATAGACATGCTAGAGGATACTTGTTTAGAAAACAAGAAAATTCGCTTAGTAAAAAAGATGACATCGGTTCGGTATTGAACGAAAGATGATGAGAAACTGGACTTGAACACGTTTTGTTACAATATTAATAAAGAGGTGTGGTTAATAGCATGTAGTTGAGCTATGAACATATATTTGGATGGATTTCCGCTATCTAAACACAAGATTGTGTTTGAAAAAATGCAAATAAATCTTGGCTTGTTTCAAAGTACGATCAAAATTTACAAACAAAACCTATCCTATCTAAGAATTCTTCGTTTGGTATTCGTGGATGATTTTTTATGCTTTGAAAAATTGAATCCTTACTAGCACTATCTATTGGGATTTTACCGAACTAAAATTAGAAATTCTGCCGCTACCGCCATCTATTGGGCTTTCTCGGAACTAAAATTTCGCCGCTAGCGCCATCTATTGAATTTTTTTCGGAACTAAAATTCCGACAATTCCACCACTAGCGCCACCTATTAAATTTTTTCGGAACCAAAATTCTGTCACTAGTGCCATCTATTGGGCTTTCCCGGAACTAAAATTTCGAACATTTTGCTGCTAGCGCCATTTAATATTTTTTTTCGGAACTAAAATTCAAAAAAGTCCGCAACTAGCGCCATCTATTGAATTTTTTCGGAACTAAAATTACAAAAAATTTCGCCACTAGCGCCATCTATTCATTTTTTCGGAACTAAAATTCCAAAAATTCCACCACTAGCACCATCTGTTGGGCTTGTTCGAAACTAAAATTCAGAAAACTCATTTGATTGATTTGCCTCTTCCTGAAAAATAAGACATTATTTTTCGTCATTTAAAATAGGATTGTGTTTTTCATTCTGGAAAAAAATATATTTAAAATCTTTAAAATAATTCGATATACAAAAAATAATACATTTCAACCTTTGTACTTAACATAAGTGTGACAACAAATAAAATATGTAGCTTAAGTTAAACCTGATGATGCACCAAAATTTGAGAAAATAAAATTCATCGCATCAATTCTCAACAATGATTTGTTTGGCACAAACAATCGCAATTTATATTATTTATGAGACGATCCTTTGCATCTGCCAGTTTTCCGAAGGGTTAAGGGAAGGATCTTGCGGTGCTGAGTAAGCAATTGTGTTGTATCGATTGTGTTGTGGAGACGGACCTCCGATTTGCTGATGACCCAGCGAACGTTGCCGTAGCATATACTGTTGTTTTTGTTGTCGCTGGATGACTATCCAACTGGGCACGTACGATTCAATCAGACTTTTCGGCTCCCTGTATGGTTGGAATTGGTGAAGTGGCTGCACATTGATTTGTGCTTGTGGTACATATTGGTGGAATGTTTGGTGAAGTGGAACAACTCGTTGTGCGGTCAAATACTGGACTTTTGTGAGGAGTTGAGATCGTTCCCGATCGGTTTCTTCTTGATTCACTTGGAGAAGGGGTCGTTCCGGATGCTTTGGAGCATATTTGAATTGCTTGGAGCCGTCGGGGTCTGCGGGTCGACTTGAGGATTGTTCTGGATCAGCATATTGGATGTCTTGTAGTTGCGACAAATATTGAATAGCTGACGATGATGGCTCCGAAATGTCGTTGGTATTGACATACTGCAGTTGTCCTGTTGCTTGAGTTGACAGTGTTTGCGGTAGATATTGAATTGTCTGTCGTTGTCCTCCGACTACGGGGGTAACAGCCACCGGGCTGGAATGGCTGTATGTGATGACTGATGGCGTAAACCGAATGGGCTGAGTATGACCATAGGTGGCTGGAATAGCTACCATAGTAACGTACGACTGATGCGGGGTACTGAAATAATAGTTTGAACGTATGAGTATGAGTGTGTTTTCAACATGCTCGAAGTACTGGTTCGTTTTAAATGGAACCTTAAAGTCTAGTAAGTAGCATTCAATAAATCCAAAATCGTGTAAAAATAAATTGAATAACACATTAGAAAGAGCCACCATAAAATTATAACCCTTCCTTGAATTAAAGTCATACTTTTACCAAATACCATTTTCCACATAAGTTTCCCATGGCATCTTACCACTTGTGCAACGAAATCTCATCATATTAACCAAACTTAATGATGACTTGGCAACGGTTTCCCAAAAAAAAACACTCAATCAAATGACGATTCACTTTCCGTTTCGTGCATAAAAACCTGCATTCCATTACGCTAAAATATAACTGGGTCGAAAAACGGTTGGCTCGCAATCATTTGTTGAAAATGTTACACGATCATCACAGTTCGATAACACGAATCAATTATCGAATTAATATTTGAATGTTGCTGTCTGCAAAGAACGACTCCTCGATTGGTGGTGTAGCAATTATAGTAGCAGACTATGGTTCGTTTGCTTGAAGCTCGTAAATTCACTTTTATTGGATTTTTTCGAAAAGATCTAAAGCGGACGAGACATTTAGCCCACAGATTGTTTGAATGTTTGTGACTACATTTCAAGATCAGTGAGTATTTAAAATGATGGAAACACATCAACACAGTTAAAATGCAAAGAAATCAACTAATTGCATTCCATACAGTTTAGAAAAACGAAAAAGCCCAATAAAAAGTAAATGGAGGTCTGAAATTGCTGCCGTGGCAAAGCTGAAACTGATTGCATTGATGAACAATCGAAGCTCGCCGATATTTTACAAGTTGTCCTAAAACGTGGAATGGGTTCACTTTTTATGATAGTGTATCGTGTGTAAATGTTCACCAGTGATTTAACGAATATTGTTTGAATGCCCAACGCGATCATAATATTATTTAATCGATCGCATCGTGAATGGAACTGAAATATGGGGCGGCTGAAACCTACTCAAGCTGGTTCCAATTTTGCAGAGGAATAGGCCTGTAAAATGTAAAAATTGATTTAATTTCGCATAAATAGCAATTTTTGCCAAATCACTTGACCATGAAATAGTTCAGGTTACCGTTATAAAAGCAGTGAATAAATTGAAAGAGGTTTGTCAAAATTGTTTGAAAAATCAAGTTACTGGCCTAAGTCTTTTGTTTTCAGTTGGATGCAATAGCGGACAAAGTATGAAATAGATGAAGTTCGATAAGAAAAAACTTATAAGCAGCATTAAACAGACTAAATACCAAAGTTTTTGTTGATTTTCATAATTGCATTGGCATTTTGATGCTGTGAATATTGTAAGATGCGGATGTGACTCAAAAATACCTTAAATCTTTTTCGCAATGAAATCATCGTCCCGCTCTAAAAACTATCGGAGCGAACTCTGTATTTCACATCATGTGACCGTGAATTTCAAACAAAAATTATTCAATCCTTAAAACCGACTCTCAATGCTTCAATATTTAAATTTTGGTGATTCCTAAAAATTGATAGTTTTTTTTTAAAAAAATTGTCTGATCATATATTTCGTAGCCAACCGATAAAACTGTCTGAAACTTCATTGAAACTTGCATCCACAAATATTCGCTATGCATTGTCTTATTGAATCATAATTAAAATATAAACGATTTAATTTGTGCGGCAGTTAGTAGTGTATTTGCTTTATAGTGAACGATGTTGCCATCCAACACCCAAGTTATTGTTGCACCAGATTATGCACGTGTACATCCAACCAACCCAATCCAGCATCTCTTAAATGTTGGTCAAAAGTTGACTGATAAAAAAACGTTAACGCTGGCTGTTAAAAGAAGATCATCTCTTGGATTAATGTTAGGTCGAATGTTTACGATGTGTTAATTACCATTGTATTCTTCTTTTATTGTTTGTATAATGTTGAAAAGCTCAAGGCCACTTGCTTAGCTGTTATATTTAATTGTTTGTAACTTGAAGTGCTGTATTACTCCATTTAAATAGAAATGTTTGAATTTGATGTACGAGACTCGATGTTGGACGGGAGCAACTAAAGGAGTTGCAAATTGTTTTTTTGGCGTGGTATTTCCTTGAACTGAGATGATGTTAAGTCGGGTAATATCGAGGTCAATTTTTTGGAAATTCTGATTGGTTCTATTATAAAACGAACTGAATGGTTTGCTATCTAGATGAAGCTATTGTTAGGTGTATATTTCAAGAATTTAATCAGCCGGTTCTTTTTGAAGGTGATATATTCATTTCAAAATGTTTTTACAACTCAGTTTATTTTTTAGGGATAAAGTGTAGGTAATTAGGAAGTTTTGCTGAACGATTTATTTCGTTCTATTCATTTAAGAAAATTCGCATTCATTCCAAGGCTGTAATGTAACGACGCCTTCCGTGAATTGTTAGTGTAAGTTTCATGCAAGAAATCTGGCAAATGGTTCTCGAGGATGCGGCAAATAGTTTTAGGCTTGATCAGTTTATTTGGCCTTGCCTGGATCCCAATTTTTTTTAAAAAAAAACTCAACCATAAAATACCAAAATGCTGGAAACGCTACCGTCACCGCATTGTGTTATGTTAATTTATAAATAGTGATGACATATTTATTGAATAGACAACTGATTCCCCTCGGCCTCTATAAAAATGCGAAATGTATTCAAAGTTGCGATTTACTTTCCTGATTGTTTTTTTCCATCGAAAAAATCATTGACCAAATTGAAAGCCAATTTATTCACATTATGAAAAAAAACACACACATCAAGAAGGTAATAGGTGGCTTTTAATGTAAAATGAATATCACACAATATTTGAAAATTGCAATATATGCATTCATATATGGGGAAGTGAATGTTGGTGTGGTTGGGTACTCTGGCATGTGGTGAAAGGAAAATGACCGAAAATGTAAATGATAAGAGTTTTGCAATGAATTGAGAAATGTGAAACAACAGTTATGATAAGAGATAAAATCATATGGTGTTATTTTATAGTGACAACTAAAGAAGTAGGCTTGGTACGTAATTAGCCCAAGACTTCTTTTGCAGAGATGGGTCATTTAGGCCTTTTCGTGATGCCGCAAGGGAGAAATGATACCACTAAAACCATAGCTTTTAAATGATGGTAATACTCTTGATTAGTATTTTATATCTACTAACAAATGTGTTAGATACTTGCATGAGGCTTTCCAGAAATGAAAAGATTAGAATTTGCGTTTTCTTTTGAAAGATGCTTTCAGTTTCACGACTTATACTAAAGAGTTACTTAGTGCGTTTGAAGCTCATTCAATCGGTGAAACGGTGTCTTTTTGGAAGAAAGATATTTTGAAAATGAATGTTTTCAATCTGAAAGAAAACACAAACAAATGGCCTGGTAGAGTGATTCTAGTCGTAGCCCTCTTTTCTCAAGAGATGGTTCAATTAGGCCCATTGTGATAGAACAAAAGATTGGGACGACGCTGGAACCTAGCTATGGGATAATGAAAACCATTTGGACTCCCTTTTGAAGCTGACTATGCAGCTAATATTTACATTAGCTACTTCTCTAAAGCTATCCAGGAACGGAGATCCTAGAGTGTGCATTCGTTTTCTGGATAGTGCTTTTTGGCGAATTTTGAGTCATTGCAATCATTGTCGACGTCTTCTTTGTCGCGTGAAAGGCATACCCTTTCCTCTACTTCTCCAATTGTCGTCGTAGATCAGTAAAATTGTCCAAATCAACAAAAAGTCATACTAAAAATGTATTTTTGAGGGTGCGAAATAAATTTAGCGAAAATAAAAAACACACACGATGCAAATCATTTGAAAAAAAGATAACATTTTATGACAATAATAAGTGTTGTGCTGACAAACTGGACCAAATAGCCCGAATATATATATATATATATATATATATATATATATATATATATAGGGAGGAAAAAACTTGTTTTGCAATTAGCTGAAGAACTTAGCGGTTATTATAAACAATTAGCCCAAAATGCTTTCAAAGAAATAGAAGAATAAAATAGTTAATTGTAAATAACATTGGGAAAAATCGATTTCAAAAACAGAATATATATGTTAAAAATGTTATTTAAATGTTTAACATATAGTTGTATATTCAAATAGATTTATATCAGGCAAAATAGATATACATATCTGGTATATACTTACGGTCCTTGTCCAATATATCGCACATACTGCAAGTTGCTTTCAATCGGTTGGTTTGAGCCTTCACCAAAGGCCTGTTGATAAGGTTGTTGCTCTTGCTGTTGTTCAGCTTCAGCTGTCTGGTCTTTTTCAATTTGCTGTTGTTCAACTTCTTGCTGATCACCATCGTCGTCGTGGCTGTAAATGACGCTTTCAACTTGTCCCAGACCCGAACCTGGAGCGCTGCTGGTCGCATATTGAACGTCGTTTGCTTGTCGCTGCTGGTTGTATTGAATGGCTTTCGGTTGAACGCGATTCGATTGAACGTAAACATACTGATGTGGTGGCAGATATGAAGATACTAGAAGATAATGGAATGTGAGTTGATAGTGTGTACGTGTGTGGCTGAAATATGAATGATGGATGGAGGATGGATAGTGACGAAGAAGATGCTTTCGAACGACCTTGAGCGAAAGAAAGGCAGAGGCAGTTCGCGATGATGAGCACTATTTTAATGGCTGTTGTCCATTCTGGGTGGTTTCGTTAAATTTATTACCTTTCGCGTTGTCGTCATCGCGCTGATACTGGTATTTTGGCTTGGGCGCGATGGTGACGTATTCGACGTGATCGTGTTGCGGGCGTTGATAAACCGGTGTGCTGTAGTGGTTTACATTCAGATTCGGCGATGCGAAAAGCTTGTATGCATGATAGCTTGGCGTCGTCGTGGAGATCACGTGTGAAATTCCGCCCGACGCCGTCGAGGTCTCGTGCGTAACTTGATACGGCCTTGAGGTTGTAGTGCTTTGATGCTGCTCCTGTAGTTCCTTCAGCGCTTTGAGTTGCTGCCGGTAGTATTCGAGATTTTTCGTATGGAAATTTTGCGATTGGTGGATGTCGAATACATCCTCGCCTTTCGTTCTTTTGGCAAGCTTCTCGCTGAGAAGATTATCTCGTTCAATGTCATCGAGGTTGACTCGATGATTCGAGTGATTCTCAGCGAAAATTTGGGATGCGCAGAGTATAAACAGAATAAGTGGTCTCTGAAAAATAAAATAGTAGCATTTTAAGCAATGTCTGTGCTATGTATCCTTCATCTTTTCGTTTGCACGACATATCAGTTATTACGACCATTTCAGGAACAAGGCTGCTGGTGTAGGACCAGCATTTACCTGCTTCACCTCAATTTGTTCATGCATCAAAACAACATTAATTTTTGCTGTGAATGCAAAATCTAACGTTTAACAAAAACAAATTTGCCACCTTTCATCTATTATTTTTTACTTCGCTTTGTTCAATTAAACTCGCAATCATAATCCTTGCATCCTTATTGTTATAAACTATTACCGGTACATGACTTTCATTACTATTCAAGCTCAATCAGTTTTTTTTGACCAATTAAATACCAAATCAAACTCCTACAGAGTCACATGCTTTTGTTCTCCGGGCAGCTCGAACAGTATCGTTACCTCACATTTACCACTTTCACTCCTTTGACTGGCTTTAATGGGGTCTGAGGTCTGAGTTTAAACTTAAGTAGCATTTCATCAAGCGAATGCGACCGTTAATCTGACCGGCGAAGCACATTAATTCTGTTGTGTAATTGAAATAAAGATTTTAATCGGCGGAATTAAATGATTCAATTGGAACATGGAGAAAAAAAAGAAGATAAATATGAGAAAAAATAGATAAAAGCTGTGGCTAAATGATGAGCGGAATCGGTGACATTCGTTGATTCAATGATAATAGTAATGATGATTGGGTGTGCATGGCGTGTTTTTGGGGGGTTTTATTTGAAGTATGCTATTTAGATAAAATGCTTTAGATAACTCGATATTTGGTAAGTGAGAATCTTGTGGGAAAATAGATAAGTATCGGTGGATTTTTTTAGATAATTAGTTAGTGGAGGATGGTCAATAAAAATGAAAGGTGTGTGCAATTAGATGATGATTCAATTTTATTTTCTGTTGTGTTCTTTTTTAATGTCTTCGATGACGTAAAAACGTATCGTACATAGAGTAAGTCTGGACAAGATGGGCCATGTTTTTTTAAGAATCGCTCTATTGCGTTCTGTATTTGTCCCAGATGTAAGAAAAATGTTTTCAAAGTATCCTAATGAAACACTGTATCAATAAATGATATTCGTAGAAATTTCACTTGAACTGTTTCAATTATTTGATTGAAAAAAGAGGTTCATCTCACTCATCCTTGTATTTCTTTTCCTTTTTCACGACCTAGAAGTGATCTATCAAGGATCATTCTTAGGTCCTGAAAAAGGAATTAAAGTTCAATCAGTACCTACATGAATTTCATCTCACCAAAAAAGTCCAAGCGGTGTAGATTCTTGCTTCGTAACTCTATTTATTTGAAAAGCGCAAAATCTAACATAACTCTTTTTAGTTTTCTAGCACGTAATTTAATGGAATATTGTTCTCCTATTTGATCTCCTTACACTAAATGCGAATTAACTATGATTGAATCGGTTCCGCGCAGATTTATTCGTGCTCTGTTTTACGAATTTAAAATTTCATACGCTTCTCATACCGAACGCCTCAACTACTTCAGCCTCGTCACTCTGCAACAACGCAGATTTTATCTTGACGTGTATTAGCTTTGTAAGCTTTTCTTGCATTTCCTTGATACTCCTCTTTGTAATGATCTTCATATCCGTCATTCCTTTCACAAAAAAAATTTCAACATTTTGGCACCTCCTACAACTACGTCTCATACATATTCCAACTCTCCTCTGATTCGTTTTTAACATACAGTTTAGTTCCTTTCGGTCACTCACAAATCTGAGCTAAGAGATAGCATATTTTCTTCTTTATGATAGACTTTACATGTTTAATTAATTTTTTTAGACCTTACGTTGTCTTACCTGTTATTATTGGCTATTTTGGTTTGTTTAGTAGCATTTTATCAATAAACAATTGCAAAATTGAGATGGACCGTCATCATTAAGGGGGGAGTATGGTCAATTGTACATATTTTAAGCATATTTTTAAGATTTTTTTTGTTGTGAAAATACTGTACATATAAATTTATTTCTGAACAAAGTACATAATAATATAATTATTCAAGAGTATTCTCTCAAATTTTAGTCCAAAAATATTGATTAGTGAGCCACTGCCAGCAAATTTTCGTAGACATCTCAAAAAAAGAGTAATTTTGCGGGAATTTAATAAAGCGCAATGTATTATAGAAATTTTCTCGTGATTAAAGTTAGTTAAAAGTATATTAGATGTATAATAGGCTAATTTACTAAATTCTTGAAAGATTAACACTGAAGTTTTTCTGTTACTTTAAGGCTTCTGAAATTTGGATTTCAGAAACATTTTCATATCATACACAACTTTCAAGAATGCAATTACAAAATCATATACTTCTCTTAACAATTGTAAAATATAAAAATATTCTTATACTAATGGTCCATCGCTTTCAAAATGCCAGAAAAAAAGGACCAGACTATCATGTGAACCCATTCAAACAAATGTCTCGCAAATAATACAATTGTTCCCCAACTTCTACTGCATCTATTGTAGAGAGTTGTGAGCAGATAATTTTGAAATAACACGCACTTCATGCTATAATCTCAGTGTATGCTAAAACTTAGAAATGCTCTGTTAAAATTACTGTAGCATATAACACCGATTAACTCACTGATAGCTAAAGTGACTACTGCTACTCAACAGCTCTATTTAAAGCATTATAAAGTTGTCCATCTTTTCCGGAATTTCCCTATGTAGGTGTCTTTATAATGGAACTTTCATTCATTTCACTCATTTCGTATTTAATTACGATACAGTCTATAAGAAAATCATATCATCCAAAAAGTGTAGATTGAATGATTTGATCGTTGGGGTTCGCAAATTTGTTTTTTTTTCTGAACATAGCAGGAAAGCAAGCTTTACCATTCATGTCGTACATGAAGTATTTATTCGCACATAACGCATATCATTAACATCGAATTGTGCACACTTTATAAGATGAATTGGAATGTTTGGCTATCCATCAAGTATGATTTTATCTCATTGCCGGGCAAATTACTTTATTTTACGAGCAGCCATTATTCCAGCACCATCGAAATCACTCAAGAGCGAACCATCTGTAATTTTGTGTAGCACTTTTGCATCTATCATCTGAATCGCAAAGTATGCAATTGATGCGTAGCCTCAATGCATCCATTCACTTCACATTAATTCAAGATATTTCGCAACCAGCACCATATGAACATCGGTAAAGCTAATGATATCAACGACCCAATACCACTCATAGTGTGAGTTTAGCATTTTAAGGATGAGAAGCTATTCATGTTGTTCATACGTCCTGCAAACGGTGGTGAGTGAAAAATTATTGGCGCAATTTCATGTTATGAATGCCACATTTATATTGCATTCAATTCGACTGCCTTGACCGATTCCGTCTGATATATCGCGATAGGAATATTTTTGATGCATCAAATCAATTTATTCTACAGAAATGCAATTTGTTTTCATTTATTCATATATTTTACTTTCACCGAAACATGGTTTGCCAGTCAGATAAAGTTGCCCGAAAAATACACTCATGTGCACCTGAGTGCGAAATTTTGTTTTGAAAATATAAAAACATTGGACCCTTGATCTTGCCAGCCGGAGGGCAGTTAATTAAAATTGTGTTTCTGCAGTAGCATTGAAAGTGATTGTAAAAAACACGACTGAAAAGATGTCGATACCCCAAAATAATTGGGAAGCTCTACTTCGCAAAACATAGCATGTTCCAATTGTGCTAATGAGTCAAACAATTTCACACTGACATTCGATTTTCGCGGAAACTTTCATAATTTCACAGTAGCACCGCACCACGCCTTCTTCATTTTCCGAAAGAGAGTATCGCGCTTTCATGCACCGACGCGGTCATGTAAATGATATTTATCATACCAGCTTATTGTTGTTTCTATTTGACATCTAATTTGCACCACGATTTGGGATCACACCATGTCCGCTTGGTGAGCTCCTCTTTATTGGTTCTTTCACCTCGCCCAAAACACATGGGGTCGGTCCATCCACTGGTAGATTGGTATGACGATGATTAATGCTTCTATTACACCTGTGGCCGGGCTGGCTGGAAGACAGCAATCTTTATGCCGCTCAGTACGAGAGTTAGCAGCCGAACTAGATGAAAGTGAATGGACTTTATAATGGTGATTTATATAAATGACGCATTGAACCGCACCAGAAAGTCTTTCCGAGCTGGACCGCGCGCTGGATGCATTCAACTTTTGTACCTATGCTATTTTTTTTCAGTGCAGCAACAAGTTTTTGCATCGAGATCCAGTTTAGATAGTTGCATTTTGATGAAAGATACAAGAGGGCTTGTGTTATTGTTAGCGCTACAGCGCTTAAAAAGTCCAGGGCGGAAACTGTAACTTGTTGCTTTCATTCAATTAAAATTTCTATTTGATGTCAGCGAGGAAAGGAAAAGACACTTTGAAGATGATTAAGACGCGAAACGAGCTGGATTCGGGATGGTGATTAAGGTATAGCTAATTTGCTGATCGAACTCAAAGTGCGAATAACTTCAAGTAATTATATTTCGATTGAGTGTTGACGGCAGCAACACAATTATTCAAGCAATTGGAAATTTTTCAGTTTTTTTCGCAATGAATTAGTTGCAAACAGCATTATATGGCTTGCAGTTTATTTTTCTGCTGTGTTCAGGGAGCGTAATACGAGTATAATCGGCGAAAAATCGCTGTCTTGATTCAATTTGGATTACATATCGATATGCAAGGAACACAATATCAAAAAATCGCAACGATCCAAATCAGCTATTTCAACTTTTTCTCCCGATAAAGTTAAGGAAAAAATGTGTTTTTTTGCCCTTTAAATGGCAAAAATAATTAAATCGCGATAGCAAGAAATAGCATGCTCAATAAGGCATTCTTTCAAAATTCAAAGCTTCCATCATGTATAGTAACGTATCTATCTGCACTGAAATCAATCTGCCTTTGGGATCGATCATTCAACCGCTAATCCAATCAAACATATCAAATGGTCGTATTTCGAACAATAACATGATCAAACTAATGTACCTTTCACTTGGATTCCAATTTCATCCAAATTCGGCGCGATCAATGCCAATCGAAGTTCGTGGTATCAACCTAACAAGTATTGCCACCAAAAAATAAAAGACGTAGGTCAGTAACCCAAATCGATTGGTATTTCACTACTTCCTTTCTCACTTCTAGGATGCAAAAAAATACAAGAGTAAACGGTTTGCAAATAACATGTGAGATGTTATGTGCATTCATTCGCCAGCGTGCCAGCTAGTCAATGGGTTACTTAATCAATTATCTCTTCTTTTGTCTACAGCATCCATCCAAAAATCCATCTCCAAACATCGATCTAAACAGGATGAATATTTTAGTTTGAGAGATGAAGAGATCAGCTTGAAAATCACCTTGTGCAAAATACTAAATGCTTTAAATGAAGTTCGAAACGGAAATTGAATGGGTTAGCTGGAGAAACTCGAGATCTTTTAACGAAAATTAATAGATTTACGAAATGCATAAATAATCATTTTTGCATATTTGAAATATTTTTTTTTGCTTCGTGACACGGATGGTATATGGCGGATGGGTTATAGGAAATTCAAATGTGAATTTTGTGTATCTATTGTTGTGCATTTTAGGCTGCGTTAGGTTTGTTATTGTTACGCTTATAAATGGGATGTTTTCTTAACGGAATTTTACTGAAGATTTTGGAATTAATGAGGAATTAGACACGCATGAACTGGATTCGATGTGATGATAGAGTTACATGTTGTACGTCGGAGTACAGTTCAAAAGGGAGTCGTGTTTTTAAATAAAATAAATGGTTACTTTGACTTTGTCGAACGAGGGTTTAAACGTTTCATTGGCTGCAAGTCTTCGAGAAAGTGTTAAAGTAGTTCTTTGTTGCAAAAGTATCGAATTTCAATGTTTTGATTTGATTGGTCTTCTGGTGAAAAATAGTTTGGTTTGACAAAGGTGAGTTTATGGGCTTTTGATTTTGTCCTGGCGGCAAAAAAAAACGAATTAAATTTCGTTTCCGTTTTTCCGTTATTGATTTTATAAATAATATTTCGTACGTTTGGATGGTAGAAAAAGTAATAAGCGTCATAGCATGCAAAGTGAATAAACTTTTAAACTGCTGGCTGTTTTTGTTTTGTGGAAATGGGTTCATTGGTGGCTCTGAACACTGTAAATTATCAGATTATAAAAGTATTTTAATTAAAGCACTTAGTTGTTTAAACTATTTAAAAGTTTCAGTGTATGTTAAAATTAAAAACACATTTTCAAAGCATTTTAACCAGAGTACCATACTCTTGGGTCGATTTCGAACAAGATTATTCCTTATTCATGGCTCGCGAGTGCTTTCTTATGGTAAAAATAAATTCCTCTATTATAAAATAATATCAATAATAAAAACCTCAGGGTTTTCTAATGTTTGACCTTAGTCGTTATTAAGACATTTCGTAACACTGGGTTATTTACGATTGATGTACGCCATAAACATATATTTCAAGTGATTATGATCAACTAGAAATTGCATTTGAACCGCTGCATTTGAGAGCTGAAGTCTGACGCTCCACGCATGTTTCCATGATAGCATGTCATTTTTCTTGCCTTTGTGTAATAACACGTTGTCTACGCACATTGTGCATAAGTTCTCACATAATTTTCAACAGATTACATTTTATGAGTAGAACTTGAATAGAAAAAAGGGGTTTTGGTCAATTTAAACATCTTTAAACATTTTTAAGCAAAACGCTATGGCGTTTAAAAACCATTAACTAAACAAACTTGCTTTAAAGCTCACTTGCAGTGCATCAGGATTTGCATTGAATCATAAAGGAAAATGTATCGTAATAATATAAACAACACGATTCATGTCTTTTTTATCTCATCATGGTCTGCATGAAATAAACAAAAAATTCCCAATCATCGTTTTCATAATTAACTACGTTCACGAACTGTTTTAGGACCAGTTTCCACAAGTTTCTTGGAGAAACAGTAGACTAAAAAATATATTTTATAATTTATTTTTTGAGAGAGAAAAAATATTTAATTTGCACATGAAAAATATGCAAGAAATTTTCAGCAAAATTGTATTAAAAAAAACATGTGTCAGCAAGCGAAAATTTAAAATGGTTAAATTATCATATATTTTTTTATTCATAACTAATTGGTATGAAATTTTTTTGGCTTGGTGTACGAAAAATTCCTTCGAAAATTTAAATGAAAATAATTTTTTTTAAATAAAATTTCAGAATCAAAATATGCTCGACCATTTCTTTTTCTTTTGAAGCCTTTTCAATTTCCTGTGGGTCTAGTTCAGTTTTAAAATTTCATTCAACCAACTGTGCCGCCTTATTTTGTTAGTATTATAGCCTAGATTATTTCAAAAATGATTCTAAATGAAAATCATTATTGGGGATTATAAAATATAACAGCAAGTGTTATTTATCGGTATACAATAGAAACATCCGATAGAATTTAGTACTACCGAGAATTTAGATTGTTTCGAAGAAGTGGAAAATATTACATTTGAGTTTAAAAAAACCATTCGAATTATACCAAACCTAAAGTCGCCATAAAGTGTGTACTTTACTGATATTAAAACCTTTAAATAATAATTAAATTTATAAAATATTGATATCCAAAAAATTATCTGCATGTGCATCCAATTACAATTTGACTGTATGTATACTTCTCAATCCTAGCTGGTGGATAATTTCACAATAAAATTAATGATTCCTAACATAATTTCCTACTGCTGCGAAAATTTGTGCACATGTGAAATTGTGAAGCATATTATTCGGTTCATTAATGTTTTTCGAAAGAGAGTCATTTGCACTAATTTAATGGATCATTCTTCATTCGTGAAAATTGATTTGTCATGGTTTCCTTTCAAACTGAAATAACACATGGTTCTATTTTACTGGTAATTTGTGTGCATTTATATATTATCGAGGTGGAACAAAGATTTGAAAAATATGGTGAAACGCTGAATGACAAACGCGTTATGTTAGCCATCAACGAATCAAGCTGAAGTCTCCGTAGCATTGATTTTAGTTCGACTAATGTGGGATTTTTTTAGTGAAAGCTGGTTGACCGCTTGATAAAAAATGATGAAAACCATCGAAAATGCTGAAAATGTTGCACAACAGTATTGTTGCCGGATTGTTTTCAATGGAGTAATTCTTGTAGGCTGATTTGAGATGAAAAAAAGTTACACTTGATTGCATATAATAACCATAAGTCACAATACTATTCCTTCACTTATAAATGTACTAATCACTACTAAGTGGGTGGAAATACATTTTTGAAATAAGTCTACAGTTTCTACTCACCATGATTCTAGTTCCTAAACTATCGTGAAAATAACTAATCTTCCTTTAAATCTTCTAGTTCACCTGTGACACTTTTCTATACACTGCACCCAAAAATCCGATAATCTGGTATTGAAAACTTGCTCACTATTCACACACCGAACGACCAATCACCAATAAATCTCCTTAAAGAACGTGCACACACTTCCGACGAGATCAAAAATGCTACTTTAACTGATTCCAACCAAAAGTATACTTTAAACTACATCGGGAGGATGTAGTGGGGCTACAACTTTTATATATGCACAAATTATCGCTGCTCACTTCACCCGAGACCGACAACGGCGGCAAACTGCTTGCGTACATTACATTTTCATCTTTTATTTAATAAAGTAGATTTATGGCTTCATTGACCAACGCCAATCCAGCCGAAGCATTCACATTGGGACCAGCATCGGGCGTAGGGCCGAAACGGTGCACAGTGTTGCGACTAAGGAGGAGGGAATCACAGGTGATCTACAGCACCACCACCTGTACCTTAAATAGCTTCAAAGAAGAATGCGCAACGGAACAGTTCACAAGACAAAACTCCCAAATCTGTATCTGTAAGTCATGTGAGGAGAAAGATAGTGAAGAAAAAAGCTCGGATGATTGTATGACAAATATTGTCTGTCGTTAGACTACATTCAAATAGGCCTGAAGGTGGCAAGGCCTGCCTCAACCATTTAGTCGTTTCAGCTCGGTTGAAAATCTGATGTGTGATGACTATCGAAAAAGCACAGGTGACTGCATGAGTTGTATACAATGAAGACTGTTATGGCTCCCCATGAAGCGGATTCGGTCTGTTTCTTCGCGGACTGTTGCTTCCACATAGTTACTATCACTTTTCTTTTGAGAAAGCGCAGACCAAAATTCGGTTTGATGGGCAATATATGTGACAAATCTTTCGATTGAGAATCATATACACAGATACGTGCTTATGGGAAATTTTGAAGAGTACATATTGCCACGCATTTTGACGAGCAATATGCCTTAAATTAAAAGCGTGATGTGCAGCGCAGGCTCTATTCATTCATACCGTCCCCTTGGTAAGGGTAGATGTTCCAAGAAGCGAAAATGCAGAGTGTTTGCCTCAGTGAAATTCAATGAAACAAAAAACTTAAGACAGTAACCTGACTACTCCTATGATTTTGTTATTTGCATTGGTGTTGTTGCTTGGATTCTTTTCTCTTCTCAACTTATTGCGAAAGAGGCTTCGTAAAGGACCCCAGCCACTCCCGACATTTTCCGACATGATGGAATCAAGATCTGCATAAACGAAAGACATAAGCGAGTAACCCGTTTTTTTGTAAACCTTTCTAAATGTTGTAATTTTTTCAGTGTTGCTTCGAGATTGTGAGACCTGCTATTGCAAAAGAATTAACCGTATTGATAGGCTTAAGTCTTTATCTTCTGCCTTGTTGACCAATCTACCTCTTAATTGCATACGTGACAATCTGCTCCAGTCTTTCTAAGAACTATTTTCTATGCACACTGTAGATACTATCTCCGGTTATCTCTGGTCATCTATCTATTCAATCAACACGTACGAAACAAATATTGTCTTGTATGATAGGTAGTCATCTCATCGTATACCGATCGCCAAGTGGTTTCAGGCACAATTTCAAACAACACAACCAACCTGAAGATCAATAGAGCCGTTATTTGATAATTCTTGATATCATCAACAACTTTTCGACGTGTGCTCCTCTCGTGAATTTGATCACGCGAGTATATTGGCTGCTGAACGTGCAGAGCTACCTACTACCCAACGAATGATTTGGTTTGTAATTTTTATGTTGTATTATGTTGGATGACAAATTATGGGCAATTTGTAAGTTGTTGCGAAGATTCTGATGATGTGTGTTTGATAATGTGTGTTTGATAATGTGTGGATTATTTGAAAGTTTTATGATTGTGCTTCGTCTGGTTTAAAGATGTGATGATTTTTCAAATGTTGGCAAGTGTATGATTTTGAAATATGACCAGTAATTATTATGTTTTTGTTGACTTGAAAGTAATCGTGAAATTCTTTTTTTGACTTAAATACAATTACGAATTCCATCTTGCACACACAACGTATCATTATATTGAAGTCTGCTTGAAAATAATAAGTCGATATTTGAACTCTATTCATAATTATCAAAGCATATAGGTCGTATCTAAATAATAAATGCAACAGGTCATTATTTAGTACATATTTGAAAATTGAACTATAATCTAAATTGGAAAGGTTTCATATCACAGTGCCCTGCAAAAAAATCGAATGCAATCCAAATTATAGGTTGGGAATCGTAGCACAAAAATATAAGACAATAAAGTCCGACGATTATATGTATGTTTTCTACATAAAACGATGCAAACTTAGATTGATATGCTTATTTAAAATTGAAAACCTTTTTCGACCTTTTGGCCGTGTGAAAGTCTAAGACAATAGGTCAGTGTTGTTTTTAGCAGAGCAAATCATTGCAACCGTAAAAAATAACCCTTTAAATGTTTAACATACTTTTTGCCTATAGCACGCAAGAAAAAATTAAATACTATTGATATTTGCTAAATATGGTTGCATAATTTGCAAAGCTTATTTAGATAATATGTGGTATGATGTATGTATCTAATAAAATTAAAGCGAAAATGTGCGAACAGAATTTATTACATGACTAGGTTGGCCTGACAGGTGATATATTATCCATCAGGAGAAATGTAGAGATCAGAAATGTAAAATAATCGAGAGATATTATCGGCGATATTCGCACATTCCAATGTATATAGCAGTGTAATCGATTGCTTTTCGAACCCTTTCTTTTCGTCATATCGAAAGATCATGGCATGTGGGCTGCTCTACGGGTAATTAATGATCAATGTGGAACAGATTTTACTATGTACTACGTGCAGCTCCTAGCTAGCACTTACATGAGTATTCGAAAGTATGTAAACAATTCGTTCTGACTATTTGGTATGTATTTTCTCTGTTGTACTTAAATGGTTGATAAAAATTTCAAAGGGAATACATTTTGAATAATTTGATCCTGTTCAGCAAAAATAGTTCATGAAATTAAATTAGTTATTGCTGGAGCAAAACAAGTAAGTATAAAGCTTTCACAACAAGCAAAACTTTTACAGCAGAAGAATTTCCTGCTGCTGCAATACATTTTAGTTTTAACCGTTTTGTTGTAGGATAATGTTTTTTTTTATTTTTGGATCATGCTTCGGTAGAATTTCGTTACAATTAATTCCGTAAAAATATTCCTGGATTAAAGATTTCTATCGATTCAATAAAAGGACTTTTCTACAAATACGAAATTTTATCTTGAAAATAAATAGTTTTTCATAAAACATATTTTCACTATTAGTCCAGCCAATATATGCATTCGACCTTGTAAAAGTTCCTGTAGTTCTTTTTTTTCAATATTCTGTTTGGATCTCCGCTAATAGTGATAAAAATAAATTTGCTACTTCAAGAGACAGAGATAATTTAGCACACATTTCAGTTTTTGCTCAATATCTCCCAAAGCTTGCGTCCGACAAAGAAATATGCTCGCATCTTTTCGAAAAAAGATTAAATTTACTATAATTTAAGACCCAAAAAAAATTCTGTACGTTCAGTAGTTTTCGAAATACAGTTCTTCAAGAAATGAAATTTTGTGGTGGAACACTTAACATAGTGTGTCAAATATCGTCAAAAATACTGATTCCATGAGAAAAATCATAGGTTGAACTCAGTGCTTTTTTATTCAGCTCCAATTTAAACTCTTGTGCGTATCTATAGGCTCAATGCTTCTATCAAAAGTGGCATATAAAAAAATCGCGAAAAATTAAATTAAAACAAACTTTTTTTTACTGGACTATATGCTATTTTTAAAAAAATGTTTTCAAAAAGCATACCATGCCAAATAAACAATAACACTTGAATTTCTCCGCAAATTCACTTATCTAGCTTGATTTCAATTTGTCATATCTTCATGAATTATAAAAAAAATTAATTGACTGATCCTTGAGCTCGATCATTTCAGATATTCCCACCAACTTCAAACTAGTTTATGAATATATGCTTTCCGAGTTTTTGCATGAATTTACATTGATTATAATTAGTCAAGATTGAGCAATCGAGCTCATCTTGTCCAGGCTAATTTGATGGATGCAAAACACATGAAAAAAACCATGTAGTTATGTGTAAATATACATAGAAAATGACCATGAGTGCTTTAGATATAGTTTAGAGAGAGAAAAGATACATTTCTGTATTTCAGTATTTGCTGGTATGATGAACAAACTTCCTAATGAGGCGCATTTTTGTAAGATTAGCTCCACACAAAAAAAAAATACTTTATCAAAATATAACTGGTGAGAAAATTTACTAAAGTCACTTAAAAATTACATGAACGGATTGCTGTCATGCAGATGTGTACCGAGATAATGTTTGAAATGGTGAACGGAAAAATTGTCCCAACCTATTGCAGAGCGAATAATGAGCAAAAAACGCATGGTGAAGTCTTGAACTATTATGCACTTGGCTACATTAAGATTATTATTTTTTGCTTAATTCGATGGCAAAAGAGAGCCATCAATTAAATATTGGCTTGATGGTTTTTTTTGTTACTCATAAAATATCTGAAGATGACTTAACTTGGAGCTAATATTGATCGCGAAATTCACAACTTTAAGGCTGATGGCATTTAATTGCTGTAAAATAAACCCTTTATCGAATTACCCTCGTCATTTGAGGAGCTCAATCGCTATTGTTGATTCAATTGTTATGTTTTTAATGCTGAACCACAACACGTGAAGCTCTGTTTGTTGCGAACAATAGCAAGCTAAAAGCTTAATGCAATTTGCTCGGAAATCTTTAAAGATTGACGGTTGGTCTTATTAGATAATAATGGCTTTTATCATATGGAGCGGTCCTAATTTAAAAACCATTCGATAATTATGAATGAATGATGACTGCTGCTGCTGCTGGACACATTATAGAGTTCACCTTATTGTGAAGTTCATACAAATGGATATATAACGATAACACTTGTGTACGGTAGTAATCAATAGAGACACACGAGAGTAGGGGATGTTAACACAATAATTGTAGATAACGAGATTGCAAGTTGATGCGGCGATTCAGATGAGCCATTGTCTTCAGATTATTTCGTTTCATATTTTGTGATCAAAGAGTCGTCTCGCAAGATTTTTTATCGTTTTATTCCGACTCCTTCCAATTATCAATTTCTATGGAAAACTGTTTAAAGAAAAACTGAGTGAAAGCAAAATATCTAGATTTTCTTCATTTGTTTAACTCAAACTTGATTTATCTTCTTCGACAGAAATGACTGCAAATAATTTCTTCATATACAGTAAAAATTGAAATTATTTATTTTCCAATAAATAAAAAAAATCTTTACAATATTTTTTTTGTAATTTTTTTTTTATTTTCGGTAACATTAGCAGTAATGTGTTCAAGTTGAAAATATTAACAATAACTGAAAACGAATCTTATCCGGCACTGTTTTCCAGACCTAGACCACACCAGCTTTTGGCATATATTCGTTGGTATTCAGATCCGTTTGTGAGCCGCCCATCAGCTCCGAGCCTGCATAGGGTCGATAATATCGATAGTTGGGCGACAATAAGGGTAACGTTGATGAAATTGTCGTTTCTGATGGAGTCAAATTGACATTTACAAAAGATCTGGGTGCGTAGGTGGGATGCGGTGAGGAATGGAATGGTACTGGGAGCGATGATGACGGCGCCGGCGGCATTAAGGGCACGCCGCTTAGGGGTTTCTTAAAAGCCGGCAATAATGATAGCGAATGCGATGATGTCTGTGACGGGGATGCAGACGATGGTGGAGGGGTTGGCAGAATTGGTCGTGACATTGCCGAAAATTCAGCATTGCCTGAATAATGTCCTGTATTTGGCGCCATAAATGGGCTAATCGGGACTATGAGCGGTCGTGTAGGAATGAGCTGCAAGTACTGAATGCCAGCACCAGGCACATTTGTAGGCATATATTGCATGATCACCGGCGTTGGTGAGTTCATGTTCATGTTCATCATTGGTGCAAAGTCCATGGGCGATTGTGGTACTACTTGCTTCAATTGTGTTGATATTGCTGGCTGCAATGTAGGTGTCGACGACAGTGATTGATAGATGGGATGATATGGTCCCTTAGAAATTTCATTTGACTGTTCGTCTATGTCGAAGCCAAACGTATCGGCAGTCTCTTCTCGCCGGAAGATTGGTCGAAAACCGTTCATCTCTTGATGGTACGGATGGTAGCTTGAATGACTTTGATGGTGTTCTGACTTGATTTGATTTGGATTGACGACATCATCGGTATGAACACTGCGCCACAAGTAGCATAGTATCCAAACAACTCGCTGGAAAATACAAAATCATTGAAAACACTTGCCATCGATCCTTTGTAGAAGTTCCTAATACCTAAAAAAATCATTATAAGTTATTAAAACAAATAAATCAATTACAATGTATTCGCACGAAAAGCCGTTTAGAGATTTTTTAAAATAAAAACAGCATTTAAGACAAACTATCTCAAATCAATCCGAAACAAGTTGCTGTTACACATTATCAACTTTTAAAAAAATTAAAAATTAGATGCATCTATTTTTTGCTATTGCATGAATGCAATTTCAAATGCACCAATGGATGGGCTCAACCTAATCTGCACTGATCCACCGTGCTTCAAAATACAGCTGCTACAGTTCCTCGTGCATAACAACAAAACAAACTCATATTTTTTTATCAGTTTCATGTTTGAAACGTAGCTATCATTAATCATTGATGTTTATTCTTCAATTTTTTTTGCAGACTTCAAAAACTAATAAAAGATACATATCTATGTTATTTACGGTTGACTTTTTTCGGCTAGTTTTATTTTATTTTTTGCACAAATACAATTTTGACTGATGGTAGAGTACTTTCGATCGTAATTGCCATTACTTCTTACGCTTTGATGCGATGCGAAAAGTTTCAGTAGCTTTAGCATTAAATAAAATAGTTTTAACATTAAGTTGATGATATGAAGCGAGTGCATGTGGTACATCCATTGACGTTGAATTTGATACCATACTTCAGACAAAGTGGAAATATATTTGGGTTTGATATTCAATGCAAAATTAGGAAAGAAAACATTGAATTTTGAAAATATATGTATCTTGTCGTTGATGCAATCTAAACAAGTTCACTGAATATGCTCCGACGCATATGAAGCTTCGCAAATACTTCACTTTATCCGAATGGTTTATAATTTTCAATCTTATTTATTTTTTGCGACTGACAGAAATCAATGCAAAATTTATGAACAATATTCTTCTAATGAAGAAACAGCATTCGAGTCATAAATTTAAATGCAATACAACTACCAGTTACGTGACTAATCAAGACGATATTTTTTGCTTAATTACTTGAAAGTGAAGCGTAAATTTATATTTATAATATTGTGTTCACTTAATTAACATTCCCATAAATACCAGCAATACAAACGTCTTTACTATACATAATATCAAACCATTTCCACATTCACTTTTACTTGCGTCGATCGTTGTCAATCAAAGATACTTCAAAGACCACTTTATCTTCTACTGTCGAGTTTCGCACATATACATACTCCGAAATTGATGTTAATTGAAGTTGATAGACCGTTTTTGCAGATTAGTTTGCCAGATATGTTCATGATTTTACAGCCCACATAACTAATTGAATACTATCGATTTGGCGAATGCGAGGGTATGAATGTGTGAAGTGGATATCGAATAATACACTTTCGCTTTTCAAAAAAAAAAAATAGATTTTGTAGGATCTTTCGTACTGGATTAGTTACCGCAAGCTGGAACCGATTGCAAGTGACACTTCATTTAATGCTTAATCGTATTAAGCCACTTGATTGAGTCCAAGGGTCATTTCATATGTTGTTGTTGAGTGAATTGACTTGATTTATGATTGTTGAAGATCTTTGTTTCTTTGAACAGTATCGTGAGATAGTTTGCTGTGATATAATGATGCAAAGATGCTATTTTACGTTCACAAAATATATCTTACCAACGCTTTCATCGTTTAAATCCAGGACACAAAATGTATAAATGCTACCGTATTCTATAGATGCGCAAACAAACAAAAAATTACACCATTTATTATTAAGAAGCAACCACGAATTGAGTGAACCAACCGATGTAGCCTTGACTTTTAAAAGTGAGTTTCTTTCCAACATTGTCTTTTATATATGCACTGCATATTTTCCCGTTTTTCCGACAAGCATGACCATTTTCCGAGGTTCCATCTGATTGGATACTGATTTATGCAAGTCAATGCGGGACCTGCTCGACAATACCAAATATTGTTTAAATCAAGTGCAAGAAGAGATTGCTGTTGGTGTTGGTGGGACGTGCGAAAAACCACCTGTGTAATGTTGTAAAGCCGAACCTGATTATATAGATTGGATGAAAATTGTACAGACAGTGAATGTGAAACGTGTGCAATTCGAATTTAGCTGCATTGCTAAAACTGCAACATGTCGCTGTTAGATTGTGGCCAAGTGGTCACGTGAAAACACCACTCATTCGAAGCGAATTGATTTGAAAAGTGCAGATGGATATTGAAGTATCTTCCGCTTGATTGCACTTGGTATTGGCAAGCAACGAACTGAAAATATGGTTAAAGGAGTGCAAAGCTTGCTTGGTTGTTGGAAGCTAGTCAGCAATGTACTGCCAATCTATGCTACAAAGTATCTACGAATAGTTCGATGAACTATCCGCTAACGCTTAGTCTACCACAGTGGATACAGTGGTTCAAGTTGAACAACACGCACCATTGAAGAAGCCTGGCGGTTTTTTGGAGCCTTGCAGGTGTGGAAAATAATGGAGGGATGATTGGTTATCAAGTGAAAGGATTTTGTCATCAGTGAAACTAAAATGAGATGAGATAACAACTAGTGTACATTCAATTTAATACCCTTAGGTGGAAATATGTACCTACTTAACAGAATGTACAAAGTAAAAATAGTTCGATGGAAAATCCAATATGATTGTTAAATAACTAAGTGTTTTCCGTGTTGTTTCCATAAGATGGTGGTCGTTGCGACTCTATTCATTTTCAATATAATTGGAGCAAAGAAAAGCCACAGAAAATAATTGATTAGCTTATGGTGAAAAACTGACTACTGGATGACATGAGGATGGTATGTTGTTAGATTATCTTGTTGATGACAGTGTGTACCCAGCCCTTGGCAATTCAGAGGACTGGATTATTTGGAATCATGAAAGCGTGCGAAAGATTTGATTGCTTATATGTCTTGCCCAATTTGCCCATGTTAAACAATTTTCATAATTAAGTTTCGTTAACAATATGTTAATTTACCCAAATTACAGGAAAGTTCTCCTAGCTGCATTAGTATTGGATTCATTAAAATTATCTTTGTTTTCAGAGCCTAATAGATTGTGTAATTGAAATTTACGCTTGTTACGCTCGTACAAATTATGCACAGGAATCACCAGAAACCCCGACACAGTCAAGATCGTTATTGAAAAACTGCTTAAATAGATCAGCATGTGGTAATATTATGGTAATCATTCGCTCAAAAAAAAATCATTCCAATTTAATTACAAAATTTATCATAACCACCAAAACACGACTGTTACAAATCGAATACAAAACACCCACACAACATTTCAATGATTGAACTGATTCCGTCTGCAAGCATTTCAAAACCACCCGCCATTAACCAAACAATTCTTTTGACTATCTAACTACCGCCTTTCTTTGCCAAATCATATTCCTTTAAATCTCTATTGTATGCATTCATTCATTCTTATACCCTCTATCTATCACTTATTTAGCACAAACAATAGTAATCATTATGATTGTTGCATCGTCGAAACGTTCCATATCTCATCCTTAACTAGATTGCCTAAAATACGGACCACATCCCATTGAATCCCAACATGGGGGCCAATCTAACGCATCTGATTTCTCATTTCCATATTGGCAACAAGCAAATCTCGCGAGGAGCTTCATTTTATAGTTTCAATTACAATGGCAATAGATGATTTATCGGTGCAAAGATAGTGATCATCGTTTCGTTGTCTTGCATTGTAGTGGAAAAAAAGCATAGACGAAGTTTTGCGTTGGTCTGCATGGCAAAATTCATACAGATTAATTTTTAAGCCAGCAAAAACGGACCACCAGCAATACTAACAATAGAAAAATGCAGAATGCAAATGCAGAAAAAAAGAGTCCGCCTATCACTTCCGACTTATGTCATATTTTAAAAAAATGTTAATTTATTTCATCTTGACCGCAAAGTGTTATGGTAGCCAGTCCTGTACTGGCTAATGTACAAATCTGACTAATGTGTAATTAATTGTATGCTTTAGAGATGGTCAAAATATTCGCGCGAATTCATCGTTCTTAGCGTTTTGGAAACAGACAGTCTTCGTAACAGTTTCTTCTTCTTCTTCAAATTTCGCAGTTGAACATATTGTCTGCGATCAGCCTTGCTCTAAAACCATTAGCCTCTACAATTGCATAACAACAAGACCGCCTACCTTCAAAGTGAATAGATCCGCAGCCAACTAAGGTCCCGCAAGCGAAAAACGCGAAAAGGTAGCCATGATCCCATATAACCTGAAACACTCTACCCAAAATGCAATTATGTTGCCTCAAAAACATTTTGTAGCTTAATTCACTTGTTGCCATGTGTTGTCTTGATTCCCTATAAAAACATAATCAATTGAAGATGTTTGCGCAGTCGGTGGCGACTAAGTGTTAACTAATTTTGGACATGGTACGTTCAAATACGTTATTTACACAGTGCAAGTTTTCACCAATAGTCAATATTGTCTTTTGCAAATTTATTAATCTATTAAAGGCAACAACGATGCCCCATTTTCAAAAAAAAACAGTGCAAACACTTTGCCAATTGTCCAAAAAAATCTTGTCTGAATAGCTCACGTCGTGTTAATTGGACATTAGGAAAAAGTAAAAGGAGTACTCACATCTATGCATCAGCCGCACAAGGAAGAAGATATTGCACCATGTTATGAGTCGCGAAAGAAAGTGTGTACACGGATTAACACTTCATAGTATGTATGTTGCGTACGAATCTTGTAACATGTTGGTTTTGTCTATGAAACGCAAAACACACAAAAGTCCAATTAGTTGAAATTGTGGTCAGTAGACGTTTTATGATTGTTTAAGTGTAAACGGGGTAGACGAATATAACAAATGGATTCATAAAAGTACTTAGCACCTACAATAACGAACAATTGAAAGAAATGTTAAGAAATAATTCGGATAAGTAGAAAATCCTCCATCACTGCTTGTAATGTCTTTTGAAGTATTGGACTTTTGAGAAATGTGTAAGTTTAAATTGGTTAGTTTGAGCAGATGTTCACTTGAAGTTAAATACAAAAAAGCACCCACCATTAAAAATTGAATTAAATTGTAATTCTTAGCCATAAAAAACCCCATTGAATTTAAAACGAGGTAAGATCAAACCATTAGTATAAGCTGATTAGTTACGTTTAACTTAAATTGATTGATTCAGTCGACAAAAATAGGCTTCCGATAGGGTCCATGCATTTTCTTGAAGACAATTGAGTCCTGAGGACAATATTGCATTTGGCAAGATAAGATTATTCTTGGGGACCTGTTGGTTGGTTGTAGTGGCAGCCCCCTTTATATAATACAAAGGTGGCTCACTTAGGTCACGATAGGCCCATTGTGGTATCACAGAAGATTAGGGCGGCACTAGAACCTGCGGGATGACGAGAGCCATCCGGATTTTCGAGTGAAGCCGGCTATGCAGCTAATATCTAAATCAGTTACCTTTGTGAGATTGTCCAGGAAGGGCGAACCCAAGGTTTGCATGCGCTTCCTGGACAGTGCTGGCCATTCGCACAAAAAGTGTTGGATTGTTTCTTCCTCATCCTCTGATCCGCAACTTTGACAGAAATCATTGAAAGAGACACCCAATCTTTATGCGTGTCTGCCGATCAAACAATGTCCCGTCAGTAAGAAAACGATGAAACTCAAGGTTTCACGGGTTGTGTTGAAGAGCTGCTTGGTGCGTTTGGAGCACAATGCGTGCTTGGTTGTGTTACAGGTTTCTTCGAGGAGCCAGGCTTTATTCGCAGCCTCTACGTAGTACTGCTTGAATCCTAGCTTAATGGAGGCTAGAGGTTGGCCGACTTGGGGGGTAAGTGTATACTCCTGAGGACCTGTTAAATGTTACTAATTTGTCCAGTAATTATTAAAAACTCTGTATTTGACGTGTATCTGAATTTAGTAGTCAATCAATTTGTCGCTTAGTTTTTTGCTTCTCAAATCATATCAGAAGTTTGGATGATGAAAACCCGTCTTCTAACAAAAGCTGTGCATTTTAACTATAAGCAAACTTATGCATGTACCTCTTATAAAATCAAGTTACTGGTCCAAGTCTTTTGTATTGTATTTGAAGTGTTCATAATTTAATGATGGTTTATTTGAGAAATTCACTCATGAATGACTAATCGAATTGAACATTAATCAACATCAAATTTCAGGTTTAACATAAATCTAAATGAACGGCCATCCTTAAAATTCCACATGCTCTTTGCACTTCTTTTCATATTAATTATACAATCTGACTACGGACAACCACACCTGCTAGGTGATTAATTTGTTTCGCTGTCACTCCAATTGAAATCAACTGGAAATTAGATCACACACTCGTCAAATTTGGCTTCTGTTTTCGCATCAGATCAGATCTCTAGCCGAATGAGTAGATTCCTCACATAAATCCTCGATATGTAGCTTTAAATTTGAAACGACTGTTAGGCTAAGATTATGTTTGCTAGCAAGAAAAGCTTGACTCGGAAAATACAAATCTTGAAAAGCTCAGTGGCAGGTTTTGTGGCTGTGTTACCATGGTTGTAAAGGCAATGCTCTTATAAATGAAGCGATTGAATCCAAGCTGGGAATAAAGACTAGATGACAAAGAAAATAAGCTGTTTAATTAATAATATCGTAAAAATTTCGGTTTAAATTTTATCTACACCTAAAACAGCATAATTGCAGAGACACAATCTTTGAAAAAGCCAAAAATACCTGTTTCAAATATTATTTTCCATCCAGAAAATCAATCGTCTCATGAATCGGAAACCTTCATGTAAATTCGATTGCAATTCAGCAGCACTGTCTCCGACAAAAAAATAAAAGCTTCAATTCCAAATAATGACCATTTGGTGGGTCTAAAATAAAACTTTAAAAGAGATGCCGCAAAATTTTGACCAATAAACGAATTAGATAAACACACACGTATAGAAATAAATAAGGCGTACAAAGAATGAAGAAAGTATTCAGGGTGATGAGTTGTTATTGTTTTTTCGCCGTTGTATTTATCTGACTTGTATTAATGCATTCACGCCTAAGAGTGAAAGTATAAAATTATTTTTTTTTAAACTGAATCTGGCGACAAACACCACTAATCGAATATACCAGCTTGAAGGGACATCAGGCAAGACCATCAATATTGATCAATATTAATTGATATCTTATTTCTATAAAGTGGAATATGTGTTGCACGATGATGATGAATGCTTTTCTCAAGTGCAGATGGCAGAAATAAAATGCATGGTGTTGCAGCAAATCAATCGTTAATAACAATTTAGTGCCAGCCATTTGTTATCCGGTTCAAAAATGATAAATGAGTCAGCTAAACTATGATAAGTGGTGTAAAAATAAATGATCAATAACATTTTTTTCGTGGACTATCTTAGGAACGATTTTCTTGCACGATATCACACTTCTAATTACCAAACAAAAACTATCGAATTTGAGTCACTAGTAAGATATCTAAAGTGGCACCGTCACCAATTAATATTGTAACGGCCTTGCATATTTCTTTTATGAAAATTTGGATCAAGTGAAATGTGCACACTCAATAGGTCTCAATTGTATGTGTCTGAGCGACGTGACATTAATTAGTAGTGCTTGAACTAAGCGTGAAATTCGAGAGTTTAGGAAATCGCATCAAAAGGTTTTCGCAACCTCCATGAGCAAAAAAGAGAGAGATAAATAGGATTTGCTAAAATGATTTTTTGAATAAGAGCAACAAAAGTGCTAGATTTAGGAGAAATCTAACAATTTAATTAGGAAGTACCGAGCGTGAAGACGCTAAGCTTGACATGGTACTAATCCGAAGTTGGGCTTGGAAATAAAATTGAAACCGGAACTAAACGTTGTCGTAGTCATCAGAATGTGTTATTTATTAAAAAAGATAAGTGGCTTATTGAAAAAATCGATTTAATTAACATATCGGGTTTGATTAATTTTCTAGTTAGTCATAGATACTACTTAGAAGGTGCTATTCCTCGATAACAGCTAATTAATGGCGATTCAATCATCCATTAAGAAATTGTGGAATTTAACAAAAACAACTCGTATTTTCTTGAGTATTTAAATAATCCATATCTTCAGCAAAAATTCAATTCGTCTTGTCAATTTTCGGATTCTTCAACATGAAATACGTTCTTCATCATATCATAAAACCGTGGCGTTCAACTAAATGATGGCCAAATCAAACAACCAGTGTGCAAACTTATGGTTAAATAGAAGCCAGAGTATTTAAAATTTTATAAGAACTTATGTTGCGTTAATTTTAACTGATTAGAAGAAATAAACAATGAACTGAACTGCTCAGCTTCAATTAGAGTGTACTCTCCAAGAAATATTACGTCTAACCAAAGAGTAATGATTATCAATTTACCATTGAGTGCAGTTCATTTTAAAAGTATTGTTATGTATTTTAATTCCGAAGAATTCAATATTTATACGTATTTGCTTTCATGCTAGTTGCAATCTCTTTTTTTTTTAAAAAAACTTTAGTCGAAAATTCACTTTCCAAGCATAAATTTCATTTGGGAGCAAATTACGCAAGACAACAACTCAATGAATTATATATAAAAAAATGCGCAGCAATAAGATAGCTCATTAAATTCAATTGTCATGCATAACAAAACAACCATAATCGAACATGTGTGCTGTACAATACCAACGTTTCACATCAGCTCAGATTTAACATATTAGCAAAAACAAAAGACTTAAGCCATGAACTTGATTTCTATATTCAGCAGCGATGGCATACGGATGGCATAAGGAAAATACCCGAGAAAATTGCACTCGATGAATATTTCCGCATTGAAAACTCTCATTAAAACTTTCTGACATTCAAATCAACATATATTTTTGCTGAAAAGTACAAATCGATCGAAATAAGTGTACAATTTTAAGTTTTTTTTATTAACGCCACCTAAAGTAGAAAATGTTTGTGAAATACCAGTCAATGAGTGTAGATAATTTTCGTTTCGAGAATTTATCGCTTGAATTTAAACTAATGAATGAAAATAGTATGTTAACATTTCGTTTCATTTGATTTCAAGATCATTTTCATATTATTGTCTTTGCATGCAGAGTATCCTTGAGTGAAGCTTTTGCGATTTATTTCCATTACTATGTACTGTGATAGTTACTTTTCTTGCGGGAAAAATGTGAAAACAAAATGTTTGCTTCATATTCGCAATGAATGTTAATTCCTTTCATTCGCAAAACTACTTGTCATGTATACTTTCCTTTCTCACCAATATCACGACCAAAAATTATAAATACGGCATGGGTAAAAATTGTACTGGGCACGAAATGTTTCACCGCAAAACCATTTCAATATTCGAAATCGGCCGCGGGAAACAGTAAAAAAAATTTTTATTTCGATTCAACAACGGCTTTTGAATAAGAAGTACTTAACGAGATGTGTCAGATACACAAATCAAACAATTGGTAACTCGATGAAAATCGTCAACAATGGCACATTTGTGTTACAAGTGTGGTTTTTTTATTGAGCAAGACTTTGCTAATATAATTGGTGATATCCGTTTACACATAAAATTGATATCTGATCGATCTTTGGCCACTTCGTGACGATTGGATTGTATGCAAACAGCTCGAAGCGATACGTCTTTAAAATAAGTATGGTCTTCAATCAAAAGGGGTAATAATCACTTAATCGAGAGGCTAAGTGGACTTTCAAATTATGTTACAACACTTGATCGTATATTGCCTATTATTATCTTTTGAATTATTCATAAATGTTGGATCTAATTGGTGCTCGATTGTTGGGTTTATCCAATGCATGCGAATATGCACGATTGATGAGATGAGCTCATAAATGCATCCGGTGTTATCTCATGATCTTAGATACATTTTTTTATGGAAAATCAATGAAAACATTTTGAATGGAGATTTTTCTGTTGGAAAATATTTCTTTTGAAGAACACACCACCTCGCATTCATAAAACACTTTAGTGATACATAGTATAGTAATAGTAATCGATATTGAGAATGAAAGCAGGCGCAAACATCTTTTCAATTTATTTCAAAACAGCACGTGGCGTGTACATATCCATATTACAACAACAATAATAGAGATTCAGAAAAAATACTATTTACAATAAATACAGTTATAAAATTTAAAAACAATAGTCATGACACATTATCACCTTTGAGAAGTTATCTTTAATGATGGCTACCCGATGGAGGTAAATAGTTATTGCCTGGTTTCGTCACTTGCTGTAGATACGATGCGAAAGAAGCTGGTCCAGCAGCTGATCCATGATGATGATGATGATGATTTCCGTCGAAACCAGTAGCGGCACTATAACCACCTACTGCGGTCAAGGGCGAGCCTTGTCGACCAGCAGGAGCAATATATGCCTGGTGCTGTTCGGCTACTACGTAACTTGCCTGTGGAACGCCATAGTTGTGCTGTTGAGGAGCAAAACTCTGTTCGATGTTACCGAACGAATGTTCAGCAGCGCCTAGGGATTGGGCTCCGTAGTCGGATGTTGGAGCAGCGTAGCCAGTCGATGCACTATTGAACTCATGGGCCGGACTTGTATAGTGGCCGCCAGTTGAGCCATCGTTAGTTTCATGTGTAGCACCTAGAAAAATGGATGGGCGAAAAGGAGCCTTTGAGGGTCCAGCCGTTGATAGAATGGATGATGATCCCGATGTGGGCCGGGACGATGATGAGAACGACGTGTGAAGAATAGTCGCTGGGGTGACGGCCAGCGGTTTGCTTTCGATGACATTGTATCGCGAATCGCTTGAGCCAAAGTGACGTAATGATTTGTGACCAGCTGCATATGCAGGTGCTTCGTAGCCTGCCGAAATACCAGATGCTCCAGAAGCTTGGCTATTACCATGATTACCAGACAAATCCAAGCTGGCGGCGCCACTCTCGTAAGCTGCTGCTTGTTCGGAGATAGCTGGGGCGTATGAGGAGAGTGGTGGAGCCAGTGGTACACCATATGATCCAGAGGGAGTGGCAACAACGCGTACGGTAGAATGCCCTCCACCAAATGACTGCGGACTAAAGCTAGCATGTCCTGACGAGCCAAATGATTGCGGACCAAAGCTAGCATGTCCTGACGAGCCAAATGGCGAAGGAGCTCCATACCTGTATCCGCCCGAGAATAGTCCAGCTCCTTCTAACCCTGCGAGTCCAGCATCGCCGTGGCCGACAGCAACAAGTCCGATTCCATGGCCTAAATTACTTCCGAAGTTAGCAAATCCTTGTCCACCATATCCACCAATATCATAACTTTCAAATTTTCCTCCGCCCAATTCGCCGAAGGATCCGCCGTTGAATGATCCACCATGTCCCATACCACTTGGTGCAGTAAATGTAGCTGGTACAGCAATAGTTTTCAAAGTAACCTTGCCACCTCCGTATCCTCCACCATAACCTCCGCCTTGCCCCAAACCTCCCCCGATACTTAAATGGCGCCCAGAAGAGAATCCTCTATTGCCGCTAAGTCCTTGGCCACTTGGGAAGCCGGAAGTGATGATGTACGTCTCAACTGTTGGTCCTTGGCCACCGAAAGACCCACCCTGGCCGCCTTTTGGCCCTCCAAATCCGCCATAAGATCCTCCGAAACCACTGCTCTGCGGGGCCACAAACGATCCGCCATGCCTACCGCCGAAAGAACCTGAATTTCCACCGCCAAACGATGCTCCGTGGGCACTAACGAAGGGACTGCCGAATGATCCACCACCATGCGAGCTAAACGATGATCCATGCCCTCCATAAGGACCTAGTCCTCGGCCACCATATGCAGCTCCTCCTTGTGTGGATGGAGGCAAGTAGGCTTTAGGTGGTGGAATTTCTCTCTTGCTTGATGTTTTGTCGTCTATCTTCTTGCTTGCATCCTTTGTTAATCCACTGGTAATCAAGAATGAGCACAAAACAAGCACCTATAAACGATTTGAAATAGAATCCATTAGAAAACTTGAACACATTTTTGAGATCACAACAACTACACACCGATAACTTCATAGCGACACAAACTGAATAGATTGCAAGTAAAAGTGTTTAAGCTGCTCTTATCCTTTCTGTTCCTAGACTCCTATTCCCTCGATGCGTATCCGTTGAACGTGAACTGTAATATCTGTCTCTCCAACTAAATCCAAACTGCTAAGATGGCTCTGTACGAATGATACTGTTTACCGAATTCCAATTGCTTTTATACCGTGGACCTTTTACTCAGGCGCAATCATAGCGATCTCGAATGAACCTCTTCTCCGCCACGACAGGTGGCAGGCGGCATATGACGACCCATACTGTTTTTCCGAACAACAGGAAAAAAAGATACAACAATATAGAGTGTGGATACTCTCAACACAATGTGTATGCAAAAACGTCTGCAAAGTGTATCAGACAGTAGCAGTGAGTGAGTGCACTACCACTCCTTCTTTGAACTTCTTGGATTGCTTCCCGCAAATGTGGCGCTGATGCCGGTCACCACCACCGGAAAGGTGCCAGTGATCGTGTCTTTCTCTTCGGCAGCATCACGCAATGGTACTCCGCGCCGGCTGCAGCTGAACTTGGATGTGAGTGGACAATTTTTGCGGTGTTCGAAAGTGAGTGGGTGTGATTCGAATTGGGGACAGACGGGTTGTACTTTACTTCGATTCGTCCTTGGGAAGTGAAGAATGAGAATATTGGTGTTGTGATTAACAGTATAGAATTTTTTTTGTAACGACAACATGACCGATTTGATCAACAATAAAATAAAATGTTTCGCAAAATAGATAATTTTCATATTAATTTAGCCCTGATTGAAAGAATGGATTGGATAATCTGTTTTGTTTTAGCTCCTGCTGATAGATGATACCAGTGTTGTGAGGGGTCAATTTTACAAGATAAGCGATAGCTGAAAGCCAATACTTCGCATTACCTTTGCTTTATTGCTCGAGTCCAAAATTGTCTCAAATACAGTAACACTAACCGATATGTATACTTTCCTATGCTATCCTAACGATAAATAGCGTACACCCTCCTAAATTCATTCAAAATGTCTTACTTTTTGAAGCCATCATTTTTCAAGTAGATATTTTTTTCAAATAAAAGTGTGTCAATAGGCGACAACATTTTAATGCCTGGTATTCTTTTCACATAGTTAATTGTGCTATAAACACTACAAAAAAAATATATTCAATAGTTGATTTTTTTTATTTCAAACCTCAAAACCTCTACCATTGATGTTGCCGAAACAAGTTTACTTATCAAAATTTCCTCAATTATATTCGCGGGAAATAATTTCACAACAATTTGGAAATGGCTCTTATGATTATGTTTAGAGTAATTTTCTTCAAAGCAGTTTTTTCTTTAACGTGAAAGCATTTTAAATCTTTCAGTTGGCTGATCAGGCAAATTGTTCGTATTATTCAAAGTAAATTACATTTATCCTAATCGAGTAATCACATCTTTACCGACGACGACAACCTTGACTCACATATGCCGCATCTTTGTCCTGTCTGTTGCCTGCTCCGCATTCATATTACACATTGATGTCGTTTCGTAAGATTTATTACCCAAAATGTCAATGCAGCGATTCCTTATTAGATCTCCAAAAATGATGAAACATCCGTCGAAGCATCCATACTAAATAAGATACATACACCTATCTCGGCAAGACATCTTGCAGATATCACTTGCAAGCAATTTAATACGTACTCAAATTAGTTGAACAGTACGTGACGATCCCAACCTGAACCGTCGTCGGTTGGTCGGTTCGGCTAGGCTAGTTAGCTAGCTAGCCATTCTGCAGCGATTAAATTACCTGCCCGCCAAAGGAGGAGACCCTGTGCGCCCGATTGGCCGCAACCTTTAAAAGAAAGTCATCGTGATCGTCGTTGCATTCGAGAGCAAAAAAAAGCAAAAGTCACAACATAACTGATAGACGGCCCGCATGGAGCAAGCAAGGTTACTTACTCCAACTGCTTTGGCGCAACCAGCTCGCGGTGATAGTATGAGAAATGTAAGGCATGGCTACGCAGAGGCCAAGCATACCCACAACAGCCTACCAAGTAGGCTATTTTGTGTTTACGACAAATCGTTGGAGTACCCTCTCCAATTATCTTTTCAAGTATCTGGAGTTATTTAATTCAAGTTGTTTTGGTTTTATAAAACACTTACCTGTGCCGTACCAGCAGACACGAACAAAGTCATCATCGAATCGCCACAACATAAAGTGCAAGGGAAGAAAATCGGGTCCGCTCAAATATTTCCGTTGTATGTTAAGATGGCTTTTCTGGTAACGTTTCGGAACGGACACAATCGTGTTTTGAGGAAACATTAGATTACAAGATACTTAGCAGATGTGAAAAGATAGTTGGATGTAATTACGAAAACAGCGACGATTTTTATTTTCGCTTTTGTTTGTTGCCTGTTTGGGAACATGTTGTTAACACGCTGTAATCACACAAAGTGTAAACGTATCTAACGGAGAGATAGCATGAAAGAATTTTAGAGATTTGTGTAAAAGATAATTGTTTGCGGTTGAAAGTTGAATTTTTCGGCAAAAATAAGTTTAAACATATAAGTTTCAAAAGTAAATTGCTTCAATTCAATATGATATATTGAAGAACACACATAGCTTAACAATTATTGACTTCTTTTCGAATGGAGTAAAATTGCCCAGTAATAGTTGGTAGCGTGCTATTACATAAATAAATAGTCCACTGCCAATACGAATTGCAGTCTCCAAATAGAAGACAAATTCAATAAACTGTTCGAAACTCACCGTAAGTGTGGTGAAGAACTAATGTTTTTAAGGGTCCGAAGCATTTCTTTGAGGGAAATAATGCTTTTCGGTAAACAATTCCATTAACACATCACACATTCAACCGAGTTATATATATATATATATATATATATATATATATATATATTGATATCAAGCTATGACGAATTCCGTGCTTTAAAATTTTGATTTTCCTTAAACATTTATTTTTGGCAATTTTCTTTTGTGCGGTCTTATTTTAGAATATCTTCCTGCAAGGAAACAATGTATTTTTTTAAGGTTGCGTTTTTTCAATTAGAAATCGATTTGTTGCCAAATAATTCTGGCTTGAATTTTATAAATGCGGCGTTTTGTGAAACGAAACAGCCGGTAATTTTTTTCCCTAAATCATATTTTTTTTAATCTTCACTCAATGATATTTTATGTGAATGCACCCCATTTTTCGACCCAAATATTTTTTTTTTACTATCCTGAGTTGTTTCTCTTAGAAGTTCAAATATATTTCCTTCAAATCGATAGGATTTTTAAGTCAATTTTGTCTCAATTTTTCTTCAATTTTAAGATTCGTTCTGAATCAAGCGTATTTTTACAAGAAGAAAATAATTATTTCCTGGGTCAGGTAAATTTTTTAATAGTATTATTCTCCTTATTTTTTTTATTTATAAAATTTAAAAAAATCAATTAATTACTCAGACATGTAAAAAAATGCATAAATTTAATCGCAAAGTTTCGCTATAAGTTTCAATGTCTAACCAATTGTGTGTAATTAAACCATCTTCTATCCATATATAAATGGCTTTTCGATTGGATAAATACAATCTATCCTTACTACCTTAATACTTTATAAATCCCGATTTCTTCTTCCCATAAAGGAATCATTCATTCATTAGTTGTCTAGAGCTTATTTAATTTACACCCCGGAGATTCTCACTCAATAAATTTAGAGCACTTCGAATATTTACACTTTCATAACCACTCCATGTGCACTACTCTACAATAGCTTCCAAGTGCTTGCCCATTTGTTGCACAATAGACTTAACAATTTATGTAAACTAAACTACTAATCAATACGATTACTTAATCCTGATGTTGGCCGTGCCGAAATAACTTCACCAACAAATTCGGAGCCACGAATCAACAGTTGAACAGCTCTTAACAACAAACACAACGACGACGACAAGCAAAAAATCGTTTTCGCATTGATTGATTTATTAATTGCCCGGGCCGTTTAAAGCCGTACTGGTATTAAAGTGTGCTTAGTAATGAAAACACTTACATTCTGTAACAAATCATCTTGAGTACAAGATAACTGAACAAAGGAAATCTTAAGCTTGAATGCTACTTGGCTTCTTGGAAAAGTCTGACAAACAAACAAAATGTACCATTGATTGTCAATGGGAAGAGCATGAGCCTATCGATTACGACAAACCAAACCAAAAACGTCTGGACAGACGTTAAAACAGTGACCACTATCATGAACGTAACATGCTTCATAACTGTCCACACAGCGGAATGCATGTCCCTTCTAAAATATCTATCGATTCATAGCTACTTTTCTTACACACACAATTGTAACAATGCATTGTGTTCAATGATCTGTGAGTTTGGCCATACAATTGTGAATCGCAAGATTGGTAGCTGGAGGGCTTTCGGTTTTCAGCCAAATGAAAGCATCTTGCTGACTTTAGTTTAGATGCCCGTAAGTTTAGATAGCGAAGAAAATAGTCAGGCTTTTGTTTTTGCGCTTGGATAATTATATAGATGAGCTCTCTAGGTGTTCAATAGGAGCAAGGCTAAAATGTTGTTCAACTTTTTTCGCCGAGCTGCTCGCTATTGCCTCGGTATGTGGCTGAAAGTATAGTTTTTTGTCTGAATTTCGGGTAAAGCGGGTGATTAAAAATTTTTAATGAATCAATTGGTTGAAAAATGGCTCAACCGCTTTCATGATTGACATGTGTGCAAAGTTGAGTAACGTTTGTTGTGTCTTTTGTATGGTATTTTTGTTGCGATTGATTGCCAACAATAACAATCGTCTTCCGGATGATAAATAGTGATTGAATTGAATCTCGTGGTATGTATAGTATGTCTGGGAGAAAACGACGCATTTTTATCGCAGCGGTGAATAATCCGATCCACAATCAAGTGTATTTTCTTGCTTTCATTTCGATTGACAGCCAAATAAAAATCCCTATAGCCCTTACCTAAGTCTGTTTAATGAGAGCAATTTGATTTGAATGAAATTAATTGCTTCAATAGATTGCAGATATTGCTCCTTGCTGAAGTAATCAAGTCCATTAACTACAAAATATCGACAGGTAGTAATCTGTTTGTAGGAACGTGAGATCCGAATGGAAAATCATCGTAATTTTTTTGAAAATAAAACAGTTGAGTGCGGCACATAAATGCAATTACCATAAGATGTACGCAATTTAAATCTAACAATATAAGAAAACACACATGTATAGTATACATTTTAGGAGTTGATAACCTCTAATTTATTGTGATGAAGATTGAATCTTATATTTGTGAAACTTTCTTTGTGTCCACTGCAATAGCAAAATCTAAATTTGACTTCACAAGGAGTACTCAACTAAACGAAAGACTTAAGGCAGTAACCTGATTCCCAGAAAAAAAAATTAAATGAAAAAAAACTATCTAAACTCTGTCGAATGAAACATTCGTTGTTGATTTAAGAGTTGAATATATTATCTACATTCACTTATTAAAATAGTTCTTTATTTATTCTGAGTTGACAAATATTAATTTTGATGTTTATAGAACATAGCATCTTGCTTTCAAAATATTCAAAACGTTCTGGAATCGAATATTTATTCTACATTTGCACTTTCTTAGGACCAATTATAGTTTCCAAATAATCAGTCTGATCGATTTTGAATGCTGTCCTGACTTTAAATATTATTTTTCATAATGAGTATGGTTAATTTTATATATTTTAAGCATATTTGTAAGTTTTTTTTTTTGAAAATACTGTAAATATAAATTTAATTCTGAGCAAAGTACATAATAATATAATTATCCAAGAGTATTCTCTAAAACTTTGGTCCAAAAATATTGATTATTGAGCCACTGACAGAAAATTTTCGTAGACACCTAAAAAAAGTAGTTTTGCGATGCACAGCATATATCATCACTCAGTCATCTGATGACAAAAACCAAAAAGATTTCAATAATTCATGAGTTTCTCGAGGTAGTTACGTCAATATATATTTTTTAACGATTTTTCATTGTTTAGTAAGTATCAATTCTAATTTAAAAAAACATTTTTTTATTAAAAAATCGATAAATTTGTTATTATAAAACAAATTATAATTATTAAAAATAAAATAACTTGACGTGATTATCTCGTGAATTAGGTACAGGATAAGTGTGCAAAATTTGAAAAGGATCGGATAAATAGATTTTGAGTTAGAGCGTTCACCGACTTTGAAAAAGCTAAGTGTTGGAACAACGCGTTTAAAAAAACAGAAACAGCTGATTCGTCGAAGGGTGAAGCTCCTTTAGTTTTGTTTCAATCGACCTAAAAAAATAGAATAAAGCAAAACAAAAAAAATGCAAAAACAAAATAAAATACCATACTCCCCCCTTAAGTTGATAGAGACTAATTCGTATCAAAAAATATTTGATTAGCTTTTGCATGTTAAGTTATTCATTATAAATATTTTACTAACGACATAATGATTTTCTAGATAAATTGTTTTCTATTCATTATTAGTTTCTGGCGAAACAAATGTTTTTTGAGAATCATTTTCGTTATCCTGGTAAAATTTGAAGTCCGTCAAGCAGATGCATTTTTTTTATATCAAACCAAAAAAATTAAATTAGAACATTTTTCTTGACAAGTCGATTTGATATCTGAAATAATTCGAATGGTAAAATCCTCCTACGTTTGCAATTCTTCTTTTGTTCAAAATCCTTTTTAAAAACAAACATGTTTGGTTATTTATTTGTACCTAATCTTTTTTGCTGCAGTAGCAACAAATTTTGTGGCTCATTCAAAAAAGTATTATTGGATACGATTTTGATCGATTGATCAAATAAATAAATAAGAATTGATGATTAAGACAAATGTTTTATCAACAATTAACATCTTTAAATTCTTTAAAAGCAGCACATCTTTTGCTGCTACTAATGTCTGCAATTTTTCTTCAATGAAAATTTTTCTCCAAAAAAAACAACGACATTTTCATGTCAAACTGACCGAATCGTAATATCTCTCAAATACACAAGTAGCATCAGTTACTAATTAAGTAAATTAGACAAAAATTTCGTGATAATTTCTAATGCAGAAAACAAACTAATAAGCTTTCACCTTTCAATCCGTTACGCATTTGATTGTAATTACCAAAAAGAAACTTTTTGTTTTGGTTTTGGCTTTGATTTTTGTTTTGTTTTGTGAAATAAATTACTTTAAATTGCATAAGATGCGAACATCTATATCATCAGTGTAAATTACAGTTTCCAATCAGATGCATACGTTTTCATTGAAACGGCGAATGCATTCACATTTGAATTAAAAATTGTGTCACTTTTACCGAAATAATTCAATTGAAAAGTTGAGTGTGAATGGTTTTTGATGGAAACATGTTGTTGTTATATGTAGTTCCGAGTGAACATCAATGGATATGAGGCAGCTTAACGCATTCAATCAAACGAACAGTTTATGGGCGTTAAAACCACAACGCGACCTTGAATAGTGTAAAAAGCTTACTTACTAACCACTTCGATTCAAGTTGAAGTTCATTTTGCAGCCATGAAATCTGAAAGATTCATATTTTAATCGCAATGATTTATTATGTCTGGTTAAATTTATCTGAATTGTGATATTGAAATTGTTGTAAGAGGAAGCATTAAAGCTGACGAAGAAGAAGAAAGTTTGTGCAAAATATTCATGCCATGGTGATTTAACGGGAGCCACAAAAAGTCAATTCGCAGAAATTTATAATAGGTGGTTAATCTATCCTGTTCAATACGATCTACTCAATCGGAATACGAAACAGGCAAACAAACACACGAAAACTATTCGAAAGAAACAATATATAGCGATCTATATCTAATTGGAATTCAACATCAATAATGCGTGGCAAATTTAACGGCATGTCGTGGTGATGGATAAAGTCTGCACAATGCATGAATAAAAACCGAAGAAGTTCATGACAACATGGCCCAACCGCGGCGATGTATTATTTCACATTACCAGCTTGTTGAATAGCAGCAACTAAGATGGATTAGAGACGGCGAAGTGTCTTTTTTGAAGCTGTATCTTCTTCACCTGCCGAGACTTGAACTTGAAGAAGCGATTGTGTTGTTGGATGATCTTAACTTTTCAACGTGTTCATGATTTGATCTTGCGTTCCTGAATAGTGGACATGTTTTATTCAAATCTAGTGTATTCAGATATTGATTTACTGACTAAGCATTTTAAAGGATTATGTTGTTTGCGATTTTCAATATTAGCTGGTTGGATAGGGGCCGCTTTAATTTCACTTCAAATTAGATAACTTTTTAAACTGGCTCCTTTAAGGTCATTTAATTTCAACGTTTCTTTAATCTACCCCTATTAAAATTAAATCTTCCACAGTGCACACTCATTGGCACGCTTAATCCTCATCTGTCATGCTTGCAAACAAGTGAACAAGATTATACAGATATCTAATTCATAGTCTTAATCCATTTCGCTCAACGAAAGAGAAAGCCGTCAATAAAAATATGGTCTAGCTTTAATGTAACACATACACCTATTATCCATTGTGTATTAGATAAGCAACAACAATGTCTTTCTTCTACTTAACCGAAAGTATTGGATATCTTTTGTAGTTTCGTTCACATTTTTCGAGAGTCTTAACAATATTTTTCATGTTAACATTTATAGCCAAATGGAAATGATTATCTAACAACATCAAATGACGATTTTTAGCAACAGTCATGCCATAAGATTTTACATGATTATTTTTTGTGGATATTTTCGTAAATTGTTACAAAAATTGTTTGCATTGTATCGTTGTCTTCTTACGGATGGAATAATTTTGAATAGAAATTTTAATTAGATAATTAGTTTTGCTAGTTTGTTTGATGTTGCTCCCGATGTAAGGAAGGTAATTCATGCTATGTGTAAATTTGGTAGGAAAAACGTTTATCCAGATGCGCACAAGATAAAGATGTTAATATCACCACTTCTCGGAGAACAGGCTTGAACGTATTCAACAAAAGGTCGATCAAATCAAATCATTACTTTCTTGACGGGATAATGATCCGTGAAATTGGGTTTTTTAATGTTTGAAGAGTGCATTTACTTGGCAGGTAATTTGGCTAGTCATGTTTTCGTATGAACTATTTTTCGTTTGGCAGTACCTAGGAAGTTCGTTTTTGTTTTCTGGCTTACCTAATTATGTTGAAGTATTTTTTTCCAACGTTTTTCTAAAAAAAACCTACCTTATCGTTCAAGAAGATTGAAGACGCCATTAGAATATATAACTAAACATTCATTAACATTAAATTCTTCGGCAGTCTTTTGAGATTAATCAGTTGTTCAAAATATAAAAATTATCCTTGTAAATAGGGTCATTTTTTGTTATGAAATGGCTACGCACCACAATATTATGATGAAAAATAATATTCTTAGCAAGCTGCAGCAAAACTTTCTTTCACAATTCCGAACTGTAGATCTTATTATTTTCACTAAATATAAAAATATGCGACCACAATTCCCATAAAACCAGAGCAAATTAATTATATCCCATTAAAAAAAATTTGAATCAGTTGTCTATAACATCTAACAGCCAATTAAAAAACACAAGTCTCGAGCTAACAACACTCCATGAATCATCCAACATTGTTTGATAATGCCCAACAATTTATTTTTCTTCTCACAATTACATAGACCACGGTGTAAAGAAAAGCAATTTGTTATTCATTTTATGTATGTATTTATTGTTAATACGGGGAAAGTGTATCAACTACAATCCTCATGAAATATTCATTGACAATTTGTTGTAGAGCTGTGATGTTGTTTTTTTTTCTTTGGAGTTTATTTTTAATATAATCTTTAGTTGCGCTAAATGAAATTGCAGTTTTGTGAACAATTTTAATGTGCGGTTTTATGGTCTTTTGTCGAAATGATGAATCTATTTTATTTTTCATTTTGGGCATATGTTTAGCTTTTATAAATACTCACATTCTATCCAAAAGTTAATTGAAAAATTGGCTTGGCTTCATGAAAAAAAGGACATGAGTTCTTGATGATTTACAGCTCTCCAAATAACTTCAACGAAAATGTTTTCACGGCTTTATTAGCGTAGATTTAACAATACAAAGGACTGTAATAATGACGACAACTTATACTCTTAAGATGCAGAAAAAAGAAATAAATGCTTTGATCTTTTATAACAAGGCTAGAAAATTGATTGACCCAAAGTTTTAGAACTTTAAAGTGTAGACGAAAAATCCTTGGGAAAGTACTTTAACTGATTTAAGATCTGAGCAAACTACCTTCCAACGACAGCAAATGGTATATACATACCTACTATCGATATTTGCATCATGACCTTTTCATGAAGCGGGTATTGCAGAAAAAAATAGTTTGGTTAAATATCCAATGGATCTGCAAAAAAGAAATGAATTGATTTTAACATGAACCGTAAGAGGCATAAAAAATAAATAATTTCAATATTTCACGAAAATCAGTGCGAATAATATTTTCAAAGGTCTCGAACATCTTCATATTTAGACGAAAAGGAACTTGAACTAGATAAAAACATAAATTTTGCATACATCCCAAATAACAAGACCATGTTGCTGCATTTTCATCAGGATCGGTCTATCTTTCCGTATTTGATAGGAAACTTTTTCTAAGGAGAGTAAATTTGAAATATAACATTTTATGAACTCTTTCAAATATTTTTTTTGAGATCAAGACTATATTTAGCGTGATAAAAAAGTGAGTTGAACTGCTAAAATTTTGATACTTTTACTATCGAAAATTCCTTGTAATATGTATTTGTATATCGCAAGTTGTCTTCAATTATTTTAAAACTAATTAAAAAGAGACCTTCAAATTATTTTCTTCTCGCAATGAAAAACCTTCGGGACCCTTTGATATCAAATTACTAGAAAATATTCTTATTGATCAGCAATCAAAATTCTTCGTCTAATTGCAATGGTATCAATTTGTATAAGCATCTTAGTATTTACAATTTACTATGGTGAGCACATCATCAATGTACACTGTATCGTCAAGTATGTAAATATTTATTCAAGTATAGTTTGATGATCTCAAATAAACACAAATTGACCAGAAGTACTCTACACCAACTCATTTTCGAGTAATGCTTGAAGTAAATATTTATCTTGCTTTTGATGATGTTGAAAAGGATAGATATCTCAATTACAAAGATTAGTCGTAATTCATTTGTTGTGGTAATAATTATTAAAAGATTAAAACTACTAGATAGCTTCAGTCATCATTCTACGTTGAATATATTCCAAAAAATCTACATTATGCCCTTCACTTTCTTCGTTACACAACCATTTCAACGGTATACGTAACACCCCTCATCAAATCTAAATCAAAGAGAAGGGTCTGTGCACCACTTTACGAATCTCTGCTCCATCTTCGTGTAATTGCTTCAATTAAAATCAATAAAAGTGAAAATATTAACTATAGCACACCATCAAACTACCATAAATCATGACATAATTAGTGTGACCACCAAAAAAAAACGTATCACGCGAAATGGACTTTTTTTCTACTTCTTCTGCCGTGCGCGCAATGCTAATGGTAACGACATCGTCGGCCAATGGCTTCAACAATCCATTTGCAAGATCGATCGCCTAATTGATGAGCGGTTTTTGATGACGCACAAAAAAGGCATGATACGCTTTTATGCAAAAAAAGACGTTCAGACGTTATGCAGTCCGATACTCTTTTGATTTGATGACCACCAACCACCCCATGAGAAAAAGATATTGGGCGTATGAGTGGATGCATCTGGAGATGCTTCACTTTTTCCTGATGAAACCCTTTTATTTTCATATATATTTTTTTATATTTGGGAATGTGAACAATTTGCAGATAAGATAGATATATGCATAAGCTAATATTAAGTAACGAAAATCTTGCCGACTGAAAAGATAAATAAAACGAAAATACATAAGGAGGTAATGGACTCGGGTATGTATTGATTTCAATCTAATGCGATTCTTCGATAGATGATTGCCGTAGAAAGTATTTGATTTTTTGTGGTAGACACCGTTTTTGAAGTATATTTTGTGTTGCATAGCTTCTACTTGACCTATATCAATTTAATATTTTATTATCCAACCTAAAAGATTCACTCGAGCTGAAAAATACTAATAACAGGTTACTGCATTGAGTCTTTTGTTTGGGACTTTTAAAGTGTTCGAATCGGCACATAAAATCTTATCATCAATCGACGCTTTTTATTGATAGATACGTTGTTTCGAAGACATTTGCAATTATAAGCGCTAAAATGATAACCAGGCGCAAAAAAGACACAACTAATACTTGAAATTAGCATCGCATTAGTTTATAAGGAGACTTAGTTTGTCAGCGAGCCAAGAGTCGTCATGGTGATTTTATAGTCGATTTGAATATTCAGTAGAAGAGAGCGTAACTTATAATTTTGGCAACAAATAAACATTCCATACAGTTAACAAATTATATGTAAACAATATGGGCTCATCAGATATTGAGAATTTAGTTGATCTTGGAAAATTGTTATGATTTGAATAGAATATGTGTTGATTATTTACAATTATGGTGTATTATAATACTAGGGCCTTAAAAATTTTCAGCTGAATGTCTTCCACGCGGTTATATAATAATAATTTGAATACAAAAATAGTATTGGTTCAAATTCAATGCGGATCTTGTTTTCTGCGTGCATCATCAATGCATGCATTTCAGGAAAACGCCTTATTTCGCGCGAATGATGAATAATACCAGATCGGTCTGAGAGACAGGCGTGACTTCATCCAACACAGAAGAAAAAACAATGCTTGAATACTCAACAAAAAAAAAACAGAACCAACAAACCAAAGCAATTTCGCGACCATTTGTATGACTAAGAAAGTGAAACTGAATTTTTGGGATGAATGACATCGAGATCAAAAGATGTTAATGTTATGCATGTATGACAGTGCACAGATATGTAACAAGAGGAAAGAATGATGTAACAGCGCAACAGGCAACCAGTTACCTCGAGATACGAGAATGCAAGCTACCACGACGGTGGTGTAGCCTTCAATGTTGGCGAATTCTATGACCTTTGTTATTTATATGATTCTCATAAACTTTTTTTTGACTTAAAAATCGGAAGATATAGATCAGTAGCGTATGCAGGATTTTGATAAGGGGGGGTTCATATTTTTGAAGTCTTGACTAGGTACGTTTGCTAGTGCTTCGGTGTAGATATGAAGATATAATTATGTAATCATACTTAATCATACTTTTCACCGTTCAAAGTTGGAGTCCTTCAAAAGTAATTCTGGCAGACCTTAGCCCGATTGCATGTCTGGTTTCATTTACGAGGCTAAATTTGTCTACCCAAGGGGGGGTTTGAACCCGTAAACCACCCGCCCCCTTGGGTACGCCACTGATATAGATAAGCAGCGGTTGGGTGAATGTAGATACTTTTAATTTGTAGCATGTTACATACGGGTTTCACAACAAACAACAACAAAATAGTTTTTGTTTCGTGACTCGATTTTTGGCTCGAAATTTTTTTTTAAATTAATAATAATACTTTTTATAGAAAACCTTGAGTATTAAATGTTAGAAAATGTTTAATAAGATTTTTTGGTTGGTTTTAGAGATCTTATCGACACTTGTGAGAGATTCATTTATTGTATTGTGTGCAGCAAAGTGGTGGAATAATATTTTTTTTAGATTCGTCTTGCATTACTTAATTTCAATAAATTCAATTAAAATAGATGCTATTGTAAGAAATCAAAAATATTTCAATTATACAGCAGTTTTACAGAATTTTAAATCACAAAAGGGGAAAATTCACTCATTAATAGTTTTGAAAATCAACTGCTTCTCAATTTCTGTTGCTTTAGAAAACTATTGTGGTAGAAAATGTAATCTCCTCGTCCTCTCAATTTTCTACTATCAATATTATTCGTTCCTTGACCAGATACTTTAAATAAAACTATTATTATATGCTCTCGTAAAATTTGCAAATTTAAATCACGAAAGAGTTGCAGGCAACATCAAAATTTCATTCCGTAAAAATATATCTGTGATAAGAAAAGTGATGCAAAACAAACCTATAGTTAATAAGCCACCTCGTCTTGAAATTTCCTCTAAAAACGTACGCCAGCTTGCGTTCTAATTGAAATGAAGCTTTTTGCTTGGTTATGACGACGTAAGTCATACATATTTAATCGTTGTTAAAGGAAGCTTCGTATAAAATGAATCGTAAAAAAATATCTAAAAAATTTTCGACTGCATATTTAAAATGACCCATTATTATATTCATTAAAGCTTTCTAGAAAATCAAAAAAAAATTCCGAATTGATTCCAACAAAACTAATTTGCAAATAAAATGAATTTGATGATACAAAGATCACGATTAATTTGTAACCCCTGATTTATTTATTTTTTGGTAATTGAAAATGATTTTTTGGCTTCGAAACAAGAGTCACGTTAGCACGGGGTGGCTGCCTCTCATTTTTGTTAGTCAAGATTCAGATCCCAGCGCTGACCCATAATATTTTCCTCTACGATGGTTTTTCTTTTGCTTTTGTTGTCTCAAAATTCACTTGTAGTCGCTCTAAAAGAGAGTGTGAGGTTGTTACGTGAAGCCTCACACAAAGTACCAGGTCACGAGTAAAAGGTGTGGAACGGGCTGTTACCGATATTGACCGGTTCTAAAAATTGACCGAGACCGGCTGGCGGGTGAACGCCTTTAGTTCTTTTAGTAAACCGTTTAACTATACACTAGAGTTAACTTTAATTAAAGAAAGTACCCACAATCATATCCAATGTTTCAAGTCACTCACGAGTACTGCAGGGACCAGGAAATATTTAGCTTATCAAACTTTTCCCCCGTAAGATCTGCCCTTGCTTCCTTAATTAATAGCATAAATACAATCTGGAAGCATTTAATTTTGCTCATTACAATAGAAACTCAAAACCTTTCACATTACGGAAAAAATAATTATCACCCAGAAAAGCGTTTATAGTGAAGTTATCCTTACTTATGTTTTAAAGTAAAATTTTGTTTGTGTTAAGACAATAGACGAAATACCAAAAACTTTTTTTTTATTGGGATATCGTTACCACTCATAAACATACACGGAAATGTCCCCTATTCTGCATTTGAATCGTCATCGTGATATTCAATTTGTTGCAAACATTTGATGAGTGTATCAGCTCTCATGCAAACATTTTTATATTTCTCTGCTTCTATTTTGCATTTGTTCAACTCTGTCTGTTCGTCTTCGGATACTTCTTGGTTTTGAAAATATTCCACATACTCTTTAATAACATCCATGTTTATTTCGCCCTCGTCATCCATCTATTGCACAAATGAAAATCAGTAATATTGAAATTAATTGATTAATTGAAGAAAAAAATTTATTAATATACAATTAAATCCCACCATTTCAAATTGATTTAGTAAAATCGCTTCCCAACAGTCAAGAATAGGCAGGATAGGTTCTGAATTAAAATACAATTATGTGAATACTTTTGGATCAATCGCAAAGGATACCTCTATCGGTTAGGATTTTAGTTAACAATTGTGTGAGTTTCACTTTCAACATTCCCTGGTCGAATTTTGATGGTAGTTTTGCCTTTTATGTAATTATAAATGTTGTTAAAATTAATAATCAAAATAATGTTAATTGCTTATTTATATTAAAAACAACAAAAGCACTTCTTTTAACGTACACTGTGAGCAACAAGGGCTAAACACAATACTAGGGCGACTGCAAGTTTCATGATGGCTGCGTTGAATATTGAAACAGAACACTTGAAGTATAAATATGATGTTTAGTTAGGTGAACGGCAGGCTTTATATAGTATAAAAATATCCAGAGGTTTTTGTAATTCTTAATTTATTGAATCGCACTTACCACATTCCTCATATACATTATAATAGGAAATTTTATTATCATAGCTTGCGGTGAAAATTAAAAATATGTAATAAGATCCGAGAGGCCACAGCCCTGTATTAAGTTTGAATTATTATTTTCAATGGAAGTTAGCTATTCCAATAAAAAATTTAATTCATTAATAAATTGCTTCCACAATGCATGGTTAAGAATTTTAACGAATACAGCGATCGAATGTAAATTTTTGATGAATAAATAGCAAAAATCATTAAGTCTCGCTGTGTCCACGTTCGACCTAAATTTATATTGAAAATAATTTTGAATACCTGTTTTATTTCACTATTAGCCTAATTCTATTGTTAAGTTTGCGGTAACATTCCACTACGCATCCTTTACTTATGAAAATACACTTTCCATGACGCGTGAGGTAACAATTACAATATTTCAATTTTAGTAAATTGATAAGAAATTGTTTGAAACAACTTTGGCTCAAGATTTTTTTTTCGGTTTGCTTTTCACTAAATTCTGGGGTTATAGAATGAACCTAAAACTTTTAAAATCGTAAAAAAAATGTTTCAAAGAAAATGGATGAAGCCGATTTCGATGTATTCTTGTGCATTCGAAAATAAATCAAATTAAAATTATAATATATATTGCTCTAGTTGATAAGGTGACGAAAATACCTACTCGTTCCAGGATTCTAAAATCATTTCCCATGATAAAATTTATGCAATTTTATAGAAATATTTCGAATGTTGCGGTTCAATGTTAGTGTCGTTTATTTTATTAGTTATGTTTTATATGTTTTTCGTCCAAAGCTAGAGAAAATTAAAAAAAATTAAGTTTCAAAATTGGCCGTTCAGCGTCACTGTTTTATCTAGTTTATCTTTAAAATGAGCAACGGCAGATTAACGGTTACCCTAAAAATAACTGCCTTTTTGAATTTTCAAACAAGCAGTGTAATTAGCTGTAAAATGTGTCTCGGATAATCGCGGATAATCAAACTGACAGCGGAACAGGAACAGCTGCTTTGAAATTGTCAAACGAAATTACATAACCTACACCATCATCCACAGCTGCTTTCGTTGATTTCGTGATCTTGTAGTGGATGTCGTACATCCTTTATTTTTCCCGTCCATTGACTAGCATACGTTCTTACTATGTGTAGCATCTAAATTAACAAAATTCTGTTGCTCTATTGCTCAAAAAAATGTCGCGAGCACAAGATATACGCGGATTGCTACGTGGAATTCAAATCATCTTAAACGCATCACGTAAACAAAATGCCGCTTACATGCAACATTTGTGGGCCAATTCAAGCGTGAAGGACATTCTCGAGAGCAATGTGGAATTGACGAGAAAGTGCGCTAGTCAAGTGACAGCGAATCCGTGCAAGGAGGTTGAAAAACTGCTGAATCTGTTGAAAGAAAGTTATGAGAGGGGTTCAGTGGTCGTGCAAGGGGTGAAACAACTTTCCAATGTTAAACTTAAGCCGGCAAATGGGGTGGTAAGTAAAAATCATTGAAATTGTATCGTTGTTTAAATACGGCATGTTTATTGAAGGGACCGACGGAAGGACAGCCTGATACTGTTCCTGCAACACCAGGAAATGTTGATCCATCGAATCTAGATATATCATCTATTACGCTTAAGGAGCTCGAACAGCTTTTGTCGCAGCACAACAAGAATCGGAAAGTTAGTTTGCGGTTAAAAGATACGAAAGTCGTAAAGGAATCGACAAAGGAGGAAAAGCCGATCGAATCGAGGAAGACTAGCCAAGCAGCCACAAATGAAGAGGAGCATTACTACGAGAATATGCTAAAGACGCTGGTAGGAACCGCGAAGCAAACTGAATCTTTGCGACCGCCTATTCCGCCTATAGTTCAGCCGGAATCCACGGAGCTGCCTAGCCTAAGTGCGGTAGCCAAGCAAAGAAAGGTGCCCTCGTCTCGAATCGGCCGAATGGCTTCCTTTGGCTCTCTGTTTGCTGGTCTCGGGTTGGGTACGGTGAACGAACTGGCCAAAGGAGCACTAGGATTGGGCGGGTCTAAAGACATGCGAGAGGCACTTCTGAGTTCTGGCAATGCGCAACGTATTGTCGATACGTTGTGCAAAGTGCGAGGAGCAGCATTGAAGCTCGGTCAGATTTTGAGTATTCAGGACTCGAACATCATCTCGCCGCAGCTGGCGATGGCCTTCGAGCGAGTTCGCCAAGCGGCCGACTATATGCCCGACTGGCAAGTGGAAAGGGTGATGACCGGCGAGTTTGGCAGTGATTGGCGCGAAAAATTCAAACGGTTTGATGAGAAACCGTTTGCTGCCGCGAGCATCGGGCAAGTATGGATGGATTGTTGCTATTTGCTTTAACGATAGTATATGATAAAATCCCGGTTAGGTTCATCGCGGATTAACTTTGGATGGGATTGAAGTGGCCATTAAAATCCAATATCCGGGCGTTGCGAAAGGCATCGAAAGCGATATCGATAATTTGGTTGGCATGCTAAAAATTTGGGATGTGTTTCCCTCGGGATTTTATATCGACAATCTTGTTCAGGTCAGCTTTACGTCGATGTATTTGATAGAGGGGATATACTATGATTCTGGCTTTAGGTAGCGAAACGGGAATTAAATTGGGAGGTTGACTACAAGCGCGAAGCTGAATATACAGAAAAGTTCGGTGAAATGATTCAAAACAGTCCGGAATACTATGTACCCAAAGTGATTAAGGACTTGTCCACGACCAACGTTCTCACAACCGAGCTAGTCCCTGGTTTGCCATTGGACAAATGCTTTCACATGAGGTGAGACGTCGTCCAGACAGTAACTATTCTCCTAACCAATCAACTTCGCTTGCAGCTATGACGATCGCAAATTCATCGCAACAACCGTCCTGAAACTATGTCTGCGCGAACTATTCGAATTGCATTGCATGCAAACCGACCCCAACTGGTCGAATTTCCTCTACGACAAAAACTCGCAACGGATGATGCTAATCGATTTCGGCTCGACGCGATTTTACACGCGCGAATTCATTAAAAAATATCGCAAAATTATCGTGGCGGCGATCGATAACGATCGCCCCAAAGTGTTGGAATATTCGCGCGAGCTTGGCTTCTTGACGGGATACGAATCGAAGCAAATGCAGGACTCGCATGTGGACGCCGTTATGATTTTAGGTGAAATGTTTTGCTATCCAGGCGAATTTGATTTTGGCAAGCAGGTACAGTGTTAGTTTTCCTGAGCATGAGGGACATCTCATCATGCACACTATTGTATCTAATTGTAGAACACGACGAAACGGATCGCTCAACTAGTTCCTAAGATGTTGGCACACCGACTTTGTCCACCGCCCGAGGAAATCTATTCGATTCATCGCAAGCTATCGGGAGTGTTTTTACTATGCGCAAAGCTTGACGTAAAACTCGATTGTCGCCCGTACTACAAAGAAATAATTTTATCACACGATTCAAGTTGATTTTTTGGTAGTTGAGGGAAGTATTTAGATGAAATGTAGACTTGCTATGTGATGTTTTGCAGTTGCCTATGTTTGAAAGTGAATTATTTGTCCACCAGAAGATTGCCCGCTGAATTTCGACGATGTATTAATGTAATTTGATGTACAAATCCATAATAAATTACGAAAGTAATATGAAACATGTTTTACGCAGTGTGTCATTGCCTTTCAAAGACTTTGTTCCATTTTTGATATCAGTATTTGCAGTGGGATTCTTTGTGGCGCAAATCTTTCACAAATCAAGCCTATCATACGTTGATTGTTGGTAATGATGTAAAACACAATTACTTTTGAGGTTTTCAAGGTTAAATTTATTCTTTGCGCTACTGTTTCATCTAAAACTGACTAGACACAGAAATTTGTACAGCAATTTAAATTAATATAATTATAATGCAACACTAATTTTGCATACTTTCTATATATACATGATTTTTTTCGCATCCTGCAATCGCAGAACAGAAAAAATATTGACTACACTCACTACAAAATATCTACAGACAACTAGAACGAATTTCGGATAAGCGTTACTATTTATCCAGGTTGTTTTCAGCCTCAATTTTTGCAAAAATATAAACATTCTACGCGATGCTACGACTTAGCAAAAGTTTCGAAATGATTAAAAGTGCAAAACACGACGTTAAAAAGAATCCAGCTGGGATGGAATTGCGTATTGATGAATACGGATCTTTTTCGTGTTGCGCAAACACATCTTGGTCTTCATCGAAATTTTCAAAATTGTCCCAATTTATGCATTTCTTAATTGCATATTCCCAACGACGATGGAGAATTTCACGTCCTAGAGATCGAGCGAAATAGTTTAGAGATATACAATATGTTTCGTGATGTGTGTTAAATTACTGTTTAACGTTGTTGTCGCATAGAAAACATCCGAGGGCGGCATGTATATGCCGAGAGAACTTTCCAATGTTATCACACTGACGGCCATGCCGGCTGCTAGCATCACACCGAGACATGATGGCGAGGACGTTTGAGGGCGTTCTGTCGGGGAAAGGTTTGCATAAATAAGAACATTCTTTTTATTGCAGTTGAAAGATTTCGCGCTCCTACCAATCGCTAATCCAGTTATGTCGGCTAGTAATTGTAGTAAATAGGAATTTTCACTAAACTCGCCGCCAACAGTAAGTTTGGTTTGTGGCGTCCACGTTTTTGTATCACAAATAAATGAATGAAGAAGATCACGTGTCTGATAGCACGTTGCCTCGTAGGCTGCATGCAAAACATTCTCAGCGGTTGTTTGGCTGTTGATACCGAGCAGAAGACTGAAATGAATCATTTTCAAAATGCCGAACATGCGGAAAACAAGCTTTTGACGCTCTTACCCTCTAGCATCGTGCTTCCAAAACGGCGAATACAACCCTGTGAACGCTGGCACAAACACAACATCGCCCTGCTTGGCATTTGTCGAAACAACCGCCGGCTCGCTGACACCACCGTTAGCGAACATCGGACTAGAATAATCGGAGGAGGTTATCGTTGAGTTGCCGGCAAACGTATTGAAAATGCCCGAGGACTCATCATTGCTGTCTTTCAGTTCGGGATTTAAATAGAGGTTCTCCTTGAGCCAAGTCACAGCCGAGCCAGCGTTGGGCACGGCACCTTCCAAACAGTAAAATGCTTTTTGTTTCGAGCCCAATTGAAATGCCACCGTGCTCAAGAGTCCGTTTTCCGAATCGATGATCTCCTGTCCGGTATTGAACAGCAGAAAGCAACCTTCGTCCAGAGTACACGTTCCCTGTTGTGGTTTGATGCACAGTTGACCGAGAAGGGCAGCTGGTTGGTCGCCCATCATCTGTACACAAATTATACGATCAGAAGGACACATACTAAACGACTGAACGTTCTGATGCATACACTGGCTATTGGTATACCCCGCAGTGGTCCGTCCCTGACATATCCATAAACCTCCGAGCACGATTTGATCTCGGGCAGAATGTGCAATGGAATACGAAAAAACGAACAGAGTCTCGGGTCCCATGATCGTTGTTCCAAGTTCATAAGCATTGTGTACGACGCATTTGTGACGTCTGTTAAATGTTTTCCTTTGTCCACTCCACCTGACAAATTCTTTGATAAAATTGCCAGATATATTCACCTGTTTTAAGACTCTTTATTGATAATATTCACCCACAAAATCCACGAGTCCAGCGTTCCAAAACAGCAGTTCTGATCGCAGAGATCTTGGTTGATCGACGGTACATTGTCCTGCAACCATTTCAACTTGATTGCACTAAAACACGTGCTGATGGGAAGACCGCATACGGACTTTAAGTAGTTGACTTTGCCCCGATGTGACGAGAGCAAATTTTTGACTGTCGTTGAGGTCCTTGCGTCCGTCCATGCTGAAATTGATTTAAATGAAGTACAGGAATATAATTTGACTGCAATCAATAGCACATAAATATCAAGTGAAAAGCTGTTACATTCAAACAGGAAGGAACAATTTCGATGGATGTTTGTTAAAATTAGGAGGCGCCAAAACTTATTATGTAACCACAGTAACATGCTAGGACCCGCCATCGGCTTGTCCAACATTTGTTACAAACCTATAACATTGCACAAATGAGTGCCGGTCGCTTTATTCCACAACAAGCAGGAGCCTCTCTGATTCGAGATGCCAACTGCTAGAATGTCCCCAGGATCGATATCAAGGATGATTAAGTTCCGACACGATACCTAGAACGATAAATCAATCGGCTACAACTCCATTTCTATTCGTTTTTGGTGAAAGTCATACTTCTATACATTCCAAAACATTCGTCCATATTTCCACGGGATTAAATTCAAGCCATCCAGACTTCGGGATCACTTGTTTCAGCTTGATTTCGTGACATGTAAGGACTTCTGCGTTCCGAGCCGCATACACCTACAAATAGAATTTGTACGAATCGATGAATGAATGCTCGCCCATTAGTGTATGGTGATATTACTAGAAATTTACAGTAGACGTTCCCAATTGAAATTACACCTATCAGCGGCCCGAATTTGCCGCATCTTTCCATTATTTTCTAGTTTTAGAAAATGCATGCGACTAGCTGTCAAGGAGTTCGTGCCGGCTGACAGTTCATGTGACAGCTGTTGCGAAATCCACGGAATAGAGTCAGTGATGCCAGATCTCAATCATGTGACGCCTGGAAAATGGGACGTTGGGAATGTTGCACGGAATATATCTTTGATGAACGATTTCATCATATTTCCAAGATCATGTAATCCGTGCTTTAGATGATAGTTTCATAATTTATATAATTGATGAGAAAATGTTTTAATTTGTTCACAAATTTAACCGAAAACCTTGCTATAAAATGTTGGACGTTAGATGTCGGTATCATCGTTTAAAAGATTGCATTCGCTGCTTGCCAAGAATCAAGATGGCGACGTCAAAACACTTTTGACTTGTCGGTGGGGTTCGTGTGTGCTATGCAAGCATTTTCGCAAAAAACGGTTTAATTTTACGAAAAGTATCATCATCGAACTGCAACGCGTTGAAGCATTCGTTGAATAACATATGGAAAAGTCGATCGCGATTAGTCGCGACGCTTTCTGAAAAGCCAGCCAGCCAGCCGTGTGTATGTGTAGAGTTTTTTTCCGGGCAACGGCGACGGCAAATTGTCATTGCTTGGGCTGTTTCACGCGTATGCTAAAATTATATGCGTTGGATCCATTGTATACAGTGCGATTCACGTGCGCAAACTGAAACTGGATCGGGAAACATTCTAAGGTCGACGATTAGATGAGCGCTCGGCTGCGAGTAGTTGCGCAAAGTTGAACATAACCTGAAAGGGGGAGAGTCGTCACCAGCGGCCGCCGTCTACTAGAATGTCGTTTCCGCCGCGCGCCCCGATGCCGTCGATGGGTTACATGCCGCCGGTAAGTTGTTCGGAGTGCGCCTTTTACTTAGGGGTCCGCATATGCAGTTATTTCTAATATTTCCGATATTTGGTAGTTTCAGCTGAAGCAATCTCATGTCTGCTTCGATTTCAATAGGAGAAATGCCGAGAAGTAGGGCGACTCGGTATCGCTTGGATAGCTCCACCTCCCAACTATGAAAATATATAAATTGGAACCCTTTTACTGCCGAACGCTGTTGTATTTGGAATAGAACATGTACCATTTTCTTCTTCTGATTGAGGTCGGAACATGAAGGTCCGTGAAAGATATCGATCAGTTCCCACTTACCGACAAATCGGGGCCGAGCAGCTGCTTATCAATGAAATCTGAATCCTCCGAACCGTTCGCTCCATGCTCGTTCATTTATTTTATTTGTCTCGCAACAATGTTATTCACAAACGTCTTCAGGCTGCGGAATTTGAGTTAACAAAGCAGAATTGCCTTCCGCCTATATAAATCCAGAATATTGAAAAGAAGCACCATTATCTGTATCTTTAGAGAGATCTCAACCTCCCAATAACAAAAAGGAATCACAAATCGCAGAAACGCTTGAAATTAGTTGGTAATAATTTCCTTAGCATCATTAACAGCACATCATCCCGAATCGAGCCCAAGTCCCTTGACGACATTGCTTTCAGCTGCCACGATCTATTGAACGCGTCCTCGAGTCGAACCAGTCATTCCATTTAGCAATGGTTCGACATCCTACGCCGTAGGACCTACGGTTTCCCCTGAACGATTATATGCCCCCCACAAAATGCCACCTCATTTGTTCAAGTGACGAGTCAGGACTTGATGGAGATGTGCGGGCCAAAGTGATCTGCCGAGTCTTGTTTTGTAGGTCGCTGCCACTGCTTCATTTCGTAAGCAATCTTTCTTGAACTTTGGGGTCCTACTCGTATTCGTGGCAGCGATATTTCAAGCTGATGGTCTGAACCGCAGCTAGCAACCCGATATGCTCGTACATCTACGAGCACGATCGCTTTTTGTTTTGCAGGTGGAATGAGACCCTCATAGCGTCGGCTTCAAACTCAAAAGCTTTAATCACATGCAAACATATGAAAGCCATCGATTCGTCCTGTATCTGTCAATCGTTCAAAATCAACCAATAATCTTCACCTGAAATTTCAGATGATGTCGTCTTCGATGCCGCCATTAAACACTCCGCCGCCACGCGTGCCATTCCGTAATTCCGCCACAATCAGCTCCCAGCCCACAGTTTACAACACGCCCCGCAATCAACCTGAACCGCAACCAGTACCGCAATACAAAGGTCCCATCATCACAGTGTTTGTCGGTAAGAAGAGTACATCATTTATCCATTTAAATAGCATTGTTATCCTAAATTTACCAACCAGGCAACATTAGTGAAAAGGCACAGGAAGCAATGATTAAGAAAATCCTAGCAACGTGCGGCACGGTTGTAAGCTGGAAACGAGTCGCTACATTCGGTTTTTGTGAATATGAGTAAGCAATGAATTTTGTTTCCTGTGCGGCGGAAGGATGTTAGTTTCAATTTTCGTATTTCAGCGGCCCGCTCGCTGGTCTTCGTGCTGTTCGGCTGCTGCACGATCTAGAAGTCGACGGGAAGAAGCTGGTGGCGAAAGTTGATGCCAAAAACAAGCTGCTTTTGGATAATTACAAGGAGGAGGAGATCAGGAATGGCAGCAGCAAGCCGGAGACTGAAAAGGCGGAGGACGACGCTGCGATGGCATCAATCAAAGCAATTCTGGGCGATCACATGGGTGAACTGTCGGGAAGTGTTAATTCCAATTCGTCGGACTGTATGTGCTAGCGATAAGCCCGCGTACTATTTGTCATTGCTCATATGAATGAAATGTTTCAGCTAAGCGGGCATCGAATGAGCAGGCGAGCAGCGGTAAATCGAGCAAAGCTCTGCAGGAGGTCGTCATTGAGGATGACAAGCGTGATCTGATTAGTCGTGAGATTGGCAAGTTTCGCAAGACAGCCGAAGCGGAAGAGCACAAAAAGGAGAAGGAGAAAGATCGTAAGAAACGCGAAGAAAAAGATCGAGAAAAGAATCGTTCAGTTTCTCCTAGTAGGAAAGAAAAGGACAAGAAACAACGAACGCGGCGAAGTAAGTCACGTTCACGCGAAAGGGAACGGGGTGAGAGGGAGCGTGAAAGAGAACGTGAACGCGAGAGGGAGCGTGAAAGAGAACGTGAACGCGAGAGGGAACGTGAACGAGAGCGTGAGAGAGAAAGGGACCGAGAAAGAGAAAGGTAATTTTAATTTTTAGAATTTTATTTTTTAGTCAAAAAGCTAAAATAATATTAAAAGATGAGAAGACCCTATAGACCATTTATTTTGGGATTTGAACCTCCGTGTCTAGTCGACAACACCGCCCACTAGTGTGCTTTTGGTCCGCAACTTTGCTAACACTATTTTTGGACATTAATGGAGGTTCTTTTTTGTTTTCAGATTTCTGGCTGGTACCATCATAATTAAATGAGGAAGCGTGGTTTCGGGGTGACGGACGGCATCCTCTTCAGGTGCTGTCATTTACCATCCGCCACCAGACAGCACAGATGGAAGAGGATGCCGTTCGTCAGCCCGGAACCACGCTTCCCCATTCAATTACCCTATCAATATTTATTTTATAAAGTTTAATTCAAGATTAATATTTTAAACTATTTTATTGGGGTGATAATAAGATTTAAATTACTCTTAGTGATTAGTTGATCCTCGGTAGTTGCTTTGAAAAATGATTAGTTAAAAATTATTGATTTTCTGTAGGGATCGCGAAGAGGCGAAAATCGCGAAGAATGCCCGTGATATTCAGCGTGAAAAGGAATTAGAGGATGAGGCGCGCGAACGTAAAAAGGCCGAGAAAAAGGCTCGTGAAAAGGAGGCGGCCTACCAGGAGCGTCTACGGAATTGGGAAATGCGCGAAAGGCGAAAAGCTAAGGATTACGAACGGGTATGTATGGTCCTACTGCAATCACAAATTAATTCTAAACGAAGCATAAAAATCAGTAATGTGATTACACATCAAACACACACCCTTAAAAACCTTTCCAAAACCTTTTCTTATTAAAATTGATGTTTACAGGAAAAAGAAAAGGAACTGTGCAGAGAAGAGGAGCGAGAAAAAGAAGCCAAACGACTCAAGGAATTTTTGGAAGATTACGACGATGAGCGTGATGATCCCAAATATTACAAGTACTTAGAGATCCTTAAACAGTGTTATTAAATAAAACTAATTATATTCACAACCATTAAAAGGGGTCGTGAACTACAACGAAGACTAGCGGATCGCGTGCGTGAGGCGGATCTGGATGCGAAAGATCGCAACAAAGAACAAGAGGAGCTGGAAGAATTGAAAAATAAAATATTCAGCGGTGAATTTGATAATCCAACGCAGGAATTTGAACGTCTGAAACGCAAACACGACGACATGTACAAGCCGAAGATTTTAATAGACGTAAACATGGAGGCGACACAGCAAAGGGAGCGTGAAATCCAACGCGGGCATGAACGTGAATTGGAACGGCATCGAGTCAAGGAGAAGGAACGAATATTGAAGGAACGCTACGTCCAAAACCAAGCGAATCGCGAACTGGCTGCCGTAAATGCCGAACCGATTGAATCTGATTCGAGTGAAGGTGCTGGTGGTGGGGGCGTGGCAGCTGCCCCAGATCGTGGTGTATCGGAAGCGCCCAGCGATCATTTTGCATCGTCCGGACGTCACAGTCGAAACAACGATCGATCGTCGGCCATTCGCCGCGGCGATTCAGAGTCGCGGGACTCGCACACAAATAATAATAATTTCCACGATGAAGACTCGCGATCATCCCTCATTTCAAACAATATCGCCAGCCCAACAAATAGTCATAGCAATGCATCGATACCAGCAGATCGGCTGTCTAGCACGCCACCGGTCTCCGCACCGGTTATCAGTTTGAATCTAGGCGCGGCAAACAGTAAGAAGAAGAAGCTTGAAGTGAAGGATGTATTCAATAACGACGACGAAGTCGAGGATAGTTCCACGCCCAAAAAGCGCAAATTAGTTCCTTTGGGTAAGATGTTGTCGTTGTCTGGCGCAACCATAATTATGGACTGTAAATTTAACGCAAGTATTCCTTGAACAGATTACGACGAGAGCCAGCAACAAAAGCAACAGGATCAACAAACGCATCAGCAAAAGCCGCCGCCGTCTTCACATCACCAATCGAAATCGTCGAAGCGCAAGGACAAGCACGAAGAGCGTAAGGAAGACGCACTGGCACGATCGCAGGAGGAAAAGCGACGTCATATCAAGAGTATTATTGATAAGATTCCGACGGAGAAGAGCGATCTGTTCAACTACAAATTGGATTCCAATGAAATCGACAACACACTCATGGACAAGAAGATTCGGCCGTGGATCAATAAAAAGATCATTGAATATATCGGCGAGCCGGAACCTACTCTGGTCGATTTCATCTGCTCGAAAGTGTTGGCCGGCAGCACACCACAAGGAATACTCGATGATGTACAAATGGTGAGTTCGTGTTCAACTCCAAATCGGATTGTTTGAAGCCACAACTAATGACCAACTTTTCTGCATCCTGATTTCAGGTCCTTGACGAAGAAGCTGAAGTATTCGTCGTGAAAATGTGGCGATTGTTAATCTACGAAGTGGAAGCTAAGAAAGTCGGTCTAGCCAAATGAAGAAATTATAAACATTTTCAAACAGAAAAAGTGTAATTTTTAGTTAAACATAAACAATACATAACTTAGCACCCAATACAATTTGAAATACATACCAACATATTTGAGCGACGATAAACAAAAAGTGAATACAAAACATTCAACAAGATATCCGTAACGCTGTGCTGTTTTTTTAAAAATAATTCTATCTGCATAATCCGTATAAATTGCATTATAATTAAAATTAGTAGAACTATTTGAGTTCAACCTATTGATGAACAATGGTTTTATACCTATATTATACAATAAATTTAATAGTTGTATAACCTGAATCCACACGACAATGGCATGGAAGAAATTTGCGAGGCGACAAACGAATGGTTTCATAGAGAAACAATTTTCCAAAGACGGCGGTTTTTCTTCTACTTTCCTACTCAACGGGCAACAATTGATTGGCGAATTATCGAGCAAGTTTCGAGTCAATTCCTCACAACGAACGAGTAATTCTGCTGTCTGTTTTTTAACTGATCATTGGAACACAACTGACTTTGAAATGAATGCGATTAGAACGAATGGCCGCTTTAAAGATGCCAAGACGAGTCAAAATTACGACGAGAAGAATTTTTGGTATCTTAGAAATTACGATTCCCCAAGATTTTTGAGGCATAATTGGTGAGTACTGTTTTTGTATTATTATTTCCGTGCAAACATCTACTTGAAAAATATTCTTGGTGGTGTACATCTAAACCTGCCATGAAATTTTAATTATTTGATGGGAAAGAAAACGCACCGTCATCGGCGTTCCATTTTTGAATATCTATTGATAAGGATCTTGTGATAACACGGTTGCGCGCTGAGTAGCTGATCCTGCAGCAATGGAAATGCACAATATAAACATGAATGAATATTCCCATGAATCGACTCTTACTGAAATTTCAAAATAACATGCGTACTTCATTGAAATCCTCGACAAACTAATGAAATGCGGACACTTCTTCATTATGATTTATTTTCGATTATATATTAAAAAGTACACAAACAAACATACTCAAGGCTCCTGAATTGTAAAAACATTTTTGAATGCCAATTGTATTTGATGTATAACTGATATTTTTTCACGTGCATCGTTTGCATTGCAACAAAATATGAAACCAAACCCAATAAACTGTCTCCACGTTGATAAATCACGAAGCCAATTGATTTTATCACAAATATCAGGACAGAAATTCAAACTGCGCACTTGATCGCCCTGGATTGCGTGAAAAAATGAATGAAAAAATGCAGAATAAATACAAATTATACAAGCGACCTACCGTCAAGAATGGATAATTGACTCCAATTAAAACAACCTCGTCGTCAGCCTCGTAAGGAATTTTCGGCTTGAGATATTTCCAAACAAACATTGGAATCCTGTGTCTCTTCGAGTTCAACTGAAATTCATGATTTGAATAAGAATTTATTAAGAAGTTATAGTTGCTATTGTTTAGGATTTTATTTTGAATAGACGGTCTTCCGAAGTTGGCATGGTATCTAAAGTGTATTAAACTAGAATAAGGATAACTCACCGAATAGTACAGATATTTTAGTGATTGCTGTTCCAATGGGAAATCGTTTTTATCGTAATGTAATATTCCGGTGTATATATCAAAATAGCGGGTTTCTGTCATTTTCTCGGTGATTTTTTCGACTAGTTTCCAATTGCCATCTTTCAGATTTGTCCACCATGGAATTGAATTGGTTACGAAACTGTTCGCGTTGCGTCTACGGCCGCGCAGAAGATTCTGTGTTGGAATTAACTCATCGAATCGATATACATGCGACTTGAATGGATTGGGCCAGGTCACATTTATCGATTGATTTAGTTTCTCGGATCTGAATTATGGAAATATTTCATATTATATGTACAATGAGAAGCGTATAATTTTGAAGGTAGTTAAACGTGAAGATTGATTATTTCAATGAGAAATAAGTGAGCAATTACCTTTCCACGCTTGATTCTAAAACGTCTATGGATAGCTTTAAGTTTTGATAAATATAGAATTCCGGGTGCAAACTTGTTCCAGGATCGCCTGTACTGTAGTGCACTATCGATGTTTCCATAGTATCGAAGTCATAGCATACGCCAGACAGATATTCGGAACTTTTCCCAGCGTCCAATCCATACGCCATCGATTGTTTCTCACAAAATGGTATTTTCGCATGATATAGTTGTATACTGTCGATGCAACTGAGTTGTGGATATTTTTCTAGGCTTTGAAGGTCCTTGTCGTTGCTGATTATGTAGAACAGGCTGTTTGTATAGCAGCGCACCGTGATATGACTCAAGTATAATGAGGGACTGCTGAAGTCGTCTCCGATTTTAAAAGGCGAACTAAAATGTACGTTGCATTTGCATTCAAGAAATGTTCAAATTGAAAACTGTTCACATACCTGAAATTCGATCTGCAGTAAGCGTTAATTTCACCGCCTTCACCAATTTTAATCGATGTTCCTTCCAACAATTCGATGATCAACTCCTTTTGATCGACGAATCTAGTGAATACTGGTGGGTTATTAACATCAAAGGATCTGTACACACACTCTGAAATGGATATTAAATTAATGGTAAACAGATTGGAAATAAATTTAAAACAACAGGATCGCTTACTAGTAAGAACGTGAGCTGTACATAGTAGCCAAATATAGTGTCTTATAATAAAGAAATACATGACGTGAATCGCTTGGAAGCGTTTAACTTAACTCTAAACTGAACACGATCTGGCTTACTTCTGAGCTCATCTTATTGCATCTTTTGTTTAAATGCAGTGTGTGCGGTCAATTCAAACCGCTCGGCGTGGGAGGTTCTTGAAAAAAAGGCGAATTCCGAGATAAAAACCAAGCATTACCTTCAATGCAGGTTTTGTTTGTTGTTGAAGTGCTGAATCTCCCATTCGTTTCGTTTGGCAAGAGGTCTAATTAGAACTCTTTCAGAAAATCATCGCTATCTTATCTCAAAGGGCATATCATGGATGCGAAAAATGCAAGCTTGTAGATGAATTTCGAAGAATGCAATGGCCATGCTAGATTTGTTGTATCGTATTTGTTTTAGAACGGGGTGTAATTTTACGAGTGCCAACTCATAATAATAATAATATGAATTTTTGAATGCAAAGCATCCTTGTAAACAATCAGTTTAGATCTGTTTGGCGCTGATGTGATTAACAGGACCACTACCACTCCTTAGAAATGCATTCTTCCGTTGCAATCAAATCAAACCGAGTTATGCATTTTCTTTCTTAGACTTGATACAGGTTGAATTAAGTCTTAAGGGACAGAAAATTGAAATATTGATTATGATGTCTAGAAATGAATATTCGACTGTTTCGCAAGGTTCAAAGAAAAGAAAAACATTCAAGGTGAAATTTCAACTACGATTGTGAATCAAGTATAAACGGAACTGATTTGATGAATTTTTCCTGAAAATTGTTTGAGACTTTTTGAAAAAAAAATAGTCCAGGGCAGATCTGTAAAAAAACGACTACATTTGGCCGTTGAGAGGGGGCACACTGATTTTTGCAGGAAAAGTTGTGGAATAACTCGTATATCAATAATTGACTTATGCTCCCTCTCAAAAAAGTCGGGAACATTAAAAAAATCGAAATGTTTAAAAATTTGAAGAAAAAAATCGATTCTTTCCTATTTTCCTCACTCCTAACTTTAAAACGGTTCATTTTAGAGCAAAGTTGTGTGGGAATAAAAGTTGCGTAATAAAATTTTCTACAATTTTCTTCTAATAATATTTACGTGGAAATGTGACGCACCAAATGTTTAAGAACTAAGAATACGAAAAACCCTGCAAAATTTTTCTTTTTAAAAATGAAATTTGAAAAAATTGTTTTGTTTTTGGAATACAAATACCGAATTTTACATGAAGTAATCTGAGCGACAATTTTATTAAATATATTTTTGTAAAAAATTTGTCACATAATATCAGACGAAAAATGATTAGGTATACAGTTGGTACGGTAGCATACTAACAAAATTTTCGGGGATCGAATTGACAATAGCATCTCTGTGGTGTTTTTTTTCGAAAGATTATCTTTTGCGAAAAAAACTTAAAATATGCAATTCCAATTGTCGATTTATAAACATGTTTACTAATTTAAAAAGTACGGACAAATTTAACGATTTTAATTCATATACAAATTGCAGGCAAAATAATGTCTGATGCAGTGTTTCCAGCACTACTATATAGACTCTGTTCAGTAGTTTCATTTGCAATTTGGATCGATTAAGACATCAGGGCTATTCCGAGAGGTACAAATTCTTTGACTCGGAATGAAGCTAACTATTTGAAATTAAGTAAAACATATTCCGGGACATTTTTAACAATAGTTTTAATGTAAATGTCAGCATCTTCACTATCATTTTATGTCTCTAGTTGCAGCCAAGCTGTAAATAAATTGAAACCATAGCGTAAAATGTTCTCGTCCGTTATCTTGTTTGTTATGGCTCTGAATCATTTGATACATGTACTTCGTAACAGGTTAACTATCGTAACATTATATCCTTCAGCACATTAAACGTTTGTACAATGTGCTGATCATCATCGTGGGAGACGTGCACAGCTCATTTCCTTAATATGATGATTATTCACTTCTTCAAAGAAAAGAACGCATATTAAGCAAATATTTTCTGTGTTGGAAAAAGATAAATGTACTTTTCTGGGCAGCAGTTAGATGAAAATCATGCTGAGCTAGAGCCCCTAAGTGTACATATATGCATGTATTGAATATAAAAGGGTGCTTGATTGCTCACTTGAATTTTCAATCGCATTCGGTTCAAGTACGCCGGGAGTGGCGTTCGAAACGAAAAGTAAAAAATTGTGTTGTGGAAAAATGTTAATATTCGTGTTAGTTTTACTAATCGTGCAGCAGGTTCCGTGGATTTCTTGCAGTAAGTGTATTTTTGTTGGTTTTGTCTGTGGTGGCTGTAAAAATTCGTAAACAATTTAAATAATTACAGAATGTACGTTTGAAAATTTCAATTTTGACTATCCACCGGTGTTCACCCAAGTAATCGGCGAAAATGAAATTGTACTGAAACCACTTAGCCTACAGCTGCATATTTCTGAAGGTGCTTCGTTGATTGCGTATTGCGACAGTAATTTCAGGTAGAATTACACTTATTGCTTTTCAAATTGAAATATCCTTTCTAACGTAAAATGATTTTTATGGTTTTTAGCACTCCCATATTCGGGAGTAGATCCGAAGCAGAAGGTGTATCCAGTGTAAAGGTAGCTTGTTCAAAAGGCGTTTTATACTATGAGGACATCTTTGACGAAGAAAAGCGTCAAGAAGCCAGAGAACAGTTGGCTTGCTTTGGAAGTCAACCCGACTTTTATGCGAACTATGCCGAAAGTAATTGCGGAAATGTACGTGGCAAATCGTTGACCTATGGATTCACTGTTAATCGTCATCAAATCATTCTGTCGACACTTTGCTTCAATTTCGAGACAATGGACGTGGTGTACATTCATTATAAAAGTTCAGATCAATCGTACAAGTTAAAAGATGTGGTGGGTGTTGAGTCATTATTGAAATACATTTAATGCATTAATTTTTCTAAAACCATTACAGAGAAACGATTATGGCTACATAAGACCCGAAAATAAGGTCGCCATGAACTTTATTGGATCAAATGATAACAGGTAGGTTGTAGTAAAAACCATAAAATCATTATATTTTGAAACTTTACTTTCAGAACCTACGAACTGAACTCCTATCTTCGTCGCAACACAGCCCTTTCAGAAAACATTGGTCTTTTTAAATTTGACTATTTGGTTCCGCTCAAACGATTAGTGAAAAGCTATCCGTACCAAGTGGACATTTTGGAGGGACCCAACTCAATCCCATGGTGGATCAATCTTCGAGAAGGCAATTGGAAGTTGTTTGAGCAGCTGCTCGAAAAAGAAATGGTGTTGAATGATTATGATGTTTACACGGGAGTATCACATAGCTACGAAGTGGAAGATATGAAGTTCGAAATTGAAGAGAAGCAACGTGAGCGAGCTAGAGAATTCCAGCAGCAACGGGCCAAAGAAGAGGAAGCGAAAAAAGAAAAGGAGCGGCTAGAAAAACTTGAACGAGAAAAGGAGCGATTGAGTTTACGTCCTACGGTGCTTTCAACTCCACAGCTAACCATCCACCCGAGTTATTATGGAAGAAATCGTTCCTACACTTCGTACAGCGGATCCCCACCATCTAGAAGTTACCGGCCCACACGATCAGCTTTGTTCGATAATTTCTATGATGACGACATAAGATACATGGTAAATATTCCTGTTCTGTATGGATTATGGAAAGAAATATTTGACTGTAAGAAATGCTTGCATTTTAGTCTGGATCCAATATCAAGGCTGTGCCACTTTACGTTTGGACTTACTTGAAATCGCCGACAGGCGATGGCAACAGTACAGTCGTTTTTGCGGTGAACTCACCTTTTATTGAGGTATTCTATTGAACGATATATATTTTTTTAGCGTGCTTTGATACCTTATTTGGGCGACATATTTTTTTTTATTGACAGGTTAACAAGTTCTATCATATTGATTTCTGCAGAGATAATTGTCCACCGTGGCTAAGTGAACTTTCGACATCGGCAAAGATACCAGCATTGGGCTATATGTTCTGTTGTCGTCCTGAAGTCGCTCGCGATTATATTCGATCGTTACCATGATGACCAGTTAGTTGATCGATCAATCGTTGTTCAACATATCCCAGAAATGTGAATAGATTAAGAAGCTTCGAATTCATGTCAATAAGCAATTACGAATAAAGTAAGAGTGCAATTTATTAAAGCTGTTTCCTTAAATTTAGCCTAATGCAAATTGCATTGTCGAATTTTCACATTGTTTCTTTGTTTTATATAGATTTTAAAATCAAATATATTAGATATCACTTTCAGAACACCATTGGATGCGAAGTAATTGGATCATAGCAAGTAGTTTTCATTTAATGGTGTCCTGAAAGTAATGTCAAATATATTTGGTTTTCAAATAAAATTTTAATATTCATTCTGGGTTTATTTGTTGTTATTTTTGCATGTCAACTTATTGCTAAGACCCTTTTGCTCGTATTGATAATAAAGCCTTAACGTCCAATTGAATTCAATATATGAAATCAGATTTCACCAAATTCCGACTATTTATATGGAAATCATAAACATTTTACAACAAATACCAACATTTCTTAATGCTCATTAATTCATCCAAAACATTTTCAATACAAACTTTTCGTTGCAACTTTTTTTTGTCCAATCTATTTATTTTTCTTGCTTCAAGCTTCATGCAGCAATCATTTCAATGTAAAGATTGTTACTTACTTTGGATATTTTTGCAATTGGGTTTTCAAATTCGCAAAACGAACAAATGCCAAGCAAAAAGTTAAAAGATTTTCATGCCGAAAGAACGGAAGGAAGGAAGAACGAAGCTTTTGGATAAAGTTTCTCTCGTTTTCTGTGAAAATGTAAAAAGTTGTCGATTGAAAATGTTACGAAAAGTTTTCTCCTTAATTTGGATCCACTTCTTGTTTGGTAATTTCCGATGAAGAAATCGAACAAATAATAATATACGTCGAGAAAAGGAAAATGTACAGAACCATTGCTAGATACGTCGAGATAGAGATACCGATAGCGGGTTGGGTACTTTGATTCGAAGATTTCAATTCATGGAGTGACTGAAGACTCTATTCGCATCCTTGCAGCTCGTTTTGAAATTATTCAGATGATCAGTAATGAATGCAGATTATCTGATGAATGGGATTGGCGTATGTTGTAATGTTGAGGACTATGGCTGTGTACAGATTTGGGACGGACACAAGATGCAGCTTTAAATAATAAAGTAAAAAATCTTCACTCTAATAAAAAATGTATTGGAGACATTTTCACCAAAAAATTCTGCAAATTTGTTAACTTTTTGGTAGGCCACCTACCTCCAATCTGTTTTAGAAATAATTTTCGTCCATGAATAACTATAGTAACAGAATGATTGTGGGGGTAACACTTTCACCAAAATTTCAAGCTGCTGTTGATTTAAGGTGGGTGGCTAAACTTTGGAGCTGATTATCTCAGAACATGTTCTTGCAGCTTCGGGGTTTTAAATTAAAAAAATCAAATAATTTAAACTTATGAAAATAAGCTTGCATAATTTCCTACAATTTATCCGAAAAGATGGTTGAAATATTGCTTCCTTATCAATTTTAGATAGCATAAATCTTCTCATGAAGGTCACTCATACATTAAATCATGTAGGAGATCCCTCACCCGGTCTTCAGATATGTGTACACTCGTTCGTAAATTTCATTGAAAATATTAACGGAGCAGTTCCTGAAACATCCTGGATTTCCAATTTGCATGTGTGTACATATTCAACCGAATAAAAACCCATCCAACGAAGTATATCGTAGCGCAACGCAATCTACAAAATACTTCACAAATAAGGAAACAGTGTTCCATACCGAAAAATGTTACACCATATTTTCACCGTCCCGACGACAAAAAAAAATTGCTATATTGAAAGGTGAGGGCCCAATAAGGATTGCAAACAATGCGGGAAAGTTCAAATTAGGTCTACTCATACACTGGCAACAGGAATTCTCCATTTCAATGAATTCAATTTCATATTCTACAGTGAATCAAGTTCGCAATTAACTGTATCCTTGCACCCCTGCATCGTTCATTGGACTTGCCGTGGTTTCGAGGATATATGGGCGCGCTCAAGTTGCATCATTCATAGCCAGTACACATGTAGTAGTTCTTGGCTGGCTCTATTCAATGTAGAGTTCAAACAATTAAAGCCATTAATCTTCTACTCAATACGTAGCCAGGACGATGGTGTAGCGCTGATGACGTTGAGAGACGGAATCCTGAACGCAGGCTAGGAAGGATCGGAATAGTCGCGGAATATGCAATCTCGGTGGTTACCGGTTGCCGGTTCCCGCCATTCATGCACTTTCCACGTCGTTTCGACTTCTTGGTTGCTACCGTGGCGTGTTTTATTCATATCATTACGAGCTTTGCACATAATAGCGCGAATTTCTATGGAGTCCCTACTTGAAGGATTCAATGAGATCCTTGCATGGCCTCAGGTTACCTTAAATGAAAACATTCCCGTAAACAATGGTGATGTTAAGTGGAAAGATTCGAGTTGCTTCTTGTTAGTTTCCAAGAGGGTTTCATGTTTTCACCTTTCTCGTCTTGCATGCTATATGTATACTAGTGAGTTTTCGTGTCCTGGCCATCAGCAACGTCCTCGTTTTCGTCATCATCATCATCGTCGTCATCAGTTACAAGAGGCAGCTCGTGCCATTAAAATATCATAATGGGATTGGGCATATTGCAGGCTAGCCGATTGGCAGGGGGTGCGAAGAAAATGGAATATGGAATGCAGATATTATAGTGAAGTCAACAGGATTTAGTAGGAAGGTCGAGTAGTGCACAAGTTGGTTGGTGATGGCAGCAACCAATGAATAAACCTGCACACTAATTTGATGTGGTGAATATGAATGGAATTTTATAATAAGGAATTTTTAAAGAATATCTCTTGGTTTTTTTTTTAAATCCAAACAAGAGTGCACTATTTAGTATATTTTCAATTCATCTCCTATGTAACTCGTAGTGATGTCTACTTGAAGCAACCAAAATATAAAAAAAACAATTAATTTGTCCATACCCAAACATGCTTTAATGCTGCTGGTTAGTTACAATGAATTAAGCTATACATCTTAAAAAGGATCGATCACAAAATATTGAACTGATAAGGTCATTTCATAAAACTTGTCATCAAATTATTCCACTTGTTCCTTAGCACCCTGTAGTTTTTGCTTTCCATCCGTCAGGTCATGTTTGGCACTTTAATATATATGCATAAATTTCATATATATAAAATCTGTATAATTTGCTGCTTTACCTCCTTTTAGTCTCCATATCTTCCTATTTTCTTAGAGTGAGCGAAAATCCTAGACCGTAGACATTCAGATTCACTGGCCATGAATCTCGTGCACGGACTATTGCATCTAGTCCAGACACATTTACAACGTAGGTACAAGTACACCTGAAGGATAATATCGTAGATAGTACGATGAGTCTTGAAGTAAAACACTCTTCAAAATTACTTCAAGTGGGAGCATGAGCATTTCATACGTTAAAAATCGTCCTGCATTCTTCTCGGATGGCAGGCAGGATAAGAGATGTGTCTACTATCATCACCTGCATTTTAGAATGTTGCACACTTATCTAGCTCCTCTGTCTCTCTGTCTACTATGTGCATGGATACATACGATGAATTCTGCATTATAAATATTCCACTGAAGGATTCTCAGTGTACTCAGCATGACGGAATGAATGGCTACAATCAGTCTTGTAAGAAAATCGACATACCACATCCTCGATGGAAATGAACGACCGAATCAGACAATATGTACGTCAGGACATTGCTAAGCTTAAATTTACAGAAGAGATTAAATGCAGTATGGCTTCTATTTGAATGTATTCCTATTGAAAGCTGGAAGCTACTTAGAGAGATTTAGGGTTCAACAATTGACTGATGAAGAATGGAACATTTTCGAGCAGGTTTTTGTTTAAAGGCTTCTTATTCAGGTGAGATGTGTTGAAGGATCTAAAGATGTGAATCTGCACCATTAACGAATTTAGGTGTGATGAACAGCATCAATTCTCATTAATACTGCAACATAAAAAGACGATTGCAAGAAGTCCTGTAAGGATAGGATTCTATGAAATTCTCTTGGATCGTTTTTTTTTTGCCTTACCTCTTAGCGATACAAGAGCTTGTGTTTATCTGGTTTCGTGCATATTTTTTGGTTTCGTACACGAGGTTTTGATAGAATCTTGGCTTTAAGGCTCTTGGAAGTAAATTTGGGTGTGGCAAGCATTTATCAAGCTTATATAAATGTTTCATACGCTAAATTCAAATGTATACAAGCACCTTAGATCTTTTGGAGAATGTATTAGTCGGTGGACATTTTTCTGTTATTTTATACCTACTGAAAAAGCCTAAAAAGCAATGTAATTTCGAGGATTTTTTTTATTAGAAATATTCACAAAAATTATTGTGAAGCAGCACCTAAAATCCTTAAATCCTCGAGACTGGTCTCATGTGCTCAATTAATTCGCAGATTTTTTTCCCTTTATGTTGCTGGTCCTTAAATCTTTTGCATATTCTTGAATCTAGTGGAGTTGAGTATAATTTATGGTCTTCAAAATCGATTAGAACTTCTTTCATTGAACATAATGTAAAAAAAAAGTTGAGTTCTTTAAATATTTACATCGTGGAAGCAATATTTATGGTGTAATAAAAATTACATTTAAGTTCAATAAAATGCTTCACTAATTTGCTGTAATTGTTGCTACCTTTCATGGGTTTCATCGATTCAAAAAAAAAGTGGTTTACGCCTTCAATTTCTGAATGATTTTGTTATCCTCTAATTTTAGGGACTCCTTTCAGTTGTGTCGATTTCGTTTTTTTTTTTTGAAATTTCAATTATTCCTCAACTTCGCACTTAACTTACCTTTATTTTATTTAATACCCCAATTGATTGATAAATAAAACTTCTTTCAATTTTTTTCCCATAATTTACCTTCAGCTTTTATTGCATCTTAAAGTACAAAAGTAAAAATGCTTTTTATTCGTTTTTAATTTGAAGAACAAATCAAAATTTAAACAAAATTGAATTTGTTCCGTTACACTTACATATTAAATAGAATCTTAAACGTTAGATTTCTTTCATATTTTATTTTGTCCCTAAAAATCAACAGGGGTTTTAAATTATTCTCTTCTTTTTTACTTTTACGTGATTATCCTTCGTGTTTTTTATCGAATAATTAGTTTATAATAGATCGTTGCGTCAATTTCATGCTGACTAGAATATGAATATAAAAACAATTCTTTATAAATTAAAAAAATTTCGCGTAGTGGTTTTTCGTTTATCTGAAGAAGAAAAAAATTGTACGATACTAAATCAGCTTTTAATTTAGTTAATTTCGTCAATTTAGAAAACAATTAATTATATGAACAACTATCGAGCGTTGGATAAGCTTCAACAGATTTCATAATTTTTTTAAGGAAAGGGAAGATAATATTTTGGAAGATTATTTGTTTTCTTTGTTTGGAAGTTATTCTGAACTCAAGCAATCTTTTTATTATTTATTCAATCCACTTGGAAATTAGATTAGATGCATGATTAATGACCAAGTCACATGAACATTATTTGATAAATAACTAACATTGAATAGAAATATGTTTTACTTATGCTCATATCCCAATTAACTTTCATTTAATTTATGTATCTTAATCTATTTTATTTTCATCTAAAAAAATTGCATCAATTTCGACTTTATTTGAAAACCTATAAAATTATCGTTTGCTCTCAATACAAAATGCATATATAGGTACGATAAATTTTTTATCAAAAAAATCTATTTATAAAATGAATATACAAATATTAAAATTATTTCTTAAAAATTTCAACTTGAATTTTAGTGAAAATAAAAATAATCTTAGTCTTATATTTGATAGAATATTTTCTATACATTATTTGTTATAGTTGAATTTCGTTTTTCACATCGTTTTAAAATGTTTGGGGTTTAAAGAATTATTTCATAGTATTTTTACTGTTGCTATTTATTAATTTCATATCTTTTATAGCCTTATTCTCTCGTTGTATGTTTATCTAAATTACACATAATAAGCCTACACTTTTCTTTTGTTCTTAAAAAAAGGTATCATTATTTTACTACACTTTATTTTTATTTATTTTTTTCTTAAACATTAAAAGATACTTTTTCGGTAAAGTATGATTTCGTTAGATTCTTTTTGCAAGAACTATGTTCTTATTTCTTTTATGTTTGTAAATTGCATTTTATAATAATCAAATAATTGTTTAAAAAGATTTTTTAAAACTTATAAAAAACTCCCCAAGATATTCATGGCAGTGTAAAATATTCTCTGAAATTTTTTAGTCTTAGAGATTTTATTTACAGCAGTCTTAAAATAATTTTAATATTTTAATGCGCAATAGACGTATTTCGTGTCATGGATGTTAAATATATGTTTCGCGAAGTTGAATATTTTCATGTTGACCATTTCCTTTTTTCTTTAGTAGACCAGTAAATTTTTGGTGTTCTTCAAAAAACAATTTTATATAAATACAAGTATTACAGAAAGCACGTTAGATTCCTTAAGAAATTATTCTGACTGCTTCAACTATATTTTGGGAATACTGTTCGATTTTTATTTTGGATAATATTTTGCTGGAAATCAAAATGGTGTTTATGACTGATGAGAGTTTTTTTTCTTATTGTTTTTTTATTTAATAAAAATTATCTAAACTCATTAAATGTCCTTACGAAATTAAGAAAAATATATATATTTAATTATCACTTGCATTTTGCATTGATTTGCTGAACGCTGTGCATAGCTGACTGAAACTCGGACGTTCTTTCGGGCGTTCACTCCAGCAGGACATCTGTTAATGAGAAGAAGAAAATGTTTGAGTATTACAAGAGTATCTGTGTATAAAAATGCAAGATTTGTTCGACGAGAAAATTTTAGACTACAAACTTAACGTTGAACTCTCGAACCCACACAACAATCCGCGAATATTTGAATCACACAAAAAAATTAATAGGATTTTAGCCACCAACTTGTGAATTGTTGTTCTGTTAAATAACCAGTGGAAGCAGCTTCCTTTTGCTCTTTGTTTTAATTTTTTTTAAAAAAATTCACCCATTCATCCCCCACTCTAAATATTTGATAAATCATCAGCACACTGATGTACTCACCAAAATGTCCTTTAGATCGTTCGGCGTACTATCGGCGCAACTCCATTCAATTCGTCCGGCCTGAAGTCGTTGGATGTAGTCCTCATTGCTCATCTCCTCGAAGGGTAGTTTTTGTGCTTGTGTAAATAGCTCCCATACAACTACAGCAAATGCATAAATATCACTTTTTGTCGTGTACTCGTCCTCCTGCAGACATTCGGGTGCAAGCCATCGAATCGGAAGTAATGTATTTCGATGCTTGAAATATTCACGACTGTACTTATCCTTGGTTAGGGCTGGATATGAGACTTTGATGGCGAAATCACTTGAAATTATACAATTTCGTGCTGCCAAATCCCTAAGAGAGAGAACGAAGAAATTAATTTCTGCTATAAATTCCTTCCAACCGGAAGATGAGGCGAAAATAAATTCAATAAACTTTTTCTCGGATCGCACAGCGGGTGGAATATTGTACAGATATGAATAGGAAACAAGCAAACTGACTGAATGCCGATGGACAGGACATTTTGGGAAGAAACAAGCATTTTTAATCGCGTTAAGACCATTCATGCACAATACAAGAAGGATGAGTGAGAGGAATTTGGTTTGCGTCCTTACTTGTGTATGAATCGGGCGCGATATATTGCATCCATTCCGCGGGCAATTTGATAGGCAAGGGCTAATATTTGTCGGGTCGTTAGCGGTGGCATGGCTGCGCTATTTGCGGTTGGACTGGTTGATTTGCCGGCAGTAGCAAGAAGGAATTGTTTGAGATCACCCTGTAAACGTAAGCCATTGTTGATTACCATCGTCAATGCTTGCTAATGAAATTGTTGTGCAGGAAGTAATTGAAAAGACTTACCCAATCCGTGTATTCGAGCACCAGATAATGTGGATCCTTGTCGCGACACAGACCATACAATTTAGCTACACTTTTGTGGGATAACGCCCGAAACATTTCGATTTGCCTCTTGAACTCCATGCACACGCCCTCGTCCTTGACTTTATTCAAAGCCTTCACAAGCACCATTTTATATTCGTCCGCATTTTCCTCCTTCACTTCCTCGATTTCATCCAGCGACGTTTTCGACTTCCTTTCGTCACTTTCGGTCATTGCTTTCTCATCGTTATCCTTCTCACTTTTCTCCGATATTTTGATAGCAGACGTTTTTATTTTCCCGACAAAAACATCCCCAAAATCACTTCGACCGATTTGGATCAGTTCGAGAAGGCTCGATCGTGGCAGCGATATTTGATCGAAGGAACTTGATTTTTTAGAACCTTTTGAATTCACACTCGACATGGTATCATCGCTCTTTTGTGCCTCATTGCCACTACCCTTCGGATTATTGTTCCCGTTGACCTTCTTGACTTTAGGCCGCACATTGTTGTCGTTACTCTTGTCCGGCAGGCAAGGTTCAATTTCGGCATTCTTGTTGTTGGGATCGGTAGCGTCGCCATTCTCCTTGTCCACCAAATTCATGCGAGCCTTCCTAGCCTGGCGTCGATAGCGACACCACAGCATCAAGCCTACGACAAGGATAATGTAGGCAAAAGCAACGGACATGGTGATCAGCACAGCTCGAGTTATCATGAACCCATCGTTCGATTCTTCCGTGACGAAACCCTCAGTTGCTACACATCCAAAAAGGATTGATTAAAAATGATAAAGATTCGATCTCGTTTCCATGATACTTACGCCTCACGATAAATCGGGCCTCCTCTCTTTTTAAACCCGCACTATTGCCTATTGTACAGCCATACTTTCCATCGTCCTCGAAATGAACCTCTCGTATTTGAAGCGTGCCATTTTCAAAAAAGGTAAACCGACTCTGATCCGTATTATTGTCGCTCAAATACGTGAGGTCCTTGTCCCATCGGATCGTTGGCTTCGGGTCGCCTGTTGCTTGGCAGTGAATATAGGCTGTTCCCATTTCAATAGCGGTGATCGGTCCTTGCGGGGCTACCGAAAATCGAGGCGCGACTACAACGCCTACTTCTATGGTTGCATTGATCCTTCCTTGAGTGTTTGATGCGATACACGTGTAAATGCCCCGATTGCTTGCCGAAACATTTTTAAAGATCAACGTGCCATTGATATCCTCAATCGAGTCGGGTAGATCCTTGGAAACGCCCTGAAAGTTCGTTGAATTTAATAAGTTAAGTAAATGAATCGAAATTTTGAAACATAAAAATATTCTTGTTGAAATTTCGCCTCTGAAAAATTCATTCTTTAAAATAAATTTGTTCAAAGATTTTATTCCAAAAAGATTCAAGAGGCATTTTCACACAGAAACAATTTCAAAAGATCTCACTTATTTTTCCAGAATTTGTTCGATGGTTTTTTATGCAACAATATTTTCGCATGATTTTGGTTTTATTAAAAATTCATTCAATAGAAAAAATATAACACATTTAAAAATTATGAAAGAGTATTTTCTGAAAAGTGTTCGGTAAGAATTTTTTTCAATAGGTCCATAGAAAAATTTCAGCATTACTACTATAATTTTTTTATAATTTTCGCAATATTCTTTTCATTGATTTTTGTTGTCAAAATTTTATTAAAGAAATTTTTAATTATTTGGTTAATGATTTTTTCCATAAATATGCTTTTCGGAGGATCTTTCGTGAATATATTTTTTTCAAATTAATTTCGCATAATTATTTCATTAAGTAATCATTGCTGGACCTTTTTTAAATTTAAATCATTTAAACTGGAGACTTTTCGATGGAATGGTCGTTGGACAATTTTTTTTGTAAAGGTATTCTTTTTTTACTGTAAAATCTATGTCTATTTTGTTGCAAATTCCGTCATACTTTACCATGAGAAATTTGAAATTCTAATTTAATTAATTGGACCGAAAATGTTCAACACATTTTGAGAATTTTTTATTGGAAATTACGTATATTCCAATTTTTCATTTTTCAGTACAAATATTTTCAGTCAAAATGAAAATACCTAATCTACAATTGACATTCTTTTCTTAACCAATTTTTTGGGGGTAATTTATCATATAAATTGATTAACCCTCCCTTGAATTTTCTGCATTGAAAAGTATTGAAAAGTTATTATTTTATTCTATTAAATAATCTGATTGTTAAAAACATAATAATGTTTAATACTTTCATTGGATAATTTTCGAAAGAATGGAACTACCAATTAGACCAACATTTTTGGAATATTTCTACACAATTAAGAAATGATTTTAAAATATAATCATTGAGCTCGATTGTTCTCAATGGGCTAAAAAAAGTAGGGATTCGATTTAATGAGGGGAGTTTAATTCAATTTGCAACATTATTTTGTTAATATTTTACCCCAGCGATTATTCCCTAAAAATCATTCTTCCGGAAATAATTAATTAAAAAAAAATCCGAAAATGTTTTTTCTTTAAAAAAACATAAGAATGATTTCTACAGAATATTTTTTTTAGTTTTGCATGAATTTTTATGGTAAAAATCTTTTTTGCAAGATGACTTTCCCGCCAGAATATTTTACAAATAGCTTCGTAAAAATCTTTTCGAATAAATTATATAATTAAATATTTATAAAATTATTCCGATGTGTTTCTAGTTTTTCATTTCATATCATTTATTATTTATTCGACTGCTTCCAAGATTAGACAAGTCTTAATGATGTTTAGCGATCAAAATTGTTGGTGTTTTATAGAAAAACATGAAATTCCATAATACATATAATAGAAAATTCATTGAAATTTTCATGGTATTTAAAAATTGCATCATAAAATTTTCTGCTGTTTGGGTAAGCTTGAGTTTATATCGAGATTTATTTTAGAATATAATAGTTAATATATTTATTGGAATATCCGTCAGAGAATTTTTCTTTCCAATACCGATTTATGTTATTTTCATATCTAAGTATATATTTATTTACGATTATATTATGAATTTATTTTGTATTTAATATCTTAGAATATTTTTTCGATAATATTTACTGCATAACAATTCTGAAAACCATTTATAATCAATCACGCTTGAAGATTTTTATCGTAAAAATTTAAATTAGTATATCGTTTTTAAGGATTTTATCGTCAAGGAAAGTTATTGTTTTGAATCACTAATTTTTTATCTTTACGAAACGAAAACGCTCCACATATAAAAATTCTAAACACATTTTAATCCAATTTTTGTTGTTTTAAAGTGATTTTTTCTACGTGACATAATTTTGGATGAATTTCTTGACAGAAAAATTTGTTTTTGGAAAACATTCCCACCCATTTCTCTTAAAAATGAATAGAAGCATTAAGTACTCTATTGATGATAATTTAAAAACATTTTTAATGTGCATCAATTTTCGGAATCCGGTTTCATGAAAATCATGCACACTGTTGCGTTTTAACTTTAACCAGTTTTACACCTAAGCATATTTTGGAAACATTTCGGAGTATTGAATTCGGAGTAGCCTCTCAATTTCCCCTGCAGCCGCTACTCTCGAAAAACAGGTCCGCGGCAAGTGACATAGCGGGCATAAGTTTTTAGTTGGCATTTTCATAATTAATATTGCAATTTAATTAGAAAAGGTTTCCGTTTTGGCGTCTTATTCTGTGCGAAAATTTCGCTTTCAATCGGTGCAACCTAAAAGGCAAATAACGTCCTGTTTGCTAATCTCAACACTGGCCGAGAAAAAATTCGCGAATCAATTACTTTTGAGCGTCAATTGCCCCTCGCAATTAGATGCAGGCCAGTGTGACGTTGACAGGTAGCTGCAGCGGCGGCAATAGAACGGGTTGCACTGCGTGCATGATCATTCACGCGCTGGACCGCTGATAATAAGCCGGTCGCGTGCCATTTCTAATTCTAGTCTCGGCCGAAATGGCTGCTAATTTGTGCATTGTGGTGCTGATAATCCTTTGAAAAGAACACTAATATCATTTGTTTCCGGTAATCAGTAAAAGATTTTGGATTATGATCGCGTAATAAATGTCAATTTGGTAGAAAGATTTACTCCACGCGTTCGAGAAGCGAAATTGCGGGATGTTGGCGTCACGTCGCGTCGTGTCGGATTTTAAAAATGTCGTCCGGAAAGTGATCCTTGTCGTTTGTGAAGTTTCGTGTAGTGTCGCGAGTGCGCGTCGGGTCGATTTCGTGTGTGTGTGTATATGATCTAAATCACCTGCTGTTCAATGGGCCCAAGGCCGGTAAGTTCGCAAGCAGGATTCATTCTTGAGCTGAATTTTAATCCGGTGGATTTTTCCATTGATTTCAGATGTTTGCTATCAGGAAATCGAGACAGAATGCGCTGCGCCGAAGTTCGCCGATCAAAGTGAGTCCATTTTGATAATGCATGTTTTTCGGGAACACATGTTCTCGTTGTTGATTTCATTTGAACATTTTTCAATAATTTCTTTCGGTATCGGGAGCATTCTAACCGATGACGCAATTCAAATTGTTCATTTTCACTCGATGAATATTAACAGGCATAGTTTATTTGCGTTCCGTGTTTGTTTAAAATCACAGTTTTTCAGGGTCCTTCCGTCCACAATGGCGTGTGCTTACCCCCATGTGAAAAATTGAATTTTCCTTAACCATTTGTCGTTTTATTATGGAAAATTGTTAACATTTAAGACAGTTATCCGACAAACGGTAATATTTGAGTAGTGAACAAAACAGAAATTTACCCATCCTTTCTCCATTTTCACATTTGTCGCGTTCAATTTTTCATAACGTCAATAGATTTTCCTCTGTTTTTGGTAAAACGTTCGAATAAAATTATTATTTTTATGATGAAAACTCTAAAAAAAACTTCCATTTCTATTTACAATTTTTGAAACATTCTGGTCCATGTTCCCATATGTCGTCGTCGTCCTCGTTGTCGCATCGATTGTTCGTTGTAACAAGAGAGTGGTGCAAAAAAAACTATGAACATTCTGAATAGGCATTCGAGCTGAGGGAAAATATTAGAATTTTATTCGCATTCGTGTCATCCTTGTCGCAACTTTGTCTGCTCGCTGTAAGCGATTCTAGGCATTGTGGATGATTCCGATGATGTTGGAAGCTCGCGGAGAGCGAAGGATGGCGTCAAATAAAAGAATTGATATTGGAATTTCCAACATATTTGTGTTAAGTTCGTTGTCAAATTGAATTTCATTTTTTCCCCAGCTGGATTTGGATTATATTTCTTTTTGGTTGTCATACAGAGTTGGCAAATATTCATGCAATAGTAATATTGTTTTGGCTGCAGAAATTGGTGTAGGATATTTTTTTTGTTAAATGATAAAATGGGCGATTGGAGGAATCAGGTTATTCCGGATGACTTATTTATAAGAATAAAAATTGTTTTCGTGCAAGATGCGCGTGTTTTGTAATTGTTTGGTTGGTTATCAGAGATGGCTTACTTAGGCGCATTGTGATATCACAAGGAGATGGTGACGGGACTAAAAACTTAGCTCCGGGGTGCTGAGAACCATTTGATTTCTCTAATGAAGCCGGCTATGTTGCTGACATTTATGTTAGCCACTGCCGTGAGAGTATCCAGCATGGAAGGTTATTTTTGCTTAACCTCCGCGATTTTCTGTACATTTTCAAATTCTCTCTTTATTTTTAAAATGAAAAAAACACTTTAGTTTAATGATACAAATTCACGGCAAGCATCTGCTATTTTACCATTGGTAAACGCTTTTCTGGCATCACTTTATTTCCAACCTAAGGATTTTTCTCTTGAAACCCAACATTTTCAAAGATAAAGAACGCAACCGATTCCAATCACGCGCCTTGAAATCATATTGACTCCAAGTATGTTATGTCTGCAAGTGTTCAATATGCAAGGACGATGATATTCTTTGATATTTCACGCAACAATTGATATATAATTTAATCTATGCACAGCTACAAAAAATGTACTTACCGTAAACCACTTGACTTGCGGTGCTGGCGTTCCTTGTGCCTTGCAATGTATCTTTGCGAGCGAGCCCAATTCTAGATTCTTGGATGTCGGTTGCGGCACAAACTTCAATTGTTCAATTACTGTCAATTCAGTTTTATCCGATGTGGCGAATCCTCCGCCTCCATTGATGCTAATCACACAATCATAACTGCCGGCATCGCTAGCAATTGTTGAGGTGAAGAGTAACGAGCCATTATGCACGTTCACCGTGAGGCGTGCATCCTCTCGAATCATTGATTCCATTTTCGGTTCAGATGTTGTCGTGGTCGGTGCGCCCAATTCATTTTGACGAATCACCTTGTCGTCCTTTCGCCACCGCAATATCAGCCTGGACGTGTCGTATTTGGGTGGGATTGTGTACTTGCACGGCAACTCGGCATGTTCACCTTCGTCGACCACAACACGAGGCGGCGGTTTCGCGAAATTAATGTCGTTAAAGCGGTCGCCGCGTTTGCCACGACACAGGTAATTCTTTGATTTGTCTAGGTTTTTCATTATCTTCTTGGAATATCCTCGTGTAGGACATCCACGTGTCTGAGTGTAGTCGCTACTCGTATCGGAACTCTCGGCGTCCGTCAATTTGAGCAGATAGCTCTTCTTGCTCATTATCCTTCCGGCGCTGTTGGAAGCCACGCAACGGTACACGCCATTGTCATATGGCGATGGATTTCGAATGATTAGGAGGTTCCGATCGAAACGGGTAGTGGGACCCCTTGCAAGGCGTTCACTGTTTCGGAACCATTCAATTTCTTGATCTTCGGATCCATCGACGCTACACTTGAGAATGATCTCGTCCTTGTGCCGCGATATCAGCTGAACGGCAGCGGAGACAAGCCCTGTAATAGTTGTGTATGATGTTAATGATGGCAGAAATAAATTGTTCAACTCTAACTTTAAATATGCATAAATATTGAATTGAAAAAGTAGAGACAGCTCCACATATAAGGCATTAAAATGCGACCCTTAACATAAAGCTTGGTTTAAAAGCAACATATCATTTCAAAGTACAGCAAAGATAATATTACGAGCAAACTTATAGCTCGCATTTTTTGCTCATTTTTCAAATATTCCGAAATTCGACGATCCGACCAGTTGGAACCATGTCGATGCCACTTCAGTTTCACTGAAAAAGGATCCAAAAATAATGCAAATTCAATCGATCCAGGGTATCATGAGCACTCTCTAATGTTTAGCCAATTACCTCGGATAAAAATAGCAACGATTTGTTTGCTACACTCCAAGCTGTACTTGGATCTATCGTGTCATCTTTTCGCAATAAATTACCAATCCTGTCCTAGTTCATTTCATATCTAATTGATCTAATTACTTTTACCTACTTCATTACGAGTGAAAGGAAATTCCCGGAGGAAAAAATATCTCGACACATCACTAACACACGTGATACCGCCGCAATCCTATGAACAGTGAATACTGAATATCTTTGAAATTTCCCCAAAAACAAAAAAATTGGTTCCTTACTACACCTATCTTCAAAACGAAACATCTGAACATTATATCTTATTGTTTGTCGTGTTGCATGAAGACAAGAACATCTTTTCTTATCAGAAAAGTAATATAGTGTGTTGTGCGATATCTTATCGCGGCAACAACTAGTATCGATATAAAGTGTTGAAAGTCGGGAATATGATTATTTCTTCCACCTTTCACAATTTCAATGATTGCCTGCCGATCGTATAGTGTTGTGATGAACAACAACAGTGAGACGTCTTCTCGTCAATGTCTATTTCATAAATATTTGTCGATAGTCCATAAAACAAACAAAAAAAATGTTGATGTTGATTTTATGACAGACAATTGGGGTCATTATCTGATAAAGATTTCCAAAGCGACAAACAGACTATAAAGATGTCGATTGGAACTGTTCACAAAATATGAACCCGTCAGAAGTTTGAAAATTGTTTTGACATGATTGAAATTTAATCGAAGAATTGATTTAGTGGCCTGTGTATCTATAGCAGCACACTTCGTGTCTGAGTTTAGAAGAATCGGAAGTCTTGTTAGGTTAATTTGATTTCTGTCGGTTGGTATTTTTTTGCTGATGGCTTTTAAAGAAGGGTATCTGTGGTTATTAGATTGAAATAGTATGGTTCCCACTACAGGAAGTAGGTATATTGCTTAATAACTTTCAATACAATAATTTTAATCTTCGCATTGAAGACTGGTCAATGTTGGGATTAGTTGCGGAATTATATCTATTTTGCAGGCAATACCAGACTAATTTCGGTAAAAATGTTGAAAGCATTTTGCTCCTCGTGTAAACTCCGATTTGCTTTTATTTTTCATCAAATATTTTATACGGATGTAGGAAATCTACTGAAATCCTAGAATAAAAGAATCGTTTCAAAATGCATTAACAAATTTGTTGTCATATGAGAAATGATTGGAGAGAGTTTTCCACAGTGCTTTCATGTTGTACCCCTTTCGATGTTCGTTCCATAACAATATCCGCTCCCTCGTCACGAATCGAACAGTGCATTAAAGTTCAACCTCTTCGGCAGACAAACAACATCTAGGATGTCTTGAGTGAAAATGTGTTTTTTAATCTTGGAAAATAAATGAATTTAATGGAGTTCAGATGCATCTTCACATTCGCTGTTGTGAACGTTAATCCTTTGCTGTTAATTCACTTGATTTTTTTTTTCAAGTTTAGCCAGGAGTAAAACCACCATCTCCATTATATTCTTTTATTTCATCCAACGTACACAACGCGTTACAATGTAATTTTATTTCAGTCAACTTTTCCCGGTTTTCTCAATTCAGACGCGCGAGGATTCAACGACATTTAGGTTTGTCGGCCATACACCCGCCACCACTTTCGCTTGAAATCCATCATCATTGCTATCCATATCCTTTTATGAAACACCATCAGCCACACTCTGCAGTATGCATTCCTATGTAGTGCTGGCTTTACCATCTGCGGAACACTTTTTAAAATGACAAAAAGGCGACAGGCTTGTGCATTCAAGAAGGTGTTATTGCGCGCCTCTTTGCTTTGTGATGAAAGAGAGTAGATTTGCTTTGATATTTGCCGCCGCCGTGGCGAAAAGATAAAAGCGAAGGTGCTAAACAAGTGCCTTGGGGAGGAAAGAAAGGATACATTATGTCGCGTGCTACTAGACCACCGCCAGGTTTGCACGTCTGTGAAGTTTTTATTATGACGTGACAAAATGAAGTACGAGTGATACAACGGCACAAAGAATGGCATTTTATTCACGCTTTTCAAGTGCTAAAGTCATTACATAATTTTCATATTAAATTTGTAAAAGCCTTGGAATTGAGGAAGCGCAAGCAATTAAGGGATTTGAGGTTTGACGCCGTTTTGCTAATTAAAAGCGAGTAATTATGCGAGCTTCCAGTTTTTTTACATGCGGAGTGAATTGCGAATAGTAGTTACAGGCAATTGAACTGGTCGGGAAACAAGAATTCAAATAATTGGCATAGAGAATAATGTTTTTTTTATTCCTCGCATTTTCACATTGACGGTCGTCAGCCCGAGTGCGGCGTTTAAGTCGGGGTAGTCACCTGCAATAAAAGCATTCATGGAATTTGTCGCGCCACCATCATTGTTATATATTGATTGCGCGTGCAATATTCTACCCCCGATTCCACGTATCCTTTTGGGGTCTAGTTGTTGCTCATATTTGTCAAATACGTCACGCCGGCTCATAGTATGGACTGAGACTTCTGTTTCTGCGAACTAGACGCCATGCTCGAAGAGGAGGACCAAACGAAGTCAAACATCCCACAAATCCTGCATCCTGATAAAATACATATTCGATGCGGCTACAATGCCATCATATTAAGAGAAAACTCATGTTGGGTTTAACAATGCATAGCTTCCCTCAAAAATACAGCCATGGCATTGCAGGGTTGAAACGAGTTCACTGGTAGAGTGGCTATATCAGCATCATAAACCGCAATAAGTTAGTGAGCTTCCGTTGGGATTCTATTCTGTTGTAGCTTTCCAACTGTAAAATTCAGTTGCAATAAACTTCATGTGTGGGTTCATTGTCAAACGGCTGAGGGAGCACATAGGGATACTGTTTTAACCGCTCATTAAGTTGAAAATATCGAGTCGGAAAGAAGGTGGTGTTGGAAGACATACAAAATGGTTTTGTCGTTAGAACAACACTGGTTCGATTTGCATGACGTGCTCCGGGTTCATTTATTATTCGTGTGTCGTATAAGCGTTGCAGCCTGGATGGTTTATTAATAGAAACGAAGCCGTCGCTATTATCCAATTTCTCCTTTTCTGCAGCCGATAATCTTAACTCTTCCAAAGATGATAAAAGATGACGACATTGCATCAGAAATTAAACTTACTTTTGAATTCTGTCATATTAAATGCATCACTCCGAGGAGCGAATTACTGCATTGAAACAAAGCTTACTTTGTAGCTACCTATGCATTAAACAACAGAATTATGTTCCCCAGAACACTTGGTAATCAACCCTTCATTCTTTTTATTTTGCCGACTTTTGCTGTGTCGAACCATAAACCGAGTAATCGTTGCATCACTCATGACCGAGAATCCTTCATCTCGTTTCTGTTCAAGCTCATCTCCACAATTCTATTGATTACTGTTGATGTTCAAAACGTAAAAACTACAAGTAAAATTTTTGATACTACGTTCCCCATTTTTTTATTTGTTCGATTCTTTCCAACGAATTTTCCATCCTGGGCGGTTGGTTCTCTACTGTTTGTATTATTATTCTGCGGATACACACATGTGTGCATTAGTAAGCTCATACGTTATCCACGTCGTCCTTCTCGTTGTCGCATAAAATTCATCCAACCAACCGTTACTACACTCACTCTCCCTAGACACCATTCTGTATATGTACATGCACGAAAGATTTTCGGGTGGCTGACTTTTAAGCTGCTTGCCACCACCCCCACATTATAGGGTTGATGAGGTATGGCACTGGTAGCGGAGGTCTTTTTATGGTCTCCGGGTCGAATAGCAAAAAAGTAGTATAGTATACAAATATGATGATTTCAAGCGCAAGGAACACTCACCGTAGCGCCCAGACAACCAAAAATCTTGGGAGATTTTATTACAGTTGTAAAGTTAAGACTGTGCAGTGTTCTCTCATTTTCAAGCTAAGATGTGACGATGATTACACCAACAGCACCATTGCTATCACCCATCCGCATTGGTAATGACGCCGAGAAAAATGTTACTTAGAAAGGAAATGTATTGTAGTCAAAATGGATGGGATATAAAAGAGTAAATTGTGTTTTTTTGGGTTATGTTTGCCTTGCCGGGAATGTATATAGTAAGGATATCAAATGAGATTTGTTTTAGTCCACTGAATGTGTAATGCTAAATTTGTCAAGGATATACATTTCGCTTGGTATCGTTCCATACAAATGAAGGGAGTCATCAGCACTTGAACAGAAAAAAATACAGGAAGAGTAGTACTCGCTATTTATTGTACTAACCATCGAAGTCTTTAACGCGTTGCCAGTTTTCTCTTAATCAATATTGCGCCGTTGTGGACTACAGTGTGCAGTAGTGTAACTCAGTATCAGGCTTCCAGGTTCAAATATGTTAGCTCTCTTGTAAGCGAAGTTCCCTCTAGTCTATTTCTTCACGTCCTTCCGTACTAAGTATCTATCCCCTTTGTAAAATGGACTTTCATCGAAAAACATACGAGATTTCAATTGTGGTTTTCACAAATCATGTGCTTCACACAACTGCACCACCAAAAGTTATTTCTAGAAACGCTCAACCTCGTTGTAAAGAACATGTAATTTAATGTGTAAACAAATGCACATGAATATTTGCCTAAATTTCTTACTATTGAAAGTTCTAACAGCAAAACACACACAAAAGAGCACTTCAACATAGACTCTGCAGGTAATCATATCTGCATCCGTATGTTTGCCCTTAATGAATGCTGTAACCCAAATGGACATCATCCACTATAGCCAACTATATCCCTGGTTGCCTAGAAACTATGCATATGTGAACAAACTCTGCTCGCTGGGCCGATAACATTCTAACCAAACATCTTTCAATCCGATCGATTTCAATGGGAGAAAATTGGGGGTAGGGAAAAAAATTAATGCCCATCATTCAACACGTCATTCATCAGCCAAAGGAGCCGAGGACGGATGAGCAGCCACGTGAAATAGATATCTACCTATAAAGGTGGTAACCATGAGTTTACACTAGATCCTCATACGGAATTTGCGTTTGTATGGAAAGATGGATGAGTTTAGGATGGTTGGAAGTCGATAGTGAAATGTGTTTTTAAAGGTAAATCTAAACCATGCAAAACTATTCCGTGGATATGAATATTAGAAATTCGATTGTTGGAGAATGTGTTGGGGTATAGTCGAAATATATAAATATGAAGGATATAAGTTTGCCGATACTAATTTTCATTTTTCGTTAACTCAAACACGAACCATAATATCATGATCGCTTGGAATAAATGTAGTTCGGTTAAAGTGAAGTTTGGCAGGCTTATATTTAAAGAGTCCTTTTCAGATGATTGAATATTTGTCTGTTCCATTTAGTTTAGCAATGTGCACTGAACTCTAAATTTTTTTTTGGTATCTGCCGTCACAGTCATCATCTATCCTTAGAAATCAATTTCGATGAGGAATTCAAAAAATACCTACGTTATTATCTAATCTACTTCTTCTGGATGTGTTTTTTTTTTCGTTCACCCGTAAAAGACTTTAAAGCCTTTCAGTTTGGTGTGTTGTGTAGCGTCTACACTTGGAGGGCAGTTCAAAGTAAACAATCGTTGAAAAGATAGAAGAGATATGAGCCGAGTGGCGGAAAAACTTCAAATAAAGATTCCACTAATGCGTTTGAAGCTTTATAGAGGGAATCAAATAGTCAGTCAGTCCATGGGCATTGATAGAGCGTCCGAAGCTAACGCGTGGGTAAATGTTGTTTATGTTTATATTTATACAACCGTATTTCGATGTACCTACATGCATGGATCACATCACATCACATACTGTAGGCAACATAGAGACATTATATCGGTGTCTAGAGAAGAGTCTCTGAATGCATGCAGTGCCGTCCATCCTGTTAATATAATGACGATTTATATCGCCCCAAATGAAGATATGTAGCAGCTTTATGAGGAGCATATTGGACGTGCAAAGTGCACTATCGAGCCGGGCATCGTACTAGCTTGTGCAGTAAGTCCGTGCAGTATACACGACTTGCATACGTTGCCGCTGCGGTCGCCGAAGTCGTTGCAGCCGCCGCCATACGTGTTACGAAAATCTCATTTAACCCGTTCGCCTCAATTGCCCATTCGAAACGGAATGAAGGCTATAAAACGAAATATATACATATATGTACATGACTATGACGAAAACACCATGGGCTTACAATTGGATCCATAAAATGGAGTCCTAATCAAGTTATTAGCTCGGATCACTATAAATACTATTTGATACTATTTTATCGCCGTCCAATCAAGCTGATTTTTTTCGATGTGCACCATTTAATTACAAAGGAAAACAGAGAATCTGAGGAGTGTTTTGAGCTCTGATGTGTTATCTTGGATTATGTTCTGAATTCTGATACATCACATGTGATTTAGAGGATTTGAAATAAGATATGTATAAATATTTAGTTGAAAATTCAATGCAAACACTGTTGCAAGCAGACACGTTAATCAGAACATAATTTTTGATTCGTTTTGAATGTTATCAGTGTTGAAATGTAATCAGTACTTGCTCCACATTAGCGGGTGAATATTATATCAATATGTTACGACAATAAAAATTGATACATAAGCGTAAGGATCGATCAAAGGGGGAAATCGACTACAATTCAAAATATCAACTCATATTTCATAAAAAAGGGTTGAGGCTGCTTGGCGACAAGTAGATTTCGAAAAAGGGACATCAGGAAATGAGTACTTGAGTCAAATCTGAGTTATAATTACGGACGAGTGTGGTGCTGACCACTTCACCTCCTAGTTTTTTGTTAGTCAAGTAAATGAATTAAGACCACCTCAACGCCCTGGCTCATTTTTGGATATTGCATCATCGATTATTATTAATTAATTAAATTAATGAAAGTAGCTTGCAATCCACAATAAAATCTATCTTGTGATAAATGATTTGAGTTAATTAAAATGAATGTTTATAGCACACGAACTCCTTTTACTTTAATCGCGCATCGTCGAAAATCATCAATAAACTCGGCGAAACTCCTTAAAATTTAATTCTCTTCGGGATATAATTTCAACGATTCACCCTGGCATCAATTCCGAAACGTACCCATGGTGCCGACCTGGAGAAAACTTCATTTACCCAATCCATGATTTCAAATATCCTCTTCAATTTCCCTTAATGACAACACATAAAAATAAATTGGAACCCTTAAGAAAGAGAAAAAGAAAAAACAACTTTTAACTATTCCAAACAAACTCAATTACATCAGAACAAAAAAAAAACCTTAAGAGTTGTTCGCAAACCTCTTTATTTCCTTGCAAGGATACGAAAGACCAACGAGTCTGAAACGAAAAAAACACCCAAGATTCTAAAGATCAACATGGAATTAACAGAGCGTGAAGAAGAAAAGACTTTTCCAACCATCACGGGATAACTAACCCAGGACCAGGCAACACACAGAAGGCAGTGTAGAGGAATGGGGGTGGGTGAAAAAAAAACGAAAGGAAACACAAGAGCTAAGTAGTTATGCCACCGGCTGATGACTGCTAAAGAGACATAAATTTACATGCAAGAAGTTCGTCGACTTGACCATCAAACAAAACCCTCTGGCCCAAGATGGCCCAAGAACCAAACCCTCAGCAACAGAAAAAAATGTTTGCGTCCTACCCGAACTCGTTCGCTGACTGTCACTTCTTGGCAGGCTGCTCGGTTGGAAATGAAAATATGAGTAGTTTTTTAAATAAGATATGCATTGCAAGACCTGAGCATATCCTTTTTCCGTTCGAATAAAAATGTGTAGCTCACTGTGCCCTCGTCCTAGGCTACCTTCCAAGTTGTGTTTGCACTTCGTGACTGTCGCAGTGAATATTTCGTATCAGGCTTTCTGCAAGTGCACAAGAAGTGTGGGGTAGTCAAAATCGCATGCTTCAGACACAGCAAAACGAAGGTTGTAGATTTTGTGTTACCGCTTGCGGTCATTCTTTTTGACTTACACATGGAATAGTGAGCAGCGATACTTTTCTTAAAACGAAGAATATTTTTCTGTTTTTGTAGAAAATGCAATTTTAACAAATCGTTTTCAATTCTTATTGAATGTAAAATGTTCCGAAAAACAACACCTCAAACCGTAAGAAGTACTCGCCGCCTGCCACCGCCATAGCATTTATTCGAAACTTTTCTGTTATAGTGATGTACCCATAAAATCAGATGGCATAAAATGCCAGAACGAGCGCCAACGTTCCTGCCGGCGCACAAGGACATACTGTCTTCCAACTGCTGCCCCTGAGCGCCGGAACTCATAAAATTTTACGAGCAGCAGCATTAAAAGCGTTGCCATGGTGATCGGCATAAGCGCTACCAATATCTTGCATACATTTCATACCAACCCCCAAGGATAACGCTTGAATATATATCCAACCAGCCAGCCAGAAAGCAAGCGGGCAGCAGCAGCAGGTTTTCATAGCTTCTACCACCAGACTGTGGAGGGCGTGTGGATAATGGATATAAGGGATGATTTGGAAGCCGGCTGAAGCCATGAAAACAACTTTTGCCGGGAAACATTTCTAAAATAATGTGAACTTGAAAAATAAATTGTGTTTGGTACGCTCGGACGTATGACGGTTGAGATGTGATGAAGAGGTTGGCAAATAACTTCCACGAACGTTCCGTGTGTCTTTGATTATTTCTATTTTCGAGTCAAAACTGGGCACCTATAAAAAATTCAGTGTCTGATATCATGCGACTGACTCTCCAAAACATGTCCGGCAAGACAAAAAAAAAGATTCCATCATGATGATGATGGGGGCAGCGCAACGTTCCTTAGTTATTGGACTTTTACGTTTACCTTTGCCTGGATGCCGTTTGTTGTACCTTGAATGGATACTACCATCCAATGGATTTTAAATGGAAGGAGCACGTAAGGAAGGAATGCAAGCTTCATTCTATTTAACGTTTCAGACGTGATGAACAGTCACGTTCTGGTCTTCACATAGTTCTGCAGTTTTTTGTGGGTACATTTTTGTTGAAAGTATGCGAAACGCAAACATCTATAGTTGAACTGAACTCGTAGCGAAGAGTATCTGAAAGATTTTCAGTCTGATGGTAGTCAGGGAGTTGGATTGATTATTGAACAGGGAATAGAATGAAGTGGATATAAAAAGTTAAGTAATAATTGGTAATTGGTGATAGTTTATCCCCAAGTTGGGAGCAAGAAATGATGGATTGTAACTTGCGAATATTGAATCTGAGGATGTGACTTGGTTTCGAAACTGACCAAAGCCTTTCCGCCTCTAAAATTTAAAAAGAAGAAACGAAACTATTCTTTCTGTTCCGACAAATTGTCGTTCGAAAGTAAATTTAAACTCCAACTCAATTTCCACTTAAAATATGGATGGTACCAAACAGTAAATGATGCACATAACGATAGTATTTATTTCGCAATTAAATTAATCCCACAATTCATGGAAAAATATGAAATGCAAAATGTTATTTAGTGCAATGCATACAATTTTCAATATTAACCAGATGGTAACCGGAAAAAGTCAGCCCCGCTCTATGTAAATATCCCATTTAATTTACTATAATGGTTGAATCCTCTGGAGGCAACCACCGTGTTTGCACTTTTCAATGCTATTCATTTTAAATAAACTCATCAGTCCTGGGAATAAGCATTGCGACTATACCGGAGAGTATAAAATTGAAGAATGTTACTGCGAAATTTAATTGGATATTATAGAGCTACACACTAGGTAAATCGTGTCAAAGCAAATTATCTACATGAAATAAATTTGACAGGGACTGGAACCACTTTATGAGAAATACGATTTTTTTGAATCCAGCAAACTTTTCGTTAGATTATGAATTTTTCAGGCAACGGAGAAATCCTTGCTAAGCTAGAAAAATCCTTTTCAAAAGCAGTTAGTGAATAAGATCCTTTTATTTCATTTACATTAAATTCCTGAGTACTTTTTGACTAATACGAACATCGCAGAGTAACGTTCGGAGCAAATTTTACCACACTCCCCTACGATGCGCAGACCTGATAAGCTGTACAGTTAACTCATCAACACAAACTTAACCAAGCATAAAACCAACTCAGGATAAATAAAATGTTGTAGCAACTACGCGTTATTATGAAATTAAATTTTTCACATTATAATGCACCAGTGAACAGTCGAGGGCAACCTGGGGGGAGGGGACCCATTGGGGCTGAAAAAGTCCCATCATGATTCATGTAATGTTCCGAACATAGACACAAACCATTGGCACCTGGCGAACGAATACTGACTAACCGTAGAGCAATTAACTTTTTCCCTGTTTTAAAGCGAGGTCCGCCTTTCTGTGTGCAACTATAATGCACTCACAATATTCAGAATCACATGCGCATAATGCGAAAACCGTCGCAATTAACATCACATCCTGCGACGGTGCGACGGGTTAACAAAAAACTGTTGATAAACGTTGACGACATTCTCTCATGTGTATGTATATCGTGCATCGCCGTCATATATGTATACACAAAAAAGGATATGCGTGGTATGCCACGAGTTTTTTTGTTGTATGTTTTATAATTTAAAATGGGGACCCTCCTGAACAAAATCGCATTTGGTGGCTTCTCCTTCGTTGTTGCCTGTTGGAGGTAGAAAATGCTACTTTGCATGCATCAAGAGCTACGTCTGTCCAACAATTTTTCTACTTAACCGTGGCGCATATTGGTTGAGAAGAAGATGGCGGTTGGTGTTGCATTTGCATGTTGAGCACAAATATATTGGTGTGTACACCACGTAGTTAATTTGGATGAATACGAATTCAAGAGTCCATAAATGTGAAGTATTGCTTATTTTTCATTTGTGCTCCATAATGAGGGAATACTTCAAACCATATTCCAGGATTCTTGAAGATTTACAAGATACTGAACATGTTTAGGCCGATGATTCACTACCAAATTATTCTCGATGTACTTTCATGCCATTTTCCGTTCCTCAATTAAAGTTAATCAACCCTTAAAAGAATATAATCTGTAAACAAACGGATCAAAGGCATTAATTTGCAATTTATTATCAATGCGAATCATTTTGCGACTGCGAATTGTTCATTGTAATTAGTTTCCATCAACGAATCCCCCTTCGATATTAGCTCAAAAAGTTGACAGCTATTCTAACAAACATATCAAAGTAAGTAGGATGAATCGTTCGGCATATGGCGGACAAAAAGACACACAAACTAAACACTCAAGAAATCCATCCATCCATCCGAGCGATTGACTTCTAGACCTAAAGGCAAAACGAACAAACATGGCAATGCATATATATATATACGAGTATTTATTCTTCAATAGCTTGGAACTGAGCACACAAAAATTTATAGTTTGAGAATGCATCTTTATTCATCCTGGATGCCGCGTTCTTATGCCCGTTCCCATTTGGAAACCATCCGCGCGCGAAGGATGCAAATAAATGGCCGCCGCCACTAAAGCGTATACTTTCAAGAAATAGCATCGTGTGGCATCTGTAATGATCCTTTTTTGTTGCCTGACGGCACATGAATGCAATCTGAATGACATCATCTAAAGCCGGCTTTTATCCATTTCCTGAGTTAAAGAGAATTGTGCAAATGATAAATGTTGACATTTGCAATAAAATGATTTCATGAAGTGCGACGTGAAGTAATGAGGAGTAATCGGAGCCTGTAGGGTGAAGGGAAATGCTAATTTTTGATTGGAAGATAGAATATAGCCTGGAACTCGTAGTTGAAACTGCGGAAATATCCATCGATTGACATGAAGCTCTATAGGTATATTTTTCTGTTGACTATTCTGCAACTATGATGGTGTTTTAATGCTCGCAAATATACCGATGAAACTTTCAATCTAATTTATACACGTTGCAAAATTGTCCATCACCCTGTTTCTTCGCCATCACTATAGATTACCACGAACAAAGTGCACAAGAAATGGCAATACAAAGATTGGAAAGGATTCCACGAGACACGTCACAAAACAACAACAACAAAACACAGATCATCACATGACGATATACGAAAAGATAAAAGCCTTTTGATGAAAGATTATGCATTCACTTCTTGTACGCGCGCATGCGGTAAAAGATTAAAGCGGAACGGAGCACCGCGCAAAAAAAACAGATACAACTGAGACTGCATTTTACGCTTCGTGCATATTCTTCTTGACATATCGCCGCCGCCGCAGTGCTATGGCAGCCGTAACGAAAATAATAATAATAAAATAAATGATAAAAGAATAGGCACATTTATGAGTATATAGACGTTAAACCGCTCGTGGTTCCTTGCAGCACGCTCGGCGGAGGAGCCAGCCCATTAAGCGCGTCTCATTCCCGTCTTCGGCTCTAACATTCTCGAACCTCAGGCCCAGCTAAGATTGCCTCCAAAACAAGAAAAATGGACATAAATTGAATGCAAGTGATGGATGCGCCCGGAACCTAATAATGGTGGATTTCATTGAACTGTGACGATTTGTAATTTGAGACTTTCTGAATCCATTTCGAAAAATTATCGAGTTTAATCAATTAATTACGTCAAGTGAACGTTTGCGTGAACATGTCGCTTGGCTCTTGTAAATTGGTCAAATGATTTAAATCATCACCACAACACTTGATTATGTTGTAATGCGAGAATGAAGACGTCGAATGATGATGAGATTGAGGAAATGTGTTTGTTGATGGTTGATCAAAGTAATTTATGTGCATACTCATTTGGCTTGGAGTTAGAATCGAACAGGTTTAAGACATTTCGAAATGTTTAATGGTTTTATCGATGAAGGAAGCAATGAGATTAACGCATGTCGTTAGAAGTAACGAAGGATGAAATGAATCAAAAGGGACGAGGATAACGATGTTAGGTGTATCTGTTCGATGTCTACCTTCAAAATGAATAAAATTGAATAATTGAATGAGTTTATCCAACAATGGGTCCATTTTAAACACACAATTTTAAATTGTCCATAAAATATATGGCCAAAAAACGGAAATGGAGCAAAATAAAGTCAAAGTCCTTGAATAAGACATTTACACCTAAAACCCAATTTCATTGCTCCAATCAGATCGAAAACAACAAATTCCATCATCTTTCTTTCTTTCGATTCTTTCTTCACATGCAACGCATCTCGTGCCTTTTTTGAATTTTATCTCTGGATATCTCCATGGCGAATATCATCCTCTAATTTACCGACAGAATGTTATTCCTGGCTAATTTGTTACCCTGAACGATACAATCCGAGATAGAAGGACGAAGAGACGATACAACTCGAAACGAGGCTTCGAAGATCGAGATTTTCAAATTTCTTGATGGTGTTGTCGTGTGAATTGATTGTATTGCAATTACATGGTTGTAAATTGCGGAGTATTTGGCAATTGATTTTTGAAATAATTGTATTTTCTGTTTATTCATATTTTTGCTGCTGCAATGATTATATTTGTTGTTGCTTAAACTGAGCTTTTGTACAGGACATGCACTCTTGAAGTCGTCCTTCTCAAAAAATAGATATTTGACCGTGGCAACTCTGCCAGACTCTTCGTCACATGCGAAACTCGGGAATTTCGAAACAGTGAGATTAGCAACGAAGTAAATTATCATTATCCTCTTTCACTATAAAAATAACAATAGCTACGTTGAAATTCGCATCCAACAAACCAGGACAGTGTGATGAGAAAAAAATCCTTGCCGCTGCCTGCCGGTACACACAGGCTTGGCAAATGCGAAGCAGCATCGCATCATTCGTGGTGTAGCAACAGCAACAAAACAAGAATGAGAAGCAACAAATAATAAAACCATAATTGCAGGTTTCGAGAGAACACACAGCCAAGTGATGTGAGATTCGCGTCGCATTGGGTTTTGGGTAGGGTTGAGGGTCCCTCAGCATTCTTGTCTATTGGATCTTGCAATTGTAGCTTTTTTCGGTTATTTTTGAAAATATTTCGTTGGATATGATTCGCTCCGCTCCACTGGCATCAATTTCGGCCCAGGCTAACAACAAAAAAACCGAAGTATTCCAACTTTATTATCCTATTGTTCTCCAGAACAGCGCAGGTATTGTCGTTCTTGAGCTGGCTGTAATCCTATTTTATGGTTGCATGCAGCAGATGAGGCTGCAGAATATGTGCTTTGCTTCGAGCTAAGACAAAGTGCCTATTGGTTATTCGTGCTCCCCTTTTTGAGGAATTTATCTGAGATTGTGGTTTATTGACTAGTCTATGTGCTGAGTCGGCGAAAAGGATTTAAATCGCCGGAAATGAAGCCATTGCAAGTAGTACACAACTCTGATTCAAATTTTTCCTTCGAAACTTCATGCGAAATAATCTAACATCTGAAGTCTTTGTTTCTGCAAAAGTCTAGAGAAAAAAGCAAGCATACAAATACTTACAAATGATCTTGAGGGTGGCAGGTGGCGATGCTTGACGAGCTCCAGTCAAATTGCATGCTGCTATACATACATAGTCGCCGGCATCAACATCCTTGATGATATTGTTCACATGAAGATTGGAGCCAACTTGATGAACACGACTGGAGTTTTCGAGAGTGTGACCTGCATTAGGAAGAGTCAGGATAGATTCAGTGAGGTGGTGAATAATGTACGGAAGCAACATTTATGTACATATGTATATGCTGGAGTGTTGCCTGCACATGAAAAGTGTTAAGTGTTTATCATAACGCGACGCGACGATACATCGCATCAGCTGCAATGCAATGTATGTATTCATTCAAACATCATACTTTGACTTCACACACTCATCTTTCGCGTGCCTCCTCGAAAGGTGTGGAAAATTATAAGCAAGCAACATACGAAATTTGTATTTGCGAAGAGCATATTTAAGACACTTGACACTTTTGAAATGCATGTTAATTAACACAGCCCATAAGCTGAGATGCATCTTAGGATTGGATTCAGGGTACATATTATCTGTGCACATGCAGCTTTCATCTATCTTCCTGGCACGATAGGAGGAGAAGTACGTAAAGAAAATCGTACCGTTATGGGTCCAAGAATACTCCAGGCCAGTCGCTGGTGTGGCATGGCACGTAAACGTTACGGAATCTCCTTCAATCACTGTCTGACTCTGAGGCAAAGTGATGAATCGTGATTCACTCGTTACGACATCTGGAAAGAGGAACATATAATGATATATAGAAATTTGCCAGTGTAAATATGAGGATTTTAGAATGTACGTAGAAAGGGTTATTATTCAAATCAATATTTTCGTTATAGTAAAGGATCTTTAATTTCTGACGATTTCTGACGAAGCCTTCAATTTAATAATTTGTTCAATTGTATATGCAATACAGGCTTGTCAAAGTTTTATAAAAATCACCATATATGTTAATGGATCTTTAGAAATATTAATATGTACATGATTGTCACCTTTTAAGGAGGAAGGAGGCTATACGGGTTGAATGCTGCGCCTTATGTGCTGTATCTATTTTAAAAACATCCTCTAAAATAAGATACAATGGTTTTGTTTTGAGGATGGCGCCGTAACTGTTATGGATGTTTAATTTTTATACCGTCAAAATGCCATTAAATATCAGTTTTAAACATAGAAAATAAATGTTATTATGGTAATCATTTACAGAACTACAAAACTTATTTATTATATTTCCACCTCAACATGATACTTGCAAATGTTCATCATATTCAAGAGAAATAAGGTTCAAGCTCGAACAACATCATTAAAGCCTCATTCAATGCTGTCGTCCAGTTTGCATAGATACCTCATTCAATTCATGTGGAGTTCTGCTAACATTTCAAATACAGTGCGTCCTTCAAAACTCATATTTACATCTTGATTCGCAGACTAGCCTACATCCATGTCATTTTTCTATTTTTTTTCGGATTATAATTGGTTGCCATTTACAAATATGCTTATCCATATGGATACCTAGATACATTCTACGAAGGACACTTGAAAAGGGACATCATCGTCGTTGTCGTTGTCATAATTCTTTTTGTCAGAAAAGGACGATTCATCTCATTTCATTCAACTCATCGACAAATACGGATTCCTCTGCTGCTACATACTATTCTACATGTATGATGTCTGAGGTACTCTGCCCATTTTATCCTTGTCGGTGTTTCTCTTTGTGTATCTGTATGCTTTCTGGCCTGATGGACCAGACACCGGACTTAAGTCGTCCTGCAGTTTTTAGTTACTGATGAAAAGTCATTTTTTTGTGCTGCATTGCAATGCATGCATACTTCCTTTGGCTCATGCGAAATAATGGCCATTGGTGAAATGAATGAATGAATGAGTGGATAGGTCACCTGTTTTTTTTGCCTACTCTCTACCAGTGGTCAAAACACGATTCATTTGAGTATATCCTTGTTGAGAGAAATCGGATACTGGTAGCATTCGCCAATCCGGTCAATTTGTGCTCACTTATGCTTTTGTAGAATGCAGTAGATGGAATTGGTTCCTTGTGTACCGAGATGAGAGATTGTTCATGGTCAATTCGTGTTTTATCTTGTATACTTGATTTTTGATGCTGAATAATATTTTGCGTTCAGTGGAAAATGCTGTTGAAATTTTATTAAATAGAAGAGATGGTATGGCAATCTCCATACTGTACTTTGTGGTTTGGTTTTTTGCCTAACTTTGAATGATCTGATCGATCTAGATTTCGTCGAAACAAAGCCAGAATACAATGCCGGATAAATTGATTCCGTCTAAACCAGAAATAAATTCAATCAAATCTCAAGGACCGCTCCTCGCCAAGAACAAATTGGAATATAATCCAAAGGCAAGAACTCAGATCTCATTCCATCCCATCCGTTGCAAGACGTGTCCTCCCATCCGCCATAAATTCTCATCCTGCGACTGCATATTTTCTTGTTCCATTCGAAATATGTAATTACGACCCTAAAAGGTGATCAAATTGCTTGAATAAAGGCGCTACGTATGGCGGGCGTGTGTATTTATTATTCATCTCGAAGTCTGTCTTGCTGCGAGCGATGACGGCGATGATGCTCTGTTAAGCCATTCCCGCTCGGCAATGGTAGGCCCCGTACAAGCCATCCCAGGGGCCAGGTTGGGACCAGCCGCGGACCCGCTTTGTGAATAAAATTTTACTCATGGTTATGGATATGATCGCATTCGGTTAATTAAGAGCCGAAAACCTGTGCGGCAAGGTACAATGGCTATGAATGGATCTGAAATTCCTCAGCATTAAATTGATGGTATACTCTAGACCCAGCCCCAGCCCGCCCCTTCCTGATGTAGCGCGGACTCGTTCGCATCGCGCAGCTCTTAGCGCTTATGGCTCTTAGTCACTTTTTACTGTCTTCTCATATCTTATTATCTTTCCACGCTATATCGAATTCATTGGATAACGTTGGGACGCCGAATGCTGATTTCTGTATGGCTCTCGGCTGTTCTGCACACATTTTTTCGCCCGATTTTACCTCTTATGGGTCCAAGATGAACTCAAAAAGCAATTCAATCGTCCGCGTGTGTTGTGTGCACGTTTAATTCTCCAAGAGTGCTGTGAAGAAAAACCACGACAAAACAAGAATGAAGTTTGAATTTTGGATGAAAAAAAAAACATCCAGAAAAAATGTGGATATGTTTACCTGGTCTGCGGACGAAGATAAAATATAGGTATCAACGAGTACTTTGCTTTGGCTTAGTCATTTTTTTTCTAATCTAGAAATGATTCTTTGTACTGTTCTTGGAGATACTTCTTTAAGGAGGATTATATTGTTATTAGAGATTACCCCGACTCGAAAAAAAGGAATTAGATCGGATGGCTATAGTTGCTTGCAGAGGCGAGTATGAATTATCGAGGGTTTTTTCCTCCTTTTTTTCTTCGGCGAGATTTTGTTCAGAGTGCGAAACTAGCAATTATATCGATCAAACTTTTTTCCTGTGAATTAAATCTACATATGAGTATGTAATCGTGCGTGCGTTAGTTTTTTCTTGAGTAGTGTTTAACTGTAGATTAAGATCGGATGAAAAAATAGATGTAGAGTAAAGAAACATATTTCTTGAAAGGAGTTGCTTCTCAATAAGCAATTTACTGGCGGCTATAATATTTAAAAACAATTATTTCCAATTGAATCATATTTTAAATTATTTATTACTGAGATTCAAACATTTCCTAGCTCCTCCTGGCATTGTATTCAATGTTGTTCAGAATAATCTTTATTCTGTTTACTCGAGAAACGAAATAAACGAACACACAAATGCAAACTACTTTTCCGTCTTGTCTTTCGTTGCCACAATATTTCGTTTTCATGTTGTCTTCCTTCGTGTCGTCTTTTCGACTAATAAAAAGAAGAAATTTGAACAATGCCAACAACTGTGGTGGTGTGTTCGAGATTCCCAAGTTTGGAAGCAATCGCAGCTCGCAGCCCAAGCTTGTTAAGACGAAGGTGAAGGTAGTGCGTTCGAAGCCAACCATTCTTTCTATTCTGTTCGTCTCGGTACGAATGAAATACAATAGTCAGCCAAATCTCTTTTTTTTTGTCCTGCCCTCCAGGAGCAGGCTATGACTAAGACAGTAGTTTGCTTGCACAATCCGTTGTACGCTGGTATGTATGATTGCTAGAGGACGAGGTGTTCCGGTTGTTTCGTCCGTTTGTTCGCCATCTACTATTCCAAACAGAAATTCCGGCAATTCCATTCTGGGAGAGCCCCAGACTATTTGACGTTCTATCGTCGTCTACATTCGCAAAACTTTGTAACAACAACAGAAACTTTTGATTTTTTTTCGTAGTTGTTTGGTTTTCTCTCGCAAATATATAAAGGACGACAACAGCTATGTATAACAAACAAGAACACTATCATCGGCAATAGACCAGCTGCAGAGCGGGGTGTAATTTTTTGGAGACTATTGGTAGAGATCTGAGCCCTTTGAGCTGGTGTGTCCTTCCAGAGAAATTTTAAGTATAGTTCTTGTCGTTATTGTTGCCGACTCGTTGCGACCCTTGCTTGCATTGGGACGATAATGGCCTTTTCTCATTAAAATCAAGTTTTCTTGTTTGGAATTGAATTCAAATGAAGATGGTCGGTGTGGGCGCGCAGGATTAGCCCTTTTCTTGCCTCCGTTGTCATTGTGATGGGCTAAGTGGCGACGAGAACGACACAAGGGTTTCAACTTACAATGGTGGGGAGAGGGTATGCAAATAGCAGACGGAAGGCAAATGCGCCGAAAAGCTATTTACCATGTTACGGATGAATCGCGCCACCTAATTAGATGACTTCAAAATAGGGCCGATTAAATTAGAATTGATATCACTAGGGTGGGCAGGAACTCAGCCGTGTGTGTTCAGTTGACTTGGGTGATTGGCATTTAAGGGATTGAGGGTTAATAAGTGCATTCCGTGATATGTTTTTTTTTAACTTGGCAATCTATTCCAACATCGACAGCATGGATATGTCTTGTGCTTATCAAAGAACAATTGCCCTGGCCCATAAACTGACTGCAACCAATAATTTATCGAAATAAAGTGATTGCGATTCGCACTAGGTGAATTAGTGCTCCAGATGTGGTGGCCCAACATGCATAGCTGAGGAATACCGCCGGACAAGGTGGTAGTAGCTGCAGACTGATTTATTATGCAACATTTTATCCTACCGTTCCGCTTGGATAGGCGACTGCTCTGCTTATCGGCTCTGCTATCATCTGCAATGTCCTCGTCCACTCCCCCGCGGCCCTTAATAGAAAACGCCATGCCATCCCGTAATCCATACTCGAGTCGGGTCGATGGCATTCTTGATTTCACCCAATATACAGCAATCTAAAACAACAGTCTTGATCTGTGCATATTTATGGAGTTGTCGGCGAAACGAGCAACAATACCAGAGCAACAACAAAAGCAACATCAGTAGCGGAGCGGCAACAATACACATGGGAAGCTTGCACACACTATATATGCAGTGGCAAGTCTTTCTTTTCAACTTCTCGCATTCTAAATAAATGGATGGGATGAGACGGGCCGAGGCTATAAACATGTCGGCGTAAGAAAGCCAACACCGAGTTTTAGCTTTGATTAATTTCGTTTCTTTATGGATTAAGAAATTCATTGAATGTGACGATGAACTGAAGTTGCGAATGATGGCGACGACATGGACGATGAGCCGGCGAAAGAATGCAAGAAATCGAGATTGGATTGTTGCTCGGAAGCAACCTGACCCCCGACACACCAGGACCAGATGTCTGAATGGTATTTCCTTCCTCCTGTTATCTTGGGCATCATATGACACGCCACGGTATGTAAATATGTGACCATGTAGTGTGGGAGAATATGGGCTGGGATGGTACCGTGCCGGGTAGATGTGTGGTATCCCCATCCATTGAGTGGATGGGGTACGAAAACAAAGCTGTTGTAGATAGGGACTTGCCTCCGTTAAGTGTGTTATATATGATGACAGCTAATAAACGTGATTGGAAACGTTTGCGTGGTGTCTTTTCTCAGCTCACGAGCTCATGGGGTCATTGAAGTGCACTGATGGTTGCATGCTAAAGCTTTAATTGTAGGAAATCAGGCTAAATTGATAATCGGGGCAGAGGGCATTACGTTGGATTTGATTGGTTTGTGATTCAGCTTCTCATACTTACTAACCACCGGTTATCATTAACCTATGATTCACAAATACACAAATAGTTTTTCTGGATTAATTAAATGCTTAGAATAAAAAGACATTTTCAGCTAAGGTGAATGGGGCATGCATTTCATAGTTTGCAACTCAGATGTTGCTGTAATCATAGTCTGAAATTTGGAATACCATTTGTTCAGTCCTTTCCAAATTAGCTCTGCATAAATCATGGTCATATTCCAACACCATCCATCCACCATTCGACAGCACTCTTCCTCTTTTCCAGCTTCATTAAACTCATCCAATCAATATACAGATGTATATGCTCGAAAAAACAAACATGAGATTTCAATTAGTAACAACTAAACATGAATATTCCTGGAGTATCCACTCGACAAACTTAACAAAACCTTCATTATCTCTATATCATTAATTGTAGATAGTTGCCGAACCAGTTCTGTTGCTAATAATATTTATTTTCATCCAAATAAAAAAACAGCAGAAACTCTCCTTTTTTTGTTTTAAAGAAACTTTAATCATGAGCTCTCAGCAATGCCGACGATGGTCGACGACAGCTCGCAGAGTGGAATCTTGCGGATGGAATGATTGAATTTTTAGCAACACCATCTCAAGTGGTGGAAACAGAAACAGCACAGAGTCGCAACAAGAATAAAAGTAACGTCTGAAGATGTGAAGACCTCCACGGCTGCGTTTGTGAGGATCGGATCATCATCTTCCATCCACTTGGAAAGATGATTATCTGACCAAATACAGTGGACATTAATTATTCTGTTGACTGTTAAATTGGTCTCTTAAAGATATTACCGCCACATATCGATTGTCGCTGACAATTCATTCTGAATGAGATAAGGGAGGAATTTCGACAAAAAGGAATTGATTAAGGTGGATATGCGGGTCTTTTATGAACGAAAGTTGTTGGACTTTGACTGAAGTAGAAAATATTTGTGGAAATAATTTCCTGTTGATGATTGAGTTTGTGAACTAAATATTTGCGAAAAAGACATTGATTAAGCTTCTTCGTGCAGTAGTACGAAGAATATGTTTTAAATGTTTGGCGAAAATATCTTTACCTTTATTTGGATAGAGTCCGGGATACACCTTAAGTTATTTTCCTGCATTGAAAATACGTTAACCCGACCAACTTGTGCTGGAAACTGGTTTGTTCGAATACCAACTATGTGTTATTATCAACCCTCTCGAGGTACAGACCAAATTCACCTGGACTAACTTGATTCCTTGCGACCACAATATGTACAAGCATCGTTGACTCCAGGACAAGAGGTACAAATGTGTACATTTTGCGCACAGCAAACACTAAGGTTGTACAGCTCCAGGCTACGAAGTGCTTTGAATTCTTCTTAATTCACATGAAGTACTCCAGAGTCCGGCGGATCAGCACCATCGAGCGCTGATAGTTATTGCATTTTTTTTGCGAAACTCGACGGTAGCTACTTGAAGCCACTCAGCCTATGTGTACTGTGGCCGCGAGACTCTTTAATTGCAATCAAAGATGTGCAGTGATCGTTAAATGACAGCCGTGGTACAGTACGAAATGTTTTTTTGATTCGAATGATAACATTCAAAGATCGTTGCGAAGATCTTCTCATGTAGAGAATTGCGATTTAGGCCCCTTAATGGATACCATCACGATGGCTGAGGATGCATTCGGTTTATTACTTATTAAAAGCGGCAGTTGCTTGATGAGATTACACATGGTGAATGAATGCATTGATGGACGGTTAGTTGGTATAAGCATATTGGGAGGAATGATTGGAGTGGTGATAAAAGAAAACGATTTTTAAGCTTATTTGCTGTCTTGATGGCGCGACAATCAAATGAAGAGCTCTTTTATATGGAACAGCTGCAATGAGTATCCTTTTGAAAAATGACATGAGAAACCAAACTCAACCACAGAGGGATGTGCAGTTTAGAGAAATTCCTGGGTTGAGGTGCATCTGATGGACGCCAAACTTGTTTATATTAATTGATTTTTCCTTATAAATGCAAGCTGCAAATACTAACTGGCTTTTTCATGTGCAATAATTCAGGGTTTGAATCATTTAGTGTTCGAGAAGGTGCGATATTTCAAAGGAAAAGTGCCTTTGTTGTTGGTATTCGGAATACCAAAGTGATGATATGTTTTACTTAGTATTAATATTGTGTAGACTTTATTTTTAACAATAATTTCATAAATGAGGTTTTGAAGTGAGTTATGGCATCCTCTTCAGGTACTTACTGCCTCACAAACGCTCCACAGGGCAGTGTTTCCCCTTTGACCTGTAGATCCGTGTATCCTCAGCTTTAAATGTCCCATTAATTATATTGGAAATGAAACGTTCATTATGCAAATATGTGTTAAGCAAATATAGATCTAAACGAAGCACATGTGGCCACCGCTTAGGAGGTCCATCATAATGGAAACAGTGATAATAAAGTGGTGAACTGAAAATAATCACGCCCAAAAGAACTCACCTAACATCGGCACAGCGATTAGAAATCCAACTAAAATCCAATTCGCTTTCCACAACATTGTAAATGCTTTCTCAATAATCCATTAAACGCAAGACACAATTTACTCAGTATGTATTCAACGAAACTTCCCGACACTTATTGTTTTACTCTTATTGCACACTCATGTAAAAGATTCAATTGAACACCTGCCGGGCAGATTGACTAATAAAAACATGGATTTCTTGAGAACGATACACGAATATATTTCGATTTCTAAACACACTTCCTTTTCGTCTATTCTGATTTGATGCAATTTCCTCTCAATTTTTTTTTTCTTTTTTTTTTTCAAATCTATTTTGCTTGCAAACACATTCATTCACATGAATAGAACACTAAAAACCACAAGAAATCTTTGGAACTTCTCTTGGATTGCGAAACTCCAGCATTGTTGCAAATTACAAAATAAAATATATGCCGGTAAATGGACGCACTTACTTTAATGACGAATTAAAAATAACAATTCACAGCAAGACCTCAAGATACAAGATACTTGGGTAAGCTCAAACTCTGCAAGTTAAAAGAACCGGTCCGACCGCGACACCGTGCAAAGACGAAAGATACCAAACCGAGGACGCTCACATCACGACCAACCAACCGCTCGAAACAAACTGACGAAAAGTATCTAGTATCTCGTTGAGAACACCGCAAACAGATTTCTAGATTTCTTGTTCACAGTTTGATATGGGGAAGAGCCCAATATAAAAGCTTTTCGCTGAGAGTACGCCAAAGTAGCTTTTTTCGCCGGCGGTACCAGGATTGTGCGGGGCCCAACTGAAACAGTTCCCCACCCCATTAGGAAGAATTTGTGCCTGCTCTCTTGCTTCCAATTTGCTGCGGTAACTCTGGCAGATGCTCTTTAAATATGCACCCCTAAAGTGTGCATCAAGGCCATTAATGCACTCAGGTGTATCACGGCTCTCTCCCTTGTAGGAAAACACTTTGGACCTATCTCTGAAAGCATTTGATCCTGTTCTGGCGGCTGCATTTGTTCCTTCAACGCATGTCTGGTCGTGGTTTTTTGGGGTTCCAGCCAAAGCATCATCGAGAGGCATATATGGAACCTTTAAAATAAGGGGAATCTTTCTTCGGTGAAATCTCATAGGGATTTCCCATTAACATTATACATTTTCGCTTCGTGTTTTCCTCAATTTTTGTTTAGGGTTTGCAACCTCATATACTTCGGCTGAAGGCTGGAGAAAAGATAGAGCGTGGCAAATGCAAACGGGGGTTGAAATTCGCTTTGTTTATGATGTGCAGTGCTTTTGATAGACGCTATGTTGCCGCACTTTTGCTGAGTGCGATTTTTATTTGTGAAGGTCAAGATGAGACATTGCCCGGATACCGGATAATTATTGAATTGATGTCGGCTCGGGAATCCGGATTGGAAAGTGATTTGATGACGATGACGGTAACGATTAGGGTTGCTCGGTGATACTCTGAATACAAGTGACAAAAGTGCATCCAGTTATGCTGAGATAATTTCAGTTAAGCTTAGATAAATGCCACATCAAGTTAATCGAAAGAGAAACGAACTCTCGATTGAAGACGAAATGTCACAAAATAATCAATGGTTGGAACATGTCCTTGGAAGCCATCTTAATTGTAGCTTGAATCATCGATTGTGAAACTTCCGATCCAAAAATTTTTACAAATATGCTCCAATCGACATGAAATTCAGAAGTTCTTTAAATTTAAATTGCTTTCTGTATTTTTCATGGTATTCGCGGGTCATATTTAGTCTTGTGCTTGAAATTTAAAAACAAATCATTATTTGGGAATAATCGTCGAATCGATATCATGCAGGTAAATGCGTTACCAAACGACGTTTTCAAAGGACGTAGTGTAACGCAAAGCTCGTAATTTATTTGTTTCGCAATTTGCTGGGATGTTAACTATAGCCCAAGCACGGACAATTTTTCTTTTACATTTCACTACAATCAGTTTTTTAATCTCGAAAGTATCATGGTCTTACACTCCAACATATTAAATTGAAAATATGTTTGAAAAGACCGCTTTCAAGTATGCTCAATGATTTTGAGACTTTCCACTCTGAACGTACTGCACAATACACTTGGATCCTTTGGCAATTCAAACTTGAAAAGTTCCATGCGATTTTCTTTGTAGTTTTCCTATATGCTTTTCATATTTGACATATATATATATATATATATATATATTTAACTGATAGTAATGGTACATACCGGCGTGTATGTTTATAGGAAATCCTTTGGAGTTTCAGGAGTTTTCGATAAAAAATAAAACGAACAAAACAGAGAGAAAAAATTAAATGACTTGGCCGAGATGATCATGGAGAGAGCTGGAAAACGACAACCGAACACACACGATATGTCGAAGAAGACGAATAAGGACCCTTTAATGTTTGCCGCAGCGTAAACACTTGCTTTTATGTATGTTTTTGGACCACCGTGTGCCGTTTTGACTCTCTAGCTTTGAAGCGATGCCAGCCAGCCAGCTAGCTAGCGTTCAGTTTATCCATCCGTCCATTTAACCACCACCTATTCGTCTACGGATACTACATCTTTTCACTTGACTCACTCGACTTCTTTGCACGATTTACAATCCAGTATCTGTGTACTGTTTGAAAATATCTCTCTTTATTGCCGCTAACAAAATTTTTCGTTTAAATGTTTACAGCACGCCTTCAAAAGGCGAGCACCATGGGCAGGATGAGGTTAAGAAGCACCGCAAAGAGTCGCAAACATTACTTTTCAGTTCGACATCTCTCTGGAAAAAATCATATGGACCGGATGGATGGAATGTCATATGTACACAGAAATTAACGTGGTGTGTAGGTAATTAAGTTGATACCTTCATCAGTCGTCCGTGGTTGGTGTCTTGAGGTCGAAGAAAATGTGTGGGTTCTATGTTACCATGCGCCATAAACGCAACAATCGAAGATAAATCGCTTTGATGAACGTCCAAAGAAGCCTCAATAATGCGTAAGCCAAAAAGTGGGTCTCCTCTTGAAAATAATTTTAAAAAACACAACACTACAGCAACGCTTACTTTTATCTTCACTAGACAAGTGTATCTACTCTATCCGAAATATGTTTCTAATACAACTTCTTCAAAGGATTCGAGGCGAAAGTTTAGCCTTGTTCATTCTTCCAACAAAAAAAACCTTAAGACTTACGAATCATCCTTTATAAACTTAATCACCAAGAATACTGCAAAACTTTCAACTAATCGAAAGCGATTTTTCCGATACTGTGTTTTTACAGTATCCTCTCCAATTAGACTCCAGGACATCAAGCCGAAACAAATACATAACTTTTGCTCACGTAATTGTCCCAATTCCTGAATATCTATCAAACGAGTTGACTTTACTTTCTAAGAAGGAAAAAAATACACATGAAAAAAAGTTACTTTAGCAAATCCTCGAAAACTTACGCACGTCCATCCACGAAGGTTTGGCATTGGCATCATCGAAAAGTACAAGGACTTTGAAGGAACCCTTCGTCTCGTACCTACTTGTTCCGCACGAAAATGATACGCTCTTTGGATGCTTATGAGATTTGGCGGACGTGACATCATCATCTTGGAACAAGGAAATGAATGTTACGTGGCAACTGTGAACTTATTTGTTTCCTAGTGCGTAAATATAGCGCTCTACTGAGAATTGAAAGGAAATAGAAGAATGAGCAACGAGTGGATCCAGCAAGGAAACAATGTGTAGTGTTTTAAGAGGAGATGATGATGATTTATGCCACTCATGAATTTCTATTATCCGGCGTTGTACATTTTCGGTCGTATTACAACAATGTTTAACAGGGAAATTATTACGGACCACAGAGTATTCTTGATGTGACACTCTGTTTGCGGTTAGGTAGTCAATCGAAAGAGGATAATGATATTCATGCTATTTGGATGGAAACAGACAACACAATGTAATTGAAAAACATTGGAAAACTGGGATGTCACACCGCAAATATTTTTAGGGATATGATTTGAACTTCTGAAAAGCTTATCTGGGAGTTAGTTTCGCGCTACCAAATCTTTGCCTGGCTTAGTAGGAGTACGAAAGGTATAAAATAAAGGAAATAACTATCGAATTTCTCTAAAACACATCCAACTCGTTTTCTGGATGAGAACGTAAAAGTTTGCATACTTATATTATTCTAAAATTATTCTGTGTAGTGACATTCGCTGCTTAAAAAATAATCCAACACCACCAGTTGTTCAATTCACATGTTTTGTGCAAACGATAAGTCAGCCCCAAGCCAATCACCTCACAAACTAGGTACTACTCGTAAAAAACCAAATGTTGCAAGATAAAATCCTAATATCCCAACAAAATTAGCTTAGATAAGATGTTTTTAATCAAATATTCAAATATACAATCCTCACGATACATCCGCAACGGGGAAATGGGAGTTTGTGGATGATCGTAAAAATGAAAACCACCCTTGATATTTTTCGTCCCTAAAACGAATAAGCCTATATTTCCGAGGTAATGCAAGGTCTTGTGGCATTTCTGTATACGTATATATGGATAAAAGAAACGAGGTAGAACGCGTACATCTAACACAATCGTGTCTGTACACCCGTCCAACATAAATCTTCAACTTTATAGCATCAATAAATGTCAAGAAACGAAAGCGGACCCTTCACCATTTTCCCCCGCTCGATAGCAACATACTTACTTGCATCAAGGAGTAAGCGTGACACTATGAAATCGATATGCTACGTATAGAGTACACATGCATGTAAATATACTTTGTCGGCCACGTCCACACCACAAGCGGCATGGACGATATAATTTCAGTGTTTTCCTTATCGTCTTGCACTTCTCCTAATCCAGCTGAGTCCTGTATAATTTCATGATGCAAACGGGAGGGAAAGCATTGTTTACGGCCAGGATAGCAAAACAATTCTCAAAGACGAATAAAGCTGAAATGGACGCTTTGAAATGAGTCCTATCAGCACCCCTTCGTAACCGCTTCGCAATACAATCAGTGATGATGATGAGTCGGCAATCCTTGCTGTTGAGAATATATTTTCATCACATTTTATACTAAGTGACGATTTCCACAATAAAACAGCTTGAGCCAGAAATAGCATAAGATACAGCATCTGAAATAAATCAATGTCGTCAATTCGATAAAAAAAGAACGATGACTCCATTTTTCTTGGCGAAAGTCTATCAAAAATTATTTCTTGAGTAGTAAGACACACACTTTCATGCAATCTAGCTTGGGGTTCGATCGTGAAAAGCTGTACCCTACATGCTGAAAGTGCGATAGTAAGCCGGCTTAAATACATATGCTGAAAGTATACTAGTAGCGACAGCTAAACCAAAACCAAAGTGTATCACTTAATCGAGAGCTGTAGGAGTGAAGAGTGTCTACTTTCTTGACAGTCACTAATTACCTGTATCAGTTCTTATCCAATTTTAAAGAACCGGCTGCGAACTTGAATCTATTTACGCCCCCATTCTCATAAATGTATGCCTAAAATTTAGTATCATACATTTTATATTGTAGATATTCTTCTATCTATTAAATAGATAGAAGATTCTATTTAATCCTTTTTTAATTGCAAACGGTAGACAATTTAGCATAGTCCTCCACTCATTATTCAATGTATTCATTTCGGTTTTTTCGTCTAGACGAAAAGTCTTTTGATTTTATAGCTATAGGGCGCGTTAATAATAACTGTCGCTAAGTTGGAAGTTTGGAGTGAATTTTTAAACTGTTAATGATTAAGCTATCATGAATTGGAATTTAACAAATAATATGGGCTCATGAAGCAGGTCAGATACATAACCTTTGAAGAGAAGTGGTACTATTTTTCTTTCTCGTTTAAAAAAATTGCATGTGGTCTCGATATAATTAGGGGAGCAAAATGCAAAGAAAAAACTTTAAATTACAGTCAAAGCGAAAAATTGATTACTTTCTTTTAACAAAAAATATATATTCACGTTTGTATATAGCTATTTCTCCCCTTAGTTGCGCTTAAATTGAAACGAAATTCATCAAAGATATGGTTTTGTACTTCGCAGCATAGAGTGTTTGATTCTAGTTTACTTTAAAAATTTACGATAATTTAGATAAAACAAATAGTTTTAAAAATGTCTTTCTCCTATCTTTCGATTGTAAACGTCTAATCGATAGACGTTAGCAACCATCTAACTACACAGTATGCATTCAATTCCATCGATTTCTTCTCATTTCTCCAATATTCATCGTCATATTCATTTTCAATTCGTGTCCCAAAAGACAGTATCTTTATTTCACCGTTGAGTTTCACAGCATTTTCCAGGAGTCGTTATCACTATACATACACACTTATGAGAAGGTACACGGAATGAATACGAAGACTTCTTTCTCGTTATATTAATTTGAGATTCGCACGTTGTCTACAACAGGCGATGTATATATATCCCCTTAAAGTCATTCATCCGTCTAACTCGCTCCTAAATAAAAATAAAAGTTGCAGTCGTGCACACAGTGTATATGCATTCAATGGTTATTTTCTTGCCGGTGAGAAAATTGTAAAATGTGCATCATACATGTTGGAAAAATGATCAGTGTTGAAGGTTTTTTTTGTTTGAAATTTTTAAATTTATATGTTTTGGTTGGTTCATCTTGTTTGTGATATTTCTATTCGAAAATTATTATTATCCTTAGTGCCTTTTATCTTGTTATTATTTTTAAGCGAGATAATGAGGATAAAATACTGGAATTCATAATGAATGACACGCCAGCAAAAATTGAGCTTTGGTCTCCTGAAAACATTGCCACTAAGATCCTCGATTTCGCAAGTCTTAAGGACAATGCTATTGTGGATATCGTAGCGCTAGCCTAGTTGCCGCGTAGGCGGCTCGGTCCTTTATGGTGTGCCTGACAATTCTACCAGAACACCTACCAAAAGTACTAAAGGTGTTATTCTATATAATATTCTCAATAATTTTGATTTGTTATCCCAGCTTTTGATCTTAGTTGGTTGGTTGGTAGTAGTGGCAGCCAAAGGTGACTCACTTAGGCCACGATAGGCCCATTATGGTACCACAGAAGATTGGGGCGGCACTAGAACCTGCGGGATGACGATAACCATCCAGATTCTCGTACGAAGCCGGCTATGCAGCTAATATCTAAATCAGCTACCTATGTGAGGTTGTCCAGGAAGGACGAGCCCAAGGTTTGCATGCGCTTCCTGGACAGTTCTGGGCATTCGCACAGAAAGTGTTGGATTGTTTCTTCCTCATCCTCTGATCTGTAACTTCGGCAGAAATCATTGAAAGAGACACCCAATCTTTACGCGTGTCTGCCGATCAGACAGTGTCCCGTCAGTACGGAAACGGAGCTGCTTGGTGCGTTTGGAGCACAGTGCGCACCAAGTTGATCTTAGTTAGACTGACCTCTTGTGGTAGCATCAATTCGATGCGATAGCAAGGATAATTGCACAACTTAATTTTATCTTTCAAGCTCGGCTCATGAATAAAAGATCACAAAGGATCGCTATTCGGCTATTCATGCAATTGTACAACTCCTATGATACAAGAGAACTTTTTCATCCAAATGATGCCACAAAAACAATCTTGTAATCACCCATGTAGTTGCCCCCTCAAATTTTCAATCATAACATTTTATATCCCTGTCGTCCTTAACTCCACTTGCAAATGCTGCTGGTTGCTTGTTACAGCCTAGTGTTATTGTTTGCGGGTCTGCACTCCACAGAATCATCAACAACATCTCGTCGTTGTCGTCATATATCCTTCACAACATAGAATCTGATCCCTTTCCTTTCCTACTAGGGATTATATCCTAATATTCTGGTTTGGCTTAGTATGATGGTATGATTCAGGAAGAATAAGCAAACGAGCAACTCTTGAGTTGATTATTTTCGCTGAAGTGGTTGCTGTACTTGTGTTCAGTGGTTTTGATGATGGACATGACTTGGTTTTTCGTGAAATTCACTTAAAAATAGAGCGCGCGCGCGGGTGTAGAGTGTCTCGAGTGGAGTCACTGAAATTAGCTAACAATGAAAATATGAAATACTAAATGAAGTTTCGTTCTAATGGAATGTGGACATTGAGGAAATGCTAAATGGTGGTCTTGCGAGAAACTGATTTCTATCCTGGCAACCACAACTAGGACGGCATTCGAAATTGATGCAGCATGCATAATTGTTGATATTATGAATGGACGACTTCTGACGGGGAAGAAATTCAGGTGCACAATTGGATTGTATTCAATAACTCTTGTTTACGGTTCAGTACGCAAATTCAAATGAACAGCAGATTGAAAAGTCTAACAACTTTACCTCTTGACAGTTTCAGTTGGAATTAATTTAAAAGCGGCAAATATATACATATATACTTAGAATATACATATGCTAGAGTTGATTTCAGCGAAGTATGATAGACGCTTTAATATTGTTCAGCCCGGGACTATTGCCAACTTGTGAGTCCTCCCACCTAATATTCATAAATCAATCATAAAAGGCGCCAACACTTCAAGGCACACGGAATGCCATCTCGTAAAATTTCGCCTGAGACATGTTCGCTAATAAGAACGAAAAAATATGAAAGTATCTTAATTTTTTCATAGAATTTTATGATTACCTTTGAATCTCTTTGAAGTTCATCATCAGATCCCGGCAACTATCCTCCATACTGAATGAGAATATATCGGGTCCATACGTACATATATATGTATTTAGAGAAGTGCAGGGTACATGTGTTGCTCTGACGGTATCTAAAAATTGTTTAGAATTGTGAAAACTCGTCAGAATCACGCTATAAAATCAAGGTGTTGAAATACAATTTCAAGTCGTCATATTTGTGGCCTTCCACCGACATCCGCAGCAGTTCTTGCAGAAGCCATAATGAACTTAAATGTACTTTATCTATCGTACGAAATGATGGCAACATGAATGGATGCGTTAGCCATTAGCAGAATGTGATGCTGCAGGAAAGTAGACATGTGGCTTTCCAGCGTCGACATCAAAAGATTTTTTGTTTTGTTTTTGTAAAATGTAGGCACGAGCTAAGTTTTGAGATATTTTTGTTGTTGTTTTTAGAGATGAACTTGAAACAAAGCGGAAATTGGCGTTAGTCATAAAGAAGTATAACATCTAGTGAGAACGTTTTCTAAGCAAAAAATAAAAAACCATTTCAAGACACTTTGTTTGATCCGAAATATAAATTTCAGAACATATTTTATATTTTGCAAAGATAATGTGATTTCGTTCTGCAAAGAGAAAAAATGAATATTATTCATAAAAACTTTACTGGAAATGTAGTTAGATTTATTTTTGTATATTAGAAATTAATTTCTGCTGCCCATATAACCGATATAACTTATCCTTTGATATGTGATATTAAAATTGAAATTTATTTTGAAGAAAAAAATATTTACGTTTATAAAAACATTGGGGCAGAAATTTTTATTTTCTGATTCATACAACGATCACTTTTAGCAAGAATTATTTGTTTTATGAAGAAATTTATTTGTAGTCTTGATAATTATACTCTTACAGTATACAGTACTTACAGTACAGTGCTATAATTTAGTGGAATCAAAACACCGAAGTTTACTCCGCATTCCACCCATGAGAAAATTGTGATAACGAACGAGCCCATGGTAACATTGACACTCTGCCTGCCTTGCTTATTCTCGATTAGGCTTGCAATAATGAATTCGTTGAAAATTATAAACAATGTCGAGTCGTCAACCGTTCAAGAATTGAATTGCAACTTCGATTAAGCTACATGCGAAATTCCATCCTGTTACGTACGATTGAATGGCTCCTATTAATTTTTTGTGCTATACGATACTCTCGAAATCACTGAAGCAGTTACATTTGATACGTTTTTCGAGTGAGAGATGTTGATTACTTCCTAAATGAATGAATGAATCGTTCATTCCACTCTTCTGAATAATTTAAAATGTATACTGACTGCAATTTGTGCAATATTTTTCTTTTTGGTATGCAACGGGGTGATGCTTAGCAAGTTGCAGCCAATTTGTTACACACTTAACAACGCTTTAATTAGCTTAAAAGCCTGTCGTCGTTCTCATCGTGGTCCTTATCGCTGTAATCCGGGGGCATCACAACTCTTGGCATCGCCATTTTTAACGCCACGAACATGTCTATCAGCACTCAAGCCAACCCAATGCACTAGAAGAAGGTGCACAGTTTGCTCGTTCTATTGCCATTCATATTTCGCTGCTTCCCATTTTACCAAACATTGTGCACAAGAGTTTAGGATTGTAAAAAATAATAATAATGATATGAATAAAAACAATACCACTGAATAGAAGAGATGACGTTGACGAGTCGAGTGACTATCCAAGTTCATGCAATTTTCAGCAAGCTCGTTCATAGTATCTATGCGAAATTTACTCCCTAAGTGTGTGCATTCACAGTTACAGTAAATTGCAATAGACAGTGGACTGCTTGATGTAAATATTTAAATTGTGAAAAGGCTTATTAAGTTCATTTTCGGGGGAGAATTTTGATCAGTGATTCTGTAATTAATACAGATGAAATCGTTTAAACACACAGAATATTTGACTATGTTCCGATTTATGCTTTGCGCATTCAAATAATTGTTTGCCACAATGTCTACTTTCAACATTGTGTATTGCCAAGAGGCCACCGAGTATCAACTTAAAAGAGGCTATTCATGAGACGCTACAGCATCGTTGTAAGGACATAAGATGTTTACAATTGCTCTATAAAAATACCACCCCTATTCACAGTTTTCTTGCCAAGTTGTAGGCAGCTTACTTAACGAGCAGAATCAGCCTCACAATAATTAGCTCTAAAGGCAAGCAGATTGTGAAGAAGCGCTTGAAATATATTGCGACAGTAATAAGTTCCATTCGCGCAATGTAAACACGTTTGCTAGTATAGTATTTTTATACGGAATGGGAAATCTGCGTCAGAATACGAAATGATATTAGATTCACAGAAAACAAAATTTAGTTTATTCTTCTTCCTCTACAGTTTTCTTAAGACTACCAAACACTTTCGACGGTATCGACTGCTTCTCAATCGGTACATTTTTCATCGTATCAACCTCAGCCTCGTCGCCTTCCTCATCGCTTTCCTCGCCAATATCAATCTCGTCCGGATTGATCACTTTGTCCTTTTCGCCAATACCTTGCGTCTCGCCACGAACAAACATGATATTATTGTTCTGAGCCGTCTTTTGCGCTTGCTGTTGTTGCTTCGACAATTCAGCGGCTTTGGCCTCAAGCAATCGCATACCGTCCTTGACGCCCGGAGCCAAATCTGCCACGGTCCCGGCGGTTGAGTTCACCATTTGTGCCGCCATCATATTCACTTGAGTGTTGTATGTCGCTTGGACGCTGCGTTTGATTCGCAACATTTCGCGCATTGTATCCTCGTTGCCGTGCCGTATTTCAAAGTCCTTCCATGTTTGCCAAAATTCGGCAGTGATCCGAGGATCGCAAAGTTGACTGCAATGCGCGTAGATCGCTCGGGCACGATCTACCTCGCCCAACTTGGTCTCCATGTCGGCGAAACGAACGCACATCTCTCTTGCATTTTCTTCCGGCAACGTTTCAATGGCCTTCTCGTAGATTTGCCGAGTTCGGGGCAGGCCGTAAATTTCGGCCGCTTTCTGCAAATAAATGTTGAACATTTCGAACATCTCCTCGCTCTGCACGGCAGTTGTGGCTCGCTCGTACACAGCCATTGCATGGCGCGCCAAACCGTGATCCTCTTCCAGCTTCGCGTAGAGCAAATAAAATGTCTTTGCGTGCTCCGGGGGGCAACTCTCCAAGCATTGTTCGAACAAGTCTCGAGCGCGCTCCAGTTTAGTGCCGCCGTATCTTTTCAAGAATTTCGACAAGTAGATGTTCCAGATGTCCATGACGTTCGGCCATTTGAACAGCGAAATGCCCTTCTCATACGCCCGGAAGGCTTCCTCGAAGTAGTTATGTTCTTCCAGGAACAGTCCGTAGTTGGAGATTATCTGTGGCGTGCAAATCCGCAAGTCGATGATGCGGTCGTATACTGCTTTGCAGGTTTTGAATGAGCCGAAGCTCTCCTCCAAGTCGGCATATAGCGACCATAGCTTCAGAGACTTGTAGAGTCTCGCTTGCACCGGCTCTGTTTCGTCGTGGTACGCAACCTTTCGCTTTGGCATTACCGTGGCCTTCTGCATCAGTTTCAGTGCCTTCTCAAAGGATCCTTGGCGAATTTCCATTTCGCCCCACTCGCACCACACGGATGCCAACTCGTCCACCTTGACGTACTGCACTAGCGTTGCCTTCTCGAAAACCACCCGGGCGTCGTCGATCTGCCCATTCTTTTCATAGAACTTTGCAAACTCCACCCACAGGGTGTGCAACTTTCCAACTGCCAGGCGGGGCTGCACAGTCTGCACGGCTTCGGTGTACGTGTTGATTATTTCGTGTGACTTGGATTCGTACAGCTGAACACGCTTGTGCCATTCGTGGACATTGTGTGGATTTTGTCGCAACAGGACACTGTTCAGGAGCAGCAGTCGCCGCTCCATTAAATACTCAAACCTGGCCAAGCGCAGTTCAATGTCGATGTCGTCCTCTTCGGTGGCGTCCGGATCAGTGGTCACGTCCTCCATTCGTTTGCTCAAGCTCAGCTCTTCGAATTGCGCGTAGGCGTCGAAGACTTGGGTGAAGTCACGAACTGTGGTCACTGTTTGGATCGCCTCCTCGTAAATGTCGCGGGCCCGATCGAACAGGCCACTTCGGACGTAGTAGTCCGCCAAGGAGTTCCACAGGTGACCCAGTTGATCGGTGTACCTAGCGGAGCATAAGTTTAAATTATTCGCTAGTAAGTTTCGATTTTAAAAAAAAGTTACCGTCGCAGCCCTCCTCGAATTATGGCGTCCACATTCAACGAATGCACCTTATCCGGATTCTTCGATATCAACTCGCACAATTCATTCCACAGCTGATGATTTGACTTGCCGTGCTTCGAAACGAAGCTCTCATTGTCCACGATATTGGCGAGTTGTTGGGCGGCCTCGTCCAGGCGCCCAACTCCACTCAAATACTCCACGTAGTCCTCGGCATCTTCGGGAAACAGTTTCAGGTACCTCCTGTACACTCGAATAGCGGTTTCGGTGATATCAAACTTTTTCAGGAAGTCAATATACAACGGCCAAATGCGATGGTGCTGTGTAATTGGCAGCGCACGCAGGGCTCTGTCGAAGACGTGCCGTGTCCGCGTGATCTTGCACTGTCCCGTCATGAAAACGCCGTAGTCCATCCAAATGCGAGGCATTTTGTGCATGAACACCAACGCTCGTTCGAAACAGTTGTTGATCTCGTCGTACATGGGATCCGTAACACACTTGCCGCGCACTTGCTTCCGCCGCGCCCGCAAGTAGTTGTACCAGATCTTGTACGACCCGGGCAGCTCCTTCAGGGCTCGCTCGTACACAATATTGACCTCATTGTTGGGCGCTTTGGATTTGTGGTCAATGTAGCGCAGCCAATGCTTTACAGAATACGCATTGCGAAGTATTTCCTCTTCGTAGGGGACATCTTCTTCGGGCTAAAACGAAATCAAAAAAAAATTGAGGTTAGCTGCGGGTAATCCAATTTATTCAAGTAAATCTTGCACATACAAAGTCAATGTCGATGTTCATCGATTCGATAAGTGCGCTAGCAGTCATTTTCGTGGTTTAACGGCCAGCACTGGTTGAAGTCGCGGAAAACGTTTGTAATCAAACTTGTTGAGAAGGATACTTTGTATGACTGCGATGTCAAAGCGTATGAACTGTCAAAGCGAACAGCTGTTGGGTGTGGGTACACTACGAAGTGACTTTACCAGGAAGCCATGAACAGCTTGACAGGAACTGGAGTATCACCGGGCAGCACTGATTGGCAATTTCGGTCATAGGCCTGCTTCGTAAACAAATCGCCGACTGGTCGACGAGTCTGCAAAGTGTTTACCTTTTTCACTGGCAGTGCTGCCTGATGGAGGCTTCTGCGGCGATTGGTTGTTCAAAATTTGGCGCTTTAAAAGTTGAAAAATGCGCCTGGGCTCTGCTTAAATTTGGCCGCACTTGCCTAACAAATTTTACTTTTTACTCCTGGGATTAAAGTCAAGAACAACGAATTCGTAATAATTCTATACCTGCAAATGCTGCAGAATTTCGGGGGTGACAGTTTGAAGTCCAAAAAACTTCAGATAAGCCGTAAAATCTCAAACGCAATTTGTCGACAAATAAAATTCATCCAAAATGGGGGAAAACGCTGGTAGCGGCAACATAGTTCGCCGATGACTTTGCAGACGTCGCCCCAGTCTGCAAAGTGTCAATAAATGTGAAGTTTTGCGATGACAGTTCTCACTTGATTGTGGTCTCTCGACTGGTGTAGTGGCACGCACGTTCCTGTTCAAGTATAGATTTTTCCGCGAAAAATTGCCCCTAATTCACGCAACAGTTACGTGTCAGCCTGATTGTAAACCGGCTCATCCAGAAGTGCAAAGTATTTATCTGTGAGCAGTGCCTGGAAAAATCGCGAAAATGATTCGTAGAAAACTGTTGTGGTGTTAGATGCTGTGTGTGTTTCTAGAAAAGGACCCAGTTTGTTGTTTGCCTTTGCCGGTCGGTACCCGTTGTCACGAAAAATCGATAAAATGACTGCTAAAGGGATTTCCGTGTGTACCGTTCGGTGCAGTTTATGACCGCCTCAGAAAACGTGCTTGGATCGTGTGACGAGCCGCTGACGGACGATACTCTGCTTGATTCTTCACCTTTCAGCGTTCCGGTTCAAACCAGATTTCGGAGATTACGCACGGCCCCGATCGTCGTCGCTCGGCCTACGTGAGTGAGCCCCCTGTGCAACATTCCCAGCTCATGTGTGATGTGATTTGTCAATAGTAAGTAGTATTTGCAAGGCAAGGCTAGCGGCCCCGATTTTGGCCAGCGAATAATAGACTGAGAATAACAGTTTCGCCAGGTTGTGGAAAGTCAGACACAGATCTCGCTCACACGTGTTCCTACAACTCGCCGCTTCGGCCTAAATGGCAAGTTCCCTCAATAAGACGAGACACAGGCGCAGATTGGCTGCGATCTCGTTTCTATCGAATATTTCTTTGGATGGCACGCATCGGGACACGAAACTTGGAGCTACTATTGGACTGTGTTCCAACTGCCCGCCCCTACAAACGCAAAATGGAGCGCTCGGTGGCGGTGGCGGCACAGACAACTGCCTCGATATGGCTGAAACGGATGATGTTGACGGTAATTTTAGTGAAATTGAGAATATGGGTCCACACCTGATAGCGGTGGCCCACCATAAGAAACGGGTCAATAAACGACCGGTCGGAAAAAGTCCTGATAAATTGTCCGAGAGCTCGGATTCGGACAGCGCCAAGATCCCGCTGAAGATTGGCGGCGGCGGCAGTGCTGGCGGCAATGTTTGCATCACGCCGAGCATAAGAGACAGGTTAGTAAGATTGTGTCCGTTTGGGGGTCGGCCCCCAAACCTTCATTATACCATCTTCCCAAATTCACTATAAATGTGAAAGTAGTCTAGAAAAAATCCTTAAAAATGCCCAGAAATTGTTGTAATGTATTCAAATATTATTGCGATTGCACTAATCAGGATGCTGCATCCATGTGACGCTTACAGTCCTTGACCCTTAGTCAGAACGAAGCAAGTGAATGAGCCTAGACATACGTTTGGGGCAAGTCACGTACTACGAGATGGGAGATCCGTTTCAACTGAGCATGACGAATCGCGCATTTTGCTGAATTTAGTTGCCTGGAAATTAGTCTAAAAACGAAAGTAAATGTCAGAGGAATCCCATAATCATCTAGTACATATTAGCAAAAATGCTCTTTTTCCAGTAGCTATTCAATAGAACCTGAGAAAGGACATTTTTCACCTATTATTTTCCAGCTGACCTGAAATCAAAATCACTGTACCGAAAGAGAAATCATGAAATTAAGCTTGAATTCAGAAAAAAACTAACTATTTTTGCTCTGATCTAAAACAGCTAAGCAAGCTCGTCTAAATTACTTATTAATGTTTAAAACTATTCTGCTCATGGACCCAAAGACAAGTCTGCAGCTACTGTCGATGCATCTAACCGTGCCATTTGTCACGTAGACCTACCCAACGACTATCCTATCCCTAGATTGCATCTTTAAAATCTGCTGAATAAGCAGCAATTGTAGCTTGGTTTTCGCTCACGACCGATTTGCGTCTGATTTCAATAAATCCACACTAGTTGAAACGTCTCTTGCATGTGTGATACATTTGCTAATTTGTATTTTTAACAATGTTTTGATAACCACACAACATTGCGAGTGTGTTTCTAATCAAAACAATAGTGTATGGATTTTTGATAAGGCTGCAGTTAAAAATCAAGTCATGTGAGAGATGTGATAAAATTTCTGTTGAATTTGATGGCTTTCCAGAATGAAATACTAATAATATTGACGGCAATTTAAAAAAAGGATGTTTTTAAATGCTCCTTTTAAATTGTTCACACGTCTTTCCTTGGCAAAATGCGTTAGCGGAAATTATAAAATTGGATTAGTATAAACTTGTGATGTTTATCAGAAAGATCCAAAATATTGAAAAACAAAGTCCAGAAAAAAGTGTAGAACATGTTTGCCATCATAACATAAATGCTGCGTCTTACTATATTAGCGCTATCAATCGTAATCAAATATACCTATAACATAGTCGCAGAAAAAAATGATGATGTCACGTTTTTAGATTCATAAAATAATTATTCCCACGCGAAATTCGCACACTGTTCGGTCCATTTAATATATGCATGTCCACCTAATTCCAGTGTCAACTCTTAAAACTGTTGGTGCGAAATATCTTAACGAAATAGCTTTAGTTCGCCATGCATGAATGCTTTCGTTTATACCAAAAAAATCAAGGTTGATTACAAACGTAACATTCTGTTGTATCACATAAACATGACTTGATTCTTCGTCCATATTCTTCTTCTCATCTAAAAAAACCTAAATAAATCTTAAAAATAACACATGTTCATCTAATATTTAGTAAGGATACTAAATAGCTTTGATGGTTCATACCATTTATTAGCCCCAGGTTAATTCTGTTGTTGACAAGTATTTTCCAGGCAATACATCTGACATTCTTTTTCCTTTTTCAAACAAAAAAACCATTTTATCTGATAAGAAACGAAATGCATACGAGCAGCGTATGTAGAAAAGACAATTAAGAATTAAAATTAAGTTTGTTGAGACGCAAACAAGCGAGAGTTTTTTTTAATGATTGCTGAATCAACAATTATGAATGTTTCGAGTTCAGGGGTCAACAAATGAATCGTATACTTTCGTGCTTATGAAAATGGATGCGAGAAAAAGAGTTATCTAAACTAGCTTCTGTGTTGTAACGAGTGATGTTGCTCACACACTAGACATGTTCAAATTTATCTCGAGTTTTGATTTGATGCTTGTTTAAAGGACAGTGCCCTGTAAATAGATAAAAGCAAATGATTTTTTTGTTGAACTACTTTTTTATTCGATCTGTTGCTCTTCTATTTATTTTGGTTGATAATTTTTTGCCATAAAAACTACTAGACATATTGTGGTTGATGGCAATGTAAGTAGGATGCAACAACACCAGCATTCAGGGGTGCTATTGTAATGAATTGCTTAAAACTGTGCAGTTTTTACCATTGAAATATTTTTGATGCTAAATACTGATGTCAAATCATGCATATGCTCCATTCCAAGCAATACATTGCAAGAATATCATTAAATCTAAATATATCGATACTCTCTCTTTGCTGCCAGCAAAACGTATGCCTCTTGTTTCACGTGACAACGTTGAATGCGACGAAAATACATACCCAGAAGGGAGCTGAGAACAAATGTAAGTCATAAATTGATTTTCAAATGCACAATTTTCATCTTTTGCATGGCTCTCGTATATATGTAGGTCTCATCTCACCTTTGTCTGCAATTGTTTTCATCTTTCAATTCAGATTGTTTCAAGCAGGCTTCTGAAGAAGAGGGGTTTCTGTGATTTTTTTTCTGTATGTGATAACTAATTATCGCTGTCAGCGAATCTTATGCGATCATGCAAAACACAATTTTTTGCGTCCCGAATAAGTTTGCCGTTGCTGCTATTGCTCAAAGTCGGCATTAATCAGAACAAATTCTCCCAATAAACTGTTTAGGGCTTGCCAAAATCAATCAAAAATCTATAATTAGAGAATGTGTAATGAAAACCATTGCAAAATTTTTGTAAGAATATGTTCAGTTTGAAGTTTCAAAAAAAAACAGTGTTAATATGAACTCTTATCATCATCATCGCCTTAATATAACGCGATTGCTTATCAAACTAAGCACAATTGTGTCATACAAGCAATTGACTATAAACATGCACGATGTGTTCATGAAAAGTAAAAATTTTCAAACAAACAAAAATTGTCTTGAAATAATCTTTGAGAGCAAAGATAAGCGTTTTTTAAGTCGTGTTTCATTATTGACAATGTCGCACCAAAACAAAGCTATTTGCGCTACCATGTATCACATGATTGTTCACGTGTCCCATTACGTTTGTCCAAATCGATTTAACACCTTTAAATGACCATATGTTAAGCTGAGCTTTGATTGCGCGGGCGAATCTTCTTAAAATTTGATACTGCTTTTAAAAAAACTTAAATAAATGTTGCAATTAATTATTAATCACCGTATTTTTCATCTGTCGCATAAATAATTGAAAATATCACCAATAATCTTTTTCAATGACTCCATGGATTTTTATTTGTAACGATTTTTTTGCATGAATCAATTGAAGTTGAAAAGGAAGGAGAAATTTCGTTTTTGGACTTGAAGATCATTCGATCACAGGAAACGATTTATCTTGACATATTAAGGAAACCCACTCACACCCAGAGAATGATCCCCTCTAATTCGAACACCATTCTTACGCTCACAAAATGGCCCATTTTCATTCCATGATCCATCGCAATATACAGTGTCTCTCAGTCCTGAAAAGTTTAAAAGAGAGAAAGAGTACACACATACTCGACACAGGCGTCAAAAATGGTTACCACCCTTCTATGATTTTTCAACGTCATCAGGAAAACAGCCAGACGTTTGGGCAAAAGCGGACTGAGCACTCAGTCTCCAAAGGAGAGATGACAACCCCAAAATAAGGATAGGAGTAACACACTCGGCAATGTCAGAGAAGATAAGGAAGCTATTGAATAATCTGCATGTAGATAGGGTTTCATCGGGCAGAACTCATCAGCTTACGAATATCCTAGGATCCGCCAAAGACAAAAACCTGAGACACGAACTAAGTGAAATTTATAAGGCATTATGTCCTGAATGTGAAAAAACCTACATAGGGCAAACCAAGCGACTGGTATCTGTACGATGGGAGGAGCATGTAAGAGAGACGGAACTTGTGAGGAAGAACCGAAGGAACCCTGCGTCGCTGAAGTCAATGGTAGCCAGGAACATTGTTGGGGATGGACTCAACATCGACTGGGACAATATAGCGGTGATTGAAGAGGGAACAGATTGCAGGAAGCTAGATGCGCAAGAAAGTCTTGCAATTCTGAAGGAACTTTCTGAAGATCGAAGACTAAACCACGATGTGGGAAAATTGCAATCGAAGCTAGTGAGATCAGTAGCAAAGGAAGGAGAAAATCTACCGAGAAAAACTGGCTGAAAGATCTCCAAATATATAATATCGCCCGCGATGTAATTAAGTTCCAATTTTGATACCTTTTCTCTTTGCTGAGTCTATGTGATAAATGTATATAGGCCCATCTATGGCTGCATTGAATTAGTGGTTAAATGTACTGAAGAAAGGCATAACTGCTGCTTGAAATACGTACATATATCATCATCATCAATGGCGCACCAGCCCAAATCGAGCCTTGGCCTCCCGAAGACACTGCCTCCAACTGTCTCGGTCCAGCGACCGCGTCCTCCAATTAGCGAATCCCAGCAAGGATTCGCTGTCGTTGTCAACTGCATCCTCCCATCGTTTGCGTGGTTTTATTGGTGGGCGGCTTCCTGTTGCTCGGCCTTTCATGGAGCGTTTGGGAATTCGCCCGTCATCCATACGCTCCACATGGCCAGCCCACTGAAGTCGTAGCAGTTTCGTCAGAATCGATACCGGTGGCTCGTCATAAAGAGCGTACAACTCATGGTTGTACCGGATTCGCCAGTCCGGTCCGTCCTTCACGGGCCCCAGAATCCGTCTCAAAATGCGGCGTTCGAAGACGTCAATCCTTTTTTCTGAGGCTTGAGTCAAAGTCCATGTTTCACATCCGTAAATCAATACAGGACGGATGATCGTTTTATAGACGCGCAGCTTATTTTTTCGGTGCACTTTGTTACTTTTAATCACCGAGAGGACTGAAAAATATATTTTATTGGCTAGACCAATTCGCCGTTCAATTTCGTCCTTTTCATTCCCGTCTTTGGCGAGGTTGACACCAAGATAAATAAAAGAGTTAACGCTTTCCACACTGTAGTTAGTTATCGTCATGTTTTGTCTATTTGGCGTCTTTTTCCTTGACTGGGTCATATATTTGGTCTTGTTCACATTGACCCTTAGGCCGACTTGCCTAGCCGCTGACTCCAGCTCAGTAAACGCTTCTTTGGCACGAGATAGAGATCGGGCCATGACGTTGATGTCATCGGCGTACGCTACTATTTGAGTAGACTTAAAGAGTAGCGTTCCCGCATTGTCTACTTTAATCTTCCTGATGACATACTCTAGGGCCAAATTGAAGAGTATGGGGGCGAGGCCATCACCCTGTTTAAGACCTGAGCTGGTGTCGAAGCTTTGAGTCAGATCTCCTTGACATCTGACTTTAGATCGTGTGTCGGTCATCGTTAGTCTGGTCATTCGTATTAGTTTGATAGGTATCCCAAAATCAAGCATTATTTTATATAGCATATTTCGATCTATACTATCGTATGCTTGTTGGAAGTCTACGAAGACCTGGTGCACGTCAATATTGTATTCCCAGCACTTTTCCAGCACCTGTTTTACTGAGAATAGTTGATCTATCGTCGACATGCCGGATCTGAAACCGCCTTGGTATTCGCCAATTATTGTGGAAGTGTACTGTGTCAATCTTTTATTAATAATTTTGGTCAGGATCTTGTAGGACGTACACAGCAGTGAAATGCCTCTGTAGTTGTCACATCTAAGCTTATCTCCTTTCTTATGTATGGGACATATGATGGCCGTCCGCCAATCATCAGGTAATTTTTCATCGACCCATGCCTTGGAGATGATCTGGTGGAGGCGGTGCGTTAGTATTGGTCCACCTTTTTGAAGGAGATCTGCTGGTAAATTGTCGATTCCGGGTGCTTTATTTGGTTTTTGCTGTTGTATGGCTGCTTGCACCTCTTCAATAGATGGTATTGACGAAGATGGACTGCATAGGTCAGCATCTTCAGGAATCGTTATTGGCAGAGATGTAGTTACTGATGGTGGATTTAGTAGCTCAGAAAAATATTCAGTCCACCTGTGATTGATGTCGTCTGGGTCGCTTAAAATATTTCCCTGCTTGTCTCTACATAGGCTTGATTGCGGCTTGTAGCCTTGTCTAAGTCGCTTCAATGCTACATAGGCGTCCCGTGTGTCGTTTCTGCACATATCGTCATTGATCTTCTGGATAGTCTGGTTGTTATATGTTCTACGCTTGCGTCTGACTATTTTTTTAGCTAACCGTCTTAGCTCGTCATACGTACATATATACAAAAACAAAATCATAAATATCCCGTCTAAGGAAACTCAACAGTTTTGTTTTTTATCTACCAAAAATGATTGCATACCTCGTCTGGTGAGAAAAAAAATTCGGACTTTGCAAATAGTACTGATAAGATTGTGAATAAATATAACCCATTATTAAGATAAACTCACTAATATTGTCTCTAACCATGTTAGACGATGATGCCGCAAATAAACACGTCTTACAATAGGGGCATTATTACGTTCTTATCTTTAATCAACTTATTTTTTATGTGTCTTCAAACTTTGATCTGATAAGAAATATAAATTTCTCAACAAAATAACGAAAACAAATTGTTTCAAATTCGTTTTCCTAATCCATGAGTAACTAGTCATCTAGCTAGATACGAAACGTAATCGAAATACGAAAGAAAATTGACTGAAAGCTGGATTAGTAAATTAAAATTTATAATTCAGCATGGAAATGTACGAGGCTGTGCGGAAGGCGCTTCATTCTTAACCTAATGCCAAACGGTAGCGGGATGTTTTCAAGGCAATAACAAGAAGTATAATGCAAGAGTTTTCCAAAGTGGAATAGTTTAGATGGTCCTTCACACATGGATTTCCTGAGTAAAGGATTAGAGAAAGAGCCAGAAAAGTTAAGAGAGTCGAGATCACCACGGGAATGGAGAAGCAATCAATTTATCTTGATTTATTTAACCATGATTGCTTCCTTCATTTAGTATTGGCTTTGCTTACAAACCTGGATAGTTTTATGTCGCTCTTGAAATGTCTGAGAACAACAAGATAAGGTTGTCTAAATATGCGAAAATTCCCACAAATACCTAGCATTCCTATTGTATCGTATATCAAAGCATTGCAATCGGACACCAACATCCCATAAAAATATATACACATCCTCCACAATGCAATCGGATTTCTTAAACAACAACACACAGCAAACAGCAAAATATGTAAACAAAATTCCTACCCTTACGAAGGCGAACTCTATTCTGTATATCTTGAAGACGACGCAATTTAACTTCCTCTCAAATTCTGTTTGTATCATCAAATGCACGAAATTCTTCTTGAGGTTGGCTTGATTTTTTGTTTTTAAACCCATTACGTTGTCTTGCAAAAAAGAAGGTGGTGACCACCACATGGAGCAAACAATTATTGGCCCTTAATTATATCGTGTGATCTCATCAGCCGCGTCGTCACCATCCCCATTATTATCCTCCTCAGCATTATCGTGGTCAAGAACGAATTGGAAACAGGCGGCGAAAATGGCAAACGACGCAATCGGTACCTGTTTTGAAATAGGATCTGGCCATAGTATTACATAACAACAAAAGCGATTTGACAACAACAAAACGAAATAAATAATAAAAGGAAAAAACATGAAGAAGCGGAAACCCTTTTTGCCAATCATCAAGTTTGATGGCAAAATTCGCGATATCAAATGCCGGGTGTGCAAAAAAATATGTTTTGCTTATACGAAATGGGGCGTTGAGTTTTAAGACATTTGTGGAACTGAAGGAAGTGTGATGATTTGTTTTGGAAACAGTTTTTGCTGCAGTGAATATTTCAATATAAAAACAATATTACGTGTGTTATCAAGCGTCAGTGTTATGTACCGCATACCTACGCCTTTTATGTTTCCCGTCTAAACAATTGCAAGTCTAATTTTGGGACATATTTCTTGCATTGTATAAGTAGAAAATGATGTTTTTCACGTAACTCTCCAGGACTCGTAAAGACATCAATTTTTCATGATTGACGGAAAATATCTTTATAAAATATTTTTGTTTGCCTTGACTATGCAGAATATTGATGCATTCGCTTCTGCGATGGAAGTGACCTTAACAATGCTTGTTAGATAATCCAAATTTTTCAAATTTCTTTATTTTATAGCGAACTCCATAATACAGCCATCATCTGAAGTATTTTCTTGAAATCTCCCGCTGTTAAACCTTCACTACCATGGCAGCCGACATTCAATTATTTTGGTAGCTTTATTCCCGATTCCACTTCCTTCTGCACATGAAAACATATGCTGTTGGTGTTTGCTGAAAAGAAATCAGCAGCATCCCATCTTTTGGCTATGCATATGCATAGATGGAACGCACGTGAAAAATCCACGAATGCATAAATCTTATTTCTTGGTCTGAATTATGTCATATCTCTTTTGAAGCACCACACCACATCGAAACGAGAGGCAATTTTCAAGTTTATAAGAACCTTCTGTTTGCTTGCCGGCGCTTTTTGGGGGGAAGTCCATGACACAATCCTCCGACTCTGAGAGGTGTGCAAAAATAAAAAGAAATACAAGAGCAGCAACAGATCAGTTAATATAAAATGGAAAATAACATGGAAAAAGAAACGATTAATAATAACAGATGCGAAACATGCGAACGCCACATGGACAAGGGATTTAGTGTTATGCAAGGAAGATAGGGAGAAAACATTTCAAGGGCAAGTCAACAAAAAAATGGTTTGATTATCGAAGAAGAACACCTTGAAAACGTGCAAATTGGCGTTAGTTGCTTCTGCAAAAGATTTCCTAAACTGGTTTTTATTGCGTATCCTTGCGATGAAGGTGAAAAAATTGTTGATCGACCAATTTCTTGATAGTTTTAAATGCTTTTTGGATCATTTGAAAAAGGGTTGGGTTGGGTTAGTTTTCTTGGAATGACCTCGATTTAATTATTGTGACATAATATCAATTCTTGAAAGGCTTGGACCAGGATGTAATTTTCGATTAATACCCCGAAGTGTGTATTGATGAAGAAGAAACACTAAGTGTTTATGAAAATAGGACATGAATCGGGAGCATGATTATTACCTATCAATCTCGCTCACCGTAAGCAGGTTTAAAATTTAATATGAAACTTAAATATTTTTATTTGACAGACTTCGAGAAAATGAAGTTTAGATATAGCACGTCGTGGTTTCATTGCGTACCTCTGCAATTTAATAATGAAAGACATTCGGGGGACTTCTTGAGAAACATGTTAGCATTATCTACCTATTACGTTCAATTTCGGTTATAATTTTGCAAAAATGCAGCCATTTAAGCACCTCTTGATGATAAAAATAGACTCAACACTTTCCAATCGATTGCATCGAAAAAAAGCTCCTTTTCTACTAATTTAAAGTATATTGTCTCGCCAAACGCGATTGACGTGAGTGATCGTCAGCATTGATATATCTAATTATGCATTCAATTTAAAAATTGTACATGCATATAACTCCTCCATACATGTGTGTAATATATGTATCTATCAATTTGGACTTTAAAAAGGTCTAACGTTGAATCATACTAAAGTCTATCTGTCTGCCAGTCGATCTATCAATTCCGTCCATTTATAACATTCAGATCGAGCTTATTCTAGTTCAAGGCAGGCCGTCCACCTCCAACACAATGCATGTATGTACATACATATTGCACATATGCATAGTACGTACGTAACTGAATGTATGGATGAATTCTTCGGTTCAATAATAATTAGTCATAGATTAGCGTTTGCTTGTTGGCACATGCATACATAAATATTTACTAAAGGTGCATTTTGTCTATTTTCACCATTGAGAAAATGGGGCTTAAATGGCAAAATCGATTGCACCGACTTGCGTTGAACGCATTGAAGGACACCTAAGGTGAATAGAGAACACTGTAGGTGAATGCGTACAATATTTCCCATTATCTAATGTGGTTAGAACAGTGTTTAACTGTCGTACGCGAGTACATTGACTTCTTTGATGTTTAGCAAGTGAAAAGGTCTTGATGGTGATTACATAATACTTGTGGAATTTAATTTACTTTTCTATTGATTTTTCGTTCAATTAAAATGTTCCAATGTAACAAGCAAGCAGAATGTCTGCAACTAGTAAACAGCATACTGTTCATAATCAGAAAACACATCAAAACAGTTCTGATTTATTATATTGTGAAATTATAAAAGATGGGCACATTCACACAATCGCTATTTGCTTTGTATGATGATATAAAAAGCGACCACCCAATTTCCATTCTTCCTTAAACACTGAGTGCTCGTTAGAAACCTTAAAATAATAACAAATCTTTTGTTTGCGTCCATTTTACAGCGCTTTTACGATGTTATTCAATCAGAATTGGATAAATTTACAGAAGATACCGCAACACATCAACAATTTTGATAAATTTATTGGATTGTTTATCGCTGAAAGTGTTACTTACTTACTCTCTGGTATGTACATATGTTGAAATGAGGACGATTTGGTAGATGTAAATCTTAGTTAGTGTCATTATTTACAAAATCCTCATTGTCTTGTGCTTACCGAAAAATAAAGCAATGAAATGAAATTTTCAACATTTGTCTTGAATGGAAATTGATATGTTTAAACTATGAAATGTTTACAAAATGACCGGGGGTTCGTTTGAAATGAAGACGAGATTGACCGAGTGTCAAAATTTGCATTGTTCATTTATGATGCTGTTTTTTTGTTTTCCAAATAATTAATGTTCAAGTGTTCTGCTTAGCGCGATCGTTTGTGAAATTTATCAGTCCGTACTTGTGTTGTTAAAAGATCGATTTATGTATATTTATTTACAATTACTTGTCGATGTGTCTTGGCCCCAAATTCTTATGAAAAGATTTCATTTTGCAGACAAAAAAAAATTGGGAAAGGTAGCTGATTCAAGCGTCAGTAAAAACTGCGATTCGAAGTGGTTTGGCGTAATTCAAAATAGATGGTAACACACATCCATTTCATTTAAAATCTCGTTTACGCCTTGCCACTAACTCGTACGTATCCACAATTGCATAATTAGTTTTACAGCAAACAATACGATCCTCGCTCCCAATGGATCAATAATTATTTATTTGCTAATAAATAATTAAATTAGAAACATCTCATTTAGTTGCACAATGATGAGCATTACGCATCAGAAAATAAAATACAATTATGTTAAAACGCTAAACTTCCTCCTGACGCCTTTCCAGTTACATACATACTTTGATTTGTATCTAAACACAGCTCTTAGCATTCTCCCCAGAGGTGTGTAAACAAGATTGCCATCGATTTTGCGCAAGTACACGTCCAAGAAAACGTATGAAGATACATACATTCACACAAACATATATAGTACATGGATGCCGAAAAGAAAATATTGGAGAGGCCTATAAAGAATTCAGGAAAATGAGGTTGACCTTGTGCGACACTAAGGACTATATATTGCGTTTCAAATATCTTCTCGGGGTGCGAAAATCGATACAAATGTGGAGGAAGAGATGGGAGGGTCCTTTCGTTTACGGCTGATGAAATTGCTTTAATAAATCTGAATATGTAAACCATACATTTCACTTTCGCCGGCTGTAATTATAGCCGGCTGAGCCGGTGGCGTCGTAAATAGGAAAAGAATATTCGTCTATTCCATTTAAGACATTTTGAGTATATCACGTTTTAATGGGCTCGTCCCTATTTATTACTAGTCGAGATCAAATGGAAGAGTAGAAAGGGAGCGATTATTAATCAAAACAATCTCTCCGTGAAGTGTAGTCTTCATTTGTAGCAGAAATCGTGTTTAAATTATTGCAATTGAAATTCAATCTCGTGTTACATGACCTCAACAATCCATAAACAGCCAAAAACATAACTGAACCCCGTCGTCGCCCGTAGTCATTAATGCTTCAAATGAAAGATTTGTCAAACATCCACTTAGCAAATGTAGAAATTGATACGCAGTACTCGAACTGGATTTAAGCAGTTCCTAACCAACCACTGTGCAAATTCACAACTCCATAAATAGCACAAACATCTGATAGCCATCGGAAACAAGACCTCCCTTATCTCGTGTTTTCTGAAACATTCACATATTGCTCGTCAAATAGAAACACTTACGAGAGCCACTCGCAACATGTGTGTACAATGGATTCGTCCTCTATTATCAAGGCTGCTGTTAGGTCTCCTCCTATCACTTCTATAATAATTGGTCGAAACAAGTTTGTAGTTTTTTTCCGTCATTTAAATAAAACAAATATTTTCTCCTGTACGTTTCCTACAAACATAGTGTTGCCAATTTTGATCCGGAACTGAATTATGCCCTTTCAAATAGAAATATTGGAATTTTAAAAGCCTCCCCATTGTATTTTTCAGAGCTTCGAGCAACGCAAGCGATGCAATTTGCATACCAGAACGTCGAGCACGTCTCAACACAGCCCCGATCCGTGCTAGTATGGGATCGGCTACTAAACGGCCACATTTGATCAATGCGGATGATAAGTGGCCGCACAATAGTAGCTCGGAAAGCTTAACCCCGGGACGCGGTAAAAACGTACAAATTACCGATCCCAAAGATGTAAAGTTCGTATCGGCATCGAATTGTAAAACGCATCATTTCAAGGATGAGCGCATCGTGTTGTTATCGCAAAAGGTGCCATTCTTCATATTCTCCGCGTTGCCATACTACAAAGGCAAGAATGGACGGTAAGCTCCACTGAAATTCGACGCGCATGATATAATTAATTTATTAACAATTTGTTGAAATGTTTCAGAGCCGAATTACGCAAGGAAGGCAGGCGCCGCAATACATCTGGCCCCCGACCTTTATCGTCCATCAGTGATTCGCCGTTTGATCCTTTCGATTTGTTGGGAATGAAAGGTGAAAATGGACAGGTATGTGAACAACTTGCAGTTCGGCGCGATTAAACGTATTTTTTAAAATTATGTTTCGATCCACATAGGAAGTTTCGTATGGACACTTGCTAGTACCATCCAGACCACCGAGCAAGGATAAAAAACATTCAAACACGTTCAATATGGAGAACAACTTTGAGATCACGAGCACAGTGGCTCTGAAGAATCATGGAATTGCAAGGTAAGTTGCCAAGAACTTATTTGTATATACGAAATTGCTTTAGCTTGTTAAACATTTAATCAAATCCCCGCCGTGAATGCAAAATGTGCATCTTTTGTCGGTACACAAAATAATCAACACATGTCTGTAATATTACGCTGAAACAAACAGTAACGGCTTTGTGGTTGAATTTGAAAATGATTAGAAACTGTAAAAACTAAACAGAATGTACACTAAGTAATTCTGCTTCTAACATCTTTGCGAATAAAGTCACTGTGTAATTTGCTTTTGAAATAATTGAGACCTTGCTATTCTCCCCTTTATACTGTATCATGTTCTATCTCAGTTTATTTACATATATCACTACTCCAGTTTGTGTAGTTTATTGTTGAATAATCCGGCTTTTCGAAATAAGTGTTGTGACAATGAGAGGATTGTTTGTTGATGAGCTTTATTTCGAAATTTGAATTGATAAAGTCTACAGTTGAATAATTTTATTGTAAAATTTGTTGAAAACAATTCCATTTTGATAATTTTGTTGCATTAGTATTTGTTAAAAGTAAGAATCAAGTTGATGTCCATGGACCATTAATCTCCTGGTTAGAATCCTATATTAGTTCGCGTTCATGCCGTGTTAGTCTATGTGGAGCATATTCCTTTCTCTTCCACCCTAACTCCGGCGTTCCTCCATGGTCTATTCTAGGCCCTCTTCTTTTCTTACTCTACATAAATGACCTTTCCTCAGTCATACCGTCTCAGTATCTTCTATATGCTGATGACTTGAAAATTCACCGAGTTATTCGCTCGGAAGAGGATTGTATTGCTCTCCAAAGGGATCTGGAAGCGATCGATTCTTGGAGTCAAACTAACTTTCTCACCCTTAATTTAAATTTAAAATTACATATATGCCATATGAAGAGCGACTTTCCTTGCTACAACTTCCTACTTTGGAATCCCGCAGACTCCTCCTAGATGGGTGTTTTCTATTTCGGCTTCACCCCCATCAATTAAACTCTAACCTCTCTGATTGGTTAGAGTATCGTATTACATAACGCCCTGTCAGATCTTATGACATATTTAGCGTTCCATACGCTAGGACTGAAACTTTATTCCATTCGCCGATGTTGCGACTCTGCCCGAATCCACAATAGTCTGCAACTGGGTCCGTTTCCGTACTCACTCTGCATCTATAAACAGAATGCATTGGGCTATATTGGTCTGTAAGATGAAATCCTAATAAATAAATAAATAACAGGCGTAGAATCTCGCGGCATTCTCCCTATCAGCGCCATGTCCCAACTCCAATTTGGGCACAGATTAACTTAAACAGTTAGTATGTCCTTTCGACGAATAAACTGAAACAATTGACTGCTCTCTCTCGCTTTCGTCACAATGCTTCAAAAATTACGCATCCTTTAATTACATTTTATTTAAAAAAACACATTAACTAACATCCAAGTTAATAAATCTCATCCACATCATTTCAGGACAAAAATAATAACATGGCAAAAGGGTAAAAAATGGTAATCATCAATTCTTTTTGCATATAATTCTTATCTTCTGTACAAAATACTACCGAGTGCGTATATGTGTGTATGCATTGATGTAAATCTATGTTAATCTATCTTTTGTCGACACAAATCTTCAAATATTAACACATATTCTTTTACTTTTCTGTCCGCCATTCTATCACAACAAATTATGTGAATAGCGTTGCAATAAGTATAGTTGCTGTTGGTTTTATTTTATATGTTCACGTTGACATCTCTGAACCTCTACACTAACCGAATAGCTTTAAAGTGTGTCGCAAATGTGTGCCTCTCGAATACTTCAACACAAATCAAACGAAATGCTTCAAAAATGATTAGGACTCTTGTAGTTATGGTTTTAGTATGATAGTTTTGGTATTGAAATTGTTTGTCGCATAACATTTTTGACTAAGTGTATTAGATGTGATATTTGAGCAAAAAACTAACACGAATGTATTAAGGCAGCAATAATGCCCTTATTTAATTCATTGAGAAACATTGTCCGCTGGGTTAGACATCATTGGTATGCCATTCAAAACGTTCGGACGCTTTCTTTGCGAAGAAAAATAATATAAAATGGTATCCACCCCCGTTGGACACTGGTTCTAAATGAGTTAACGTAATCTCAATACCAATATGTGTGTCGTAGTCTAGTAGTTTTGAATTAGAAGTGTTTAGTCAAAAGCCAGCCGATTAATTCCACTAATTTTTTGGCTAGGTGCTTCACGTACGACACGAATAATCGAAATGCGGCCTCGAGTCCACTAACTGTGACCAACGATCCAAAACAACTGGACGCAGACGAGAATGAGAATCGTTCGTTTCAGTACTCGGCGAACATGTTGGACGATCCCGAATTGATTGCTGGCAAACATAGAACATTGCTAACATTCACATCGTACATGACATCCGTAATTGATTACGTACGACCGTCGGATTTGAAAAAAGAACTCAACGACAAATTCAAGGAGAAGTTTCCACATATTCAATTGACGCTGAGCAAGTTGCGCAGGTTAGTTATATTTTTCGATGTTTAATTGGTCTGCCTATCATTATCGCTGTATCATCTCTGGCAAAATTGCACTCTAATAACGAATATAAATTGTGCTTGGCTTCCAAACGGTATGACACTATGTACTTATATCTTATGTTTATATTTGCTTGGTCTGACCCCGCATAAAAAGACACAACCAACCCCCAAACCAAAACGCAGAAAAGCAAACAAACCATTTTATATTTACAAACATAACATTGTACTCTATAAATATCATTGATGACCCATTGACATCATCTCATCTAACACGAGATAATTCCTTATCATCCCGCACTTGTTCCGTACCCTCGCTTTCTGCACACATCCTCGTCGCACAGTTGGTAGCAATTTGTTGTCGTTAATTGTAAGACATGCCAAATAAGATTTTCCCACCAAATTTTTGCAGTATTAAACGCGAAATGCGTCGCATTAACAAGCTGGATAGTCGAATTGATTTGGTCACAATCTCGCAGGCCTATGTCTATTTTGAGAAGTTGATACTGGCCAACTTGATCAACAAGAGCAATCGTAAGCTTTGTGCTGGAGCTTGCTTGCTGTTGAGCGCAAAGATGAACGATGTGAAAGGAGATCTATTAAAGAGCCTAATTGAGGTAAGTGTGTGTTCGAAATTGTTGCGAACAAATTTAATCGTGCGAGCGAGCCTTGTTGATCATACATCCGCTATGGCGTTAAAAAACGTTCCTTGATAAATGTATTATTATTTTTTTTTGGGCGGAATCTTCTTCAGAAAACTGAAAGCGTGTTTCGTTTGAACCGCAAGGAGTTGATATCCACCGAGTTCGCTGTACTCGTCGCGCTTGAGTTTAATCTACACGTGCCCATGCACGAGATCTTCCCACACTATCAAAGGCTGATTTATGAATCGTAACTGGATTGGAAGATGCCCGGGGCCGTTAGACGAGATGGATGCATTTGCTGTACGCGTAAAGAGACCACAAAAACAAACTGTTTAGAGATAATATAATCGCGAAAAATATAATTGCAATTTACTTTGATATTTTTTAAAGCAAGAGCCGTTAAGAAAATACTACAGAAAACTTAAAAGGAAAAATTAAACTTATCAATAGTGATATTGATCTATACTTAAACCTCTAGACCATACTTAAGACTTTCTTGTACATCACTTAATTTTGTTTGGACTCCCAAATATTTGTAAATCAATTTCTTTTTGGGTTTTATATGTTAACAATTAATTTTCTACAATGTTTTTTTTAAAACAAAATGACGAGAAAGTATTCTAGACTTGATAGGCAATAGCATTTTTTTTAAATTATTGGTAAAGCTTGATAGGAATGTTGAAAAGGTGTTTTTTTTTATGGAAACTTAATCTAATGTGGAGGGGAAGGACTATTTGTAAATGGTATGGAAATCGATCGTACTTAAATAGATCACTTGTTATAAACAGTTCGATAAATAAATAGAGAGAATTTTACGTTATGGACAAACTTGGCTTGGAGCGTTTTATTGTATACTTGATGAATGTACGGAAATGAAGACGTGGTGTCAAGATTTAGTGCTTATGCTGGATGGTAGGATAACGGTTGGCGTCGATGATTTTGCAGAGGATGGCTTGATGGCGCAGTTAGCAAGCGGTTCTAAATTGTAAAAGGAGCGATTGGAGAGGGGTCAACAATTGGGACAGATGAAAACTGAATTGGAACTTTGCAACAACACTTACTTTGAAAGGACGAAGATGCCCAACAGATCCTGGCAGTCACAACAAACGAATAAATATTTAATTAAATGAATTTGACCGCTGAACAATTTATTTCGTACATGTCTTCTTTGCTTCTGTACTATTTTAATTTAATTTTTAAAAAAAACCTTTCTTTTAAATGCAGACTAGCTTTAACTTTAAATAAAATGTTTCATCTCAAATGCTTTCCAATAACGCGATATATAAAATATATACTTGAACTGCCTTCAACAACAACAAAAACAACACATTTTACGCAGTTTTTTGCAACAATTATGCAACATTCTTGATCTGATTGTCAGTAGTGTTGCTCCACGTTTACTTTTTAAATGCCAAAGATCCATTCGATTTTTTTTATTATAATTTCACGCCGAAAGTTTGGAAATTCAAAATAAGTATGCAGGGACTAATGAAAGACTGAATATCATAGTTTATGGTATGTTATTTCTTTAGCAAAAAATTTATATCACAACTGCATTCGATTTACAAAAACACAGTTACTAAGCAATAAATAAATGAAATATCGATAAATCGCTTCGCAGGCTAAACAATTCACTTTTTCGCCGCTGTTATCTCAGCTATCCGTTTCTCTAGCTTAGCAACTTCTTTGTTTGCATTTTCCAGATTTTGTGCGAATGCTTCCTGCACTCCTTGCAGTAGTAGCTTGTTGTTCGAGATTCCAGACGCAATGCTCTTTTGCGTGGCTTCGAGTTCAGCGATAATTTTCGTGAAGTTTGTCGCTGGAAAATTAAACAATGAGTTAGTCGAGTGTTAACACGAGAATAATATAAATTCCAGCTACCATATTTGTGGAGGGATTCAAGCGCTTGCATCCTTTCCAACATTCCCGGCAACACCTGAGCGATTGGCTCCGTCCGCTTGGCAATTTCATGCAATTCAATAATCTTCTGGTCGCGTTGCGAGTCTTGATTCGATCCGCTCGCCTTCTCCGCAATTTGGTCCATTTTCGCGGCCAGATTGCTGAGCCGTGCCTCGATCAGATCGAGTTGGGTGGGCTGGAGGAGTGCAGCCTTCGTGCTGAGCTGCTGCACAGCTTCCAGAAGGTTGCCAGTCCCGGTGGCGCTCGCCAAACGCGTCAGTTTTTCCGGTTGCGCGCCGACAATGTTCTCGATGTCGCGCAAGCGATGTTCCAGCGTGGCGATTCGTGACGACTGCGCCAAGTCGGTCGAGCGGGCTGGTATGGGCGTCAGGACACCGGTCTTCTTGAACTCTTCCACTTGAGTGATCAGATTCTTCACTTGCTTTTCGGAAGCAGTCGAGACATCCTCCTTGCCCATCACCTGCTCCAATCGGAGACTGTCCAGGACCTTCTTGGCGGTGTTTACAACTTTCGCGACCGCCTCGTACGATTCCTTGTCCTCTTGCGTCGCTTGCTTGTCCACCTGCAGCGCCGCGATCTCCTCCATCAGTTCATTCATCTCGCATTGCAGGCGACGACATTTCTCCACGGGAGTCTCCTTCTCGCCCTCGGCCGCCAGCTCGTAGCTGGTGAACGAGTCGTAGCCGGATCGAATCTTCCTGCCTAGGCGATCGGAGAAGTCGACCGTCCCAGTCAGGTATTTGCCCTTGAACTTGCCGTAGGAGTCCTGGGCGCTGATGTTTACCTTGTCGATGCACTCGTTTTCAGGCTCCTCGTCGTAGTAGTCCGACGTCTCGGCGTCTGGCACGTCGGGTGTCTCGTAAACATCCGGCTGGTCGTAGGCCTGTAAATCGGGTGTTGTTTGATGAGATCTCGCTGCCTGGAGTATGTTTGCCAAAGGGTACTCACGATTCCCGGTAGATTAGCGAATTTGGGGTCAGCCATTGTTGTTGAGTTAAAATTCAATTGTGTACGATTTCTGAAGGGAACGGCCCGTTCTGCCTGACAGCGTGATGACAGCTGACGTAATTTCTGCTAAGCGTGTGCAGTGCCTCTACGCGTCCATAATGGGAACGCCGCCATTGTTAAATTTTGTGCCGTCAGTTTGAGCGACGCTGTGTACATTAAGGTCCACGCGGTCTGTGGTTTTATCGCCAATGTTCAGAAATATTGATGGCTAGTTTGCCGCATTCCAATAAAAGTAGTAAATAAAGTGCCAGGTAACAATTTAGCAAGGGTTAATGTCGTAAATGCGTAATTTCACTAAATCAAATGTGACGTGTTCAGAGTGTATGCACCTCATGTTCGACTGAAATGCACCACATGTACTCATTGTTCGAAATTTTGCACGTGGTGCACCGAGGTGCAAAATTGTGCAACTGCAACAAAGAAGGATTTGTCTCGTTCAAAAAACAAACTGTCGCTCCGTCTCAAATTGCAGGTATGACTTTTGAGGAAAGCTTTTTCATGTTCCATTTAGAAAGTCAACAGGTGGCGCTTTTATCCACCGAAAATGTACACGCCATTTATTCGGGAAATTCAACTCGCCATCTTGTCGGCAACAATTGTTAACAGTTCAATTTAGAGCCACTGAAATATCGCCACAACCTATTAGAGAATGGCAGAATCCTATTTGAGTAAATGTTTTAATTTGGCTAGTATATACATATATATGAAATATTTTTAAACGCTCAATAGTTCTAAATAAAATCGAGATAAGTTCATAGAAGCGGGGAAGCGCACGCGTTTGCAAATGCAACCGAGAAATTCCTTCAAAAAGTGGCTGTACACGAACTGTTGGTTGATGAAGCTTCCTAGGACATTCAACCATCAGTCCAAAATCTCAAACCGAGACGCAAACCTTCTATAAATTTCTCCCTTCTCTGCTTTCCCCCGATACATACTTGAGGGGAAATTCGGAAGACAACTGAAAATCGAGTGGAATTTCCATTAATTCTAAAATTAATACACAACAAATTTACGTCCACTGCGGTTTATTTCAATTAATTTTTTTATAATATTGTTACAGTAGTTTTCCTTTTCGTAATATAATATAAAACAGATAAATAATAATAAATTTCTGTAATTAATTATCTTTTCTCTAGAATTTGTTAATTATTATATCTTTCTTTTGACAATTAATAGTTAAACTTAAATTTATTAATATTCATTTAACACGTTGTTTATTTAATAGAAAATTATATTTACTTTATTTCTCAAGAATTTCTCTCACATTTTTTTCTTCATTTCCTTTTCGCCTACAATTATTCTGCTTTAATATATATATGTGTTTATATTATTTTTAAATCAATCTATCCACTTTCCATCAATTTGTTATCAATTAGTTTAAATATTAATATATTTTTCATCCACATTCGCCGCCTGAAGTCTTTTTGAATTAATGTTAAAAACACCTATAGAAAGCGCAAAGCGTATATTTATGTTTTTTTTCAATGATTTTTGATCATTTTCTTTTTTCTTTTTTGCTTTTAGTCGTTATTTTTAACTTTTTAATTTTCAAATCAACAATTGTTTTGATCATTTCTTTCGATTTGTATGTTTATATAAAATATTCAATTTTGCTTGTTTTTTTTGTGAAGTTCATATCCGACGGAAAATTATTAATAATTATTATTGTGTTGTTCGGTTTTAGTCTTGAATTGCATTTCATACAAAACAATTTAATTTTTGGAACTTTATTAATATTTTTATTCATTTATTTTGGAATTGAGTGAACTTTGGTTTCGAGTGTGAATATGTAAATTTTATTTTCCATCGATTTTGGTTGATGAGTTTTGCTGATAATAGCTTTGAAATATTGAGGAGTTTAATTATCGCCATGCGAATTGGGACGAAATTAAATTTAGAGAAGGACGTGGTATAGATTATTTATAATCTTACGGGTGCCGCAACTTAGAACTGTTTTTCCACCTTTTTAATTAGTCGGTCAATAGCTTTTGAATTTATATCATACATCTATTGCAAGTGGGATATCTTCCAAGAATTTCAATTCGCTTCTATGCTACTTTGTCAATTCTTTAAAATTCATCCATGAACTACGTCGTGAACAGAGAGTTAAAATTAAAAATACACTTTAAATAAATTATAATTTTCAAATAACAATCTAAAATGATGACATGATTCCTATGAAATCTATTCTTAAACCACACAAGTTTGCAATCCAACTTCTTTTTTATTATTTACCACTTAATACAAATTCAATTTAGGGAACAAGAAAGCAACTATGAAACGCACAACAAACAGTTGATTAATTAATTACACAGACGCGATGAGAGAATCCAACCAAAAAGCACGCGACACATTATTTGTATAGAATAGATAATATTAAAAAAGTTCCAATAAATTAAATAACATTTTGAAGTAGAAACATGTTATTGTTAATGCTTTGACGGACATGAAAACAATTATAATAGTACATATTATTAAGACAATCATTATACATAGTACGTAGTGAATTGTTCTACATCTAAGTCGAATTACATTCTCTCCCTCCCGATTAGCTTTGAATTGATTTCCTTCAAACTACAAGCGCCATGTCTTTTTTATTTGGCAAATTCACTTTCTTTCCTTGCCACAACGAGTTGTGTATTGTAAATGCATCAATAGTAACGGTCAAATGTTTCGTATGAACTTGTGCGAAACATTTCGCTCCTGAGTTGTATCTGAAAATTGAGAAAAACGTTTCTTAGTTTTCGCTTTTTTACAAGCACCTAATTGTATGAGTTTGCCGAAATTCTGTCATATGCCTGATCGCGTCTCAATGCCATTTTTTCAAGTTCCAATACTTACTTGAAAAATTTATCGAACATTAATTCATCTACTTGACTAGGTCCTGTACCGTACAGTTTAAGAACCGTGTCGTTTTCCGGCCAATAACTGTACAATGCGCGAAATTGGCAGCCAGCATCACGGAACAGTATTAGAAAATGTTTCGCCTCGGATCTTGCGATTTTCTCTAAAACTCTTTGCTTGGCCTCACGATGCACCATTCCCGGGTACACGCAATATTCGACGGCATTTAAAATAATGCCGCGATTCGATTTGGCTGCAGGTTGCTTATACAGTTTCGGTCCTATAAAATAGAAAACAGAGAAATGTTGCTAGAATTCACTTAGTGGAATAATTGTGTTGTCAATTAGCTGTGCAAAATAAGGAAACAAATTAGATTACTCAGTTAAATAAAAATACAGCTGCCTCTCACGTAAATGAGCTTCATCTGCGCATGCAAGCATTTCAATCGAAAAGTAGAGCCATATGCAAAACACGCTAATCTAGCAGCGCAAAAACACAACACAAAATCTTCAAATCAATTTTAGTTCAATTGAAAACAACGAAATTAACTAGAAGCAAAACAAATTGTGCCAGCAATTGCAACATAACTATTATTGTTTCCTGGAACGAATGTTCTAATTTTAAGTAATGGAGGGAAATGAGATGAGATGTTCAATGAGACGCCAATTTTTCGCTTTTTAGGGGGATAAATGCAAATCAACTGTATTTTACATAATAAATTGAAAGCGCTCCATTTGCCCCTTCAACGAAATCAACAATAATATTTTAAAATTTAAATTTTAAAGTTTCCACATATTTTATCCACTTGCAGGCCAAACAACCACACATGGTTCAACCCCAATTATTTCCAATTGTTTGGAAGTTCTCAACGGCAATTCGCCACAAATGTCCTATGTGGGATACCCACTTGTGGTGACATCCGCCGGAACAAGCCAACTCTTCAGATTGCCAGCAAGAGTTGGAAGACTCAATCGTCAGGGCGCAATAAATATAAACATGATCGAACAACATCGAGGGGTCGAAAATAGGGGTCGAAAATGTGGTGCCACCAAACCAAAAGGATGCAGAGACCTCGGAAGATGACCTTCACTGCAGCCAACGGACCACAACCGCAACGGATAACAACATCGCAAAAGTAAGTATGAAGTATATCCTTATGTATGCATCCCAACATATACCCGGGGATGTACATACCAGGGGAACTACCCGGGAATGTATATACCAGGGGAACTACCCGGGAATGTATATACCAGGGGATATACCCGGGGATGTACATATATATATATAAACATAAATATATATATATCTATATATATATATATAAATATATATCTATATATATATATCTATATATATATATCTATATATATATACATCTATATATATATATATATATATATATATATATATATATATATATATATATATATATATCTATATATATATCTATCTATCCCCGGATATTTCCCTTGGTATATACATGTATATATATAAATTTATTTATACATAAATATATATATATTTATGTTTATATATATATATATATATATTTATATATATATTTATATATCCATTTATATATATAAATATATATATATTTATTGATATATATAAATATATATATATATATCTTATTTTATTATATACTCATTTTTTATTTTGTTATATATATATATACTCATTTATATAAGTATTTATATAAATATATATAAATATATATATATTTATATATATATATATTTATATATCCATTTATATATATAAATATATATATATTTATTGATATATATATATATATATATATATATATATATATATATATCTTATTTTATTATATACTCATTTTTTATTTTGTTATATATATATACTCATTTATATAAATATATATATATTTATATTTATATTTATATATATGTATATCTATATATATATATACCTATATATATATATACCTATATATATACCTATATATATACCTATATATATATCTATATATATACATCCCCGGGTATTTCCCCTGGTATATACATGTATATATATGTATTTATATATATATATATATATATACTCATTTATATAAATATATATATATACATATACATATATTTATACATAAATATATATAAATATATATATATATATGTATATAACAGGCTACATGTACAAGGGCATGTATACTAGAATACATGTGCTAGGACATATATACTAGGATATACAATGACATTACTACTAGGATACGTATATTCAACGATATATATAAGGATATAAATATACAATGATATAAATATATATATATATTTGACAGGTAAAGCAGTCACGAAGGGACGGGACGACGTAGCAGAACATTACGAAGGGGGACAAGTGAAAGAAGACGCGCCGGAAGGGGAGCGTCGCAATCTACATCTACAAGGTTTTGAAGCAAGCAACCTTACACAGGTCGATAGGCACACGAGCACGATGAACAGCTTCACGAGTCCACGCATCAGAGCTTGCGCATTACAACAAGCCCTCGACGCTCGCCGCGAAGTTCATGCATCTGTTTCACTCCTGCTACTGGTGGGTGAATTGGCCAAGCAAGCTAACACTTTTTGAGTTGAAACCTAGCAAAAGGCTCTTTTCAGGGCCACACACAAATAAATCCAAAAAGAGTAAAATGAATTGGAAATTTCCGGATCTTACTAATATTTACAAAATTTATATATATATATATATATATATATATATATATATATATATATATATATATATATATATAAATGTAGATTAGGATACATGTATACTAGGACATATATACTACGATATATGATCTAGGACGCATGTCCTAGGTCATAGATACTAGGATACCTGTCCTCAGACATATATACTAGGATATATGATCTAGGACACATGTCCGAGGACATAGATACTAGGATACATTTGCTAGGACATATATACTAGGATATACGATCTAGGACACATGTCCTAGGACATAGATACTAGGATACATGTGCTAGGACATATACAATAGAATACATGATCTAGGACATATATACTAGGATACATGTCCTAAGACATATACTAGGATACATGTCCTAAGACATATATACTAGGATATATGATCTAGGACACATGTCCTAAGACATATATACTAGGATACATGTACTAGGACAATATATAACGCAACCACGAAATAATGGAAGGACGACAGACAGCGGAAGGTAAATTTTGGGCTTTATACTGAAAGTATCCCTGTTGTTACACAATTGGCTTGTTGCGGAATGCCCACAAAAACAAAAGTGAAAAAGACCGTCTCATTGAGCTCCACTACGATTTGCCTGCACTCTCGTGTGGTTATCATTAAAATAATCTGAATATTTTTTGGTTTTCTTTTGCTAATCAAATACAAACCCGTGTATTCCATCATTGAACTTGGCGTCGATGATATATCACTTGATCCATCGTCGAAAACGCGCCGCTTCGACATTAGCCCGGGTGGCAACGATCCTGGCCCAGACGGTGAAGGTAAATGCCTACCTGATGGTCCCATGCCGGGCGATGGGGCACGTCTCGGAGGCGTGGCACGTCCTAACCCGGAATCTGTGTCTATGCATGAGGCGAAACCAATTCACAAAAATTGGTAAAGGGGAAAAGAGAAAAAAATACAATTTCGTCATTCGCAATTATTTTCAAACAGCAACACGCATTTCGAATGTGGTTTTCGTTAGTTTTGAATTATTGAAAAAAAATACAATGGATTGTGAGTGATGAAATTAACGATTTGATAATTGGCGAAAATGTAAAATGATTTGTTAATGAGAAATAAGCGTAGATTTATTGCGATAATTCGATTGGAGGAATTTGAAAGGAAATCAAAAGTGTTTAAGGACGTTCATTTCAAATGGACTCAACTGCCTTTCAAATGGTTTTAGCGAAAAATAATACTGAGCCCAACATGAAACAAAAACGTGGTGAAAGGATTATTTTTCAATGAAATAATATATAAATGATTAGTACGTCTCGTGGGGAGGGAAATGAAGATGACATTAAAGATGTGACTAGATGGGAACCTACTAATATTGTGAGTTTAGGTGAAACAATCCAAGTGAGGTGTGAATGTGCCATTTATGATTAAGGTAATGCAAAAACATTAATATTCTTCTAATTTTTTGAGGTCTCGTTAATTTATGAATGTATTTAATTTAATAAAGTCGTATCAAGAAGATATTGACCTTCGTTTGAATGCTATGAGTTTGTTTTGTCTCTTTACCTTGCCTTGATTTCATATCGAACGGAGTTGAAATTATATTTTTTTTTGTAATTTTGATTTAACAAATGGAAACGGGATGCATAACATTTTCTTAGAGAATGCATGAATAATAGTTTTGAGTGGAAGATAGATACTTTCTTATCATACGTTCAACAACTAACAAATTATTCACAGCAAACAAAAAGCTCTACATATCATGTTAAAGATCAAAACTTTGCCGTTATAGTTGTATGTAACTATGACAAGATGATCATGAAGATGACTAGAAACATGCACGAACAACACTCCATCAACTGTTTTAGATTCTTTTGAGTTTGATGGGACATAGACTTGATACATGTCGTTTTAAAGACTTTTAACTCTTCTTTCATATATTTAATACTGATACGAGACAAAGACCAACCAACGAAAAATAAACCACCACCATCATTTCTAGAAATATCTTCTCGAACAAATACATAAACCGAAGAAGACTATTAAAATGTTGACTAGAAGCCCCAACAGAGCATGAATTTCTATTGAAAATTAAACCACAACCAACCATTATTTGAAGAGACAAAGAAAAAAACACAAATAATACCGCAACATGTACGCTATCATAGGATACCAACAAAAAATGACATAAGCAAAGACTAAAGTAGATACATGTGAAGAAATCAAGTAACTATAATCAATATTCACTTAATTGCTTTGTATTTTCTTTTTGTTATCATAAATTTTGGGGCCTTACCGCACAAATTCATCAGCGAATTTGATTTTCGCCCTCTAAAATTCAACGTACTGCCCTTTGCTATCGAGATACGTGATAATGTACGGCCACGCTCGACGGTTGGTTCTGGAAAAGGGCCATCGATCATATATTTGTTTGTGGTCTCTTTGATTAATATTGTTTTTCGTTATTAGAACTTTGAAAAAATAAACAATTGGAAGATAAAATTGAATTTCAACTTTAGATTTCATACAATACCTAGTTGTGACGATACGAATCTGATTTAAGATAATAAAACGTGCTTCTTAAATGTACGACCAAATTGAATGGTCAAATAAATGAGCAAAACAATAATAGTGCTAAACCAAGAAAATGGTGAAACTTGTGTGACGATCTCTTTGCAAACCTTATGGCTATTCATATGTATGTAATTCGATTGTGTTTGATTACCAAACAGTTTCACAATCTCGCGGTTGCTCCTTTCCTTGACTTAGTCTTAAATTAATTTACGTTGAAGATACACTCCCTAAATACAAAATCGCGATCGAAAAGTCTACAAGTACCATAAATTCAGGCAGTAAAAGAATACGAAATAACGGTTATTACATCTAGTTTTATCACTAATTTTCGGACGATCGCATTTACATCATAGTTCTAGACATTGTTAATTGGCGTACGACGAAGGACACACATTTAAGTTGTTAGTAGCTTGCTTTGCTGACCTGTGCTGTGCTGTCACCCACAAAATGTGTTAAGTATTAATGAAAAATTAGAGGCAAACTTCCCAAGCGCCTAAGCAAACTAGGAAGTAATTACAATACCTTGAAAAGACATGTTGCCACCTCTTACCTTGATGCAGTGTACATGCTTACATGGAGATTGGTTGTACTGGTTTTGTATGTGGTTTTTGTTTTCATATGAATCCAATTTAAGGACGGTTCTCACCTTGTGGGTCTAGAAAACCTGCCACTATGTATATACTCGTCAAAAGTTTCTTCTCAACTGTATGCGATCGGGTCCCGTTTTAGGCGATTCACTTTAAAAAGCGAACGTAAGCTTCGGAATCACTGCCAAAAATTTTCATCGTTTAAAATCAACAAGAATTTAGGCCACGAAAATTGTTCTTGACTTTGACGATCTCTCTCCAAGCAAAAAGGAATTTCGGCAGAACTTTCTTTACTGCGGCGAATATTTTTGTTCCAGCCAAAACAAAACGGTCACAATAGAACGACAACAAAATGCTTTAAAATTCAATCTGCGGCTTTAAAATTCAATCTGCGGCATCAAACTCCACTTTCCGTAAGGAGAACTCTCCCAAGCCAGTGTAAAGGAGGAGAGATTCTGATCGATCCTCAGAATAACATCCTTTCAACAGGATGCTGAGGTAAAGGTGTGACAAAATCAATGATGATAATAATAAGCCCTAAAATACGGCGATCAATCCGGACCTTTGCTATGAGGCTCAATTGTAGAGGTCGCGTCTGTGCTTCCTCGAAACCTCACCAGAGGTATACTGATACCAACAGATCCTGGGCCCCAGGGACTTGTCCCTGCCGGTGTATGTGAGGAACCTGTGGAGGTTGAAACTTGGAGGCTGTGGTTGACACCCAAAAGCGGGTACTTTCATTTCTAATACAGTTTGGGAGCGGAGTTATTCGGCAACTCTTCTGTATCGTGATGCATTGGCGTGCTGTTGCGTTTACGACAGGGGTGCCGCTTCCCAAATAGTGGCAATGATGCTGATAGGTCCAAATCCTCACCAAGGATTATGAAGAAGTCCAGGCAAGCTTTGGATGAGATCTGGAACCTGTACTCGGAAAAGCAGTACTCATACTTAGTTATGGGCTACTGACTAGTACGTTTATGGGGGCTTTGGTGCGAGCTAATCGTAACCCGTGGCTTAAGAGGCACGTGTTTTAAAGAATTAGTTTTCGGGGAAAGCGCGTTAAACTCAGGAACTACCTGCAATGTAGACCAGTACAACCCAATTCTCATTTGTATAATCTTCAATTAACATCCAATGACTTTAACGATTTTTGTCACAAGCATTTCCTAAACTATATTTACAATATCTTAGCTTGTCTTAAAAATAAACATTTCCAAAATAAAATCAAAAAATAAACAAATCATTCGGCATGCAATAAATGAAAAACTGTAAAGTTTTAAACACTATCAGTAGTAGTTTTTGTTCAATCAAAGATTGCCGTATGCATATCAGTCGCGTGTTTACTAGACTAGCTGTTACTCGAAATTGGTTTTTAATACGTTTTTTGTTGTTGTTGTTGTTGTTAAAAATATAAAGCCATTCAATTAATTAAAGAATATTAATGTTGTTTTGTTTACATACAAGAGTAAATCGCAAAAAAAAAATTGATTTAGAAATTTGTTTTAGAAAAAAACCCATCACCAACCTCTTGAGTTCTTATAAGACCCTCTCCGACCGATTGGAGTAGAGCTTGTGCTAGGATATTCGTCAGGCGATTCTGTTTAGGAGAGAAGAAAATCGAGAAGTGTGCAAAAAATATTTCGTTAGTCACATGATTATTACAAACAACTAGTGAAACTTAATTATTTATTCTAATGTGTGCAGATCAATTTGGGTACGAGGAGACAAGCTGTCAACTTTCGGACAAGTATCACATGACGAACTGAAACACAACATAGTGGTGGACGCATTGTATACTGATTCGACATCGCACACCGAGTTTATTGTACTCTATCTGAAATCTCTGGATCGTTTCTGTCTAATCAAAAATCTTAAAACCTAGCTTTCAAAGTTGAACAAAATTCATTCAATAAACATAAGAGCGAACAACTCAAAAAATTACCTTTTACAGCTAGCGAGTCTTGAGAGCCTCGATAATAATCTCGTCGCATAGAATTTGAGCTTAACTGGCCGCCGTACCCTGACATGTGGGCAATACAAAAACGCAACGCGAAAAGAAACGAAAAAAACCAAAAGAAAAAAAATCAGAAAATAAAACTAACAAAAAGGATAATCTACTTGTCTAAGGAAACATTCGGCAAACAGCTCAAACAAACTGCTTTTTGATCGCATCAAATTATGCCAGCTGACTAATGCGAAGCGTTGTTATGTGCAGCCAGAATGGATCTTCTTACCTGTTAAATTCGAACTGGATCCCTTTTTACCTCGACTGGACAAGCTTGACGCCTCACTAATTTCCACGGATCCTGATTCAACATGAATCGTTTTGGGGCGTGGTCTAGTTGATTTTTGTTGTCGTAGTTTCGGCGCCGGTTGCGTGATCAGATGATGTTTTTGCATGAGGTCCGATTTGTCGAGGACTTTGCCCTAAATTCCAAATTTCAGGACTTGCCACTTCGAGCTATGTGTAGTACTTACCTCTCGTTCAGCTTCTTCAATTGCTTTTTTCAGCTTGTGTGCGTCAAGGATGGATTGCCGTCTCGCCGCCTGCTCCTCCTTTTTCCTGGCACGTTCGTCTTCCTTCTCGCGCTCCCTTTCCCGTCGTTGCATCGCTTCAATCTCCTTCCGTGCTTTCGCCTCTTCTTGCTGTTGGCGTCTTTGCAGCGACAGCAGCATGATTTTCTCCTTCTTGCGTTCCATTTCATCTAGTGCTTCCTGTGCTCACACAAAACCGAAATACATTAATTAATGAAAAAAACACTTGCAAAGGTCCTTACCGAGTCGATATTTGTTAGCTCAGGCCCTATTATTATCGCTTTGCTTTCTTTTTGATCGTTTGTTGGCCGATTCGCCATGGACGCCCCCAATAACGAGTGCGCATTATGCGATTGGTGATTTGTCACATCCTCCAGATGCCGTCTATCTAATGTGTCATTTCCTATTTGATTATTGTTGCTGCTGGCGTAGTTTAACGATTGACTTTCTGAATATCTTTTAGCTGGGATCGGTGCTTCATTGGCTGCCCGGTGAGTATTCGATACATTTTCATTATTCGATTTAATAACGGAACGACGTCTTTGTTCTAAAACCAGATATATATCATTTGGTTGCAAATTGGAATCAAACAAATGGACCACTCACCTTCTTGCTCCTCCATTTCAAGTTCCCGTTGCAATTGATTGATTTGTTCACGCTTGTCCAAACTATCGAAGCTTCTCTCCTTTTTCGGCGAACGTTTGGCGCGGAGAGGCGGTTTCGGTCTCTTTGGCTGTTCATTGTCAAATGAAATGTAAAATCCTTTCTCGGTTTTTTGTTCTTGCGGGTTCTACAATAACAATAATATAATGATGATTCGATGAAGACGCAGAATATAGTCGCGAGAAAGTAGCGAACTACCAACCTGAAAACTATTTGCATTTAATTGTGGTCTCGACGGAGACGGTATCCTATACGTTCTACTTCCACTGGAAATATTTAATTTGCCTAAATTGATATCCATATTATCATAGTCCCTATCGTTATCCCTCGGACGCATCGCGTTCATTTCCGACTGTCGTAGCGCCTGCAACGGCTCGATACACATTTCAATCTGATCGACCGAATCGTCATCGTCGCCGATAAATGATATACTTTGCGGTGCCATTTCGTCGGGCGGGGGAGCTGCCACCGTGGCACGGTTGTCTCGCACACTCCTTGCTCCTACGACAGGCGACCGGGAGTGCTGTGGACTCGAGTGAACTGGGAACAAGTTCTGGTAGGACTTCTCCTGACTGGTGCCGTAATCATCCCCTCCGTTTTGATGCAACATAAACGATCCGTGGCTTGGAGCCTTCCAGGTTCGGCTGTCGACTTTCTGCGGATTGTTTTGCGATTGCCAGGCATTCAAGTCGAGATGGATGGGTTGCGAATCGACTGAATTGTGGGCGGCGGTCGATTGTGCCCAGGTCCTTCGTTGCGGCGGTTGTGGCGAGCTGTCGTGCAGATAAAATTGTTGGGGTTGCGGCGAGTTGTGATCGCGACTGCTTCTAAAGTCATCGAACTCGGGGGGACGACTAGCAAACTGATTGGACTGGTATTGATTTTGCTCGTAGTACTGATTCCCGTAGCCAAAGCCGCCATTCTCGCCAGTATTATACTGACTGGGTGGCGTGTCCCTCTGGAACATGGGAGGCGCTTGCTGTGCCTGTTGCTGCGGCGCATTCATGTAGGCTGGCTGCTGACCAATATACTGTCCATGGTCGTTGATATATTGAATAGGCTGTTGCATTGATCCTAGTGGCTGTTGTTGCTGCTGATAAGGATCACGACTAGGTGGCCGTGAGTTGTAAACATTTGGCGATCCAAAGGACTGAGGTAAATGTGGGGTCGATCCGAAACTCTGTTGCGGACGATATTGCGATGGAAGGTTTTGTTGCGAGCCATATTGCTGAAAATCCAAATGAATTCAGTGTAAAATAAAACTGCCACTGTTCACTCCAACTGTGGTGCAAGCGCAAATTAATGTATGTAAGCGACGTTATTTACACGTAACAATGAAATCAACAACGTCAACTTTGTGGTAGCGAACTGGAGCTCTACAGTGTGTTTAAGTTAGATTTGCTAGTAATGTGTCGTAATAGTACGATTAAGGTCTTTAGACAAACTGTGTAAGTCATTAGGTCTTAGTTATTTGACATCTAAAACAGTTCAGTAAGACCACACAGGATTGTTAACATGTATTTTGAAATGAATTGATCGGTAATGAATATAATTGCAATTCAGCAAAACAAACTTAGATGAAACTACTGTTCCATCTAAGTTTGCTCAATTGAACACTGAGAGGTTTAAACGTTCATCGCAAGTAAATCTTTTGGGTGAAATAACTGTTTCTATTTTTTGAATTTTGTGATTTAGTTTATGGAACGTTATGATAAAATACTGAATGCAATGAAAGTCCTTAGATCTGTGTCTAGCGCTAAACCGTATCTTCTGTTCTAAATAAATGTTCCGTTGGTTCTAGCATTATTCTTAGTTTACTCGACCAACACTTTACTAATTATTTATCTATGCGTTAATGAAAAATAAGTTGTGTTTATGATACAGTTCGTAGTCAAATCGAACCTAAACAATTTGTGATTATTAATGCTAAAAACACCTTTCACAACTACTGCCCTTAGAAAGAAAGATTTACATAGATAGGTACATTGTATATATATAATACTATGCTGTGTTTTTTTAATGTGTACATGTAGAATAGAGAACAAAGAGGAAGAGCGTAAACCGTGTGATCCCCCAAATAAATACATATATAAAGCAGCCATCTCCAGAATATAAGTATATTCATTCACAAGAGCTTTTATCCGCATGTGTTTCTATTCGCCATAATATCTACACGATTTCTTCCACACTTGGCTGTGTAACACTACTAACCTGGTTGAGCATATTGGCAATTTGTTGGGCTTGAAACAATTGCTGCGCCTGTAAATGTTGCGCTTGAATTTGATTCTGTTGGGTTGCCAATCTATGAATGTCTTGTTGTATCTCCTGTAGGTTCGTGTTCATTAGAGCAATACTTTGCTGCACATTTTTAATTGAATGCCACACACGATAATAAGATACAATAATAGTTTGCAGAGTTATGTTAATATGCCACGCTACAATTGCATCATAAAATACAAGAGACACTAATTGCAATTACCTGGTATTGATTCACGTCGACTTGCTCCGTTTCGGGGGTGCGTTTTGACTCGTGCACGGACTGTTGCGGCTCCCATTTCTCCTCGCCATCCTGCTCGGTTACAAGGAAGAACATTTATTTAATAACTATGGCCACTAGGTCATGTTCGAGGTTTGTTGTTAGTGGGGAAATTCAGGAGAGATTCATGCCAGCGTATCAGACAACGGCATCTAATGTGTTTTTTTAAATATTTCTTCATTTTTTTTAATATTTATCGTTTGCTTCACGTTGTCTTCCACCGCTAGCATGAATCTCAGCCAGCGTCAAAGCCCGAATCGAAATATTATCCTCCCAAATGCCTTTGTTCGATATTAATTAAAGTTAGTATGCAATTAACATGATGCCAAAAAGTTTAGTAGCTTAGAAAATTAAAAAATTTCGATGCTAATAAAATATATTATTCTATTTGTGAAGCAAAACAAAGAGGATCTGATCCGTTTTCGTGCCGCCCAAGATAAAATGCGTAACGCTTAAGCAATCGACTAACGTATACAGTGACATTGTGATGTGTACCTGCAAACTATTAGGTCGTTGCTGCGGACCTTCGCCATCCGCAACGCAACCTTTATCATCCTTAGTTTGCGGCGTTAAACTTTCACCAACCTCTGACTGTTGTTGATGTTTTCCCTACAAAGTAAATGTTTTATGCCGACCACCAAAAACTCTTGACAATTAATTTCATTTTATTTATTCGAATAACATTTAAACTCGATTGATTCGTAGTTAATTGCAACACTATTTGCGATTTAAAAAAGAAAGAAACACTAATGACATTCATTAAAGAGCATGCATCAATACATTGTTTATGTTATGTACAGAATCTAGTCTAAGAGATATAAAATATGTAGAAAATCAGATTAAACGAGGGAACATAGAAACGGATCCCTTACCATCAACTCTTCCAACTTGAAGTGTTCCAATTGCTTGGGAAATTATTTGTCTGTGTTAATTATTATCTCGTCCATGATATAGTGAAAATATTTTAAAACATTTATATGGAACAGTTGAAATGATGCTTGCTTGATGATGGCTTCGACATGAAGCTACTAAGAATGTTTTCTAAGCATGAAATGCAGTTCACACGGGCATACCCTTTCGGATACAACAGACAGACAGACCACGATGAATATGAGCATGGCGTTTTGGTTACTCTTTACCCGTTTGAAGAGTACTTTAAGATTTGATTCTACCACATGTTTGAATTGGTTTGGTGAGTTGAATATCAATTTTCTAATGGTGTTTCATGGCCAACAATCAATTACGCAATGGCAATGAGCATATAAACAAAATAAAAACGACAGGAAACATATCACATTTATCATTCAGTTAGCAACATTTATGAACCTATCGAAATGGTGACACAGGTGTTATTCAAATGGCAACAACAACAAAACATGTTTAGTAGATGGGATTCGCTCACCTTGTTAATAGCTTGTAGAAAGGCAGCCTTGCCTACCTTTTCTTGATGTCGCGACATCGCGATTTCCATCTTGCGTTTCTCCTGCTCGATGTGACGTCGTTTTTCCTCCAGTTTCATGCGAATCGTGGAGAGTTTAGAGGCATCAACCAGGGGCCTATTGTCATCTGTCGCGTATAAATCTGGAAGAGATGAGATTTATTACAGCAGTTTGCTAGGATTGTCCATCCAATGAAATAACATTGCTGATCGATTAGCTCGTGGGTCATTTAGTCTGAGTTTAAATTACCAAAGATCTTCGGATATTCGAGAAAAATAACATTTTATTCATTCAAACTAATGCAACCCCCAATTATCACCACCTGCCGTTCCACTGATGATCACTTACCATTATGATCATGCTGATTGAGAATTATCGATTGCTGCTGCCAAGTGGTCGTGTTTGGAAGCGTCGAAAACGAAGTTTTACGCTTCGGCGTTTCTTCGGCATGCGTATAGGCACTGGCGTTGATGTGAACTTGCGTTGCGTCGCCATCCGGAAAGTCTTTTTCTTTGGAATGTACACTGTTGCGTCGAGCAATATTGTCCATACTGCAACCAATTGATTTGTTACATTAAAAATTGCTGCATTCACCAATGCTCGTATTTGAAAGCTCACCTGCTCTGTCTACTCATTGTTCGCTTTTCCGTTTCGCGATCCTGTTTTTCCGAGCCCGAATCGGTATCGTAACCAATCTGCAGGGTGCCCCTGGCATCGGCCACCGAAGATCGTAGTGCTACTGCCGGTTCTGAATAAACGACTGCATTTCAACATTAGCCTGGATTCCCTTAACTGTAAAATCAACCTGTACCTGTACTGGTGCTTGATAGTTTTCGTTCCCGCTCCCTGTCTCGATCATAATTCCGCCCGATCATATTCAATTGATCCTGCGAACCACCAAAGTTCTCAATTGTAAGCTGCGATTCTTCACTGAATGAGTTGCGTCTCGAACGTCGACCTGAAAATGTAAATTGTCTTCTCATTCAAATATCGATGAAGCGGACCTTTGTGCGTGCGATAGCTGCATATCAAACAGCTGAACAAAAACGAAATATAAAATCCGATTGAAAGGATCGTTACCTGCGTAGCTTGGTCGTCTGGTATCTTCCCAATTGCTTGGTCGACCCGCGGGCATACCATCGCCTAAAGCGGTCAATTTTACGAGGATCAATGAGAAAATCAAAAAAAATACAAACTCAACTTGTTAAACAATCATTTAAAATATCATGAATGGATGATGTCGTTAAGTATCTTGAACGTAAGCAAAGTAAAGCTAATTGTCACCCAGATGTTCTGCAATTTTCTTTTGTAACAACCAAAAAAAAGCCGAATGCGTTAAAAAGTTTAGCGGATTTCAATGCATATCAGCAAAATGTAACATTGTTTACATTCAAGTCATTATTGATTGGATCGTGCCAAATCAAATCGAAAGCACTAATGCAGCATTAAAAATAGATTAATATCAAACCTCTTTCGTCAGCCTTTGTGTCCATATTAGTCTTTTCTTTAGCTTGGCGCAAGCGTGCAGGAACGAGTGGTTCTTGCATCGAAGACAATGTTGTTATGCCTCTGCTTTTGTGCACTACAAAGCCTACGTGATGCAAAACAGTCAATTATTTGGTCGAATTAGCATTAGCCTTCAATTTAGAGTTGATGCGTTAATATTTAAATTACTTAAATAGAAGATGACGCAACAAAACAACACAGAAACAATCAACAAACTGATAGAAACGAAACATGTAGATTAAAGTAAAATATATTCACCCTCATCCGCTGAAGGATGCATTCCTTGTTGGTCCAGCACTTGGTAGTCTTTTGGTGGCGTGTTTCTACGCACTGCGGAGGCAGAGGGTGATCGTGTCACTGTCGGAAATAAAACAAAAATACATGACCTTTGCTTTTGGGGTGGACTATTGATACACAATCAACCATAAATCGGACGAAACATTTCTAATTTGATAATTTTCGATCGCTGCATGGCATCTAACCATTTGCATGCGAAATTTTTGCGCAACAACGATCAATTTTTTCAAATTGCGCATCGATAACTATCAAAACTATTAAATAACATGGATAAGTTGACTTTGTTAAGGTACCCAAATGACAAACTGTGATGCATGCGCAACTAAACACAAACTAGAGCGTTCTAGCTATAAAAAACAACCATAATTAGCAAAAATGCGTTAAAACCGAAGTGAATTGGCGTCGAGTGGCGATGAATGTGGCATGTCTAGAACCATTCATATTGTGATGGACCTAATGCCTCGATGCAAATACACAACACAAACTAATCTAAACTAAGCTAATGTCCAAGCTTATGCAAACAGATGTATTACACAATTAAAATTTTTTCTTCAAACCAAAATTTTTGCGCGAATTCGAAACAAAGCGAGAAGCTCCAATGGATGTGAGGCAATGATTACTAAAAACTAAAATTTAACGTAAATGAAAAACGCAGAAGAACAAAATCCGACAGAAAAAACCCCGTCTTTGTCGCAAACAAACAACAAATGCCTTATGTTACACTAAAACTTGAACAGAATTTTGCGAAATTTGTAAATTATTGTTTTCATAACAAAAACCGTAACAATTTTCTTTATATTTTCAAAATTAGTTGAATGTATAGAAACCTTGGAAGGGAGGTCGATTTGTTGGCGAACCGGAGGAGGGTGTATCAAGGCCGCTTCTTAGATCTGGAATTGGAGTTACAGGTGGACATGTTAGACCTCGTCTGTGACAGATTCCGTGTTCATTAACGCTCGAAATTCTATCGACCTCTGTTGAAAATCATTTTTAAGTTTTTTTTAGACAACAGTGATTAAACATAAAATTAAATGAAAATACAGAATACAGTATTCTGTCGATCGTGCTTTACGAGATTTTAATCCTAAATGTTTCATGAACAAAATCAATTGTATTTCAATTGTGTGAATTTAATTCAATACTTAATAATCATGATGCGATGATTTATGAGATTTTTAAAAGGTTTCGAGAATATGAAATCGTTTAAATTAGTATTAATAAAATATAGGAAAAAATTGTAATCAAATCATGAACAATACTTGACCGAATATAATATTCTTATCTGGATATGGGTGCGATGCTGTTGATGCGCTAGCAGAATGTTTACAGTTTCAAAATTTAAAAAACCCTTGCCAAGTTGTAACACTTGATGATGATTTCTGTGGAGCATTACTTTTCTAATGTACCCAGGACGATTCTTTGTCAGCTGTTCTATATATTAAATCACTAAACTAGTTTGTTCGGCTACTTCACAAAATTAACTATCAAACAGAATAACCGGTCAGCTTTTTTATCCTATAGTTAATAATCAAGCTTCAGCGTCGTTCAATGACCGGGAAATCGTGGTACCCATCGAACGTGTAATCTATTGTATCCCAATTTTCTCTTTTATATTGATTTAATTTTTTCGTGCCATAGCACCATCACCTTTTGCTCGAACTCAAGTTGATAAATTATGAGTAATAAGATTGAAGAGAGTTTAGGTGTTTCTCGTTAGAATTGATTTTAAAACCTTCTACTAACAATTTCATCCTACCTAATAATAACTCTAATACAAACCCTTGTTGAGTAGATTCTATGTTAAGTAAATATTCAAATGCAAAATCATTTACAATCTTATTGAATTTCTAGACCTCGTAAGGTCAATTATCTTCCGTCATAATTAATAATTTTCGTTATTATTTAAATTCGCTTCTACGGAACGCGTGTGAATATGTTTGTGTGCCTAGCTGTAATAAGCGAAACACTACACAATACAAGTGTCAATAAAATGATCAACAAATTACATAACATCATCGAAATACAAAGAAATACTTCAAATAGGAAATCAATCAAACTCAATAGTATACACTTTCAAAAATGCAACAAAAACATACAAACATATTCGTTAAAAAGCTTCTTAACGGAAACAAAAGTGGAAAAGAAGAAAATATACCCAAGAGATATTCAATCAATTCAAAATGAAAGGCGAGAGATACATAATAATATATGATCGATTTCATTTCATATCACTTTTTTTAGATACTCATAACCATCACCATTGAGAAGAAACTGATAAAATTTATGCTAATCAAATGCAGTTTTGTTGGCTTACAAACTAATTTGGTGCTTTCATGTAGCATTGTTGTCGTATGTATTGAATAAAATATTTACCTTGCGGTAGGTTTTCCATTCCGGGGTAGCAAACACATTTCGCCGGATGAATTTCAAATAAATTGAATAAATCAGCGAGAAGAACAACTAGATTATGTTTCATTGAACTGCGAACGGAAACAGACACACATACACATGTTAGTTAAATTCGAATATACGATTTGGATGAATCGATAGTTACCCCCGCATGTAGGTTATATCCTCGGGATTCATATGGAACACAGAATATGGCAAATGTTTTTGTGAAAAATTACTAACTAATAAAACGTTGTGTATGGAGTCCTGCAATAAGGAGTTTTTTACACGAACGACAATTTCAATTAATCATTAATAACAAGTAACCTCAACAGCTGGCAAATAATTTACTCGCACTATTGTCCACGGTATGACTTTGGGACAATAGTATGAAATAAGAAGAGCTAAACACACGCCATCACATAAGTCCTGATAGTCACGTATGGGTGGAATATCCGGAGTCTGTAGTCGCTGACCCTGCAAAAGAGTTTCGAGAGAGGAATCAATAGTGATGCCCATTTGCCCGGCTATTGGTATTTTTGCCTAACATTTTCATCCAATGTTCCAGTCTCAATTTCCTGGTCTATTCGTTTTTTCAGCGCGGCACACACGTGAGATACCCAACTCAGCAGAGCCGATTCATAATGTTGGACCGTCGTCGATGATGAACTATTTCCAGAGATTCTGTAAGAAATGTTATATCAACATGCAGTCACATTCACAGAAGCGACATATAGCGAACTCTTTGCCGCTCCGCTCTGGCGGGGCGACTTTAATTCGTGCTACTTTATTAACCACCTACCTTCTGACTGCATTCGGTACCCGATCGCCTGAAGATATTTCTTTTGCGTATAAAATCATAAGTGCTTCTATCACAGCCATGTGGGCATTCTGAACGCGTTAAAAATGGAGAGAGAAAAAACAAAAAGAGTGTCTTGTAGTTGCAATGTGATTATGGAATCAGATTGAATTCAGTTTTTTTTCTTTGCAAGTTGATGCGTAGGCGAGATCGCCAAACGCGCAGAGCCTTATTTATTTAAATTATTCGCAATTTATTTGAGCCATTTTTAGACAGCTCTGACTTTGAACAACTTATGACTATTGGTTAACTACTTAACAAACTCATTCAGAGATGAAAGGATTATAAATCTAACTTAGCTGTAGGAGACGTTATAATTATCTATTAGATCAGCGAAAAAAAATATTAACAATATGTTGCGCTCTTTCATCTATCAACCAAATAACCGACAAAATTATTTCAAATACAACATTGATACTCACTATTCTTAATGGATTCGTTTGAATCAAAACTGTCTCCGTTAGAGCAACATCGGGAGATTCAGCAACTGGCACTCCTTTCCTAGCAAGCGTCTGTAGTATTGACCAGTGATTTAAACTTTGGTAATTTGGATCCGAATACAAATTCGATAGGGTTTGACAATAGAGGGTTGCATTTCCCAGACCAACAACGATTTGCGGTTTTAGATGTTCCTGATTCTCGTGATCCCGATAGAATGGTTCTTTTAGATTTTCCGGAACGCGATTGTTGAATGCTTTTGATAGGAGCCATTTTACCGATGCACGCTGACGAGCCTAAAAAATATGAAACAATAATAATATTATTAATCCATGATGAAGCAACACAGCATTCTTTAAGAGGTATATAATAGAATAAATAGCCAAGATAACATAAAAATGTTAAGGATACACATTTTTAAAACCATTATCTCGACAGCAATGATTGATTTCGTTTGGTAATAATCATATTTGGATAATTTTATTTGGCTATTCTCTAATTGCATACATATTTTTGTTTGAAATTTCTTATCAATCGATTAGATAATGAATGTGAGAGTCGCGGTTGAATTGAAAAGGTGGGCATCGTTTTATCATCGCTAATTTTAATGATAATCATTTTCTAGACTAAATGAAGAGAGTGTTGTTATTATGGAGTTATTTTGTGGCGGGGCATAGTGCGATAAATCTAAGAAGTAAACAATAGCGATGAGTTATTATAATCGTTCATCAATACAGATTTATTTCGATTTTGTGGGTAGCACTGTAGCTGCAAATTTGGGCAAGGCGCTCATCAATTACAGCTTTTATTGGAAACAAATTCAGATATTGTACAAAACAGCGATTTTCAATTGCATCTTAAGACCCTAATTGAATTTTCCTGCAACCGGTCAGTTAATGGCTGGTTAACCCCTCAAATAATTTGAGGGTTAAGATACACATTTGTTTTCAAAGAACACCTCAATAAAATGCCTTTATACCTTGCCTCCAGTACCGTATTAAATCATAAAATTTAGACGACTACAGTGAAGTTGCTGTTCAACGTTCAAAAAATACCATACAGAAATAACAATGGATGGTACGCTTCTCATTTTTGGCTTTTTCGGGGGAAAAACCATCCGAAAAAACAAAAAAAAATCTTTATGGTACGACAATGTTCCTGCTTGAATCCGTGCCACATAATTTTGTGTAAAATTTCATTTTCGAAAACGTTGAAATGCTCGAAGAAAAGAAATTATAAACATTTTGCTTTCTTTAAAGTTGAATTATTTGTCGCGGAATAAATCATCATAGCAGCACACCTTATACGAGTATGTATTGCAAATGATTACAGGACCATATATCGTTATAAAGAATTCCAATTAATAAAGTAGATTTATCCATAGACTCATTAAATATTTCCATCATAGACAGCATGTCGTTTTCTCCAGAAGCACTCGCATATGTGCGTGGAAAAGATTTAATGCCGTTAAATGCCATCTCAACAGTTCGTCCAGCATAGATACATATTTGCACAATAGCGCGAAAAAGGAAATAAGGAACGGGTTTCGATCGACCGCTCTCTAAAGCAAAAGTAATTATTGAACAATTTACGTTTAAGGCGTTGTCGTAGTCATCGTCTTGTCATCTTGTAAAATGTTGTCTGTTGCCCACTTAAGGCATTGCGTTATCAATAAAATCTTAGGTTTGTCAAAGATTGTCACCGACAGATGGAATCTTGACCATCTATGGTTCACTTGGCCACCTTGAAAATGCGAAAATTTTTGATTTAATTTTTACTCTTACTGTGCATGCGACACACAATTATTCGAATGGAATGTTGTTTTCAATGGTGTTTATATAATCCTTGAGGAAAAAGTGAGTACAAGGCGATTTGCAGATTATCTGATCGAAATAAAATGTTTGTTATCAAAGATTTTACTCATATGGAGCACATACTAAAATTATATATTAATTCATGACAAAAACACTCCTAACATGTTTGCCTTTGCCATTTGTGCATTCTCCTATAGTCTCCAACATTATATCGATTTTGCAAACTCAATGAAATGGAGCGCACAATCTCCTACCCGAAAAAGAGGACAATCTGTCTCCTTTTATCTGAAATTGCATCTTCCATGGATGCTAACAATTCACTTTACATAGTAGATACTTAAAAAAACTGTGCCAAATGTTTTATGAATCAATATTTTGTTTGTGTACTTGAAAAATCTATCATGCGAAATCCTTCGCAAGTAATGAAGCAAAGACGAACGCAATAAAGTTATAATTATATCAGGATTTAAAGATACATTATAAATTTCAACAGCAAATCTGTAAGTAGTAGAAGAATATAAATATTATATATATATATTTATATTTATATACAGTAGCGTATGCAGGATTTTGATAAGGGGGGGGTTCATATTTTTGAAGTCTTGACTAGGTACGTTTGCTAGTGTTTCGGTGTAGATATGAAGATATAATTCTGTAATCATACTTAATCATACTTTTTCACCGGTCAAAGTTGGAGTCCTCCAAAAATAATTCTGGCAGACTTTAGCCCGATTGCATTGCTTATTTCATTTACGTGGCTAAACTTGTTAACCAAGGGGGGGGGGGGTTGAACCCGTAAACCCCCCCCCCCCTTTGGGTACGGCACTGTATATATATATATATATATATATATATATATATATACAGTGAAATTTGGTTAAGTGGGACCTGGGTAAGTGAGAAACCTCTATTATTGAGAATTCCATGAGGTCCCGGCACTTTTTCATCGAATTACCTCTGTTAATGGGACTTTTGAAACCTGGTTAAATGATATTTGATTTCTAGGATTTATTCGATGTTTACCTCTATAATTGGGACTCTGTAGCTCAATCACCTGTATAAGTGAGACATTTTATCAGTTTGGGACAGACTTCGACACGTTTATTTACAAACATTTGAATTTCTTTCGCACGTGCTTTGTCAGCACTATCTCAGGTTTTGACCTACAAACGTGGGAATAAAAGTGTACAAAATGTCCAAACGTAAATATAACACATTATCAGCATCTGAAAAATTAAAACTTCTATTAGATTATGATTGTGGAAAGTCGCGTGATCAACGGTGTACGGAGAATAAGATACCAAAGTCAACGCTGTATAGAATTATTCAAAACAACGAGAAAATTCGGTCTCAGTGTATTGATGGAAAAGGAAAAATAAAACGAATACGATCGGCAGAGTATCCTGAACTTGAAAAATGTCTCTCGACATGGATAAAGCAGGTATGGAATAATAACATTCCAATAAGCGGACCAATGATTAAAGAGAAAGCTCAAGAATTTGCAAGTAAGCTTCATATTGATAATTTTTCTGGCAGTAATGAATAGTTAGAGGGCTTTAAGAAAAGAAACGATATAGCATGCAAAAATAGTTGTGGCGAGAGCAATTCTGTGGACAACAACGAATGTAATGAGTGGATTAAAAACCTTATTTTATTACACGATTATTCCCCCGTTGACGTATTCAACGCCGATGAAGCGGACTTATTCTACAAGTGTCTACCGGATAAAACTTTTACGTTCAAAGGTCAGCCTTACCATGGTGGTAAACTGAGTAAAGATCGGGTCACTGTACTTGTATGTGCGAATATGTCCGGAACTGAAAAACTGCCACTTCTCTTAATTGGAAAATCTAAGAATCCAAGATGCTTCAAGGGTATCAAAACGTTGCCTGTTAATTATCAAAACAATAAAAAGGCCTGGATGACTTCTGATTTATTTGCAGATTGGTTAAAAAAGTAAACGCCGATATGAGGGCCCAATAACGAAAGATCGTTATGTTTGTCGACAATTGCACAGCTCACAACAATATGCGCAAATTGGACTATGTTTAATTATTGTACTTACCCGCCAATACCACAAGTAAATTGCAGCCTATGGATCAGGGTATTGTCAACAACTTCAAGATTTACTTCAGAAAGGAAATTGTGTTAATATGTTTTTAAATCTATAGAAGACGACAAAAACCCTGAAATCAACATCCTCCAGGCCATGAGATTTGCAAGAAAAGCTTGGTTTTCTGTTAGCAAAACCACAATTAGCAATTGCTACAAAAAAGCTGGATTCAAAGTGACGAATGTATCTGAACCTGAGAACCTACAAGAGGAGCTAGAGATCTGTGCAGCGATGCCAGAATGGAACAAAATAATTACCTCCTGTGGGAACGACCAAAATGACCAGCAGCCGACTTTTCAGGATTTCGTTTCTATGGACGATGATGTACTCATTTCAGAAGAGCTCAATGATGATGACATCGTTTCTACGTATTCTTCTTTGGACGCAGAACAAGAAGTAGAAGAAGATTGTGAAGAGACTTCAGTAAAAATTTCAAAGCGTGAGGCAATGGAAGTTTTAGAAACTTTACATAAGTATTTCCAGATGTCAAATATTGATGATTCTAGTATTTTTGATCAAATTTATTCCATCGAGAAACAGGTTTCAGCAACTATGGATCAAATACAAACAAACATAACCGATTACTTTAAGTTAAAACTTTACTTAATTGAATTTTTTTAAAAAAAATTAAATACCTACACTTAATTCATAAAAAATACGCATTTTTATTAACATTTCCACCTCAATAAATGGAATAACGGTACATTTCGAAGTCTATAAGCGAAAGCCTCTGTAAATGAGACAACTAAAATTTTAAACCTGTCTAATTGGAAAACTGGATAAATGAAAACCTCTTTAAATGATACAAAATTCTTGGTCCCTTGAGATCCCAATTAACCAGGTTTCACTATATATATATATATATATATATATATATATATATATATATATATATATATAATAAATATTTATCGATATTCTTTCACTAGAATGGAAACTAATGAAAACATGACACAGTAGGAAGGCTGTATCATCAAGGAATGGTTAATATAGCTGCGAAGGATATACATATTATCAGTTTGTTCACCAGAACTACCTAATTAGCAATGCTCAGGTAACATTCGAATGTGCGTAACTCAAAACTTCTGAAATGCACATTCATTGTTTTGGCATAAAGGAGACGATATCGAATCCGTTTCCTATTTGTGGTTCAAATATTTACTAGAATCATCCCCGTTTAAGCTTCACACACAGTCCTATTTGATTCCACGATACTGTTTAATCGTTCAACACGAATTCTATTTCGTCTACATCGCTACATAGTTTATTCTGGGATCTGCAGATTGTGTTGTGTCTTCAGTATGGCGATGCATTCATGCTATAATACTATTTCCATAATATTACATGCGATATGAGCTCATGTAAGGTTATCCACCTTTAGAAATACTCGAGCTGAGCTGCATGTGCATTTCAGATACAACATTTTTGTGTCCACAAAAGTAGCTGAAGGCAAATGCCGAGAGCTAATATTTTTATAGATATGAAATGAAATTTAGATGACATGCGTGTTGGGAATCGTGATGATTGCATCGAAACATCCAAATCACCAATTTGGGACGACATGATATGTAAGAGAATGTATATTGTGAATTATTAGTAATAAATTTGTGGAAAAAGCAATTTATCTAAAATTAGAGACTGTTTTTAATGAAGAATATTACTAAATGACGTTGATATTTTTTCTGAGTTTATAGAAAACACTTCGTGTTAATAGTGAAGGCATATTTCCCTCACTATTCTATGCGATTGATGGATTTTATTCAGATTTTTTTATATGAAATGGAAATCTAATTTTCTATTTCCGATTTTATCATTACGTGCTTTGTCAATTAACTGGGATGAATAGGAAGATATATTTCAAGTATTACTACAAGCAAATACTAGTAAGTTCCTTACAAAAGCCACTTAGCACTAGCATTTGAATGTGTAGCAGCTTATATCACAACACTATTTTCTACCATACTGCTAAAAGTATATATATATATATATATATATATATATATATATATATATATATATATATATATATATATATATATATATATAAATTTAATCTACCACAATTGCGAATAGTTTTGCGGTAAAAAATTGGTAAAAGATTAAGGTATCAAGTGCCATTAATATTGTTTGATGAGTTGAAACTACGATGACTTTGAAAACTTTTTCAACAAATCACAAAAGAAATATTTACGTTTAATTTTTTTTAAAAATAAATAGTGGCAACAAAGCAGGATCAGGATAGTTATTTTACTGTCAAAATCAAATTATTTGGACACAAACTACACAAAGGGAAAACATGTTAAATGCAATTTTCTGGTAAAAACCATTACAAATATGTAAATATCTTACTTGATTTGAGTCGTTGACAGCGACCGTTGGAATCTCATAGATTGTTTTCAGACTCCACAGAATTGTTGGTACTGCATTTAAATTCAGCACCATTTTTAACGATTAATTAGTTCAGGGTATTCATTCACTTCACATAATTCTGGCTTGCATGAATACTATCACCGGGTATTATATTTTTGTTATTTAAATCAATAAATGAACAATATTCTTTATTTTCGAACAGGTTAGCACTCGCTGATGGAAATCATGATGAGTAGATTCATGATCTGAGCACACTTTTACGAACAATACGCAGGCATTCTAGTTTAGCGATAATTCAAAGTGATTTGCCAACCAAGAGAAGATTTTATATTATAAATTCAATTTATGCAGGTTTGCAAAGTACTAGTTATGACTGGAAAACAATATAAATAGAGCGAAATCGAAGAACCAAGACGCACAATGTTAAAAGTTCAATGCATCTTTTTACTCAACTACAGAGCGAGCTTTTTCATCGTCGAATATGGTGCGATTTGCTTAATATTTTGCATGTTTGAATATCGCATTACCTTAATATTATAAAAAAAAATTGTCATAAAAATAAATAGTTTAATGTTTACAAACATGTTTTTTTCTTAAACTAACAGTGAACAGATTCCTGGACGCTGTCGCCAGGTCTTGGGTAATCTATGCTTTTATTTACTCTTCAGCTTCAATTGCATAAAGTCATATAGGGGTCATAAAGTCTTATAGGGGGCCATAAAATCATATAGGGGTGATCCTTACTGGCCACCAAAGCACCATCTTCAACAGATGCAAAACTTCGAAGACGTAACGTCGAGATATCTGGGCAAGTCACCTCCTAAGGACATTATGAGTTTTTCTAATTCTCTCGCATAACTCAACCCGTTTGGTGCTACTTCTTTATAAAACATTTTATAAAGCATTGTGTTGCTTCAAGCTTACCAAAAACATTTTATTCGTTTTGCAGAAAGCACCTTGCCCCCAAATTAAAGTAAAAAAAAACACCACATTCAGCTCGATCTCGCCTAGGTGTTGTGCCCAAAACGTTTATCCTTCAAAGCGATTGATTTGGAGCCAATCTGGCAACCTGTCGCTCGTTTTACACGACTAATTCGTCGAGTGTTGTTTACAAAACCAACCCAATTCGACTCTTCACGTCCCGCCCACACGCACCAAATCCAAACCGTTTGTCAACCAAGGTGTCAAAACGCAATCGACTATGCCCGCCCAACAACAACTATGAGCGATGACCTTCAAATGATTGCAAAAGCCGCGAATCCACACAATCGTGCTAAGAAGATCTCGAAGGCTTCTCCATGCCGATTTCTCCGTTTGAGCTGTTCGAATGCTAATTATCCTCGGAATTCAACACTTCACTGGATATAAACGTACATGCAGAGAATACTGGCATGACATAAGCGATTTTTCCTATTTCGCTACGCCCGAGGGGATGTAGAGCTGCAGAGCTTTAATCTTGGGGCGTGATCTTCTTTGAAAGAATTTACCGGTTAAACGTAATAACTATAATCGTATCTGGCATCAATGCACGCACTCTCAAAGATGCGCTCGGCTACTTGGTCATTAGTTAAGATGCTATGATTATGTTTCCAAAGCATCTAATATGTTCGCTACGTCCACAAAGAATGAGAAATATAAATCGATCAGCCCCGCTTTTTTGCCTTGAAACCCGATTACACACAAAGCCAACCCATGTCCGTCAAACAAACGAGTTTCCACAGATACATTTTCATCTCGAAACAACAACAGCAGCCATTCGTGATGGTATGTATGATGGATAATTAAAATAATCTCTTCTGCAATCAGTTTTCTACAGAAACATTTCTTCAATGGAGAAGGTAGTTGAACTTGACATGCCAATCTATGTAGGAACACTGCCAATGATGTCACTATTATTTTCAATTATATTCATTGCAACAATCGTTTAATTTTTCGTGTGAATTAATTAAATTAAAGAGTGGGATTTTCGACGCAACAAAGGCAGTGGTATCTACGATAGTTGTTATGCAGACTCATTGCTGAACCATTCATAATGAGCTGCAATACGATTTGCCGAGGTGATGAACCCCGAATGTAGGTATAGTATGTTTCAATTAATCTTTTCCTCGATCATCATATTCTGATAAATATTCATGAGGCACGAAATCGATTCGAAACTTTTTTTTAGTTCAAACGGTTTACAGCGCCATGAGACGAAAACCTGGCAATGGTGAGCGCAAAGATGGCCAGGACCAATAAAAAATGATGTTTTACAATGTATGAATTGATTTTAAAGTGGCCTACCATCTTCGGAGGCGGTATTTATTTGGTTGAAAAAAGATGCAATGTTATCTTTTTCCTTAAGTTTGTCAAAGCAAATTTAATTTTCTAACTTGGCCTTGTCAACAGCTTTGAAGATTGACATGTCCTTGCAATATAATTAAGACATTGGAAGGTTACATTGCATTGCATGCGATTGAAGCAACGTGATCTTTTCTAATGAATCTTCCTTTCGGGCATTTCTGAGCATCAAACACGTCTGGACAACCTCCATTAGTAGACTGCTCCAACGGACTGTTAAACACCCAGTCAAGGTCCATGTTTGGGGAGAGGGGGTGCTTCTCAAAATAGGGTTTCGAAATTTTGTTCTTATTTACAGACAATTTGAATGCCGAAAAAATGAACAAGCAATGGTTCATCAAAAAAGGGGGGCTGGGCTGGATCTTTTAAGAGGACAACGACTCAAAACATCGGAGTCGAGCGTGTAGCGAGTGGAAAGGGCAAAATGGGGGTTTTAGTTTAGATTAGCCATCTCAGTCATCGGATGCAAATCCAATAGAAAATGAGTGGGCTCTACGAAAAATGCAACTTCACAAACGCAAGCCATGTAATTTAGATCAACTTTCTCGACAAATTCGGAGGTCTTTTCCAAAAGAATATATGCCGAAAACCTCGTGAAAAGCATGCCCCGATGGTGTCTGGCCATAATTGTTGTTATAAGAAATTGGACTTGCTTCTGAAGTACTGGTACTATCCCTTATACCGATGTACATCGTCTGGATGAACAAGCATTCAGGAAATACATTGCACACGGACAGTGCAAGTAATGAGTGATGGAGTGAGAGGTGTGGAGGACGCGGAGGTAATTTTAGTCGGTAAAATCCGACATGTCGAGAAGCAGGGGAAAATCGGTATCTTATGAAAAAAATCCACGACGAAAAAAAGGTATTTACATTGAGTATTGACGACCAATTCAACAATGAATGTGTGAATTTTTAAAAAATCTATTGTTATAATTTAACAGTGACCACGCTCTTATGTAACTAACTGTAAGTAAATAAATATCGTAACGAACGAAACGAACGATATTCAAGTGGTTACGACGAGATTCAAATTTAAATTCAATAAAAAAATACACAAAATTCACCGCATTATGTTTGCGGAAACGTATATGCAAACATTTTCAACTGCAAATACACATTATGCAAAATTGTTATCGCATTAACATTAACAGTCAGCCAACGCCCCAGCGTAGTTGATCAAAAGCAAAAAAACATACGCAGACCAATCACAAACAGTACATATGAAATCATACTAACTACTATACTATATGATCGATTGGACATGTATCTGTTGTAATCGATGTTTCGATATCCAAATCGATTACGATTATTTCTCACAGAAACAACGGAACGAAATACATAAAGCCATTGGCATTTTGTCCTAAATGTTCAGTCAATGTCCAATGCATTTCCAACCAATTCTATCAACATCTAAAAATAGTTGATGTTGTCTAACATATGCTCCAACAAAATTGTGGATCTTCGTCGGCAAAGTCGTTGTCGCAACAGCACAGTTGTCGCACGATGACGCCGACGACATGGGGATCTCATCATCATGGATGGAATACCCCGATACCAAATCTTTCTGCGTATAGGCGCCAAGACACATTTTCTTTGGAGATATCACGGAGGTGGGTGGTAGCAGAAGAGGCGATTTAAGATTGCATTGCGCAACCACTGATTGCAGCGATTGTGCATTCAAAGGCCGTTTGCCGAGACAATTGCCAGTTTGAGTAGTTCGACGGATTTCTTTCCATTTTCCTCATATTCTTTTTAACAACCGGAAATTATAATGATTGCGGTTGGGAAGCAGGTGCTGATAGTGTATTGTACGCGACGGTTGAGATGGTCAGGTCATTGAATCACACAGAAGCACTTTTGAATGAGCAAATAGATCATCGATCGATCAGCGGATCAATTAGCGCTGGCCGATGATCGTCACCGAACCATTATTCACTGCACACACTGCACCTGTAAATAACTTGAGCTTTTTCTAATCCAGAGTACCACAGATCGGCAGAACAGATATGCGCTTACTGTAATCACACATTTAATGGGTTTCAGCACTGCACTATTCCACTACTCCACCAAATTAAGCCACATTAGATCAGCTCTCCGCTGGCGGACTAAACGGGGCTGGGCAACATGGGCGCGGACCACAATTTATGCATTTCGTAGAGACTCCTTGCGACGACTGTCTACTACTGAACTGGCCGCCCAGCAATCGATCCGACGGGAGCAGACACTTGCAAGCAACCATTAGATGAATACCCAAGAATTTCTACTGAAACACTCCGCACAAGCACCGGGGCCTACTCTTCAACCTCAACGCCAAAGCTTCAAACAATTTCAGCAAGAGTCAAAGACGAAGGAAAAAATAAGCTCCACTCCAACCGACACAAGTGCCCACGTAACGATCATGAAACATGAAATACCTCAGCGTCTGATTGACTCAATCAAGCAATTGGTACAATGGTGTGCGGATCGCAATTACCTCCTTCTCCAGCACTAATCATTTCATCTTGCTGCCAGATGCCAGTAACCAAGACGTATTGTTAGCCAGAGCTGAAACAACGCAAAAGCTGGTCATTCCAAAATCCACCTATCGACGTTGTCGATCGGTTCAGATGATCGATTTGCAAGGAAGCCTGCAGATGGAAAGGAAATGACTGGATGACCCAAATAGTTCGGTGAAGTATCCAATTTTAGATGCGAGATGTTGGGCAAGATACAAGTGGATTGATCGTTGGATAGATACCAAGGCATCATAGTTTGTACTTGCCTATGAAGTGGCGATAACAACAGGACCTAAAATCTTTGACGAAATGTGGCTCGGGCGCACAAATGCATTCAAGTGGAAGCATATGTTCTCTGGGATATGATCCCATGAGTGGTGCAGCCTGTAGCTTCAATCATCATATCGTGAATAGTGGATTTTTCTTATAATAGCATCTTTTTGCGCTTTATCAGGGACGTATGTAATGCATGAACTGGTTTCTTGGGTAGGCATTAAAGTGTGCTAGACATCTGCCGGAATCCAAAGATTACATATACTGTATATCGCTCTAATTTCGGTAAGTATTCCGCCATGATTCTTGGCTTTGCAACTGTTCAGCTGAATGATTATATATCAATTGGGGTTTTGGTCGGATTCATATTTTCAGCACGAGCTCAACTCTAAAATAAATTTGTTTCAAAAGAAGTATCAAGTTGTCGACGCATGGTTTTGGTTGTTCGATAATTGGATTGTTTTTTTGTCAAATTGGGCATAAAATATTTATAAATTTTTATTGTCAAATATTATTCTGAAACATTGTACAAAATATTATGATAAAAACTGGTCCAAGGCTAAGAAAAAAATTTCAAACAATTTCGAAAAAAACTCTTGTACGAAATCGTCATTTTTAAAATAATTTTTTTCCACAATTTTGACACAAAATTTCTACAGACAATTTAGAATGGCAACAAAGTTACTTTCAAATAATTTTCTTTGAAAGAATGTAAGGAATTTTTACAGATAGGTATATTTATCTGGGCTACAAGTATCTAAATTGTTGAAAGCAGCATTTAAAAGGTATCCAATCCGACTATTTGAAGAAGAAAAACATGAACAACTTAATAAAATGGCATAAGAATATAAAAGAAATCACTTATTTTATTATCGACTAGCAACAAAAGTGCAAAATAGTTATTCTCTTTCTGTTGACTCCGATTGAACGGCTATACCGACATACATTCTCAATCGTTACAATATACAATTCGACCGTAAACCTCTACGAAATCGATAACGAACCCAGCCATGATTCTTTTTTTAATCTTTTTTATAGTTTACCATCGTCAGGCAAACCCATTTGCAGCATTTAAGCGAATTCCTTCTATTCGTTCAATTCCAAACTTAATCGACTGACCGGTCGCCGGTTTATATCGTTTGGTTGGTAATCATATATTGCCAACAGCTTGTTAGGCTCTCCCTCGGTTCCAATTCAAATTGTTCGTTGTGTAGCACGCAAACAAATAAATTCCAGCCAAGAGGTCATTTAACTTTTGCTCGCTATCACCACCGCCTTTTGGCCAAGCGTTTTATTTCCAAAATTGTATAATTTTCGGAATGAGAGTGAAGCGAAAGAATGCTATAGTTCGTGGTTTGTATGATTTGTGGAATTTGAGGTAAATTACAATGGCGAGAGGATCTGGAAAGGTGGTTCCTACCTTCATACCTAGAATGTTTCTATCGACTCCTAGATATATTTCGGCAGGACCTATATTTTTCTTCGTACCGAAATTATAGCTGACTTACTGATTGCACATAGAACACTTGAAACTAGGACATTTTTGAATTGGAAAAACTTGGAAACCGATATCAAAAAGACGTAATCCCAATGACTGGTATTCTGTCGTTTTTAAAGCACCTGGTAGTGTTTTTCTATTTACAATTTTCACCTTTCGCTCCAGCCATAAAATTAATAGGACTACTATTATTCCAATTAGTGTTAAGCCGAACCACCGTCACTTCAACTGTCTACTCCACTTTACAGACTTCGCCATCGCAACTCCGCACATTAAAGAGAGTCCATCAAATGGTAAATCTTCGTGGTCGATGCAGACCACACCAGGCCAGGCTGTTCCCACGTAGGTGACTTTGACTACTTCTTTTATCTATTGTCTATCGCAAACAGCTAACAAGGTTTACACTCGGCATACCTCAAGTTGCTGTTTCGCAACTAACGTAGAACACATACAACTCCTTAAAATGTTGTGCCAGGGAGCGTGCGGGCTCTTTTATGCTTTCGAAACGCCAACCGTCGTCCGAGTGAAAGTTTTCTTCTTTCTTCGTGTTTTTCTTTGTTGCTTTTTTATTCGCTTTTGATGAAGCGATATTATGTATTCGGAATGCATCTCCATGGCTTCACAACGCCCCGAAGACGACGACGATCAGGCAAGAACGACGACGACGAGTGATTAGTCATGAGACAATCATGCGTTTCCTTTGATTTATTGAACCAAAACCGTTACGATATTTGCACACTGTTGAATGTTACGGAAATATGAGTAGAGTGTGGAGAACGTGCGGCTGACCCATCATCAAAACGTGCAGGAGGTGTGACAATAAATTTAATATGCTTTGAAGTGATTTCCTTCGATCAAGTAGTTGTCTTTGAGTGAAAGAGGAAATCTATTTGAAATAAACATGGAAATGGACTGAAATAGCAGATACTGTCTTTAAGCATCTGTTGGTTGGTTGTAGTGGCAGCCTCCTTTATCCAAAGATGGTTCACTTAGGCCACTATAGGCCCACTGTGATATCATAAAAGATTGGGACGGCACTAGAACCTACAGGATGACGAGAGGCATTTAGATTCTCGTATGAAGTTGGCTATGCAGCTAATGTTTAAATTAGCTACTTCCGTGAAGCTGTCCAGGAAAGGTGAGCCTAAGGTTTGCATGCGTTTCCTGGATAGTGCTGGGCTCACACAGAAAGTGTGGTATTGATTCTTCCTCGTCTTCCCATCTGCAATTTCGGCAGAAATCGTTGGAAGGAACACCAAATCTTTCTGCGTATACGATTTAGGGTTGCGAATAGAAGCCAATGTATGACTGTGACTGTTTGCTGTGCATTCCGGGAACTTGATAAGGGTTCGTTACATGGATTTCATGGAAAAGATTACTACTTCAATCAATACCCTCTGGTATTTTGCAGGTGATCCATTGAACATTGTAGTACCAATTTGGATAGGAGCTCAAATCATCATTATTGTCGCCGTATCAACAAAAATCCTTGATTAAAATTTCCATCAAACGAACAAATTTTGAAGGCTAGCATTAGCATCCATGGTCAAGCATTTTTATTTGCCTTGGATCAACATTGCAAAACGAACACACCTTCTTCAAGTCTCTTGCCATTTGTGAGTATGATAAACAAATATTTAATTTGGGCTCTCTATAAATAGACAAACAGCGTTTGCTCGCATTTCGAAAACATGGTAATATTCATGAAAAAAATTGAGCAAAGAAACACAGGCGCATGATGTAAAGTTACTTAAGTTATTCGCAATTTACATGAAAATGTGACTCGCTCTAAAGTGACGCAATCAGATCGCGAAATTGGAATTTCTAGGATTAAACTCTATAATTTTCTTCCATAAAAAAATAGTCGTAAAATTAACTCTCCAGCGCAGCCGTGTTGATTCCGACTTGTTGTTTTTGAGGTGTTCCATTCCGGGGATTGATCGATTCCAGTCTAGGTGATGACTGAGATTGCGTTACGGATGACTACTCCACGCAAGCAAATGATCAACGCAAGTTTGTAGAATTGAAAATACCTTGAATGAAAATGAACAATCGCACATGGCGTTGGAGCTCTACCACGCACATATGTGATGTTCTCGCCATTTGATTTTTCTGTGCGACCATTTCGCCCACTTTTCCATTTTATTCACGAACAAACACCGCACATACAGTTGATGTGTGTGATCATCAAAATAAGTAAACAGATTGTATGCAACTTGGTACCACTTTGAAAGTTGTGTGTTTTTTAAATTTCATCTTTGAATTTTTGGTCTGCGCGTTGGAAGCAGATAGGAACCTATATACAAATGTATACATGCTATTCAATCTGGTTTATTCACTCGAATGAAATATAATTAATCAGTTTCTGCTGAAGGTAATTGCTTACGAGAGACAGAGAGATCATCAAACAATTATCGTGGCTTATCCCCTTCTAAATTGTTAAATTCACATGAAAGTAAAATTTACGGAGAGATTTTTCCGAATTTTTTCATGAGATTTTAAACGAATCGAACAAGACGCTTTAATGAAAGCGAAAAAGAACACCGCAGTATATGATACGTGATATTAATTGCCATAGTGAAAACATCGTTAAAACATTTACTTTATCATCGGTGTACGTTTGATTGGTAAGCACAATTTTTGGTAGGTCTTTCATAACGCTGTGAAATGTACACAAACATTCATTTGAAGTAAAAATAATAGGAAAGATTGACTTGCTGAATTTCATTGATGACCGAGGGGAAAAGCATCGGGCCCAAATAAGAGCCATGTGGGACAGCTCATCAGTAAGAAATTTTAATTTATTTTAAAGGTCGGATGCAACAAATCGTAATAATTTACTTAAAATAATATTGAATGAACAACAAAAATTAGTCATAGTCACAGATGGGATGTGATTCATTTGTTAAAAAACAGAGAGAACACATTTTTTTCACTTTCCAAAGACGTTCTTTTGAACGATACCATGTCTGCAACCGTGTCTAAAGCGGAACTAAGAAGCTGCATCATTGGAAATACTTACATACTTCCAATTCAAGTTGTAAATATTTCATTACCGATAAACTTAAGAATAGCAGAGGCAAAGCACACATCATGTTTAATGGACGATTTCGGATGATGGCGAATTCCACGCAATCCACATTAAAATTACATTTCCGGCATGCGAAGAACTGCAATGAACTTGACCATTACCCGCACCCAGCATTGCCGCTTCAATCAGACATAATTGCAAATGAAACGTACGGTAGTGGCGCACGTACACGGCTGGCGTGGAGCATTCGTCGATGGAGCCGGCGGGCCAAGGCAATGGGTTTGTGGATCTCCCCATCCGTGTCGGCGATGGAATGCTTCTTACCTAATTGCCAAATCGGGCGGCAGCAGAGCCGGTGGAAGGAAGCAACCGCACCGGCACCACCAGTAGCCGGGAATATCTTAAAAATACATTAACGCTTCTTGCGGCTGTTCGTCTTTTGCGGTCTTCACTTTGCTTCTCCCCGCTTTCTCCTCCTTTTTGTGAATCATTCGCATCACCTGTACTTCCATATATGTATATGTACATATGGTAGCTAGCTGGTGCTATCCTGACCAACATCCGCGACTTACATCCTTCTAATTGACTCAATTAGATTTTCGTGAATGCTTGTTGCACCAAAGATACGCGACTTGATGAAACAGTTTTTGGGTCACATTACAAAATGTTCCATCCCATAAACTCAGCTGATTTTACCGCCGAGCAATTAAGATGCTACCATAGTAAGCATTTGAGGAGGTGCGTACGTGCAGATCTTAGTTTTCCGCCTTCGGTAGATCGAAGCGCTGCAAGTCTGATTTACCAATGGTATGTACACACATATATGTATACTAATGCGCGATCTGACGATGATTTGTCGATCGTTACATGAATCGACGATAATTTTAGTCATTGACCTCAAAAGCACTGTACAATCGTGCGGCCGATAGATGTGTGAACATCTGAATCTAGGGTTAGACCAAAAGATTTCCATTTTTATTGGCAGCCCAAAATATGATTTGTCGCATACATAAGAGTGCGAACAACACTTGAAACGAATCTGTTGGCAACTACTTGCGATATTGTTCGACCCCCAAAAAAATGGATCGAACCTACTTGAAAACGTTGAGCGGGAACCCTTGATTTCTTGTGGACGAACAAACAGACACAACTGATGCTTCCATTTAGGAGATTGTGTTATTTATTGGATCATTGAAAATTGTCAATGGGATAAATTTGTTGCAACACATGTTTGGAGACTTTAACAAGGACCTTTGCCCACTTTGATTGTAACGACTCGAATATGTCGTTTGCAATAACTTGTATGATTTACGACGACTTCAAATTAAATTGGTAAGTGGAAGCTATATTTTGGTATTCCGGCATGGAATTGAATACGACCATTTATGAGTAAATTAAAAGAGCCTTCCCTGCGTACCTGAGGGTGGTCATCGGTCCAGTGTCTGCCCGACTGCACTCCACCAATAAGGGGTTACTGAGCCTACATTTAGTAAACGAACTGGTACTCCCAAGTCGTGGTGGGAGGGCGTTGGCAGCTGCATGATAGTTGCACGTTGTCCAACCGTGGACTTTGGAGTTAGACAGTGCTGGGTAGGCCTCCACGTAAAACACCTAGGTACATTCTGTCCTGTGATCATGTACAAATGTGAAACGCAGATGGGGGATCATTGTGGGACCAAGGCCGCCGAGAGTGCGAGATGACAACTACTCGCCGGCTTTGGTGAAAACACAGTGGTGGGTCGAGTTTAACAACCATATCAGTGGTGGAAAATGTCAACAATACATAGGAACAACGTTCCTGTCGCGCACCCTGTTGCATATTTTGCCACTTGCTAAGCAAAAATACTTTAGGAAAACTCCTCGAAAGCTAAGTGTCAATGTACCTACGTAATAAGTTGTAAGAATAGATTTAAAATAAATTAAGGTGTAAATTCACAACAGCTATAATATTTTATTTTATATTATATGATATATTCCGTCGCTTATTCTTCTACATAGATATCTGGAGTGTGCCAACGAAGCTTCCTCATCTTCGAGTGAAGAAAAATCGATAAATTCATATTTATTCGAAGAAATTCAGGACTGATTTTGACAAAAGGTTCGTCCGCGGGGGTTAAAATCGACCCAGACAGACATCAGCTTCGTGCTGCCGCATTTGCGATTCAGTCCAAGTGCAAACTCATCAAAATGCTGCCGCGCTTTTTGGCGACTGGGGGTCGGTCATCGAAGAGATTTGGCGAGCCGAGCAGCCCTGAACATGTGTGCGCGGCTTCGATTCGGGCCCACGTCGAAACAGACTGCAAGGTCGTCCACATCTTTGCCATTGCTTCGAATCACTGGGTTTGACACCGCCACGAATGCACCTCCGGCTGTGCGAATAGTAGCGAACAAATAGTTCAGCGCACGGTGCCCGACACAAAGTGCTAGTTATGTGGGGATGGGATGAGGCGACAGGACGTGAGATAAGAACAATGTCGCATGCCACCCTTCGGGCACGCACGAGCCGAGTGGCGAGGCAGGCTGGGCGGATGGAACCGGGTCAGGAGGCGGTGAGGTCATCCATCCATAAGCATTACATTGCCACTGTCTGCAAAGTTAGCGTCAGAATGGAAGCTTGCGGTTCTTGGGACGTGATTGGGACTTCCAGGACGGGATATATAGTCAACAAAGGATCTCTGCGGTTGCTGCGAAGCAGACGAGGCTCAAGACATCACAGCGACACTCGGCTCAAGGAGTGAGGGAGGAGGGGGCCACCAGTAAAGTACTGCAACAAAGCCAAATCTCTTCGAGAATGGGGCCTATTTGTAATCGCACGTGGACACTTTAATTCTATTTCGGGGCTCTATTGGGGAGGGGAGCCGTCAGCTCAGCGTGCCCCTGGGTCAGATGCAGCTGTGAATGAACCAACACAGCTCACAGCTGACTCACTCTGGGCCAGGGGGAGCGTCACCCTCGCCGCCCTTGGGGAGCGTCACGGTCGGTCGCAGCACGCCGACCCCTCCTAGCAGAATTACACCAGACCGACTCAGCGCTTACGTCACCTGAGCGTGGCCGTGTTCGGTGCGACTCGACTGCTCTTCGATTTTTCCACTTATAAATTATATTTTTCTGATTGCCGACTCCAGAATTTGTGTCGTGGGAGGCAGAACCTGGTCACCTACTGGGCCGTGTGGGCTGGCGCGGGCGGTTGCGGCCCGCAATGCGAGTCGTGTCACGTAATCTGGGTGGCCTGCAATGCAATGAATGCACCCACCAGCTAGGGCCGGCGGAGCCCCTCGACGCAGCCGGACGACCAGGCCCTGCGGACCGTTCACAATTTCACTCACCTGCTTGACTTCTTGCGTTTCTGCGGGTTCCATCGTCGTCGACGGATTGGGGCCCTCTCGCCAAACACCACAAGCACTCGCGACGGCTGCGCTGGATGGCTTTGTCCCGCTCGCCAGCCGGGCTGCTTTCTTTGCTTTCGCCGTATCTCGCGCGGTCGTCACTGATAATCCAAGCACGGGCGCCCCGCGAGCATCATCACTGCACATCTGACTCGATTTTCATCGCGCAAACCACACTTGGCAGGTCCTCGCCGAGCGCTGGGCACGTCGTGCACTTTCCCACCGTCGGAATTTCAGCTTTTCCACGGCCGCGTGGTCGCGCAAGCATTCGCTATTTCCAAAAACAAGCCAACGACTAACTGCTCCACTAATCAAATCACATCGAGAAAACGCACCGATCAAATGAAATCACACTTTCGAGAGACAACGGGCCGACGACACGACGAGACACGGCCACCATCCAAGATGCCGTCCTACGCAAATGCACTTTTCTCCGGCCACACACGAATCGCGACAGCACAATAAACTAGACTTTCGACACAATCGAGAACGACAAAGTGTTTTTCATTAGAAATTTGGATTTCAGCTCGCACAATTAGACAATTTCCACGGCAATTCCTCCGAGATTTTGTGACTTGACTGCATTTCGCACGGCGGCCATGTTCTCAGTTGTGTGCGAGGGCTGCGAATGACATCGGCCAGTGCTGCGATGTAGTTCTCAAGCTGAGCGCGAGGTACCGTTGCAAACCAGTATAGAGATTTTGTTTTCGGTCGATCGAAATCAGCTCGAACCAACATGTTCAATCTTGAATTATGGAATGGCGTCTGTGAATGCGACAACGGAAATCAAATATGAACTGGTTTTAATTTGAATAGGGGGGGTCTAGCAATCTCTAGGTGGTGCAATTTCTGCGTGTGTTGGCCGTGGTCGCCCGAAGATGGCCTCTTCTTATGTAGAAGGCGACATGCCGCATTGAAGAATTCGTTCGGCCATCTATTGAATTTTTCGTAGTTAATCATTGAAAGGGGAACAAGATGGCCCCTTACAGAAAAGGTAGCTCACGAGATTTCGATCTCATCGAGTGACTGGTAACTGAAAATTGCTTTTTTAAAATGGCCGTTAGTTCGCCGTTGTTAATCTTTGAGGCAAAGTAGATAAAACAGTGTTGCACTGTTCTGATTTCAACCGACAACGAACAAATTATATAAAATACAATTATTAGATTAAATAATAAACAGTTTTTATCATTTGTTTCATTCAATCATGAAAATGCTGTTGTTGAATTTGCAGTGAAATAACGAACCAGAACTAATAACAACAATCAAAAGTTGATTGAAAAACACAAGAATTTAAAAGATGAAGGTAAGAAATACATAGCGAAGCGAGTGAGCCGTAAATAACTATAAGCGATAATTAAGATTGGATAGCTTAGCATCATTCATATTAGCATATTTTTCATGCCATGGGAGTTACCTCCTAACACTGCAAAGAAAATCATTCGACCCGCTGGATGTTAAATCGAAAGTCCGCCGCTCTACACCATCGTGAATATCAGTAAGTATCTGGGGAATGCCCAATAGGGGGTCATCCATATATAGACCAGGGCGGGTCTGTTTTCAGTTGGCTGTTGAGGGGGGTAGATACTTTGCATACAGTAGGTCAGATCCAAACTTGAACATTTGCAGTATTACTGCTCTACAGCATGGTTTCTTCCACGAAAGAGTAAGGAATAAAATTTTCATTCAAGCCATGTACAGTTGAAAATTAAGTGTACTTCATCACCCTCTATAAATTTCAAATAAAGAGTGCGTATTATCGGATATCTGTAGGGTATTCATGTTTGCTTGTATCTTTACAAACAGATTCACACACTGGCAATAATTTTTAAGCCTGAAGTGGGTGGTGATTCGATAAATAAAAGCAAGTCCCAGCTTAATTAAATATTAAATTGAGAGAATTTCCAGCTTAGAAATCGGAGAGTTTACACTCCACAGCCCGTCCCTCGCCTTCTGGTCCTCGTGAGTGTAATTTCCTCGCCCCTCGGAAGAAATTCAAATTTACCAAAAAAAAAATTAGTTTAATTGTCTAACAAATGCTTGGAGTTTGACTCATCAAAAGTACTCAGAACTTCTTTCATTGGTAAAAAAAATCTGGAAGTTTCGAAATATGCTGTTCGTATTATTTGCTACATTTTAAAACTCTAAATATTTTCATAGTTATTTATTCAATTTTTTTCCAACAATTATGTATAATTTAAAGATGTTTTATGAATTTAAATATCCACATATCGTATTTATGATCACTGTCCATCATAGTTTATATATATATATACTTTCTCATAAATATTCATTCCCAAAGTTACACTCACAGTTGCCTTGCTTCTATTTCGTGTCGAAAACAAATCGAAAAACGTTTTGTTAAACCGCGAATATTGTTTGAAATCCTATTTTCAATGGAATTGTAAGAGTGTATCTAAATTTTCGTATCTGATATTCGAAAATTTCGTTGATCATTTCAAAAAAATATTCAAATAATAATTCGAAATTATTTTTCATTTAATATTCAATTGTTTCCTCGACATAATCACCTTTAAGTTAATAAATTAACTAAGAGGGTTCAACGAAATATTTTTGTAAGTTAATTTGGTTTTAATTTAATTTCGTTCCATTTGATTTAAATATTGTGTGTTCAGCTCGGCATATGTTATTGATTTTTATGATTATATACAAAATAAATTTATTTGAATATTGAAATTTTGTAATCAATTTTGTTTGTGGGTTTTCGTATAACCATCAATGGCGTAACAGCCGAAAGCGAGCTTTGACCTTCTGAACTATATTATATGTTGACTTATTTACAAAACACTATTAATTTGGAAATGGTTTTGGTTTTTTTATCGTTTCTTCGTCTTTTCTTGATTGTAAGATATGCTTAAGATTTTCATACGTTGATTTTCATCTACAAGTTTATTTTTTCAAGTGTTTTATGTTTTTTTATTCATGTATAAGAAATATTTTTATTATTAGTGCCTAAATTGGTTATCATCGAAAATCGTATACTATAAAAATTGTGTATATTTTTTGTGTCTAATTGAAACGAAAAGGCGGAAATATGTGACGAGTGATGATATGTTTGAAATGATGATCAAGTGATGATAATTGATAAATTTAATCTAATTTAATTGATATGAATTTTTGCAAAGATCATAGGATGTTCGACTGATATTTGTCTCCCATCAAATAAATATAAATAATATATAATAAATAAATTTGGTGTTTGCGAAAATGAACGAAGATTTAATTGCAAAGAGAGAAGAATTAATAAAATCCAAATGGGGGGGGGGGTGCCAGAGTTTTACGAATCCTTAAAAGAAGGAGGGTGAGTTTCAAACATGATCCTTATGTAATCAACGGACGCTCCTTTACTATGCAAGAAAAATAAATTTCAAGAGAATAGAAACTTACAAATTCTGGTCTAGACTAAATATAAATCGATAACGTATTTTTAGGGACGAACAAATTGCAGGATATGCAAATAGAGGATTTTTGTACAAACAAATGTATATTTATGTGTTGAGTTATGACACACTTTCGTCGCTTTAGATTTGGTGCCGGAACATTTTATGCATTGAAAAATGGGACTAATTGTTGACTCGAAAATGTCGAAACTTTAGAAGTATTTTTATTAAATATTAAACAAGTGAAAATCGATTGAACCATATTGAAATGTAACAATAATTGTATCTTCAGTGCGATTTGAATCATTGACGATTTTCAAGTAGCCCCTACTCTTTTCATTAAAATTACTCTATTTTCAAGTCCTAAATCAAATAAATGTGTCCACTCGTATCATGCCACTAAAAGCAGAAAACATAAGTTCGATCAAATGAGTAGCTACGCTCAGAGCGTATTTTTTTCAATTTAAGTTTAATAATCAATATTTACTCATATTTTCTTAACTGATAAATTTGCATTGTTGTCTCTCATTTATTTATCAGCCCATGGTGGCACGTTTTTTTTTAACCAGAGTGAAAGGAAATAATAGATCACTGACTAATACTTTCAAAATAAAATAGTCTAAATGAAAAGCGATGACACTCGAAAATCGCAACAATTCGAAGGCTTTGAAAAGGAAATTTGGATACAGTATCACAAAAATATAATTTAAAAGAAATAAAAGTTAACAAAAAAAATTACCTGGAAAATAGTAAATATAAAAATATCCTGTTTGAATGAAATCATTTCTCGAGACTGTTCTTGAATTAAAATTTTCCTCCTTTCAATTGGTTGATCGATATCTATAGCATTTTACCGGTTCGTTTAGTTTTCTGTAATTAATCCAAATCGATTTGAATCGAAAGTGCGCCACTCTCAAATATTGCGACAATCTAAATAAATAATAAATAAATTTAATTAAATAATAAATAAAAATAATACATAAACGTAAACTCATATGATTCAAATTGTCATGATTGATTTACCTTAAAGATTTCTTTTTTTCTAATTTTACATGTATATATAATATCTTATTTTATTATGATCATTTTATCAATTCAATATTTCTTTCTTATTTTTTTTTATTTAATCGTAGGTATGTATAATAATTGTAGATATTTACAGATATGTATAGATTCGAAGAATTCATTTAATTTTTAATCATTATTATAATCAACAAGATTCATTTTCTTCAATGATACATATACATAAACATATAATAATATTGCACTTTTTGAGTTGGATCATTTAAATGCCAATGAAATCAGATAAGAAATGATGAAAAGTGTTCTAAAATGTCGCTTATTTGACCTTGAATTGAATACTCCACAGCAAAATTGTTACGGTTCCGGCAGATTTTGTGTCCTTTTATGAATTTTATTAGAATCTTTAGATCAAGATTGAATTGAAAACCTTTCTGAAAGCTAGCTAGAGTTCATGATACTTGGAACAATCGATAATCTATTCAGTCGTTTCTAAATGAGCTGAAAGTGACTTGTTTTTAAAGTTTTCTTTGGAGCTAGCCAATCGTTCAAATTAAATCAGGATCAAACACAAAGACACTGGACACTGAGATGGATTCAATTCTAAGATCAATAGAACATTGAAAACTAATATTATTTAGACGATGTAACCAATGGACTGGTGCTGTATCCTTGTGTGCTACATGTGGGCAAAGCAAATGGATTGAAACCACTAACTAGACCACCTACTCCTGAAATAAAATAAAATCCATTTAGTACGGTATCTTTGTGCGTAAAAGATAAGTAAAATCTATTAAAAGCGAAGGAGGAGAGTTTGAAAATAACTTTGGATGCAAAATTTAAAATCAATTCAATTCATTAATATACACTAAACTACATACAACTCAGCCAAACAAACAGACACATCAAAATTTCATACAGCTGTTGCTGCAGACACTTGAGGATAATGCCAGGATTGCTGTTGGTAACTTTGGTGATAATGTTGTTGGTGGTTCTGATGATAGTGTTGGCGATTGAGATGATGATGATGATGATGTTGCGGTATCAGGACTTGATGCCACTGGGCTGAGGTGGCTATTAGTGGCGAAAATGCACTATCTAATCAAGAAAAATGACAAAAAAATAACAACAACAGAAGATTCGTATAAGTGCACATGCATTGAAAAGAATAACATACAAATCAAGAAGAAGAAAAACAAGGACTTGCTCTATGATCTCTACGAAACAGTTTGGAAGGGAATACATTGATTTTCGGAAATTTTCCTTTTACTTACTCGATGTTGAGTTGAACACACTGCCTGGCGACGATGATAACGTGCCCATATTGGGTGCAGGTCCATATCCATTTGCCGTGGCGCCATATGATCCACCTGAAGAATGAGGCGTAGACGCACTGCTGCAGTAACCACCTCGTGGACTAACACTACTGCTTTGTGTTCTTTGGTATTCATCTTCTGCCCATTGGCCGCTAGTGTCCTGAACGGTGACGGCAAGCTGACCGGCATACGAGTTGAAGCCATTTGTTCCACTAGGTGATCTAGGTAAAGGATTGGTAACGGATAATTTACGGATAATAATGAGAATCGCCTTGAAATATTCCTCACAAAAAAATAGAGAATTGAACTAGTAGACCAGGGCGGATCTGTAAAAAAAACACGACTACATTTGATGGTTGAGGGGGAGGGGGCACACTGATGTTTGCAGGAAAAGTTGTGCCCCCCTCAACGGCCAACTGAAAACAGATCCGCCCTGGTCTACAAGAGTTTTAAAACGAATTTAGATTGTGTATTTTTTTGGAAACAGCAAAATTCGTGTACGTAGGCACTAGGACTTTTTTTAGGACATTTTTCTCCAACCTTCAAAAAAATTTCAGCTGGATCAGGTCATTTTTTCTGCTGCAAGGAGACTGTGTTTATTTTTTTCGCTGTTTGCTTTTTTCTCGCAAAATAAAACTGGGCTGTACTCATATATCGAACTGAAATAATTTTATTTGGACGTAAATATTTTGAGATAGATTTTTGAACGGATAAATTGTTTGTTGAATTCCATTATTTCCTTCCTATTCTGGTCTCTAATTTTTTAAACTAGGTTTTGTGGTGTTTTACTTAATCAGTGTTTGTCTTTAGTATTTGAATCAGCAATTTTAAGGAATCCAATTTAAATTTTTTTAAGTGATAGGATTCATCAGACGACAGATAACGTTTTTCTGGAGCGAATTTTTTTTTCTCATGGAGAATATGGAGAACATGGAGTTAAAAATAGGCTTTTCTTTTCAAGACAAATTTCTTGCAAATCAGAAGAATTTTTATCTTTTTATTTCTCGTGTTTTTTTCTTTATTCCGATTGAATTTAATTCTAGATAAAGAAAAAAAAACACTTTGAATCACTTACCGTGGCATCGAATACAATGCTTCCACCAAATCGGCCGCTCTCTTCAAAATAATCTCCTTTTGTAGTTTTTCCGGATCGCCAGGATGTCGTGGTATCAATTTTTGTAGTCGTTGAAATCCATAATCTATCGTCGGTTCGTTCAACGCTATAAAAATTAACAAAGATTTAGTCTACAACAGCTCCACAGGCACAGATAACAATCACGTCGAACTTACAAACATAAACAAACCGGCCGGGAGATCCTTTACAGAACTGTTTACTCTTATACGATAGGGTAACCTCAACAACACCTGGAATATGTCGCGGTGGTGTTTGTACTCGTATAGCATGCGATGTGATTAGTTCACTCCACACAAGCATCGTGCCGAAGACAACTTGAAGGCCATCGAAAAAGTTATCGCCCACAATGATAACAGTCGCACCACCCGTGGTCCATCCTTCGCTAGGTGATATGGCCTTGATGCAAGGTGTAGCGACAGGCAGCGGTGGATACAGACCTGTAAGAAAACAGACTGGTTAATTCGATTTTTTTATCCATTCGAAGGATCATACATTTTTTTGGGGGGGAAAGTGTGTGTGTGTGGTCGGGGTGTTTTTTGATAAAAAGTGTTTTCAACCAATATCTGATGTATTTTCATATTTTAGCATGGCTTAGCCATTCCACATGAGGCTGCTTGGTCTGACCATCGCAATCAATATATTCTGAATGAACGACATCGGAGAATATGCTACAAATATCCGAGACAGATCTAGAACTGACCCTTCTTCACATTAGGACACATACACAAATAAATGGCTTCGAGGTCAATGCGTGGCGAAATCCATTGAATTAACAAAGGATAGAAAGTGGATGGATGCTTACTCTCCCTAACTACATATTGAAAATAAGAAACCAAATTGGGCATTTCTATTACATGACTCCCTCCTTCGTTTTTGTTTATTCTGTAGTCCATAGTCAGAGCCTACAATACATGTCGCAATGTCCAAAAAAAGTAGTGTCCTTTCTCCATTGAACGCACAAAAACAAATGGTCATAATCGCGTGTTTAGATAACCGAACCAGATATTATCTGGACTATGTGTTTGTAGGCTGTCGCTTGCTTCCTGTCGGTAGGAACAGACTTCTTCTGCAACTGCCGGAGCCTAGCAATCATGAATTTGACGACGAAAAAAGGTTTCAGTCAGCTAGTCAAGCTTTTTTTCTTTGTCCCCACAAGAAAAAAAAGGTTTTCTATTTCGGCAATTGCTTTTGTGTGGCTAGCGCAGAAAAAAATTGTCCCGAAAAAAAGTTTTCCTTGTTTCGAATATGGGCAGAAAAAGATTATGAAGCCTCAGTTATTTTTTGCGATGGATTTTTATTTTTCTGCTTGCGAGATAAGACGGGAAACAATAACTAAAATGAGATTTATTGAAACTGAACGGTGAGGAATGAAGTGAATTGATATGATTTCATTACTTTACGCACTATATACGATATTGCAAACATTCTTGATGAGCATCTAGTTTATTTTAATAAGGATTACATCGCTAGCTACCTTGGCTTACACATCAATCACTTTTTGTTGATTTCACGAATCCTTAATTCAAATCGTTAAAATCACAGTTTCACCCTAACAACAATTGTGCTCCCCACACGCATTACACCAACAAACAGCAGCAAATAAAACTTTTCAAATCGATGCAATAAAATGACTATCCTTGTATTCATCCCTGCATCATGGTCGGTTTTCTCTAATGGAACTTGAAATTCATCTAAGCTCGTCTTGAATGCTAATTTCTCTGGATACTTTCTTCAGCCAGTTCAACAGCTACACACGGAAGCCATGACAAGGATCAAATTAAAAATTTTACCTCGTAGTCAGATGAGCCTACTGGTTGGTGGAAAGTTTTTCTACAGCACCCACCCAGCCTTCGTGAATGTGTGTTCGGGGGATGAATTTGAACAATGGCATCAACTCCATCGCACGATGAAATTGACTTTTAAATGTCGTTTTTGGCATCGCCATTACACTGGCTACAAAAGGACGTCCATAAAAATATTCAACATTTCGGATGGAGTCCGTGTGCACCGTTTTACGGGGGCAGCGCTACAACATGATAAAAGCGGCAAGAATTTAATCGCTTAATCGCCAATTGGTTTCCTATAAATAACTGCTCTTCTGTCTTCTTGCGAGCGAAGGAAAACGGAAAACTTCTTCAGATGCGAGATTCGAAAGTGAGAAATTGAGTCTGGAAATCTAATGCTGACATCAGATCCTTTCCACGTCGGGTTGCCTGCCGTCCAACCAAACTTTAAGTAGCTGCTCCGCGTACAAATTGTGCGGAAATAATTGGAAAGTAGTACCTGAGATTGTAGGGTGGACGATTTTCGACAATGCATCACATTGGGGTAGGTGTCAGGACGCGTTATTCGCCGATTCCCCGATGAAAATCACTGAGCGTTGTTAGTTGATTCCCGACTCAATGAGTTCCAGAGGAAAAAGTGATTGTGTGCAAAGTTTTCTTTTTTGCCAGCCAAGAAGCGACGTGACTTAATTTGAACGGTTCATGGAAAAAGTTTGCTTTAAGATTGTTTTTTCACAAGCTGAATACTCTTCTTTCACCGCAATTGAATATCGAGACAGTGAAAAGGAAGATTTTTATGCATTATCAATATGTATATGATAGCTTGGTTGGTTCGCTTTACTGAGTTGCACATACAGGAATGAAAATTATGGCTCGTTTTGAAATATTCTGAATTAAGGTTTACTGCAGTAGCATTAGTCGACACTTTTTATCAATTTTGGCTTGTTTTAGCGGATAGAAAATCAATTTGAAATGTGGCAAAATTTAATCAGAATCTGTTGTAAAAACTTATTTGACTAAATTATATCAGAATGGAAGTATTGTTTGTAGTATATGTTGACATTCATAGCTATGACATGATCTGTAGACACTACAATTTACGTTAAAATAAATAAACCAATTGCACACACCAATTATCACAAATAAATTTCAAATTAAAAACACACATAAGTATATCCTTTTTCGATAGATGAACACAACAACACGACAAAGCAAGACGACTTAATATAATGAAAAATCAAATTATTTTTTGCTTTAAAATGGAATTTTTGTTGTTGAATAAATGAAATAAATTTGCTACAGACCGTCGTACGTACTGTCAGGCGCAAGGGGATGACCCGTAATGGCCAGGGGAGAATTGCCTGTACCTTCCGTTGCATCCATGCGTTTTGCTCGACGACCATGCTTGGAATTGTTATGTACAAACATATTATCAGAGATGGCAAGTAAAGGTCCTTCGACGCTCACTTGTGTTGCTATCACAACCTGAAAAAAATTTAATTCGGAATTGTTTTTTTCTCTATATTAACTGTTTTGAAATTTTTCCAGTTTTTATTAAGGGAGGAGTGTGATACTTTATTTTTTATTCGATAGAAGAACTCTTCAAGAGTATTCAGTTAAAATTTTAGGACGATTAGAGCAAAACTGACGGAGCTACAGTATTTTAAAACTTTGCTCTTCAACGCGCTGTAAACTGTAGTTCGGCTGTTTCTCCTTTTTTAAAAGCGTTTTTCCAACACTTACCTTTTTCAAAGACGGTGAAAGCTCTAACTTAAAATCTATTTATTCGATCCTTTTCAAATTTTGCACACTTATTCTGTACATAAATTCGAGAGATATTTTATTTTTACTGATTACAATTTGTTTTATAATAATAAGTTTATCGATTTTTTAATATTTTTTTTTTAAAAAATGTTTTTTTTACTTAGAATTGATACTAAAAATTGTTCAAAAAATATATCTTGACGTGGTTACCTCGGAAAAATCATAAGCTAAAGAAATCTTTTTGGTTTTTTGTCATCGAATGATCGAGTGATGAGTTTTGCTGTGCACCGCAAAAATACTTTTTTTGAGATGTCTAGGAAAACTTGCTGTCAGTGGCTCAGTAATCAATATTTTTGGACCAAAACCGTGAAGAATACTCTTGAATATTTACATTATTATGTACTTTGTTCAGAAATAAATTTATATCTACAGTATTTTCTAAAAAAAAAATCTCAAAAATATGCTCAAAATATATAAAATTAACCATACTCCCCCCTTAATCGAAGCCTGAAATTCCTCAGACAGAGGCTTTTAAATGTTATTAAAACATTTGTTAATCATGATTTCGGATCTTTTAGATGAAATTTATTCAACAGACTTGTAGAGCATCTTAGTTGCCAAAATAAAATACACTTACCTGAAATCGTCTCATGTCGCGTGGATTTCCTGCGTTTTTCAAGCAATTTTGATTGCATTTCAAGAAGAATTTCAGGAAAAACCTGCAAAGAATTGAAACTTAAGAGTCTGCAAAAAATTTCATAGGAATCAAAATTATTTTGAATGAAAAATCATAATATTTTTACCAAATCCATGAGATTTATATTTTCCGCAAGCGGAAGGATCACAAAATTATGTTGTCGTCAATTTGGCTTGTTTTACAATATATCGGAACTAATTTCATCTAAAATACTTCCGATTGAATTTACACCCGGAAAAATTAGTTCACAAGGCATGAATCTTCAGAATACAACTACCCCCCGTTGACTATGTTTATTTTGACCTGGCAAGAGGGTGTTTGGTATAGTTTTTTTCTTTTCTAGGACAGAGAGCCCCGAAGGCGGACATCTGTTCGAATGTCAATAATCCGACCGCATGCACGAGATTATCGAGCGACTTGCCCCCGCATTCAATTTGATATGGCGATGTAGTATTCCTTCCTTCCTGGCTTCCTTTCGACCTAATATCCTTCCCTTCCTGAATTGCACCCGAAGACGGGGTAAGAAAACTGACTCGCTTTTCACGGCGGTATTTTGCGTAATCAAAAACGACCGCCAGCAACTAGTCAACATAGCTCTATATCCTATTTATAAAAGATTGGCATGCTGGCCATGGGATCTAATCGAATTTTACACAATTATTACAAGGCAACACGCAGTGCACAAGTCGCCTTTTTATGCCTTCTGGCCCAATGGCTCTTGAGGCTATTTGAGCACTTGCTAAGTGGATAGTCTTTAGCATATAAAATAAATTTGATCCAGTTGGATCAAAGGCCAATTACGCTGATAGCGACCACTCCATGTTGACACATATGTCGATAAGAGTGCAGAAAATGATCTGCTATTTTAAGATGAAATTTCGGTTAGACTAGAGCTGATACCCTCTATTTTTTTAACCCTAGACGGAGTGAAGACAAACTATACTTCGGCAAAAATAATAGAAGCTTATTGGCTAATGGTGTGATTCATGAATAAAATTGCCTGAAAATTTGGACAGGAATCACGTGATTCAAACATTCAGCATTCAATATCGTCCTGAAACCCAAAACCCTACGTTCAAAAAATCCAAAACTAAACTGAACAAGCATCCACACTCCTCAAAGGGTTAGATATCAACGCAAACAGATCTGTATTTCTAACACATCACATCTCATCATGCATCACACACATCGCATGAATCGATAGCTAAAATCGAAAATCAAATTTCATCTTTTCATTTGTGGAAAAGCCAGGCCAGATGGTTTTCCGGACGATGCAAGAAGGCGTATCAATTGACAGGGCGTTAAAATTACTCACAGACTTGTTTCAAGAATATTTTTTTTTGTAGTCAAGTGTCTGGTTACATCCACCATTCGGAGGGCTGTTTTCCAGCGAACCAGGTCATCTCCACATATACGTAATTTTTTTTTGTTCCATGCAACACGATTGACTGGGATGAGACCGCGATGTAATCGTAGTCGAGGCCTTCTTCATTTCAAGTGCAAGATAATTTGCTGTTATGTGACTCCTATTTGTACACAGATTAGTCATTAAGATCCCATCAAATCGGCTTGATGCCAAGTGGTTGCATGATTTGTGATGTTCTTCTACATTTATGACGATATGAGTGTCAAGAATGAAGTTCACACTTGAGAGGAGAGGCTGAAGCACCCACTTGAAAAGGTGCTTGTTCAAGGAATCAAGATTTTTCGGGAATTTTTGAAATATTATGGGCAAAAGGTGTCGAAATGTTATGACTTGTGTTAACGGAAGTTGTATATCTTTTAATGGCATACATAATTGATTGTTGCATTAAAATTCCGGACATGCTGGCGGACAGAAAGAGTCGCATTCTGAAATGGTATTTTGGACGTTAAGCTCAGTTTAATGTGAATTATTATTGGTATCAGGTGGTATTAAATGGAAACGAACATAGAGAAATTGAACTCGATCAAGTACTTTGCCATACAGGACGAAACTTTGGAACACTGGTAAATCTATCGAGCCATAAAAGATAGTCAGTCAAATTGTCACCTCATATTGAAATCTAAGATATATATTTTCACATTTAATATGAGCACTTCAAGTATCTCACACAGAATTCAGAATCAAGTCTAGGGTACTAAATCTACTATTCCTTCATTATCTGCTCGGATCAGTGCATAAAATACATCACAACTCTCTTAAATTTCTCTGACGCATAGCGTTTTCTTTCAAATTATCTTGAAAAATGATGTGACAACCGTAAGAAATATTTACACTCAATTACACAACCAAATGATTTCTACAAACTAAAATCTAGTGAATTCTACCTTCGTCTTCAGCTCCAGAAACGGAGAAAAAAATCTTGTTGACAATTTTAACTCTCACACGCGTCATTTACACATATGTTAATCGTAATTTTGTTTTCAAACGATCAACGAAAAATCCACATCATTGAAATGAATCTTAAGACACCCTCAAGGAAGAAATTATTTAGGTGAAATTAACACATAATGTAACGTACACATAAGTATGTAGGCACATTTATCTGGGTTGGACGCCGAGTCCCTAAAGTTGTTTGGCCTATCCCCAACAGCTATAAATTACATCGAAGTCAATAATTCAGAAATTATAGGGTGACATGGATGCAGAGTATACGATATATATCTGCCGCTGGAACTATGTACATACATACAAATGTGTTCAAAATTTATGAAGTGTACACTAAACGTTCTCATTATTTCGGTAGAATCACAGTTGGACAAGCTTTTCTGCAATCATGCACATGATTTCCGAGAAAAATTCCAAAACACAAATTTGTCAGTATTGAAATTAAGGTCGATGTCAACGAAGTGAATTATGATGTGACGCACAGACAGGACGAATACGAACAGTTGTATCCTGGAATTGTTTACCACAGCCAACATGTTCGCGGAGGAAACTGAGTTTGCACTATAAACTTCTTAAACGATATACTTCTTCGAATTCGGAAATATCTATGCACGGAAGATGTAGTACATACATGCTTGACTCGGACGGAAGGTATATCATTCCTTTGTGTGTACAATGTTTGAGAAAGGATATGCGAGTATGGATTTAAGAATGGTGTACGGAGATCACTTTATAACGGGCGGATGAAACGACGCCAAAGTTTTCTGCTGAGTCGGAGTAGATTTACGTGCGATTTTATGACTATACGCTTATTATCGCGGCAGAAACTGCAGCCTTGGCTTCATATGGATGGTAGCATACTAGATCTATCGAGGGCAATGTAAACATGGACACTGTTCAATGATCCTATTAAATTGATTTTTATATGATTTTTAAGTACAATGTAAAGAATGTATCGAATAAATTGATTCGGATACAAAGGTTAAATCTGCTGATATGGGGCATGGAAGGCAATACATGACCTTGCAAATTAGTTTCGAAAAACAATTAAACCCAATCCAAGAACAATGACAATTATCATTTTTCTCAATGTTATCCGGTTTCACCTCTACTTACGTACTTACGTTGATGACTTCATGACGGCAATATTCATCAAGCCTACAATCAACTCATCAACATTCTTGATCTTAATTTAACGCAGCCGGAAATAAGGAACCTTCTTACATAATTGGTACGAATCGATCGAAAATCAATTCAATTCGAATTGGCAATCCGCTGACCATTTGCACATGAAAAAAAACGCAACGAAATTCCACCATTCATTCCAGCTGCGCTACAAACCCATCTCGTATTTGTCATTATTCCTTTGGTACACCATAAATCCTTCCAGGTGGTAAGTGCATGCCGACCACCCAAGTGTCTGTCTCCATTACACGACTAAATACAGTCATTCCTTTTACTCGATTAATATTCCAATCACAAATACGAAAATTTTCGTTCACTCCTCGAAAATTTGTCCGAACAACTTGTGCTCGATATCGGAATCAATGACCAAATTGGCATTCAATTGCAACGGCCAGCAACAACAGAGGAACTAACGCTGCGTAAGGCATTAAAAGCGGATTGGACAAAAAATGAACTCCTTCGGAGAATGCTCCATTCTCTGATCGAGCCCCACATGAAGATTGAAATAGGAATTTCGTCGACGTTGTCAACTTGTTTGTTTAGAAAGAAGCATCAAGGACTGTGCCAACTTTGGTCAGAGAATGGTGAGATGGCCGATCAAGGAAACATATTGCACAGCGCCAAACCACACATCGGCTTCACAAATGCCGGTGGCATATAACATTTGTGAGCGTACTTCAATGTCCAGGTTCCATCACTGTGAGCAGTGAAAGTTGCAAATTTTTTGATGAAAAGTGACCTCAACAGGTGTAGCCGATATAAATTTGATCCCAGGTTCAAACACATTCAGTACCTTTAGACTCGAAACTTTTATACATTTTCATGCAACTGGTATCCCGACCCATGAGTTTGTTATGCTCCCATTTTAGGAAACCAGCGCGATCCTTTCGATCCCCGACTTCATGGCTCACTACATTCGAGACCCTTTCCTCAAAACCAATCATACGTGTCTGATACATGTCGATCGCGATCAATATGCTTGCATCAACCTATATTGCGCGTGTGCGTTTGATGATCGTTACATTGCATTGCATTGCGCCAATAAAGAAACCGACAAAACTGCTCAAATAAAAAGCATCTCACTAGCCAACTGATCATTTCTTTAATTGGGTTTTTGTCGTACGTCCGCAGGCTCTTTGCCAGCCGCCTTAAGCAGGGGGATCACATCATACCCGTGTGGTAGCTAACTGATCAGCGCCACAATCCATCCACCATTCAATCCGTAACTATGTGCCCGAGCATACAGTACAGATACGGGTGATCTTGGATCGTAGAAAAAATCCAGTGATGCTAATTGGATTGAAAGAGACGGCTTCGATTGTTTTACCGATTTCGTCATTTTTATTGTCAAACTTGGCGCGTGATGTGAATTGTTAACATCCCCGTTATAAAAATCTGATTTGAAAGAGATTGCTGGACGTAGCGCAACTATCGTAGATACCTAGTGGTTCATGTGGACGCGCATCTAGTTGGAATAGTTGAGGCTGCAATGCAGGCAAATATCGGATACGATTCTAACGAAATTATTTTGGCAAGAATTGTTAACACAGAATTGGTCCCATCCTTCGATCTTCTCGCAAGCTTGAGAAGTCGTCGAAATGAAGTGTGAGATGAATGGTGGAATTATTTTAATCGATCATAAAATCATCAATTCCATATCCACCCAGTTCTTCCTCTGAACTTGTCATCTCACCACTATCTCACATGTATTCCTGTGGATCACCAGTCTACCCTAATCGTAGCATTCCTTCGAACCGAAGCGCGATACCTCATATATCGTGGTGCACCTTTGTAACAACAATTTATATTTGTGACGTACTTCACTCAAAACAATTGCCATTAAATTGAAAATCAATCAAAGTTGATGCTTGATTCGGAACAGTAAACGCATTACTTGATGCCTTTCGGTATGTTCTTGTATCGAGATCAGTATATGTCCTGCATGCCGTAACCATATAGGCGACATATCAAATAGCACCGAGCGGGATAGAAAGACACTGCAAGGCAATGAGGACAAAAGCAACAAGAAACATATTGAAACTTATCTTGTAATCCAGATTGCGGTATCTCAAGCGACGACGATCGATATTTATGATTATTGATTCATTTTTCGAGATAACAAGGCGATCGGGAGGGCTTTAACGAGTTTACATTACCAAATTGGTTAATCTTACACAAGCCGATGTCACACGGTAGCATTGTTGTGATACTGTTTTTATAAACAAAAAAATTTAGACCCATTTTACTATATGGGTTAAGGTATCTCTGTCCAGTTTTCTATTCAAGACAGTGTACGATGCTTAATAAGAGGCAGTGATTGTTGAGACAATTTTTATGAATCACATTGAATGTTAAATGTTTTAAATTTTCTTCATAGGTTTAACGTTAAAGACTTAAATATTAGAAGCTCACAGAGAAAGGCTCGGTTTTTTTTGGGAGTTTAGCTTCCGTTACGGAGGTTCTAACGAAAAATGAGCGAGAGGAGTGAGCCCGGAAAAAGCGTGCCGAACGAAAAAGCGAACGGAAGTTTGCCTTAACATTCAAAGCGAGTACAATACATAGCAATAATGTGCAAATATAAGAGTAAAGCGGCTGGTTCAGTGAGCAGAGCGCTCGACTCTTGCTCCCTCTGTTTTTTTACTTTAAGTTATTTTATGTGAATAAAAGCAATAAAAAAATTTCATATTTTGTCATATTATATGCATCCTTTATTTTTGAATTTGTCACATTAATTCCTGCGTTTATTTATATACAACTTTTTAGCCTTTACATAATCATTTGCAAAACGTAGCTAAACTTTCCACCGGACGCTCCCAGAATGCTTCTTTTTATCGAAACCTCTGTCTTCGATACAAAATCGAAAGATAAATTTCCTCGCGTTCATAACAAAAAATAACTTCTGATTTCTATCAAATGTTGTCCACTGTAAATGTCCTTTATAGCAATGCAAGCCGTAAATACTTGATATTTGTCCACTTAGAGTGAGATGGTCAAAAGATGCCTTTTTTCGTGTAGTTTTCTACATTTGTGAGTGTTGTTGTTTGGTGTTTGTTCTTTGCCGCTGTTGTGGAGGTTCTTGTCAATGTCATCACTTACAATGGAGTCAAGTAATTTTTAAGATTTCCGCTAATGTTTTATTGATGAAGTTGTTATGGAATCGATTGTTTCACTAACGAAATATTATCAGAAGCATGGAAACGGGGGAGCAGATAATCGATATTATTACAGTTAGTATGTTTTCAATATCTAATTATTTATGAAATTAGTTTCAATCGTGATGAAGAAAATTTGTTTTGTAAGAATTATAAGTATTATTTGGTCGAAGAATATATATTCGCTGTGAAAAGAATTATTTTAATGATTTCGAAAACATCCAATCAATTTCCATAGCAAATGTTCGTCTATCCTTTCGATGATCCCCTTCCAAATGCAACCAACATAATTATTTTCTACAATGTACAAATTGCCTACCCCAACCTTCGAGTAAATTTCCCGCTAAAGGATCACCAGTTTGAATCATAAAAACTAACAAACTGGAAAATTGTGCGGTTTCCACGTTTACCTACACAATTTTCCATGCCACCGACCTTGGTCCTCTCGTCACCCATTTCTTCCCGGAGTCCAAAAGAAATCAAAGAGCTATCCAAACTAACCAAAAAGTGATCTCAAAAGCTTGGAAACAATCATCATCATCATCGCCGTCGTCGTCAACAAAAACAACAAGTTGGAAACATGCCAAGTTCCGTGCTAGTCTAATTGAAGAGAAGCGTCACAAAACAAACAAACAAAGCAAACGTACGGCGCCTATCTAATGAACTTACAAACTTCACAAAGTTACGTGCAAAAGCACAACCTGAACCTTATATGTATATCTTTCAATAGATGGAAGCTAGGCTAGAATGACCACCGGTTAGGGCATATAACGCGCGATACTCCAAGAGCCCTTCTTCGTTCACACTTTGTACTTTTTACCCGCCGCAACACTCGCGCTACAAGAATAAAAGGGAAAGGAGTGCGTTTCCTCGTCTACGACTAGCTGAGCTTCATTCGGCCATGATTCTTCCTTACTTCATTTTATTTTCCGCCTTTTGACTTTGTAACGCTCATCCGAGCGGAAGCAAAAGGGGAGACGACATGCCTGATTCTTACAGAGCCACCCACTATTTACACACGTACATCGTCCCTCCCGAAAGGAGACACGACAATTTTACTTTCTTACGTTGATTCTTGACTTTCTTGCCGCTACGAATAAAACACAGCTGACAAGGATGCTAAACATACCGCCGTCTTTCTTGTTCCTCCGGCAAAGATAATCGGTCAATCCTGAATGGTAACATGGAAGCTAAGCTGCTCAGGACTCGGCATCGCCATCACAATTTCCCTGGATTCTATTATGAATCCTGTCCGCCGAAAGCTTCGCACAAGCTTTACTACTACAGGAATGAATTACAATGCGATTTCTCTTGCTAAGAGCATCCTTACAGCTGTTCTGGCCGCAGGAGTTCTTTCAGATTTTCGAGAGCAACAATGGTTGACAGTCTCAAGAGCAAACCATTTTGGTGTTGCTCCTAAATCCTGTAGGGCGTCTGGGAATGCCCCCTTGTGTACACGAAGATACATAGCCAGCGTCAACCATCATCGCCCGGAGGTAAATCCATGGCAACAATGTCCATCGGGGAGTGGGTTATATACCTAGCCAGGGAGGCTTTGGGATTGCTGCCATGCTTCTGGGACCAAGGAAAGCCTTCGCTGCATTCAGCTATATATCTATATCCGTAGCGCGTCATTGAGCTGTACAGTGGAGTTCGTTTGTTTTCGCCCGCAAAAAGGATACTTCCTCGAAATTGTTGGAAGAGCAAGCGGGAAAAAACTGGTGAAGTATGTCTTCATAGATCTATGTAGACTAAACGTTTTCTGCCGTTATGGTTAAGTACGGGAATACATTGGTGTCAATTTGAAATTGTGAGCTGTTGTTTGACTTTTGTAGATTCTATCGGAACGGATATGAGTATCTGAAAACGCATTCGTGTACTACAAAATGGATACAGTAGCTAAGAAGGGGAACGATTTCCCGGTTTTCACTACCCTTTTGTCTGTGGCAACTAAATAAATCTTTTTCATGCTGAATTCAACTTGATCCAGGTTTCTATTTGCTAAACTTTTTCTGCGTGGATTTGTCTTCATGCTCATTCAACATCAGCATTGGTTCTAATTCTATGGCACGCTTTCGATTTTAGTTTCAGTTATTGTTTTCTTTGGCGTTTTTTTCGTATCCTCTGTTTGCTTGTTTTTTCGCCTCCGATCCTTTCATCTCTAAATCAAAAAGATTCCGGTTATCCCTTTTTCTGTCTGTATTCAGTTTTCGATAAAGAATTGATTTTTCTTGTGTTTGACTTGGACTTTTATAGAGTATTGATGATTCAAAAAAGTACGACAACGGGCTGAAGAAGACGTCCTTTGCATGTTTTTTACACACTGTACTCGTTGAGAGTATGAAGACGTTATTGTGTATCTTTATTCTGAGGCAGTATGCTGCTATGGTATCTAATCAGGCATTTAAGCTACATAGAGCTGTGTTCACCGTAAATGAAAGATTTACATCTTGGATGTTGTTGTATTTCGCTTGTGTTAAATTAATAATAGAGAAATTGTTAGAGCTGACTGGCTAGTTTCGTGTTTTTCGGTCATTAGTTGTCATTGTATTGTGTGTGACCTGAAAGATGGCCAAGGATATAGGAGTATTTTACGAAAATTTATTGAGGACAATATTCAATGTTTCAGAGTAGATTAATCTGGAATAAATTTATAGGAAGTTACCTTCGATATAGGCCACAAAGAACAAAAATAACAAAGGACAATTTTGGGTGTTTATTACTGTGCAGGAAAAATTCTTTAGAAATATAAGTAAATTGACAAAAAACATCAGTTAAACATACAATTTTTCATAGCATATGAGATGGGTTTATTCTGAACGATTCATTTAATAGTGTAGACGAACGAAAGTTGTCCGTTGCTCATTTTGAACTATTTGCATTATGTTATGTTTTATGTATGCTTATTTAGAGCTCCGTACGTAAGACGGTACAATTGTCAGCTTTCCACCGGGAAAATTATGCAAACGTTGGAAGAACACAGTGAACGCATATAACGATTCACTGTGAGGCCTCGCCAAATGTGGGACCTGGTCGTCAAGCCGAGATAGCTGGAGGATATGTTTTCAAAGAATCACGAGACCAAGGTTCGCCTTAGGCTAGTGCGCCATTGATCATGATGCTAAATAGTTGATATACTTTTAAGCTACGACTGTTTCATAAGCTATATCACACTTTCTGAAAGGAAACTAAACTGTGATTAGTGTGACGGTAGTTTCACCATCCTGTTGATACGCGAAGAAGATAATAGAAGGCGATCACAAAGCGCTTGATTTTTCGTTTCACATCGATTACGTGACGAAAACATATATAGATACGCACTATTTCCGTTACAATATCAACGTAAAATGAACAATTTTGCGTTTGGAATGGCGTTTTATTTTTATTCTTCGCGTATTAACAGGTCAATAAAACTACCCCGATTCCAAAATATTGATAGCTAGCACATCACTTCTCTCATCCATATTTTTAAAAAATAACAAACATCTACAAAAAATGTAAATGCAATCCTATCACACATTTATTACGAAAATTGATAGTGGTGTTCGCGAAAAATTAAAAAAAAAATTAATTAAATTGTTGCATTTATTTCTTGTATAAAATTGTTATCTGGGATTTTTTTTACTGAAAAGCAGGTAATCTTGAGAAAATTGCCTACGATAGAAGGAAATACATAATAAATTCTACATTGTTTTTCAAGAATTTTTATATTTCAGACAGATTATTACAATTAAAATTTATTCGGAAAAAAATGCACAAAACAGAGCGAAAATCGCACAGTAAAATATTGGCCTATGAATGAAGTAAAATTTACGACAATTTTTTTATTCTAGTTGCTTTTTATTTGGTCTCACAAATTTTGATGGCAGCAATCAAATTTGCAAACATATTTTGCATTAATTAAGCTAGTGGACATTTTATCGTTCATTCAAACGTAAAGTGGCTATGACTATGCAGCAAACTCATCAAGGTTTCTCTTGATTACCTAGCACCAAAAAAAGGATTACTAGCTTCCAACACCTAATCGGTGATTTCTCATTTAATCCAAACGTATGCAATTCATTATACAAAAGGAAAATAATCATTATGCCCCCACAACGATAACGTGCAGCACGATTGCCTATCTTTGTATACGTATGCACCCTCCTCCCTTATCAGAATTATCTATGCTTGCAAGTATATCCATCATCCCCCGGATAACACCTTCTATAAATTTCTCAACTGTACCGCCAAAGGGGATATTCCCTCTTCCTAATTTCACTACTACACCGACGAAAACAAAACACATTGCACTACCAGGGAAAAAGGAAAAATGATGGAAAATTGAGAAGCAGCTACACAACATCTAGAAACTTGAGTACAAGAAATGGACTTTATCTAGACAAAAAGTGTGGTGGCAAACAGTCAAGCTGGTAGCGGCAGTGTGTGTGTGTGTGTGTGTGTGTGTTTCAAAATCGAAAGTGAAAATTCATTCATTCATAACGGTAGTAGGAGTAAGAGTTTAAACAAAATGTATGAACATGCGAACGAAGAACGAGGGAGGCGGCAGGATAGTCAACCGGTGTAGTACACGTGAATAAATTTAATAAATATGCAAAGAAGAACGTGTGCCGTTGCAAAATCGTAGCATGTAAAAGGAAAAGTGAAATACAAGATGACGATATACATACTGGAACAACGTACTAACGCTTCTTATACTTGTAGAAGGGGTTTTCATGCTCTTTTCGAAGGATTCTAGCTTCACTGACTTCACCTGGATTGGATTCTTACAAACGAGTTGAGCCGGATTCGAATGATATACTTGAATGTGGGGTCTTTTGTTGATGATTGATATAATCTATGACGGCAGAAAGCTTTGTTCCTGGGAAGATTACTATGTGGTATACATATGAGGAGCGTATTTTTTTTTGGCGAAAAGCTATGACGAAGAAAGTCAGGTAGTAAAATACGATGAAGAAAAATTTACGAAGAATTCGGGGCACAATCTTCTTCTTTGAGAAGAGATTCTTCGCATTAACTTATCAAAATATGGAAAAATAATAGAGTAAGTTACAAAATTCTAAAGTCTCAAAAAATGCTTTCAAATAAGGACGATCTACCCAAATAGATATCGCCCAATGAGTTCTTTAGTGGCACAACTGCAAAAATTAAGTTTTATGGTAGTTTGTTTCCGAAACTTTCTAATTATACAAATGCTACTTAAATTGAAAATAGACGAAAAACAACTACCGCCAAATGCTTCTCTTTCTACTTCACTTCAAACCACGAAAATTATCATTCTGTTATGGACTATTCCTGGAACTAGAATCAATATCCTACCATTTACAATTAATCCAATTAAAATGATATGACCCATCAGTCATCCTGATGCACGAAAATCATAATATCCGACTCTTGTTACTAGGTTCGCCCTCTAGACAGGTAAATTACGTAAACACGAAAAAAATTATGTTAAACATTCACTTTCTCGCTACCCTGGCCAACGATATATGTGTGGCTGGTATCTTATCCACATATGGTCGTAGCTTAGTTGATAGTTAGATCATGTCTAACTAAGTATAAAATGTCATCTATTCTACAGGTTGTTTTACTAAAATTACCTTTCACCCTCAACCTAGACTAGAATGAACGAACGAACATCATCGGTTCGAAGTGCAGCACTACTTAGTAGAGGCGAGTATTCATTTTGAACGGAACTACGAATAACTATTATGGTAAGTGGTTATTAATTTTACTATCAGTTTGCGTGTCCTATCTATGAAGGCCAGTTGGTGGGCATCGTGTTGGTGTTGTCCACTTACGAATATAACAGAGAGAAATTTTTTTTTATAAAAAACGATTTCGTATGGACATATTTTCGTCAGGGTCGACATAAGGTCACGAAACTGTGATGTGAAGATTTCAAAATAAATCGTTGGCTGTTAGGTTTCTCTTTCCAAAATAAATCTTTTTTTTCAGTATCTAAAATAGTGGGTGAATGAAAAAATTGGAATAGAATAAAAATAAAAATGTATATAACTATAAATTACTCATTTTAATTTGCAAGTCATACTTCACATTCCCAGCGTAGTTATAAAATTAACAAAAGCGCTTGGATTTGCTTGAAACTTTCCAGGTTTTTTTGCATTCATCATTTTCATATTTTCAGTTTTGATATATAAATAATAAGGGTCGAGCACTCAGTGAGGTGAGGCGAGGGTACCGTCGAAAATTACGCAAAAGCACTACAGGAGACACTCGTTTAAAAATAAAAGTGAGAATAAAATTTTCAAAACCTTTAATTTGTTCAACTGCAAGTATAAGTATACTATTTTTATATGTGATTTTTGTGGCTATGGGAATTGACCGGTTACCGCGAAGTCACAAGAATTCCTACCAAAATTGGAGAATCAAATGATTTATATTGGCCGAATGTGGGTAAAAGTCTGATAGCAATATGCATCAGTCACGGCTCTATTCAAAATGTCCTTTCTCAAATAACCTGAGAAGAACTTTTCATTGCCAATTCATAAAATTAGTGTATATTTATATAATTCAATCAACTCAGAATTGCCTACATCTCGAAAAATATTGAACCCCTCTCAAAAACAACTTTATTCCGCCTCTTGGCTAACGATCCTGCAAATTGTAACTCAATTAGCACAGCTTCTGGAGTGCGTGTAAAAGAATAAGATTTGTATCTGTTAAAATTTATTTGGGAAGCTGCTTCGGGCGGTTGGTTCCACTGCATTAAACACATCTCTCCTCCGGTTTCATGATGCTCTCTTTTGCAATTACCATAATTTGTCTGACACGTGTCTACAAGAAATTGCTCTCGCCCCGACCTTATCAACATATTGAGGTGCATGTCCTTTTGGATGTTACCTAATATAATGCACTCTGGGATGACTGATAGTGTGTAATATGCATGAGTGCTTCAACGTTTCGCTTACATGCAACCCCATTTACAACTGGCTGATCGTCCACGATTCTTATATAAATTGCACTATTCAAATTGGTTCACGAAAATTCCCAATCAAACTGATGGAAAATCGTTCATAGTCAATCATAAGGACTTTCTTTTATTTTCAAAAAACAAGAACATCAAACAAGAAAAAGTCTAGTCGTAGAAGTAGTGAATTTTACTTGCGTTCTATTGAATCTATTGGCTGGCATAGTAAGGACAATAAAAAGATACATATTGGTAGAAGTCAACTGTTCAGGATATGACTTCAACCAAGAATACTTGACTATGAGACTCTGTTGAACAAGTTCATTATAAGAAGATTAAATTGTCATGCTGTAAGGGCTATATTGTAGCTGTATGCGTATATATGTATGTATGTACTTACCGGTCGATGATAACAGGATCTGAAGGAGTTTCATTTCGGTTGCCGCAACTTTTTTTATCACAGCATCGACTGGAAGAAAATTTAAAACCATGTTATTTTGTAAAATAATTTAGCCCGTACTTTTAATTTTCATAAATGAAGTTTAGTATTACAATTACTGTATTTTTTAGATTACAATATTATTACAGTTTAAGTTTCTTTCTTGGTTGATACAGTAGAAAACGTCATCAGATTTTTTCGAGATGTATTGAATTTTTTGGATCAAAAATGCTTGATAATTCTTGAAAAGAATTTTAGCCAAACTCTTTAACAAGACAAAGTACACCAAAAGCTCCGAAAATAGGAGACAATATTTCAGAGAGGCAATCAAACATCACGAGGGCTGAAATGAAAGAATATCATAGGAAATAATTTGCCAAGCAATACATTTTCCAAGATAGTTCATTCGACTTTTGTCAAATGGATACCTGCTCAGACAATGTAGTAGGAACAACTATAATCTATTAAAGTATATATAACCTTCCAAAAAATATCCTTACATCTCTTCGCGTCACACATCACTATCAACATTGACATATCCGCTTTAAGAAATGTATCTTTTCAAAATGCTGTTACGATTACACTCCTTTGGCATCCCTTCAAGCATGTAACTTTACATTCCTACGACTCTCTAGAGTGGCCATATATGTTTCTTGTCTTCTCCCGTTATTCTACTATCAGACTTTATAGCGGCGTGTACGTACAGTCGTCCTTTGCCATATATCCTTTGGTAGCGTCCGAAACAACATTTTCGCTCTTTGCCGCCTAAGCTGCTAGTAGGTATGTAGGTACAGGCCGAGCCAAGGAATGCAGCAAGAAGGACTCTATTTTCTATATTTGGTGTGGCGGGGGTTGACTCGAGCACAGATAACCTTTGTAGCAAGCCAAAAAGCCATTTTTATAGGGTTCTAGTGAAATCAAGTAAGACTTCAACAGAACCGGCTCCCCCTCGCAACGAAATATCAACGCACTCTCGTGTTCCCTATTCGGGCTGGCTATGTCTTTGCACACAGATATGGATACATATTCAAAAGTGGCAACAAAAAGGACCAAAGGCGTACACTAAGCACCAGCGGGTACAATACAAATCTTTTTTCCACTATACACCTCGCTTCTTTGCCATATAGCGCGCGTGTATTACATGTATCTCCCGATTACACCCTCTCCCTTTAAAGTGGATGTTCATCCTCAAAGTGACTTTGCTACATATCTTTCTACTACTAGAGGAAAAGTCAATATTCCCTAGTGCTTTGCCATTTCTCAAGAGGGTAAGATCCCTTGAGATACATTTTCCCTGTCTCTTGGAATTCCTGGCGACTCCCTACTGCTTCTGCTCCTGCTGCTGCTACTGCCCTTGTAAGCATTGTTGGTGTTGTTGGTTACGTTTTGTTGCAAGGTATTGGCGATATAGCCGGTTTTTTCAACAAAAAGGCGAAATAGGGGGAACGACAACAAGCCAATGTGGTATGATTGATCCACCTATTCTCGTTGTTGGCTCTTCGAATTCACTGACTGCCATTTTCTTAGCCATCGCGTTAGCTGGAATCATCCAAGAGAAAAACAGCTATTGGGACGCACGATAAAATGGTGGTGGAATAGACCGAACGCATGGTATGATATTTTGTGTCCTTTAGATGGCGAATTCGACTCTTCAATGTTAAGGGGATGGTCGAAAAATGTTTAAGATCTCAACTCCACATCCTTTATATGTTGTGATATGCTACTCTTGCTTGCGATAGTTTACATGTAACTTTATTCTCACTAGGCCAAAAAAAAAACTAGCTTCTAAAACGTAGAAAAAGGTTATTAAAATATAACGCTTATGAATTCCACTTGTTCGCAACATTCCAAATCAGAAAATACCTATGGTTCATTCGTTGGAGGCAACATCAAAAATAATATAATGACTTTTGCATTTTACTTTTTCGGTATCCCCTTAAGTTTCTTTCCCTTTATCTTTAAATGCGTAGAGAATATCCTTAAGATATCCTCACGTATTTACAATGCCGTTCGTCTCATCGACTACAAATATTATTCTATCAGAGCACTATGATATTTTTGTAATGTATCCCCGCTTTCCTTATCGGGAACCGAAAAGGATCCAAGCTCTTGCATTCAATGCCCACTCTTACATTTTGCCTTTATGGTTTGACTACAAAGCGAAGATACACACGCTAACAATAATGACAAAATAGTCGAGAGTTTCGTTGTTGTCATGGAATGAACAGAATATCCTTAATTTTGCCGGACGGACAACGACAATTCCGACTAAATGCCCGGTTGATATTTACGGACACCTATACGTACAATAGGATTTTTGACACACAGAAGAGAAGCTTTAAAGTTCAGCATGGTTGAAACATATCGAAGAAAATGACCGGTAGGATACCTAGTGCGATGTGTGGGGATGGAGAAGAAAATTCGACACCATGAAAATGGATTCAAAGGGAAGCGTTGGTGGTGTGGAAACGAACAGAAGCTTTTTTTGTGACCAGTTGGTGTTTGAAATTAGTCATCATAATGAATGTCACGCAGCAGACAATTGTAAGACATGTTTCGTGTTGTTTTTCTTCAAGACTTTCTTAAGAATCTATGATGAAGTGCCGTCTTTCGAGAAACGTGTATGTGGAATCGCTTAAAATATATTTTTAAGGCTGGCTATGTGAATACCATTTGAGTACTATAGGATTTGAAACTTAATTTCATTTGAATGTGAGATTCTTTTTTATTAATAATAGCCTTTAATCACCGGTGTCATTTTCGTTTTCATATCTGTGTTTCGAGCAACTGAAACCTTTGAGAAGACTCTTGACATCCGAAGAATCCTGAAATGTTAGAACTTAAAGAGCTACCGATCGTCCCAATTTAAATTCCTCTGGATCACTTAAAATCTTTGAGAAGACTCTTGAAGTCTGAAGAATCCTAAAATGTTTGAATTTAAAGAACTTCCGATGGTTAAAATTTGAAATCTTCTAGATCACTTAAATTCTAGACAAGATTGTGCACAAGAAGGACTTTAATAAGATTCTTTTGACACTCCACATTGCATCGAAAAAAATGTCGATTTCAATCCATACACGTACATATTATTATGCAAGACAATTTTTTAAATCAACATAAAAACGTACATACCTGCACATAATTTCGTGTGTCAACAATACTCTACACATTTCAGGATTTTTATCTTGTCCTTCGTATACAATAGCCTGGAAATGAAACAACACAACAAAAATTAGTAACAATCATAAAGAAATTTAGTTCAATGTTCATTACAAAAACAACAATCCTCAATAAGTTTCGGGACTCTTTTCTATTTGCATATAAATATGTACTTCATGACGTCGTCCTACTATTTACAGATCCTATCACCTGACATTAGCTATTTCATAGTGCAGCTTCTACTGCGAGGTCAAAGGATATATCAGGAATATGTTGACATTAGACTATATGACTTTCGATATATGTAGCTTCTAATGTGATGTACAATATTTCATCGTGTAGTGGCAGATAGCATGGCAATGGCTAATTGTGAGTGGTTTTATTTTGTCCATGAAGATGCAAAATGTATTGCTTACATATGTTTACAGATCAACCAAGTTTGACAACAACTAAATGATTTATTTAAATTTCTATGCAGTTGCATTGATGATATTTAGGTGAAAATTTGATCAGACGATGAATGGCGTGAGGTTAATATGTCAATCCTTTCTAGAATGGTGCTAAATATATGCGGGTCGGAGGCTGAGATATTTGTAGTCACAAATCCAAAGAACATTCAGCTTAAATTAGAAATGGTGATAAAACTCAATCTATAACAGTTAGGACGTTTTCTATTGTAGATTAGTCTGTATAACTGATCAACATACTTGTCAGGCGATAAGTTTCACATACTAACAAGCAGGCCGTTTGGCTATCGGATTAAAGAATTGCTCTCAAAGCAAAAGCCTTGCTCCGGAAACCCAACCAAACTGAACAACGACTAATTTGACCCTATTCGAGCAAATCGTCTTCATTAAAACCGTTCACAACAAGCCAACACATAAACCTTTTCGCTTTCCTAAAATCACACAACAACGGTCAATTAACATCCATTTCCATTTGACTTTTGTAGGAGCAACACAAAACCTAACATTGACGAATTTACACTGACTAAAAATTTCAACTGAAAATTGACATATCTTGGACGTTTGAACCCCATCACCACGGCCACAAATAATCCCTTTCGGCCTCAAAGTCTACCACATCGAGTCAACTACATGCAAGCATTATTATCAATAATCAAAAAGGACTGAAAACCGATCAGATGGTCTTTACCTAACGCTCTAATGCCTTCATATAATAAGAACACAACAAATCCATTATACAAAGGATAGCTACCCAAATATCCTACAGAATGGACGACTCATCTCACTTGTACTTGTACTTTGAAGTAGGAGCGACCAAACGCGTCCTTTCTATTTAGTTTGTTGCGATTACAGAAAAGCTTTTTTTTGCGTTATATGTCAGGGAACGCCGCAAAATTTAAAACATTTAGCTTGAAGACTTTCACGAAGAAATATAAACATTAGTTTACTCTTCACTTTGCAATCCTCCCAAAAACACCATTACGAAGGAAGGACTTCATGTGTACAACCGAACAATAGTTGCATAGTTCCATGCCTACTGACTGCATCACCCTCTTGAATAAAAATTAATTTGCGATTATCTGTTTGAACGAGAATCCTGCATATGTGCACCCTGCACGACGATGCTACCACATCCCTAATTTTGAATGGGGTAAAAGACACTATGCTTCTGCCGGGCTTTGTAAAATTATTATCCGATGGCTTTATATATGATTTGACTGGTTTGTATATAAACTAGTAAAATAACCTGCGCTTATTATGCCGACCTACCCTCTTGTAACAACGTGACCAGCCGGCCTAGGCGCTATAAGCGAATGTAGGATGTGCTCGGGTAATTACGGATGAGTATAGAATTACAGGATTTTTGTTTTGTAAGTGCACCACTTGTGGCCGTGGTTTTGGATAGAGTTTTATTCGGGTCCCATATGTTGTGATTGAGGAGATTTATGCGTAATGTTTTTCGAATCTAAAGGTCATTATCATATGGGACGATGGGTTTCGAATATTTATGGGAAGTGCATCTAAGGGACCGTAGATTTGAAGATGACTTTTAAACGTTTTCATTTTCTGACGGCAATTCTCTCAATCAGATCCACTGTAAGACTTGGAATTACACTTCTAACGATATAAGTAGGGATATGTACGCTTTGTGTGATAAAGAGCCGAAGAGCACATTGAAAATGGCAAAAATTCGGACCTTCTTCAATAATCACATCGTTCAAGAAACTTTATTTCTTTTCTTTGGACACACCCATTTGATTTATTGTCCTGAAATATACATATTCTAGCCAATCATCTAAAACCTGATCACATTAAAATTTCCTATTCATCCGTTTTGTTAAACACGTGCATTTTCATTTTGAACGGGGCCAAAAATCACCATCACTCCATCATTCCCTCCTAACGTGAACCACACTCCGCAGACCCAACCGTTCAAAAAATATTTTTAAATAATTGCCTACGACATTGTGCCAGATAATTAAGCAACAAAATTAATTCACTTCACTCGATACAGACGTGTTGAATTTATTATCGACAATATTGTCGATGGAATGACATACGATTAACGTCGCCATCCATGGCCTTTTTTGTTGCATTGGGGCTTCATTTTAGCGACCGGGCTATGATGGAACGATGGGGAGGCTTTGATATCTACTATAGATTCGTCCACGTTGGGCGCTATTTGCATTTCAGGGAAGGTGGGGCTGTTATTGTTTAATGTTAAACAAATATATTAAATAATGAGAGATGATTCTGAATGAATAGCTCGTTTGAATGGTGAAAGTTGGTGATTTCAATGATCGATGATGGGCGAAAAGAATAATTGCTTGAGGTTAGGATTTGTGATTGTAATTTAAATATTTAAACTACTTTTCGTATGTTTGAGGATTTTTAGTTAAATGATAGTGAACAGCCCCGACGTGCATTTTTTATTTATAAAGAAAGGATGAATAAGGAATGTTCTCCAAACACAAGGGCTGCGTACATAATGTGTCTACTAATTAATTAAAGGACTCTCTCTCTCTCTCTCTAAATAGATTCTTTTTATTTTGATAACTTTTTAGAAATAAGAAAAAACTTACCATAAATTACCGTGGATGTAATTTTTTTACGATGACTGCTAACTTTGTGTCTTTACAGATTCGTCAATCATATGAAAATTGCCGAAAAGAGAACGCCACTAAACAGACTTTTTCGGAAAGATCCTATTTACCCTGCAAGATCCTTTTGCTCAGTTTTGAAGAAATAACCTTTATATAGGGACCCCCAATTTTATACTCATTGCATTAAAGAATCCACTTCATTTTTTTAATAAGCACATAAGTGTCGTATGCCTGTACAAGCGAAAGGATACAAAGGCGCCAAGGCCAAAGTTTATGTGAACTTAGCACAGCGCAGCATAACACATTTAAATACTTACTTAGGTCAGTACTTGATCCATTAATTAATTTATTGATTCAAAAGCCGTGCTATGATGTGAAAAAATTAGTGGTATTCGATTGATTACCCGCAAATATTCTGAAGAATGATTTTTTGAACAAGTTAAGGTAGGTTTTGTAAATTGAAAATAAATATAACAAAACTAAGCACAAATAAAGCAGCAGCTAGAAACAGTCCAAGGATTCCTTTTTAGCCTTCGAAACATGGTCGGAAGTATTAGCTAAGCCATTTTATCTGGAAAAGTTAGTACCCATCATTTCTGTGACTCAGTTGCTTCGTTTTGTAAATTTTTTTCATCGTTATCTGTTTCTAGGATATAATAATTATATTTTCAGTCAAAGTACAGCCAGCTTTTCTCGATTTTTTTAACAAGCCGATCTACAATCCCTAGTCCTTTTTTGGTAGATAACCCGACGCAATTAAATATGCAATTGGTCGTGTGCAACACAAATTCATGCACACGTCAAACGATGATTCTACACTAGACAACATAATCTTATCTTTGTATCTGGCATACTTCACATCACTTTTTCGACGGAACAATAACCTCTCTCCCTTTCTTTCTGTTGCTCACTTGAATTTCAAAATGTATCTAAATCTATAATTACAGGAGGGAATATTGCCCTGGCAAACATTAAAACCTGTCAGAGATCATATTCGCAAAAGGAGTGTTGTATTAGATAGAACGGAATGAACAGGAGACAATCGGGCTAGAAACAAGATTAGGAAATTTCTGATTGCGCCTTAGGTATAGCTATAAAGTGGGTCACCCTTCCGCGAAGCATTGCTGTAGAGAAGATCTGAGATACAAAACTGTTCCGTTGCACCCTTTTATAGCATTTAAATCATATAAACGGTGAGCATGTGACATGTATGAAAGAATCTCGGACAAAAGAGCAATTGGTCCATGGATTGTGTTTCAGAAGGGTGTGCTCCAATGACTTGTAGGTGCCATATAAGAAAAGATTACGAGTTTAATTGGACATCGAGCTACCTTCTCTACGATGTATCAAATCTTCAAAATACCTTTGATTCAAATAATATATTCACGACCAAAAGGGTGACCTTTAAATTGTTCTTAATTCTTACACAATTCAACAAATGAAAAGCTCCCTTAAATTACCGTTAATAGAATTTAAACAACTTATCATCGGCACACCAAAATTCAAAATACGCATCTTATCAGTGGTAAATATCCAACCAATATAAATTATCCGAATTTTTTCCACACTGCCCCTGCACTTCTTTCATACACCCCCACATTACCAGGATTACAAGGATACCACGTTGTATGTTTGCTAATTTATGCATAATCAGACAACAGCACCACTCGGTACGTAACTCTGGGTTTTATAATTGTTATAATTAGACCCGGATATATCCCTTGGCTGTCGTTCATTTTCCGAACTGTATTCGGCGCCTGGTATCCCAATTTGAGCCGCCAAGCCGTACTCTACGCTACAGCCTTTATGGTAATACAATACTAGTAGATAGATGTGCATTGACTATTCAGGATGCAAGGTTCAATTGGTGGATCATAATCATCGTGCTCATCGTTTGGTCGGAACACACCATCTTTTTCAACGCTTCAACATTAGATTTTTCGGGGGTGATAATATTTCGCGTTAGCTCCTCTTATAATGTGATTATGTAACGATTGGCGCGAAAAGGAGTGGACGGGAGAGCAAGGGTTGATTGCTGTAGGGTTGACAACACTGTTTCATCGATAAGATTTTATTTATTGTTCATTACGAAAATGTTATCGGGTACATCGGTTTCATCGATGTGCTGGTGTTTTTGACCTAGGCAAATATTCTATGCGTTCAACTCTTTACTGGGGTATAATGTTGCAAAGAAGAAAGAATCTGATTCTTCAAATATGTGGTAGCTGTTAAGCAGGTGCTCATCCTTAGCCAATAACTCACTTCCGTTCAAAATTAACACTATTTGTTCACCAGCAAAAAACCAACAATTGCCTCAATAATTCACATGGCATTGTAGCAATCAATTCGCGAGTCCTTCTTCGCAAACTGATGATATCATGATACTCGACTGATTCACAGAGATTCGAGGTAGCGGCAAATAACAAATGATATATGGTTCATCCTTTGCAACCAACAATCCGCGACAGTTACAAAAGTGCCGACATGCAACGAATGTTTATCCAAACCTAAAAACTTCCAATTTATCATTTCGTCCTTGTTCACTTGTTGTATCTCTATGCCACGCTTGCAGCTTACTCTACACTAGATGCATAGTCACAATTGCATTTAGCTGCCGTCCTGAAACTTGCCTGCTAAGATAAACTGATTGTTAAGGCTCCTCTGATCATTGCCTGATAGTTGGATGCTGGCTAGCTCTTTTACACAATCCAAGTTTTTTCCATGACGACAAGATTTCGGGTCATTTTTTTGTTGTCTCTGGCCTGACTCAACGGATTCGCCTCCGCAACTGCCGTCATTTATTTCGGTAATTGTTAAACGATGCAACAGGAGACTGTATACCCCAAAGTACACGATTGCCGAGGTCTAATTCTCTGGCCACTCTGCGAACTCGATGTGGAAGCTAACCATTTAAACCATTCTATCTACAATACTAGATAGTGAATTTCGCTAGAGCAAGCACCAGGATGCTGCACGACGCAACGTCGAGATTTGTAGTTAAATGTCGCTGCATTAAGGAATCAAGTCGGTTGTGATCCGATGTAAACGAACCTAAAGGACCTGTTGGGAACCGACACACAGATAGTGACTATTTTCAGGTGTAGAGCAAGGATCAAGCGTTTAAATGATACTCTCGCATTAAAGCAGCTGGAATAAACTTGCGGACGAATAGACGAATTCATTCACTGCTCGTGATTTTTCGTCCGCTTTTTCCAGAATGCAATGAAGTAGCTGGTGTCCTCCTGCCTCTGGTAGAAGCATGTTCATGTTTGCTGTATCTTTGAACAACCTCAACTCGGACCGGGTCACTTTTGTGACGAGACAAAACCATGTTGCGGGGGTGATTTTAAGTGCACGTTACTCAACAGAATCAAGTCCACTCTTTATTGCGGAAGCTAACATTTTTTTCTGGTCTTTTGGAAGCACACAAGCAAAAGTACCTAGGTACCTACTAGCAGCAGTAGAAAACAGAAAAACAGAGATACCTTCACTGTCTGTGAAAAAAACGTTGTATAAATAACCCGCGAGGATTATCTCATCCGGAAAAGCGGACTTTTGATTTATTTACTCATTCATTTGTCCAAGAGGATAAAGGACATTTTTGCAGTTCGCCAGATACGGAGAGGTACGTACATGTATAATGGCGGGCACTCGTTGATTCTACTTTCATAATTCAGATTGAGTGAATCGAAAAAATCGGCAAAAAAATGGGAAGGCTTCACCGGAACCATTGTAGCCTCCATTCGTTCAAACAATACAAGCTGAATTATGAGTGCGGAAGGAGTAGTATTGAAGACATTGGTCTTTTCTAGATTGAAATAAATTGCAACACGTGTAGACTGCAATGCAAACTAAAATGATTTTATCACGTCAATGTGTTAATAATCTAATCAAAGCACATGTCATCAGGAAGGAAATAGTCTGCCTAAGCTCCAAACAATATCGTTTCCTTTACTATTTTCAGGATATATGCAATTATCGTAACAAAGGGTCACTACTTCATTCAGAAGAAGCAAATAGTATCTCAATCAATTTATTCCGAATCAGTGAAGCCAGTTGCTGGCTGGAGAGAGGGTCCTTCACACTTGCCGTAAAAAGGCAAACTCTTTTCTCTGACTTGTCCTATCGTTGTCCCGACACTCTAATGACAATCGGATAGTAATCAAACGCCCCTTGCTGTGATCTATGACGTTCTGCAGAAGAAACAGTAGCTTTGGTCTACACCATACTAGTCTGCAATCAATTCTTCCCTTTCGAGAAGAATTTCTTTATATTCAAGGTAGACGCTGCAGATTCGATTGATTTACAAAGAGGGATGGGTCCGATAAATTTACTAGCACTATCAGTAGATTGAAGACGCGCATCTCCATGTACATGTATCTATGCTCTAGCTGGAATGAAATGTCCAAAATTAATTGACCTTGAAATGTGCCAACGATAAGTGGGCAGCCATATGGTCAATTTGTGTTTACAAAAGGCGAACATTAACACGAACATACGACAAGTCCATATCCATCTACTATTTTGTGCTTGCTTGGGCTATCGCCACCAACTATTGCCTCACAGCCCGGGACCGTTCAGCCGTTGCAGCGCGACACTCAGTGCAAATAAGTGGCGGCCGTCGAAGGTCTTGGAAGTCCTGACACACTTTAATTAACTGCAACAATCAATTTTCAATGGAACTTATGTGTAAACCTATCACAGCGGAATAATAATGTATGAAGCTGGTCTTGCATGGTAGGAGTGGGTGCTGACTACGTAATGTATTTTCGATTTTTCAGGCTATAAATTTCCCGGGAAAATGTCATTATGTAACTTGTCCGCAGTGAATCTGTGTTTATTTTTGGACCGAAATACAGACTGTAAATTGTTTCGTGATCAATGTTATAATGATTAACAATTTAGGCGCTTACCTGTTTCGTAACAGAATCAATCAATCGAACAAAAATGTCCTGCTCCTGGCGAGCACCTGAAAAGGAAAACAACAGCCATTACTTTTCTCCCAAGACTCATTCAAATCTTAAGCAAAGCTTACCGTTCGCGTATAGCAGTTGCAGCCGATATTGGATACCATTGTTTGTTTTTTGCCCGTCCGACTCTTGATCCTTTTCAATGAACCCGATAAAGGCGGTACGCTCGATTTCGATCGGCTGACCCGCCCGATCGTAAAGTGCAATCACGAAATGGAAAAAGTTCGATTTGCGTAAATTGCTTGGCGGCTGTTTTTCAAAATGGGCACGACCGATTCCCAGGCTGTAATTGAAAATTATAAAAAGGAGAAGTTTTAGATTAAATATTTCATAATTGAAGCAGTTTATATTAAAATTTTGTTAACAGCATTGCGAATGTTTAACGCCACTTCCAAATTTCATGCTGGTCGCTTCACACTTAATACATTTAATGGCTAGTTGATATGAAGTTAGCAGAGAATAACATTCGTCTCAGATAGAATCCAAGACAAGGATGGTTCTAGGTATGAACCAGTTTCGCGTTGCAGCATAAGTTATCTGGATCTTTTAGAAGCAGCCGTCCTAAAGCAACAGCATTACAATCCACCTTCTACATACCCAGAATAGTAGAATAGTTTCAATCATACATATTCCAATTTTCATTAGCAGCGAAGTATATTAAATCACCGCTTTCGTGTACGGCAGATAACGTGTCATTTTCAACGCTACATAGTATTTTGATCCAATATCCTAATAACTACGAAAACGACTCGCAAGTGTAGATAGAGAAAACAAAGACAATTCATAACTTAAGCCTATATTTACATGCACTCGCGTCAGATTGTTTTCCGTGATTACCTGTCATACTTGAAAGTGCGAGCCTACAGACAACGTGACACTGACTCCACAGAGGTAGTAACTATGCAAAGGATACTTTTCATTTCAATTCAATTTCATGGGGGGTCGCGAGCTATTACGCCCATTTGAAATGCTGCTGCACTTGAATCCTCTAGCCATCCGGCCCCAGCCGCAAAGCATGCTTTCACGGGAAACGTGGAGAAGGCATTGCCTCCGTCTGCATAAATCGTCCTGCTTGGGTGATTATAACGCGCGACATCACACATGCAGGTAGTACTCGTATATGGAAATGGTTCCAGTGTGACAATAATTATTAGCGGCTGTAACCCTGGCCCAAAGTAATAACATTTTAATGATAAGAGTGTCGATTATTCAACTTGATATGATAATTTCATTTTAAATACTGCCTGTCGTCGCGTACAATATCGCGCGGCATCATGAAATGTGTGGGATTTAATTTGATGGGTTCATTTACAGTCAATTTGTCTTTGTTTGCCCCCCGGCAAGGACTCGAGTGAGTGCCGATTTGCTCAAGGAGTAATACAGCAGAATTACGGTATTGTCTAAAACACCGAATGATCTCTAGCTTCATTGATTACCAATCATATCAAACGGTCGCAATAAAGACATTGTTGAAGAGCTCGACTTTTTACAACTTTCAGGATAACCCAGTCAATAAATCATTCTAGCAATTGCTGTTCGGTTATAGGCTACGCCAGTCAACTCGCAAATAAGCGTTTGTCCTGCAACAGCGCCAACTTGAACGCTAATACGAATAGCGCCTGCAACGTTAAAAGGTGCCAAAACAAGAGCAATAAGGATTCGTCGGAGAGTTCGAGGTCGCCGCGTGAAAATGAAGAAAAAAGCGATGTACAACGGGAAAAAAGGATATTTTAAATGGCCGTAAATATTCGATTGAACCATCACACAACCGCCAAGTCCCGGTTTAACTAGCGGACGAATTTCACTATCCTGCCACCATGCAATTTGCTCCCATTGAATCCCGGGCTTGCTGCCGCTCGCAAACGTTTTATATTTTACCCGTTATACAGTACGGCTATACACCAACTACAGCGCTATCTATCCATGATCCTGTTCCTATCATATATGGTTATTCCGCATGTAATAACCGTCGCCTTTTATCAAATTTAACAAGCGCCAGGAATTATGGAAAAACGCTTGATGTTCTTCCTCGCGCCCAGTATGCATAGAGGAGGTCGTAAGGTTGTGGGGTCGCGGTCGAAATATGCCGAGGACGAGGCACATAGTATCAGCCAGGAGCCAGAAACCAGGATCAATGGGCCTCGTGCAGCCTCTGGTGTAGTTTCAATGGCAAAGACAACGTAAATGTATCTACGGCAGAGCGTATAATGGACGGGAACGGGCGGGGATCGATCATTTCTGCTGGCCATTCTCCGTAATACTATCAATTTGTCGATTTGGATGCTACATGTATTTTGGACAGCTTCCGATTCGAGGTGCGAGTGAAATATGGTCCCATTTAAAGGAGCCATCGAGAGTGGCTTTAGTGTTTGTTTGTCTGTAAATCGTATTCTTGCTAACATGCTCTCAAATGCATGTGCGGACGTTTTGAAGTTTTTTTGATTTTTTTAAAGTTTATTTTTATGTTTGAAGTTTTGATAAGTGAGCACAAGTGCTAGTAATTGATCTTAGAAATAAATGTAAAGACAATGATTTACATAAATTAGAATAAACGATCCACTGTTCTCAAAAATCCAGATATGCGAAATTTTCCAGGACTATTTGGACAACAAATCGCTCGAATTGAACCCAATGTAGTTCGCATAAGAATTAGCGTTACATGCCTCTTGCGGCCCGTATTTGAAGTGCGGCAAACCCCATGCGGGCTGCATTCTGTTCGAGAAATACATTCCAAAATAAGGGGGAGGGGATTTATGCATTTTAATGTGTACAATTTTTTTAAAAAGGACGATAGCCAAAGAAAATTGGTCTTTCAGATCGGTAAGAACCGCGGCCATCTTTCATTTGGTGCTTTGATTAAGGTTTTTGTTTTCAATGTTATTTCTGAAGTATATGTTATTCATAAATTATTTTATTCTACGATTGTTGAGAAGTCATATAACTTGCATCGATAAAATTAATTCCATAATAAGATGCTTTTATATTTATTGTTAACAGATATTTATTTTCTCTTTTAAACTGTTCAATATTTTATGCAACATAGATATGTTCGCAGTATACGAAACAAATCCGGGAGAAGAGGGCCAGAATTAACTACGTCTACTTTATAATAGCAGAATCGTTTTAAGTCAATTAGGAAATTATTGAGACGAAATATGTGGATACAATTATGAAATAATCTTCATGCAAACATTCATAAATTCTAGAGGGCAGCCACCATGATTCGTATCGATTGTATTAAAATTGACTGGTTAAAAAATTACTGGTGGTAACCTTCTTAGAAAATAATGGAAGCTACTCCACATGGAATTTACAACTTAAAAACTCATGACAAATACAAATAAATGCAGTAACGTCTTGTTGTACATATCGAATTGAACGTACTACCACGAAAATTAACACTTTGATAATTACCCTCAATTCAAACAGCTCCCAGGTATTGTTTTCCTTCTCAACAATTAATCAAACAATATCTATGTGAGTTTTGTCGTTGTGCTTCGAAATTTGTTCATGCAAAACAATGCAGCCGACAGTTTATTACAAATCAATGCGAGAACAAGAATAGAATGCAATTAATGTTAACAAAAAGACATTTTAAGGATTAATTTTGATTTTGATAGTGTATATATGTGTAGAATTGGATTTGAGATAGTACAAAAACACTTGATTTTATGTTTCACCAATGAAGAAATAAGTTTATGCGCTGGAAAAAGCGAAATAAAGACTTCAATCAGAGTTATTCAGCTTTGATTGTAGTCCAACATGTGGTGGAGATATTGTGCAATTTTACGAGTTGATCAATTTATCTTTTTCGTGTTAACTTTTCTTCAAACAAATTGAAATGATTAAGTACCTACTTACAGCTTCAATAAAAAGGTGGAACTTTTCCTCATTTTTAATGGAATTTCATATAAAGCACATTGCAATCAATCATCCATCGAAGCAGGCTATTTATTAACTTTAATACTAATCAACATTTCAGACAAAAAGATAATTAAATATTCTTTTGAATTTTACACTATTTTTTTATAAATATTTTTATTTACAGAAAATTTGGCATGAGATTTTTCGTAATGAATTTTAAATATGCACCTAAAATAATTCTTATTTATTTATTTGAGGATTTTTAGCAATAATTATGAAACAGATTTTGTTGCTGTTTTATGTGAATTTTCTTGAAAAACTAAAATAATTCTGATTTATTTTTTTGAGGATTTTTTAGCAACAATTATGGAACAGCTTTTAGTTGTTGTTTTATGTGAATTTTCTTGAAAAAAAAACGACTATCAAATGAAGTTGTTAACTCGTTCCAGAGTTGAGTGGCTTATGATCTTGAGAATTATTAGACAAATAGGTTTTTTTCCTGATTTTCTCATGCTATAGTGAAATTTATTTTATCTTCACAAGAACATGCCACTTATTTTGCGAAAAAATGGCTTTTCTAGTACGATTGAAGGCAGCATGGATTTCCACATTTTGGATCAGAATAAGTTTGAGTTTTTAATTGGTTTTTTATTCAAAAATATTCGTTTTAGGGCAAAAATTTTGTAGGTATTTAAAATAATCACACAGATCACACCAATTTTCCTCCATTAAATCCGAATTACATAAATTGAGATGAATAAACTTGCAAATATGCTTCTGGTAAAAATAATTGATGAAAAGGTCATACTTAAATTCACTTTTGTTTTTTTAAGCACAAATATATTCAAAGAATGTATTTTCGAACTGGGTTGAAAAATTTTCTTTAAAACTACAATCAGATAATTTTTGTTTGTTTTTTGGAACTAAGTGAACTCTTCAGATATTTTTCCATATTTTACAAAATCGGATTCCTGTAGCCCAGCAATTTTTGCTTCATTTTGAATATTTTTTTCCAATAGAATAAATAGTACTGTCCATACAAATTTAGAATTTGTTTAAAATATTCAATCAGACAAGCCTATTTTCAAAATCCAAGCTGTATTTTCGTCAAAAAGTACTCAGCAAAACCGTTAACTGATTCTTTGAGAATTGGCGAGCTGATTTTTAACATACAAAATAGTCTAACACTTACGTGATGAACATTATCGAACAAACAAAAGATGAATTGATAAAGTCACTAAATTATCACACATTTGTCAATGGGATTTCTTTTTAACTGCTTAATACCATCAACATACACGTTTTACTATAATTTCGTCCGTTTTCAATCGTTCAAATTCTTGTTTTTATCCACATTTTCTTCTTCTTTCAAACTATAAAAATATTACATTGCCGACGCAAAAATGCCGCCTCGAAACAACCAACAACAAGAAACCTCCAAAAAACATGTCCTAGACGTACGTTTTCATCATCAAAACCACTCGAACTGAACTAATAAATGCGGAGTCAAACGAAAGGCATGGCAAGGACGCCGATACGAAAGCTTCTTGGGGGATGTTTGTTGTCATCGTCGTCGTCGTTTCGTGGAAAAAGCTACTGGCGGTATCTTTCACAAGGAAGCCACCGCAGTAAGTTCTCAATTCGACATCTTGAGCTAAGGGAAAGTTCATCGTCATGTCTTCGGCGAGCGAAAATCAGATGAGATGGTACACGGGAAATCTTTGTTTGCTCTTTAACCGAATTTCAAGTTTACCATCTTACTTACGAAGCAGCAATAGGTATATAATACAGAAGGAGAGCGCTAGTTTTCAGCATGAAACATTCTCTGTTTTGTTGTGTCGCGTCTATGAAACACAATACGGAGAGAGAGTTTCAGGACGTTCAGGATCTTCGATTCGAGTTTAGAAAGTGGAAGATGTTGTCGTGTAGCATGCGATATTTTTGAGAGTGGATGAATCATGTGCTGGAGCTTGGATGGTCTATTCAAAATAAGGCATCTCAAAAACAGGCGATCGAATTGGATTGACAAGCATCTTGATGAATTTCATGTTTAACGGTGGTTGGATACATAAATTGAATGGCCAAATTTAGTTGCAGATACATTTTCCAAAGGCACTTTAATGATCACAAAAAAAATTCAACTATTCCATATCACATTTGTCCCACAAAGTGATCCTCATTCATTTCATTCTGATTCGAGTCGAACACTTACTTTGTCTGATCCGCGGGCTGCATCCATGCTCGTGCTCCCAAGGGTTCCTCTTTTAGTGACGTCATAGGTCCGCGCGGCTGGTTCAGATCGGCACCTGTGGGCGGCAAGCCGAACATCAGACCGCTGGCCGATCGGGGCCCAGTCGACGGGTACAGCTTCCGGCCCCATTCTAGTTCGAGGGTGGGCCAGGGCGATGCCGAGCTGAAGCCCGGCACGGGTTCGTCTGAACGCAGCGTGAGGCTGTTTTAAGAGTCACTTGCCACTCGAAAATCGGTTTAGATCGCGACAACTGTCCTGTTGGATTCCACCGTAGTCACGAAAAGTCTCAGCACTTTAATCACTTCGCGAATTAAGTCAAGTTTTTCTGGATCCTGTCCGAACCGATTTTCGCGTCAATGATTAGCAGATCACTTCGCACCGGGCACAAATAATCTCGCCAAAGTGGTACCGGGCATCGGCGGTTCAAATTATGCGCGTACCGCTCGGCGCGGGCCACGGAATGCTATCACTCACCAGAGATTACCAAACCAGTTCCTCCTGCAGCGCTGCTTATCGCATATTACTCTAGAGATCACCACCAATCGACTGCTTGCATTCACTGGCGGCTCTCGCTGCGCCCACGGAGGATTCGAGCTGCTTCCGAACGTTCGTCCCGAGTGACTGGCAAACCCCAACTGAATCCCGCCACACGGAACACGCTAGAGACACGGCTACCACTCGTCGTTACGTTGCCGCTACTTCTGCAACGGCTGCGGCTATGGCTCTGGTGACTTCGCGCTCCGGTCACATAGCCGTCATCATCATCACCATCAGCGGCGCGGTGTCAAGGAAGCCAGAAGCCACCGGGGTCAGGTGCACGGTCGCGCGGAGGATCCCCAGCTCAGAGACCGTTCCGCGAGCCTCCTGTGACTTCCGAGCGGCGGCTGCTTGCTCCTTACGCGCCAGAGTGACACACCGCCAAGCATTGCTTCTGCAGCGGTGGTGTCCTTATCCGCTGCGCGAATATGCCTCTACTGGCTGTGCACAGACATCCCTTTGGCGTGACCAGGACATCCTGTGCCGGGCAATACACCTTCAATGAACGAGGACCGACTCACACACACGACGCTCTCTTCTTTCATACGCCCCAGGTTCAAACAGGACCCGTCTTGCTGAGATGTCGTTCGCCCACAACTTCTGCACAAACGTATCCTTGCATGGCTGTACCGACGAGGCAGGACGGTAGGCACACTGAGCACGTTGGGAATCCAAGTGGAAGGACGCTGTACCCGACGTACTTTAGGGATTCGTGTGTGTGTGTGCCGTCGTTCCCATCGCATATGCACAAACGCTCGCCAATTCCACTCCGAATGATAACTCCCATCAGCGCCATTGTGCGGTGTCGAATCAGAAACGCCCCGCGTGGCATTGTGTGTGTGTCGCGTATCGGCCCACAAAGGGCTTCAACGCCTGCGGGACACTCCCATTGCGGTTAATGTGCAGCAGCCCCATTGGCCCCGCAATCACATTGTTTCCAGCTGTGCGCGGAACTGGTTTCCGAGTCGTTTAATTGGAAGTCGCCGCCAACACCGATAAGTCGACATTTTTGCGGCTGGTGGGAGAGCAACTTGTTGTTCGAGTCGGTATGGCAGTTCGTGGCGAGTGTATGAGCGCGACTGATCGGAACGTCGCTGCGAAATTGAGTGAACTGCTGTTTTGGATCGGGCTGGGAAATAGTTAAGGACGAATTTTGGACTGCAGAAAGTAGGGAGCCGTGTGAAATGTCTTGTGCAGCATCTGTTGTCTTCTGGTTGGAAGACATAAAATCCTAGCAAGACCCTCGGCCTTGCCCCGATGTTGCCCAGTCGCGAGTTCTGGGCTAAGCCTCCCAAGCAATTCTCGGTTTCTATTGGTCGACGTGGCTTGTTGAATTTATTTATATTTATACCGAAAAGAGAGATTGCGCTATGATCTAGCCGCTTTCTATGGCATTGAGTGGTATAATCAACATTGTACTTGTATCTAGCTAAGGAACCTATATCATTATTAAACGGAATATAGATGGTACATAAAGAGAAAAAATTCCCAAGTAGATCCTTTTTCTCTGTGAACACTCGCATTTTTAGGTCACAGCAAAAACATTGTGGAGAAGTAGTAAAATGTTTCTATTAATATTAATTGAGAAAATAGCGAAGCAAACGTAAGAGGCTAAAAGGAAGATTAATAATTTTTATAATTTTCTTTTTGGTATCTAGTGATTTTCAGCGGATTAAACAGATTTAATACTAAAGTACAATTTCAGTGCCGGAATTTCGATGAATTTTACTATTTCAAATAAACGAACTCCACTAATATATATGAGTTCCATCAAGTGTACTTACAAGAAGACTTGCCAGGTAAGAAAAAGAAGTTATGGGCGTTTGCCCTCTTAAAGATTAGAGCGCACAAGTCAACCAATTCTGAGAAAAATGCTTGTATAATTGTGATCTCAGCATAAAAGGTGGAATATTTTTTATATTTAAACTGCCAATATTTGAAATAGTTCATTTATCATAATCAGAAAAATAGTTTTCAAAGGCAGCACTCGAGGACCAGCGCAAAACCCCAACAACAAAATAATCATTTAAATATTCCGATAACAAACAAACAAAAATTTAGAAAAACGAAAAAGATATCCTGCGAATGCCTCCTCTGGCTACATATTAACTATAGACAGTTACTTAATTTATTTCCCTCAAAAAACTCTGGTTGATTAAATTGTACAATAATTGATATTGATAATTACACAAGATTATATTTCCAAATAAACTTTTCGCATAAAATTTCTGGAAAAGAATCGAAAGTTTAGAAGAAAATTTTCATGCAAAATGAACGAGCAAAGATTCGATAAAAAAATATTTATTGCTGACCAAATGAAATTTTATTTGAAAACATTTCGAAATATACCGACATAAAATATTAAAATTAATTAAATTATTAAATTTATTTAAGCTGACCTCTTTCAAAATTGTTTAGCCTTCCAAACTTCCAAGAAAACTAGTTGTGAATACTTTCGGAAATAAATCTAAATTATTTTTGGGATGGAAATTGTTATAAAACAATTTTTAAAATTAGTGATAAGCAATTTAGATACGAAGAAACAGGCAAACGCTGAAAAAAATGTTGTGGGCATGTTTTAGGGACACTCAACCTATCTTAGTTCGACTGATTTGATTTTTCGAAACTCCCTTTTCCAAACAACCTTTTACATGAACATTCATGACATTGTTCCCATCAACCATGTTACCATAAAGAAACAATCAAACACTTGTTAAAATTATCGAAACCTGTCCTGCCAAAATCAAATCATAATTTCCGAGAAACGGAATAGGCGTTGCACCAGCTAACGAGCGTAATTCAATTCTAATCACAACATGTGCATCTGAATGCGACTCGGTGCCATAAGGACACCCATCGGCTACAGCAGAATATAGCTATCGTAAAGGGCACGAAGATAGTTACTGTGGCACAAGTGCCACTACAATTTATCATCTGACAATGGAGCACAATTTGGCCCACTTTGTATAATATCGAGTGTTTGTTGGTTTTCCACCAAACGAAGTGGTCCTTTTGTCAATGCTATCCTGCTTACCTCGGCACAGTCCGGATCGACTCGACCCCTTTATCAGCTCAACCCTCCGTCATAATTTTGAATTGAAGCCGTAATATATCCTTTCCGTGCGTCCCATCCAAGTTGGGTGCGTTTCGGACGGCACTGCGTAATAGGTTGCAGTTTCTTTGGCAGGACGCGACACACGGGATGAGTAGAGTTGAGCTTCGGGTGAGTATGATCCTGGTGCAGGAGTTTTTTTCTTCCAGGATATCATAGCGTATGGTGCAGCGCGTTCTATGCGCAACCTAATGAGGGGGTTGAAGTGTTTTGCTGCCGGTCCTACATTATTTATGATTATGCCTCTTCATGTCCCGTTGTATCGCTTACTGATGTTGCGACGACGCCACCACCGCCTAAAACTCACTTCATTTTCGCGAGAGCAGCGACAAGAGGGCGAAAAGATACCTTGAATAGCGGTCGTCGATGCAAGCAAAAGCTGAAGGATGTTAAGGAAGCTGTTGGTTTGATGGATGGTTGCCGTTGATGATGGGCTTTTGTTATCTCTTTTACAGTTTGATTGAATTTTTTCTACTATGACCGGGGCGAAGTGAATGAATGAAATGAGGCTCCTTTTGTTTGTTAGGTACATGAAATACAACTGTTCGATTTTTTCGAGGACTCGCTCTCAGGATGAAAACAAACATTATGCATATTATCGAGTTAGTGTTTATTAAAGAGTCTCAATGGCATTGTGATTTTTGCTATGTTGATTTTAGACGGAGAACCAAGGCATGTTCAATGTTTGACAAAGGATATGAAAGAGGATTCAATTAATATCTGTAGCTCAGAGTACAATAGCTTGGAAAATTTTGTTTATTGGTCGAAAAGTGAGTGAAGAAATGGCGTTCACTAAATTAATTCATCCAAATCTTTTGTTTCGGAGAAAGCATTAATTATCCATTTTGGACACTAACTAATAGGAGCTGTAATATCATTTAACACTAACAATTTTGTACTATCTTCTAGAAAATACTCCACTACCAAACAACGGCCAACTTTGAATCATTTTCCAAGAAAATATCAAACAAAACACCTCTCAAGAGTGCGAAAAGTTTTCGCATTCAATTCAAAATTAATCCCAATTGATTTCTCTCCGCTTTTCTTTGAAACATTTCAAACAAACAAATAACAGGACATCAACAAAAGTTTTGTGTTCAACAATACAAGAGACAATCCTGAATTTGCATATCTATCTATTTTAGAATATTCGCATAATATTTCTTCTTTTTTGTACAATTTTCAACAAGTTTTGTAACAAGAAAAATATTTAAGTATTTTCGCTTTGGTTGGGACGTGAAAGACAATTTGGAATAAAGTTGTCGATAAGATTCTATGCAAGTCGTTTAAATTTAATTATCCTGTACACGTGTCCGACACACTTCCATCATTTATCGGGCACAATGAACATTGGGCTCGGATTTTGATTGTGTCGTGATTGATGGAGTTTTCTCACGGCGATTGTTATGAGATAGCATGTTGCATAGTTGTAATATACAATTCACTAACATTGAGAACTTTGATGAGTCTTGAGTCCTATTCTTGCAAGAGAATACAATCGGAAACAATGTCCCATTTTTGTAATAAAGTTTTCCGCGATTTGCCAAAAATGTTTTGATTGTGCAATATCTCTGAGACAGGTGGAAATAATTACCTCTTGGATATTTCGCATCCAAGATAATAATCCTAAAAGCTCGATTTGGGTTGGTGTGCCATGGATGATAATAATATTTTTGTTATGTATTGATGAACGAATACTTCGCAATGTCACTTCCACTCATCGAATTTTTCGTAAATGGTTCATATCAGCAAAATAAAATTTAAAGGTACTTTTTTACAAATTGTCCTCAATTTTTTTTTCATAGAACTGCTTCGCGGAAATTTTTTTGTGAAGTTATTTTTGATTTTGAGAGTAAATGTTCAGCATTGCATACAGCACAGCCATATAGTAGCTAATGTTTTCCAATCGAAATAGAGTGAGTCAAAGGCAGCGGATCTATCACAAGCGAATAACCCGGCAGCGTAAACTTGACATTCCGTTGTGGAAAAATGGACCGTCAGAGGATGAAAATTTGCTTGAAGTTATTTTAAATGCTATGGTTATTGTCATTGCTTTATTCCATTGCAGCAGTAGTTTTTAATATCTTTGAATCATACTGAAAAGATGTTTTGACCAATCTGTTGACTTTATCGCAACGAGAATATCTACCTTTTTCTTGATTGACCTTTTCATATGTCATTGCTGCCACTTATGACTTGAAAACATGCATTTTTTCCATTTCATCTTTATGTACTGAATAAAATACTACTACAAAATGTTTGATCCCTTAAGTGTTGGCGCGTGACATCATAAACACCTTACCAATGGCATGCTAATGTCAATTTGATGTATGGATGCCTTTTATGACCGCTTCATATCCCAGCTGCCCACACATGTAGACACTTCCAGCTCCAAATAGCAACAGTGAATATCTACTTATCTTCACAAGTCAACGGTGCCTTCAAGTCTCGGCCTAATGTCCGTGTTCCTGTCCATCATCCTGAATACATTTTGAACATTAACTCTTATTGAGCTACGAAGCTAACTTTATAAGCAAGCACATCGCACATATGTGGCGATGGAGCCAAAGGGTGTGAACGAAAATGTTTAGATGATTACTTTGATATGCAAATGCTCTTCAATGAGGAAATTCACTTACACTTGGGACTATTTCGCATTTCACGAGTGGTTTCTACACATACACCAGTCGCCGCAAGTAGCCTTCTAATGCTATAGACTCTGCACACCTCTCCGCTCCCATACTTAACTGGAGTCAATGGCAGGACAAAACTCAAATTGAACCTCGAAAATTACATGTTACCGTTCGTTACCGAGCCATATCATCATTCGTTTAGCATTCATTAAAGTTTCCCTGGCTGAACTCTAAATGCTCAGCCGAAGGTGTAAAAGGCCTTACCCACTTTTTGACACTTTTACCAGTTTTCACCTTTGTTGACGGCGGTTCCAGTTAAGACCGGTAATTTATAGATCCAATTAGGACTATCGTGTCGTGATGAGATAGTTAACTTCGAAAATTAAAACAGGGTTGGGTCTGATACTGGCTCGCTGAAGGGTTATTTACTAATTGACTGTTTTGTGAGAGACAGGAATGCGTCATAGTGTGATGGTAGTAATTATCATATATCTTTGATTTTTTTGTTAGTTTTGGATTGAGGAAAATTACCAGAGTTTGGATTTTTGTGTTTAACAATTCATAACTGAGGAATCGTCCAAAACAATATGGAAAACTAAAAACTAGTTCAGATTCACAGAATCATTCGAAATGCTCGCAAATGTAAGGATACTTTATTTCTTAGACAATATGCCGTGAAACAGTTTGATTACAGACTTCTTGAAAAAATCGACGAGAAATATTTGCTGCGAACATTTACAAATTAAATTTAAATCATCGAATCCCAACCAAAAATCTCAGTACGCCTCCAAAAGCCATTCAAAACGTCTGCAAATAATTAAAATGTTAATTTAAACACCCTTCAACGAATCTTTGAAGACTTCCACTTAAAAATGAGGAGTAGCTCGTATAGTAGCTAATTTATTCTTTAACCAAAGCCTTGGTTGGTATAGTCTTGTGTTAGATTGCCTCATCAAACATGACTTCTTCTTCCGTTACCTTCACTTTTTTACAAGACCAAGAGAACGTTGCAGTGCCAACTTACAGGATTCTCTGCCTAGATTCAACAATTCTTCAAACCATACAATATGAACAATATATGTATGTAAGTATATATCGAAATGAAGTCTTTTACATTTTATGTAGAATTTTCCTAGCCAACTTGATGAAGTCCTCGGGGAAATTATATTTATGCGAGGCAACTAAAAATTAGAGCGTGTGACATTGCCACGTTGTTGACGTCGTTCTCCTCTTAAGTGTTTAATTATTTTATTGGTATTCTGACACCTTGTGAGCAATATAAATGCAAATTAGATTGAAATTAAGAAATTTATGCGACACTGTAAGTACAACACAGGTATTTTTCGTTAAATTCTCAGAATGTCCTTATTATCATTACAACCATACGATGATTGTGAAGCAGGATGGTTGTGCCTTGGAAAATTTGATAGTCTAATTTTGGCTTGAAAATAAAATTTTCTTCAAAATTGTTCTTTATTGCGAACTCATTCAAATGTAGGATTATTTCGAGTGGCCAATAAGTAAAATCGTTTGGACAAATTTTATTGCGACAGCATTCCTGCGTAGTACGAAAGGAACCGCAGGTACGGACCTCTAGTTTGTGGTAAGATAAAAAAAAACAGCAAGGAAGATCCCCGATGCAATGATGATTTCTATTTTTGACCGATGACAATTATAAATCCGAAAAGCATTACCAACTTTTGGTAGAACTCATTTACAGATGCTTCTTCAACGAACTCATTTTCACATAAACAAAGAACATCCATCTGGCACAACCTTCTGTGGCGGAAAGTAAAAATACATAATGCCAGTTTGCTTCCCTTTCAAGTCCTTCATTGCAATTTAATTTGAGCTCTCTAATTGCTGTAATAAATCTAACACCAGGCCCCCTGCCAAGCTCAGTTTTTTCCAAACAGACAAACTATATCCTCGTAAAATGACTGCTGGCTCAATCAAAATTACCTTCGATAAAAACTCGTATATTCAGTCGAAATAAATATAACGAAACTCATCGCAACAGATCGTTCTAGGCTCTTGAATAAAGCGCCTTGATTTCACGCTGAGGTTTTTATTGCGCAAACATATTAACATATTGTCAACCCTCCGATCATATCGGGATATTCTCGAGAAGGATATGTGTACTTGCACAATTTATATCTTGGCCAGAAGCAATTTATGACGACTAGCTGCGAAACCAGTTTTTCAATCATATTTGTGCATGGCTTTAATAAATTTGTCGGAACAGATCCTTTTATGAAATATGACGCAACATAGTGAAATTGTGTTTTTGTATTCTGTTGATAATTTTAATCGACAAAAAAACTGAAGAGTTTGTAGGGCAAATGTCGAGAAGTTTAAGTTTGTTGCATTCCAAACTGTGATCCTGATCAGATGCACCTAGAAATGATTCCGCCACTAATACGTATATATTATATATTTTCCCAGAATAAAATACCATGAAAATGATCCTTGCAATATTCATCAGTCGTTTCCGATGTCAACTAACCATGCCAAACATCAAATGGAATTCCTAATCATTATTTGCTTGAGATGTTATCGTCTTATTAGTATCATCCTTTCAAACATGAAAATATAGAAAATGTGACAGAATTTCATGGTTCTTTGAGAACACACCCTCGCATTTCTTCCATCCGCCGACAACGTCACGCTGTTGCCCTGTAACTTCACTCACTACGCTCATAAATCAATTATTTTGTTTATCTTCTTTTCAATGGTATTGAAATCACTTCCAAAGAAAAGGGATATGCCTTCCTGACTATACACATTGATTACACGTGTCTTGTATGAGCACTCGGTATCCTTCCGAGCCCATTGTAAATCATTAAAAATGGATAAACTACTTCTCAGGCCTCTTTCAATATATTACAGAGATCGGGTGACTGGTTAACAGTAAATACCTTGTAAGTGGATAACATCCCTTCCTTCGTTTTGTCTTTCGAACAACAGCACACGTTAACAGACTAAGAATTTATTATTGTTTATATATGTGCGGTAGCGCTAGCGCAGCAGCAGCTATAATAGATTTCCATTGTTGAATGCGTTCAGTTACTAGGAAAATGTCGTCCTTTGAATATTCGAGCGCATCAACAATAAAATCTCCACTCATATGTAGCAGGCCCGCCTCTATACCCTCCTGGCTACCTCATGAATTTCACTCGTTCCCATTTGACGTGGGCTTGAAATAAGAAAATCCGAAAAACATACCAACATAATTTTTGGATCCCTCTCGGGAATTTTGGAAAATATGCAAAAAAAAATGTAAATAATTCTCAGGGAGAACAAGACACAAGAACAGCGCTAACAATTTATTCGGCAAATAGGCGAGCGGTGGTGGTAGTTGCACAGTGGAATGAACATTTGTAGTTGGCATAAAGTAACAAATGTGCGGATAAGTAAAATTAATGATGTTTCTCTAAGAATGTTTTCTTTTTTGATGTTGATTCTGCTATTGTTGGTGCACTTCTTATGTAGATGTTTTTGAATATTTTATACGACTATATCTGAGTGTGCGGACCAAAAAACATCTTCGGAAACAAGCTGAATATGAGAGGGTTTAACCGTTTGTTCGAGGGATATGATGTTACTCTAAATATAAATATGAGTTATAAGGGTTAAATGATGTTGACCGCGCCTAGCTATGAGAGCGATTCACTTTCGGCACTTTAATAATGTAAATCTATTTTTTTCTTCAGATTTACAACCTATGTAAATCTAACACTAAGTATTTACAGCAATAAAATAATCATAAAATTTCAATTAAAATAAAATTTACAACATTTAAATTCACAAAATATTTCCAAAAATACTCGCAGTTAAATTTCATGGAAATATTAATTAGAAAAGTCAAACGAAAATTAAAGGATTATCTTTTGGACGTTTAGCTTCCTTTACGGAGGTTCTAACGAAACGTTCCGAACGAAAAAGCAAACGAAAGTTTGTCTTAAAATTCAAAGTAAGCACAATACATAGCAATGTTTTGCAAATATAAGAGTAGAGCGGCTGGTTCAGTGAACAGAGCACCCGACTCTTTCTCTCGAAATATAGGGTTAAAATTCTCGCTCCATCTGGTTTGGACTGTTTAATTTTTATTTGAGTTTCAATTTTATTTTTAAAACAAATGCGAATTTAGTCTGCAACTTGAATGCTACGTTAGTGTTTTAGTTCTAGTAATTGAAATGTTTGAATAGGAAGCCCCGCATACAAAGATTTGACGATCCAATTTTATTATAAGCTATAATTAGTGAAGTTCATGATATTCTTCAAAGAAATATATATCCCTATGTTGCATTGACTTATTTCATTTTCCAATTGCATCTTTGCAGGTCTATGCTACTTAGTTCAATACAGTTCAGCTCTAAACATCTCAGAAAAGACTTGGTCGTTTCCTTGTTATACTAGCATCACTTTCTAGCACAATAAAAATCGTCTCTCTGACTAATGATTCCGACCTAAACCTAAATTCTTATTACTCTCACCCTGCCTAAATAATTTTGACGGTGAGCTAGTTCGTTAGGAATTATCCACTCCCTTAGCAATAATCAGTGTGTGCCACATTCGAATTTAAGAATCTGATTGTATGATCCTTACGATTCGTTGTTGTTCCTTGCAATTCTGTATATAGGTATGAGTCTATATATGTGTAGACAAAGTGCTTTATGTTCAGACTCCTTGGGGAAATCTTGTTCGTTAAGCAAAAAATAAATGACTGGCAATGAATGCATTGTATACACTTGGAAGGTGTTGTAAAAAGATATTTGTTTTTCGAGGCCAATAAACGAGAGATTTCTCTATGTGAAAATAAAGACGTATGCTAGGAATGGATGTACGTTTTCTGGTCAAGCAACGCGATTTTTCATATTAGAACCATTGATGGATTTCTCATGCGTGGTGTTTTTATTTCTTTTATCTACAGTGGATATTAGTGGATCTTCGATGTTTAGGTGAAGATTTATATATTTTCATGAAGAATTTCGAGATTTACAGTATTATTTAATCAAAAAAAATTCTGCGGATGTATGGTGCTTTTCGCATCTTTATACTAAGCTTATCCCTCAAACCAAAAAGAATTATCATGCTATACTCCACCCCGATTGAATAGATATATATTCCCCCACCAAACAACAAACAACCATAACCGTCACCTTCCAAATTGATTATTCAATTTTGATCCACCCATAGGTGCTGCTCGGCAATGGCATGTCCTCATAAACAGATACATTGGTTTCACTAGACCAGCGCCAATATTCCAAATGGATACCTCCACCTATAAAATCCAAATGATGATGGTAGAGCCTCTCACGAAGGATACCTATACTCTCGTCCCCGATTCCTACCTACGCACGAAGAAGATGCTGGAGTGGTGAAGTTCATTGAATGTTCATCGCTTGGCTACTCGTTATAGTCGTTATGGCGTAACACAATTATGTCACAAATTGAGCATGTCAAATGGCAATTGAAACAGAATGGGCTGCATAATTGATGCAAATTGGGAACAAGTCCGGAATCAACAATGAATCATTAAATTGCATAGAAATGCATATGAGGCATTATTCAAGTGTGTTCGGATGTTATCCTTGTTGAGGGTTATGTTTCGAAATATTGGTTCATAAGTGGTCGACTTCGGATTGTTTTATTTGGATATCTCAGCTTTAAGACAAGATAACCATGTAATACATTTGTGAATTATTTACGTTGTTTTGAATTGAATATTACAAGGAGGTTAAAGTATCTTTCAAGATATTTTTAGAAAAATTTCACAACACAATATAGTATTTGGGTTCAAAATTCGATGAAGAATTTTAAATGAGATCATTACATGTAATTTCCAAACAGTTAAAAGAATCAAACCTGTTTGTAATTCGCACACGATTCGAATAAGCTACTAGACTGGAAATACTTAAAAATTCAACAAAAATCTTCAAAGGATCATATCTACAATTCACAAGTACTAATTCAAAAAAATTACATTCATCACCTGTACAAAGCATGGTCCCCTGACAATTTTATTTCGGTGCTCATGGATTTTTCTATGTGATTTTTTCGAGCATTCAAAATATCTGTCCATGTCGAAAAATATACAGAATGAGGTTTGCCCTTCTCTACAGAAACGCACTCTAATTGTGTGAATGCAGTAATTTAGAATATATTTAGTGGTATCCATATATGAAGTTCATCACAACTCAATCGCTTGTTTCTAGGCAATTTTTGTACTTCAGCATTCATTTTCTGCTTCAAATCAGGATGCATCCGAATAAAACTTATGTAGTGAGCCTCGAGACAAATTATTTTAACATCTAATCAAAATTTTCTCCGCAGGCTCAACCATCGTATTTTAATAAATCATTTCGCCCCCAACCCACATGCTTGTACACCGCAAAACGAGGCCAAAATCTGTCCAACAGCAGCAGCCGTTACAGAGTAGCTCAGAAATTCAAGAAAATTATCACAAGTCTAAGGTAAACGTCTTTTCTCTGCCATGATGACGTAGAGGACTATGTCGGCGTCCTACCAATGTTGTTGGCAGAATAAATATTCAACCACCATGATTTGCCCAGAAAAATTGAGGTCATATGGCACGAGCTACACGAAGGACTCTTCGCCTCAACAATTTGGTAGACCCAAACATTATTCGCAAAGGTGAGTGAATGAGTGAGTGTAGGTGAGTATTTGTTTTGCATTATTTATAGTTAGTTGCGTTGTTGGTTTGATTGTGGCCAGTGGATAAATGCATTTTTGATGAGATTACTTTTGGGCTGTTTGTAATTTTTTGTTGTTGTTGAGATGGTATGCGCGGCTGGAATTGTTAAAAGGAAATATAGGGTGAAATGTGGGTGGTAAATTCTTTAAGCAGCTTGTAAGAGACAATTGTAACAATGCTGTTTCTGAATTTATACATCCTAGGTTGTATGGGTCGGAGAGGTGAAAGCACGACAGGCATCAGGCGAAACTAGAGTTATGATAGTATTCTACTAACAAGGAAAAGGCACGACATCGTCCTCTTATCGATAAACTCTAATATTTTAAGGAATGAATATCCTTGACGTCTTCTACTTATGTGCCAAATTTCATCCAGATCTGAGAGGACGATGCCGTGCCTTCTCCTTGTTAGTTGAATATTCATGTTAAATTGCTTTCGGATGCGATTTGATTTAATGCTCGATCCGGGCCCAATATTTTTGCACTCGTGGAACTTCCAAGAATTTGGAAAAGTTTTTATAATTCTTAACGTTTAAAAAGTACCCTCCAGATCTCACAGAATTTTAGGAATCCTCCGACTTCTAAGTGGCAGGGCACCTACATAAATCTAAGGATCTAAATCCCGATGCGCATTTTAAAAGGCGAAAAGTCCCCAAAAACCAACAAATCTTAAAACAACAGAAATGAAACAGTTTTAAATGAAAAAAAATCTACATCTAGCAACATTCAAAATCCTCATCAACTACTTCTCCTCACATTCAATGTAACTTCTACCAGTTCCAGTTAAATGCATTAAAGTAAGTACGTATCTCGTATCTTCATACCAGCAGCTCAGTCTCCACCAATCGAGCTGTGCTAATCTTCTGCCATCCCCACGGGACAATCTTGTTAATTACCGGAGAGTGGTTGGCGGCTAACAACAACTAATCAACTGTCGATGCACGTATTTTAATCACTTGTCGCCATATTTCAATCAGTTTGTGTAATAGTGACGAAGCGGGACACAGAAGTGATTGGTGTTGGCCCACACAATGGTAGTTGCGTTATGAAGAGATCCATCGCATCATGCTAATCGTTAGCAGGTTAGAAACAGCCAGCGAAAAGGAAGGGTTCCTTGTAATTAGTTAAAAGCATCCTTTTGATTTGAGCGTTTTCTTAGATGTAAGTCGGTTGAGTTATTATTATGCTTATTTAAGAATTATTCGAGAGGATTTGTTGAGATGGTCTTGGCTCGTAAGGACATTTTTCTATGTTGGAAAACTCATGGATTAATTCGATTGAAACCATCAACAATCACATGCCATACTTATAAAATATATCACCATTAAAATCCAATCGATAACCCACAGTTTCCTGAATCGAATCCCAGTGAAAAAAATCCAAAAGTGGATTTCAATGTTCCTTTAAAATTCGATATGCAAATAAACCATCATTCTCTCAAGTAAAAACTCACCACCAATAAGATTACGTACTGAATATATTTTACTTTCATACCGAAAGACATTTGGGAATCGATTGAAAACGAAGGACGTTTACAATTTACTTTGGATACAAAAACACATTCAACACTAAATGTAAATTTGATGTATTTGTATAAATTTGTTTGCTCGTCTCATTTAATTTTTTTCCATTCAATCATTAGAAAATGTCAATGAAAATTTTCTCGGAAGCAAATTCTATGCGAAATGGAAAGCGGAAAAAGTGAAAAAGGATCTAGGTATTGGATTATTTTCATTTTCAAAAAGATTGACACATTATTAGTCCTTCTTGTGAAATTGGTAAGCGCGTAAATTTCTAAAAGTCTGAATGTTGAAAATGATTTATATGATTTAAGGATGTATCCTTTATTCGATGGTTGGGGATATATTCAATTTACGACTTGATTTAAGTAGGAAGAATTCATTTCAGGCGATGGTCGATGATCTCGGATTTCGCTCTATTAATCCAATTTATTATTAGGAGTCTAATATTGCAGTCTTGCAAAATGAAAGGACGAATTTCGTGTGTCATGTGTGTCCTGCAGATGCCTACAAGCCAGCTACCTATATTTATAGCATTCACGAAGTCAACCCTTTGACTGGTACCACGTACCGTCAGTAGTATGTCTTTTCGTTATTTAGGACTAACCAAGTTTTAGCACATTTATGGTCCCACAGCGATTATTCTGTGGTCGAGCTGATCCTGACTGTGTGTAACTCTCTAATGGGATTACCACACCCTTTAATCGCCAAGCTTCATTGGATTTTCTAGCACCACATCAGTCAGGCTTGAGAACCAATATACATATATTCATACTTGTATGCGTGTAGGCATGCAAAGGACCTCATCTACAAATATTTCTATAGATTGCTTTGGTCACTCCTTCCAGGCATGTGTCGCTTCAAGTCAACGACATTCGGTTCACATATTGATGCAGGGGATTCCGTCACAGGTTTGTGGCTATTTCTCGATAGGGTGATGCTATGTTGAAAGGGAACCTTTAGAAGAACTAGCCAAGATCTATATCAAAGTCTTGAATTTCACTGGATTTTAAGAAAGTCGAAAAAAGTTCTAGATGAGATAATTTGATCCTAGAAACCAGACCGGTTTACTGAAATGCAAGCAATCGGTATTTGTTCACGATTTTATTTTGCTAATTTTGTTTGAAGGTTTCTTCATTGCCTTGGGGAAGGGCAGCAAATAATTTCAATGTATGCTTTCTTCTCAAGTATTTTTTTTCTTGGGAACACAGTTTTCCCCTACACATTGTGACAACAAATCATAGCACATAGCTACCAGTGATTTAAGTCTCATCTTTTGTACCTGATTCAAAGCGAGAAACGAAACCTGTCCAACAAATGTTTCCACTTCTCCTCAGATAGAATTTCAATTGACAGCTCTCCAGCCAACAAACCATCACATATCACACCATGTCGTCCAGCCTTTCAACTTCCAATGGATTTGCTTCCTTTCAGGATAAATAATTGTTCGCTACCGCGCGAGTAGTGACTTTTTAATCCCATTAGGGAATGTTAGGGTCATAAAGGGATAATCTCCTTTTGTTGTGTTTCTTTTCATGTTAGCAAGCGCATTTAAATCAAATATAATGTGCCACTGATACTTTTTGACTCCATCAACCGAATCGTGAGTTCTGTAAAAGTTATAGATGAATTGGGAAATGCTCCAGGCTGACGGAATTTTCTGGGAAATCATATTTTTAGACTCGGAAACAAATCAAAAATGCTTCAGAACAATTTTGTTTGAAATTTTAATTGGTGATGTGGCATGAGTAGCAGCCTATGAAGAAGGTGAATAGTTTACTGGAGCTATCCTTCGCAATTAGCAGGGGAATAATTCCTTACTGTATGGATTGATTCACATCGATGTTGACTTGTCAATTGTACCCATGCAGTTCCTGTACCAAAACACGGAATAATTTACTGCCTGTCCATATTGGCGTTTGATATGTGATCTTCGAGCAAGGGATTCAGGTTTATCGTAAAGGGACAAGGTCGGGGCAGGTTTTGTGACATATTCTGTTCAGTGATTTATTGTGGACCATAGACTATTTAAAGTTTTTGTGGACTTCTAGAAAAATAATTGGTTTTTGTCTTGTAGAGCTAAAAATAGAAACAAATATTTAGATTGCCTAGCAATTGGAAAGTTTTTGATATTCACAAAGCGCACATACAGTACTCATATGAAATTCTCCCTTTCGAAAGATTCGCGCATCCATCAAATCTAATAAGACCCCATTCATTTTCACTAAATCTAGAACGAGTTATCGCTTCAGCTTACATCAATTTTCCATACTTGTGTGCAAATCAGATTTACAGCTTCCGCGAATGAAACAAGAACTGACAACATTCCTACACATACATTATTCCACCAAAAAGAAGCCAAAGCTTCCGCCGTACTGAAAAGGATCACAGTTAACATTACGGAAGCGTAGATAAACTCCAGGTAAATAATTCACACTGAAAAAATTCAATCGTAAACAACACAATCTAAAATTCATTCAAGAGAGCATTAAACGCTTTTCCGCCCGCCTTGTTCTGAGGCACAAGCAACTGTTAGTCGTGCTTTTTGCCATTGGTGAAAAGGTAGAAAAAAACTGGCATGCAATGGAAATACAAAAAGCCACAATTTCTATAGGTACCGACCAGATAAAATGTGGATTTTTTTATCCGCTCACCAAACATCCCCGTATCATCCATCCGTTGTTCTTCTTCAGCCAAACCACCCCCACCGCCATCACATTCTCGTACGTTCAAACATTGCAAACACCTATAACACGGAAAATCGCGAATAACGACTTCAAGGATATACTTTTGTATTTTCGTACTTTACATGAAACCATAAATTTAATTTCTACACTTTTTACGTTTGCCATTTTTGGTAAAATTTTCGCGACGTTCCCGAGAGGTAGTACGTCGTTCCGTCTCTAATTCACTTGTTGTTTTTTTGCGGTGAGAATATGTGGAGTTATTTTCAATTTTCGGTCATAATTTTTATTTGTGTGACTGAGATGTGCTTCGTGATATTAGGGGATAAAATTCAAGTGTATATTTCGAATCGGAAGGAGGGCAAATATGTATAAATCAATTAGAGAGCGAGACACCTCACAGATGAAATTTTTGTGTGAATAATATTCACTCTATTTTTTTCAATAGAATATCGTTGGTTTGATTTGAATTGACCGAATTCTTTCAGAAAATTTCGGTTTTTCACTGAGTATAATTTACCTAAGGAGAGCAACACGACTTGTAGAAGTCTAGTTTTTCCTCAGTCAACTTTCTCCAATAATTTAGCTGATTTATTTGGATTCCATTTGAACACTTTCAGATGTGATTTTATTCAGCTTTCAGCCGACCAGAATTAGATCGCCAACAGCTAATGAAAATTAACTATGCCACGCGATTCGCGCAAGACTCTTACCAAATTGGTATTCAAATTCAACTTTTTGACTTCTGCCAAGATATATCCTGTTCTTAATAAATCATCATTTTCTTTAGCATAGCTGTAAACAACATATGAATATGTTATCTGTTTGGGGAATTGAAAGTCTCAACAGGTTCCCGCACTTACAACTTTGACTCCAATGTACTCGTACATACATATAGGAAACGTACATATATCTACCTAAGCACGTTACGCAATTAATGAACTATAATCAACTATATAACAATATGCAAATATTATTACAGATAGATACATGCTTATGTGCTAATGGAGTCAGGGTTTGATACCCAAATGACTTTAATGAGATTAATAAAATCCAAGCATCGTTTTCGGTGAAGACACAGTGGATTGGTTAATTGCTATTGAAATTTTATTGGGCGTACCAAAGATAATTAGTTGAGGTTCAACATTAAGAATGGTTGCAGATGTTGGTGTGGCGATTAGTTGAATATGAAAAGAGGATGATAGATTGATTGTTGTTTGATCAGTTGATTTGACTGTATTTGAAAGAGTCAAGAAACACGACTACTTTTTTTTCTGCCCTCGATTTGGCAATGATCTGTTTTGTCCTCGGACTGCTTCGTTTTATATTCAGTCTGTCTTTCACACAATACGATAGCATCCTCTTAAAAAGACATTTAAATTACTTTATCCTGCAACAAATCACTGAGACTACGCATTTAAGTGCGCCATTCACGTGCAAACATTTCTTTTATTGAAACGTACACCGAGAAACGCCTAATTCAATTTATAACTTGGTGACGAACTTTCCCACCAACACCGTCTTCTTTCGCTCTTCATTCTACTATATCTAAGGACCTTCGCCAAAGGCAACTGAATGAGCAACCACCAAACAACGAGGGGTTGAATGCTTGCTTGTACCTACATTTTCCGCGAGACATCTCATAGGAATTGCATGAAGTGTGAATGGTTTTGCGTAAGTACGAGTATTTTCGCTCAATGTTGTTTGCACCTCCTTTAGCCAGGAGGTTGGTTACAATACCAAAACATTAAAAAAATGAAAAGAAATGAACCTTGAATACAGTCGCCCGCCTCACCTGCTTGGCAATAGTGTTGCTATGTCTATACGTGCGTTGATAACGACGATGCTGGCAATGTGTGATATCCTGTGTAGGAACAACTTCAAAATTCAATAAAATTTCCTGTGAACAGGAGCTAGAGGACGAGGGGATGATAGGTGTAAATGTTCGTTTGCTAGAACGCAGAGGAGGTTGTCACAGAATTTACAGGTTCTCGGCCGCTATTAATAATGAAAATGTCATAAAGTTTTATTCGTAAGACGACATTTTCGTGTCGTTTATTTTTTTCTTCCTGGGGATAACTGAATTTTGAATATGACAGCCTGACACTGGGGAGCTACACATCTTGCAAGTCTGGTCTGGCATGGTTAAAGGAAGTGTGTTTACGAGAATTCAATATTTTAATGGCACGATAGACGGCTATAGCATTTATTTTAATTCTTTGGAAGGAGCTGCATAAAATACTTATCGATGGGCAACAAAATTAATGCTCTAAAAATCTAGAGAACATCTCACTTTTCAAGGTTTCGAATAAATAATTATACTTTCACAAGACCGACTTCGAATTGGCCCCATCTCGCCGAAAAATACATTTTGCATATGTCCTTTGCACAAACAAACCTTTAATCAAAGTCCTCCAGACATATTTTAATGTGAATAATCAGACAAGCATAAAATTAACATTAGTCAAAACATGAATGTTTTAATGGGAAACGGCCAAAACCACCACCACCACCGGCAGTATCATCATCATCGCTCATGTCTTGTCATCGATTCTCTAAGGATATTTTCGTATTGGCTGTGAACTTCCAGCGGATGTCTAGAGAAATTCGCCAGCTATACTATATCCACGCAGTCTACCATAAAACCACAAAACATCTAACAGGTCCAGAAGCCAACGAGAAGATGAGAGTACGCAGAAAATGGTCTTGGACCGAAGCGTCGTCGTCCTTCAAGTCGAGACTCATTTGAAATGAAAAGGATATGTGGAAATGTGTATGCATATACTCCTTGAGCAATGGTCTCTGATATTTACTTTGAATTAATAATGATCGACTGCTTGGTTTGATTAAGGTTATCTCCACTTCCATACATTTTGGTGGTTGTCAGTGGGCAAAGGACTTCTTAGCTGAGGCGAAAAAGTTTTATGCGGTTCGTCGCATCGTTGTTAGCAAATAAATTGGAATTTTCGTGGAATTATTGTACATCGAGGATGAGTCGATAGATTTCAAGACTTTCTATGCTTTGAGAACAGCAGGAACTATATTCTGTCAACTATGACAAGGTGTACAACTCTTCTCCAGATTTCACTTTCAATTAGCAAACATTAACGTGAATGTGGGCAATTCGTCTTTCTGACAAAATCTCAGTTGACTTCCTGTCCCTGTTCAATCATGAACGACGCAACCAGCCAGCTGGATGAATGCATTACATGCTCATCACTCCCGCCACGTATAGCTGCACCACACTGTATTATAGGCAACATATGGTTGGAAAAATAGGATATTCATGCACTGATGCATACTTGATTTCGTGTAGCCCTTCCACCTTTCAACGTGCCTCGGCACGTATCTTGGCTCGTTAGCTTAATGTACTTTTACTCCTTACAAACACGTACTAACTATACTCCTCCCTGTAATCCATCTCGAAATGCAGTCCTTCGAAACGAAAAGTGAAACGAGCTCGTTCTTTATATGTAAGTAAGTCCTTCACGATAACCAGTGTGTCGAGGACTTTTACGTGGAATTCACGCTTGACTGCTCACGTGTAAAATGTGTTGCCCACAACAAATGTCGGATTGTACGAAAGGATAAAAGGATAAGGTCATATTCGTGATGCAACCAAAAGAATCAGAGATGGTATGTTGTATACAAGTGTATGTTCTCTTAATTTTTGCAAACGATTCACTATAGCCTGTCATTCGTGCAGTGATTAAATGTGAGGATTACAATTGCTTTTTTCGTTTGGTTGCCCTTAAAATGCGCAAAAGGCATCCGAAAGGATATCAACAATATTTGGTTTGCCGCAGAGAATTTTTGTGTGGTCGTTTTTTATTTTGTTTTCGTTTGTGAAACCCCTTTAAATAATAGAATGAGTATGATGCTTCCTGTTGGAGCTTTGGTTTTGTGTCGAAAGGAGAAGGGGATTCATTTCAATATTTGCAGGTTTTAACAGATTAGTATTGTTCCAAGATACTACTTGATGGAAGCGAGGGTAGGATCGTGCTTATAGATGCAACATCATAATCATGTATGTGATCAGTTACCAAAATCAAACAAGAGTAAAGTTTAAAGCACTTTTAATATGGATAACCTTAAAAAACATTTCATATATGAATTGTTACACTATTCATCATGCTCTTTTTCCCAGGCCTACCAATGATATTCTCAAACAGTTTTTGCTCGAATTTCAGTCATATTCTCTAAATCATTTTATTTTAATTCACATTATTGAACAGAAAATTTCCTGGCAAAATTAAACTCGACTGAATTATCCGCATGCCACCTGATTACGCGCGAACTGCTGAATATGTTAATTAGACTATTCCCATCGGTCAATTTATAAATAAAATTTCGATTTAATTACAATTCAATAAATATCAAAGCGCCAGAGTTTCAGGTGTGCTAGTGTTGTATATATCAGTTTCCACATGTAAACAAATAAATTTAAAAATTTAATAAATTGTAAATCATCGACCCGCCCGCCTCATACTCTAAAATACTACTGCAAATAATGTAAATTCGATGCGATAATGGTGAATCCAAATTGGATCTGTTTTTGTATACATACAATCAGTTTTTCTGTTTTGTTTCGTTTATATGCCTACCTATAGATACCCTTGAATAACCGCACGCCTTCAATGTAAACGCTTCAATTCGAGGGATTATCGTGGAACCACAAGTCGTCCTGGGAATCACCGTTAAAACAATTACAAACAATTGAAGTTGGCATATGTGAGAATGCAACGTTATAGAAGGTTTAAAGTTGGTATGCGAATTGGATTAAGTTTGCAAAAATGATTTTTTCACACAAAAAGTTCGTCTAATTTTAAAAAAGTGTAGGAATTAGCCTTCAGCTAAAATATGCTATCATTCTCTTCGAAACTGACCCAGAAGGCCGGTTCTTCAGATCTGTAGAATTATGGAAATTATTCAGGTCTTTTAATCCTTTCTTCGCGAAACAATTATCCCCTCATGGTTGGAGTTGATACCGCAATTTTTTTCAGGTTTCACCACGGTCTAATTTAAAGTGACAAGAAACTGCGGTGTAAACATTATCCCCTGGGGATAATTTAGCGGATCGTAATTCTTCTTTAATATTCAAGGACTCGACAGTTTTTAAAAAAAACTGCTTTCCAAGCCTTTAAGCTGGACAGAAAAGTTTTACAAGATTTTATGCAAATTGAGTTAGATCCGTTCAAAAGCGTTTTTGATAATAGAATTTAGAGGAAGGAAGTCAGAGTTTTGCAAAATATCAATTGTATTTCATTATGCGTGATATAAATCAACATGAGTTTAGATTTGAACGGCTCGTTCCTCATTGCAAAGGTTCAACCAGTAATCAATGAGAATCGTGCATTAACTTTTATCTTGTTACATCCCTTACACACTTTTCAATCAACATAACTATCCTGAAGTATGTTCTACTCAACAATCGATTATCCTTGCCTAACTTCTAAGCATTATCGCATTCCGCTTTCAAATTCACATGCCATATGTTCATCAAATCGAATCCCAATTTCCTCCCCAGCAAAACATAAGGGATGATGACTCCTATTCGTAGCTACCATGAAATCAACTAACCTACACAGCGTCGTCATACCATTTGTTTTATAACCCCTCATGCATTTTTTATCACTTCTTCTGGTTCTGGATCATATGACACATATAATTGAGTGGAGTGTAGCGTTTACACAGGACGTCATTGAGCATCATCAAACGATTGGTGAATAAATTGTTGAATGGGCTTTACGGGAATCGTATTATACAAAAAGTTTGTCGCGTGTCCTCATCCATATTCCGAGTGGATATCCTAGTTCGCGCTAGCCATTATTTTCCGAACTGTAGATACGAATTGCCAATTTAATGTCTCAATTTTCCATTTTATGCTCATTCTTTGCCATTCCATTCAATTAAGTGGTGATCAGAATGGGTCGAAGGACACACGCCACAAGTCGTTTTCGTGTGTGACGAATTTTCAAAAGCAGTTAAACACGACAATGTGGTCACAGGTGGATATAATTTTCAAGGATCATTTATGCGAAATGTTTGAGTCATTAACTAAATGAGGAGATGAGCATCAAATAAAATACTTGTGAAATTTCACTAGAACAACTCACTAGCTTTTTCCGTGTTGTCACCTATTACTATCACATTCATTAATTTGTTGGAACCGGTATAAATTTCTCGCATTTACAGAAATCACCATTATTAAATATAAATTTCATACATTTTCCATCGTGGAGAGGAAACCAATTAAAAATTTACGCACAAACAACCTCGAGCTGTGACCTGTAAGCAAACCAAACACTCCTAGAAGAATAATGTTTGAAAATTTCATTCATTTTTAATAATTCTGCTTCACTTTTAATTAGTGTTGAAATTTAAATTACCGCGAAATTCTCAAGTGTCCTGTTCGCACCACGACAGAATTGCTAAATTATGCGCTAGGACATTTACCCCCTTTGTAAACGGATATATTTATATTTAAGTGTAATTAAGCTTCAACTAATTAATTTATGATACTTTAGTGATGAAAATGAAATGACATTTTAACTGAAAACCATTTTCTGAATAATAGATAGAATATCTTTTGTAGCTTTAAGAATTATTCGCTTGTCAAATATATCACTGGTAGATTTTGTCTTGAATCGACAGTCAACAACCTACCCGCCATCCATTTGCCATACCATTGACAATAATGTCTTCACCCCTTTTATGTTTTCAACAAACAATTTTCTTAGACGTAGGGATAACATGCTTTGAAAGCATTACGCTATTGTTGCTTTCACAAAGATTCTCGTACATTTTCCAATTTTATGCAAAAATACGGTGGATGTAAAGTCGAACGAAAATGTATTGATGGAGTGCTTTTGGGAATTGAAAACATCTCAACAGGTTTATGCTTTCAGACCTTCAAACGTTTCATATAGTTAAAATAATGTCCTCTTATGGATTTGAGAAGCTATTGAAATTATGTTTGGAAACAATAAATAAAATGTCTCTAGTAGAATTTGCTTCAAAAATTTGATAGGTTGTGATCAGTGAAAGATTGATGACGTTTGCAGTGAGTTGTGGTTCGTAAATTCATTAAAATTAGATTTGTACTTCGAGGGCAACATCCCTTTTTTTAGATGAGTGCTATATCTACTCGGATTAAGTGCAAATAATCCATCGAATTGTAGACAGATTATACAGATTATAATTTATGTAAATGAAGCGAAGACGACTGAATTTATGTTTTATATAAAAATAATTTCTAATTTTTAATATTTTCGATGCTTATTTTCAGGTCCATATTTCGTTTCAGTTGTTCAATTTATCTTGGAAATAAGCAACGTACAAAATATCATATACACTGCAAGCCTAAAATTATCCTATAACATTGGAGTGTCGATCTATATGTGTTTCAAAAAACTGTATCTCCAGAGCTAATTTTCGCAAGGAAAACTGAAAACAGTGCGAGAAAGACGCCAAAGCTTAAGAAATAAAACAGTGATAATTACTAAACTATGTCTAAAATAAATTCACAGATAGTTGAAAATATAATTTTGTTCGAATTTTACTTGATCAGACTCAGATTCAAGTGTTCTATGAAAATATAACCAAAAAAAACCTTCATAAAAAACGAAAAACACCATCATAAAAATTATTCAGGACCACAATCATCACAATAAATTCAACAACCTTTTGATATATGCACATAAATAACTTTCACCAATTGAACACTCTCTAGAGAAAAGATAATCTTACTGTTCGACCTCAAACTTATTCCTCAATTCTATAATCCTCATTCCCTAAATCATTTTATACATTTGTATCTGCAAATATTTCTCCTGGAGCACATCTTTCAAAATAGGAAAATACCCTCTTGTATGCTTTGTGCAAAATACCACGGCAAATACATATATGTAAATTTTTGACCGAAAATCCCTTATGGCATATACGAGATATCAAAACAGAAACACACTGTCCTGTCGTCCTTTATCCTTCAAAATTATATTCATTGTGAATTATCTACATATATACAAATAGATGGATATATACGAATGATCCTATGGTTGAAAATACGCTCCTGTAACTTTTCTGTTTCCATAATTTTGTCCTTGTGGCCATTCTTTTTAAGATCAAAAAGTAACCTTTTCTTCATTGCTTCCTCCTTTTCTGTATTTTTTCTTGTTGTTATTGGTGAATTTGATTTATGGCCAATTCAATTGCATTACCTATGAAAATATTCAAATGTAGTTTCGACTTGGGCATGCACCGGAGTGTTGTGTGTGATTTGAATATTTCAGTAAAAAAATATGTTTTTGAACAGCAAACATTCATTATTTCGTTTTTTTTGGTCTGTGAATGAGCTTGGATAGATTGTTGAGTTCTATGAATGGTCAACGTGAGTGAAAGCTCTACAAAAAATTCTAATAATTGCTATATCATTAAATTTCATTTTTTTTTTCACCATTCAAAAACCCTTCATTTCAAGAGTTTACAGCGCCAAAATTCTGCATTATATACCATTTATGTTTTACCAGAAAATCTCGAATTAGGGACAACATAAATCCCTAACATTATTAAAATAGGTTGGCATAAATAGCTCTCTAGGGGAACGTCAATATTTGCTAGGGACTAGGACAAAGTCCGAAATAGATAGTTTAGCTCAGGTGTAAAATTAGATAAAGTCCACCTCAAAAGTTCATCGACATACTTTATGCAACTACGCAACGCTACTGTACAACTCATAGGTAAAGAAAGTGTCCTTTTATGGCTCAAAATAACAAAGGTGAAAAATTTGCTTCGCCAGCAAATAAACTTAGAAAAACCCAAATTTATTGAAGAAATAAACAGGAGGTTAATACTAATGTTTCAACTGTACATCAAACAATACATTTCAAAACTAAGTAATTTGCGATATTATTTCAAACTTAAGGAATGGGAAGTCATTTTGATAACGCTCTCAAAAAAACGGATCCATAAAAACCAACAGTTGGAATTCCTTAAAAAATATATTTAACCATTTTGAGTGGTTAATAGCCGTCAATTTCACTCAACGTTTTAGTTGTACACCGCGTAATGTATAAAATAAAATTAATCTATATACAAATATGCCAGAATCCATACTAACAACTTCTAAGAATTTTCATCATAAAACATTAATATTTTTTTACCGAATTACGAACAAATTTTGGACCTACTTTTAGCAAAGGTAACGTTTCAAGTCAATTTTAATATCAAAAGGTTCTTATAGCTTTGATAATTTTTACATAGGAAAGAAAACTCATGGAAAATGTTGAAAGGAAAAACAATCGGAAATTAATCTTTAACCATAATAATAATAACCATAAGAATTCAAAAAATTGTGAAAATGAGAAAAATATTAATAATTTTATCAATACTTTATGAATATTTTAAATGAATTTTTAACAAAAAAAATTAAGAGCCTGGAACATGGAACATATGATAGCTACCAGAAATAATTTGATCAGAAAAATCAAATAAAGAAAATTTAATTTGTACATTTAATTTTTCAAACAAAATTAATTACACTTAACACGATTTTTTATTATAATAATAGCTACTCACTTCTTTGCAGAATTTGGAAGGAAAATGATTTTGTATTTGTAAAAATGTTGAATAATTCAAAACATTTTTTACACAAAGCTATTATTCGATAGCTGCAAGCGAAACAGGATCAATATAAACGACTGGGCTTGGTCAAATTCTTTTTAAAACAAATGAACAAGAGTTCTGAATCGATCTCGCAATATACACTCCCTCTATGAATGTAAACATTTTCATATGCAAACATCAACCAGTTTTACTAAGCTCAATTTTTAGATAAATTACACCATAAATTTATCACACCATCTCCAAACTACAAATAGATAATAAAGCTAAGCTAAACCTGATAGCAAAACTAAGCTGACATTACACTTTTCCAAAAAAGATTCCTTTACCCTTTTCGATAATAAATCTCCTATTAGCGAGATCAAGATAATTTACGAGCTATCAGCCAACAAACGCAATCCCTAATAGATGACCACAGCACACGGTCCTGGAGAAAGTAAAGTCCACGTATGTACTTGGACTTTCTACTCACTTGCTGGACCGGGTCGTCTGCAGCCATTTGTAAGAGCTTAGAAGACTTTCATTTTGCCATTAAGCACCTGTCCCAGGGATATCCTATTATTCTTTACCCTTTTCCCAGTTTTGTTGCTGCGCTCGAGCATTATTGTCACCCTCCCTCTTGGGTTTACATTAGAACGGGATATAAAGCTTTGCCGCAGGATGTGTTGTTTATGTTCGCGGTTACCGTCAATAGAGAGACTTTTGTCTACGGCATTGATCCATTTTCGCGATGCTATTGAATTGGGATTTTTAATTAGCCACGATTTTATTATGCGGCGCAAACGACAAACTGGTAATCAATTTTGTTTTCAAATATCGAACGTTTTAGCATTGTTAAAAAACCAACAAACTACCTTTTCATACTCCTCCTATTCAAATTATTGAAGGGAAGGAAAGTCATTCAGTAGGATCAGATTAAATTCCAAGCACATAACACATTTGTGTAATAACCAGATCAATACCTACCAGCAAATATAGGTTGCGATGCAATTTAATTCGATTCGATTTTGAGAAAATCAAACAAGACATAGTTATCCTGATTGAAGTGTAGAGATTAGCCCTACAAGTGGGTCTTTATGCACCGCGCATTTTCACGCCCATTTTCCCGATAAATATCCTACACGGCCCGCCTTGATGTCTTCTTTCGCCCGGCGACACGTGCTTAGTCACGTGCCCGTGGAAAAACATGCACCCTTGCTGTAATCGTCGTCGGCTACCGGTTAAGGCCGGTAGTGGTAGACCTTACTTTCCGACCCGATATTATTTGACGATAACAGATATTCAAACAACATTCGAAGGATTAATCAGGACATATCTGATTGGATGTGGGGGAAGGAAGTGGCTATTTAGCAATATGATCCATTATAGTGATCGGATTGATGATGATGCACCGACCGTGTGTTTGCATAAGTGTGTCGTCTGCAAGTTGGCAAATAGTCAACGCACTCTCCCGAATTAAGGGTGAGTTTTGCACAATGTGAACAAGTCATTGTTGGGATCCTAACGAATTGAACTCATACATGTCCAGCTAGCATTTTATATACATTATTCTCCTCAGATGCAATCCAAATATTTAGCGCTATATCGCTCATCCCATAAACAGCACTAGAATTGTCGGCTTCTTGCAAGCACTACGTATCTGTTCGTATCTGTTCTGAGTCAAAAGCCTCGTGTTACCAGACAAACGAACAGCAGATACTTGTCAATTATTAATGAGAGCTCCAAGCCCGCTCTCGTAAAAACGAAATGCTTACATCTCGTTACGACAATATTTTACATTGTAACTACCGATATGGTGCACATATTAACGACGAATGCGGTCATTTATGGTCGCGCAGAGAAACTTAACTCTCCACTACAGTCACCAACATCTCGGAACTTTTTTTAGTTCCACGTATCCCACGTTCAATCGTTGTATAATGACATTATTAGATACGAAAAAACATATCCGAAGACATGCTTAAAATTCACCAATGCCCCCCCCCCAGCTTTCAGCCTTGTCACGTTTCATGCGAATATGTGCATGCACGCCAATGCAAAATCGATAATAATTTCTTAGGAAATTATTTTCATGTTGCCTTTAAGATACTTCTTCGCAATGTGGCTTCACAGCATTTAATCACTTCATCTTTGATTGTATTCATGCGTGATTTACTCGCTGAATCGTGTCATTTTTATGACGAATGGGATCCTACTGAAGCTCTACGCTCTATTTGTCCTTTCACCATTGTTCTGTAGGTGACGATAATGAACCGTGTGTCTGTCGTTATAAAAGATATTGACACGGTCGTACGAGGAAAAACTACTTGTGCCGATTATTTATTAACGATCGATCGTTAAACCTAGAAACTGGATTGACGCGACTAAGTGATGGCCGATTAATGTGAGGACAAGCAAAAATGTGTGATTTATTTAGCGACATCGATTTTCCCATCTGGAAAAGCGGCATTTCATTGCAGAGACCGTGGTAATTTTTCTCTTTAAATATGATTTTTAAATGCCACATAATAACAAATCCTTCATTTTGTAGTACATGGAAAATATTATCAAACTTGAAAATATAAAAAAAAATGTTATAAGGTATCACAAATTTAGTTGGATTCGAATTTTCTTTAATCATTTTTCTAAAATCCTACTCGTCGTTTCTTTTCCTAATAGATGCTGTCATACTGAACTAACAGAATACGGAAACTATCCTTCGAAATCGACCTGTACCACATTTGCCAGTCCCACCTCACACATCAAAGACACAGCCCGATCGAATCACATTTATGAGACTATCATACGAAGAAGAAGAAAAAACAACATACAAGCCACATATCAATGTGAAATAAGTTCAACAAAAATTGCTTTATTGCTTGTTAATCGCACGTGCTCAGAATGGAAAACATGATCGCGAAAGGAAATCCATCTAACCAACCAACATAACACAGTAACATGTGTAGACTCAAAAAAAAACGTTGCGCGCTACTATGGAAAAACACCACACACAAGATCATAACAAACTGATCTGAATAAGTTGATATATGGCCGACGACGGTACCATATTCAGTGCGAATTAGTTGTCAGGATTCAAGGAGTGATGGATGATTGGTAACGACCGTTTTTCTACTACATACCTACATCATGTGAGATCGATCTTTTTCATTGCAACTTTTGATTAACTTAATTAAATTTTTATAGAAATCAAGTGATCGAACGAGGATATATAATTTCTTGCAGCTAATAAATGATCTTGAAGCTTCCGTATGTGAAATGTTTATGTTGAAAATAGGATGAACAGTCCCAAAAACTTGATTAACAAAATTGAATACACAATATGTCCAAAAGACCATATCCTTATTCAATAAATTACTCTGATGACACAGCAAAATGCATGTGCATATCAACTCATTGATATATTGACAAGTGAAACGTCTTACTACTTCACTAGCTGCTATTTGACGCCACCTCATTTTTCCACTCGATTGTGTTCTAGAGTCTGTGACAAGATGTCACCTGACGATAACGTCTCATCAGATCGCGTTCATGATACAAATTCATAACATGACGATGCTGATTAACGACATGATATAAATATATTGATTACAAAATATGAGGTCTGTTGAAAAGGTAATGCGAATTTTAAATTCCTGCGCGCTACATGTATTCGATTTTTGATATTTATATGGCTTTATGTTGGTAATCATGTCAATCACTTATGTTGACAAATTCGTCCATTTTGAATTTTCAGTTAATTTTTGACAGCTATTTTGCTTGGACGTGTCTTGGCATGACTTCGATTTTCGTCTATTCCAAAAAAATGGATCAAAGAATCTGCATCAAATTTTATGTGAAAAACAACTTAAAGTGCGTGAACGCATTCCGAATGTTGACTGTGGCATATGGTGTAGCTACCGTGGACCAAAGCAGCGTTTATCGGTGATACAAAATGTTCTCAGAGGGCCGAGAAAATGTGACTGACGAACAACGTGCCGGAAGGACACCCGAGCACGTCAACAACGAACGAAAACATTGATAATGTGAAGAAAATAGTATTGGCCAATCGTCGAATCACCGTTAGAGAAGTTACTGAGGACCTAAACATATCGATTGTCTCGTGCCATTCGATTTTTACCGATGATCAGGGCTTGAGACGGGTCGCCGCGAAATTCGTACCAAAATTGCTCAATTTGGACCAAAAATAGCAGCACTTTAACATTGCTCAGGAGATGTTGAACCCTGTCCGTGACGACCGAAATTTGCTCCAGAGGGTAATAACTTTTGAATTTGACTTTTTCTTGTTCCCGACACTGAAGAGGCCCATGAAAGAATGCCACGATTGAGGAGATAAAGACGGCTTCGAAGGAGGAGCTGAAGAAGATCACAAAAAATGATTTTTTGGAATGCTTCGCGGTTTGGAAAAACGTTGGCACAAATGTATAATATTTGATGAAGATTACTCCGAAGGGAACAAAATGAATATTGATGAATAAATGAATAATTTTTGGAAAACATAACATAAAATTCGCGATACTTTTTCAACAGACCTCGTTCATAATAAATAAATGATTTGGACTTAATTGAAAAAGGATGTAAAATCTTTTCAATATGATTCATTATAACGAAGTGATAACATATATACCAACACGTTCTCAAGGATTCAGAGAACCGTATGAATTTAGATATGACTCCCAAATTCTTTCAGTACTCTTAGAATTCATCTCACATACAGCTCTTTGTAAGTCAAAAATGCTTCATTCCTCATAAATCTCAGAGAACGTCAGATAAAAGGACCTCACCAACCAACCACTCAGCAGTAACCGCCAATTGATTGACATAAAACTCATGAAATACTCGAATTCAATTTTGGCTCGCCCCCAAACAGGGAAACGACTTCAGCGCCATTCAGAACGCAATCGAATATGCATTACAACCAACCCCGATAAACTGGAACGAGTCGACGGATAAAGGATCAAATCGAGATATGCCACTTGGCTTAGTTCGGCTAAGTTTTGTTGGGCTCGCAACGGCTGACTGGTGTCATACGATATTCCCATTTACAATTTTCAAATTCGATTTATACATCAGAAGGACACAAGATAGTATCGAAGGAGCTGGTGATGAGGCTCAAATCGAATGCATCGTGTGTGTGCATAAAGGATTGCGAAAGGGTGCACTTCTCCTTGCCGTAGCACGTTCATCGATATTGTATTGAATTCAAATTGGCATGTGACTTAGCTGCAACGACAACGAAGGGGATTGTAAGTGTGAAACCTAAGAAAGCTGCTTCTTGTTGGCCTTATGAATGTTTTAGCAACCTGGAAATATGTTGTCGTAGACCATGAACTTTGTAGATTTCAAATCGTAAAATGCCATCTCGTACATGTTTATTGAAATTGATTTTGTCTGAAAGGAAATTGTTACGTATCAACTTGAACTGCTTCCGATAACGAACACATGTATGTATGTATATGTCATGCTCCGCAGGAGTCAAATGCGTTTCGTTGAAACGTCGATTTGCATATGAAATGTGAATGCAATAAATTTGTTTTCATTTTCCATTCACTGCACTACTTCCACCTATCTATTCCTCGTTGTAGAATTTAGCTTCGAAAGTATCTGATACAGTATGCGACAATCACACGATGCTTGGCTACATTTTCAATTTTACACAGCTACACTATTTATCCACGCACTGGCTTTGCTAAACTAAAATGCCACTGGAAATCAAGGAAAATTAAATTTTCACCTGCCCGGCCCAAGCAACGCTACTACACAAGCAAACGATGCTGATGAAAATTGAAATTGCAGCAGCAAAATGCAATATTCCCAATTCCTTTCTGATTTTCTACGTTTTTGGTCACCGTGTGGGAATTTCTAATCATGTTTTCTAGTCTGCGATGCCAATCAATTCAAATTCAGCGGTTTAAGCATTAGATTGCGAGCGTGCTGGACATCAGATTTTAGGGACCATATACGTTTCACAATTGGCACTAGAATAGTTGTTGCAAACAATAAGCTGGGCTCGGAAGGTAGCAGGATACGATAGATACGATAAATAGGCTGCATTGTCATAACCAGGAGAGGTTCCCGTTGGAACATTCACTCAAAATTTTCGCATAGCAATCATTCAGCTAATCGCATTTTCCAGGAGTCATTTGCATCTGGCTTTCGTTAGCATTGATTCTTAGCAAGGATACGGTCTTCTTGTTCTCATTTGATTTTCTAGCCAGCTTTGGTTGAAAGCGCGGTTAACCTACGACCCACATTCCAAACCTACTACATAATTTAATTTAGCAGCAATCAAGACTTGAATTAACTCCCATTCTACCATCCACCACTGCCATTCATATCCCCACTTGCCTACCCGAGACATCACATTTCTATCGCTTTTTATATATACAACATCTCCCACACACTGGTAGCACTATTTAATATTTAAATTCTCAATGTTTGAACGTTTTCTAGAAGAACTGTTTGTTGTCCTTTTCGTTAGTGTGATCCTTTTTCGGATGTCTTCTTTGGCCAAAAAGTTAGAATGTGACTTTTGGGATTTGTACGCGAATAGTCAAGCACATCAGCGCATCGTCAACATTTGCCGTGTTGGTTGGTTTCTTTTTTACCCAAGTATAAGTAGCGACAGTATTGGTATTTTCGTTCACATATAACACGGCGGCAGGACATTGTCAGGTACCCATGAGAAACCTTCAAAAGACAACTTGTTTTCGAAAAGCGCTAAAGAAAAGTTTGGAAGTTGTTTTTGTCGTTATTTTTTTCCAAGTTAGAGATGTTGAAAGGGATGCAGGCGTATTTGATGAAGGACAAATGGAAAATGTGAAATGCCTAGGGCACCCTTGGGATGCGACTAATATTTTATCTTTAAAGAAAAACGTTAATATATGAAAATTTTGACAAGTTCCGTCGGTTTTTTGATTTTATTTAGGAGCAGTAAAAAAATTCTATCAACGAAATTGTTCGTGGACAAATAGTTTGAAATATTTTAATATGAATAAAAATAAATGACATGAAGTCACATATAACACATATTTTAATATCATGTATTTCAAAACTATTCCTTTCCTTAAAATTGAATCCGAGACTTCAAAAAAAAAACACTGAAAAAAATTCCAAATTTTTTAAATTATGGAAACGAGTTTAAAATACAAACAAGTTTCTTAGGCGTGGTCGAAAAATTGTAAAAACATTGATTTTCTTAAACATTTGATGAGTATGCACTTTCAAAAATACGCGAGGATTATTGATAAAAAACTGTAGAATCGATTGAGCTCGAATTTTGGCAGTGTTCACGATAACATTAGCCTAGATCAATTTTAAACTTTTTTTGTAAAAATTTCGTATTTGTTCAGCAGAAACTCAGCAACTCGTATTTTTTCAGCAGAAAATGAGCGCCTAATTTAAAAGATTTTGAAAATAAATGACATGATGATACGTAATCAAAGACCAGGATCAGTCACCCAATTTATAATTGTTAAAGTTTAATTATGGTGGCTGTTTTCCGCGTTAAAGGATTTCATGATGTGCTGTAGCTGTTGCAGCGTGAATAACTCCCTTCATTATTACAAATCCGTTGAAATGTACGAAAAGATATGTTTTCAGAAATGATAAATATTACGTAACTTGTTTATTTTTACAATGAGTACAATACAGATCCATCGAACCGTAAACAGTTCTGAGGTATGGATAAAAAATGTATAAAAGTAGCATTATAATTTTTGATATCCAAATCTAGATATTTTTTAGAATCATTGAATTTTTTTTCGAAAAGGAAATTATCTTTCAATAAGTACTCCTGAGCATATTGTTAATTATATTCATTGAAAAAATCTGTTGAAGTAAATATATAAACAAATAGTACATTTTCACATGTTTACTTCGCAATATTCGAGAAATCATCAAGTTGGAGATATTTGTTTTCAATGGGGTAAAAATTTATCATAAAACTGCACGAAATAAGCATTACTCCAAATGATTTAAGCGAAGTAAAGACTTTTAAAGTTTATTTCAAATTTGAGCTATTTTTAATGCAAATAATCGTTCCGATACATTCTCAATCGCAACAAGCAGTCATTATCCTCTAGACTGATAATATTTTTAATGCAATTGTATTTTCAAAGTACATATCGCCAAAATTGATTTTTTTTTTGTGGCAAATAAAACCTATTTTGCTTGGCTGTATCAAAACCATTTTAAGAAGGCAAGAAAGCATCATCCACTATTTACCGTTTGTACATACAAACAAAAAGATGAATTCAGCAAACTAAGAATTACAGATACAGATGTAATGGTCTTAACACTTCCCCCGAGTGTAGTTAGACACATAATAGGACTTTAGACGGTTAACCTACGATAGTGAATTGTGTGAAAGTTATATGAGCTTTGTTATTGCCATGCAATAACCACCAATGCTCGACGAAAATTACTTTTTCTCCGTTGAATATCTCTTGTTTAGTTCATAAAGGTTTTTTATCCTTGCTACTGTGTAAACAGTCTTGTTTGTGCACAGAGTAAGCGAAGAGCTAGTATAGTTTTTTCTTGCGCTCAGGCTAAGGTGAAGGAATACACCGTTTGAACATAGACTTCTGTGGTATGTTGAATCTTAAAAACACCACAATCAGTGGTGACACAAATTTATCTTTAAAAAAAATATAGAAATTGAGAGGTTTGTTACATTATTCGTTAATTTCGAAAGTCATGTCCCCTGCAAGTCAAGAAACTTTCTAACGCGTTAACCAGTCTATTAAAAACACCTGATGCCACCAATCCTAGCTGCCTTGTATCTTTTCCAATCAGATATCTGGCACCTCGACTAAATACAACCATTAGTTTCAAGAAAAAGATCCCTCTTACACGCATATGTACTTTAACAGCAAGTATTTCACACTTACTTCAATTTAATTCAACACTCAGCAGGACGCATGATATATGGAAAATTGGAGGGTGTGAAACAATGTCCAGATAAAAAAATGTTAATATGCAAATATCACACGAAACGTGACTTTCTAATCCACCTAATCGTGGTATGCTGGAAGCTGAAAGTATTCCATCAAGATAAATTCATTTAATTAATTGGATTAACTATGAAATTTAATGTAATACGGACTTTGCAATATTTTTTTTCATTCACTCAAATATCCTTGAATAAACCAGAATAAATACTAACGACCTGATAAAATGAATTACATTCTGATTTTATCTTTTTATTCAGAAAGTTAACATGGTTTTTCTTCGTGATTGGAAAGTTTGAAGTAGTAGTAGTAGAAGTAGTAATGGCAGCATAATAATGTTAATAATTGGGCGTAGACAGTTCAATCGATCAAAAATCTTCTATGATCTGTCAATAATCTAAATGTGGAAAGAATTTGAATAGATGAAATCATACCTTGATAGTCGTTACAATTTTCTGTGACATACCTTCTGACCAAAAAGTACCAGGAACTTCTCATTGAAATTGCCCGCATTAAGTATGTTGGTAAGACTGTTCTTAATTACTATGCCAAAAATGAGCGCGATCTGTCAACCAGTTTCTTTAGAGCAGCTGGTTGAATCAGTCTATCTCAGTAGTGCTCGACAAATTTTACAATGGAAAAAATTGAACCAAGATTTTGTCTCAAATTTTGTGTTTTGAACGAAATTTCGTGTGTCGAATCGATGCGAATGCTGGAGAAGGCTTACGGTGAGTCTGTTTTGTCGGAAACTCAGGCAGGTACAAAGCCTTTAAAGATGGTCGAGAGATCGTCGAAGACTCGCCTCTTTCCGGACGACTATCGACCTCTTCAACTGACGATAACGTCCAGAAAATTAAAGGAATCGTGCTCGAAAATCATCATTCTAGTATTAGAAACATAGCACGTGATCTCAACATTGCTCGTGCATCAGCTCGTTCAATTTTGGTCAACCAATTGAGTATGCGGCGCGTCGCCGCTCGGCTTGTTCCGATTAAGCTGAATTTACCGGAAAGCGCCTATAAAAAATGTTTTGATGATTGGAAACAGCGTTGATATTTGTGTATTGCTTCAAATGGAGAATATTTTGAAGGATCACTTTCAAAAGAGATTGATGAAGGTTAAGAATTTTGCGTTTTATTTCAAATTTACAGGTACTTTTTAGTCAGAAGGTAAGTAAAGAAAAATATCTATATGTGATAAGAGGATAAAGTTAGTCGCGATTTCAAGTGTTTTTTTATATTTATGGGCTTCATAGAATTTAGAAAAGAATTTTTGTAACAATATGATATAGTCGCGTCCAAATATTTTTAGCAAATAACAGACAGAACAGAACAACAGCATTTCAGGCTATTTTCAAGACAGAATTCTCTTTTCCTCTTATCAACTCTAAATAAATTCTAAAGCCAAATTTCAGTTGCCATGTTATATTTTATGAAAATCGTGACTAAAATTTACGAAAAACCTCATCCTTCGCCATATTCACCCAGCAAACCACACAATGCCATCCATCTAATCTACAACAAACCTCACCATATCCTTTCAGCTGAAGGTGTCTAATATCTCTTGTGCATCATTTTTCTTGCCATTCAAGATGATTTCCTTCAATCTGTGTGTAAAACCATGGACGATGGCTCGTCTAAGAGCGTCCATGCTGCTCCCTGGGGAGCCAATAGGGTGTCCGCAACATACAACAAAACGCTAGCCAAATCCTTGGAACAGAAGGAAACAACTATGGTGGCCGACATCGACAAAATGTCTAGATGGTACAATGTCTCGGCGAGAAGAATAGACCATGTGTCCATGTGAATATAGAAGTGAGGGAATAATATTTTGATTTATATTTTAGACCACGAATGTAACATTTTTTTCTATGATTTTTATGATTTATTGAATTTCAATGACTGGACAAATTTCTTTCGATACTTTCGTCGTGTGATGTTGTGAATTTCTACGAAGATTAGCACTTTGGGGTGATGTTGCTACTTCGGGACAGAAGTAAAATTAATTCGAATGTCAGCAAGGATTTTTTTTAGTTCTCGTCGGACATGTATGTCGCATGTGGCTTGAAAGTCATAAATTTAGTCACACTATATAGTCGAGCACATATGCACGACAAAATTATATTAAAATGAGAACTCGGTTCCAGCCCCTGCATCCGCAATCTATTATCAAAACCTTCAGTCTCCAAAACGACTTGTTTGCAAACAAAAGTATCCCAGCATCATAATCTGGAAAGGTCCACTTAATTGGATATCTGTGTACACTTTCAGGCCAAAAACTTGTTAATTTACCCCCAACAAGTACAGATTCTAAAAAGGACCTCGACCTCTTTGCACAATTACAGCCAAGCTGAACAGTAGTAGTCGGACGTGGCGGGGGCGGGGGGCTGCCTCGAGAATGATGAATTTGCCTAAAACGATGTGTGAATCCACATATAGTAAGATGTGAAATGAAAGATAATTACAAAGTTCCCAGGACATATAGATATTTGTTGTTGGAGAAGTGGCTGGTCTTCATTTCACCTCCAGTTACTCATATTTATAATTAATTTACCATATATGTACGAGGAGATTCCATTCGGGCCTCGAGGGACACCTTTGGTCTGTAATGTGTTCCGTGAGTTGGAAGGCAAATATTTTGCCACGACGAAGAACATAACGATGCATATAAATTTGATTATTATTAAGTAAGATACATTACGTATATATATACGTATATATGAGGTTCACTCGTCATACAAATGAAAGTACGTTAAAACCCTTTCCAAACTTCTCTATGAGATGGTCTTTCTTCTCTTATTACCATCATAAAATGACTTTTTAATGCATACGTCCCTTTGAAAACTACGTGCATACTAAGGATGTCGTTAATTTTAATAATAAAAATGATCTGAAATTGATATTCACAAAAATAAGGTCAAGATTCTTAGTGAATTTTTAACAGAACATACAATTGGTGAAAGGGGAAAAAATCACCAAAAAATATTCAAATTCTTAGTTTTCAGTCGTTGGATTATTCCATATTAACCGCCTGTGTCTCAATAATTTATCGTGATCTCAAAAATAGATTACATATCAAACACACCCTCAAAATCAATCAAAAGGCAAGCATCATCAAAGAAATTAACAACCCCGAAATCAAGATAATCCTTTGGGATATAACGATCATTTATTTTCGTTTAATGACTTATTATTTCCCCTGAGCTATCGTCTCAGGTATTCCACGGTACAGCTTCTTCAAGCACTTCCTGCTATTTGAGTATGGATTTCTCGCCTTGGAAAACTTGCAAGAATGTGGAGGATCCATGGACAGTTCGATTAGATTGGCAATTACTTATGTGGAAAAGGGGATAGAATTCTTGAACATCATTAGAACCTCATCAACTAAGATGAATTTAATATTTGTGTGCATCGTCCTATGCTTCATGCTATCGAAAATAAACATGTTTTCACTGATATCAATAGCTATAGACATAAAGAGCTTCAAACAATAGAATTTCCTGGCATTTCGAAAGTTATAACGCTTACAGCAATACTAAGCGGCGTATCCTGAAAAATCAACAATTTACCTACTTAGCTATCTCAATATCAAACCATTACTATTATCGGGAATTTCCTTAGATATATTTTTTATCTACATTAATGTGACTTTAAATTACACTTAAAATCGCTTCCAATTACATTCTTCGTTACATGCCACGTACTCACAATCTAAGATTGTACACGGGGGAGCAATCCTAAATGTCAATAACGAGATTTTTTTCTGGCCTCGATCCCATTCGTAGGGAATCAAATCTCATAGAGTTTAATGGTGCCCTGCCGACTTTACCATACTCGCAATGGTAAATTGAACCTTAAAGAAGTTCGTGTTACACTTTAATAAGATTCATAAATTCAATTATTCGATTATTGAGGACACGAGAAACGGATTCGCGAAAGAAATGATATATTTTTATAAATATGTATATAGGACCAGGCAAACAAGATGAAAAGGGACTATCATGTATTCATTTCAATTTGCATTATATGTCTATTAATTATTTTAAATTTGATAAGCAGTTGCAGAGCGGAATAGTATCAATTCAAAATTTCTTTTGCATAAATTAAATTTGTGAAAAATTATATAATTTTTACAACATATTATCAAAGAAGTTAAAGTGTCAGCTGGATGAGAGAAAAAGATTCACACAATTATTTTCAGATAGAAATGATTGCCAATTTTTCGCAAAATCATATCGTTGAGCTATTTTCTGTGTAAACCATTAACTGAAAGTCTTCAAAGACTATAATAAGTCACTAAGAAATAGGCTCCAAGGAAGAGTCGCATGAAAAGAACTCTGCAAAAACAATCCGAAGAAAACATATTGCAGAAAATAGTTGAGGAAAGTTACATTTTAGAGCTTAGGCTTACTGTTCTTAAAAAAGTGTTCTTCGTTGTTTGAAAATCAAATTGGAATCTCTCTTTGAATTTTTGAGCTTTTGTAATATTAGAATTGAATGATATTCATCAAAACAATATCTCTAACATTTCTCATCGAACTAAGCTATGTCTTATTTAGAATTGGTGGATTTTCTCGGAAATTTAGTTTCCCTACCGCAAAAATCACTTTCCACATACCCTGAAAAACTTATCTTTCTCACAAAAGGGTTCACCAAAAAACTGTCTCTCACAACTTATAAAAAATTTACATTCGGATCACAGTTTCGGGATGACATTTTCCAATCGGGCATTTACTTCCTGAATTATTTACAGCACACAGCTCGTGTTTAAATAATAGATGCTAGACACCCCCGTATCAATGTGGGTAGTGAATATTGTCTTTCGACTTTAAAAATCGTATTCACTCTCCTTATGGCTTCGCATCCCAAATGCCACAACCGGCCAGCAATATACCTTTAATGTGTCTGCCAGGCGTTCTATTCGATTTTTCTTTATTTCGACGCTATCATTAAGGATAAAACACAGGTAATCTCGATAAGATCGCCCCTTTATAGTTGAAAAAATGACCGAAACGAGAATGTATAGTGTGCATATTTTTCGTTCTCCCTTCCTAGTACACGAAAGGAGAATGTATCCTGGTCGTAACGGTCACTAACACCAAATAGAATAAAAAGAAAATGAATAAAAAACTAGAAGGAGGCTGACAGGTTCACATAAAATAAAGGTCAGCAACAGTATTGGGTACATATCGGAATGCGGTGATTTAATATGTCCCTTCGGGCCAACCTATAAATGAGGTATCAAGTGCATTTATGTGAGACCGTTTTTCAAACGTTAAACGAAGCTTATTTAAGACTATCCTCCGACACATCTTGGATGTGTGGTCATAAATAAATTATTTGCAATGTCCGTTTCAATCCATTTTTTGGAGCAAATGAGCGGAAATTGCAAAGAAATTGAGAATTAAAAAGGGTTCGACGACAGCCTTTGCTCAATTGCATTTTTCAATCATGTCTTGGATCAATTGAAAAATGTTTTTTGAATGAGGTGAGTCTTCTCAAAAAAAAAACTACCAATCACGTCACTGAAAAGCATCAAAAGTTACTGACCCCATTTCATAATGTTTATATGTATCAAAATATATTCATACAAAGATAGATTTTACACGACTGTAGAAATTTCATCTATTAAAGATGTTACAAGTGAGTGACATCAACATGTTTCCTTGTAAGCCCAAAAACATTCAAAGTACATTCCCTTACATTTCTGTCAGCCTGTCTCAGTGCAAGTAAATTTCGTGTGTAATTGATGGAAATCCTAAAATCTCGTTATGTCCTCTAAACTCTAATTGACGTTCAACGCAAACTTCATTATTCGCTTGGTTTGCCGCCAGGATTCTAGGAAGCAAGCAAGCAAGCGACAATGCAAGGGTACAAGACAGATGAATTTGCTATGCAATCAAAAAGACTAGACAAGACAATCGGGAAGGATATGTATCTAGATGCAAAGTTGCATGCCTATAGATACTTCCTGGTTATATTCGGTTTGAGAAATGAACACCGCTAATGAACATTATGATTTAATTAACATTCTATAAGTGTAAGGATTTACATTGAATCATTGAAAAACTGTCCGGATCGGGTCCTATCGGGAAAGTATCAGACTCATTATAAAAAAAATCAATGGTCCACTAATTTATATTGAATTTTTCATACAGACCACGAAAAAGGATTGTATCAAGACTTGGGGATATACTCTATGATCATAGCGAGACGGAATATTCGAAAATACTAACAAAAAAAACATTCAATAATAATTCACAGGCGAAAATTTCGTTTCAAAATTTTAATAGACCAGACACAATATTTCAATCAATGAAAAATTAATAAAACTTTAAATTTTATTGAAATTGAGGAATTTCCCAGTAAAAAAGGCAACGAAATTTGTGTGATCTGACCAAAAAAATCTTGATTTTTAAAATAGGTTCAGAAAAAAAAGTTCGTTCAACATGAAATTGAATAATTTTTTTTAAAAAAAATATTATTTTATCTTAGTTAACAAGCAATTCTAGGCTGGACGACAAATTGCTTCTCACCCTGCGATATTTTGACTCTTCTATTCGGGTCAAAATATGAATTATTTTGGAAGAGCTCATTAAATATTTATCGAAAAACTTCATAATTCCCTTAAAATTAATGAACCAAAAATCATAGACAAAACTTTTTGATACGAATAACTGTTTTTAAGCTAAGAAGGACCAAATAACACCAAACTATATAATGTTTATTGGCTAAACTGTTGTTTCCATTTTTGCTCGATTTTTGAAAACCATATTCACTTTTCAATAAGGACATGTAGGCTTCGTGAAGGCAGAGTGTACTGGGTTGTATACACATGGCATAGTCAGTGGCGGCTTTACCATGAAAGTGAAGGAAATGTTCAACTGCATTTTATTAAGTATTTTTCATTTTGCCGAAAAACCTATGAGTAGCTTTAAACTTAAGGGGTCTTTTAGGTTACAATTTTTCAAAAAAAGTCAGAGCAGCTCGCAGAGATGCACAATTGGCTAATCAGAAGCTATATGAAAAAAGGAAGGAATTTTGTACGGCCCAGGCATAGCAGAGTAGAGGTATATAGCGTTTTTTATCTAAAAAAAATCGTAAAAAAAAGTTAACGCAATTTTATCGAATTCGTATTTTTTAAGCTTTACGATTTTTAAAAAAATTACTCAACCGATCACTCTGATTTATATTATAAATTCCAAGCCTTCTAAATTTAAACTAACGAAGCCAACTCTGCGAAAGATGCATTCCGAACGATGATGAGTAAAACCTAAATTATTTTTCAAAGCATGGATACGTGTATTTCCTTAAAGTCACGCCACAGATTGGAGAATGCCATACATTGCACATTAAGAAACATTTTATCGATAAAGTTTTTATAAATTTAATCCATTTTAATGCTTGCCATTTGAGAAAAAACTTCCCTACTTAATTTGGAGGTCTTTAAACATTTTCTTAAAAACTCTCGAAACTACTTTTCATAAAATTACTTCTGATAAAATGTAAAATGCCTATTTTACGAAAACTTTGTCCTCGTCTCATAAAGGAATATTACACTGGGACCTTTGTGTACTTGCCATAAGGATCTCTAAGGAAAAAAACGGCTTTTCTCGTCTCCTTTCGCCAGTTGTTGTTTTTGAACATTGGAAAATTCGTTGAGAACATTTCACATGTGCTGCGATTAACTTTATTTAAATATTTCCAACATTATGTGGATATTGTGTTGGTATTGGATTAAATAGACTCGCATCAAGCATCGACGGTGAAAGTCACTGAAATTTCACCGAACCGAGGAGATAGTCCGCATAGGCTGGTTAGTGCCTCCTCAACGACGATGGGGGGCGAATGGAATGTGGCTGGGAGTGTAGCAATGAATATGAGAGCAAGGATGCGTTTGTGAAACACCAACAATAAGGTTGAAGGGCTTTTATAGCACCCATGGGGCGGTGTCGATTAAGAAGAACATTTTTGGTATCTATATGGTAATTTTACGTCTTGTAACCTAATCAAATCCGGTCTATTGTTACGTTAACGAATGTTATGGAGTTCGCAGTCGCATGCCGTGTGAACGGATGGTTACGATGTTCTTGTAAAAGTACGTTGCAAAGCATGCGATTGTGATTTTTACGTTTGTTATTTTAATTTGCATACTATTTATTCGTTGAAGCGAATAATGGATATTCTGCGCAAACACTTTACGTTGAGCAATCACGAATAAGTGAACATCAGCCTGAACCATTCATTGTCACGAATGTCCTTCAAAGAGTGCAAAAGAAAGTCAGCTATGTAGCAACGGCTCGATCTACAATCCGACAAACATTTTCATCAAGCAACTGCATTCAATTTGGTTGATTTCTCCTGTGACTTTCCCATGTCGACTGACGCTCTTAGAATTCATACCAAACCATGCCAGGACATGTGGACGCTACAGGGAGGCCATATAATGGACGAGTAACGACTGCACGATGCAGAAATACAACACACTAAGAATAAATAGCAACAAGGATGAATATCTGACATAGAATGTGACCTGAATTTCGAGATACAATACAATCTAGACAATTGCAAATCATTATTCTAGCGTGAAAGCTCCTATAGGGACAGTTGGATATGTTTCGATCATTTCCTATTGCTCATGGTATTCTTCTCGTGATTCTTTGTTGCTTTTCAAAAACCGTCAAACAAGGATTTATCAAGACGAAAACAAAATGGGTGGAAATAGTCTCAATACAGTCCGTACGAACTACAATACTTCGAAGAAGTTATAAATTAAAAAAAGAAGGATGGCTAGTACGTTTTTTTCCGGGTGTAGTTTAATTTAACGGTAGCGCTAGACTCCCTGGAGAGAAAAACGAAAACCCCAATTGAACTTTTCAGGTTCTCCACAATTTTTCTTCGTTGCGAGTTGGGTTTGAAAGCAAGAAAATGATTTATGATGGTTGTGAATTCTTTTAGATTTATGGTCAGAAATGAGCGATGATGCTGATTGGTTTGTGGTAAACTGGAAGAAATGCTGGAAACAGAGTTAGTGTGAAACGTTCTTCAATATTTTTTACCAAATCAGTTAACATTGTCCCATGAAGACAGGCTCTTTCCCAGGAACTAATGACAAACGACCAATAAACCATATTGTGTGTACCAATGAGTTTACAATTATGAATAATAAATGTAATTTAAATTCACCCCTCACGGAACATGTCACTCGCCATGCTTGGAATCCATATTTCCCAAAATTGAATCTTCACCGATTTTAACTAACTTTTCTTGAACCTACTACTCCATCTCTTTCACTTTTCACTCAAAGAAAAAATCATCCTCTGGCCATTGTTTTTATTTTCGTCGTCAACGTTTCTGATCCTTGTCGGAATTTAATTTAATTTTTCAGGAAGCCGCAGTAACGTTGTTAAAATATAATAAAAATTCTACGCTAGCTACCATCGTCCACATCCTACTACGTATACTATGTATGTATGACAAGAGACGATGAAAAAGATTGCGACTACAATTATTGGCCATTTTCCAAGCCGTGGAAAGAATCAACTTTACGAAAGAGAAAATTATGTGCGACCAACCAAGTTCACTGGGCAATATATGAGGTGGAAACGAAATGTGGTGTAAGTAGGTTTTTTTTTTGGTATCAAACAATGGCAAGGAGCTACGATACTAGGTCCGAGAGAAGAAGAAGAAGAAGACTGTAATAAATGTGACCTTACTACGATGGCAGGACACATAAAAAATGCTCAGTTTAATTTCACAATATACTCGCCCTGCAGGGAATAATTGTGCGACAAAGATGGGGAACGAGGGTCAAAGTTTCTGTTCATGTTGCTAATTTAATTATTTTTTTGTTGGACGATACTGAAGAATGGAGTGGAATTGGTTTTGCCAATGGATTGTATTTTAAGAAGCACAGTATCGAAATGTTAGGTTGTGAAATTTGCGTCAGGATCATATTTGAAATATTTCACGAATTGAAGTAGCTGATTTAATCGTCGAAAATGCACACATTCCCCCTAAAAAAATGTAATTACCGCGTCCAAAAAATCACTACCTTGGTACACCGAAATTATCGTTCCACCACATGATCAAATGAATAAATATTTTCCAGCACATTTTACTATCTAATCATAATTCACAGCCGTATGATATGTGCTTGGCTTAATCCAAAATTAAATTACTATTACTTGCCGTATACCTGAAATGGTTCCCTCGGGTCCATAAAACTTTCGCATTATTCAGCTTCAATGTTAAATTTCTTGTGCACACAAATATCAAACAATCCCTTATCCAAATCCATACCCGCAACATGCTCGAGTTCATCTTGTTCTTCATCAGCAGCTATCGTAGTCATCATCACCATCGCCCAAAGATCTTGTGGAATAAGTAATTTAATTATACACCACTACTCGCTAGAAGTTTACTTTGGCTACACCAAGAAACCATCCTGAAACTACTGTGGAACTTATCAAAAACTTGTCTTAACTTAATAAACTTGACTTCAGAGGAGACTCATCAAGCGAATCTATCGAACAAAGTTAAATACACCAACATACGTAAAGGATGTTGAACTTTAGATTGGAGCCAGGATATGTTACGTGCAACACTATTATTAAATATGAATATGTGCTTATAGTCGTATTGTGGGGGCGAGTAAAAGGTTCTAGCAAGATTCTTGCTTTGTGCATTATATTCAAGGAAAAACGTTTGGCTAAAAGGATTTTAGATGAATATTTTATAAAAGCATTTAAGTGTGTTTTTCTTCAGGTCGTTTTCGTTTATACAGGGATGAAGGACTTTCTTGAATCGATGCAAATTGTTCAAATAAAATTTAATTCAACCATTTTAATATTTCATTTAAAATATTTTTCTAGATATTTGTCACACATTAATTTCAAAGCGAAACTCAAGATGTTTTAGCAGGAAATTTGGGCAGAAATGGAATCTGGATGCAAGGCGTATTTCGTCAATGTATCTAAGATAAATATATTACTCTACGAAGTAGATCATTTCAAGCTTCTTCCATAGTTGAATAATTTTAGTATTTTCGTAAATCATCTTAAATAATTTTGCCAACTGTTCTGATTTTGTTTTCAAAATCATTTTATGCTTAGACATAATTTGTTTTACTTTCTTATAGATAAATTCCCAAGTTATATCTGCAGCTCAATATTTTATCATCGAAAAATAATATATATATAAATACTTATATATATATATATATATATATATATATATATATATATAACATCAGATTGAATCAAGCTGAGATAAAATTCAGAACCTACTCATTGGAACGATATCATCGTCGTCTGATATCCTAACATAGACCACAAGCCTTCTACTTTCTAATAAAATTCAACTGTACACATAAACCCTATATGCGATACTCGACTAAGGATGAAAAAGTCCTTCGCTTCAATCAATACTCCTGCTCCTAACGTGAACACCTACACATAACAAATATTGTGAAAAGCTTCCAGTGAAAAAGGATCTGCCTCAAATAGTGTGGGAGGCGTTTCCCGATGACTTTCTTTACCAATCGTATTGTTACGAATTTGTGCGCAAACCCAATTTCAAGGATATTATTATAAAGTAAATGATTTGATTTGTCATTTTTGTGTGAAAAATGAATAAGATGTACATATACATGTATATTTAATATGTTTTTGTTTAATTTATACGAACGATACGTAGTCTTGGTACGCCCATTTTGGCTACAAATATTTTTTTTTCAAGTAAAACGTATCATGGGATTTTATCACGCTTAATGTATTGTTTTTATTTTGGGAATGAAATTTTTTATTGTTTTTCCAATAATTCATGACTTTTAATGTTTCCAAGTGTAATACGTTTGCTTTTAAAATAAATCTACAAAAACTGTTCGCAATATAAAAGGAGTGGTTTTTCCTTTAACTAACGAAAATGCAGCTATAAATTCAAAGTTTAAATAATTTTTCCAGAAGTTCGGTAGAATTATCAATGACCGAAAAATGATTCGATGGGTAGTTATTTATATATTTTTTTAATTCCATTTAAATGTAGTTTATATCTCATGTTTAGAACTACATTTATTATTTATTCTCCAATTATTCCCAGAATCGTTGAAGCGCTTTTTGGAATGCACAGTTCAACGTTTTCCTTAAAAGGTCAAACGTGATTATTTATGAGTCTTCGGGTAAAAGTATGAATTTCTCCTTCAATTTATATATTTTCCAAGACAAATCGATTATTTTTTAAATCAAATCAATCATTTCCCAAATCAAATTGGTACTCTTCCAAATCAAAATAGAGCTATTTCAATACAGTTTATATTTAATACGTCCGAATTTGATTTGGGAAAACATCAATCTGGCTTGAAAAATCAACAATTCAATTTGGAAAATAACTGATTTGATTCAAAAACACTTGAATTGAATTGCTGAATGATTTGAAATTATCCAGTTGTTGTTACAATTTATTAAATCCTTCACGTTCACGAGGAAGCTGTACAATACAATGATGATAGTTTGGTTTCAGACAAACTAAATTGAGCCCCACGAAAAATCAATACAGGAGTGTCAAGCGAATTAATTAAATAATCCCGATATATAGATATCGCCCTTAAGTACTACGTTTCAAATAAGAACAATTTAATGGCAATGAATGAAACGCTTGAAATTTTGTCTGAATATATAGGCGGACTGTTTACATATATTACTGATATCGTATGTTGACTATGATATCTTTGTGAAATTTATCAGTAAAATTAGAAAATATTGGCAGCATATTTTTTTTAAAAAATGTACCATTTGTAAATGTAAAAAAAGATTTACATTCATTTTTTAATCAAATAAAAACACTTATCTTAAATTTTTATTCGTCAATCCAGAATTTTGCTTGTTGCGACCGCATCATAAAAATTCCAATAGATACAGTTGTCATAGAAAACTATTGCGTCATTAATAGCTGAAAGTTGAAAACAATGGCTCCATGAAAAAGGAATAAAAGTATGTAGTTTATTTTGTGATCCGTTAAAAAATGTCACTGGATTGCAAGTTGCGATGGTTCAAAGCGCAATTATAGAATGTTTACTTTTTATTATGCTTTATTTTACAGTACAATGGCTTGCTGTCTTAAGAGAGGAGTATAGTAGTTTATTTTATAGTAGAATTCTTCAAGAGTATTCAGTTCAAATTTTAGGTCGATTGAAGCAAAACTGACGGAGCTACAGGATTTTAAAACTCTACTCTTCGACGCGCTATAAACTGTAAATTGACTGTTTCTCTTTTTTAAACGCGTTTTTCCAACACTTAACTTTTTCATAGTCGGTGAACGTACTAACTCAAAATCTATTTATCCGATCCTTTTCAAATTTTGCACACTTATTCTGTACATAAATCACAAAGCAACAACGTCAAGGTATTTTATTTTGAATGATTATAATTTGTTTTATAATAATAAATTTATCGATTTTTTTTTCATTTAGAATTATACTAAAAATTTAAAAATCGTTAAAAAATAAATCTTGACGTGGTTAGCTCGAGAAACTCATAAACTAACGATTTTTTTTTGGTTCCATGAGTTATGCTGCCCACCGCAAAACTATTTTGTTTTTTGAGGTGTCTACGAAAATTTGCTGTCGGTGGCTTACTAATCTATATTTTTGGACCAAAATTTCAGAGAATACTCTTGAATAATTATATTATTGTGTACTTTGTCCAGAAATAAATTTATATTTACAGGATTTTCAAAAATAAATCGTCGAAATATGCTTAAACTATGTAAAATTAACCATACTTCCCCCTTAATTAACTCTCGACTGTGCAAACTTTGTATGTGTTGTATGTATTTCAAGTTCGAAGTTGACAATTAAAGTAGAAAACTCAACATAAAAATGTAAAAATATTGTATTTCCAGTAATCATGTGTGCTTTTAATTTGTGGGCATACAATAATTGTGCTTCAAACTATCGATATTGTATTTTGCAATTAAAAAAATGAAAAATGACAAGTGATCTTTGGAGCCATTCAGATCAATGAAACTACAACGAATTATGGCAAAGTTAATTTTTTTAATCCGCCACTAATGTTGAAAAAAACTGTGTGCTATAAATTCATTTATCTATTGAACCACTGTAGTTCCAGTTCAGCTGCATAACTTTTTATTGGTTTTTCAACTCACAAAATAGGACGAACAGACAATCTCAGAATAAGAACATAGTCGACTTTATGAACATTTCGGATCAGCTGAATTTAAATTTTCAGCATTGCTTAGCGTTAAATGTCCGCAGCTGAAATCAATCAGCGATTTAACGGAAAGTTGTCAATTATTTCAGACTTCTATGTAAAAAATAAATTTCTCTCATCACCATTCTGATTATATTCAAACCAGATCTAGGATATTAGTATGAACCAACTCCTACCAAATAATCATGTTTAGCTAAACAATTTCTTCTAGCTAGAAATGATTTTCACGAGTCCTCAGCAAGTTAACTACACACCTTCCTCTAAATTTCCTGTAAAAGCCGTCTTCACTATAGCAGCTTCAGTATACCTGCCTCTCTCCGTAATATACGGATGTTTAGCTAGAGGATCGAGTATGCCCAATGCCCACAACCAATAAAATACTGATCCAATTATGCCACTTGAATAAAACATCCATTTCCATGGAAGCCATTCGATTATACATCCGAATAGCGAATAGAAGGTAGCTATTTCAATTGAATAACTCATATAGGATGTAACCAACTTTGTACGGTCGTTCAATGGTATCAATTGTTCGGTCGTGGTATGTATGATGCGTCACCTTTGAAAACGGTCCACTTATGAATACGTTCGTTTTTCAAGAATATATCTAATCAATCAAGCCTTGAAGAATGTGAAAAACAATTCATGCTCGATAAATCCAATACGTTAAGTCGGGCACAAGGAACAACTTCTGACATAATATCACATTTTCTAAACCAAAAATAGAATTTATGCCGCGTTATTTCGTATGATCCAATGCATTCGATAGAAATCTGTTACAATTTGTCCTTGCATTTATGTACCCCAATTAAATTAAATTTCTACAGTTTTTGTTATAGACGTTCTCGTAAAAAAGGTTTTGTGATTCCTGTCAAATTAAATCATGTAATAGATATTAAATATGTATTCAACAACTGAAGATAAACAGTCATCTTCACAACGAGCATAGATAAATACTAATTGTTGTTTGTACATATTATCAGCGAGCTTCGCAAAGGCGCAATGATAATAAGACAAGTTTTTCGACAAAACAGTCTTACTCGTTAATCGGCAATCCAACGACAAGATTAATTTTTTTATAGACACTAATAACGTTCAAAAACAAGATTAATTTGTAGAATTTGTTCAAATTGATGTCATTCAAAATGTTCCATTTTTTTAACTGGAGAAAGAACTAATTGTGTGCAATTTTGAATATGTAGCACACCACGAGCTGAATGCGATATGATACGAAAATGAGTAATGAGCATTCAATTAATTAAATTATTTATTGATTTTTATACATTCTTAATTTTTCAATTCAGGTCTTTAATATGCCTGTTTTTCATATGAGCATAGAATAAGCTACAAAATATTCTTTAACATGTCTAACATTATTTCTACAATTAGCAAATAAAACTCGCTCTTGCACACCTTTCGATCTTATGGAATGTTTTTTAGAGTTTATCTTCAAAATGATAAATTCATTCACACTTTTAATGAAACGCTGATTTTTTCACATAGCACCTTTGCCCTGCTTACTCACATTTACTAAGAGTAGTCAATATTTACAAATATCCTACTAGAAATAAATTAGCTCTTTAGCAACGGCTCGTGAGCAGCCTCTTTAGCCTTTTCTTGAACAGCTCGTTGCTGCTCTTCTTTGGTCAATAATTCTATTTCCTTTTCTTTATCATTTATACTCTTTGGTTTGTTCCAACTTTGTAGACTTGAATCGCTAAACAGTACATAAAGTATTCCAGATATTATGAGCATTGCAGATGATATTAAAAATACATATTTCCAACTAGCTACAGTTTGCTGAAAGTAATTTGAAAAAAAATGTTTGTGGATCACAAACTTTTCGTGGTAAGTGTATGATCAAGTTCTTACATTGCCCAGTGTTAGCATTCCCACAACAGCTGGCGATATGAATCCTGGTATCACACCAATCATTCCATTTATGCCTAACACAACTCCCGCATGGTTAGGACTAATATCAACAACACTTGCTAGTGGTCCTGTCGATACAGCTCCATGAACTGCAGTTGCTAGAGTCAAAAATACGATGGCTGCAAGTGAATCACAGCCAGAATATGCCAAAGCAAATACAAATGCTCCTTTCACACAGCAGCCTAAGAATAAAATAAAACGCACTTTAAGCATTTCCGTACGAATATCGTGACTGCTTACATGTGAATGTCGCTAGTTTCCTCACATTCGTCCTGGACAGCTTGTCCGTACGAAGCAGATAGTCCCCAGCAATGGAAAACACATACGCAAATGCCATGCGCAAAAGATGGGGTAATCCTGACAGTATTCCAGTCTGCACAAACATAGTATCAATGTTTGTTGCGTTTTTGTTCATATCGTACTCACCATGTGCATGTTCCAGCCATGGATCAGCTTGAAATAGGTTGGCGCCTGTGTCATCAGAGTAAACAGCCCCCAAATACCGCCCCATTGCGCTATCACATTCATCCAAACCGCCTTCGATGAAAGAATCTCTTTCCACGGGGTTGGACATTTTTCACCACTATTCACCGATGTTCCCAATGCCTTATCAATGAAGTTACGTTCTTGGTTGCTTATCCTTGGATGTTTGGCTGGCGAATCGAACACTAAGAATAACCATCCTACGTACCAAAGTGTTCCTAATATTCCGCACATGTGAAAAACCCATTCCCACGATGACCAAGCAATTATGTAACCGAAAATCGGATAGAACACAGCTATTCCTACCGAGCTGCCCAGATATGCAGTCACAAATTTACTACGTTCGTTCGGTGGTATCCATTGACCGGTCATGTGATGCATTGCAGGCCATGCAAGTCCCTTAAAGTGGAAGATTATATATTATATAATAATTATTATTGTTTTAATTGACTTCGAAACTATAGTTTGAATGAGGATTGAACTTACCACAGCCAAACCTTGCAACATTCGAAGCGCTATAAGGGCTCTATAATCCCAATAAGATGCTATTGGCAGCAAGAAGCATATCCAGCACCCAATCACATTAGATAGTCCGAATATCAATTTGGTTCCATATTTTTTAGCCAACACTCCACCAGGAATTTGTGTTACCCAATGAATCCAGTAGTATGAGCCCAGGATAAGACCTTGTTCATATTCATTCCATTCGAAGCCATCTTTTTCGTAATTGACCTTAAAATTAAATTAAATAAAACAGAAAATTCAACATTAAATAAATAAACAAATGAACTGTATTTCATTTGAACCCAATTTGTGTGGTAAATTGTAAGAATTTGTTTCTATCTAATGATAAATAGTTTTATGTTAGTAAAGAGAAGCATGAACATTATTTATTCGACATTATATTCAATAAAATATATTCTATTTTCCTTCATTAACACTTCTTCAAATATATTTCCTAAGCTTTATTTAATAATAACATTATACCCTTCTCCTCCTCTAAACTTCTCATATTAATTTATTTTTATTTTATGAAATTTAGCCATTGCCAACACTTAAATCATAAATCCTTAGATTAAATTGGTTTGTCAAAATAATATATCAAAATGTGTTACGTAGTCAAGTCATCTTTCACAAATATTTAAATTAGAATCGAGCAAATAATGATTGTTAAATTTCTTTTATCTAAAATAGTACAACGTGATTATGTCGTGTTTGTATATCATTTTAACGAGCAATATAAAGTCCATATAACAATTTTTCATTGCACACAAAATAAATGTGAATAATTTAAAGGAATTATATTACTTCCTGGACAAATTTAAAGTTTGATGATAATTTTTGCAAGGAAATTGAATATCTTAAGTTTAAGATTTTTCATTTATTCGAGATTGTGCGGCATTTTCCTATAATTGGAATTCTTAAATAATCAGGATATAGATATTTCTCACTGGTTTTTCATTTATTTTTTGCGTTTTTATTTATTTATTTTATTCGATATTAGAACTCTTCAAGAGTATTCAGTTCAAATTTTAGGTCGATTGAAGCAAAACTGACGGAGCTACAGGATTTTAAAGCGCTGCTCTTCGATGATCTATAAACTGTAAATCGACTGTGTCTCTTTTTTTAAATGCGTTTTTTCAACATTTAGCTTTTTGAAAGACGGTGAAAGCTCTAACTCAAAATCTGTTTATTCGATCCTTTTCAAATTTTGCACACTCATTCTGTACATAAATCGCGTCGAGATATTTTGGTTTTAAAGTTTATAATTGGTTTTATACTAACAAATTTATTGATTTTTCAACAAAAAAATTAAAAAATGATTTTTTTTACTTAGAATTGATACTAAAAATTTAAAAATCGTTAAAAAAAATCTCGACGTGGTTACCTCGGGAAACTCATAAACTAACGAAATCTTTTTGGGTTTTTTGTCATCAGATGATCGAATGAGGAGTTATGCTGTGCACCAAAAAATTACTTTTTTTGAGGTGTCAACGAAAATTTACTGTCAGTAGTATTTTTGGACCAAAATTTTAGAGAATACTCTTGAATATTTATATTATTAAGTACTTTGCTCAGAAATAAATTTATATTTAAAGTATTTTCAAAAAAATCATCTTAAAAATATGCTTAAAACATGTAAAATTGACCATACTCCCCCCTTAAGTGAACGCAATTCTCCGCGAAATAATTTAAAGTCCCTATTCCACAAAAATTGAAATAATAGGCATACTATTTTGTGATAGGCAGTGAAATGGAATGCGCGTAGTAGAGCGTAATGATCATCAATAATTAGAAACAAATTTACCGAATTCAACATGGTCATATGATCGTCATAAAGCCGTTCCTAAAGGATCAACTTATGTGCTCTTTAATTTCTTTCGCGCAGGCAAAAATCTGGTAAATATCTTTCGTTCAGCTCGCGGACAATTGCTGGTTGTTCATATCTTCACTATTATGTTTGTGATATTCCCTACGTTATTTTCATTTCTACAACAAAAAGAGGCACAAGCAATTAAGGGCTTAATTTAAATTGTGCAGAAGAAGTGTAAAGAATATTTATTTAAATTTATTAAATTAATTTAATTAAATTAAATTTATTTATTTTAGACAGCAAGTATTGCTTACAAAAATTTACAAAATCTATCCGGAAAAAAATTAAATGCAGCTTCATGAAATCAAATGAAGACAAAATTGAAATTCTATATACGTTCCGATTTGCTAAGATCGCAAGGTGTTTGCGCCCAGTGCGAACTGTAATTATTGTCATACGAAATTCATTTAAAACGATTTTTAGAGCGAAAAAATTCTTGCATTGAAAATTACCAAGATAAGGTTGCTGCTAACCAACGTCAAATTGGAGGCATTTGCCATTGTTACTAGGCATATTCAACTCGAATTCATTTAACCACTGCAATGAAGATAAGATTAACAAATGAGGTGGTGAAAGAAAAAGTGGTGTAAGTTAAATCTTAATTATTCATGTTGTTGCGGACAAGAATGATAATTTCGTGTTCAATTTGGCTACATGCAAAATTATTGATAGTCCTGGGTAAAATTCAACTTCAAAAACGAAGTAATAACAGGCAATCCTTCTGAGTTTTTGAAAAAAAAGGAAACACTGCATCTCAAAATAAAGTTAACTTCACATACACCACTTTGCCTTTCGCCGTCTCAACTGCTAACAAGTTCCAAACTGAAGCGCTGCGTTAAATTATAATAGAACGATTTAGGATAGGTAAATAAGCATAGCCTTTCACATCGTCCAAACTATTGAAAGATGAATTTTTACTGTCTAATCTAAATCTCGCTTCAGTTCTTGATTCAATACACTATTTTCCTTTCCAAAAAATCTAGATAATTTCACTCTTATGATTCGGTCCTGCTTCATTGACGACATCAATGCAAAATCATTCATAATTGTCTCGAATTACTGCATTTGACTTATTGTAATTTGATCCGATCAATACTCAATATTGGCCCATATATAATTTCACTAGCGTCGGAAAACAGATCCAATCAAACGTTGCCAGTTGAATCTAAATCTACGCTATGTCTAGACAACTCTTGGTGCCTTGCAACTCCATATAGATTTAGATTTAACACTACATTATACTCAACAATTGGTACATAACGGCCTCTGAAAGCTGCACTTACATTCAAACAATCCAATAGCTTCCTCTCTAACGAAAATCGCTCCGCTTTCACTAGTCCACCCGAGCTGTTCTGAAGTACAACAAGCTCCAGAAGCAACCCATTCGGCGTATCTACATTATAATCGACACTTCTATTTAATCCGTAGGCCGTCGCAGTGTTATTTAATTCATTCGAACTGGTCCAATTCGCAGAAATACCAGTGACAATGGATCTTCTTCGCTCAGACACGGCTAGACACTCGGCCGATGGGCTTTTGCTTGCTGAAATCGCTTTCGGCTGGCGCACCATATCGACTATAGTGATATTTAAATTGATGCGTATCATATAGTTCACGGCGAAACCGACAAATGCCAGGTACCACAAAACTGTGCGCGCCGTCATAGCTGCCATCGTTGAGATGCGTGGAATCGGTTCCAATCAATCGTTACCCCGGATTCAGATTAACTTGTACTACATCACATCACAAATCGGAAAGAGCCCACAATCGAGAATACAACCACCATTCGAGATTGTGCCGTATGATTACAGCTAGATCAAGTCTAAGACTAAAATGAATTGAAAATACTTGAATACTTATTACAGTTGATATGCAACGCTTCCATATGAACGGCTCATCGCCGCGTAATAAGACAACAATCTTGAGATACACACGAGTTCGCGTATTATCACTACGCTTGATGATGGGTGAATGTTGTTTGAACATTCCTACTATCAACAACTGATAGTTAAGATAAAAACCAGTGGCAAATATCTTAACGACCTTGAAGGACAGATATTACTGGTCCCAAATTAATTATGCTCATCTCCATATGCGAAGCAGATAATCGAATCTGGTTCGGAATGCTGCGCAGCTGTCTTCACAAATTGTTGATGATCGGTACCATGCAGTCTGAAAGAAATCGCTTGAGTGCATCACCAATCAGTCCAAGTGCAGTTACAAGGGATCGATCGACTTATCTTCATCTTATCGACTCGAATCAGCTTGTTGAAATCGATTTGTTCAGCACGAACTTCGCAAACTACTTACTGGACACATTCTATCGATGGGAGCATCAACAGACATGATATAACAAGTTCTCAGGTCTGCTAGTAGCAAAGGACGGGAACGGTTGGGTTAATTAAAAAAATCGTTATCCATCTTACAATTTATATTCTCTCTTCATTATTTGTCGTATCGTCATTTCGACATACATACACTCACAGAGAAAATCCATATACAATACGGACATATGGTGTTTTTCGCGTATTCCAGGAAACAAAACAACCTTAACGGTATGACTTTTGGTAGCGAGCACGGGCACCTGGGCCGCCAAATTTCTTGGGCTCGCAACGACGCGGATCACCTACCAACAAGGTTCTGTCGTACTGAATAAGAATGTCTTTGATTTCCTTTTTCGATGCTTCATCAACGTCTGGAAGAAAAAGAATAATTTAATTAATATAATGACACACAAATCAAACACAAAAACGTTGATTCGTACTAATCAATAAATATTGTTGGTTTTGCTTCACCCAAAACAGAACTAGAATTTATTCTTTTTGGTTGGTAAAAGCAAACCTTTTTACTTTCCCTTTCGAATATCTTTCAAGAGAAACGAATTTAATTCTAATGAAAATCTGGTATGGAAAGGATTTCAATTCGGACTTTTGTACGATATATGTGCATCTTTTTTAAACAGTGTTGACATTTTGACATAAATTCAATTAATGCTTCGTATTTTCCCAACAACGCGTTATATATAAATCCACATCGACGATAAACAACACAAAACCTACTCACATTTTTGATAGAAAGCAACGAGTGCCTTGGAGATCGCTTGACGGATCGCGTAAATTTGTGCAACGTGACCGCCGCCGCTTACACGAACACGAATATCAACTCCGGCAAACTTTTCCTGCAACGACAACGTTAAAATCACCATAAATTTTCATGTCATTTTGTAAATATTCTCATGTTTTCTTCTACTGGCTTTGTGTATTTGATTTTTCTCTCAGTCAGATTGCTTTGTTATTGTTTCATTTCCTTGAATCAATTTCGGGATAAGATTTTCATCATCACGTTTTTTGTAAATATTTGTATTTATTTGAACTTGTAAGTGTTTTCGGAAAACAATGCTTATTTGTCGAAAACTTAAGCGTGTTCAATCTAGCATACAAGTTCATCGCAAATATTTATCTACAAACTCTTTCAAATAAATCCAAGCTACACTTGTAAAATTATTAGATTACATGTAAATTCAAGCAAGAAGTGAGTAAAGACACAATAGAAAACAAAATTGCGTGGCCGCTTTGAATTTTAAACAAAATTAGACAGAATAAAATGAACACAATTTATTAATGGCAAAAGGTTAGCCTAATTGGGTCAGAAAACACCATATTTGAAGTGGAAATCAGCAAAATCGACACACATGATTAAATCTTAGCATAAAACATTCAAACGAAACGCTACAAAGCATCTAATCAGTAACTTCAAACAATTGTTTGTACATTTGATAACAGAAGACATTCACTACCTCACCATCTGACCGATCGGGATGCCATGCAACGAAATCATCTCCAAGTCAGATGAAAATGTAGGTTAGTTTTCTGAAAAGCAGTAGTCACTACGTTATAACATCTTGCACTTATCTCTAAGGAACATTCCAAGCTGGTTCTACGAACAAACAGACTCACCCGGCCAAGAAGCAGCAACGGTTCTTGCAATTTGTATTGCAGAATTTTCGGTTCTATCATCTCCAATGGTCGTCCATTGACCCGAAGGAGGCCTCGTCCACGCTTGCAATAAGCTACGGCTGTGGCGGTTTTCTGGAATGGCAATTAACAAATTATTCCTGAATTTTTGATGCAAGTGCGAGGCGTTTCAATTGAGATCAAAGCTGGTTTTATCCCAAATAGGAAATATACATGCAGGAACTTCTTTGCGTGGCACTAAACAAACTTAGGTCCAAATATCGGTGCAAAAAGGATGAACTAAATCCCGAGGAAGCTCACAATGGCCTGAATGGCCGATAACCTCAAATTCCGGATTTGTAGGCAATCACCGCTAGTCTTCAAAACCTCGATACTTTAAGCCATCCTCAACGTAAGCAACGTCCATTAAATCCGCAATAGTCAAGATTTGACCTCAAAATCGCGGCATTTCACATTGAAACCAGCTTTGTCTCTTTTGACAGCCTCGGGCAGCAATCTGCAAATGTCACTGCACGTGTTTTCTACATTTCCTAACTAAATTACCTTGCGCCCAAACACTTGGACCGCATGGATCGGTTCTCTCCTCTGCAAAGAAACAAAATCACCATTAGACAACACTCCACCACGCGGCCGGCCGCAATATTTTCACATTTTCACCGTATAAACAACTAACCTTTTGCATCATGGTTGCCAGTCAAATTGAAAAGAACAGGAAACAGCCAACGCGACACTGAACCGCATCTTCACGAACTCGCCACTAGCGGCCCCTGCACTACACATTTGTAACTTATTCTCGCGGTCCGTCAACGCATCATACCGGCAAACGTCACCGCCGCCGGCAATGCAGACGCCTTCACTACCAGCCACGTTGGAAGTGTTGACGTTTTGCGACATCCAATCCGAGTCCAATTTTAATTAATAAGAAGGGTGAATTACATCTCTAACTACAGGCAAGTAGTGGTTATATTTATGCGACAAAACTACCGATTATTAATCGAACCCCTCCCCAACCCAATTAGGGTGTTCTTTCAATAGAATTCACTGGCTGTCGCGCATCGGCTCGCTCTATCTTTGACAGCTTGTGAAAATAGTGTCAACAATTTGGAGACACGATGAAAATCAAGGAGTTGCAGAAGACCGTCAACGTGGCCTGGTCGCCGGTCCAACAACACCCCATTTACTTGGCGGCCGGCACTGCTGCCCAACAACTGGACGCTTCCAATTCGGTGCCGGTGCTGGAAGTGTACTCGGCGAATTTAGGCGATGCCAGCTACGATCTCGAACTAAAAGGATCGCAGGCCAGCCAGTACCGGTAAGTTACGACTTTCATATGAAATTCGGATCGCAATTTATCCCGCAACCTGTCTAGGTTCCAGAAAGTCGTGTGGAGCCCGGCCGGCTTCGGCGGCGCGCACCCGAACGGGCTGATTGTGGGCGGTTGCGAAAGCGGTCACCTGCAGATCTATAGTGCATCCAAGCTGCTCACGGGCGAGGAAGCGCTTATCGCACATCAAGACAAGCACAATGGCCCGATTCGCGGGCTTGACTTCAACCCGTTCCAGCATTTCCTGCTGGCATCGGTCGCGTCCGAGTCGGAAATTTTCATATGGGACTTGAACAACACTTCGACCCCAATGGCGCCGGGGACGAAGACCCAGCCGCTGGAGGACATCCAGAACGTGGCGTGGAACAAGCAGGTGCAGCACATTTTGGCGTCAGTGTTCAGTACACGCTGTGTTATATGGGATCTACGCAAAAACGAGCAAATCATCAAGTTGAGTGACACGCAATCTCGAGTGCGGTGGAGCTCGATCCAGTGGCATCCGGATATCGCCACACAGCTATGGCTGGGCTCGGAAGATGACCAAGCTCCCTATGTGCAGCTGTGGGACTTGCGCTACGCGACGGCACCGGCTAAAATTCTACAAATCCACCAACGGGGAATGCTGGGCTTGAGTTGGTGTCCCACGGACTCGGATCTGATGGCATCATGCGGCAAGGATAACAAGATCTACTGCTGGAATCCCAACTCCGACATGGTGGTGAGTATTGAATAGATGACGTCATTTCGGTCACAATATACTAGCCAACATTTATTTATGTTTTTTGTGTGTGCAGAACGGTGAAATCGCAACAACTGTTCAATGGTACTCGGACGTGCAGTGGTGCCCACGGAATCCTGCTCTGCTTGCAAGCTCGAGCTTGGATGGAATGGTGTCGATTTACTCAGTGTTCGGCGGCACACATCACCAGGTGCAGACGACAAACAAAATAGCAGACTCGTTTCCCGGTGTGGATCAGTTCGCCCAAGCGCCCGTTCCGCAAGCCACTCAAGTCGTCTACTCCGACTTGAAATTGCCGCCGAAGTGGATGAAACGTCCTGCTCGAGCATCATTTGGTGTGAGTTTCGAACTGCAGTTAGTTTAGGGAAACAAGTTGTGATTTCCCATTTCTATTATATTTATAAAACGATTAAGAATATGAATTTTGTCTTTAGTTTGGCGGCCGCTTGATAGCATTCAATCAAAAGGCGGCACAAAATGTAACAATCAGTCAAGTTGTGACTGATACGGAGCTCGTACAACGATCCAATCAACTCGAAACGACCTTACAGCAATGCAACTTCCTGGAGTACTGCCGAATGAAGGCAGACCAAATGGCCGACCAGCATGGACGCTATGTTTGGTACTTCCTCAAAGCGAATTTCGAACAGAATCCACGCTCGGAAATGTTAAATCTTTTAGGTATGAGTCGGGATGCATAAAGTGCATGACTTAGTCAATAGTAACTTAAATCCATTCCGCTAGGCTATAACATGGAGGATGTGGAGAATAAATTCCAAACATTCTTGCGAGACATCAAAGATGAATATAATGTGGAGCAGGTCACGAATGAAATGGCCGCGCTAAGCCGGGTAAGTTAACAGAATATTCAATTCGACACGATGTTGAGTATAGAATAGATTTTCAAAACATACATTATGTTTGATTGTGATGTAAAGATCATATCAGTTCCATTTTGGTTTAAAAGAGAAGTTTTTAGCGATTAAGTGAAAAATTATCATCATATTGAAACCAGCAAACTGAAGCCAGAATTTACAAAGTAGCTTATCAATGTATAAACTTCAGTTTGAAGACCGCCAAGGTCAAATTCTTATCAGCATAAACATTAAATATCGTACGGCCATTCAACCAATGAATGGAACCAATAAATAGTAAAACAATACAAGCAAGATTACAACATTTAAAATAAGTTCAATTTATTAGTATAAATTGTAGTCAAGTTAAGAAGCAAATTGACTCGCTTTGATGGACTTAAGAAAGTCTAGTTTTCCTTGAAAATTTCTCGATTCTATTAATAGAATTTTTGATTTTGTTTTCTTATCAAATAATCATGAGTAATTCTGCTAAACATCTCCCCCATTTTACATTGAAACGCTGCTTTTTCACCGCATCATAAAACACTTAAATACTGCTCAAACAAATCAAAATTCCTCTAAACTCGCACCCAAATAAAAACTGCACAGAGTGACTCCTCTGAAGTTGAGGGTGATCAAAGCACTGATGATAGCACTGATCTGTCGGTAAGACTTCATAAACTATTTTTACTAATTTATTGTACTGGCGGCAAATTTTCATGTGTGCCTGTTTGTTGTTGTTTCGCCACTAAAATTAGAATCTGAGCATAAATTCGTGCAATACTAGTGTAACAGAATCTTGTTCGATCAACAGATAATTCTGACTGACCGTGACTCAGATTCTAAATGTCTTTTTGGATACAGTTAATATTAATATTGAATTTCAACAGCAAGCCGGTGATAATAATGCTTTATTCGATGCAATTGCTGCCGGAAATAAGAAATTGTCTCAACTTGCTTCTCAAAAAGCGGAACAGTTCCAAATCAAAACTGGAGATGGTATTAACAAGACGACAAATCAAATCAAATAGCATACGAGAATCAGTTGGCTTTTATTTTAGATAACGACGGTCTAATCTGCGAAGCGCTGTTGACTGGTAACACAGAAGCTGCTGTAGAATTGTGCATGGAATCAGGGCGACCGGCTGAGGCAATTATAATCGCGTTCACTGGCGGAGCCGATCTTCTGTCTCGAACGCAGTTTAAATATTTAGAAAAATCCAACAACAGTTTGTCGAACATTATTCAATCGTTAGTAGCACGCGACTGGACAAATGTCGCGCAGCAATCTACTACGGACTCGTGGAAAGAAGCACTTGTTGGCATATTGACACATTGCCAGGAAAGTGCCAGCGAGTTATGCGGTTAGTATTGAGCTATTTCCTCTGCAGATGTACTGAATTTAATTGGAACTCTTCAACAGAAAAGTTGGGCGAAAGACTTGAAAGCAGTGGGGATCCTGAACTTGCGAAAAACGCCATACTTTGCTACATTTGCGCTGGCAACATAGATAAATTAGTTCAAACGTGGATTAAATTGAATCAACTTAGTTCCGATGTTTCGAAAATGAGCACCAGTGAGCTCCAGGACCTCGTTGAGATCATTATGCTAATGCAGAAATCCGTAGAGATTCAGAATCGTTATGTGGAGGTATTTATCGAAATCACATTTGATTTCGCATGAACTAGTTAATTGTAAATAATTTTCTCAGCCGACTGGAAAACTGGTCGATTTTTTGTCCCAATATGCTGGACTGCTGGCATCGCAAGGTGCCCTAGAATCGGCTTTGACATACTTAGGACCTTCAGAAAATCAAGAGTTGGCTGAGTTGCGCGACCGCTTGTATTACGCTTTGGGATACAAAAAACGACCTCAGTCGCAGCAGCAATATTCTCGAGGCAGTTTGCAGCCGAATGCCCAGTCATATCAATACGCTCGACCCGCACCCACGTCGAATCGTTTTGGACAGAAGAACTCTCTATCTAACGCTGTACCGGCGCAGCCCACTAGTACGTTCAACACTGGGTTGCCTGGAGCAATGAATCTTACGAATCAGCCTCAAATGCATCCATGGAAGCCAGCGGCTCAAGTCCCGAGTTATAACTCCACTCAGCCACCATTAGTTCCTGCTGCACCGGTACCAACAATGCCGACTGGTCCACCAAAGCCACCTACAATGAACGACGGCCTAATGCAACCGCAACGACCGTCAAGCGTGGGGTCACAAGGTAGTATGTGCAGAGAGAAAAATTCTCGAAAATTAACTGCATTTTTTTTGCTTTCAGGATCCACCCCACTCACGCGATCCAAGTACGTTCTGGATCCATCAGTCCAATCCAACTCGAACTACGGCCAAAACATGAATATGTATGGCGGGCCAACAACAGCTCAGCCACCCGTCAATTCAAATCCAATTAATCCGCTTCAATTCAACACGAACCCGATAAACGCCTCCAGTCAATCGCCATACGGAATGCAACAACAACACTACCAACAGTCCACGCAACCCATCCAGGGTAATTTCAAACCATTGACACCAAATGCAAATCCGCTTCCGAATTCGGCATTCAATAGTCCAGCTAGTTATCTCAGTGGTGTGCCGCCAATTGAAACAGCTCAATCTGCTGTGTCGCCGATGCAAAAGAATCCAACACCGCCACCCGGATGGAATGATCCGCCGGCTTTGAGATCGACTCGTCAGCAGGTAAGCGTATCTAAATGCACAACTGCTTTGCAGGAAAATTGTATAAAAAAGTAAGGGAAAATTGAAAAGGGCAGTGAACGATTATTAAATTAGTAGAAACTATGTCTTCCTTCCTATTTATTCAAAACTACGTTTCGATAACTAGTCATGTAAAAAATTGGTAAACAAATAACTAGACCCAAGGACTCGAAAAGAAAACTACCAAATCGCCCGTTAAAATCGTCAATCGAAGATCTTGAAGCTTACTGTGCTAAAAACAAGTCTTTTCTAAGCAAATATTAGATCTAACTTCGATGCAAGATAAACGTTGAGCATGCTTAAATCCTATCGTCTTTCGCACAAACTGTAGACACAAATAATTTCTCCTATTATTATCTTTAACTTTCTTCCGATGTGATGATGCACAATCTTGCTTAAGATGCAATACAACGATCGTACTAAAATGTCTGCTGAGCATGCAGGAACCAAAAAGTGGCAACGCATCATAAATTCTTCACATTCGCACTCTGCTGCAAAGGCACAAGGCAACCTTCAGTGTCAGGTAGAAAAACCAAACGTGTGACAAATTTAACTTGAAATGTAGACTAGATGATAGATAAATGCGTTTTGAATTTTGTACCGCATTTGGCAATTGAGATTTTGACACTGTTTTTCATGTGAATTTTTTTTCTGTCATTTAACAATTTTCCTACTTATAATTTGTCCTAGGCTTTGTGATATGCGCATAAAATTGTCCTTGCTGCATGTAGGCGTGACTCTTGAATAGTAACACTTGTTAGTCAAACCATTAAAACAAGTTTCAAAGTATATAAGAGAGTTATCCTCGATTCGGTATTGCTTCATTGGATTAAATGTGTGTTTTTTGTGAAAATTTCAATAGCAGTCCCATCATCTTTCTAACAAGATCCAAATCCCAACAATGTTTTAACAATCAAGTGCACATCAAGCTTAATGAAAAAAAAAACATTTTTTTTATTTGCCTGTGTTTGAAAATTTTTTCGAGATAGAATTCTCGCCTAGAAACACGTGTAGAAATTATACCTTTCGATGCTACAGCTTGTTGAAAATGGTCCATTCTCTTTGGTTGAATTGAAGCTTTGAATGCACTTAGAAGTGGCAATATTTTGAAGAATAGAAAAAAAGATCGAATTGTGGAAACAAAAACGATGAAGCTGCTATGGTTTTGTTTTCAACCAGCTTTAAATTGATTATAATATTCTCACACAGGCGAAAAATATACACTACCAAAAATATTTTCAGTCAAAACCACAAAATGCGGCTGTGACGCCAATAACTCATCCAATATTCGGTGTTGATCCCAATGCAAACCAAAATGGTTACAACGACCAAAACAATCCGTACAATAATCAGTATCAGGTAAAATGCCAATGCAAAGTGTTTCAACGTCTAATTGATAACTATTATCTCCTTGTTGTTGACCGTAGAATCAAACCCAACAAATGCCTTTGCCGATGCCGCCCCAACAACAGGCATCATTCCAGTCACAACAACATCAGCAACAGCAAGTACATTTCCGACAGCAAGCTGTTCCGGATGCATATCCGACAACACAACAGGAAGCGCCCACCCGCATGAAACAAGAAGTACCAAAAGAAAAACCACCCCTTCCCGAGGAATATATTTACATGCAGACGGTGCTAGAAGAATTGAAGAATCAATGTATAAATGTCGCAGCCGATCCGGTGAGTTGATAAATTTACTCTTCGAATATTATCATGCTCGAAGTAAATCATTTTTTGCCCTCATTTATAAATATTTCCATTCAAACTAAACCGTTTCTATTTAATTATAGCGCACAAAAAGGAAAGTAGCAGACATTGCAAAGAAATTGGAGTGCCTATACGATGCTCTACGCGAAAATCGAGTAAGGCTTCTCACATCAAGACAATTTCAGTATGAACTAAATGCAAAATTGCAATGTTTTTTTTTTCAGTTAACTCCAAACACTTTATCGGCTTTAAATCAAATAGTGCAATACGTTCAGATAGGCGATTATCAAAACGCTATGGGAATTCTAACAGCCATCGTATCTGGTCCAGATTTCTCACAAACTGCTAATTTTATGCCGGGCATTAAAGTTTTATTACAATCAGCAAACGAATTGAAAGTCTACTTAAGATAGAAATTAGCAACAATATAACATATATAACCAAAAAAAACACAATGAGAATTCTGATTGAAAAATATCTAACACGAATGCAATTAATATATATGTATACGCATCCTAAAAATGACTGCAATTAGCGGTCAAAGCGAATTATAAATAGATGAGATGGCAAGAGCGATAGATAAGTTCACGAAACATCGCGCTTTGATTTATTAAAATCTCGATATTTATCATCATTTCTAACGGAATTCATATCGAAAGGAGTGGATATTGTATAGTGGCTCGGATAAAATATAAGAACCTAATGTTCCGCATCACTTCATTGTTGCATTTTCATAATTTTGTTTGTATTTTGTTCAAATGTTTCCATGATAAAGTAAGCACTCCAAAAATATAATATGTTAACGTGACTTGTTAAATGTAGCGAATGTTGTTCATACTGTGTAATAAATTTATAGGAATAATTACATGCTTTGTGTATATTGAATATTTTCACAAACTCTTGATTAGAATAGAAAGTGTTCATCCTTCAAAAATTGAAATTTCATTCTGGAATACCTAGTTTTCTGGGAAGGTTAAAATACACATTTCTCCTGGTTTGCCCTTGATTTGTTGTGGGTTCGAATCTCATTGACATCAATTATTAATTTTTCTTTTTCCGACTTTTTTCTAAGCTTTAGAGACATTTTGAACAGTTTTTGGTTGACATATTCTACCGGAAATATTCTTTTAGTTATGATTTAATTGATTTTTATATTTTTCCATAGGATATTCGCCATCTTTATCTCAATTTCTAAACTAATCGAATACAATTCAGGCCCATATTTCGGCTTGCATGTCAACACGTATGGTAGCAGCTGTCATGGCAGACATGCCAATTTGTGGCTGTCATTCGAAATTTTCAATATCAAAGCTGTGACCTGAAGTTGTACGTAGTGTTTTTTAGTCGAGTTAAAACGGAGTGAAGTGCATCGCGAGAAAAGATAATAGCGAATTTAGCCGCACATTGAAAACGGTCAAAATTCTAGCGCCACTATGTCAGGTAAAAGGATATGATTTATAAATAGCCATACACCTAATTTTGTAACATAAAGACTTCATTTTACCGTAAAGTGTGGCGAAAAACGTGCTATTTTTAATGATGAATCAAATGTTTAATCACAATGAATATACTTAAATCTTCCCTTTTTTGAGAACAAGACATATACATATAGCGTTACTTTTGATGCGGGCCTCTTGAAATAAGGTAACTACACGAAAGCGTGCTGAGCGATACGCAACCTCATCCGCAAAAATGGTTCGTACGGACCAAAAATGGAATGAAATCATCTTCCTTATGAATACAATTGCAACAAACGGGAACATAGGAACTATCGAAAAAACTGATCCTTCAGTTATATGGATTATTAATATACGAAGCTAAGAGGGAAAGAAATTAGCTGGATACTAATCACACTATAGAATCAAGGATCCGTTAGTTGCTCAATTGAGATTGAATGATTCCGAAATTAATTGGTATAGGCGAAAAATGTTCAGTGTCTTCCAATCAATTTAAGCTTGAAGAAGCTGCTCTGATGATATCAGAGGTGATTGTAGCGCTGATGAAATAACCACTGTCTTAAAAATAATTTCAGCACTAGAAAAGGAAAGATATATCAATGTTTCTTTCAAAAACTTTGAATATGATCATTAACATTTTCTTTTTCTATTTGAAACTTTGAATTGCATTAAATCTAATCGTACTTTCAATTATCAACATTTTAGTATCAGATAACGACTTGAATTTCAAACATTCACACGATCCAATCGATCCCGAGGCAAATAATTTCATGGAAATACTAGCTGATCCCGATTATGATGAAGATGACGATGAAAACATCGAGTACGTTGACTACACCGAAGATGATGATTTTAATGAGTACGTTGTCCTGGAAGACGATGATATTGAAGTGGGCGAAATCGCTGAATTGGTAGATAACAATAAGCATACTAAATATCAATACAATGCGAAAATTGAGCCGAATCAATCGAGTAGTAGTAGAAGCGACTCCTCACAAAACAAGAACGCGGAGGAATTGTACCACTGCAGTTCATGCAGTACGGATTTCCATTCGGTGACCGATCACATCAATGACTTCCATAAAGATCAGTCGGTGTTTTTTGACGAGCAGCACGACATCAATGTGGAGGAGCAACATGCTGGAGGCGGCGAACACATCAAATGTGAGGTTGCAAGCACAATCACGATGGAAGATCAAACGATTGAAGCAATGGAAAATGATATATTGGATAATATCGTAGTGAAATCGGAGCAAACCGACGTGGAAGACATTATTGAGTACTATACAATCGATGAGTTGTTTAAGCAGGAAAATGGGGATGTTACAGAGGTGGAATATATAGATGAACCTGACAGTCAACACGTTGGGCATAATAAACCAGAAGAAATTTACTTCGACGCAAATGGTAGACCGTATGTTAGAAAGGTAGGATATTTTTGTCTCTTGCTGTTGTTTTATTGAAGATTTGAATATTTCAGAAGGTGAAAATTGAAAACATGAAGTTGGGGAGGTTTAGCACTAAAAACAAAATAAACACGGCCCTCAACACAAGCATAAAAAATGAATCAGTGAGTCTATTCAAAACTTGTATTTGTTCAACTTAATTGCTATTAATTTTTACTAGGATTCCTTGAACATTGAAGACGATACTGAAGAGGTAAGTAAAATGATTGCTTTCAAGCATTCCTCATGGTAATCACATTTTGTTGTTAGTGCGAGCTTTGGTTCGTCTGTTCTGAATGCTTTAAAAAGTTCCAAACCGAACGCAAACTAGCTAATCATATGCGGTTTCATCATAAGATGCAAGGATATATTAAAGTTAAGCCGAGAAAAACTACCGACGAGCAAGTAGTATGTGAAATATGCAACACAATATTTCCATCGAATAAAAGTTTCAGGTATTTTCATTATTTTCATCATATTCTAAGGCTATCTTTAAAAAACGAGTTCACTTACTGTTTCTCAGATTACATTCACGAATGCACGGTCCCGTGAAGGTGAGACCGATCGAGGAAGCGATTGGCTACGAAATGAAGTCATCAATGAAGGATGGCAAGCAAACGAACGAGACATTCTTCTGTGATATTTGTAGCAAGAGGTTGTTATTTCTATGAACATTTCACATGGATGCAGAGATGAATGTTGTTTTGCAGCTACGACATAAGTTTCCAAGATGTCCATGTCAAGTCGCATAAAGCCGGAGAGACGTATATGTGTACGACCTGCAATAAAAAATTCGCAAATGAGATTAGTCTGACCATGCATCTGAAGGCGCACCAAGAAAATCCAAAGGTCAAGCCACCGACAAAGGCCGAATTGAATGGCACAACATTGCCGCATGAATGCAACTATTGTGGACGACAGTTCGCAAGGCCGCACGAGAAAGTGAAACACGAAAGAATACATACTGGTAAGGCACGTTATGAATAGCGAAACCTTTGGATTCCCCCCGCCCCTAACGTACTTAACGCCTAAATGTATCTAAAGTGGCATTGAACACTTAACTATTGAAGAAAAGCTTTTGAGACGTCAATTTTTCAGTATTTCGGGAATAAGTATGTCCGGCATGCGGACAGGCAGGAGCTGATCGGTATGTTTTGGAGATTTCCACTTCCCAACTTTAAAAAAACGTACATTCCGAATGATACCAAAGCCTGTAGAGTCTCCCATATTGATTTTCATATGAGCAATTTCAATAAGAAAAACTCAAGAATTCCATAAGGAAAAACAAGTTGTTAATATATTAAACAGTCATTTATTACAGGTGAGAAGCCATACAAATGCGAAATATGTGGAAAGTCTTTTCGGGTGGCGTACTGTCTCACGTTGCATCTGCGCACGCATACAGCGGCGCGGCCGTACGTGTGCCCGCACTGTAATAAAAGGTGAGTGAGAATGTTGACAAGCAGATGGCGTACAAAAAATATTTGTGGTTAATAGAATTCGCGGAAACAAAAATCACTTGTAGTTGATATTAGTCAAAGAAGTGTTGAAGAAATGGCGTGTCGTTTGAAAGGAGAGCTGGTTAGCACTCCCCTTGACAAGGACGGAACACATTGATGGTCGGAAAGGCACAGACAATTCCGGCCGAAAATTTTTTTAGTGTATCTTCTCAAAATCATTTTCATGACTTTGGTTATTTAAAAGAAATATTTATCTCATAATCATCTTACAAGAAAATGATCCTGAATTTTTAGTCCTTTTTATTTAAAAAAATAATTGAATAGTAAATTTGCAAATTAATGGATGATAGTGAATTTCAACATTGCGAAAAATTCGCACACAGTTGAAAATTAGCACAGACACTTTACATTATTATGAATGAAATATGCCCCCATCAATATGAGCTGTACCCAATTTTATTGTTCATAGAGAAAAAAAGATTTTAACCTTTTTTTCGCCGGCGATTGCATGATCTACAAACTGGCGCTACATGTTTTCGCAGAAGCGCTTACTGTTTAGAAGACTTTGCAAATATGTAGTTGATTTGATTGATTTGATCTTGAATAAAAAAAATTAGTGCAGCTCACATCAATGCAAGCTTTTAAAACACTGCATTAATAATGATGTTCTATGCATCTTTGGTAATGCTCAGCTTTATGCGATTTTTTTTAGATTTTGCCTTTTTTCGTCTATTTTGGCTAAATTAAAACATAGTCCATAGCATAGCATCCTTAAATGTTTTGAGCTATCGAATATCCAGAAGTACTATTGGTCTACAATTTTAAACCACACTTGAATAACTGAAACACGAATATGTTTGTAAATTACGGTATCAGTATATTTTAAGAAAGTGAAGTTGAAATGTTTGATTTGACTATTCCGATGTTAGATAAGATAAGATTTTACTAAAACGATATTATCAAAATTTCTCAGATACAAGGCCTATTCAGGCTACAATCACCATCTCATGACGCATTCAGATGAACGACCATACAAATGCCCTCATTGTCCGAAAGCCTTCAAGACGTCCGTTCAACTTGCCGGCCATAAAAACAGTCACACAAAACCGTTCAGTTGTCCTGAATGCAATCGTCCGTTTGCCTCTTTGTATGCTGTTAAAGCGCACATGGAAACACACAAACGCAGTAGTCAAACATTAAAACATCGATGTCCTGTTTGTGGTGCAATTTATGCACGAGCTTTTGCTTTGAAAGATCATATGAAGGAGCAACATCAAAGCAATTTTACCGGGGACGAAACAGCTGAAATAAGTATGTCGGAAGTGCCATTCCTAAATGAGGCTGAAACATCGGCACAATCGATTTTGCCGGACAATATAGGAGAAGTAAATATTGTACTGTTGCTAAAAATATCGGAGTTTTGAAATTTGCCTAATTGGTTTTAATTTTCATAGATAACTATTGACGAAATGGACCACTTTCAAACGGAAGAAGTCGTAACCGACTGGCTTAAATGAAGGGTGCAACCATAGCAAGCAAATAGCGTAGTCGACTTGAATATCGAGCACAATGAATTTCAATTATGAAGAATACGATAAATTAAAAATTATTTCTAATTTTACATAAATAGAAATCATAATGCTTTCTATGTTTAAAATTATTTGCAATTGTCTTTTCTAATGGCCAATAATAAAAATCTAACAAAGGTTTTGGATAACTTTACGTCCAAATCTCAATCTGAATGATTAAGCTGTATGAATGAATGTAAAGATATGCGAAGCAAACGAGAGATGAATTACTTTCTAGATATACTTTTTCATCGTTTCGATTCAACTGAAATTGTTTGGCTTTAAAAAGTTCTCGAGTAGCAGTTCTGCAGGGAAATTAGTTTTCCCTTAAAAAATACAATAATAACTATATTATCTTCTGCTTAAAATCATAATTACATGTTAATAGTATCGAGAACTACATCTGTACATGCAATAATGTTTGCTTGCTGTGGGATCCTACACAAAAACTGGGGTGGTCGCGTGCCGTATGGGTTAATATTATCAAAATTTCGGTTTGCCACCCTCTTTTGACTTTTTCCATCTCGATGTCACGATCGCTACTGCAATTATTTCATGGCTCATTTTTTAGTTGATGCAGTCGCGCTTGATTGTCGTTATAAAATGAATTAATCGAACAAGCCGCATGACATGGCTGTGACATGATGTAAAACAATCATTCCCAGCATACATATATTGGAAAGAGTTGCCCCCTTTGATAATGTGTGTACATAATGACTTTTCAAATCAACCACATTGGATCGTGGCGAATGGTTATCACATCACACGATCGGTCCACTATTGTACAATCGATGTGGTGTCCTGTTTTTAATAGATTTTCTCTCAGTGAAGTGTAGCCACTGAAATGCCATCTGTCCTTTGAAATCGCTCAGGCAAAGCAGAAGCACATGCGAAATTGCCGGTGACTTATTGGCTGATAAAGAGATCGCAACCATTTGATTAATGATTAGGGAATTTCTATTGGAAAACGAAATAAAAAGTGGAATCGAAAATAAAATTACCTAATTGGGTGTAATTGAATGATTGTGAAACTATTTTGATTATTTCTTGAATATATTCAAGGCTCATTAGACACAAGCGTTGTTGGTTTTGAATTGAGACATCCTACCAGTGAACAAGGTAAATAAAAATAAAAACAGGGCATGCTGTCCCTAATTCGGGATTATCATACTATTTTCGGTTCAAGTGATTTTGGCTCTATTTAGTCTAGATCAGAAAAAGTTGATAAAGTGAAAACGTTTCTAATTTTGTTGATGTATTTTGAAACATCTATTTTATTTTTAATATATTTGACTATTTGCACATTCCGTTCAAATAATACTGAAAGAAAATATTCTCGATTCACTGCATACAGAGTCAACCTTAGGAGCTGTTCGTCTAGTTTTAAAAATTACTCCTCTCGAGGAAACATTCCAGTTGAACGCATGTTGGATCAACCACCAAAAAAACCATTAACAATGGCTCCTCCGTGCATTATCTTTTAGTTTAGACACATCCAACCCTTTTTTCTCGGCCGCCTTTAATTTATGTCACAATGAATCATCTTTTGCTTCATTAACCACAAATTATGTGAAATTGTTGCAATTTTTTTGAAACGGAACTTTTCGCCATCCCGTACTCTTTAGAAGGCAAACCATATCCTTTCCCAATGGGCCGTGACACTATATTTCGTCTTAAACGGCTCCGAAAACGGTGTGGGGCTCTAAAATCGTTGCAAATCGAACCCTTTCACGCTAAATCCTTGAGCTAAATAAATATTATCACTTTTTTATCGGGTGACAATGAAAGCAGGATTTAGAATTTGTCAAAGCTCGATTGACACATTCTTGCTGGTATATCGGGGTTCAATGGAAATCCTTTCTATAAGAAAGATAGGGAAGAAATTTTCCTCAATCGAATCCAATCTCATAACAATTACAGAAGATTTGCAATATTGCGTATTCTATTGACAAAAACTCCAGAAATAGTGTACCCGGAAATTCGATACAGCGTAGCGAAAGGTAAAAGTGAAAGGATCGCCTAATCAACCCTCTTCAGTGTCTTGTCAAGATGGTCGCCGTGTGGATGGATGCTCGCTATGCTCTGGACTATTGATCCTGAGAAAATTCATCGTTGCTATCGTGTGATATGATCGAAACTGACGATGGGTGAGATATTTGAACAATGAAATCCTTAATTTTGCGATGGATAGGAAATTGCCTTGAAGACGATATGTCGCGGTATTCCAATACACGAAGCTGTTGTTTTTTTTAAAGGTACTTTTCACCCTGGGCAATCGAAGGGTATGGGATAAGAGCCGCTAGCATATTTACCCATCGGATCATCAAATCTTTTTTGATGTGGAAAATTTCTAAATCAAACGCTTGTGCAAATAGGATTTTCCAATCGCATGCAAAAGTGTGTGCATTGGTTGGGTACCTATGGTTGATACCCCTTGAAATGGATGTTCGATTAAGCATCAAATTTATGATATGACGGGCCTGTGATCCGCGAGATGTAGACATTGTCGAGCAGGCGAATAGTCATCAATTTTGCGAAAATGACGGCGATGACTTCATTATTTTTCATGAAGTATGCAAAGTTATTATTCATGGGCTCAACATCATTGATTATGTTCATAGGGAATGCTTCTTTATTCGCTACAATTTAATGGGTTTTTGGGGTTCAATTCCATGCATGACAATGTGCTGAATCATGCCATTAAAGTGGGCGAGTAATCGTTAAAAATTAATCGAAGGGAGAAAAGTGGCTAATCAATACTTTTTGAAACGCAGCACTCTTTCTACAAAGTATTTTGCTATTAACACCAAAAAATATGCGCAATTTAAGATAGTTTGTCTTTCGTCAAAACACGATAAACAAAAGATTCTAGCCAGTAACCTCAATCAAAGAAACCCGGGCTTTTTACTTTCACATTTATCCGAAAAACATACATTGCACACGAACAGATGCGCGAATTTCTATTCAATATCTGAGTTTTGCGTAAAATTATGGCATTTCTTCGGGAAAAAAATTCTCTCGTTCCGGGCAGAGTCCTTAAATTGCATACGATCCATATTGATATGTGTATCGAAGCCCGGAAAGCCTACACTTTCACAACTATTGTCCGCTACATTTCTTTCATCTGTATTCTTCTTCAAAAGATATAAATCACATCTTATACATATGTCCTAAAGTGCGCGCCCTTCTTCACGGAGGAGTCCTAAAGATGCATGGTTCAGCTGGCCATCAACGTTTCAGGATGAAAATGAAAGAATCGTCTCGATGTTTGGGCAAATTGGAATTGTGATCGAAAGAGATTAATTGAAGTGATTTTTCATGCATTCGAAATTGATTTGAAGACAAATTGTTTGTAAGTGAGATAAAGTTTTTTTGGGGTTGGACATTTTCAGTAGGTATAATTTTTATTATTATTGGAACAGTAACAATTTTCTGCCAAGAAAGCAGCTGAGTCATTAATGCTACGGAGTTTCTTTTACATATACATTTTATTGGACGATGAATTAATTAATATGTGGATCCGTATCATCGAATTTTCGTTGTGTAAAAAGATGTCGCAATCACAAAAACATAATAGACTAGGGCGGATCTGTAAAAAACGACTGCATTCGGTGGTTGGGGAGGAAGAGTGCACACTGATTTATGTGGGAAAAGTTGGGGAATAACTCGTACAGCAATAATTGACTTATCTTCCTTCTCAAAAAGTCGGGAATAATACAAGGGAACAGTAAAAAAAAATTTTTATACTCTCAAAAGACAGATGTATTGTTGTAAAAAAAATTCCATGTACATATTCAATGAAGGAGCTGAGAAAAAAATTCGCTATTTTTGGCCTTCTAATATATACTAGTACCTTAAAAATTCTTGCATTATTTTCGCTTGGTAATAGTTATTTCATAAATGGAAAACTAGATATTTTGAGGCTAACGGATTTTCACTGCATTTGAAATTACTGCTCATAGTCACTTTTGTCGAATTCTTTTTGAAAAAAATAACATTTAAAAATATTTCCACACTTGTTCAGACACTCAAAAGTTACGCCAACATCTATTCTATGCATTTAAAATGAAGATCCATTTCAAGCCAATCTCTTTTTCAATATTATTCATAGCTCAAGTAACGGCTTTTCATATATATAAACGTTCAAAACGATCTGCATCTTATTCTATTGAAACGTATTCAGAATATTTGTTGAGTCATAGAGAATTGGAAGCAGGGCATGTGAAAATTTACATGATTTTAATTTTTATCCTTGCCCGGACGGACTATGCGGTCCGTCAAAAAATCTAAAGCAATAAAAATATTATCCTTCTATGTTTATTCCATTGCTATGCAAATTCATTTGTGCCTTATAAACTGCTACACTACATCAAATTGAATGTCCCATAAGATGATGACGATAATAATGAAAACGTGTCATCCAAGCATAAATGGAATTTCGAATCGAACCCGTTCTTGTGCATTTGCATAATTAATTTTGAACGGAGACCGTTAAAGAGCATAAGTCTTGAGGTCAAGATTTTAAATGCTATTTGATTTATTTAGGAAGGTCTGTTAAGGATTCATAAACAGAATTCTCAGTGATATTTTCTGATTCTTTGATCAGGTCTAGTATGTTGAATTCCAAGGTTTTTTATGTTATTTGAATATGTGTCTTGTAGTAGACTAACATAGCTTTTCAATATCTGTTAGATTACAAACAACCAGCTAACATTATGTCTTCTATTATTCATCGTAAACCGATTTATTTGATGTCCAGTGATCCGGACTACATCCTCAAGAAACTATTACACTATTACATTTGATTTTTGCCGCAACTTGCCTTGCATGGACACTCTTCACACTTAACCTTTTCCTTCACCAGATGTTTCAATTTGAAACTAAACTATCGCTTGATCGGCTTTCCTTCTAATCCTTCCGTTTTAAACACTTTACATTTAGCTCACCGCCGCCTACCTGTATAACATTAACCACTGAGATTTATTTCACCACGCACAACAAAACAGGAATGTTTGCAAGTTATCAAAGGCGAGAAAGGATCACCTCTAATCTCTAATATCGGTTTCCATTCATTCATTTAATGAGGAAAAAGATTTACTGTTTGTGAGACTGAATGGCGACTTAAGCAAGAAAATCCACGCCGATAATGTGTGGCACGTGTGTGTTCATTCATATGTTGTGCATGTGCGATGTATGCGGACTACGTTAATAATAATAAAAAAAATATTACAGGATCTATTGAACATTTTAAATTATACAAACTGAAGTGCTCTATCTTTCCGTTCATTTGCATATATACATTGATAATAACTATTCAAATGATATCCTAGATATAGACTTCATTAAAACACTCACGACCCATCCGCGAAACAATTGGGCAAGATCATGAGCCGCGATAATACCACGCGTTATAAGCATTATTGTTCCTTAATGCCACTTGAAGACCGCGCGGACCAGGATCGTAAGGCACGCGCTGTTATGACCTAGCACCAGCATAGGACACACACAAGTAATAAAATCCCGTCCTTGATCCTTTTTTCCGATAAGAAAAAACCGCAGCGAACCGCGACCAGTCGATTAAAGGAAGCATTGAAGCAGTAGTGGACAGCGAAATGTGATCGTCATCGCGCACTATGTCCTGTATATTGGCCCATCTAATGTTTTAGGACATGGTCTTGAGGTCACAAGCGAGTAGAATAAAGAATGACGATTGTTTTTTGTTTGGTGCTTGAATTTGGTTATTGAAGGCACAACTACGAGCATAGTTGAATAAGAGTGATCAGAATTGCTATCGAAGTAGCATTGTTCGTAGCTTGAAAATTCAAAGAAGAAGTCTCCAACTATCTTTGGAATAAATTGAATGTGCCAAATATGATGGTATTCATATGTTTAGAAGTTTAATCAGCAAAACTATCTATCACCAGCAAACCGACATTGAAGCATACCTTTTTTGCCATTGATTTCAACCACCTTTGTATTTTATCCACGTAAGAAAAAAAATCACGAAATTAGGAAGGATGGGTTCATTATAATATTTATGAATAATTAAAATGAAAAACGATCATGCTAATGTTCGTGAATCGAAAATTTATTTCAAATTTATCTCTCATTAGGAATGCCATTCATTCTGTTTTTATAGCTATACGTCTGACGATTAAGCGAAACAAGTATTATAATAATCTTGCCCCGAAAGGGTTCAATCTTGACATTTACGAGTCAAGATGATGCTAACGAATTTCTTCCGGGATCATTGGGCGTCTTACATCATCCTAAGGAATCTATGGCGTATGAGAAAAATACTCATGGAAGGTGTGCAGCATATATAGAAGATTTTACTACCCGTAGTTGTGACATCAGCTGTCATGGGTGTTTTCATATCGAAAGGGGTCCAAAATAATTTATGCTTCTTACACCCCGAATAGTAAGAAATCAGATCAGTCTTCCCGAAAAAAAACTCTCTCAAATACGAACGACATTTGTGGGTATGAGCCTTAATACTGCATGTGCAAGCCTTGGATAAAAAATTAAGAAATATCGCGACATGCTCAGAAAAAAAAACATTGCATCACCATCACCCTGAGCCCTGAGGCTGTAAGAGGTCGCAATGTCAAAGCATGACAAATGAGTACCTATACTTGTCGTTTTTACTTTGAATACACTTCAAGTTCCGTATTTTTTTCTATACTTCACCTATGATTCCTTTGATTGAAGGTCCCGAAAATTTTTGATTAGCTTGAAATGCAATGCAAAGGAGTTATTGTCAAGCTGTTAGAAAGTTCTGTTTGCATAAATGATATGGGTATTGTTCGTAACGGGAAGAATAACTACGGTGTATGGAATTGAAAAGGTAAGGTTTAGGAGTTAAAATTCAAAAGGTCACCAACGAACTTAATCCGAATAGGATTCTGCAAGAGGGTGGCTATCCTGAGGAAATGTTTAGACATTAAAAATAAATTTTCTGGGAATTTACTTTTCGTCACAGTATATCTACTCCATGTTATTTTTTCTAGTACAGTGAATAATTTGCATAATGAAAGATTCCGATGAAAATATGATATAGAACTAATTTGGCGAGTATTTATTATTTTAAGAAATCTTCTCATATTAACGCCATCTAAGTTTATTATTTATTTCGTAGACAATTTTGCGAATATTTGGTCAGATTTTCTTTAAAAAATATGCTATTTTATTCTCGAAACTTCACCTCACATGCTCATAAGTAACTTGGTAAAAGATTCAGAACAAAAGCATTTTCGAATATTTTTTTAAAAAATCTTTCAATGTTTCTTTTGTTTCGCTTATTTCTACGAAACAAAGAAACAGCTTGTTAGGATGGTTTTTGATATTTTATCGCACAAATTTTTCATGGAATTAAACATGAAAATTTTATTGTACATAAAAAACAATCCCCGGTTGCCGTAGAATTTAGATCAATAATGTCTGTGTGATTCAACTAGATTACTTCCAAATTACAAAGTCAAATCTTCAGATAGCACTGATAGATTGCATGTGCATATTATATCTTGCTGTATATTTTTAAATTCCTAATATACAATATAGGCTTTCTTATCATTGATTTTTACAAATCTGATTGAATTTTACTTTATCAATTATATAGATAAGCATCTCAAGAACACGTTACACGTGTTATTCACTAAAAAACCATACATCATCTTATTCCCTTATCTAATCAAATATCTTTCTAGAGTAGTTATCTATCTTTACACTAAATTTTCTCTTTCCCCTTCATTTTAAGAGAAATTCTCTTGAATAAAATAAGAGCATACAGCAACAATTTCTTCATATCCTGCGTCTCTTCAGAACAGTACATAAAGCATATGCATAGCATTTGATCCTTGCAGGATACGAAACTCTAAACACAACCTGAATTCTACTCTTGCGCCGCTCTTGGGAATGGTGGCGATGATGTCAAATTGAAAATATATATAACCACCCCTGGGTATTTATTACTTAACCGGGTAGGTGTGATAAATTCACATTCAGACTCAGTGTGCCAACCAGTAAGGATGTCATTGAGTTGGTGTAAATTGTTAAAGTGTTTTCGCCGGAACGTCAAGATATTCTCGTTGGCGATTTCCTTGTACGCTATAAAACTAACTAATTTGATAAGGTGTTAAGTGAATGTTAAGAAAGACCCTGTGAACGAATCAATGAACAAGTTTGCATCAACTCAAATCTTTTGAATAGTTTTCCAAGAGTTGGAAACATATCAGTATTCAAGCACATTAACTAAAATAGCGTATGGACTAATTTTATCTGCAGCAAATATTTTTAAAGGTGAGTGTTTTGATTCATTTGTGGTTTTTTTCTAACCTGGGTATTGTGACTGATCGCCGTAATTACGCATTATTGATAGATGATCAAAATTATAAGATTTATTTGTACAATGGGTATGAACTAAATTAATAAATTCCAAAGAATATTTTCAGTTAAATGATTGCATAGTTAGCATAACAAAAATCAAATTTCTGCATTTATTTTATGCATTGTACTGAATGTATTTCGATAAATTCTAACATTCCCAGGGCTAAATAAAATCGCACTACAGTGTATTAGCCAAAATCTCTTTAACATACGGATATTCTGCAATAGCGTATACACTTACTTAAAAACACCGAAGCAGAAAAAAACCGATAAAATAAGGTTATTTTAATAGTCAAATAAATCGATGGAGAGGTAAAGTTCAGGGTTTGCTTACAACACGTTAGAACTACAACAATCTTACTTAAAAATTGAAAAATAATAATAATTTGAGCAAAGCTCCATCGATATTTTGCAACCAATCACTTCAATTATCAGCAGTAATTACCAACGAAAACTGTATCTGAAGTCCTAGCATAACCGTTTTGCGATTAATGTACACATATATTCATTTTCAAACAAACCCACTAACAATTATATTATCGACAATCTAACCTCAGTACAATCTTCATATTTTCATCCTAAATAATACACGAAACAAGAATTTCAGGATTTCGCGAACAATCTCGCGAAAAACCGCTAATTATCAAGTAACCGAATAACATACAACCCATCCAATGAAAACAGGATCAGCTGGATATTTTGAAAGCTATTATAATAGTCAGGCTACTAAACGAACGAGCCAAGATCTAAAGGGTGATTTCTATATGCATCCAAAAACACCAACAACAACAAGAAAAGGAAGCTTCATAGAACACGCTCATGGTATTTAAGCTGTAATTCCTGTCGCGAAAACCCATCTTGCAAGGCATTCATATCGCGCATAGGTACCTTCCAGACAATTGCCTCTGATCCCAAAAGAAATACACATATAGGCATCGGAAGACGTTTCAGCCGCGCGAATTTCAATTTGAATTTAAAGATGTGTTTTTTTTTCTTTCAAAAAAATAAAACCGAGAAAAACTCAACTACTGGCTTTCTAATTCAACTCTGTATGTGTATTAAAGACCTTCTCCCTTCGGAAAATATTTCTTTATGCACCAACAACTATATTCTTAAATAATTTTCAGAGTAGTTTCGCAGCTTGATGCCATCGTCGCTCCTGTTTTTTTCGCAATCCTGTTTATTTGGAGCGCGATTTTCGGTGTTGAACTCGAGTGTGCACAATATACATATTCGACGAGAGGACTATAAGGATTTGGGCATGCAAATTGCTAACGCTTTATGAATATGTGCTCTACACATTAAATGAATTGCGATTTTGGAAGTGATCGCATTTTCAATATGTTACCACGAACAATAGTTTTTTTTTCGATGAGACGGGGTATAAGTATTACAGCTTTCAAGTAGATCTCAAGTGGGAATGCCAAATTGAAGATGAAAGGTGATGGCATACGGTTTGGTGAGGGTCATTTTTTGCACACAAAACTGTTTTTCGATCCCAATCCTACGTTAATTTAAATTAAATGCAATTTTTCCTGTTTATTATAATTTTTTTCATCTTTTCGACTTTAAAATACTCAGTCGAACTGTTTTTAAACGAAAAATTTAATTAATTCTGCTGTATATGCGTCATAAATCTCCAAGATATGGATACAATTTTCGGAAAGCTATTCCTGCTCCAGTTCTGTGTTTCAAATTGATATTCACTTACTGAATTTCATCGATTCGACCTTATTCAATTAAAACCCATCATATTCATTGAACCATAAACGCTGCATTCTTAGAGAGTGTTTTCACCTTTCGCCCATACATTCCCCGCTTCGGTAAGCATTTAAAGATTTGCTCGTCGATAATCGACAATGGGTCGCTAGTGCTTGTTTTTATTTTCTGTATAGTCGTCTGCTGGAGTTTATTGAAAAATAAATATTTGCTTATAAGCTCTATTAATACATACTGCCACATCCCGTACGGCGTAAGGGTAACAACGTCTTGGGACAGTTGACCCTCCTTATCAATGTCGTGCTTTAAACGTCGCCAGTAGAGCGACAAACAGTTAATATGACCAGTAGAACAACTATCTTACGTTTAACCACATCCAGGAGTAGAAACGTAAACGAGGTGAATAAGAATATGGATTGCACATGCCTAGCTAGCATTTTCATGGAAAATGCAATAACGATTCAGCCATGCGGAAAACTCGTTCCCAAACGGGACTGTTCTAATGCACATGAATAACTGCATTTTCACAGATAGTCCCTTTTGTAGATACTCATTAATGTCCCGTATGAAGGCTTGTTTTCAAGTTAGTTGTTTTTTTGTTTTTTAACTTTTACTATGTGGTATGTTGTTGGGGGAATACACCTAGGCATCGCCTGGCTAAGCCTTAGTTTTGGTATTATTCAATCGAAAGTATATTGAAGGTAACATCCAACCAACCTAGTATCCTGACTATCAACCCTTCACTGAATTACCAAACATATTTTGGTAGAGATAGGGGTTAGTTCCACAAAAAAACTTGTTCCAACTTAGCCGCACCAACAAACACCATAGGCAGTGTAGTGAATATCTGACGGGATGATAACTTGATTTATCTTGTTGGTGAAATCTGGGATTTTCTATTTTCCAAGGCTCAGTAATTGATGAATTTTTAAGAGTAATGAGGAGATGATGACAATCAAAGTTGGAATTATGTTTTATGCTTTTTAATAAGGGTGCTTGATTGCTGGGTAACAGCATAGCCACCCCTTTGATTTTCAGAAGAACTATAAAAACAATCTCACGTCATTTTCATATTCCTGCTTATGGAAAAACATACAACATTATATTATAACGAGTATCATGAAATTTCGCAATGATTTAAATGCATCAGTTTCTTTCTTTTATTGTGCGCAAAACACTAAAGGTGATAGTTCTCTGCATTCATCGTTTACAGTTAAAATTCAGTATACGATTCTTATAGCTGCATCTATAAATGTTTTTCAATTGCATTTCCAACCATAAATAGTACTGGCTTTATTTCTAATCCCTATATAATATCCCCGTGCCGCGATTTTTCACAAATTCTATGGCACGCGCGCTCTAAATACTATCAATAGCCCATCAATGAATCCCGAATATGCCTGAAACTACATACCATTGACACTGCATCTGTACACGAGAGCAACTGGCACTATTGTCATGTGGAATTATATTTAAAGTCTTCCTTCGGTTCTATTGCAGCATACAAATCCGCATTCAATTGCAAGCGTATGATCAATAAAAAAACGCGATGGCAACAGAAGAGACGGTTAAGACCTTTTTCCTGCCATGCGCCAGGACTCGATTCATTGATGATGCTCTATAGAAATCGTATTTCTTTAGGTGTTCCGCATCTTGAAGATGCTTACTGATCGAAGGATACAGCGTTTATGTTTTCTTTAAAATAATGTCCAGGTGTTATTGACAATAAAATTCTTTCATTAACTGTCCTGTGAATTGTTATTGTTCCTTAAGAAAAAAAAGAAGAAGCTCGAGTGATGAATGGGAAGTGCGAAATTGTCTTAAATATAAAAGAATAAATTTGCATGAAATTTGCGCGATTTCATAACGGTTTTGTTGAGAGACAAATGTAAAGAATTCCACCTTTTTAAAGTCATCGTGGCAGATATTGTTGAGAGATTCGATTTTTAAACTTCAGATTGATCGGGGAGGTTCTTATGTGGAAGTATGTATTTCACAAAAAACTCTATTCGACAATGACATATTTGTTTACACCACAAAATAATTAATTCGTTTATTTCATTCTATCATTTCAGAAAAATAAAACATGTTAAAATGGGCAGTGAACAACCCGAATCGACCATCTTTGGTAGACAGCAACCACAAATCACAAGGTGATCAACTCGGTGCAAATTTCATCCTACACAAAAGGAATGATTTGAATCTTCGCGAGCAAAGGCGACTTAGAAGAAAATCTACTGGCAACGAAAAGACTAATATACGTCGGAAAATACTTTATAGAGACAAAGAGAACAATCTTACGTCAACACCACTTCCACTTCACAGGCAATCATTGAGTCCGCTAAGGAAGTATGATAGCTTGCGCGACTTGAGTAATATTCCAGCAACGCCAGACTTTCTTTCGACTCCGTTGCAAGCTGCTAAGCACCCCAAAGTAAATATTTCAAATGGGAAAAGTAATCTTCTGCAATATGCCCCAACACTTCCGACTTTCGATGCAGAATACTCACCCTGCTCTTTAGTTCCTGGTCCGCTGCTTGCTCTACGCGGCATCGGCATCGCCGATTCATATTTCGAAAAGCCCAGGTATTTGTCAAACGATGCGGTAGCGATCCATCAAAAACGTCTTAAACTAGCTACTGCAACCCCGATACCAAACCAATTAGATCAAGCAAAATTCCACACAAATCGCGATACGAAAACAATTAGTAAGCCCTTAGTAAGTTTGCAGCAAACTAATAACGATGAGTCCTTAAGCTCCTCGCGAATGGACGACACGACACTCGATCGAATGATCGATGCTATCTTGGAGAGTGCTCGCAAAGAACGAAGATTACCAAAACTGAAACAACAAACACATGTCGTCATGTCTCCTACATACACCGCAGCCGAAGATCCTGCCAGTGATCTCAACGAATTATGGCATCATTTCGACGAGAAGGACAGGTTCAATGAACGCGAAGTGCGAACGCCGGATAGTCTAGAACATACTCTTCGCAATAGTGCTGATCCAGTTCCAAAGCAACCGTTCGCATCCTGCTGCCACCTTCGAAGACAACGTGCTGTACGCAGAAAGAGGAAGCATGGACTAACCAACCAAGACACAGTCAATAAACCGATAATGGCTAGAACAGCCAATGAATCGTTTTTCGCAAACAACTCACTACTGCGAAAAAGTTTTGATGAGCTCGTTGAAATGGACACACCCAAAGGCTATAGCAATCTTAGTCCTGATAGTGGGCGTAACTCAGGCAGCGATTTAGATGAGTCTAGAGACGACAACAATAGCAGTATGTGCAAAAGACTTTCATTCACTCCGAGCTTACTAGCGTCAAAGCGTCAAAGCAAAGCAGCTTCAGGAGAAGTTAATATTTAGGTATCCTATGTTAGATTAATTTAGTTAGCTGATAAAAAGCAAAGAGATCTATGCAAACTTGTGTAAATGGTTAAACTTGTTAGGATTTATGAAAACGTTATGGTTGTGGCCTTCAAATGTTATACGTAAACGGTTAAAGCAAAATGCGCTTCGTTAGGTTCTAAGTTGAAATATTCGGAAGAATAAGTTATTTATTGTGTAAATTTGTTAATAAATTCAATTTTTCCGTTTTTATTTAAGAATTAAAGATTTCAATAGAAAGTACATCGTTTCAATTACTTTTCCCCACAGCAGTAGTGGAATGGGTGATTGCAGTTTTTTTATCGAGATGCTAAGCACTGGCTTTTTATTACAAATTATGATTCGAATTGTTTCGTCAACTATGCTCTTCGAAAAATCTCCGGCTAGGATTCTTTTTGTCTGCATTCTAACATACCCACAAAAGTTCGTTACATTTTCCACTGAATAGTCACCGAAAACTTTTTCACAGTACGGTTCCAAACAAAATTTGAAATTCAAATCAAGTGTCGCTTGTAACACAAGAGCCATAAACAAATTATCTTCGTACGGGATAAGATAGGACTTGCATATATCCTTAAAGAACCAACCACAAAACATATGCCATGCTGGCCTACCGGACGACGGCCTCTTATCGTCACGTCAAACCCTCATACTCGAAATTTATTATACACTATATCCACGGCGACGCTTATTCACTACGAAATATCGAGACGTAGGATACGTCCGTCCTGAGGAGCCCCGAACACAGAAAGGTGTAGATTGCGGGAGTCCGATTGCCATTTCATTCAAATATACTTGAAATAACCCTTGGCCAGAAGTTATTCCACTTTGAATGCCACTCTAACATGTAGAGTTTTTATTGTACAGTGCTAACCATTTCCGCGAGCCCTTCTCTTGGTTACGGCTATTGAAAATGAAAAGGATGTTAATAGCATAGCATATGTTGAACGAATGCGAAATTGATTAACGAAGAATCAATTGAGTGCTACTATTTCGAAATTATGGAACTACTTTAACGCCATTTAAAACCATTGGACTTCGTCAATTAGGAAAAATCCGACACGATAGCTAGCACTCCTATTCAGTGGATCTACTTTTGGGTAGGGATATAAACGGGCAGCTGTATACTTGCAGTTAAGTGCATACCAAACGAAATTTCATGATAATTAGATGATGAATGGTACTGTTGGACTAAATAAGTTACAAATCCATTTATGAATAGCGATATATCCTTAAAATCGGTGTTGTAATTCAACTATTCATTCAAGCATATGCACTGCAAGTCTCTCAGTCATGTTGGTCGCATTTCGAGTATGGCGAAGTTTTTTTTAAATTGATTTCATTTTATTTTATTTCAAAAACGTTTAACGTGTCAAGAAAATTTGGCATTTCCGGTGAATTTGTTTTCAATTTCTGGATCCTTTCGACCTTTGCCATTATTTTAACGAGCAATTATGCAAGTTGCCGTATGCATTGAAGCCAACAGTCCCTGAAGAATGCCTGATGATTTCCCAGACAAGGGACACGCGTCAGGCAATGAACATTATTTCAGTGAAAACAAATTCATTTAGTGCCTGACAATTTCCACTCATGCTGCATGTGCTGCACCTTTACCCGCATGTGTGGCACATGACAATGATGTTCCCATTCACATGCACATTCCAAAGTGACAACGTAATGAGAAACTTCAATAAATGATTGGAAATGCATTTTCATGAGGGAAATACATACTGTTCAGAGGAATAACAATCGAACGCAACATGTTCTTTTACTTTAACATCAAATCAATATCAAAAGTTATATGTGTTTTCAATGGTTACATTGCTCACCGAAATGACTATGTCTCGAAAAATATGCAGGCGAAAAACATCTTCCTGCTGTACATTGATTGATTCGCAAATATTTTGCATGTAAATGTCCTTTTCAGACACTAATATAGGGCAACTAGTGAGAAGAGGTCACCAACGACATTAATGATGGCACCACCACCATTAGCCACGTTTATGTGGAAGCCTAAAGAAATTAGGCAGAAGCCACGTGCCCAACGCAGACAGGTTGTCCGAAAATAATGATATTATAAGGGTCAGGGTGTGGTGATCCTCTCCTGGTCGATTTCGTTTTCTGATTACAGAATTGTTTTCGTTTCGAGTGTTATCTGGTATGAATACACATAGTAGGAAATTAAGGGCACTGTCTTTACTATGCAGGTGGAACGTCTTAGTCTACGCATTCTTCCGGCACAGTTTTCTTCAAATAAACTATTTAATTGGTTTAATTTGTTTGATGGGTGTCGACAATACTTATTTTGAAATTATTGAAAATTATACCATCGGACAGGAAAATTTCAAACGAAAACACGTTGATAGCTAACTAAAGGCAAAAGTAAGAAACATTTCGCAGATTGGATCAAGCTATGCTTGCTTTAAAATTAAGGAAACGCGAGTTTTCAAAGAGAAATGGACTTGTTTCAATGATTTAAGTCCAAAAACTATTGTGATCTAAAGAGTTGTATCTGTTTTTGTTGTCATTAATTATTGTTTGATTCAATTCATGATCTTTTCAAGCACTTGAAACGCACAAAATAGTAATGATAAGCAGTTCCTTCTTCTTCTCAGCATATTTCAACCAAGTTATATTATGAACCAACCGAAAATTATTATTCATCATAGCTTAGAATGATACATCAAAATTTAATTGATTTTACCGCATATCCTATTGAGCGCGGTTATTAAAATGAAGGATTCAACATCATTAATCTTATCGCAGCGTTGTCCTTGGTGCTGTCATACACCTCGCAACCGAGAAAAAAATACATAACGCTCACTGAAAACGACGAGCACACCTTAAAGCCAATTACATAGCATTCACAAACGATATCTCAGGTTAATCAGAGCATGTATTGTGAAAAACTATTTCCGATATTTTACATCTGAATGCCTCTATACCCATCAATCTCCTGAAGGATGCTTGTTCCTTGCGAATATTTCCCATTAGTCTAGACCTCTGCATCCGTTCATCATCCGTTGAATTCGATTAATCAAGAAAATGATCTTCATCTCATACACGCAACCTTCAAAAAAGATGCTCAGCTCTATGGTTGGTTGGATTGAAGGTTGAGAATGTTTAAAAAAATATCAGGTCGACCAAGGGACCCTATATATATACTTGCGCAGACATGCCAGTTTCTCTTGCCATAGCTCTCTCTTGTCGCATGTACTATAGTCTTGAGTCGCCAGATACTATATTCAGCATAAAGTCCTTTTTCTTTAAGACCCTTTTTGCACCCATTTCAAAGGTAAAGTTGACATCGCAAGATTGCAGCAGCAACGACAAAGGTATGATGGTCGTTTTTTGAACTGATTTCGCCAACCATGTGGCTTGTTTGCTTGTTCATCATGTATAGTATGTTACAAGGCCGCCCATACGAGCAAAAGGTGAATATGCTCGGTCGCTACCTACTTAAATTATGATGCAATGCTTGCGCACATCTGCCTGATAGAAAATTGAAATATTACCATTATTCCAGGCATTGGGATCAAAGTCTTCCGGGGTGGAAATATTTGGAGGTTTTCGTTTGAAAATCCAAAAAAATGTCAACTGGCCAAATCTTTCACTTCAGGTATGAGATATTTGGAAAATACAGAGAGCACAAAACGGATTAGTAGCTGGAACTACGAAGGACAAAATGCTTCGGGGAGACTATATCTTTCTTAGTGTTAAACAGAGAGATCCATGTTTTTGGAGACCATTGAATACAGATTATGGTTATTGATTCATGCGATACACGCTAGGAATGACAAAACAGTAGATGCTTAAAAATATAAACTGTTAATAATAAACAAAGATTAGGTGATTCAATGGTGCCTCCTAGAGTGAAAATTAATATATGTCGCCTCTACTAAATCAAATTGTCACGAAACAAATGTCATCTTTATTAGTCGCCACATAAATAAAATTGATGCTATGCGAAACGTGCATTATTTAAACTCACTCCTTTCGAAGAGGGTAAAGCACAATTATGAAACGTCTCGCTGGATTCTTAGTAAATTGTTACATTTGTCGTTGCCTTTATTATATACGTACATACATACGTTGTACCTACTTCGCATGGCTAGAACAATTTTTACAGAAGTACCTTGACTCTAGGTCGAATAAATTTATCTAATGAAATTAAATAAGGACACCCTTTTCGGTAATTTGACGGTAGTCCTTCCGGGCAAATGCAAATTAGCTGTTCAAAAGGACCAAAAGCATATTTAATTTACGCCACGAAAAAAATAGTATACAGTAACATGATTTCCGTTTCGTCTACCTGAGAGTGCTATCAAAACGTTAATTTTAAATAACAGCAGAAAAAAACATCAGGACTTCTATTTTCAGTACGACTCGAATGGTCTCGTTCAATTTCAGGTAGGATTCTTCAGGCAATTCCTATGTGAAGTGAGCGCGAAAACAAGTCTTTTGGATGCAGTCATCTACAAACTCACGCCACCAAGTCCATTTTATGCGATATACTGACAGGGTACTTCTATTAATCCAATTTCATACTCAGAAAACTTTTATCCTACCAATTTAAAAGGTACACAGCTCATATTCTTTTTCAATTATAAATAATCCATTGACCAACTCTTGCGTTGACTGCCCGGGATAAAGTGAACATGAGAAAAAAACTGCGGTTGTTTGAAAGTTGGCCATAAAAGGATATAGCTTCAAGCTGATCCTCATCGTATTTATATTGAAACGACTACGTGCTACATTTTAAAACTCATCAAACAAAAAAACGTATATCTCAAAATACTTAACACTATTATCATCCAAAATTCAACAATAAATCTGGGTTCCCTCAAACATAGAAATGAATTATAATATTGCTTTTATTGCTTTCTACGGTCATAGATACTTAAATTCAATAAATATTCACTAAACTACACAATGGATAATGCCAATCCCGGGTTGTGATTCTTCGGTTGATTTCGGGAAATGGGTCAATAAATATTATTTCTTTTTCGCAAAAGATATTCGACTCGATCTTTTCGTTGCAATTGTGACACTTTCTTTCCATACAAATGCTTAAGGTGAAAATTACGAGGGTAAGCAGATCAAACAAGATACTTTCCCTATTTCCGAAATCGAGTGAATTTTCTCCTTGTTTCATTGAAATTCCAGATCGATTGTATTTACTTCTCTGCGATTTGTAGCCTTGATTTTGAATAGTCCGTTACATGTAGTTTTTTCATAAGAAAAGGTGTATCTTAGCTATTAGCAAAATGGCGAGTAAATGTATCTACTTGGTATGAAAAAATGGTAGGGAAACTATTGTACAACGCGCTGAAGAGTTCGTGATCCAATTTCTATCGCATCAATAAATTTATTGCACTAAAAACGACAGTTCACAGATCCAATTCCAGTCGTTTCTTATTGTTTTTTTGAAAACCCTACTAATATATTCAACCTACAATCAAAAAGTTTCCAGCATTTCCTATTTGTCGTTTCCAATGAACTTTCTTCCGACAATACGTGTTTTACCATTTAATTCGTCCGAATATATTCTCACGCTGTTTTTGTAATTTTAAACGACAACAAACCCAACAGGACATTTCTTCGAATAAGTGACCGTGTACTACCCATATTTTCTATTCAATCGATGCTTCTGTATTTTTTAAGTGAGAAAATTTGAAAAGGCGTGAAATATGACACAATCGAACGTTTCTTTCTTTTTCACAGCCTATTTGCCTTCCGATCAAAAGAAAACCCGGAAAAGGGAATTTAGGGAAACAGGCGAGGGGAATTGGTTTTCGTTATTTGTTTTTTATCAGGAAGTTGGCTTTAATTGTGTTATGAATGTTATTAGGTATGAATTCAATGATTTCCTGATATTCAATAGTTTTTTTTCTGTAGTCATTCAAGTTAATGAAGCAACCATCTAAAGTATCTCCGTACGGAATAGAAACTGCAAAAATATTTACATGATATATAACCCGCGTAAAACAGAGCTTCACCACGATTAAAATTACACCAAGAGCATGGAAGGTCTAAACGACTATAATAGGCTTTCCTCAAATGATCCACTCTCCTTTTCATCATGCAAACGTAACAGTCTTCTTGTCGTTGTAAAATTCGTCCATAAACGGCAATTCAAGTGTTTATGACTCTTGAACTTGGCTAATAAAATGCATCCACAACAAATTCACGCGTCACACCAAATTTACAATATTTTTCAAATGTGTTTGACCAAAAGGTGTCTTATTTTACAAAAATGAATTTCTATGCAAAGCACGGATTCATTCATATTACTGCCGAAAATAAGGAGTCCCTTGACTGCGATTTGCTATGGTAATAAAATTTAACCTACTCTCTGCAACGCTCCTTGAACCGAATAAAATGTGAAGAAAATTTATTGATTGACAGGCCTCACTTTAATTGCGACTTTTGTGAAGACAGACACAGATTGATTTAGGCCGCTATGAAATATTTTTAGAGTTTTGTAGATGTTTGAGATATATTGTGTACAAAATGTGCTAAAATTTTGAGCCCAAATTTATATAAGTATTCAGAATGGTCATTTGATTCTACAAACATACTTAATTATTTTGGTTGCAGAGGTCGAAATGGTTGCTGAACGGATCATCCTGGAATTTATGATAAATTTGTGGATTCACAAACGATTCTAATGCTTTTCAACAAAGCATATATATTGTTCAGGTGGCTTATTCGTTTATAAAAGGATTTTGGGATACTGTTTTAGTTGATGATTTTTAAAAAAATCATTAAATATAAACTTAGTTAAAATAAATTGAAAGTCATTTCTCTTCATATTATTTTATTTTTTATAATAAATGGAAAATAAAAAGTGTTTTTGGTAAAAAGTATTTACATTTACAATATTTTGTGATTAAAATATTTAAAATTCTGAGCGGGGTACAATGAGTTTGTTACGTAATAAGGGGGGAGGGTCTTTGAAAATGTTACTAATAGTAAGTGTTACATTAAAGTATCTAAAAATTACGTTACGTAATATATGGATGTCCCCTAACAAGAGTTGATGCAAATAATATTGTACAGCTGAGATTTTATTCAGTTACAATTATTCCCCTCAATCTTATCCGCAGTACGAGAAATGTTTGTCCTTACTTCTTAGCTTTACGATATATTCTTGCACTGTAAAATCCAAAGTAAACTTTACGAAATCCACAATCAAACACACACGTCTTGGATGTGATGTCTCAGCAACATAAATCCATCAAATTGCTTCTGAATGGAAGTTTTAATCGACTTCGATTATATTTTACTCATTCACCCACAACTTGAGACCCGATGCCCGGTCCTATTTGTATATTTTCCATTCCTACATTCGTATTGCGTTTAGTTGTTGATTCCCATGTTAAGGAAAACGACAGATGTCCTTAGAAATCTGAACGTTTGTCGCATGCCATAGCTTGTGTGCTGATGAATATGTTCGAATGCAAGACTCTTGGCTTTGTTAGATAAGAAGTTGTGATATGTACATATTTTCTTTACACGTAACGCACGATGGCCAGTGCTCTTTCTGTTCAATTCAGCCGACCGCCGTTTTAGTGATTCTTCATCTGAGTTTACCTTGAAATGTTTTTGTGAACCTGAGGACGGGCAGCTGGCACATTTGAAAGCTGACGATGAGATTCACTTAAAGAGTTGATAATTGTTATTTGATTTAGAGGTTGTTGCGCTAGTACGTCTTTCGGTAAAGGTTAAGATTATGGCCCCCACCCCTGAAGAGGTTGGGAGTAGGGTGGGTTTCCCTACTACTATAAAAAAATTTCGGCGGTCACGGACCCATGAGAAGTTATGGGGGTTCCCCCACTAAAAACGGTTACTTTACCTATTTGCAGAGATCATACGAAACCGTAAAATGGATCTGGGAAATGATTTTTAGACTTGTTTAGAAGTCGAAAAAATTTAAAAAATTAAAAAAAAAATTTTTGGAAAAAAAATTAAACAAAAATATAAAAAAACTAAAACAAAAAATATTAAAAAAAAAATATAAAAAAATTATGAATGCCATTTTTACCATAAATGTAATATAAATAGGGATAACACTTCGGTTTTCGCACCATCGTGCGCGGAAGAGCGATGGGTCCGGGTGGCAGCGGGAGGGGTGCAAGACGTATCTCCCGAGGTGGGGGCCATAATCTTAACCTTTACCCGTCTTTCAAATGTATCATTCATGACGCGTGTATTTTCTGATTTAGCTTTCGTTATCAATAGCTACATGAGTGATGCGTACATGCATCCCATTTATTCGTATGAAGTCCTACAAGCCACTAAACTCATCAAAGAAAAAAGGGCCATCATGCAGATCTTGGCTCCCTTGACCGTCGAAAACAATCTTACTAATATCCGCGATGAATAACACCGCGAAAGTCAAAGGGTCAGTCCTAAAAGGTGACCCAACAAACAATACTGATACCAAGAGGTAGCTTTCACCTCGTCTCGTGTGTTGCTATTGAAATTTTTACATATTTATACACACGTTTATTAGACGTCCAAAGATCATTTGCCTACATATGTCGCGACAAAAAAAGAAATAAGGAATGGTCAGACATCGTTGACCGCGCGGCTTTATTCTTCTTTTCCACGTTCCCATGTCCACTAATGAGGAGGGTTCGAAGAAAGCGTGAGCGCATATTCGCCCAAGGCGCAGCCATGACTTTTTTGGTGGTTAATCTACCATGTTTCGTCCAACCACTTTCTTTTCATCGACGCATAATGTTTGCGGCTACATGTCCTACATTGACGTGAACATTTAATGATCTTCTTTTTCAGGGAAATTTTACGAGACATCGTTGCGGTGGAAAAGTGATACCGTGAAATTCTACAACCCAAGGGGTTGTACTTTGCCGCCCAACGTGTTATATATGCAATGTAATGCATGTAGTGAATTTTAATTACGGGAAAAATGAATAGCAGCAATGTTGAGAAGGAGAAAACGTGATCGATCGACAATGGGAATCGGATATTTTACGTGACATTTATGATCGTTTAATTTTTATTAATGAAGAAAAATATCTCACGTCAACAGATGCCACATGGGTTGAAGATGAACCCGAATCTTTTCCTCCCTATCTCGCCAAGATTGAAAAAAAATCTTACCGAAAATGCATGCAAATAGAAATGTGGATGTGAGCTCTTTCTAGAATATATATCGCAAGAATACACAAACACATATATGTACTTGTTCTTAACAGGAATCAAACGACAAGGCGGCAATCAGTTCCACTCCAACGATTTCCGTCTACCCGTGCTTCTCTCCATAGGAAGTATTCATCGTCGATTGGTTTTCGGAACAACAACATTTATCCTTTCATGCAAAAATCTCCTGAGGCTGTAATATGCGTAATTGACGGAATAATGGAGCAAAACCACACTAGTTCAGTTTTTGTCGCGACAGACGTGAAACCAAAGAAAAATCTCATCGCCACCGTTTTTCGTTCCAACGAAAGATATATGTACTTGTAAAAGGGATCTCGATGGTATAATGTATGCAGAGTTTTTGTTCAAGTGACAATTGATTGGTGATGTGATCAGTTATCGGTCGATCGGCAGTTTAAGCCATTTTCAGGTGAGAGATGTTCGTATGAAGAATGCCGAATGAAAGTAGTTCGCATGGGTATTAATGCATAAAAAGGTGCGATTAGCGCCACATCAATGCGCATTTAGACCCTCGAACAGTTCTAATTTTTGCAGGACGCTGTTTAAAGCAGATAATATATGCGTAGGGGGCTGTTACAATGGGCCTATCGCGGCCTAGGTGAGTCACGTTTTGATAAAGGGGGCTGCCACTACAACCAGGGGGCTGTTAGCAGCAGGTCAAATATGATATGCTGCAGGAAAGGCAATCTGTTGCAATTTAAACGCAATCTAATGGTTTATGAGATTTTCACAGAAAAAGACGGAAAGTTGATTCGATTCAAAATTACACGAATTTTAAGTATCTTATCGATTCAATTGACTTGCGTTACTATAAATTTTTAGCTCGAAGTATCGATGAAATTTGCTGATTTTTATAAGTTGTAGGTATCCATGCAATATTATGCCATCCGGCATACATAAAAAATATCGTCCTAAACTCGTGTGTACTCATCGTTCATTCCATTCACTTTATCTAATCGGCAACGTTGAATATTGTCGCACATCCCTTTCATCGCCGCGGGATATCAATGCAATTACTTCCGTATTGAATTAGAGGATTAAATTCAGGACCTTAATCGGTTCACGACTTTTTAAAATTTCAGATAGGATATGTTCGAAAATGCTGGCACATGCCTTTCACACTCTGTTTCCTTTTATCTGTTTTTCTGCACACATAGATGTGAAACTGTTTTTCAAATAAATGAGTTAAACTGAATCGGGAATATGCGAACTTTTTTCAATAAGACCTTAATTCATATTCAAGTCCATTTAAGTATGAAAATGTCAATCAAATGTTGTGTTCAAGTTGATCGCTAACTTTTAGGGGTGAAGTGATGCTGGCGGTGGTGGACAACAAAAGCCGATGATGGTGGTGACATTGTTTTTCCAGTTCAGCAATTCCTACTCACGTTTTTTAATCAAATCAACAGCCAGTATGCGTAGTAGCTTCGATCATTTGAAAAGAAACGAACGAAATTACTGGCTTCATATTAACACCACACCGCCAGTATATATTGAACCGTATAGGTAATTTTGCGAAATCGGTATGTAGGTAGGTTAGTTACCCTCCAACTGCCAAGAAATCTCAGCTATACTAGGACCTCTGTAGAAATATTCTCTTCTATTATCACAGACTTCATCCGCAATCATTTCATCACAGTATTAATTTTGCTCACTGTGAAATTCATACGGCTACAAAAAACATCAACAAAAACATCCCAAATCACACTTTCCAGTACCACGAATTATTATTAAAGGCAATAGCGAAGAAAGTGCACAATTTCTCCTTGCCATTCAACTTGAAAAAGCGACGAGAGTGAATCGTTTGCCGATCAGAAAATTATAGGCTTCGCATAAAAACCTCGGTGATGTCTACAAGAAGGGTTTTCTCGCTATTACCTCGTGACGTCCTTACTAACACCATTTCTCTGTATTATACTATGCGCCTTTGATTTCTTTGCCGACCGAGAAACGGTGAAAGAGGACAAGAGAATTTCTAAGCATTAAAAGCCACCAATTTTTATATTAGATGCGCAAGGATTATGAATAGAGCGAGCATCCCTGGAGCGTGTTATAGGCTAAAGAAAAGAAAATTGAATAAGTACCCGAAGTGCTTTAGTTACATTTAGAGATAATAACTGGTTACGAGTGCACAATGTTCGTGAATGCTTGGCTAGGATCCTTGCACACTATGCTAATCTGTTTTATTTCGATTTCCAAGTGCCGTGAATAATTTCAAAATAATCACATAGATAATCTTGTCCTAGTAATCGACCCGACTGAATATTATTAGCCCACTCTAATGACAGCGCCCAAACAAGAATAGCCGCGCTTTATGTCCCAATAAATAAAGAGATTTGTCGTCGAAATTGCTCGATCGTGGTTGTGCATTAATTAATCCGCTACACACCCTATTTTAAATATTGTTGATATGAGCGCATGGTCAACACTGCTCACTGTTTAACTGATGCTGATCGGAATAATATGATTTTAGGACGTAGGGTGATTGTTTCATTAAGACTATAGATGTAAGGCCATGTACCGAATAATCACGGGAGTAAAATTTCGACCACAATCGATATTTCGTTGAGCCAGTGAGTGTTAATTGTTACGAAGGTGAAGAAAAAGATATGTATGTTAGTTGCCCTTCCAGCCAAAACCACATATTTCATTAATCTTGCCTATCTTTTGGCTACTGGAAATTACGTGCCATACATTGAAATAAGTAAATGTTCGGTTTCCTGAATAATAGCATTGAATTGATATTTGTTAAAATATGTACACATGTTAATGATGGCCTGTTTCATAATTGCAAATTTTCGTTTAACAAAGACAAAATATATGATAGAAGCAAATTTAGTAAAACAGGTAAGTTTGTTGAAAAGAAAGATATCCCACCACCATCGGGACTGAATTAAATTTGTTATCATTTCGAAAGCACTTACCCCAACCCGTTTCGCTCTCTTCTAAAAATTCGTTTGAACCACTTTCCAAATAGTTAGTCGTTACTCGTGCATTCGTCTCTGCTTAGTACTAAATTTTGTTTTATTTTGATTCAGGATACTGATGACTTAATTGAGGAGTCTGGACGTATGAATGAGCAAATTATGAATGGCATCGGCGAAGATATTCATTGGTTTGAACTCTGAACTTTTCACACTGACTTATTTCGAGATTGCATACAAAACAAGAGGGTCTTCTCGGTATCAATATCCATTTTCAACGTTTTAGTTTTCAAAGTGGCGCACAGTGAGGAGTTCATTGTGTAGATGATTTGTTGGCATCAGTTCAGTTTGTCATTAAGGGACAAACTGCACTTGGGTTTCAGAAATTGAACAACAATCTCAGCAACACATCTGATATACAAATGATATCTAATTAAAATGTATGTACAAACATATCTGATTTTGAGAGTTGCGTAGATCGCTTGGCTTGGTTACATGGCGATTAACTGATACAAAAAAAATTCAAACATTCATATATGAATTTACATAAAACTATGATAGAAGATCTTTATTATCAATTAAATTAATCTGACTTAATTATGCGTTTCGATAAAAAAACAAATGTCAACTTAATCCGTTATTTTCTTTCAGGCTGAACCGCCGACTGAATTTTTCGGCGAATACATTTTGGAAGTAATTTAAAACATAATTATAAAAATCTCACAATTCTGATCTCCCTTCCGATAACCCCGCGCAATAACGAATCTAACGGTAACGCCTCTCAGGATCACGATGCTCCTTGAAGCGTTCGGTGCTCCTTTCGTAATCGCGTTCACGCTTATCCCTACTCCGACTACGATCTTTGTTTTTGTGTTTTTTTCTGTGCTTGTCGCGTTCATTCCGACCTTCAGTACGTTCCTTTGATCGCGATCTTTCATAGCGACCATCACGACGATCGTCTCTAAGAAATCCGGTGCGATCACGTCCTAAAAATTCGCGATCATCTATTTTTCGTCTTTCCGGCTGTTCGCGATCCATATAGCCACCGCCTGCACCTGTACGTCCACTGAAACTAGCAACAGGAGCAACTCCTGATCGTGATGGAGCTGGCGCTACCGTGTTTTGCTGGTGTATCTTTTGAAAGTTCACATTATTTATTCGGGCATAGTCCGCGAGCTTCTTCTCAATTTGCTTCTCGATAGGCACTGGTATACGCGGAAATAGCGTCGAGAACCAATCCAACTTTGTCAGAAACTGATAAGCCATCAGACCGATTGTAATTGTCTGCAAATAATTTAAAACACCATGAATATTTTCATTTATCATTACACGCGAACAACATTACACGTTGTCGTCGTTTCGAAAACATTGAGAACGGAACCCACCTGTCCTCCGCCTGCCTTCACGTCTATCTCCTCTTCGTCAAGCAGAAAATCTTCATACCAGTCGTACAAATCGCCAGGCGGTTGCGTGTATCTAATGTACATGAATCCTAGCAACGAAACAAAAATCGCATTGATTATTTTTACGTTGGGCAAATGCTATCATGCGTGACCGGCTGTATTTTTTACGCAATACCTTTTCTTTTCTAGTAAAATAAAGCCAAAAAGGAAGACAACATGCTAATTATGACGCATTCGACTTACCACTTACCTAGTGCCCGAATGTAAGGTGAATCGGTGTGAGTAATGAGTCCATTGACTTGCTTACGTGTTAACCGGAGTGTGTAGAGTTTGTACAGCAGACAGAATGCCGTTGATACAATTCCGCCGGCTCCGACGCCTCGTACCTGCAAGGATTCAATCGCTTAAAATTCTCACGCGAAAAGCATTCACAGTTTGAAAACATCATTCTGTACATTTAGTTTGGAATCTCTTCCCAGTAACCCACTGGCGCTTTCTGGTTTGTTTCGAGCTATGCAAAACTAAATACACAGCGAACCGTCGGTTCCATGAAACATTACCTACCCCGCCACACATTCCTGTCTGGCCGGACGTCTTCCTGGATCCGCGCTCCCATGGCTCCAGGTGCTTCACCTGATAATAAATTTCGTCCACCACCTCGTGGTATGTCTTCAACTTGAACAAGTGCACTGCAATGAAAGCCCAATTAGCAGATGCGCTTGACACAGCACAACGAAACAAGGAATGCGAAATTGCATCTAAATATTCAACGAATACCTGCCCACCAATATCGGGGACTCGTGTCGTATCCAGTAATTTATTTACCGCGACCCCCGCATACGAGCACGTACCTTTGAAATAGCTCGAACCCTGGATGTTGGCCAGAATCAAAGGATTCAAGTTCATGGAGGCCTCATTGCCCCAAACCGGCAGGACGTTGTGTTGCTTGCTCGACTTTTTTGCGACAGTGGGATCTGCAAGTCAAAACGTGATTTCGTTAACCAGTTGCCAGACATTTTGGGCGCCATGACGCTGCGCTGGTCGAGAAGCACAGCACGACACCTACCTTCATTGTACTCCATTTTCAATTCGAACGGTTCGGCGATAGCGATATCTGCAACGAAGGGCGAGCCAACACCTTTACTTGTTCACTTTTGGGTCCGAAACCATATTTTTGCATTAATCGACTGGGAAATTATAAGGATTACAGGCCAAGTACGCTTTCGCTGACGCCAACCAACTTCAAGACGTCCGCTGACTTTCTTGTATAATACGAAATCAATATGGCCACACAGGGTGCCCTGCAAACTGAATTTCAAGCTTAGACCATTCAGCTGAATTACCGTGTGTCGGGCAAGTCTATTCATCCGTCAGAATTTGTTGCTACTGTTAATTTTGACATACGTCGGAACCCGGTCTAAACAGTATTTAGAATCGATTGCCTTTTAATTTAAAAATAACCTGTTCGAAGTTGAAGTGCTTTGGTTTAAATAGTTCATCAGAAATGTCAGCGAATAAAAACGCATTGTTCGAAGAAATAGGGTATAAGGCGGCCACCAACAAAATATGCCGGCTGTGTCTGAAAAGTTGCGAGAATAGCATACCGATCTTCGAAAGTATCACAATCCTGGAAAAGGCCCTGAAGGAGTGTCTCGAGGACATTGGGAGAATATCGGTAAACAGATAACAGTTAAAATAACATTCGCTCGTAGCCTTTGCACCTATTCCTCTTTGAAAACTTCCGTGAACTGTATTCCATATCTTAAAAATTAATAGTTTATGGCATTCGTAAATGTTCTGCAGCTTTCACCTTTGGATAACTTGCCGGAAACTGTCTGCCAGCCATGTTATAAAACTTTTGCCGAATCCTATTCGTTTGTTACGCGGATCCGTAAAAACGACGAGTTCCTGCACAACATCGTGGTTTCGACGACGATAAAATGTGTTGACGTCGCCAGCCACTCGAACTTGCCGGCGAATGTAACAGACACTGATGAAGAACAACTCATATTACAGGATCATGGATCAGAAAATCAATTCAACAGTAGTGCACCAGAAGAAGGCGAAGTTCCGCAATATATAGAAATAGCCTATATCCAACCTTCAGCACAATTTGAGCCAACCCTTTCCCCAGCTTTAGACGAACTTCCCACGAACAATGGCGCCATCCAGTGTTCGTATTGCTGCAAAACATTTTCGTCCTTGCGATACAAGCGCGATCATGAACGCATTCACTTTGAAAATGGTCGCAAATGTCCACACTGCGACCGATGCTTCCTGAAAAAGTGCGATTGGACACGACACGTGAACTCGCATACGTTGGCAAAAACATTCAAGTGCACTCTATGCGAAAAAGTATTCTTCTCGTTGGCTGAATTGAATCGACACATGAAGGTGCACAATCCGGCCCGCGACCACAAGTGCGAACACTGCCTAGGCGAGTTTAAGGACATAACTACCCTGAAATTGCACATACGCAGCGTTCACTTCAAAGAACGTCCTTATTGTTGCCCGAATTGCGGCAGTGCCTTCTCGACGGCGTCCAAGGTCCGAAGACATCAACGGTCGAAAATATGCTCGGAAGCAAAGACAATAACGACCGTACATCACGGCTGTGGGGACGAGTTCCTGATATACGAAAACAAGTATCACATTTCAAATTGTTTGGACGGCAATGAATTCATATTGGATAATGGAGAAGATAGTCTGAATAATCGAATATTAGATAGTAGTAGTTGATAAGATGAAACACTCCTAATTGTAACTGTAAACTGAAGAATAAACCGCCGAATACAAAATTTGTTTCGAATTTCAATCAAGGCTGCTGCGGCTTCACTTTCCGAATACGAACTTCAGAAATTACGACAAGCCTCATGACGATAAAGCCAACATTGAGCAGGGCGAAATAAAAAAAAGTTATTGCATCTTATCAAAATAAAGAGATATGTCCTTGTCGAGAAAATCGTTCGATAGACACCGACGAAATATATTCCATTTCATCACATTCGTTAAGCGTATGCGCTTTTTTAAATGTATTATGCATGGTCTTTATTTAATTTAGTTTCCTAATGTTTTATTTTTGAATTAAATTGAATTACATCTTATCTAATGTTTCTCGAAGCAAAATTTCATATATTTACATTGATTACTTTTCTGTATGCGATCGAATTGTTTACCACCAGCTTTGGGTGTCGTCAGTTAAATTTTGAATTTATATAATTTTCCAATTTCCTCATTTTCTCCTCATGCATGTCTATTCACAAAGCTGTCTCGATTGGGGTGGTTACTTTTCACATTCACCGATTCCTCCCAAACGGAATTGTACAACTTCTTTTGCAACTGGCGATCAATAAAACAGCCTTCAGCCAGCATAGTCGCTTTCGTGTTTACTTTCTCTCTATTCAATATATTTTTGTTAATGTTTTGCTTTGTCGCGCATATGCTTTTGCACACAATTTATCAGTAAAGTACGGGAATGTTTAATTAAGTGTTTAGTTGAATGTGTGTTATGCTAGATCGTGGATATTATTCCACTTAAATATTTAGTATATGTGTATACACGTGTAAGTCTGTATTCTTCAGTTTCAATCCGAACGTTTGTAATTCAAAAGTCGATTGATTGAGCTCCACACTTAGCATGCTTGCGTTTGCTGCTTCCAGCTCCTCATTTCTTTTTTGTATTTACATTAAAATCCCTACTATCTACTATATATTGAATGTATATCTAAATAAATCTTTTTACTCCATTTGAAATTCTAGTTATTTAGGCCGGGCCTGTATCATTTACATAATTGAGCTGTCCAATTTTTTTTTTGCAACAGCTTAAGTCATATTAGATAATGATTTATAGTTGATCTAATTCAAGACTATACAAAAAGATTGAAGATGACGAGAATGAAGCGCAATTAAAGTTCCTTAATACATAGACGCAAGCTTAAAATAATTAGAATGTAGGCATCCACTATCGAAGGCATTGCCAATTTAGATTTAATTTACTCAATAAGTATCTTGCCAAAGCATCGAGCGATGCTAAACCATAATTTAAATTTGCAACTATGTGTTCGCTTGGATTGCAACAGGAACATGTCGAGAAGTAGCTGCTACTCGGTATTTCTTTTTTAAAGGTGAAAACACCCCCCAACGTTGAAGAAAATGCAGATTGCAAACTGTGTGAGCAGTTGTTCATTAAAGCATAATACTTTCCAACCGAGTGTTCAGATAGGACAGCTTAGAGTGGTGCATTGGATCCCTTTGATCATACTTGAGTACATATCAAACCAATTATCTACCAGCGAAGCAGCCATGTAAAACTTTCCGGGATTAAGCGTTTGGAAATGTCTTTTGTTTTCTAATCAGCCTCAAGTTAATTAGAATGCTGTATTGTAGATTTTCATTCAAGAAGTCGACGCTGCAGCTATGCAAAGAATAAAATTACAATTAGCCTCTGATGTTATCAATGGCGTGGCCAGCGCTGTGAGTAACGTGTAGCATTGCCTACAATCTGCTAAAATTAGATAAATTAAAAATATTGCCTGTTCAGCTGCCAGTCGAGACGTATTCATCTTCACTGCCTTTCAATTGAAATCTCTCATCTCTCTTCCTCACTTAACTTTACGGACGAAATAAAAGCGTACAATCAATGTCTCACCACCCCCTAACCGAATGCTTTCAATAAATAATTCATATAGGCGAAATTGGCACAGGCATCATAGTCAGTATTGCTCACGCGTCGGTTATAATGCTGACTATGATCGAAGCGCTAGACATTCCCGGTCCCATTGTAAAATTGAAAATTATGGAAGTTCACCGGTGTCTTGGGACTCGAGCACATATACAGGAAATCGTCACTTTGCAACTGGGTTTGCGTCAAATTCGGTTCACTTGCACTGCGATGTATCTTGGGCAATGTTCGTAGCATATTTTCCAGCATATTCAAAATAAGGCGAAACACCGGCCGTTCGATAGGATCGAATTTGATACAGTCTTCCATTAAACGGTTCAACACCTGCGGCGAATCTTTTCGCACCATCGTCATGTCCGGCTTCAATTTCCCACAACCGACCATCCAAAGGATCAAATGTTGCTCTTCCATGCCGCGATACGGCAAACATTCGGCCAGTAGCTCGTACAGAACTATTCCGAACGAGTACACGTCGCTGGCAAACGTCACCGGATTCGAGCCTTGCATTCGAATCACCTCCGGCGCCATCCACAGTATGCTTCCCGACGGCTTTTGCGTTTGCTTCTCGCCGGACCACTTTGTTTTCGCGGTAGCCAGCCCGAAATCGCCAATTTTCACAGACAGGTCTTCGTGCAGGAAAATGTTATTCGACTTTAGATCCCTAGTTAACGACATTCTCTACAAAACTGAATCAATCAATCAATCGTTTCTTGTGTTTACCTGTGGATGATGTTCTTGGCATGCAAGTAGTCCATGCCCTGCGCCACTTGTCGACTGATATCAATCACTGTGTTGATTTTAAACTTCGTTTCGTTCACGTGAATATGTTTGTACAGGCTGCTCCCCTCACACCACTGCGTCACAATCGCCAACGATGGCTTGCTCACGCAACCCATGAACAACAGAATGTTGCAATGCCTGGTCTTCTTCAGCATGGCCACTTCATTTTTGAATGCTTGCAATTGAGCCGAACTTGGCGTCTTCACGTTAAGCGTCTTCACCGCCACCGGGCCATGCCAATGTGCCCTATACACAGTTCCAAATGACCCCGAGCCTATCCTTGGCCCAATCAATATCTCTTCAGCCTGGATATTCTGCAAAACAAGAATTTTATCATTCAAATCCGCGCAGTTGCAACCGCACTCTTTACCCAGTTCTCGTCCGAGCTCTTCGGATCACGTGGTGAAAGTAAATTTTTATTACTTTCATCCGCTGACTTTGCCCGCTGTCTCTTCACGTGCTTCAGGGTGTTTGTCGGCGACGCTTGCGTCGAGTGCGAGTGTTCATTGCTTTGTGCCTGAAACGAGTCCTGCACAATCAGAACGCAACCGGCCTTGTTCGTTCGACAAATACAAACCTGAAGGGGGCCCCGTGATTGAGCTAGGATTCTCTGGTGCTCGGACAGTGGTTTCACACTATTTATACAGACGTTCGGTGCCGAATTCGATCTGTCCTGCTGATTCAAGGAATGTGGATGACGAGACTGTAAATAATTCAAAGGTAATTAATGCTTCTTCAATTCAAACAAATCGCTGCGCTTACCTGAAACCCTAACGCACCTCCCGTGCCGGGATGCAATATTCCAACGGTGTTTTCCGGATTCTGAGCGAGCAAAATCTGATAGTAGTTGTCCATCGGGAATCGTTGACACAGTGTCGGCACTTGGTCGGCGCAACGTTGGTGGAACCGGAAATTGCATTGGTTGCAATAGAAACCAGTGAATAGAAGACGCCGGCATCCCTCGCAGAACGCCAACGAAAAGAATGTTTTCCGTATGAATTGATGCGATGTGTGCGTCATGATTGGGCATTTGCCTTTCACTTTCACATACACCTCTTCCGCCTGGATCAAGCTGATGTCCGTGTCCCACGGAATGGGTATTTCGCTGTCGGGCGCCTTCACTTCACACATCTCGCAGTTGAGGTTTCGGCGGCGTAGTGCTTTCATGAGGGCGTCGCTCAATCGAACGCCGGGCGTCTTTTGCACCGAGCTGCGCTGCTGGTTGGGCAAATGGGCGCGCAAGAACAGTTTCGGCTGCCGAACAATTGTCCCGCAATTGCTTTCAGTCTACGAATTAAATGTTTATGATTTATGTTCATTTCGATCGGCACTTCGTTCAAGAATCCGTGCACCATGTGAATCTGAGGAAGGTATCCACTTTCAATTCCCCCTCCTTCCGCAGTCGCATGAGTTTAGGGTTAAAGCAAGGACTTTCAAAGGACACGTCTTCATTTACTGACCGCCGAGGCCACCTGATTGTTGACATGTCAAAAGGTGCAGTCGACCGACCAAGTAGAAACGCATGTCTTCGACGACATTCCAAGGACTCCTCCATATTTCCACCCCAAGGCCGTCGGATCAGGGGAACGGCAATGTGGGGGTGCATCATGTGCACAGATGACGGACGAGGCGGAACGACAGCGAAGGACTATTTATTTCGCCGTCGTCTGCCCGGCAAGGACGAAAAGGAGAAACAATACCCGGGACAAGGGCAGTGCGCGCGCCAATTAACATGAAGGTAAGGTGCAGAACCTTCATTTCGCCAATACATGGAGTTTGCCGACAGCGGATCCCTTCTCTACAGGACATGGCTGCACATTTGCCTACGCTCGAACGAAATTGAATGCCTTTAATACTCACGTCAATATGTTCTTCGTGCAGCTGATCTGAACAGTCTTGCACCTCGACCTCGTCGGCTTGCGCCTGAATCTTCTCGATCAACTCCTGCTCCTGGGTCTCCAGCTCGTGCAGCTTCGACGTCAGCTCCTGGTACTCGGTTATGTACATCGGCGGCGGCTCCTGCAGGTTCGCGAACTTTGCGTTCAGCGCGTCGATATTCTCGCGCGTCACGTGGATTACAGACTGGATGTTGCGCAGCTCCTCCGACAGTGGGTCGAGCAGCTCGTCGCTGTCGTCCGTCGAGGAGGACATGTTTTCGGTGACGACGAACGACACGGTCGGCAAGGGATCGCGCCGAAAGTGATGCGGGCAGTTCCCTTTTCCCGGCAAGCACTCAACTTGGCCACCGGCGGCTGCCGCGGACAGCTGGACGACTTCACCGCACTGCCCCGCACAGCGAGTCGCTTCCTTCGACGCAACTAGTTCGATCGGCCTGTGCAGCCGCTTCTCCGCCGTCAAGTGGTTTGTGTACAGCGCGGCACCGACTATCTTGTACTCGTAATCGCCGAAATGTTGGCCTGCTTTCTTCTCACTCAAATACAATGCCATTGCAACATTATTGCAGGCGAAACGTGGGATTTCACGCACTTATCCCGGCTGTCGCGGAGCCGGACACACAAAACAAACACAATTTTCACTTGAAACACCTGCGATAACGGCGAACTTACCTTGGATTACACGCTGCCAATTCACAATTTTCACTGCGGCGAAGTGTTGACATTGGGGCTCGAGAATCGCGCGACAGTCGAATTTACGCAGTCAACGTACTAGAAGTGGTGCGTGCAGAGAATAGGCGATTATTTTGAAAATAATCTGCCGTTGCTATTTTTAGATTTTTGGGGTGAATCGAAATTATTAAAGTTATACGGGAATTCGGCTGTTGCTTGGTATTTCAACTATAATTTTATTTCACTTCTATCCTTGTCAACTGAAATTTAATCCGTTTCACTGAAACTGCGAAACTGCAAACAGGGCGAAACCAGATGACAGTTCGCCTGGGGAACGCGCGACAAATGCTGCCGCTGCAAAATTCGCCGCATTTATATTGAAAATGACAGAACGCGACAAAATGCGCCCGCGCCGTTACGAGAGGATGAGATTTTCTAAAATTTTCTTTCGGGCTAACTACGCCAGGAAAAAATGCAGCCCTACTTTCCGTTTTACAGCAATTAACCCATATTCGCGCGACTCTGATACGAAACCATATTACGCTCGAACAGATCACAGATTTTTTTAACAATTAAACACTTCCCGGTTGTTACTACACAATCGAATGTCTGATGTAGACGTTCCGCACGGTTCAAGGGTGGAAAGTCAAGTGAACAGAATAACTACTCCTCCATCAACCTCATACACTACCCCGTGATATATTGTTTTTCCATCCCTCACATTCTGCAAAATGCATTTGTTTTTCGTTGATAAGTTAACAGTTGTATCATCATAAATAAAGATTTCTTCTCACGAAATTGATGATTTCTTTCTAATGTTAAACACTAAGCAATTACACCCGACATTTCATTAGTACCTGCCACTACGCACAAGTCAAAAAATATAATAAACTATAATTTTAAAACTAAAAACGCTACGCACCGGTCAAGGGACGCCAACGTGAAAATACTTGCTGAGTATATTCTAGGGCTCGTTCATGAATAAATCAATTTTTTCCATTTGTTGGCAAGTCTAGGAAGCATAACGCAAATGTTTGCTACACTCCAGCACAAAGTTTTCTGTACAACTAACGATAAGATCTTTTCAAAATGGATCTCATAAGAAAGGATACAATGTTTGCTAACTGTTCACAATATCGAATTCTCTCTTCGAAAAAAATTGAAACTGAAACCTCTCGGCAAGAAGTCATGACTCCCCGGGAAAAAGTGATTTTTTCTGGAAATCTAGCAATGAGATCGTTCCAAAATGAATCTCAAAAGAAAGGAAAAGGATGCAAGTTTATTTTTCCACCGTTATCGATCACAACGTGTCCCAAAAGCATTTAACATTATCGTTTCACTAGGGCATCACTGAAGTACTCCCTGGAACAACAGCGACACTAGCGTCGAATTTTGGCGTTTTTAAATATGTATGGATTTCAGGACAGGATTGCTTCATTCGCGCAGTCAGCGTAGTCGGCCATTTACAAGTCGCTGGAAGCACCGACACCCTCCGCGATCTGCCGAAAATCATAATTCTCCTGCTTCGTGGCCGTCAATTTTCCTTGATTAGTGTCGCGAAATGATTGTGTAGGACGTGGCAAATCGGTTGGTGATATCCTGGCGAACGAGGCTGATAGTTGCGCCACAGGAAAAAACGATTCGTAATTGTGTCGGAGGAATATCTATTGTGCCGTCTGCCGTTCGTGGTGTGTGTGGTGTAGATTACGTGTAAGTGGACGACGAGGTGGAAAATTTCGAGTTGGTGGCGTGAAGTTTATGCGTCGAGAGGAGTGAATTGCTGGATAGCCAAAAAGGTGAGGATTCTCTTCGCCGCGAAAACGGAAGAGGCGGGTTTTGGGTGGACGCGGTTGTTTATGTTGCCCAAAGTGTCAACTCGTTGATTGACATTTGACGAGGTCGCTTTGGCAGTGTGCGTGCTGAGTAGTGCGAAAGCGAGAAGCACGACTGGCCGAATTCGCGCTGCGGAAATAAATCGATTTTTTATGGCAGACTAGTGTTTTTTCGGGACTCGCGTAGAATTTTCATTGATAAACAAAAAAGCGGTCCGCGAACTGTACTCGGCTGCGAAATGAATTGATCGATGTCTGTTTTCATTGAGTTCTCTCCTCTCCTCGCCTAGAATTCGTCGCATTTGCGCAAGAGGACCGCGGGGCGCTATGGAGGATCCCAATCGCATGATGCACACGGGCATGATGGCGCCGCAAGGATACGGGATGCCCGGCCAGGACGACGGTGCGGCGGGCGGCGAGAACGAGGGGCGCAAGCAGAAGGACATCGGCGAGATCCTGCAGCAGATCATGAGCATATCGGAGCAGTCGCTGGACGAGGCGCAGGCCAGGAAGCACACGCTGAACTGCCACCGGATGAAGCCGGCGCTGTTCTCGGTGCTGTGCGAAATCAAGGAGAAGACAGGTGAGTTGCAGGGATTTGATGAACGCATGAGGAACAACCACGCTTTGAGCCAACTCATTGCGCGATTCCAGCTGTGCGATATTTGTTGGCCAGCAAGAAAAGCCAAAGCTCTATGAACTACCCACTTTATTAAATTTATGAAACTGCAGGGAACACATTCCAGGATATCTGGTCACACAAGGATCGCGAGACCATAATTCATGCCTAAAAAACTAAACTCTGTATTGGGTGAAGGCTTCATATTTAAATGTTTGAATGAATTATACGAGGCCTCTTATGCTGAACCCTGTTAAATCCGTTTTATCGTTGAAATCTTCCGCCTGCTATATATGGCTACGACGTTAACGTTCAAAATCTGTTGAATCAAGTTGTTAAAGCCTCGAATTCTCCGTTTCACGGTTGCTCTACTGGAAGTTCATCGAAATTGACCTACCGAGGCTTAGCATAATACGCCTCATTTATTCTTGGGCGTGATTTAATTCAACTCTTACAGTTTGGTAACAAAAACAATGAATAAGGTGTTCCTGTAGGGACTATTTCTCCCTAAAAACTGATTTGTTCTAATATGATTTAATAGCTTAAAGTACCGTGATTGCTGTAACATTTACATTAGAAAATATGCTATCGCAGCAAAACTACATTGCGAACGTGATTTTGCACTTACAGCATGGCGTAATTTCGATTTACACCCGAAATATTTTCTACTTCGGCTGTAAATCGGATTGAATAGAACGTTTTATCGTGGAATACATTCGGAATCGATTTAACGTTGTTGTGTAATGTGTCAGGAATATGAATCTATTTTTAACCTCGACTCTTTATCTTATCGTATTTACTTAGCTGAACTATAACCACTGATTTCGTGGATGAAACTCTGTGCGAATAATCTGAAATGATCGGATTGTTAACATAACTATGTAGCTATGGACCACACACACACACACACACACTGCATCATCTCCTATCCCTAAAGAACAAGTGCTGTAAATATGCTTTCAATTGTTCTGTTTTATTCATTTGTTACACCTATTTTTCTGCTTCTACAAAATTGAAATTGCTACACTTCCAAAACACCAATTCCACCTTGGTTGCCTGAGCATTCAACCCAAGATTTTTTATGAGTGTTTTAATATAATGTGCGAGGGCCCCATAATGGTGGATGATTTCAAGAAGCGCTCACACGTTGGAATCATCCATGACGAGAATGATCGGAGAACAGGTAAACAACCTTCGACTCATAGACATAAAGGTGATTTTACACAAAAAAATGCATCAGTGGTGGCGGCATCAGGTAGAGGAATACTGAAGAGCTGAGTGTGGATAGCACATGTGGTTGGAGTTTTCTTGTCTGCTTGGTCGCGTTCGGCTTGTTGAGATGTGCTGCTGACTAGAGGAGCATGAGGTAAAATTGGTGAATGCTCTGCAATTTGTGGCTTTCGAACCGAGAAAATCGTCTGAATTCAACACAAAGATGGGATTAAATCGCTGAGATGGAAAATGCAGGAGTTTATCATTGAAAACAAGACTTTTTACTGTCCAACAACAGCATAAGCTAGCATAGTAGTAGTTCTACTTGCATCCTCAACAACCGATTTCAAAATAATAATCGTAATTTATGCTTCACAAAAATTAAAAACACTTTAGTCATTTCACCCTCCACTTCATCATCTAAACGTCCATGATAAGTTGTTATAAATTGTGTGCATGGTCTCGCAATATAATTATATGATAATTTGCATATTTTACATCAATACAATAATTTCTGATTAGGGAAAGAACCCTGTGACATGCGAACTGATACGAATCAACCAGTTGAACTGCTGCTCAACAACAAAAACAAATGAAAAAAATATTGCAGGCACCATGAAACAAACCTAAAGAAGATGATTTTAGTAGCGTCTCGAGTCAACTCGATGGACGATTTACTGCACATTTTCAATGCGAACTCCAATGTTCAATTGATATTTATGTATTTGCAACGATCCGATCGTCGCCTGTATTTTGCTAAATGCTAGAAAAACATTTAAATAAATCATAAACCAGATAAATATGCTGCAACATTGTAGCAAATGTATTCACAATGCAATTGTTTACAACTACATATAGTTTCTGTTGGCCCTCGCATGTTTTCACCGAATAAAAGTGCCGATACGTTGTATACTAGGTCTGTTCAAAAAGTTTCGCGCGAATTTTGAATTTCCGCGGGGCTACGTGTATTTGATTTTCGATAATTTTGTGGCGTTGTATTGGTATTCATTCATCCCTCAAGTTCGGCCATTTTGAATCTTCAGTTAATTTTTGGCAGCTATTTTGCTTGGACGTGATATGGCTTGTCCTCGATTTTTGTCATGGATTAAAGAATCTGTATCAAATTTTGTGTGAAAAACAACTTTTAATTGCGTGGACGCATTCCAAATGTTGACTGAAGCATATGGTGAAGCTACTACACCTTGGGCCAAAGCAACGTTTATCGGTGGTACAAAATGGTTCTCGGAGGGACGAGAAGATGTGAACGACGAACAACGTGCCGGACGGAACACCCGAGCACGTAAACAACATACGAAAACATTGTTAAAGCCAAGAAAATAGTATTGTACAATCGTTTAATCATCGTTAAAGAAGTTGCGGAGGATCTAAACATATTTGGTTCGTGCCATTCGAATGTTTCCCAGTGATTTATGCTTGAGACGCTGAGGAAGACCGAACGATTACGGTCGAAAATCGATTCCGAATCCAAATAAACATAAACAAAATTAAATGGAAGTTTTCTTTTAAAAAAAACAAACACATGTAGTATTCTGTGAAGATGAAATCAATTACTAATACTTGAGACGAGTCGCCGCTAAATTCGTAGCAAAATTACTCAATTTCCACCGCGAATTTTTGGACAAAAACAACACACAAATGACGCTGTAGCCATCGTTTTACCCACACCTGGCCCCCCTGTTTCCGATATTGAAGAGGCCCATGAAAGGACGCTGCTGCGCCACGATTGACTAAATAAAGACGGCATATCGAAGGAGGAGCTGCACAAGATCACGAAAAATGATTTTTTGAAGTGCTTCGAGGCTTGAAAAAAACATAAAATTCGTGATACTTTTTATTGAATGATTTTGAATTTGATATTGAATTTATTTGAATGTTTGCTTGGATTCTACATTTTTCATACCAGGTAAACATTATTTTAACTATGTTGATTGCCTCAAACTACGAACATGTTCTTGATAATGGCAATTACTGCTATTGTCGCTGGCCAGAAACCACCGCCACCCAAGTCGTTTTGCAACCAAAATAGAACACCCCGTTCAAGAAAGCATTGCAAATAAAATCCAGTTTAATGACCACATCTAACCATTCTCTAATTGCCATTGGTTTTAAGATCATGTACAATTTGAACCACATCATATTTGTATCCTAATCGACTATTCGACATTCAACAAGTAGACAAGCAAGCAATATATGCTTTACGAGTCGCCGCTGCCATCGTAGTCGCGGTTAGATTTGTTGTTGCCCGACAGAATCGTAAAAAAGTCGTAAAATCAGAAAGAATGAATGGTTCGCCGCCTGTTGACTTTCTTCCTCCCTTGTGTAGTAAACGACCGCGCGGGCGGGACATAAAATCCAACTCAAATTTGCTTCCCTCAAGAATGTCGGGGAGAGCAATTTGTTTTGTGTTGTTTTAACAGCTTCTCGCTATTGAACATTGCTTCCGATTGATGCCAGGAATGCGATGATATGGAAATTATAGCTTTGAGAATATGCAATTCGTTGCTAATAAAATCGGAAATGAATTTAATTTTGCATAGGAATAATTTTGCTAATATATGTTGGACGAATCGAATTAGATTGTTTGATTTAAATGTTTCAATTTACAAGGTTGAACAATAATCGAAATTTCAGCGTGTGATTGATACGAAAATTTTCGAAGTAACTTTTTAATGGACATCCTTTGTATTACACTGAAAATTCATCATCCCTTTCTCATTGCAGTCCTATCCATTCGGAACACACAAGAGGAGGAGCCGCCAGATCCACAATTGATGCGTTTGGACAACATGCTGATTGCAGAAGGAGTGGCCGGTCCCGAAAAAGGTGGAAGCAGCGCCGCCGCGGCATCGGCAGTAGCTGCGAGCCAAGGTGAAGCCCCCATCAAGCTTTTAAAAATATTGAAAACAATATGCTAAATTTTACATTAGGTTCTTTATCGATTGACGCTGCAGACAACGCAATCGAGCATTCCGACTATCGCGCTAAATTGGCACAGATTCGGCAGATCTACCACCAAGAGCTGGAGAAATACGAACAGGCCTGTAATGAGTTCACCACGCACGTGATGAACTTGTTGCGCGAGCAGAGTCGAACCAGGTAAATTGTTCAAATAGTGACTCCTCGCTCAGTGGGATGAGCAAATAATGGTGGTAATTAAATGCGAATTGTTTTTAGACCGATAACACCGAAAGAAATCGAGCGAATGGTACAGATCATCCACAAAAAGTTCAGTTCCATTCAAATGCAGTTGAAGCAGTCAACGTGTGAAGCGGTGATGATTTTGCGCTCGCGATTCTTGGATGCTCGTCGAAAACGACGCAACTTCAGCAAGCAGGCGTCTGAAATCTTGAACGAGTATTTCTACAGCCATCTGAGCAATCCGTACCCGTCGGAAGAGGCGAAAGAAGAGCTGGCACGCAAGTGTGGAATCACGGTCAGTACTGGCGTCAAATTGTTTCTTTTTTTTGAAAAGTTGTCTCATTACGTAGCGCTTGTAGAGCCGAAGTCGCGGCATTCAGTTGAAGGTGGTGTGCCTATCTATTCTCTTTCAAACATTTTTGGTTTTCTTCCTAGCAGGTTTCTCAAGTATCGAATTGGTTCGGCAACAAGCGAATTCGCTACAAGAAAAACATCGGCAAAGCGCAAGAAGAAGCGAATTTGTATGCTGCGAAGAAAGCAGCCGGCGCTTCGCCCTATTCGATGGCAGGCCCGCCAAGCGGCACTACCACCCCCATGATGTCGCCGGCACCACCGCAAGATTCGATGGGCTATTCCCTGGGATCGGGCGGCTACGATCAACAGCAGCCGTACGATGGCAGCATGGGCTACGATCCAACGATGCATCAGGATTTGAGTCCTTGAGGACGGTATTTCGATAAATTTTAAATTTATTGAAGTGTGGCGGTTCGTTGGGATAAATTCGAAGGCAACAAAAGAAAAGGAGAGCGCCGCCTAATCTGCTTACTCTTTAATTAAATCGTATTTATATGTAAAACTATGAGAAAAACTTGATGTTTTTAGCTTATAGTTGACTAAATGGAAAAGTAAATGATGGCAATCGCTTAGGTTAATTTCGATTAATTTTTTTTTGTCGTACGATTTTAAGCGTAGATGTATAGTTTCGTTTTAAGTTAGTTTTCCTTCCTGCACAATTGGTTTAGTATCATATGATTTGAGTAATAAGTTGAGTCGCTGTGTGTTCCCTTGTCGAGTATTATTACATAATTGTTTTATTTTCTTAGTGAAATTTTTGGTCGTCATTACTTTCTCATTTCCTACCTATAAAATCAAACAAAGCTATACGTAATAATTGATAAGTGAAATAAATTAAGTACTAACTGTTGAAAAAAGCAAGTTGCTAGGCAAGAACCGAATGGTGGCAGCAACAGAAACCCATGTATACTAATATCTTCTTTGAACTATAAATAACTTAACTCGATGGTGTGTATTTGGTGTAAGATCATACTAACCTTTTGTGAGTTTTGATGTCGACTAAATTCCTATACACATATATTTACAGTGTTATTTTGGAGATGTTTTCCTAGAAAATTTGTACTTCATTATCTAGTTTGCATAGATAATCAAAACAGATCTTGAACACAATTTGTATACGCGATATGATAAGAAGTAAACGAATATAGTTGCACAATCGATTGTTATTCTCAAAACACAAATTTTGTTGTGATTTTTTTCCGTTCAATTTGTAAAGATAATAATCACCATTCTTTAATAGTCTCAGTCACCAATGCAAATTAAAATTGTATACGAATCGTATCATAAACTTTGAGCAAATTGCAAAACTTAATTAAAATTAATCACCAGACAGCGTTTCAAGCAAATCTGTTGCTAAACGATTCGAATTTTTTGGCTCAGAATTCATATAAGAAAAACACTTAGTTAAAATATGATGCAAAAATGAATGCGTGTCGTCTACGTTTCCGTACAGTACAAGTTGATAATCAGAATAATTGAAACACTTATGGATCGAAATTCACAAATCTGTATACGATATTAATTAGTAACATTTTCTAGAACACTAACATAACACATTTGTCTCAAGAGACCATTTGAAAATATGAATACATACATATGTTGAGAACATTTAACTGAACATTGAACACGGGATATACCAAACGGCAAACTTATGTATACTACCTTCAATACAAATATTTAAAAAATTATAAATATAAAGATGAGTTTTGCAATATTCGCGGAGAAGGGAGAGAAATAATGCTTTTTATATAATAACCAGTTTTCTAATGTTTAAAAAAAAATATACGGCAAACGCAAAACAATGTTTGTCGCTCTCATCTTTATCTTGAAACCCGTTTTTTTTTCAATTTGAAAATATATTTAGACAAATTTTACAACATATTAATACAAACAAAGAAATGCAAAACAAATAATTTTCCATTATAGTTAATAAAAAAATAAGTTATGAATAAGAAAGAATATTCTGATCTGAACGAATAAAAAAATGTATACGATAAGTGATTAAAACACGCAAAAACTCTAAGTAAGTTGGTTACAATTGTACACAATGTACCAAGATTTTAATGGAATTCTACACTAACAATGAAGTATATAAGAGAAATATGGGAAAGATGTAAATTCGCCCCCCGTGAAAAACAGCATATAATAATTGGATAAACAAAGCGACGGGAAAACATTAAAAAGTAGAGAGTGTGTGTGTGTCAACTTATGACTAAATAATGCATGGAAATGATGAAGAAGAAATTATAAAAATCATATGATATAATATATTCATGTCAAACACACATACATACTTATATCTTGGCGTACTACTTTGTAAAGTTACTAAAGAAAATTGATAAGATTGCAATAAATAAATTCTACTAATATTAAGAAAAGTATATATATATATATATATATATATATATATATATATATATATATATATATATATATATATATATATATATATGAACAAATTATGTGTACTTAATTTGATGGAAATAAATATTGATCATTGTAAATTTGCTGCTTATTAACAAAATCAACAAAAATTATTAGATTTCAAGGCATGAAAAGAAAATCCACGTTGAAACTTTTCATCTGAGATGAGTGCAAACTCAATCAACCGAAAAAATGAATAGCAACGAATTGCGAACAGATATTAGTTGTGGTCCGGCGTCTCCTTTACATTTTTTTTAAATTTTTTAAAAATATTTTCGACTTCTAAACAAGTCTAACAATCACTTCTCAGATCAATTTTACGGTTGCATATGGTCTCTGGAAATCGGCCAAATAACCAATTTTCAGTGGGGAAACCCCCAGAACTTCTCATGGGACCGTAACCGCCGCGAACTTTTTATGCCAAAATAGTATGGGAACGTCCCTACTCCCACCCCTCTCGGAGATTGTGGCCATAATCTTAACCTTTACCCACGTTTTAACATGTTATAAAATAAATATAAGATGTAGGACATTTACATAAAATATAAATTCCTGTGGCAAATGAAAGTGCAAAATTTCAAATGAACGAATATTTTTTTTATTAATCAGCTTTTTTAAAAAATTATGCGAATAGTGATTTTGAATATTGTGACCGTTGACTTTGTATGTATGCATCCAAAACTAGATGGGATTCTATTTGTGAATAGTTACCGCATCGAATAATATTTACTTTATTGAATTTTCGCATATTCGCGAGAGTTCTCTTCGTAATTATTATTATTTTTATTATAATCATCAATATTCATTACTCACCAAAATTGTAACGAAGGCACACAAATGTTGACAGATGAAACACACACAAGGATGCATGTTGCATCACGTTCTGTCCACACACTATCGAGGCTTCCCGCACAAAGCTTCGCGACGAACACCCGAAAAACACTTCCCGCCAAATCACCCGCGTCTATTTATTTCCGAATTTCATTTCAGGCACTTTCAGCACTCCGCGACGATCCGACCGAATTTGACGAACACTCGATCCCCCACCCAAAAAGAACATTACCGGCGAACACTTTCCCCACACTCATCCGTGCGTACCGTTCCGAATTTTCTTCGGTATTTTCAGCGTCGCGGTTTTCATTCGATTTCAATGAAAACTCAATATTGCCAAACATATTTGCCAAGCGGAACACGATTCGCACATCCTTCAACAAACTTTCTGTGCTTTTCCGCTAAAAGCTTCGCGACGATCCGACAGATTAGGGACGACACTTTTCGGCAACTCACCCGCGCATCATTTCAGGCGCCTGGCGCTCTCGATTTCTTTCGATCGCCCTCCACAATTGAAGATACGACGGCGAACACGACTTGTAGAACGAAGAGCAATTCTGCTGTTGATACTGCATCCGCAATCACATTTTCCGAGGCTTTCCCGCACAAAGCTCCGCGACAACCCGACAGGTTTCGACGAACACTTTCCGCTAAGTCACCCGCGCGTGATGGCGACTATCATTTCCGAATTTTATTTCGAATATTTGAGGACGAGCACTCGATCCCCTCTGAAGAAGTACATTACCGACAAACACTTTCCCCACATTCACCCGCGCGCAGTGAGGACTGTACCAGTCCGAATTTTCTTTGGCCTTTTCAGTGTCTCGTTTTCCATTCGATTTCAATGGAAATTCAATTTGCCAAACATATTTGCAAAGCGGAACACAATTCGCCGTTGGACGGGACATCCTTTAACAAGCTTTCGGTGCTTTTCCGCGTAAAGCTTCGCGACGATCCGACAGGTTGAAGACGAACACTTGATCCACTGCGAAAAAAGTACAGTCCCGGCAAAAACTGTCCGCACAGTTGATTCGCTCGTGGATGACTCCGCATTTTCATCGGTCCTTTTATTCGTCTATCGCGCATCCGATCGCGATCAAAACACCACGGATGATAAAACGCAACACGGTCCTTTTTTTCTTGCAAACAGCAACACGATTTGATTTACACTTGGCGCGAAAGATTTTACCCAACCGCGGACAGAGATGCACGACGATCCGACTTGTTCGAGATCCAGACGCGAAAGGGCTCGGCTAAGATTCCTGCTTACTGACTAGCGCTTTGCTCCTCTGTCGGATCCTTTCAGAACTAATTTTTCTAATTACACGCCAGCCATCTCGGGGCTATTAAACACAACTTCGGGACGATTGGCATTGCGTTTTGCAATGATGTTTTTAGTCATGGAGCTTTTTTTAATTAATTAAGGAAAAAATCGATGTTTCAGGAAAGTGTTTATTGTGTTTTGTTTTCTAAATACTAAAATCATATTATGGACATTACATCGACTAAATTCTGTCGTATATCTAAACCTCGCTTATTTTAATTTCCACTTCCGCCGGCATTCAGCCAAAATCTAAACCGGGACACCGGTTCTGATAACATTATCATATTTAGTTAATTTATTCCGTCGGCCGTTGAGATGAAAAAACCCAAAACAAATGAAATGTTTCCAACATAGATCTTGCAATGCGCCTTGTTCTATATACGCAAAGCTCAAAGATAACCAGGACAGATTAACGGCTATTTTGAAAATAGCCGTCATTAAATTTTCAAATTATGAGGGAAAGTGTCGTGCGATGTGCGAAAAACTGCAACTTTTCAGCAGTGCCATCTGTCGGCCACGTGTTGATTCTCTTATCGCTGCTCGCTACAGTGATCTGTCGGATTTCGAGAACGTAAACACAAACACAGCGCATCTTTTACATTGTGGAAATAAGTCATTTCGCATCTTTAACGATCGCATTGCAGGAAGGTTTTTTCATTACAACAACAATTGGAAGTGATTTAGAACTGCCAGCAGAGCTTACAACCAAGCAATGAATTGAAACACAGCGCTCGTTTTCACCGTTGTTTGGATTGCGAAAAAGTGGTTCTGCAGGAATATAAGAATGGATGTGAGTCAACTGTGGCCAGTTGCCATGTTGATGCGTCTCTACTCGTTGTGTGTTCTGCTGATCGATCTCTCCTACTTC